>OY992504.1:19412892-20665906 GCA_963921215.1 Scoparia ambigualis
TTAACACGACACGAACATAAAAAATTCATTAAAAAATAAAACGGAAAACCATCTCTCGTTATAATACCCTACGTAACGTAATAATTTAACTACTAAGTTACCGTTAGGAGTATGAACAACGTATCATTAGGCAAAAATCATTTGGGTACACACACAAGCCCGCTCAGATTACAACAACATTACAACATTGCATCACACTTTCGATTTGTGATCAGACAATCGGATGCACAATACACAAAATCAACAATAAAAATAAAATAATATAAGTGTACGTTGGCCAGCTATACTAACACAATTGTTTTACGAGTACCGACAAAAACTTTTATTGGGGCAGGCCGTTTCGCCACGAGATAAAGGTAAAGTTACGGGAACAAATGAATTTAGAAATGATGGTAGGAATTAGATTATGGGCGGAAATAATTATTTTTAGCGGACTGTATTAAAATTGAAAATTTAAATAAAGTTAGGTTCTGATTAGGGCTGAACCTTAGCGGTTATTCCGCGCTCGATTGGACCAAAATGTATTCGCGGGTCAGAAGACACCGCCAAATACAGCAGAGTAAAGAAGGTTAGGCGGGAGGTAGAAAGGAACTTACCGGGAGCAGGCTTGACTAGGTCGCTGGAACCGGGAGACGAGCTGACCACGGGCGGCGAGGTAGGTTGGTTTCCTGGCGCACAGTCACTACAATAGGCATTTAGGCGTTCTCTTCACATTAGGTTCAGGAGTCACTATAAACCTTTTCGGTCAGGCTGTGGCGTACGCGGTAGCTAGCTAGCTTGCAGACGAGTCGGCGCGGTATGCTCACGAAGCGAGCGGCCGCGGGTCGCGCAGCGGTGGCGCCGCGGCAGATAGGCGGACGCGGTCGTCAACAACCGCTGAGTCAACCGCCTTACAGATGGCGGTATGATTTGAGTAGCCGTCCCGGCTTTGGCGGGAACAAGTATTAATTTATCCTGGTTAATTTTGGGTATTAAAAAATAAATAAAACGCCTAATTTATAAATTATCTAGATGTGTTATTTATTGTATAAATATTATAAAGCTCTAATTATAATGTTGCTAACTGTACACCTGCGCGTCGCAACCTCAGAGCGAGCTAGAATTTTGGCACTACTTATACAACCGTACAGAAGATTCACTCTCTAACGACTTTCGTGTCTAACACTTTATCGTGTAGCCCGAGCGTTCAAACGCTGACTCGATACCGATTTGACGTCATGACACTACAGTTCAATTCAATTCAATTTCTTATTTGATGGCTCGCTATGATTTAGCCAGTGTCTAGTTTTTGGGTAGACAATGTGGTTTAGTTTTTGTTTGTGACTCTGCTTTAAACTTAAGGGCGTTATGCTCATACAAGAGAACTGTCAGAAATTAAGATTTAATTTTGGGGAACTGTCTACCGAGTTTGACTGTTGAGATACCTGTAACAATAACAAATAGATGGGTTAGTAAGTGAGTGAAGCAGATAAAGATTTGCAGTTACAATTTAATATTATTAGTGTTAATGAACGAACACAGGACTTTGACAAAATCAGTATCTACGAACGCTAATACGGATTTAAAATTAGTAGGCCGAGGGATACACGGAGGGAGAAGGGAGTATAAGACACTACAGTTACAAGTAAATGCAAACATTTCAAGTCGCAAAGGCAAATCAATTTTTTTTTTTTTTTTATAAAAGAGGGAGGCAAACGAGCAGGCTGGTCACCTGATGGAGAGTAATCACCGCCGCCCATGGACACCCGCAAAACCAGAGGAATCGCAGACGCGTTGCCGGCCTTTAAGGGAGGAATAGGTTTAAGGAAGGAATAGGAATTGGGAGGAGAGGGGGGGGGAAGGGCCTCCGGAACCCTCACTGGTCGGACGAAACACAACAGCACCAAGTGCCATTATTTCACGCCGAATATTAGTGAGAGGGTGAGGGGATGGAGGGTGGTTTATATGATTTCTAATTTCTATTTATTTTCTATATCAAACAAACAAAATTAGAAACACACCTCCAATCCTCTCAAATGTCCTCCAAATTATTATAATGCCGCGTCCGCACGCTTGGCACTTGCCGCAAACTCCAAACCTCTACAAACGTCTGGATTGAAACCGACACTCGACGGATCGGCTACAAGCGCTTGCAAACAAAGCCAATTGCTCTATCCACACGTTTGAATTTGTAAAGGCTTGTTGAGGTTTTCCAAGGAGTGGACGCGGCATTAAACATTTGGGTAACATGTTTGCTGGAGGTATTTTTGCATGAGTTATGATAAGAATCAGCAAATTCAATTTACGAATCGATCATAAAAACCAACTCATCAACGATAAGAACGATAAATTAAAAATGCATCTAATAAAACTTTACCATTAAATGATGTTTTGAACCACAAAATAGATAGAGCGTACAAAAAGACGGCGCCATGCCCACAAATGCGTCTCGAGCAACACTCCATAGACACCATAGATACGTTATTGGCTAGGATATAATTTATCCTAGGTTATTGGCAACCGAATTGGCGGTCAATCCATCGATAGAATAGAATCCTAATCGCTGTCAGTCTTGATTCCGGGTACGTTATTAACTTCGGGCGAAATCATTGAGCTACATAAATCTCAATGGGCAAAATAAACCTTACTGGTTTGTCATGTAATCTTTAGAGATTTCAACTACTTGATAATGAATCAGTCAATCAGGACGTGTTGTTTTATACGTATAGAAAATATGTTTTTCCTAAAACATACCAACATTTTGTTGTTAATTGTAGTAATCAATCATCATCAGCTTTGATCATTTTTATCAATACGGCCAAGTGATTATTACAAGATGCATGTATAAATATTGCCCAAATAAAGTAAGAGGCACAATACCTTCGACGACATGAAGCTGTTCGTGTCTTTCTGTGCCGTTGTTGCGGGTGCGTCCAGTTTTTCTACATAAACGTTATAATCAGTTTGTCTATTTTGAATTTGCTAAAATACTTAAATGTACTTTTTTATCAGTATGCTGGGGCAGTGCCATCCCCGTAGTCCCTGGGGATAACAGCCACTACGTGGAAGGGGAAAGCCGCTACATCTGGATGCCGGACGGCGAGGGAGTGCCACACCTGGTGGATCTTAAGGAACCCGTCGACGACGAATTGCTTAAAACAAGAAACGGCGCGAACAACCAGTACTGGCTTTTCACTAGGTCGGTGCTGTTTCTATCTGAAGGGTTACATCTTTTTATACCAAATTAAAATTTGACCATTCTGTAATCACATATTTCTTTGTTAACAGACAAAACCCCACAAACCGTCAAATCCTTGTCCACAATAACATCAACAGCGTCGTTAATTCAAATTACAACCCCAACCGTGGATTAAAAGTCATCGTGCACGGATGGAACAACAATGGGGACACTACAATGAACCCTCTCATCACCTCCGCTTTCCTCGCAGTTCAAGACGTCAATGTGATCGTTGTCGACTGGCGTGCGCTCGCTAGTTCAAGTTACAACACCGCCGCCAATGGAGTGCCGGGTGTTGGCCAATTCCTTGGCAACTTCTTGGTGTGGCTCATCAACAATGCTGGAGGCAACTGGAACAACGTACATTTGGTCGGCTTCAGCCTTGGCGCCCACGTTGTTGGCGGAGCTGGTCGCACTGCTGGTGGCAGACCGTCCAGAGTAACCGGTATAGTTTTGTGGCCTAATTATATCTCGAATTCTAAAGTCGCGAAACTTAATTAAGTAGGTAAAGGTAGTACGTTACTATTACGTATAAGTAAAAACTAATTCATTTACAGGTTTGGATCCTGCTGGACCCCAATGGGGTGGAAATTCCAATGCCATGAACCGCAACAGTGGACGTTACGTCGAAGCTATCCATACTGACGGCCGTTTGCTTGGGATCTTCAACAGCATTGGTGATACCGATTTCTACCCGAACGGTGGTCGGAACCCTCAGCCGGGATGCGCGATCAGCACGTGCTCACACGGTCGTGCTACTGAACTCTTCGCCGCCTCTGTGCGTCAGCATAACCGCTTCGTAGGAAGACGCTGTGTGAATATCTGGGAAGCTGAATTAGCAACGTGCAATGGCGCAACTCTGTACATGGGCAACGCCATCTTCAACAAAGCAGGGTAAGTGTTAAGCTTAACCATTGTTACAAAATATTTCCTTATACCTCCTTGAAGTTAGTTTATGCTGCGCTAAACAAACATTGTCAAATGAGAAACCTTCCAGGAAAGGTGAATTTAAATTATTTCTCAGGTGTCATTTGTTTTAATCAAAGGTCATCAGGTATCATTATCATATATAGAATAGAATAGAGGTGTCATACCTGTTATCAACATGTTAGACAAAGTGCTGTAATTCTACTCTTGTTTCAGAACTGGGATTTACGGACTAAGGACTGGCAGCTCATGGCCTTTCTAAATTGAAAAATATGGAAATATACGCATTTGGTTAATAAAACGAATAACGTTCAAGTCTTTATATAAGTTATTTTATTTCACCTTTATTTATTTTTATTTATACCCTTTTTGTAGCCTAATTCACGTAACAAAACTTCAATGACATTCAAGCGATTTCATAGCTGAAGTCACTTTTCGTATTCACGTATTAATCGTATGATTTTGTATATGTCGGTTTTGTTATCTTAGTTCGATCGTTACTTCCGCGGTATTCCTCAATTATTTTGAAGTTTAGTCTGAAGCCCCCTTACTCTTGAAACCGATCGCTATTGGATCGGATTGGAATTGTGAATTTTCGTACTCCTAAGTTACGACACCAGAGCTAATACGGATTCATGTGAAATGGATATTGAGTGAAAAAATACAAAACTCAATGCCATTTAGTTCACCCAATATAAATCCAAATTAGCGCTGGTGTCGTAACTTAAAAATACGAAAGTTCACAATACCAATCCGATCCAATATCGATCGGTTTCGAGAGTAAGGGGGCAGATTTCAGCGATTACACGTCAAATTAGACAATTTCCAAGTCGTTGAAAAAAAAATTATAAAAATTTTCTGCATGTTTTGTTAACAAAAAGTATTTGAATTTAGTTGGTAGAATTGTAATGGAACATTATGTTATAGTTGACAAATTGCTGAGTTGCAAAATGACAGGAGAATACGGAAGACTGCTTTTCAATAGGACGACTTCTAAACGTAAGCGACATTACAAAATACGTGAATCAGGCCACTGAAAGTAGTTTAAAATTGTTAGATTTTACTATATAACCAGATTAAAGTTAGTTAGCCGTGGGGAAATACTCAAGGGTAGACTCTGACAAGTATGACAATTATAGTTTGCAGGAAGGGCCGTTATTTGATTGACAACTCGTATCGTTACCTACCGAAATTAATAACGTATCTTTAGATTTTTGGCGTATCAGAGTGAGAAATTTGACATAATTTGTATGGGGCTTAGTCAATGACATTCTATGGCTTATTCCAAAAATTTTAATATAAAAGGCTAAACAATCTCTAGATACGTTATTAATTTCTGGCGTAAAAAGACATTACAATATTGGATCATATGATCGAAGATTACAATCAATCCTTGAAACATCGTACATGAAGGTCTTCGAAGGTTGATTACTGACTTTGGAGAAAGCACTTTAGAGTAAAAGTTAGAGTCATTGGACCAATCTTTTTTTTATCTATACTTAAATGAATGCGCAGAAAAATAACCATTGGGAATAATAATAAGTACATTGTATGTTCAATATTGTTATTTTAAAAATATTGTTAGTGTTTTTTGACATGGCATTGCCGTGTTTCACGAAAAGTCTGCCTATTTTAAATATAACATCAATAAAAAACTAAAAAACTCTAAGTAGTAAGTGAAAAAATATAAAAAAAAATGTTGCTGACTTTAAGAAAAAGTATTAAGACCTTCCTGCTAGAATTAGTGAACTACTGTATAAACCATCATTTTCTGAACATCCCGGTTTCACTTAACACAGATATCTCAACACTGACATACTTTGAGTTTTGTCATTAGAGGTTATAAATCTGGATATGATTTTGTTGACGTTACCACGTACACTAAGTGCTATCACCAGTACCGTTAACCAGTCAATTAAATCAAACACCTTTCTCGGTATTTGGAAAGAAGGTATTGTCAAACCTTTCCCTAAAATAAATAATCATAATCCTATTGACTATAAAGATCTTAGGCCTATCAGCATTTTGCCTCTTTGGTCAAAAATATTGGAAAAAGCTGTTAGCTTACAAGTGGTAGCATTTTTAAATTCGTGTAATGTTTTGTCTCGAAAGTAAGCAGGGCATAGCACTGCTAGGGCACTACTAGACGAGGGAACGATCTTGAATTTTTGAATTTTTTCGAGCTTTTGACTTGTTTTTATTCACACTTACCTTTTACGGCTTTGATAATGCAACTGTAAACTGGTTTGGAAGCTATTTGAGCGGTCCCTCTTAAAGGGTTGAGGTATGCCATGATGATGGTAGCAAAAGTTATTCAGCAGCTTCTACAGTCACTGCAGGTGTCCAGCAACGATCAATACTTGGCCCGATTTTGTTTATATATACAGTGCTAATATCACTGAATGCCTCCAGAATTGTCATTTGTACGTTGATAATCTTCAGATGTACATAACTTTTAGGTCACACAGAAATGGTCTCTCGTTAAATCCTTAAAAGTCTAAATGCTTGGTCTGGGGTTCTATATCTCAAATAGAGCTTATAAACAGTAATTCTTTTAATGTGTTAACTGATGGGACTACTTTGGAGCAAGTGACCGAAGCCCGAAATTTAGGTATACTCATGGTGGGCTGAAATTTGAGAAGCATGTATCGGAGATCGTCCACCAATGCTATTACAGGCTCAGAGTACTGTATCAAATCCGCCAATACCTCATTAAAGATGTCCGGATAGGGTGAGGATGCCGATAATGAAATACAGTTTTGGATAGGGAATTTATTGTAGTTTTAAGAAATAGTTGCTATTTAATCATATATCCATACCATTTGTTCATAGGTTTGATAAAATAAAAAAGGACAGAAATCTGACTTGGGTAAACGGTCTCCTAATTTGAGATATTAGGGTTTCCTATTGTAAGATAGTATTTCAAATTAGGTTCCTTGAGGTTTACAAAATATGGCAGGTAAATAATAAACAAAACAAGCAAGTGATAATCAGACTTTTATTCATTGTAGTCCCAGGTTTTCCTTTTGATTGGAGGCTTCTAAAACAAAAAATAAAATTTATTCACGGGCCGCCTAAATCCTAATATGAGATATCTCATGTTAGGAACCCCAGCGTGTCTCATATTAGGGCCGAAATTGAACAAAATAAGCACCTAGTTTTGATTTTGATGAAGAAAACCCTAATATGCTACCTGTTTCGTAAAATTGACTTTAAAACTGACGCAATGACGATAAACACTTAATATTTAGAGTAATAATAACATTCTTACATAGCTCGTAAAGATTTGATGGAAAAAAAATGTTTTTTTTCTTTCGATTAAATCACCGTTTACACGTCTATGCATCGCGGGCTGAACGGTGCAAGGGGAGGAGTTCGTTAACGTTTCGAGGGATACTAGCGCGAGGTCGCTGCCGTCAGTAAGTTAGCCAATACCTTGCCATCTCAAATTTAACGCCTATCTCATTATAGGCATCCTCACCCTACGGCTTTGTAAATCGTTGATTTTGTCAAAGCTCGATTATGCTGATACTGTTATTGGCGGGTGTCTTTTTTCCAGAATAGGGCATCGAAACCCGGTCCACTTTTAGAAAACCCGGGTTTCGGGTTATCTTGTAGTCAAAACCCGGGTACCCGGGTTTTTCGAGCTTTTTCGGTCTTTTTGATATTTTTTTAAACATTAGGAAACTGTATTTTAGCATGGATTTGCTAAGTCAATACGAGTAGGTACCTATATACACAAGGGAAGGATTCATATCAATTAAACTAAAAAAATATTTTTAATAGGTATTAAAAAGTCTTTTTCACTCCTCTTGCTCAAAAAGACCGTCATTGTAGCGTTCTAGAGCGGGGCTAAAATAGCTTTTCTCGCCCTAGGGGAAAAAGTATTTTTTTTTAAATATTTGTCTGTCACATGACAATGAGCCTACAAAAACGAAAAAGTATTTAGTCTTATGTAGAATAATCATGAATAAAGACTCGACTTATTACTGTTTACTTAGATCAACAACTTTTTTGAGATACTTAATATTAAAGTTTATGGTAAAATTAGTAATCATTTGAATCTATGGACAACACAGACCACGCTTCAGCAAGAAAAAACTGTACAGTCTGCACATGTGCTTAGGTGGTGAGCCTTTAGCCCGTTAGTCGCTTTTACGACACCCAAGGGAAGAGAGGGGTTGGTAGTATTTTTTTGATGAGCCCATCGCCGCTCTATGCTGTTGCATGTATGAGCAGCATTTAGTCCATTAGTCGCCTTTTACGACACCGAAGAGAAGAGAGAGGTTGGTAGTATTAATTTAATAAGCCCATCGTCGCTCTATGCTGTTGGATGTATGTGCAGTCTTTAGTCCGTTAGTCCCCTTTTACCAAATCGAAGAAAAGTGAAGGGTTGGTAATATTAGTTTTGATGAACCCATCGCCGCTCTATGCTGATGAATGTATGTGCAGTCTTTAGTCCGTTAGTCGCCTTTTACGACTTCCAAGGTAAGAAAGGGGTTGGTAGTATTACCAACCAATAACCCATAACCGCTCTATGCTGTAGGATGTATGTACAGTCTTTAGTCCTTTAGTCGCCTTTTAGGACACCCAAGGGAAGAGAGGGGTTGGTAGTATTTTTTTGATGAGCCCATCGCCGCTCTATGCTGTTGCATGTATGAGCAGTATTTAGTCCATTAGTCGCCTTTTACGACACCGAAGAGAAGAGAGAGGTTGGTAGTATTAATTTAATAAGCCCATCGTCGCTCTATGCTGTTGGATGTATGTGCAGTCTTTAGTCCGTTAGTCCCCTTTTACCAAATCGAAGAAAAGTGAAGGGTTGGTAATATTAGTTTTGATGAACCCATCGCCGCTCTATGCTGATGAATGTATGTGCAGTCTTTAGTCCGTTAGTCGCCTTTTACGACTTCCAAGGTAAGAAAGGGGTTGGTAGTATTACCAACCAATAACCCATAACCGCTCTATGCTGTAGGATGTATGTACAGTCTTTAGTCCTTTAGTCGCCTTTTAGGACACCCAAGGGAAGAGAGGGGTTGATAGTATGATTTTGATGAGCCTATTGCCGCTCTATGCTGTAGGATGTATGTGCTGTCTTTAGTCCGTTAGTCGCCTTTTAGGACACCCAAGGGAAGAGATGGAAAGACTGCACATACCTACTATCCAACAGCATAGAGCGGCGATGGGCTCATCAAAATAATACTACCAACCCTTCTCTTCCAGTGGGGAAGCTTCTCGTTATAGCAACTAACGGGTTAATTTTTAATAAAATAAACCAATTTATATTGTATTGGAGTGTTTTATTTTCTCGCATTCGTAGTGAAAAACATAGTGTAACACACGGCGCTAAAAACCCATTAAAACTCGGTTTCTATTTACTCCCTCGCTAAAGCTCGGGAGTAAAACTACCTCGTATTTAATGGGTAATTTTAGCCCCTTGTATAACAATCTACTATTAGACAATGAGTATTTGTTCAAAACAAATATAAAATAGAGAAATATTTAGTATTTATCTAGCTAGTAATTATTTTTGATCACAGACTCACGCAGATCAAATTATTTATATTAATTTAGTCTTTTGGTAATACATAGTCAGTTCTATACTGTTAATAATTATACTATGCCGAAGACTATTTTTGATATCTATGTTGAAATATTTTTAAATTATTAAACTCTTTTATTAACATTAACAATAAATGCGTTTTAGTAGCTAACTTACTCGTATGAAGTCAGATTGGAATCAGAATAAAAACTTTAATTTAAGTCTTTCTGTAATAATTAAGAATCAAACGAACTTACCTTGTGAAGTTTGATTCCAATTATGCGAGGGTCTCAACCGAAGACGATTACTTATTACAAGCAGCAGTACATGAGATGGTGCTATCTTCTTCACACTTTTAGATATATCCTTAAAAGAAATATCTTATTTCCGTTCCCTGCACTGGCAACCCCGCGTCACGAGACGTCATTATTTCAGAGAATTTTGTGTTATCCTCCACAATTTTTTATTTTATTTTTTGGGTTGGGAGGGATGGGTTGAC
Source organism: Scoparia ambigualis (assembly GCA_963921215.1). NCBI lineage: Eukaryota > Metazoa > Arthropoda > Insecta > Lepidoptera > Crambidae > Scoparia > Scoparia ambigualis. Next base: position 19,423,075 of record OY992504.1, read on the forward strand.
GTAATCGTCTTCGGTTGAGACCCTCGCATAATTGGAATCAAACTTCACAAGGTAAGTTCGTTTGATTCTTAATTATACTTCGGGTCTCAACCGAAGACGATTACTTATTACATGCAGATGTTCAGAGCATTGTAATGTTAACACAATAAAAATAAAAAATTATGTCAATTTAAACTTTACAATATGTAGGTAGTTTTTTATAGTTGCGTAAGCCTCCTTTAAACCTTAAAAGATGCATTTAATGGCTATCGATGCATTGGTCGTTTTCTAAACAATGACTTTAACAATTTCATTTATTTATTTGATTAAGCATTATTATTTTGTTGTAAATACTGCATTGACAAATTCATTCGAATTTGTACCTAAACATTTCTCCAACAGTATTAACAAATACATTTAAGTGACTCAGCCCAGCCCACAACAACTCTGCGAAACACCTCCAGACTAGATCTGTGAGCAGTGTGAGCAGTAAATGCCAAGCGACTACGTGACTGAGCTCTCACTGAGGTGAGCTCCAAATACAGACAAATATCCGTATCGGCATGTCATCCACTGTCTTAAAATCCTTTTTTTTTTTTTATCTACTACAAATGTTTGTGACCGCCTTTTTATGAGGTTGGCACAGCCAGCAACAAATAACTGGGATTCTTACAAATATTGGACAATCTGATGAGCGGTTGCTAAACACTGGTCCTGAAGTCTAAATGAAGTCGGTAATTTCAATCACAATCACATAATTTTGTATTGATATATTATTTTTGATTAAACTAATAGACTGCCTTTTTTGAGCAGAAACAATAGAAAATATAGTGTAAGAATCATAAGTGACAAATCATTGATTATGATCTGATTCTAAGGATAGTCCTGGAAACACGGTTTAATTAATATGACATTTGTGTCCCATGTTGAATTGTATTTTTGATTTGGAGCAATAAATCTTAGTTAGTGTACACTTAACAAAACTGTGATAAACACAGTCATTCATGGAAAGTAAATTACTTCCCTTATATGACAGGTAAAGTAGACCTATGCGTATAACCTTCCTCAAACTTTTTGGTTAGAAATGATGACTTTATTACTATTAGCTTTGAAAAGATTCAAGTTATTATTTTTCGAATAAAGCTTCCAAGATATTATCAAATACAGTACTGATTTAATGTTACTGATTTTGTTGCAAGAGATGTAAACATTTAACTCAAGATGCTCGTGGTATACCATGTCTGGTCAACGATTCACTAATAATTTGGCGCCACCTGGATAAGGCTATCTAGAAGTGGATGGCTCGTCTTGAAAGGAATTAGGTATAACAAATATTATTTAGAGCCAAAGAACATTTTTTCTTGGACAACAAGTTTGGGTCACATTGTATACCAAGGATGTAAATTCTAATCTGTACCACATCAATACCTTCTGCTTTATCCAATTTTTAATAAATGTAAGTGTTTTTTTTTTTTATAACATGGTCAGGATTTCGTGATGCGTCGAACGTCTGCGTTTGTAAGGGTTTGTAAGGTCAAATTATGGCTTTGCCAATAAACTAATAATATGTGAAAACGCATGGTAGGAGAGTTACCTACTCCGTATCTAAGATATATTCGTATAATGTTTTCACAAGACTGGATGTAGGATGCGAATACATAAAAGTTTCTGAATGAATTAATGCTAAGAATTTCTCTTGTTCAAACAACTTGGTGTAGGTAGGTAATTCAAACCGCAACGGCCGCTGTGCATGCCGTAGTCAATATTCTTGAATTCATCTAAATCTCTTATTATACATTTATGTATAAAACAAGTTCTGTTGCTCGGTTTTTTAGTAATGCTTTTGTAAGTGTTTGTGACAAACCCTATGACTCCAAAAAGGTGCTTGTACTCGTAGTTTTATTATTCAATGCACACTCGTCATAATTTGAGCTTATTTTTCGTGCGTAGGTACAAAACATAAACTAAACAATTATTGTAGAAAATTCAAATATTATGCGCAATTGTTCTAGAACCGGTTCCAGTAATTTCGCAAACACAAATAGGCCGAACAGAAGAACATTAATTTCAACTGAGGCCTCAAACTAAACCTTAACTTTTTCCGATCAGCTTTAATTGCAGTAGATACTTAATTAAAAATAAGCATCTTGAATATCAGTTGTTGACAATAGTAGCTGTGATTTAATAATTTAAGGGCAGTTCGATTCTTTTAAATATAATTATTTTGAAGCTGCTTTAAATTTTAAGTGAATCTGTGAGATCCTATACATTGTTTTTTGTAAACTTTTCCTGACCTTTATAAACACAACAAAAGAGAATCAGACAAATCAGTCTAGCCGGTTTTTGTGCGCTTAGCAACACATTTGGCGATTCATTTTTATCTATATGAGATAGTAAGTAACAAACATTGTTTTGAAGTATAGTTGTTTTGTATAGGTTTGCGGGGAAAATGGATATTACATTTACGAATCCAATGTAAAACATTACGATCCCTAGTGAGCTCACACTTTCTGTCATTCAGTCATAAAAATAGGTCAAGCGACTGCAGGAGCTCTGATTCCAACGTCTCCCTGTCAGATATCCGGCGGAACCTCGGCAGTCTCTTGGCGGTTTGAATGGTGCTGGTGGGCTTGATCGCAGCTCGATAGCTGATGATACTACTACGCACAGTGGCGCCCCCCCTATAGTTTAAAGAACCTCGAAGTTGATCACAACTTCAGCCCGGGCATCAGCCCGGGACTCTGTACAGAGCGTTGGATTATTGTTTTCTTTCCGAATCAAACTTGGTTAAGGCATTAGGGGTCTTAATATTATTATGCTCAGAAAGTGAAGTTTTAAAACTTTTATTCATTTATTTAAACATTATCTCCAACAGAGCTTATTATTGTTATTATTATTATTATTATTATTTCAATTTCCTAATTAAGTTTTGGAGCTTCGAGGCTTATGTACATTATTATTTATTTTTTTTCCATTTATTTAAGTAGGTAAGTAAGTACCTTTTTTTTTTTTTTGGTAATTATTATTATGAGTAACCCTTTATTTTTTATGAGGTTCGTCTCTGAGAAATTGTAGAATCCATGGGTGTCCAATGAAAGCAGGCTATCGTCGAACTGACCGTCATATACGGGGACAGATCGAAGATCTTAGTGGCGCAAGTGGAATGGCCAAGCTTCGTTTCTGCCGCTAATGGTTAAGTCATTGTAAACATCAATGACATAGTTTAAGATGTCTTCACCAAATCATTATTGACAAGTAAACCCGAAGATAACGAAACGTTGAAAACATGTCCACCCCAGGCGGAAATCGAACTTACGTCCTCAACAATGTTTAGACTCTGCTTTGTTCCACGGATGACGTGGAAACGTGAAACTGTTAGAGTGAAATAGGTATGGCCTCTCACGGTTTATGTGGAGTAGAAAATCCTCAACACAGTTCAAGTGGAGTTAGAAACCATGAAACGGCTATCGTGGAATAAAATAAAGCCTCAACACTGTTAAAATGTACTAAATACATATTCCCAAAACGGCTTGCTTGAAATAAAATATAGCCTCACTCAACCCTGGTAGAGTGGAGTGAGTATCTTCGACACGGCTTGTGTAGCCGCTGTGTCACGGAGAAAGTCTAATTCTTATTCTAATACAATTAATAAGTATATATAATGCTGAGGTCTGACCTGAAAACCTCGTGGCGACTCCTTTGCTTCCAATCCAGAGGGGTTCCTTGGAATTTTCTTTCTTGATATACCAATTGACAATTGACACCAATTGACAACATCGACATAGCCTCAACACTGTTAAAGTGGAGTGAGTATCTTTGACACGGCTTGCTTGGAGTAAGATATAGCCTCAACACTGTTAAAGTGGAGTAAGTATCCTCGAAACGGCTTGCGTGGAGCCTCAATACTGTTAAAGTGGAGTAAGTATCCTTGACACGGCTTGCGTGGCGCTTCAATACTGTTGAGGTGGAGTAAGTATCCTCGACACGGTTTGCGTGGAGCTTCAACACTGTTAAAGTGAAGTAAGTATCCTCGACACGGCTTGCGTGCAGCCTCAACACTTTTAAAGTGGAGTAAGTATCCTCGACACGGCTAGCGTGGAGCCTCAATACTGTTAAAGTGGAGCAAGTATCCTCGACACGGCATGCGTGGAGCCTCAACTCTGTTAAAGAGGAGTAAGTTACCTTGACACGGCTTGCGTAGAGTAAAGTAGAACCTCAGCACTGTCTAATTGGTGTAAGTAACCTCGATACGGCTTGTATGGAGTAAAATCAATGACATTCAATGTCATTGAGTAAAATAAAGCATCAACACTGTTGAGCAGGTATATATCCTCGACACATCATACGTTTAGTAAGTTAAACACTGTTACAATGGTGTCTAAGTAAGTAGTTTAGTATTTCATGAATATCTTGTTGTAAATGGCTTTTAATTTTGTTACAATCATTATTATAGAACCCAAGAAAAACCAATAAAAATGAGGGTAGATAATTTTAATGATAAATGATCTTAGTTCCTTACAACTATGATACATTCCTTAATAGTTAATTTTCCAGGTAAATTAGCGTTATGTTCCAATACCTGCGTGTCGTAATATCGTTCATACGACATTTATCACTATTCACCGACACCGATGATGATAAACGCCTACGTTATTTCAATTAAAAATGATTTCTTTACTTTACGAAGAATACCGTAATGATCACTGTCTCTCAACTTCGAACTTTAACATTGTCCCATCTTATTAAATACATATTTAAATTCGTTACGAAAAGTACGTGTGATTCCGATAACACAAAAACACGTAATGACGTCTCGTGACGCGGGGTTGCCAGTGCAGGGAACGGAAATAAGATATTTCTTTTTAGGATATCTCTAAAAGTGTGAAAAAGATAGCACCATCGCATGTACTGCTGCATGTAATAAGTAATCGTCTTCGGTTGAGACCCGAAGTATAATAAGTTTTTCTCCTAACTAAAAATCTACTAAAGACTATTATAAAACTTGTTTTAACTTTAATTAAACTTTTTTCTTAACATTAACAATAAATTCGTCTAGCGGCTAACTAACGCGTAAGAAGGCTATTTTTTTTATGTGAAACGTCATAGTGATTTCATCCTGCCTGATGGTAAGCAGCCGATGCAGTCCAAAATAACGGAGCGCTCCTCACCGTGGAACAAGCACGGTAACAAGCGCACCCATTCATGATGACAGCCTGCATAAATGCAGTTTCACGCCCCGCTTAAAAGACGCGGGACTATAGGAGCTGGGAAACACATGCGCCTAGCCGAATGGTCTTACAGAGGAACGACTTGCCAATTTTTTTGGTACGAGTGTAGATAGTCTGCACAGTATGATGGTGGTTCCTAAGACCAGCACGTGTTTTCCGGGACAGGAAAGGAGAGGGCGGGATTAGATCAAAAAGTTCTTCAGAACACTCCGTAGTAATTTCGGTAGACGACACTGAGAAGCAATGTCTTTAGGCACACGCAGCTGGAGGTCCTCAAAAGAGGCTGTTACTTCAGCATCTCCAATAATGCGTACCGCTCGCCTTTGCAGTCTATCAAGTGCATTTAGCGGGGCCGTCCCATAGATGGGAACAATACTCCATACTTCATCGCACCTGAGTCTTGTACAGCAAACAGCGCTGCTCGGGAGTGAAAAACCGCCTCACCTTATTGAGAATACCCAACTTAAGGGAGGCAGTTAAAATAACACTCGATGTAGCATTTTGGATTCAGTTCCTGGCCGATGTCCATGCCAAGAATGCTGAGGTCTACTGAAATGGGTATAGAAGAATTCTGAAGAGAGGGAGGAGGACTGACAAAACAAAATGGCGGGGGTGTCACTCGCAGCTCACCGCTCCTGGGCCCTGAAGCGTCGAAGGAAATAAATGAAATCAGAATAACTGTCTGGTGTGAATCACATGTATTTTCTGTCCATTGTCCAACTTAGAGTTTGATCACAAAACCAAATTATAATTATTTTAGATAAACCAAACTACTCCATTTTCTAACCAAAGAGTATCCTGATTCTGTATCGCAATCTATAGATTCCACACCTAAACCTTACCGCGCACAAACGTCAAACGCATACGTTTTTAGGAAGATACCTATCGTAACTTTCTAAGGAATTAACGTGGTTTTGAAACAAGGAATCGTTACACAATAAGGGCCCAGGGCCCTGATTCTATATCGCAATCTATAGATTCCACACCTAAACCTTACCGCGCACAAACGTCAAACGCATACGTTTTTGGGAAGATATCGTAACTTTTTAAGGAATTAACGTGGTTTTGAAACAAGGAATCGTTACAGAATAAGGGCCCTGTTGCGTGTCAACAACGCGAAGACGCATCTTGCCTCCATCTTTCATTCCGTTTATGTCATTGCTGATCTGAGTCAAACGCACGGATAACGTGCAACTTGCTTTATTAATTTAATCTTTTTCGCACAAAAAAACAACTAGTTTAGGTCAAGCAGAAAATATTAGTGCCTAGTGCAAAAAATGTTAAGAGAGAAGTAGACTTCACTAACTTGTTTGTATTTTTGATTACATATAAAGGTTTGTATGTAGTGAGATACAATGGAGTTAGATACTTTTTGACCGTGCTCAATCAAAGAGATTATTTCGAAAATGCGTAAATATATTTATGATACAAATAAATACCGACAAGAAATCGATTGCAAAAAAGCTCGAAAAACCCGAAAACCCGGTTTTTGATTTTCAAAACCCGGGTTTTCATGCGACCCAGAAAACCCTAAATACCCGGGTTATACGGTATAGTTATTGGCCCCTATACAGTTAATGGCCATTTCAACTTTGATGTTAAAAAAACTAGCAAAACCCTGGACAAATAGTAGATTTAAAATGAGAACAACGGCAAAACTTTTATTAGATTGTTTCTTTTCCAATGTGTGATTTTTGCAGCGGGAACAAAAGTAGGTAAGTTTATTAAAAAAATCTTAAGACTGATTTTTTTTTTGACAAGGTGTTTTGAAATGTATGTAAGTATTGTAGAACCGCTTTTGAAATCATATAAAACAGGTAGTTATTATGCGCTAGAAACAGATTTAAGGTGCAATAACCTAATTTTCTTTAATAACTACGAAATTTTGGTGAGGCCAATAACTGTCACAATATTAGAATTACTTTTAGTTATTGGCATAGTAAGCCTATAACTGTATTTTAATAAAAACACTATTAATAGCGTTATTAATTAATAAAACGTCTTCTTAAATGATGATTCTGTACCTTCTGAGGATAAAAATAATCATGAAGTCATGTTTTAGTCATTACAGAAGTTTAAATTTTATAAGTTTAATTTTATATTTTACTAGCGGCCCGCCCGCGGTTTCACCCGCGTGGTTCCCGTTCCCGTGGGAATATCGGGATAAAAAGTATCATATGTGTTAATCCAGGTTATAAACTATCTGTATGCCGAAATTCATCCAAATCCATTCAGTAGTGTTTACGTGAAAGAGTAACAAATATCCATCCATACTTACAAACTTTCGCGTTTATAATATTAGTAGGACTAGCGGCCCGCCCGCGGTTACGTCTGCTTGGATCCCGTACCCGTACCGACAGAAAATTTCTTCCATACAAACCTTGTGGAGACAATTACAAACACAACAAAAAACTCTTCCTCTTCCGCTTTGGCTTTTATTGAGATCGGACGTGTGCTGTATTTTATAAGTTTTTATTATTTTCTTGAAAATAATTTTGAGTGCTCTGCTCCGTCATTGGAATTCGCCTCGGACTTCGCCCACCAGTCGCCGGAGTCTTCATAGTCAAGAAAGGTTGGAGGAGACATTTTTGTCGTGCGGTGGTTTGAACGCGGATTTCTTGCGTAAGTGTCGGCGTCTTATCCACTAGACCAAGAAGGCAGAGCTCGACCGGGTCGAAATTATCGACTAATATCTACACGCGGTGTGTGCAAGTGTGGGCGCCCCACCACGTGACGTGACTCGCTTGTTGCGTCCGTAGCAGCTGCTACGGCCAAGACTACGAGAACTACGAGCTGCTACACAACTGTCCCGCTGTGATAATCTTGATTTATCTTGATTTATTGCGCATAAACCGTATCCTCTCGCTTGCTCTGTTAAGTCTAGCGGACAACGATACCTCTGCGCGACATATATTTCCCTATTACCATGGACAGCAAATTAGATAAGTCACACTCAGATTCGGAAATATTAATGGAACAACCGTGCTCAACTCCACCAAGTAAATATGTTGCGCTACGTAACAAAAGAAAAAGGGAAGATGAACTCAAGTTTACATCTGAGTTTTCTGACTTTAAGGATGAAATAAAAAACATGATTTCTTCATTAATGTTAGTACAGCAAAAAGAATTGAAAAACAACACGTCTACCCTTAAAGAAATAAAACAAACAAGCGACAATATTGAAAAATCTATTGCATTTTTAACCGCTCAAAACGTAGAGTTTCAAAAGAAAATATGCCAATTAGAAGAACAAAGAAAAGAAGACAGGAAATGTATCGTATTACTAGAGGAAAAAATTGAAAATATGCAGACGGACATGAGAAAAACAAATTTGGAAATTAAGAATGTACCAAAAAAACACGATGAGACTAAAGAAGATCTAATTGACATGGTTCTAAACTTATCACAAAATGTAGGTTCACAATTAAAAAAAGAAGATATTAAAGACATTTTCAGATTAAAAGGGAAGAAGGAAGGAGTCAAAAATACCCCTATAATAGTTGAAACCTCATCCACCTTAGTTAAAAGTGATGTCCTAAAGTCGGCTAAAATATTTAATGTAAAACAAAAAACAAAATTGTGTGCTAAACATCTAGGGCTACGAACCAACGAAGACACTCCAGTATTCATCTCAGAACAACTCACGGCTAAAGCAGCCCGCCTGTACTTCCTAGCACGAGACTTCATCAAGGATAAGTCTTTTAAGTTCTGCTGGACAGCTTATGGAAGAGTATATTTGAGAAAGGATGAACACTCACCGGTTATATTGATCAAGAGTGAAGCCGACATTCAAAAGATTCGAAATAATAATAAGTGACTAGTTTTATTCATCCGCATGATTGCCTGCTTGGTTTTGTTATTTAGTGCTAGCATGATATTATATAATTCATTTACACTGATTGGCTTGTATTATATAGAATTTCAGATTGAGTATATTGTAACTACTTTTGTGATGATGTTTGCACACTTGTACGTTCAAATACACATTAATTTAAAGTTTACTTTACGTCAGAACAATTGCAATTATTATTTAATTATGATTGCTTACTTACATGCATTATGTTACTTATTTATGTATTTTAATTCGCTTTACTTAAAAGATACAAAGGTAAATCCACTTATTAGCATAAACAATAACTATTGTACTCGTATATATTTTAACGTTAAGATCCACATACACATCAAACTGAGACTTTTTACACAACTCACACTCTATCTATTCATAACACGTTTGACTATAACTGATTATTTTCTTAATTATGAATCTTATGCCGTTCACAATGTGTTTAAAATATTGAATTTGGTATACTATACAGACAAATTAGGATACAAGAATAGTACAGTACTCGGGCTAAAACTTATGAATAAGCACAGTATTTTAAATGAATAATAAAACTATACAAACTATAAATGACATCGATAAAACTGAAATTGCATTTAACATAAAGTGTGACATCAATAACTTACAAAATCATATATCGCTAAATAAAACAGATCTTACCGTCGTGGCACAGAATATAAGAAGCATATATTGTAATTTTGATGACTTTCAAGTTACCCTTGCTCAGTTGGATTTTGACCCAGATGTCTTAGTATTAACTGAATGTAGACTTATTCCAAATAAACCTATTCCTTTGATTCTTGGTTATACATTACAAGCTTCCACATGTAATTATAACCAAAATGATGGTGTTGTGATTTATGTTAAAAGTGCACTTCGTCCTAGAATAAAAGAAATTAAATTAGAACATGCATCGTGTTTGCAAGCGGAAGTCCTTAATAATACAATTATAGCAATATACCGGTCACCTTCCAATTCAAACGCGCTTAATTTTATAAATACTCTTAATGATCACCTTGACACTATAAAATCTCATAAAAACATAATTATAACTGGTGACATTAATATTAATCTTATCACAAATTCTAATGACAATTCATACAGCTGTAATAACAAAGTAAAATATTTAAATATGTTGGCTTCGCATGGATTATTACCTGGACACGTATTGCCTACTAGGGGCCCCAACTGCTTGGACCATTTTATATTAAAATTTGATAATGAGAAGACATCTGCAAGAATTGTAGTCCTAAACACGACGGTTACTGATCATGCCACCATACTACTGAGTCTAAGTAAAGTTAAAAATAAAAATTCATCTTCAAATAAACAGCATTTAATTAACTATGATAAGGCATTATCCTATTTGAAACAAACAAACTTGCAAGAATTGCTTTTTAGTGAAGATCCTGATTTTGTAATTTCTAACTTACTAGCAAAATTAAAAGAGGCCTTAAACGACAGTAGAACAATAAATAAATAAAAAATTAGAAAACAACCTATCAAGCCATGGATTAGTAATGGTATTTTGCGATGTATCAAAAATAGAAATGACATGCAACTAAAGTTGAGATTGGATCCATCTAATGAAGTACTAAAAATCACGTTTAAAAGATACCGGAATCATTGCAACAAGCTCATTAAAAAGTTAAAGCGTAACTACCAGAAAGAACAATTAGAAAAATCTCAGAAAAATTGTAAAGCTTTATGGCATACAATTAGGACAATAACACACTTTAAAACGGAAAAGACTAAAGGTATTGAACTTCTAGACTCCAAATCAGCTAGAGACGCTGTAAACATGGTTAATCGCTACTTTGTGAGTGTTGGGAAGCAACTTGCCGAGGCTATATCCTCGGAGAATAGCTCCAGTCCTCAAAGTCAATTGAAAGAACCAAGTAATGCACCAGTGTCATCGTTCGTACTATTTGATACGGACCCGCAGGAAATATTGAACGTGATTTCTAGTTTAAAACCTGATAGTGCCGCTGGTTGGGATGGCATACTAACTAAATTTATTATACTAGCTAAGAGTATGGTTGCTCCCATCATTAGTCACCTTACTAACCTCTGCTTCCGAACCGGAAAATTCCCAACCCCTCTTAAGCGTTCTATAGTTACTCCGGTGTATAAGAGTGGAAAGAGAGACCGTAGACGGGCGCCATCACATAGCGAAGCTGTACATCGAGCACCTTCACCGAGTTGGCCACCACCAGGGGGTGGAAGCCACCATCAACCAATGTCGTCAAAGGTTCTACATCCTGGGCCTGAGACCGACAGCACGCAACATCATACACCGATGTCTGCCGTGCCGTAGAAGAAGATGGACCCCACCAGAGCCACAGACTGGTAACCATCCAGCCGGTCGGCTAGCACACCACCAGCGAGCCTTTACTCACACCGGCATCGACTACTTCGGGCCCCTGATGACGACCTTCGGAAGAGGAACGAGAAAGACATGGATAGCCCTGTTCACCTGTCTCACGACAAGGGCTGTCCATCTAGAGATGACCAACTCGCTGACCACCGACTCTGCGATCATGGCACTCCGCAGATTCATAGCACGCCGCGGGTGCCCGAAAGAAATCTGGTCCGACAACGGGACCAACCTGCATGGAGCTGAAAAGGAGCTCAGACTCGCCGTCGACGACGCCGTGGAAACAGAAGCAGCGAGAAGAAGAATAGCCTGGCGCTTCATCCCCCCTGGATCCCCATTCATGGGGGGGGCCTGGGAACGCTTAGTGAAGACAGTAAAGACAGCCCTCGCCGCAGTACTCGACAGCCGAACACCATCAGAAGAGGTACTCTCCACCCTACTTGCCGAAGCTGAGATGACAGTGAACAGTCGCCCCCTGACACATGTCTCGGTCGACCCCGAAGATCCCGAGACGCTCACCCCCAACCACTTCATACTGTTGGGCCCAGCCTTCGAACCACCCATGGGCAACTTTACACCCATAGACCTGCGGGGAAGACGACACTGGCGAACGTCCCAAATACTCGCCGACATGTTCTGGGCAAGATGGCTTCGAGAGTACCTGCCGGAGCTTCAGAACCGGCGGGAGCCCCACGGCAAGGGTCAACCGCTCCGAATTGGAGATATCGTCGTTGTGGTGGACAACACACTGCCCCGCAACACCTGGCCGCTGGGGAGAATAGTCGCCGTGTACCCTGGCCGCGACGGCATAGTACGCGCAGCAGACGTGAAGACCAAAGGCGGTATCCTGCGAAGGCCTACAAAGAAGATCGTGATCCTGCAGACTGAGGAAGCTGAGGACGACGTCCGGCCTGCTATGTGATGCGTCGCGACTCTACACTTCGCCACGACGCACGGCGGGAGAATGTTCCGGACGAACGATTATAGTTTAGTTAGACCATTTAGTATGTAACATTTTATAAGTTTATATTTGTAAAGAATAGGTTTTATAGTTTAGTTAATAGGTTTATAATTTAGTTATAGTTATGGTTTCCTTACGTTAACAGTTCAGTATTTGCTAATTTATAAAACCCTAATGATAGAAATAGAGCCGCTGCGCTCTCCACGGTATTGCCGAGAGACCCCTACCCTTTTGCTTGCACTTATGTTTTGTCCCTCTCGCGCATACCTCTCGCTCTCGCAACTATCTATAGAGAAAGGCCGATAGTTGCGATAGCGAGATTTGGTACTTAAGCGAGCGAGATCCTATGGAAAATAATTCCGGATCCAGCTCAAGAATACTACTAGGAAGCAAATACTGAACAAGAACCAATAGAAGAAAGAAATAGTTTATTTGTAAAGCAAGAAATATAAGGAAAAGTTCTGCTCATTTAAATCTGGAATATAGAAGCTCTGAAGATTCACCGTGGCTTTCCTTTCACCATCGCCCCACCTTGTAACTGGCTTCATAGTTACCATCGGAGATAGCATTGCGCAATCCAGCAACAATTCGCAAAGCGGGATTCATAGCGACGAATCAAGACAAGACTTATTTCATAGCGGGTCTTGACTTATTTCACAACGGATTGAGATTCGAGTTCAACCGTATAAGGGTCCCGCACATTATTATTAACAAATATAATGTTAGATAAACTTAATCAGTAGGCTCAATTTTCGTAATAATTGGCTTGTGGTAACTGAAGTAGGAAACATGTTTAGGATTCAATTTTACTTCGTAAACACAACAGCGTATAGATTAGAACACGCACGGCTTGCTAAATACATACGTTCTGATATTGTAATATTAAAATATGATTTGAGGGGACTACGAAACATCGTTTTTCTGTGTTGTCATGCGGTCACACGCCACGCCGCGGCTGATGGCAATCAAAAAAGCTTTGTTCCAAATTACAAGTAGATAATAAAAATAAAGTTAACGAAAAAAGTGTAAGTATTTATTTAAATGTGTGTGTACCTTTAACTGTGTTCTTAATAATATACAACTAAAAAATAAAAAAATTATGATGAACCAAAAATCAACTCGTGGTAGGTTTGATCTCAGTATCCACGGCGCTCATACGGGTGAGTCCGATGCGCGAACCACTACGCCAACCAGGCGATAAGTTGAGCGACGAAATAATGATTTACGTTTGCCGCACAGCTTACTAGCAAAAAAGTGTTGTAACAACTTTTCGTAAGAATTTTTTCCGTCTAGCCCCCTTTCACAACGCGCGATAAGGAACTTCGTTCCAAAAAGAATTAGCCAGATAGGTGCAGCCGTTCTGTCTGAAGTGATGCGCGTACAAACATTTCGGCAATTGATTTTATTAATATAGATTTTTGATGTGGCCAATAACTGTATGATCTCATGGCTAATTACTGTAATAATATGGCCAATTACTGTGATTTTATGTTTTATATTTTTATATTAATTTTATTTAAAACTAAATGCTTAATAAAAGTATATGTGGGTGTCTTAACTAATAAATATATTATCATAAACCATACGGCACAAATTTTATTTATTTTTAACTGATAAGTTTATTTTTAATTAAAGTTTTCGATCTTGAGGTCGCTTAACTGGCCAATAACTATACCGTTTCCCCTATATTTATATATTTTTTTAATACTCTAATTACTTCATTTAAAATAATAGGGTCATTAAGTGGTCCATACTGGCTCGTTTTAAATTTTAAGCATATTTATTGAGCATTCCTACCAATAGTACCAATACCCACCTCAATTCAATACTCTTTACTCCGTTTTTTTAGCAATAGAAATTGAAAGTTAAAAAAGTAGAGAGCAGAACATCATCTGTCACATGACAATGAGCCTACAAAAACGAAAAAGTATTTAGTCTTATGTAGAATAATCATGAATAAAGCCTCGACTTATTACTGTTTACTATCAACAATTTTTTTGAGATAACACAGACCACGCTTCAGCAAGAAAAAACTGCACAGTCTGCACATGTGCTTAGGTGGTGAGCCTTTAGCCCGTTAGTCGCTTTTACGATACCCAAGGGAAGAGAGGTGTGGGTAGTATTATTTTGATGAGCCCATCGCCGCTCTATGCTGTTGGATGTATGTGCAGTCTTTAGTCCGTTAGTCCCCTTTTACCAAATCGAAGAAAAGTGAAGGTAAGTGTAATTACTTCATTTAAAATAATAGGGTCATTAAGTGGTCCATACTGGCTCGTTTTAAATTTTAAGCATATTTATTGAGCATTCCTACCAATAGTACCAATACCCACCTCAATTCAATACTCTTTACTCCGTTTTTTTAGCAATAGAAATTGAAAGTTAAAAAAGTAGAGAGCAGAACATCATCTGTCACATGACAATGAGCCTACAAAAACGAAAAAGTATTTAGTCTTATGTAGAATAATCATGAATAAAGCCTCGACTTATTACTGTTTACTATCAACAATTTTTTTGAGATAACACAGACCACGCTTCAGCAAGAAAAAACTGCACAGTCTGCACATGTGCTTAGGTGGTGAGCCTTTAGCCCGTTAGTCGCTTTTACGATACCCAAGGGAAGAGAGGTGTGGGTAGTATTATTTTGATGAGCCCATCGCCGCTCTATGCTGTTGGATGTATGTGCAGTCTTTAGTCCGTTAGTCCCCTTTTACCAAATCGAAGAAACGTGAAGGGTTGGTAATATTATTTTGATGAGCCCATCGCCGCTCTATGCTGTTGGATGTATGAGCAGTCTTTAGTCCATTAGTCGCCTTTTACGACACCGAAGAGAAGAGAGAGGTTGGTAGTATTAATTTGATGAGCCCATCGTCGCTCTATGCTGTTGGATGTATGTGCAGTCTTTAGTCCGTTAGTCCCCTTTTACCAAATCGAAGAAAAGTGAAGGGTTGGTAATATTAATTTGATGAGCCCATCGCCGCTCTTTGCTGTTGGATGTATGTGCAGTCTTTAGTCCGTTAGTCGCCTTTGACGACACCCAAGGGAAGAGATGGAAAGACTGCATATATCTACTATCCAACAGCATAGAGCGGCGATGGGCCCATCAAAATAATACTACCAACCATTCTCTTCCCTTGGGTGTCGTTAAAGCAACTAATGGGTTAATTTTAAATAAAATAAACCAATTCATATTGTATTGGATTGTTTTATTTTCTCGCATTCGTAGTGAAAAGCAGAGTGTAACACTCGGCGCTAAAAGCCCATTAAAACTCGGTTTCTATTTACTCCCTCGCTAAAGCTCGGGAGTAAAACTACCTCGTATATAATGGGTCATTTTAGCCCCTTGTATAACAATCTACAATTTTTTTACTCTATCAATTGATTCGATTAAAAAAAATATTTTAATAACATTTAACGTATCATGAAAAGTCTTTATCATGATTGACTAACACATCGGTGACTTAATAATTTACTCTTAATTAGGTTAGTTCGACGTGGATCAATCTCAATCAATTAAAGAAATATATTTGAGATTATGGATTAGTGGCAGTTATTATATTTTATTCTACGCGACACGGTTAACACAGTTCACATTAATAAACAGTCATATTACGGGCTATTTAGAATCTAAAACTATAAATGATAAATAAGTGCCATTTTTAGCTTACAAACACCTAAATCTTGACAACAGTTTCATTATTAGTTTTATTTCACCAAAAACTGAGTTTATTCGTACTCCACGTAATCATTTTTATTAATTTTTTATCAATGAAATTGGCACCGATTGTGAAATCAGGAATTGACGTGTCAATTCCTAGATCTTTTGACAACCATACGATATAGTTAAGATTGCACAAGTCTTTGTTGTTGGGTATATTTCTGAGCTAATAGAAGTTCAGGGTGTGTAATGTTTGATATAAATACTTATGGTCTAACGTTCAGATAATATAATTTCATTTGATATAACAACTGACTTAATATAATTATAATAAGTATAATTTTAGATTCTGTAATTTAATTTGATATAATGTACTTTTATTATAATATATAATATACTTACATTTGATATAATAATCTAATGATATAAAACATTATTCACGTAATAAGCAAGCAGCATGCAAGCAAGCGAGCAGCATGCAAGCAAGCGAGCAGCATGCAAGCAAGCATGCAGCATTCAAGCAAGAATGCAGCATGCAAGCAGGCATGCAGCATGCAGGCAGGCATGCAGCATGCAGGCAGGCATGCAGCATGCAGGCAGGCATGCAGCATGCAGGCAGGCATGCAGCATGCAGCAGGCATGGTTTCTGTCACGGCTCCGGCGCTGCGGGGCTCCGGCGGTCCCCGGCGAGCTGAGGAGCAGGTGAGTTTAACCAGGGTAGTTTAACGCTCGCCTCGCCTCAATTATTACACTCTAGCGTAGGGCAGACAAGTCTACGTGGAGTCGGTTTTGCCGCGATTCGTTTCTGTCACTGATATTTTTATCACAACCATAACGAAAACACAACAAATATTTGAAATCAATTTAGGATTATAATGCTATTTTTATTTTTAAGCAAAAATTAAATCAAATAATGTTGTGGAATATGAGTATTATTTCAAATGATTAATATACGTAACGTTGTTTTAAGAAGTATATTTAGAACAAGTAATAATTATATCCAATGAACGTTATGTAGGTACTTTGAAATTAATTAATTTGTCATTATATAAAACAAAAATTTAAAAACAAAAACCGACTCCAAAAAATTTAACTGAAACAAATGCACTAAAACGTAAAAAATAACTGCATGTTTCAGTTTGTTCAATTAACTTGCAATATTAACCTTTATTCTACTCCAATCTTATAATCTTAAAAAAAATTTTGGAATCGGTGCCAGCCAAGGTAAGTTTTACATTAACATTAAACGACATACTATATTATTATTATATTATTATATTAGCCCATATTGTCCCATTGCTGGGCAAAGGCCTCTCTCCCCCTTTCCAGTATTCGCGGTCTTTTGCACATGCAAAAGACCGCGAATACTGGGTGTAGACACACACCCGCTGGGTGTAGACACATGTCTACACCCAGCGGGATCACCTATCTGGGAGACTTATGAGTGATGCAGGGAATTAGATCTATATTTGTTTTATTGAATTATGCTAAAGACAGAATTTGTTCCGTAAAACAACGGAAATATAGGCTTTTCTAACCGACCTCCAGCCAGCGGGATATTTACCAAAGTTACGTCTGATGAAGTATAAATTGGTACTAACATTTAGATCTATCATTGATCTGTTCACCAAAACAAAAAACATTCTTCTACCGTCCTTACTTCAGCCACAATCAAGCTGCAAAGAAAACTCCAGTCAGCGGACTTTTTCTCTTAAGGCATTATTTTTGTAACTTTTACACTAAATTAATAAAATTTAAGCCATTTACGACTATAATTTTACTAAAATAACCTATTCGTACAACTTGTGTTAAAATTAAGAGTATGGAATATCAAAGCTGTTATGTGGGTAGAATACAAAATAATATTAATATTATAAAGGCGAATGTTTGTAAGGATGAATACTTAGTGATTAAACGAACTTAGCTGAAGTGATGTTCTATCACAATTATACGAGTTGCTTCGTCCGAAGAGATTAGGTAACACTTGTAGTAACACGTATCGTGTCGCCTTTCATCCACTAAGTTAAAAGCAAAAAAAAAACTTTTTTGTAGGGTAGTTGTCGTTTTCCTCTGCGCCTCGATTGTACGACCGCTCATATAGTTGAAAGCCCTGAGCCTAATATTTCACGCAAAGGGGATACCTAGGGAGGGAGGGACCTAATCTCTTCGGACGAAGCAACTCGTATAATTGTGATAGAACATCACTTCAGCTAAGTTCGTTTAATCACTAATTATACATTCGTTGTTTCGTCCTTTGAGATTAGGTAACACTTGTAGATTTTGAAATATTAAAACGTCTTTTTCCGTGTAAATCAATAACTAGGTATATTTAATAAATATAATCAAAAAACAAAACCTAAATAAACCTAGAGGTTTATAATATATTGTAATCAAATCTTATTTAAAAATTATGATTAACATCAATCTCTGACAATGGATATGGCAAAGTCTGGTTCAGGTTGGATGTTTCTATGGTAGTGTTTTGCAAAAACAGAAGAGTTAGCACTCCACATAGCAGTTTTGCGAATAGTATCGATACTGACGCCTGCTCTATGTGCAGCTGAGGTAGTAGCATGCCTCATGGTGGAGTGAGTAGAAAATAAAGAAGTGTCAACTCCGCTAGCTAATAAAGTATCTTTTATCCATCTACTAACAGTATTAGAAGATACTGCTTTGAGGTCTTTTGAAACATAAAAGGATTATTTTCGTTGTTTCTTACAGTTTTCGTCCTCTCAATGTATGTCATTAATGCTTCCGCTGGACATACTTCTGAAAGTTCTCTGTAAAAGGGAATATTCAGATGAGGCTGCATTGAACCTAGACAAGATGTCTTAATAATGTCCTGTATCTTAATAAAAATGCTAAGCTGATTATTTATGTGCACCCTGTGTGCTGTTACAAGTATAAGAAATGTAACTTTTTAAGTTAGCTGTTCTAGATTTAAAGCGGTATTGGGATGCAATTTTGATAGGAAATTTAAGACTAGTGATAGGTCTCAAGATATATCATATTTTTGGGCTGAAGGACGAAGTCTGTAGAATCCTTTGAATAGTTTTGTGATACGGTCATCAGACCCTACACTTGATCCTAAGATCAGAGATAGAGCAAAACGATGGCTGATTAATAAACCATATTGTAAGATCGAATAGAAAAGCTTTGTTAAGAAATAAATAACTTGCGGATTTGGCGCCTCGTATAGATCCACACTGTGATCTTTATAAAAGCTTACCTAGCAACGGATTGCAACATCATATCATTTTATTGAATTATAAGACGGAGAAGCTATCATGATATTTAAGGATGATGGTGGTACACTCCTCTTCAGTAATGCCGTTCGTAATAACCTTCCTGCAATCAGTGTCCGCTTGGGTAGGCTGTTGGAAACCGACATTAACACGTTATCGCTGGGCACAAATTGTACCAACTCCCAACAGAGAAGAACTTGGAACAACAACAATGCCTTCTGCGTGATCCGTTATTATTTTTCTTAATACTTTTAGTATAACAGCAAATGGCGCGAATATGTAAAATAAAAGATGATGCCAATTTAACCTAAATGCAATGCAATTTGTAGCGCAAGCTCTAGGATCTCTGTTCCAAGAGACATACCTACTTCTTACATTTATAATTTGTACTAAATGCAAAAAGATCATTATTTATCAACTCCCCTTCAGTGTTAGGATGTAATTTTCGTGACTCTGCATTTGCTATTACATTATCTTTTGAGGGCCCCCCCCCCCCCCTTTTCTTGCTTGCATCAGAAAAATAAATTCTAAGCAGTAATTATCTTGCCTGATAAGATTATCCACCCTTCCAATAGATTTTAACTACCAAGAAAAATCGTCTTTCAAATACGGTGGTAACAACATGTAACTATCGTAGATAATCGTATTATAAATTGCAAGATATTTACACGTTTCCATTTGTTTGGTGTATAACCAACCATATTAGACGGCGGGGCAAGATGCAGTGAGAAGTTCTACTAGTCGTGCGAAGTGCCTAATTTTACATCGTTCTTTAATTTTAAAATGTTGTAACACTTTTTTGATTATGTTTCTTTTGTCATTGGTTAAACTTATTTGAAATTTTGTCGTATCTATTAAAAAAAAAAAAGATTTTGCAGACTGTATTAGGGACTGTTGTTACGTTGTAAATTCAGGGCCCTGTCTGCCTTTACTTATCTACAAAAGAAGTTCGCAATGGTTGAATAGTACTTACCTGAAATAATTGCTTTAGAATGATCAAATGTCCAAAAACATTAGTCCGTGTAGCTTGTTTGAATTAAATCCATTTTTCTTCACATTAAAGACATGGAGCCTTGGCTGACACATTACAAGACACACTTTTCTTGCATTTTCAATTAAAACATATTTCTAAATCAGTTTTAGTAAGACTTAAACTTACATCTAAAGAGATTTTATTCCGTGTTTACGTTTTGTATTTGACATAACACCATAGACAAAATGACAGCCACCGTAGCGACGCCTAGCGGTAGCGGGGCGAAGTAGCTGTCAGCTTTTAATTTCACATAAAAGATTCAATTTTAAAAAATAGTCGAAACAGTTCTAATAATAAATTACATAATAAATTAATATGTATAATAATTACTTTAAGTAATTAAATTTAATTCAAGCAAATCCGGAAATAGAACTAATTTTTTCTATAAGGACTTTTATCTAGAACATTCGAACGGGAGTAATATTTTTTATATGGATATTGTCTCTGCCCGTAGGGGTTACCAGAGAGGAAACTAATACTCCTTAATATTAAGACAGGGTAATTAGTGAGTTAAATATCACAAAACACAATTTTAAATTAAAGAAAAATGCATTTCCCATTGCTAAACGTTAATTTTTTTTTAGGTCGTGTGTTGTTATTGTTGGCAAGTTCTGTTAGCAGAGGGCGAGTTGTGACAGACGTCATATTTGATGTTTTGTTAGTTTGAAGGAAAATTTTAAAAGAACAATTTCTTATGAATTACCCGACAATGGGAGTATAAATTATAAGCTGGCCTTCGATTTATAAGTGTTTCCGGCGAAAGGAGGGCTGCCGAGTTGCGACGCCGAAACGAGTTCAATCTCTGGCGTGAAGTGGTGCGATGAGTTGAGATCAATGCACTCAGGTAGGCATGAGTCGTAGTCACCTTTTGTTTTAATCTGAGGTCGTAATAATGTAGTGGATTTGAGGCGTCATTAGCTTGAGAATATAGTCAACAAGTGTGTGGTTTATTTACAGGAATCCGTGCCACCACCAACCGGTCGTGACGCCGCTGGCAGCCACGCGTAGATATAGAATATCCTAGCGCATGCTTCGAGAGGCCCGTCTCGCCGCCAGGATTTAGAGCTGGGCCCTAAAGCCTGGACGCGAGACCTGCCTCTTCGGGGCACCAGCGGCCACCTGCTGCCAGCGAGCTGTCGCCGCACAGGCGTTGACGGTTTTTTTGTACCCCCACTCTGGGTTTAATCGTTCTTTATTCAGGAGCATATTTTTACATTAGGGTTTCGAAACCTTAACCTAGTATTTTCTTTTATATCCAACTACACCAAGCGTTGGTGAAGTTGTGAAACATTTGAGGATCTGCGAGTTCGACCTGTGTGAAGTTGTATGGTGACATCGTCTCCAGATTCGGATCGACTATACGATCCTGGCGTCCATAAATATTTATTTTATATCGGTATAACCCCACGGTTCTCTAGAGTATCGGCTTTAAACGTGTTTTTTTTTTTTTTTTTTTTTACTAGGTATGGGTTTGCTCTTGATCCCAATCAAGCCCAGGGGCTAAGACAGGATCTATGATGGTGCGAGTTTACCCAGAAGGTGCCTATTTACTCTTACTTTGAAGATGGACGGGTTATATGTACTCGGAAACACAGACGCAGGGAGGGAGTTCCACTCCTTTGCTGTACGCAGTATAAAAGATGTTGAGTAACGCTTTGTGCGACATTTAGGAATATCCACCAAGAAAGGGTGGTAGCCCGCAGTGCGCCTGGATGTCCGATGGAAGAAGGGGGATGGCGGTATGAGCTCATGCAGCTCCATAGCACACTCTCCGAAGTACAGTCTGTAAAAGACCGACAGACAGGCAACTTTGCGGCGGTGAGCTAGGGTGTGAAATTTGCTCTTCACTAGTTCTTTGTCGCCAATTAGCCTCTCAGCTCTGCGTTGAATCGTGTCCAGTGCAGCTAGTTGGTATTTAGCTGAGCCGTCCCACAGGTGACTGCAATATTCCATGCAAGATCGGACTTGAGCTTTATAGAGAGTTAAAAGCTGTCCCGGCATGAAATATCGCTTGACTCTATTTAAGACGCCCAGCTTTTTAGCTGCAGTTTGTGCCTTGGACTCGATGCTGGTGCCGAAGTTGAGGTCTGAAGACAACTCCATGCCCAGAAGGACGAGACTATCGGTAACAGGCACAGATGCACCCCGAAAAGTAGGAGTCAGGTTAAAGGGACTCCTTTTAGCGGTGAATAAACACGCTTGCGTTTTGGTGGCGTTGAAATTTACCAGGTTACTGTCACCCCACTGGCAAACGTGAATTAATGTCTGGTTCGTTCGCTCAACCATGGCCTCTCTCATCAACATCACGTCATCACCACTAGCTTTTGCATCCGAAAGGAATCTCTCTACGACAGTACTGTCATCTGCATACCCAACAACTCCCGGTATCAACAGGTCATTGATGTGCAACAGGAAAAGCGTCGCAGAGAGAACAGACCCCTGAGGAACTCCGGCATCAATAGCCACTGAGTCAGAGGAGCAGCCATCGATGACTACTCTGATCGACCGTTCCGTCAGGAAATCAGCTATCCAACTACAAAAGTCAGCGGGGATACCACACGCTGGAAGCTTGTGCAGTAGACTTGCGTGCCAGACCCTGTCAAAAGCCTTTGAGATGTCAAGTGATACGGCGAGTGCTTCGCCGTGCATCTCGAGGGCCTCACCCCAGTAGTGCGTCAGATAAACTAGAAGATCCCCAGTCGATCGTCTTCGGCGAAACCCATATTGACGGTCACTGAGGAGGTCATTAACTTCTAGGTATGAGAGCAACTTACAGTTTAGAACTCTTTCCATGACCTTACAGAGTATGGAAGTGATGGCGATCGGTCGGTAGTTGCATGGGTCGGCACGACTTCCTTTTTTGGGTACTGGCTGCACATTAGCAAGCTTCCAGCATTTAGGTACGGTTTTTGCCTCGAGAGAAAGGCGATACAAGCGCGTTAGCACTGGTGACAACTCAGGCGCACAACACCTCAGTACCCTTGCTGGTATGCCATCAGGACCACTGGCCTTGTTCACGTCCAGACTAAGCAGGGCTCTACGGACCTCTTTATTGTGGATTGTGATCTCCGGCATCGAAAAATCACAGCGAGGTAAATTTGGTGGTTGTTGAGAGCCGGTGTCTAGACGCGAGTTGCTCGCAAACAGAGAGGCAAATAAACTTGCTTTCTCAGCTGCAGAATGAGCCAGCGACCCGTCAGGTTTCTGCATGGGTGAAAACATAGGACGGCAGAAATTCGCCTCGGCTGACTTCGAAAGGGACCAGAACTGTTTACTACCGCTCGGGTAGGATGACAACTTTGTCCCTATTCGGCTGATGTGATCGAATCTGGCCTTTCGAATAACCCTTTTGCACGACTTGGCGGCCGAATTAAAGGCTCTCTTCTTTGCTCGGATTCTCCGTGCACGGACTTTGCGATCCCGGGCTTGCACCCAAGCCTGGTAAGCAGACTGTTTTCGGGCCTCAGCACGAGTACAGTCCGCATTATACCAAGGGCGGGACTTGTAACCGAGCGGGATGTCGGAGAATGGAATAAAAAACTCCATTCCCTGCCGGATTACATCCGTAATCGCATCGGCCGTACACGAAGGGTCGTTAGAAGAGAAGCATGTTTGCCGCCAGGGATAAGATGCAAGGAAAATACGCATCTCGTCCCAATCTGCTGACTCGTATCGCCATACTCGTCTCGTGCCCCTAGGGCTCATATCCGGAGGAGAGCAAATCGATACGGATTTCACCACACAATGGTCGGACGTTCCCAGCGGGGCTGAGACCGATATCGAATGCTTGTGTGGATCGGTTGTCAGCAGTAAGTCAAGACAATTGGGTGTGTGGCCAGCGATATCCGGAATTCGCGTCGCTTGATCCACCAGCTGAGTGAGATTTAGTGCTAGGGAAAACCTTCGCACTTCTCTCCCAGCATGGTCAGTCTTCTGGAACGGGTACAGCCACTCTTTGTGGCGAGCGTTGAAGTCCCCCAGAAAGACAAGCTCCGCCGCTGGATACCGCTGAGTTGTTAAGTCTGCCGTCTCAGTGAGGTAGTCAATGAGCCGAGTCGCCTCCTGATCACCGCTGTGCGATCGGTAGACACAGACGTAGATTATCTTCTCTACCCCAGTGTCCACCAGAAGCCAAATAACGGAGAACCCGGATTTTTCAAAGCAACGGAGACGCCTACAGCAAATGTCATCGCGGACGTACACACAGACCCCTGCACGCTTTTTGAACTTATGCTCAATTGAGTAGCCAGGGTAGTTGAGGTACGCCACGTCCGACGGGGTTGCTATTTGCGTCTCCGTCAAGAAGAATAGGTGTGGCTTCTCAGTCTCAAGATGGTGATGGACCGGATCGAGATTTGAGTGCAATCCTCTGATGTTCGCGAGGTGCACTTTTAATGGGAGGAAGTGCAGCCGTTGTTTACACACTTTCTTCTTGCTTTGCCTTGTCATGTTTTGTGATGAGTGTTGGGGGGAAGGATTTTCAGTCGAGGCGCTACTTAGTCGACCATCGATGTTGCCCTAGGCAAATCTGACCAAAGGGGAACTCACCTGGAGACTGCGGGGACGCCCGAACCCCCCCGAAATGGCCACCGGGTCCTCCCGTCCAGTCGCCAACTGGCACGGTGGAGCATTTCGGGATTTTTCGCGAGTTGGCGGGGCAGCCTTTCACACGTGGCTAGCGCGCTAGTTGGGCCCCCTACTAACTGCGGTCGGCCAACGGCTAAAACCGTGCTTCGGATCCCGCTACCCTCCAGAATGAGTTACCCGGTACAGCAATGCTAAGGCTTCAAGACCGGTCCTAATCTGCGCAACTGACTTCTAACCAACCCCCATTGGCACTGGCACTCCCGCACGCCGACGGAACGCAGCGGACTGCTTGGCGCCGGATTTCGGCAGGATGGTGGTCGCGAGCCAGGCGGCTCCTTGCGGAGCCTACCACCGCCACTGGGATCTTCAGCCGTCACCACGGGCCATGTTGGTCCGTGATGTCGTTGCCCGGGGTGGACCGCTAGGAGGTAGATCCCAACCACCCCAAAAAGAGTTTTGATACGGTTAAACGGTTTAAAACATTTAATTTAATATTTTTATAGACGGAGTAATTTAATTTTAATTTCAACTTCATACTCCGAACGGAATTGGCTTTATCCCGACCCCCACTCACGACCATAGCTCGTACGACTGAGATATTAGCTGGCTGGTTAGGCAGTAGTAGGAACAGTATTATAAAATTTATTTTAAATTAAAATTATCACCGACCCGCTTGGTCACTTTTGACTCTTAGGATTTTAGCGTGTTTTAGGGGGTGATATAGCTTTGGAATAAGGTTTAGATTACTTTAAACAGTAAATTATAGTTGGCAAAATTAATAGAAAGTTTGTTGAACTTTCATTTGAGATTGACCCTAGGGTCAATTTCGACTGATAGTTTTTATTTGTGATTTTCGGCTAAATAAATTAAAAGGAGTAACGTAGATGAATTGTACCTAACATAATATAAGACAAAATTGTGACTAACCCCCCTCTTTTAAATAATAAGAATGAAATAAAATTTATAATTTTATTTTATTGTTGTTGGACAAAATATTTGTGTGTTCTTTTACAATATACTGCCTAGCTGTTGAACATTTTATGGTTTTATTTGATAACAACCCACTGAAGCTTGCATTTGGGATTTTCTTCCTTTTCCCCAAAAGGGACAAAATCTCAAAATGTAACAGTGGCGCACTCAACGTGTGTTTTGGTTAGGGATAGTGGTTATGTCTTATGCTGTAACTAAAAAGCCAGAATACCGATAGCGTTCTAGAACCGTGGGGATTATTACTTTTAAGAAAAACCGTCACGCGTGCATTGGCACGGATTCCTCCCATTTTATTTTAATAACGAATTTTAATTCGTTATTATTTTAAAATATTGTATTAATAGTGCATTTTTTTTTCAACGTTCATAACACTTTTTTATATGTATACAAGTGTTAATTATTTAATTATTGTACTCAGCTGAACTAGAGTATTATTTTATGACACAATAGGTTATAGTTGACACAATTTTTATTTGAAAATAAGTGTTTTTTTAAATGCAAGTGTTTATAGTATTATTATTATAATACTGTGTTTGTGGTGGTTTACTACTATTTTCTGTGGATTTTAACTGTATACTTAGGTTGAAACTGCCTATTGAGGAAGCCAGCTTACATTTTAGTAGTTTTTTTTAAATCCAAAATGGAACGCCCAATTTCGTTTAATTTGCTTCATAAAGACGAGCTTACGTATGAGGTGGAGATTCGAGACGCAGCACCGGCGACAACGGTAGAGGGATTACGAGTTCAGATTAGGGAACTTAGTAAACTAGTTTGCTCAGACGATATCGTAGAGACTACTCGGGATCCTAAAGTAGAATTACAAATTATTAAAGCCAAATTGGCAGAGATCGCCGAAATAATAGGAAAAGATCCTTCAAATTTTAAAAAATTTAACCGTATAAAGGCTTTAAGTTCCCACCTTTTTCATCGCTTGGGCAGGGTAACTCCCCCTCCTGAACTTGATTCCGTATATCAGACTGTTGACAAAGAGCTTAACGGTTATTTGTCAAAAGTTGATAATATTAACGCGAGTTTTCATGCGTCGTTTACATCGGCACCAGAGACACCGAACGCCCTTGAAGTTGAACCTACTCCTGAAGTCGTATATTATAGTAAGAAGGATGCAACAGTCAGATCTCTCGACTGTAAATTTAATGGTACCGGTTGCGTGAAAGCTTTCATAGAGCGTCTCGAGGAACTTTGCGAAGCTAGGGGTATAAGCGAAACTTCGTTACATAAATCAGCTCTGGACTTGTTTTCTGATGGTGCTTTGTTGTGGTACCGTGGTATAAAAGCGTCGGTTGGTAGTTGGACGGAACTTAAAAGACATTTACTCACAGCGTTCGCTCCGCCAGACTACGATATGCGTCTCATTTCAGAAATTACTAATAGGACTCAGGGGCAAACTGAATTGTCCTGTATTTACATAGCGGTCATGGAGAACCTCTTCAACAGGCTCTCTTATAGAGTTGCGGAACCTGAGCGTTTGGCACGGATTAAGTTCAACATGCGGCCGGAATACGCGACGGCGTTGTCAATGTTGGCGGTCAATACCCTGGAGGAATTAAAGGAGAAGTGTAGGCAACTCGAGCTAGGTTTTGTTAGCAAGGCACAGTTCCGCGAACCGCCGAAACCTACCGCTTCTTTTGTTGCACCAGACTTGGCTTACCAAGCTCCGAGGGGTTCTTTGAGAATCGAGGCCGTGCAAGCTGATCCTGCTATGTATTGTGTTCGTTGTAGGGTAAGGAGCCACTCATTATCTACTTGCAAATCCACAGAAGTAGTTTGTTTTCGTTGCGGTAAGAAAGGTGTGAGGACACCTTCATGCCCCAACTGCAATAAAAGAGCAGTCGGGACTAAAGGTCAATCCTGTCAGAACTGCAATTCAAAAAATTAATTTCCCGGAACTACAGCCGTAATTTTATTAAGTCCGATTGGGACAACTATTTAAAATGGTTACAAGTTTTTTTAAACTCTTTAAGAGTAGATTCAGTACGTTATAAGACTAGGGAGGATGGTCGGCCGCATTTAACCGTTTCTATATATAATGCGGATTATTACGGTTTACTTGACTCGGGTTCATGCATTTCAGTATTGGGTTCCGATGTTGGCCAACAGTTCATAAAAGCTGGTGCAACCTTACACTATGATGGGTGCTTGGGCAACATCGTAACAGCCAATGACTCGCGTGCAACCGTAAAGGGTTATTTATATTTACCAGTTACTCTTATGGGAGTGACTCAAGTTATTAAATTTTATATAATTCCTGATATCACCACACCGTTAATTTTTGGCGTTGATTTTTGGAAGGCTTTTAATTTAGCTCCTGAAATTTTTAATAGATTGCCTTTTAAGTATTTTCAAAACTCTAAACACCGTACTTGCGTATCGGAGGTTAGGCATTTTCAGCCGTTTGATGAATTAACACCCGTTCAGAGGTTGAAAGCGGAGTCATTAATAAATGAATTTAAGAAGGTGTCTTTTGAGGTTAAAGGGTTAGGTCGTACCCAACTGTTGCGTCATAAGATAGACACGGGTGATGTTTCTCCTATCAAACAGCGTTATTATCCACTATCACCTGAACGCCTTAAGGAACTTAACCGCCAGCTGGATGAGATGTTAGAGATGGGAGTAGTAGAGCCTAGCAATAGCGCGTGGAATAACCCAGTCCTATTAGCTCCTAAACCAAACGGAGAATGGCGATTTTGCCTTGACAGCCGAAAATTAAATGCAGTCAGCAAACAAGATGCTTATCCGCTTCCCTACGTCTCTCACATCTTAGATCAGTTGCGTGACGCTCGATACCTTTCGTCAATTGATTTAAAATCTGCATTTTGGCAAATTGAGCTTGACTCCGCTTCATCTAAGGAAAAAACCGCATTTACGGTTCCCGGACGAGGTCTTTTCCATTTTAAGGTTATGTGCTTTGGGTTGACGGGGGCCCCAGCCACCCAGCAACGGTTAATGGACATACTGTTTGGTCCTGAGTTTAATAATAAAGTGTTTGTTTACTTGGATGACATTATAATATGCTCATCGACATTCGAGGAACACATTTCGCTTCTTAAACGGGTTTTAGAAAAGTTACGACAGGCTAAGTTAACGATTAACTTACAAAAATCCTGTTTCTTTCGTCGGGAGTTAAAATATCTAGGTTACAGGGTAGATGAACATGGTTTACACACTGATCCGTCGAAAGTTCAGTCAATAGTCAACTTTCCCACACCTACCACCCGGAAGGAGGTGAAAATGTTCCTTGGAACAGCGTCGTATTATAGACGTTTCATTAAAAAATTTAGTTCTATAGCGGCACCTTTAAATGCACTTACGAGTACTAGCAAAAAAGCCCCGCCTTTTAAGTGGACTGCTGAGGCAGAAACCGCGTTTACTACTTTAAAAACAGCGTTGGTCTCTGCACCAGTATTGGCTTGTCCCGATTTTTCCCAGCCATTTGAGATTCATTGTGACGCATCCAGTTTTGGGATAGCGGGCACTCTGACTCAGTTTATAAAGGGAGAGGAGCATCCAATAGCATATTGTAGTCGTTCACTGAATTCGGCAGAACGCAATTATTCGGCGACGGAGCGAGAGGCCCTAGCGGTGGTTTTTGCTGTAGAACACTTTCGTCCTTATGTGGAGGGAGGTCCTGCGTTTAAGGTGATAACCGACCACTCGAGCCTGAAGTGGTTCTTTAATTTAACCAATCCTACGGGTCGATTAGCTCGTTGGGGTTGTCGGTTATCGCCTTACAACTTTGTTATTGAGCACCGCAAGGGCAAGGACAATGTAGTTCCAGATGCACTATCGCGTGCCGTTCCGGTGCTCGAAATAAAGGTGCCTGACGCAGACACTTGGTTCCAAAAGTTGTGGGACAAGTGTGTTAGTACTCCTTGGTCGTGTCCTAACTTTATTATTAGAGACAATAAACTTTTTCGTTTTTCAAAAAATAAATTCGGTGTGGCGAGTGATTATGATTGGAAACAAGTAGTACCGGAGGGAAATCGTCTGGAACTTTTAAAGAATCACCATAGTGGTGAATTATCTCCACATTTTGGAGTATTTAAAACTTATAAACGACTTGCACTACGTTACTACTGGCCTGACATGTATAAGGATGTAACTAACTACGTGGGGAAATGTGATACGTGCGCCGCATATAAACACTCACAATTGCCAACCCCTGGTCTCTTAGGTAGCGCGAAAGACTGCTCTAAACCGTTTGAAACAATAAGTTTTGACCTCGTTGGTCCCTTGCCACGGTCTAGAGCGGGCTTCACATTTCTCTTTGTGGTCGTATGCTGTTTTACGAAATATTGTTTGCTCTTTCCTTTACGAAGAGCTGTGGGTAAGGCTATAGCGCAGAAACTTGAAGATGGCGTTTTCTTGGTTCACGGCATACCCCGTACGGTGATAGCGGACAACGGAACGCAGTTCACGGGCAATGAAATTAAATCTTTGTTGGAGAGGTACAAGGTACCTCAGGTTCACTTTACACCTCGCTATTGCCCCAGCGTGAACACAGTTGAACGTCATAACCGTACGATTATGACCGCCGTATCAATTCTTGTGGAAGATGACCATAGATCATGGGATGTTAATATTTCGAAAATTCAGTATGCAATAAACACTTCCACTAATGAAGTAACACGTTTTACCCCATTCTTCCTAGTACATGGTAGGGAGGCAGTTAGTTGCGGAGAGGTTTTTGGCAATAATACCGATGGACTGCTCACCCTGGCGTGCTCTTCTCGCGGTGTATATGCGGAGCAGTTAGGCGTCTTAGAGGAAATTTTTATTAAAGTGAAAGGCGCGCTTATTAAATCACATGACCGTAGTGCGCGTCATTATAACAATGGGAGGAGGCCCTTAGAATTTGAGGTGGGTGACACTGTGTGGAAAAAGACATATCCACAGAGTGACGCCTCCAAATTTTTTATGGCTAAATTAGCTCCTAAATATGAAAAATGTTTTGTTAGGAAAAAACTTTCCCCCCTAGTGTATGAATTAGAAGGCTGTAGTTCCGGTAAAAACCTTGGTGAATGGCACATCAAGGACTTTAAGTCTTCATGGGAAGACTAAGATGTATTAGTTTTAGTAATTTATCGATCATTGTATCATGGTACAATGTTTTGCTTGTTGTGAGCGGTTGAAAAGTGACAAAGGAGGGCTGTATATGCCCTGTAGTCGCTGCTGTTGTTGGCATTGGTGGCTGTATATGCCACGGTGCTGGAATTCGTTATGTGGTTTATTTTGGTTGCTAGATGGTTTAAAAGTGACGAAGGAGGGCTGTATATGCCTTTAAGTCACTGCACTTTGGGCGTTTGTGGCTGTATATGCCGCGGCGCTGGAAGCTCTTAAGAGGAGCTTGATGTTTGTGGTTGTGTTTTTGCGCATTGGAAAGTTTCGACTTTTGGCGGCGACATTCTATTTGTTAAGTTGGAATGTTTTAATTCCTTTTTTTTTATATATTTTAATATTATAGGTTAGATACCTTAATGGAAGGGTTAATCTCCGGACCGTTGGTAAGGCAACGTGGTGATAGTCCTGAGGAAGGTGGCCATTTATTGGCGGGCGTGTAGGCTGCTTTGACGGAATAAGTTTTTGTTGGATTTTCTTTGTGGGCGGTTAGCCAAACCTCAATCTCCGGACCGCTGGTTAAGCAGCGTGATGATAGTCCTGAAGAAGGTGGCCATTTATTGGCGAGCGTGTAGGCTGCTTTGATGGAATTCGGTTTTTTTTTGTTGGATTTATTTAGGGGCGGTTAGCCAAACTTTTAGGTGGTGGTGAATATTTGTTGGTTTGGGTTGTGGGTTTTTTTTGGTTTACGGCTGCCCAGCCGTGTAAGAAGTTTACTGGGCATTACTTTAAAAATGTGCTTATAGGTAGGAGCATTTAGATGTTTGTGTATTGAGGAGGTATCGTTTGTTAGGAAGGGTAGACTTGGACGTGTAGACGATTCTTACATGTATTTATTATTTTATAGCTCTTTGGGTTTCGTCTTTTCCATGTTTGTAAATGGATCAGACCTAACCTGTAGAACATATATAGACGTTTGGTGTATATATTTATTATTTTGTGCCTCTCTGGGCTTCGTCTTTTCCATATTGCTTAATGGATCAGACTTACCCAGTGGGATAACTGTAGGTCTATTTCAGTAACCTGTATAGTTAAATAAGCCATTCACCCCAGCGGATTAGTGACTGGTACCAAAAGCCTTAACGCGAGGCGTCAGTGCGGCTGGTGACACTGTAATAATAGGTTAACTGTATAGCCACCAGTTTTTATGTTTATGTAATAATATCATTATAACCATAATTAGTGTATTTAATATATATAAAGTAATCAATCATTTATAATCTAGTATTTTGGTAATATTCATATTGAACTCCTAAAGGTTTGTCTTTTCCATATTGCTTAATGGATCAGACTCACTTTGTGAGTCTATTGTGGTGACTTTTCAGTAACCAGTATTGTTAAAAAATTAAGCCATACACCCCAGCGGATCAGTGACTGGTACCAAAAGCCTTAACGCGAGGCGACAGTGCGGTTGGTGACACTGTGATAATATGTTAACTGCATAGCCACCAAGTTTTTAGATTTATGTAAGAGTATATTATAGTTGATATTATTATATTTATTATGTACATTAGTTTATATTCATATAGAAGTTTGTATATTTATTGGGATATACAAACTATATATATATGGGATATTTGTATATTTAAATATATATATAT
Organism: Scoparia ambigualis; assembly: GCA_963921215.1. Classification (NCBI taxonomy): domain Eukaryota; kingdom Metazoa; phylum Arthropoda; class Insecta; order Lepidoptera; family Crambidae; genus Scoparia; species Scoparia ambigualis. The sequence continues at coordinate 19,455,708 of OY992504.1, forward strand.
ATATATATGAAGAATTGTCGTACACAAGTCTGCGTTTTGTTGTTTTTTTTTCACTGTCATAGCATATTGTATAGCTATTTACAGGAAAGTTTTGAGTTATTGTGTAGTGCAGCTACACGGGTAGGTTTTCTTTTGGTTGTTTGTGCTTGCTTGGTTGTTTGAAGTGTAGTGTGACGCTGGAGGGCCAGCGTCGAGATTTGCCCTGGTCGGTCAAATCTCTGGTGGTTGGGGAGGTACTGTTACGTTGTAAATTCAGGGCCCTGTCTGCCTTTACTTATCTACAAAAGAAGTTCGCAATGGTTGAATAGTACTTACCTGAAATAATTGCTTTAGAATGATCAAATGTCCAAAAACATTAGTCCGTGTAGCTTGTTTGAATTAAATCCATTTTTCTTCACATTAAAGACATGGAGCCTTGGCTGACACATTACAAGACACACTTTTCTTGCATTTTCAATTAAAACATATTTCTAAATCAGTTTTAGTAAGACTTAAACTTACATCTAAAGAGATTTTATTCCGTGTTTACGTTTTGTATTTGACATAACACCATAGACAAAATGACAGCCACCGTAGCGACGCCTAGCGGTAGCGGGGCGAAGTAGCTGTCAGCTTTTAATTTCACATAAAAGATTCAATTTTAAAAAATAGTCGAAACAGTTCTAATAATAAATTACATAATAAATTAATATGTATAATAATTACTTTAAGTAATTAAATTTAATTCAAGCAAATCCGGAAATAGAACTAATTTTTTCTATAAGGACTTTTATCTAGAACATTCGAACGGGAGTAATATTTTTTATATGGATATTGTCTCTGCCCGTAGGGGTTACCAGAGAGGAAACTAATACTCCTTAATATTAAGACAGGGTAATTAGTGAGTTAAATATCACAAAACACAATTTTAAATTAAAGAAAAATGCATTTCCCATTGCTAAACGTTAATTTTTTTTTAGGTCGTGTGTTGTTATTGTTGGCAAGTTCTGTTAGCAGAGGGCGAGTTGTGACAGACGTCATATTTGATGTTTTGTTAGTTTGAAGGAAAATTTTAAAAGAATAATTTCTTATGAATTACCCGACAATGGGAGTATAAATTATAAGCTGGCCTTCGATTTATAAGTGTTTCCGGCGAAAGGAGGGCTGCCGAGTTGCGACGCCGAAACGAGTTCAATCTCTGGCGTGAAGTGGTGCGATGAGTTGAGATCAATGCACTCAGGTAGGCATGAGTCGTAGTCACCTTTTGTTTTAATCTGAGGTCGTAATAATGTAGTGGATTTGAGGCGTCATTAGCTTGAGAATATAGTCAACAAGTGTGTGGTTTATTTACAGGAATCCGTGCCACCACCAACCGGTCGTGACGCCGCTGGCAGCCACGCGTAGATATAGAATATCCTAGCGCATGCTTCGAGAGGCCCGTCTCGCCGCCAGGATTTAGAGCTGGGCCCTAAAGCCTGGACGCGAGACCTGCCTCTTCGTGGCACCAGCGGCCACCTGCTGCCAGCGAGCTGTCGCCGCACAGGCGTTGACGGTTTTTTTGTACCCCCACTCTGGGTTTAATCGTTCTTTATTCAGGAACATATTTTTACATTAGGGTTTCGAAACCTTAACCTAGTATTTTCTTTTATATCCAACTACACCAAGCGTTGGTGAAGTTGTGAAACATTTGAGGATCTGCGAGTTCGACCTGTGTGAAGTTGTATGGTGACATCGTCTCCAGATTCGGATCGACTATACGATCCTGGCGTCCATAAATATTTATTTTATATCGGTATAACCCCACGGTTCTCTAGAGTATCGGCTTTAAACGTGTGAGAGTTTTGATACGGTTAAACGGTTTAAAACATTTAATTTAATATTTTTATAGACGGAGTAATTTAATTTTAATTTCAACTTCATACTCCGAACGGAATTGGCTTTATCCCGACCCCCACTCACGACCATAGCTCGTACGACTGAGATATTAGCTGGCTGGTTAGGCAGTAGTAGGAACAGTATTATAAAATTTATTTTAAATTAAAATTATCACCGACCCGCTTGGTCACTTTTGACTCTTAGGATTTTAGCGTGTTTTAGGGGGTGATATAGCTTTGGAATAAGGTTTAAATTACTTTAAACAGTAAATTATAGTTGGCAAAATTAATAGAAAGTTTGTTGAACTTTCATTTGAGATTGACCCTAGGGTCAATTTCGACTGATAGTTTTTATTTGTGATTTTCGGCTAAATAAATTAAAAGGAGTAACGTAGATGAATTGTACCTAACATAATATAAGACAAAATTGTGACTAACCCCCCTCTTTTAAATAATAAGAATGAAATAAAATTTATAATTTTATTTTATTGTTGTTGGACAAAATATTTGTGTGTTCTTTTACAATATACTGCCTAGCTGTTGAACATTTTATGGTTTTATTTGATAACAACCCACTGAAGCTTGCATTTGGGATTTTCTTCCTTTTCCCCAAAAGGGACAAAATCTCAAAATGTAACACTGTACAGCTCTTTTTGTCATTAATAATGAAACCTAAAGATTCTAAAAAATTTCTGGTTACCAAGACATTATCGAGACAGCTTTTATAATCTCTAGCTCTTGCTAGAGATATCCTTTTAATAGATCGTTGTTAAATAGCCCAACGACCGAAGAAGACACATAACTGGTTTTAATAACAATTTCGTAAAAACAAACGGTGCTGTGTTAGGACCAATTTAAAGTAATGAATTTCTTCAAATCGGATTCGCAAATATTTTTTATGACTAGGGTGAATACCTACTAAAAAATAAGCATCCTATAAATTCAGGGTAGCCCTGAAGCTATCCTTTGAAATTAGTTTCATTTTTGTTCTTAAATGTTTAATTTTAAAGTGTTCAGTCGTAATATGCTTATTAGATTTAATATAAACCTATTTGTGCCGTTGGGTTTCTTGATCAGAAAATAACTAGACAGAAACTGACCTTCACAAGGTTGGCAAGGAGAAGTGGCGTCTGAATCGGTTAATTCAAAATATGGCCACTCTGTATTATAAGATAATGAAAGTAAGCGTGGTTCGTGTAACTGAGAAACACCGGAAATAATAACCGGATCGTCGGTTATTATTCGCAAACTATCGTAAAAATAGAACAGCATACCTGCAGAATGTACCGGATCCAGCAACGAGGGCCGGGCTTCTGAAAGCGCCGCGGCGATCGCAGCGGCTGCTGCTGCCGCGGGCGTGGTGCCGGTGCAGCTGGAGGTGCCAGTTCCGACCGCCTCGCAAGTCCCGTTTGCCTGGCTACCGAAAGTGGAGGCCTCTCGTTTAAAGGCTGGTTTGGAGTTTGTTTGGTATACAGCTGATCCTTAAAATCTTTCTTTATTGTTGAACATATGAAACTCCTTCTCGTCATAGACTCATTATGCTGTGTATCGCATAGCTGATGACTAGTTTCAATCAAGAACTTTATGACAGCTTGGTTTCTATGTTCCAATGAAAGCAACTTGGTCAAAGAGCCTCCAATGTAGGAAATGGCAGCCGCCAGTTGAGCTTACTTATATTCTAACGCTTTGTCTTTCTTGATCAGCGTTTAAGCTGCCAGATAAAGCTGCTCAGATAAAGCTGCCTTTTTCTCTGGCTCTAGCTTTTTCTCTTAGGGCTTTGTCCCAAGAGGTTCAGTATCCCATTGTCAAGTTCTGGACGAACAGTCACAACATTTGGAGGCGGTTCTACTTGCATCGAGTGAATGGAAGTGGCTTCGGCTTCTTGCGTAGCTGAAGTAGACGGGCCTGGTCCAGGCTCCTCTAAGAGAATCGGTCCCCAGTCTGCCTCAGGCTGCATTTCGTTTTCGCCTTATTGAACAAGGTCGAATGTTCATTGTTTTATTTTATTCACCTAAGGTGAAAATTTATTTAATCCACAATCGTTTTTAAACATAAAGTATAAAAAGTGAAGAAAACATTCCTTCTGAATCATCACTAATTAAATTATTTTAATTCTTATCTTGTCAAAATACGGTAATAGTCCTTTTAAACTATGCACACTATTTTCAGATAAGTAAACATTCCTTCTGAATGTGCACATCACTAATTAAAGTAACGGTTTTAAATAACGTGAAGGCAACATCCCTTTTAGATCTACACAACACAAATTAAAATTATTTTAATTCTTATCTTGTCAAAATACGGTAATAGTCCTTATAAACTATACACACTATTTTAAGATAAGTAAACATTCCTTCTGAATGTGCACATTACTAATTAAAGTAACGGTTTTAAATAACGTGAAGGCAACATCCCTTTTAGATGTACACAAAACAAATTAAAATTATTTTAATTCTTATCTTGTCAAAATACGGTAATAGTCCTTATAAACTATACACACTATTTTCAGATAAGTAAACATTCCTTCTGAATGTGCACGCACATCACTAATTAAAGTAACGGTTTTAAATAACGTGAAGGCAACATCCCTTTTAGATGTACACAACACAAATTAAAATAATTTTAATTCTTATCTCGGCAAAATACGGTAATAGTCCTTTTAAACTATACACACTATTTTCAGATAAGTATAGTTGCACACCTTTCTTTTAGATGTACGATTGTCAATTTAAAAATACGGTACTAGTCCTTACAGCTACACATACTATTTTTTCTTAAATAAGTATAACGGTAGCACTCCCATGATAATGCACACAATTAATTAACATATTTGAATCGTTTTGATTAAGTAACACACTGAATTACCTTCAGATCGTAACGATACAGGCTGTGGCGGCGGCGAGTCCCACGCCGACAAACTGCTGCTTTCTATGCGCAAACGTTTTTCTTTCTTTCTCATTTTCTTTCTATACAATAATCACTATCGTCGTCACTATAAACTCGTTTAGGCATCGTAACACTCAATGAGTATGTTAAAGGGGAAAAATCGTGGTGATTGGCGAAGCACAAAAACGCGAATGGGCGGTCGTACAATCGAGGCGCAGAGGAAAACGACAACTACCCTACAAAAAAGTTTTTTTTTTGCTTTTATCTTAGTGGATGAAAGGCGACACGATACGTGGTACTACAAGTGTTACCTAATCTCAAAGGACGAAACAACGAATGTATAATAGTAGTTTTTGTTCCCGTAGGTTTTCCTCCCCGGCATAGTCATCACATCACTTAATTAGTATCACACAACTAATTACACATTCAATTTTATATTATATTTAAAACCATTCAATTCTATATTCTTATTAATATCGGAAATGCAAATATTCTTTACGCAAATGTGAGTAACACAATATCACTAACCGAGTTTTGTATTGCTTATAAACTATAAACAGCTTGAATTTGCATGTAACTTTTTTGTATTCTACCCACATAATAGAATTAAAATTCCATACTTTTTATTTTAACACAAGATGTACGAATAGGTAATTTATGTAAAATTATAGTCGTAAATAGTTTAAATTTTATAATATAGTTATAATTATAGTCGTAAATAGTTTAAATTTTATTAATTTAGTGTAAAAGTTATAAAAATAATGCCTTAAGAGAAAAAGTCCGCTGACTGGAGGTTTCTTTGCAGCTTGATTGTGGCTGAAGTAAGGACGGTAGAAGAATGTTTTTTGTTTTGGTGAACAGATCAATGATAGATCTAAATGTTAGTACCAATTTATACTTCATCAGACGTAACTTTGGTAAATATCCCGCTGGCTGGAGGTCGGTTAGAAAAGCCTATATTTCCGTTGTTTTTACGGAACAAATTCTGTCTTTAGCATAATTCAATAGAACAAATATAGATCTGATTCCCTGCATCACTCATAAGTCTCCCAGATAGGTGATCCCGCTGGGTGTAGACACATGTCTTTTGCGTGTGTTGGCCAATCCTTCGCGTAAGCATCAAAGCTCATCTCTCCACGTCCGTCTAGGTCGGCCTCGCTGCCGCTTAACCCAATATTCGTGTTTATTTGTAAATATGTTTAATTAGGTATTGCTACATTGTCGTAAGTGTCTGGCACCGACTCCAAAAATAATTTTTAAGATTATAAGATTGAGTAGAATAAAGTTTAATATTGCAAGTAAATTGAACAAACTAAACTATGCAATTATTTTTTACGTTTTAGTGCATTTATTTCAGTCAAAATTTTTAGTCGTTTTTTTTGTTAAAATTTTTGTTTATTTCTCGCTTTTTAGTGAATCGTTCCGATCTATTCATCGAAAGCGAATATTGGTAAATCTAGAAAACGCACTGCTCGTATGAGACAGCGCCGTTCAATTGCGACAAGCGAAGAAAACGAGAAACGCCTATCACAAAGTAGGAAATCTACATCCAAAACAGACGGCAAGTTACCCAGATTTACTCGTGAACGCTGTATAGCCCCCACCTAAGATGATGACTTGCGAGTTACTAGGGTTCACCGTTAGGCAAACTACAGGGACGTTTTTGACTTGCTCCAGTCGTAGATCGTAGCCAAGTCACCATTGACCTGCTCAATCGCTTCGAGAGGTTCTCAGCCGAGGCCAGATAATAAATTTGTAATTCATCGGCATAAAGATGTTAAGAAGAATTTAAATAAGAAGTGACAGAATTAATACTTAGTGTGAATAGTGTATTTTTAAATCCTTATAGAAATGTTTCGGAAGAAGTGATAAAAAGTGGCCTATGCCACTATTTGTCCTTCAGCTATCTATGTGCAAAATCAGGTCGATGCGCAAGGTAAAGACGGACAAACAAACAAACACGCTTTCGCAATTACAATATTAGTTAGGAAGGATTTTTTACCGGAGTGGACCTCATTTGACTTATGGCTAAACATACCAAAATCGCTATAGGTATGCCTACAATATTTGAGGAGTTCCCTCAATTCCTCAAGGATCCCACCATTAGAACTAAGTTCCGGTACCTGCCTTCTTTTGCTTCGTCATAGTCGCTTTACTATCTTAATCGAGAATCTTATCGCCACCCGTGAATTTTTTATCATTAAGGAGTTCCAATGGCATTCTGTGGTCTTCTTCATCAGTTCTACTTCATCAAATGATACTTTCTAAATGCAAATGCTTGATTTATTTCTGAAAATACCAAAATCTTTATAGGTATGCCTACAATATTTGAGGAGTTCCCTCAATTCCTTGAGGATTTCATCATCATAACTGGATTTTGATAAAAATGGGACCAATCTGGAAGGTGTATAAATGACGGAGTTCTGAGGTAACAAACATAAAAAAAAACATACAACCGAATTGAGGACCTCCTCCTTTTTTTGAAGTCGGTTAAAAATGATACGCACCCAGAAGTTCAATCACGTATAGTCAACTCAGGCAAGAATCGTATAGTGGGTAAGGAGAATATTCCATTTGACTAAAATACATGTTCATTTAAATATTATATAAGACAGGATTAATTTTGAACCCTCCGCCAAAGTAAATATGGGGTAAAAAAGTAAAAATAAAATATTTGACGTTAAACTATTGGAATTCGACATACTAAATTAGGCGTTTACCCGAATGGGAAGAAAAATAAAACTTTTAAAAGGCGTTTAAAGCTGTGCGAGATGAAGGGCAATCTATAAAGACTTCATCAAAGATCGAAATCCCATTTACCACTTTACAGTGTATCGAAAATTCAGGAAGAAAAGAAATTCTTTTTGCCCTTGGGGTTTATCCGTTTCGCCCGACTCACCCGGGCAACACAGTGTATGTGGATAAAAGTTTTCCAAATTCAGTTTTCGCAAAAACGAAGATACAGTTTTCAATGATCGATCCAAAATCTGGTTCTACTAAAATTCTTTCGAAAGAAACGTGACATAGAAAATGTATCATTCTTGAACTAAGTCTCTAAATCATAAGGATACATTATTCTTCTTCGTAAGGTTAATAGGTGTGAATCTATTTAACTACAGTAAGTCACAAGAATAAAAATTTGCCGCCCGAGGCCAGCCTACTTAACTTAGCCTGCGCCAGTAAATCCACATCTTTCTTTGACTTAAAAGAGGGTTTACGCATATCGGTTTCCCATACAAACTTCCAAGTCGACATTTTTTATAAGCCAATTTTGATGAAACTTTACCGGCTCTTTCTGTATACGGCTTATCTGGGGGCACATGAGTAAAGAAACAGTACAGACAGAGTCAAATCTTCATACAACAGCGCCGTCACGAGTCAACTACTACAAGCATACGGCGCATGTGTGCGTGTCCACTAGCCGCTCGCTGCGTCGCGTACGCGTCGCCACTGGATAAAACCCGTTTACGCTCGCTCGGCCAATGGACAATGGATCTGCACGAAACACGCTTCTTATTTGTTTTGTGCTTCTGTATATTTTGTACGAAATTATTTCAAGTAGAATAAACAGTAAATAGTTATGAAAGTGTAAATAATTAGTTCTGGACTTGTAAAAGGATGGTTTACTGTACCATTTGTATGAATAATAATAGAAAAAAAAGATATTTCATATTTCAATTATCCCAAGCAGTCTACTAGGTAAGTAAATTGAAACCAGATTGTACCTATTTAAAATTAGATATGTTTAAGTAGGTCATACAAACCTTTATGTTATGTAGGTATGTACACTCGGCGTCAAAAAAATCGCACCTTTTAAAAATCATCTTTAAAAATTCTTAAACCTTATGTAGAGGATAGTGTTGGGTATCATTAGAAAGGTAACAAAAAGGAGTATCAAAAAACAATTAAATTTAACTTTCTGTTTAATTATAATTATACAAACAACATTAAAATTAATAAAATAATAAAAATCCTTAATTAAGTCCTAATTAACAACAGATAATTTACAAAGAAAAATGTACAAAAAGTGTCTTAAAATTAACTTAAAATCTAGTGTTACCCCCCCTTGCCCTGATCACGGCTTCCATACGGTCCCTCATGGACCTCACCAACTTCAGGAGCTCTTCTTGAGGGATAAGCCCCCATTCTTCAATCACCGCGTCTTGGAGCTCCTGTAGAGTCGAAGGAGCTGGATCCCGAGATCAATTTAAATTTAAGATGGTCCCAGAGGTGCTCTATAGAATTCAGATCCGGACTTCGCGCTGGCCACTGCATCACAGAGATTTGGGACCTCTGCAAGAAGTCGCTCACGATGCCTGCAGTGTGAGCGCGAGCGTTGTCGTGCATTAATGTGAACCCCTCGCCAAAAGATTCGGCAAAGGGGACCACATGCACTTCCAGGACCTCAGTGACATAGCGGTGAGCAGTCAGCGACCCTTGTCCGCGAGCACCTCCAGTCCGGGAGACGCAGACAAGGTCGGTTTTGCCGGCAGCAGACATACCGCCCCAGAACATGCAGGATCCGCCACCATATTCCACCGTCTCCTGGATGCAGGCTTGGGCGAAACGTTCACCCTGCCTCCGGTATACTCTTCTCCGTCGGTCGTTGCAGAAAAGACACACTCGCGTCTCGTCTGAGAAGAGAACAGCTCTCCACTGCTCAAGGGTCCAATCGACGTGGTCACGAGCAAACTGCAAGCGGGCTCGCCGATGCGCTGCAGTCAATTTTGGACCCGTAGCAGCTCTGTGGGCCGCTATCTTCTTCTCCTTCAATCTTCTTCTAACCGTAGATACGCTTACGGTGCGTCTGCGAACTGCCTGGAGCTGCTGTTGCAACTCAACAGCGTTGGAGAAACGATTTCTCAAAGAGTTCGACACAACGAACCGGTCGTCTCTTTCCGAAGTGCAGCGACGTCTACCCGAACCGTGTCTGCGGATATAGCCACCGGTCTCTATGAAGCGCTGGTACACTCTTCGAACGGAATAACGGCTCAGGTTCAGTTGCCGGGCGACATCACACTGCCGCACCCCTGATTGCAGTAGTGCAACCACTTGAGCGGCTTTATCAGCTGTGGTATCCATCAAAATCTGTGCGTGTGTCCTCTTCAACGGTTGAATAGCGAATGACCCACATTGAACCCGTGTTGACCGTTTTATACCCACAAAGGAAGCGCAACTAGCAACTCTCACGGGTAGCAAAATTTGCATCGAATTTTTGTGACACTTTATTTGTTGCATTAGGTTTTATTTGATAATGAAAAGTAATGTTTTTTATTAAGTTAATTAAGTAACCTTGTAAATAAAATCATAATTAATGCGACTGCATGTGCATATCAAGAGTAAATGACATTTGAAAGTGATTTTCTAAGAGGTGCGATTTTTTTGACGCCGAGTGTATGTTAAGCCGGGTCACACACAGGTCTCCTGCGACACTGTTTTGTGTTTTCTAACACCTAACATCTAACAAAATATAGTCGTTTAATTTGTTAGATGTTTGATGTTAAGTTAGCTTTAGATTCAGAATTTACCATTCTATCAAAAGGCATAACAAATTATTAAAAACCAAAAATTTTAAAAAAGAATTATTAGAGTAAGCAATTTGTAAATACTTCATCATCAGCCAGAAGACGTCCACTGCTGGACAAAGGCCTCCCCCAAGGATCTCCACCACGACCGGTCCTGTGCTGCTTGCATCCAGCGGCTACCCGCTACCTTCACCAGATCGTTGGACCACCTTTTTGGAGGCCTGCCCACACTGCGTCCTCCGGTGCGCGGTCGCCACTCGAGAACCGTTCTGCCCCAACGGCCATCGGTTCTACGGGCAATGTGCCCTGCCCATTGCCACTTGAGCTTGGCGACTCTTTGGGCTATGTCGGTTACTTTAGTTCGTCTACGAATCTCCTCATTTCTGATTCGATCACGTAGAGAAACCCCTAGCACAGCCCTCTCCATTGCTCTTTGCGTGACTTTGTGCCTGCTAATAACTCCCATAGTGAGCGACCACGTTTCGGTACCGTATGTCATCACTGGCAACACACACTGGTCGAAGACTTTCGTCTTGAGGCACTGCGGTATTTTGGACGAGAAGATATTACGTAGCTTACCGAACGCTGCCCAGCCGAGTTGGATTCGACGATTGACCTCTTTCTTAAAGTTGGACCTACCTAGTTGGACTGTTTGTCCCAGGTATACATATTCGTCAACAACTTCAAGAGCAGAGTCTCCAACCTTCAGAGGAGTGGGTACGACACGTGAGTTAGACATGATTTTCGTCTTCTCCAAGTTCATTTTAAGGCCCACTTGTTGAGAGACTGTTGAGATCACCGAGCATTGTGCCGAGTTCCTCCAGGGTCTCAGCCATGACTACTATATCGTCGGCAAATCGAAGGTGACTGATGTACACGCCGTTAATATTGATGCCGAGTCCTCTCCAGTCCAGAAGCTTAAACACGTCCTCCAGTGCAGCAGTGAAGATTTTCGGAGAAATGACATCTCCTTGTCTCACTCCACGCTGCAGCTGGACTGGCTTCGAGTTCTGGTCCTGAAGACGAACTGTCATAGTGGCGTTTTCGTACAAACACTTCAACACTTCGATGTACCGGTAGTCAATTTGGCACCGCTGGAGAGACTGTAGCACGGCCCATGTTTCGATCGAATCAAAGGCTTTCTCATAGTCCACAAACGCTAAGCAAAGAGGCCGGTTATACTCTTCGGTCTTCTGTATAACCTGCCGCAGCGTATGTATGTGGTCTATGGTGCTAAAGCCTTTTCGGAATCCGGCTTGTTTGATAGGCTGGAAGTCATCAAACCTGCGTGCGAGATGATTAGTTATAACTCTCGAGAACAGCTTATAAACGTGACTTAGAAGTGATATGGGTCTGTAGTTCCTCAGTAGGGCCTTGTTGCCCTTCTTAAAGAACAACACAACCACACTTTCATGCCACGCTTCTGGCGTTCTACCTCCGAGTACGACGGAATTAAATAGTCTCTGAAGAGCTGCGAGTACCGGTCTTCCGCCTGCTTTCAGAAACTCAGCCGTAATTCCGTCAGCACCCGATGCCTTGCTGTTCGGCATCGGCATCAGTGTGAAGCGAATCACACACTACGTAGATACGGTAATATTTTATTTGCGTATAAAAACTTATTTATCTGAAAGCATCACACACTAAACAGATACGATAATATACGAGACGATACATTCACTCGGAATCCTTCACACTGATGCCTATACGGCAGATGTTATCTGCAGATATATTTGTATACGCAATAATCTCACCATCTGTCGGTATATGTCGGTGCTCACAGATACTGTACGACAAAATATAAATTATCTGCGCTGTGTGTGTTGGTTCATATGATTTATATAGAGAGCGATATTGAAAGATATCTGCTCAGATACAGATATCTTACCGTATCTGCGTAGTGTGTGATTAGCTTGAAGGATTCCGAGTGAATGTTTCGTCTCGTATATTATCGTATCTGTTTAGTGTGTGTGTGATGCTTTCAGATAAATAAGTTTTTATACGCAGATAAAATATTACCGTATCTGCGTAGTGTGTGATTCGCTTTACTCATGTGCTGGAGGTGACGCGCGATCGCAAAAACTGACATAAGTCTCCTAATGAACTTCAAAGCAAAATTAATCATATTGATATTTAAAATTAGAACAATTCTGCTTTGAGGTTTCAGACCTAGTAATTTTATTAGAGCCATGTTTTTATTCTGCGAGATGTACAAAACCATCACGCGCTAGGTTTAAAAATTAAAATTTACTTTTTTAAGATGGGGGTGACCTGCGGAATATCAATAGGTACAAGTATTTTCATGTAAGAATTATTGTTTCATGCGTAAAATGAAGAAAATTGTCAAAAAATATGTTTTTAGGAGTCATTAGATTTATGTATTGTTTGTATTATTTATTTTTTTTGAGTGTGAGTGATGTCTGTCGTCGGATGACCTTTACAGCGTTACCGGGCTTGTTTGGGGGCGGCGAGAAACTTAAAGCGTTCCTCAAGCCGTGATTGGTCGTAATTCCCCTGGGGCATTCCGGTGGGGGATGGCATCTCGCAAGCGAGTCTCCGATCCCTCCCCGGAGCCTCTGGGGGTTCGAGCCGGTAGGGATTGTTTGTATTGTTTAGAGAATTTGTTTCAAATTTCAAAAAGGCTACGACCTTGTGCAACGATCAGGCTAACATACGTAAGTTCTTTTAATGTATTTAACTAATTCAGCGCATATTACAAGTAACTTAAAAATACGTAAATTTTCACAATTTAAACTTAAACTTGTTTTGGTTTTTTTAAACCCGTCAACGGGTCCACGAGACTTATCCGAAGTACAATCAACAAAAACGATACCAGAGGGTTTGTTCTATTTTTGTAGTGCAGAGAATGAAAAACAACAACTTGTATGTATGAATAATGGCTTTCCCTCATAACCCGCAGCTTTTAATGCTGATTGTATCAAACATTCTCATGGACCTCTGCTGGGAAAAAAATGTTTTTTTTTTATTTTTAATGTCGTGGACCCGTTGGGAATCAAAGTATAACTTTACTATTTTTGAAAACAATAGTCATGGAACTTTAGGAATAACCCCTGACGCGGCTGAATAGTTTTTACCAGTATATAAGTACATTCAGAATCAGTACGCACAATATCGGATTTGACGATATTGATTCAATATACGTTTCAGCGTAACTATTAACGATTTGTATCGCCCACTCCTAACATACGTACGGTCGGGGTCACCGTCGCTTTACCACTTTGCAGCGATTTTCGTATGAAGCGCAACGGCCGCCCGGGTACGTGCCCGTACCAAATAGACGACGCGGTGTGCAAGGGATTTTGACCTTTAGACTGGTAAAGCGACGGAGTCCGCCATTATACATATCACGCCCGCTTCCCTGAGAGGTAGGAGGCATAGACCATAGTTTTTAATTTGCTGGCTTGCTGCGATCCTGACGCACATGCTCCGTAGAGGCGCTTAAAAGGTCGTAATGCGCTCAAATCACAAAGAATCCATTTTGCAGCATATTATTAACTCACGACCCTTAATAGTCAAAAAATCAACAACATTCTATAAGTCTGTCAAGTCCATTCCTAAACTAATGACTAAAATTGTTATTTAAAACTATTAATTCTGAATCGGGAGTGTTGAACATTATTTCCAAACAGTTGTTAACAATTTTCGTATGGCTGAGGATTCCCGCCGCATCATGCCCGACATGTCTGGAAAATTCCGGTTGTAAGGCAACCCTACTCGCGAAACAGATTCTGAGAGTAACGAGATCATGAGTGACACGAGGCTGGGAAATTGTGAGAGTGAAGACGCGTATCACGAGAGTTAGAGTGAAGCTTAAGCAAGCATAAGTGATCGCGCGTAATACTCTACTGTTGTGCTTGCTTGCAATTGCAATAACTGTCAATGGTGTTTCTAATCTAAAATCAATAGATTTTTTAAATAATAAATAGTTATTTATAACAACTTATGCAGTAACTTATTCTTTTTAATAATCAGAATCGTAGGTTTTCCATTTAGAAGGGCCATGTGCTGCCAGTCCTCAGTCCGTAAATTCCAGTTCTGAAACAAAAATAGAAATAAAGCACTTTGTTCTAGCATGTGGATAACAACCATCATTCAAATTCACCTTTCCAGGTTGTTCAATAATTGTCAATGTTCATTTATTCTGTTTATTGTTTACTTTATCTATTTATTATGGAATAGAACTAATGTTCTAAATATTCCGAACCGTTGTGACTAAATATTACTTAGCTTTAATCAGCTAAGGAATATTTAGTCACAACGGTGAAGCCTAACACTTACCCTGCTTTGTTGATGATGCCGTTGCCCATATGCAGAGTTGCGCCATTGCACGATGATAATTCAGCTTCCCAGAGGTTAGCACAGCGTCTTCCTTCGAAGCGGTTAGACTGACGAACAGAGGCGGCGAAGAGCTCATTAGCACGGCCGTGTGAGCACGTGCTGATCGCACATCCCGGCTGAGGGTTCCGGCCACCGTTCGGGTAGAAATCGGCATCACCGATGTTGTCGAAGATGCCAAGCAAACGGCCGTCAGTATGGATAGATTCGACGTAACGTCCACTGTTGCGGTTCATGGCATTGGAATTACCGCCCCATTGGGGTCCAGCAGGATCCAAACCTGTAAATTAATTAGGTTTTACTTATACACAATAGACAACGATAAACTAATTTAGTTTACGCGACTTAAGAGTCAAACATATATTTTAGCAACAAAACAATACCGGTCACTCTGGAAGGTCTGCCACCAGCTGTGCGGCCAGCTCCGCCAACAATGTGGGCTCCCAGGCTGAAGCCGACCAAGTGTACGTTGTTCCAATTGCCCCCAGCATTGTTGATGAGCCACACCAAGAAGTTGCCAAGGAATTGGCCAACACCCGGCACTCCATTGGCGGCGGTGTTGTAACTCGAACTAGCGAGCGCACGCCAGTCGACAACGATCACATTGACGTCTTGAACGGCGAGGAAAGCGGAGGTGATGAGAGGGTTCATTGCAGTGTCTCCATTGTTGTTCCATCCGTGAACGATGACCTTTAATCCACGGCTGGGGTTGTAATTTGAATTAACGACGCTGTTGATGTTGTTGTGGACAAGGACTTGACGGTTTGTGGGGTTTTGCCTGTTAACAAATACATTTGTGATTACAGAGTGGTCAAATTTTAATGTGGTATAAAAGGTGTAACCGTTTATATATAGACAGCACCGACCTAGTGAAAAGCCAGTACTGGTTGTTCGCGCCGTTTCTTGTTTTGAGAATTTCTTCGTCGACGGGTTCATGGAGGTCTACCAGGTGTGGTACTCCCTCGCCGTCCGGCATCCAGATGTAGCGGCTCTCCCCCTCCACGTAGTGGCTGTTATCCCCAGGAACTACGGGAATAGCGCTGCCACAGCATACTGACGAACAAAATCAAAATTACGTATTTTATCAAATATAATTTAGACTTATTGATTATAATGTGACGTAGAAAAACTGGACGCACCTGCAACAAGAGCAGACAAAGCCACTAATAGCTTCATGTTGCTAAAGGTATTGTGGATCTCACTGTATTTGGGCAATATATATACATGAAGCTTTTATCAATCAATTGTCCGTTTTGATAAAACAGATCAAGGATTAATATAATTGATTACTGATTTATACTATTAAAGTGTATTCAGCGCTGATGTTGTTTTGGGCAAAGTCCACTTCTAATATACATATAAAAAACACATCCTAACAATTCATCAATGCCAAAACCGCGGCAAAAAAAGAGGGTAAAATAAACAGGATGAAAGTTCGTATGAAAATCTTAAAATAAACAGGATTGAAAATTCGTATGTTAGGTACCTACTTTAATAATTTAGTTCCATTAAAACTTACTTAGTGACTGACTGATAAATCAGGAAACCCCCAAAAAATATCGATGTCTCGTAATACGGACAAAGTCGCGGGCGTGTCGTTAGTTGGTCATGTAATTTTCATTTGAACTTGAATACCTTACTGTGCCGTTATCTCATACCGTACGGTATCGGATTGTTTTATTACAAAATTAATTACTTATCAATATGTCAAGCATAACATCGCCGCGGGTGTTATTTATGCACTCTAAATTGTCTCCTCTGTAAAACCGGGTGCGTCGAGGTAGGTCATCGTTTCGTTACGTTACCCGGCATTGCGAAAGTTTGTTGAAAGCTTGGCTACGTAGTACTATTACTTATTCTGTGGCTTGGCGTGCAAGATCGCAAAATCGCAAGCCAAAAGCGCTAGCCGCTGCGCCCCATCGAGCTCTACACAGATCTATATTATGCCTTGCCTTTTCATATGACTCGCATGAATGTGTGCCGCTTTTGGAGAGGAGACCCCTATCCAAAGGCGCTCATGCCTTCTTATTTTTTATTACATTATTATTAAAAATACTATTATATATGTAAAATCACTGGAAAAAGACGACAACCTCAGGCGGAAATTGAACCAAGCACGGCTGCCTTAACCACTTGGCTACCGAGGTTTGGTTTTCACCCGTCGAGTTAGTGCTTGATGCTTATGTTTTTAGTCAACATTGCTTCATCAAATCTTAAAAGTTTTCACCTCTGAGATTCGAACGAAATATTTTTACAAATATTTGAACATTCGGTTAAGATGAAGCTGCGTTTATAGAGTAATGTTTTTTTATATGTTTAGGCGTTTTATTAACACTTAAATGTACTTAAGTAAAATTTTAAACACTAAAAAAGACGACATCCTCATGCGGGAATCGAACCACGCAACTTCCACATTCCGAGCGGCTGCCTTAACCACTTGGCTACCGAGGTTTGGTTTTCACCCGTTGAGTCAGTGCTTGATGCTTATGTTTTTTTGTCAACATTGCTTCATCAAATCTTAGAAGTTTTCGCCTCTGAGATTCGAACGATTTATTTTTACAAATATTTGAACATTCGGTTAAGATGAAGCTGCGTTTATAGAGTAAAGTTTTTTTATATATTTAGGCGTTTTATTAACATATAAATATACTTAAGTAAAATTTTTAAACACTGAATAAAGACGACAACCTTAGGTTGGATTCGAACCACGCACCATCCGCATTCCGGGCGGCTGCCTTAATCACTTGGCTACCGAGGTCTGGTTTTCACCCGTCGAAATTTATCAGTGCTTGACGCTTATGTTTATTAGCCAACATTGCTTCATCAAATCTTAGAAGTTTTCATCTCTGAGATCCGAAAGAAATATTTTTACAAATATTTGAACATTCGGTTAAAATGAAGCTGCGTTTATTAATGTTTAATGTTTTTTATTATATTGTAAAATTTTTAAACACTGAAAAAAGACGACAACCTCAGGCGAAAACCGAACCACGCACTTTCTCAGAGGTGAAAATTTCTAAGATTTGATGAAGCAATGTTGACTAAAACATAAAGCATCAAGCACTGACAAATTTCGACGGGTGAAAACCAGACCTCGGTAGAGAAGTGGTTAAGGCAGCCGCCCAGAATGCGGAAGGTGCGTGGTTCGATTCCCTCCTGAGGTTTTCCTCTTTTTTCAGTGTTTCAAAATTTTACTTAGGTATATTTAAGCGTTAATAAAACGCTAAAATATATAAAAAACATGAATACTATTATATACTGGAGTTTCAGGCGTCAGAGAATAAGGTAATTTTCTAAGTCTTAATGTATTAGAAATACACGAAAAGGAGAAACGAACTACCCTTGCTCAGTATAGCCTTTCCTTTTCAGTACTAGGTCACCAGTCGCATTCATATGACTTACAAACCAATCTCGTTTAGTGCCATTTTCCTGTGATGCGGATTTCGTCACGCGTTCGGATTTGGTCCGCGTGCGTGTAAAATCACTCAGCTGGTTGCACGCAGGAAAAAGATTTCGTAGGTAGACTGCTGTAGGTTCGTGCGTGTCGCCAGTCAGTGTACTCGTGCAGAGATGAACGTCAAAAAAGTAATTATCTCTTATCTAATTTTAAAACACTTTTAAAATATAAATCCGCACGCGTGCCGAAATCCGCGTCACAGGAAAAGGGCACTTATTTACTTATGGAATACTACCACCTGGTGGTAGTATTTCGTCCTCCGCAAATAATCAAATATTACGAATCTATAAAGCAGTCTTATCTTAATTGATTGTTTAAAATATAAAAAAAGAAATATCCTTATTTTTTCCGGAATTATTCATACACACGGTGCAAGAGTTGGGAATTGTGTAACTAACCCGACTTTGATTCATATATTTAGGATTAACTCGCGTTTAATTTACTATTTACATAGTTTTTTCGTCACAAAAACGCAAAAAACCAACCACAGTCGAGCGCCAACCTGCAGTACTTCCATATACGAAAGGCGTCACTGACAAGATTGGTCACATCTTGAAGCGAGCTTCAATCAATACTTACTTTAAACCGCCAAAGAAGATCAACCAGCTCTTACGACCTGTCAAGTGCAATATACCACTTCAAGATGCAGGCGTGTACAAACTGGACTGCGACTGTGGGCACTCGTAAATCGGGCAAACAAATAGAAGTGTAGGAACCCGCGTAAAAGAACATATAGCCGACGTCAAGCATAGGCGCGAAAATAAGTCTGCAGTATGTGAACATGCTCTCGAGGGACCCAATCATTACATCAGATTTGACAAACCTCAAATACTCGCCAAGGAACAACGATTCATCCCTAGGATGATACGCGAGGCTATTGAAATTAAAAAACATCGTAATTTCAATAGAGAGGATGGTTGGAATTTACCACCTGCCTGGGACCCCATCATACAGGTCATCAAATCCCAGCCCCAACAGCAACACATTGCCAGACCTAAAAATATTGTTAGCTCGTATTGTGTAAACTTGAACGCCCCCGGTTAAATATATAAATTATTGACGGTAGGCAAATAACTTCTAACAATGAGACGACCAACACCTCAGTCTCCCTGTGACCACGGACCCTGTAAAGGGTTCGTAACGTCAGGATAATATAAAAACTCTGTAAATAGTAAATTAAACGCGAGTTAATCCGTAAAAAAGTGTTTCATTTCAATGTGTAGTGCTCGCTTAAACCTCAGAAAACAATATCATATATTTAGATTAAACACTAATATAAATAATTAACCGTGTCGCGTAGCGGTTAAAGAATATACTACCACCCCCTCTTTTCCCTTGGGTGTCGTAAAAGGCGACTAACGGACTAAAGACTGTACATACATTTATCAGCAGCATAGAGGGGCGATGGGCTCACCACCTGTCACGCTGAGCACATAAGCAGTCGCTATTTAATGAAAAGTGGACTAAGGTAGAGGACTGCTTTTGCTGTCCTCATTGCCTAGTCTCTGACTAACCCTTCGGGGATAATAGTCGTGATTATACTACTCTGTCAAGAAAGTACCTGGAAAAGATCAATAATACACAAAATGTTAGTTATTCATCCAAATTTATTTTATCGCCTTGAAAATATGCTCCTTCAGAAACGATACACTTACGCCAACGAATAATCCAATCATAAAAACATTTTTATACGCATTTTCCGGAATTGAGTTCACTTCTCGCCGCGAATTCTCCTTTATGTCTTCTACCGAATGAAAATGGGTGCCACGAAGGGGTAATTTGAGTTTAGGAAAAAGAAAGAAGTCGGCTGGAGCCATATCTGGTGAATAAGGTGGTTGCTCGATGGTATTTGTTGAGTTTTTGGTCATAAATTCGTTCACAATGATGGCCTTGTGCGAAGGCGCATTATCGTAGCGCAAAATCCAAGAATTTTATTTCCACAAATTTGACCCTTTTTCGTTGAATTTGCTCTCTTAAACGCCGCATAACGCTCAAATAATATTCTTTATTTACCGTTTGACCTTCCGGCAAGAATTCCGAGTGCACAACACCTCGATAGTCAAAGAAAACAATCAACATGAATTGAAGGCGCCACTCCGAAGCTTGTTGACTAGTTTGCATGTTAAACTCGTAAACCCACGTCTCATCACCAGTAACAATGTGTTGCATTAATGTTGGGTCGGAATTAACTCGTTCTAGCATGTCCTCAGCGACTCATAAGCGATTGAGTTTTTGGAGAAAATTCAGGTCTTTTGGGACTAACCGAGCCGCAACATGTTTCATACCCAAGTGATTATTTAAAATGGTACGGATCAACTCGTAAGACACAGAAAGTTCAGCGGCTATCTCTCTCAAACTTTAATGAGAATCTTCAGTCACCATTTCCTTCACTTTTGCGATGTTAACTTCAGTTGAAGACGTTGATGGCCTACCAGAGCGAAGCAAATCTTCCATCACATCTAAACCGCTTTTGAACGCTTTGTACTACTCATAACCACGTGTTTTTGATAAATTCGATTTAGCGTAAGCCTTCTGTAACATTTTCAGTGACTCCGAACACGAAATTCCATTGGCGACGCAAAATTTAAAACAAACTCTTTGTTCGATGTTTTTATCCATTATGAAATTCGCAATACACACTAGAAATAAACTAACTAAAAACAGCACTGTATTTAATCTAAATATAACAAACAGATGCGACACAAACTCCGCGCCAAAATGGATAACAGTTGTGCCAATCTAACAACAAAAAAAACAAAAAAATTGTATTTGGAATCATAAACAAATCATCCATTCCCGAAACTTTTTTGACAGAATGTGAATGTATATGTATGGAGTATGTATGGAGCTAGACCTCGTACGCCAAAGTTGATCTATGGCGTCCGCGTCGTCCGAACTCCTGCATGCTTTGCTTACGTAAGATCTGGTCATATCTTGGCAAGAGAAGGTTTATTCATATCAAAAGAGTATCAAAAATTTCACATCCGCCTAGCTTGACGGGGCGCTTCTCAAAAAGAGGGGTCTACGTTGGTAGGGCATCTGCGTAGAATGGAACCCTCTTGATTGCCACGACGAGCGGCGCATTCTTCATCAAAAAGATTTGGGCGAATTTAAAATAGAACAGTGGTCCTGAAAGAAACTTGCGAAAATTGGACGGAATGGCGCAAACACTTAGTGGAGGGTCACGAGTTCGATGAGGCCTGGTTTGCAGCACTCGATAACAAGAGACAGAGGCGAATTACAGCAGCTTTGCACCAGCTGCCGCATAGTTTTTTTCTCAGGCTTGTGGTATAAGATCATGCCGCTCTTGCATCGGTTTATTTAGCCATCGAAAGCGATGTTGCTCCATAGGTATCTGTCTGCTATGGACGCAAACCTATGATGATGATGTGTGCCAGTTCAACAGTAGGTAGACTTGTTTTCTAATCAGTATAATTTAAAAATAACTAGTCATGATTTAATCAACTATGTTTTTAATTTGTTAACATTTTTGACACTAAATTATCAGCGTCGTTAGCTTTTTTAAGTATGTGCTATAGATAGGCGCTCAAGGCCCAAAGGCATTAGGGTAAGGTGGGGCACATTGTTACACGGGGTATTTGCCGTTAAATTGTCGTTCAAATGTTTTTTGTAAACATATCATAAAAAACTAATATGAATTCTATAATATTTATGTTTATTTATTTCGGTTTTTCTTCTCTAGGGCACTGTATTACGGGGCACTGGGTGAAAGTTTAAAAAATTAGATAATTCTTTATTTTTATTGTGGGTTTTAAACAACGATATATACGTTACACTAGATAGGACCTTCCGAACACGCAATATGTTCCACTCATCTGTGGAGTCGACTCGGCACCTTGCTTTAGTGTGGCTTTAGGAGCGGCGAAAATAATTCTTTATTTCTTTACAAAGTGTACACCTAGACGTTTACTACAATTCAGTTGTCAAGTAAGTGAAATTAATTGTTATTCAAGTCATTATTATGTAGTTATATCGTATTATTAGAATAGAAAAGATATTTTTTCAATTATTGTTATTGACAATCTATTTGGGACGCCATCTTGATACACACTAACGGTCTTTGACCGATCTGGCGCTGCGGCGCTGCGATGTATGTTTAATTAGACGACATTTAAATGTTTACTGCAGCGGCTGCAGCAAACTATAGTCCAGAATTGGAACAAATGGTTCGTATGAACGTTCTTGTCTATACTTCTAGGTCAATGGTTTTATACGAAAATAATGCGAAATCGTTAGAGAAATACGAAAGCAGCAATTCTTATGATAGAAAGTGGGATGTAAGTAAGAAGCAAATGAAAATCGTGAATTTTATGACATTGGAATATAGCCGTATTCAGTGAGAATCAAGAATATTAAAGTTGAAAACTTTAATGTTTTCTCTTATTGTTAATCTAGATTCAATGTTGTATCATTGCGCCCCTTGCCGTAACAGAGTACCCCAGATACGTGTTCATTGTTACAATCGACTGATCTAATTAAAATTAAATGCAATTTTAAGAAAGTTTTCGGTAATAATAGTTCAATTCAAATTATTTAAATGAGGCTATTGACATCCATGCCAGTTACTGTAATATAATGTTACTGAGGAGCTCGATGGCGCCGTGGCTAGCGCGTTCGGCTTTCGATCTTGCCCGCTAAGCAACTTTCGCAATGCCGTGTCGCCTGATGGGTGACCACAATTAAAAACATCTCGAACTTCCTCCGTGCTTCGGAAGGCACGTTAAGCCGTTGGTCCCGGTTGTTGTCGTAAGATGGCAATCGTTAAAACCCACCAACCCGCATTGGGCCAGCGTGGTGGGTTATGGCCCAACATCCCCACGTGCTATTGTTCACGTGGGAGGCCTGTGCCCAGCAGTGGGACGTTTATAGGCTGATGATGATGATGATGACTGTTACTGTTAAATTAAGTTCATTAAATTAATATCTCGTCAGTACCTTGCCGTTTATTGTTTTTTGTAACACTGTGCCCATCTTACCATACCATGTTTAGGCCCATGTCTACAGATTCTCATCTAAACTGTAACATATTTCTACTGATTCTTAATAAACAGATTCCAAACAATACAGACAGATTCTCAGCTGTACCAATTCTTTATTAAGATTCTTAACTCTACAGATTAACATTCTTAAAATTTTGCTTGCTTTTCTCTTGCAGCAAAGAGCTTTATTGTTGTTATTCTTATTTCTTATTGTTCTTTACAACAAATGAAACGAGTGTGAATTAAAATTAAACTTATTATTTATTTAGTTAAAACAATAATTGTAAACTTAACGAGACCTCTTCATAAAATCTTCTGTACCTATAGTTAGGAATCCGTAGAATTGAGATTCTATAGAATTGGAAATCTGTAGAATTGCGAATCTGTAAAATTGGTTATCTGTAGAATTGGGAATCTGTACCTAATAGAAAACTGTAGAATTGGGAACAAACAGAATAAGGTTTGGGTTTAGTTAGGGTGAGATAAAAGTTCCTGCAGGTACACCACTGCACGTGATTAGAAATATACAGATTAAATTGTTTGATTGATTATATTTTTGTGTAACTGTTAACTTCCAATCAATTATTGATAGGAGCACAGGATTATCACTTAAAACTATTTTTGCAACCAACTAGGTGGCATTATTTTTAATCGCGATTTCTAATTCGAACAGATTATTTTTAAGTGATTGAGTGATTGACGTATTTTGGCAAATATGGCGACAAGAGTATTGTTTCGGCAAAATTATTATCTTCTCAAGTACCTGCGTATATTTTGTGCTTCTCTTTTAAAAAGGAGATCCATAACTCATCAATTATTATTCTATATGCCTATTAGCTTCATATCGTGCTTAAAGATAGTGTTTGCATCGACTCTACGACGACGCCTTACAAACACCATAGAGCAGTGTCACCCAGTGGCCACTGTCTAGGCACCCCTCCAGGAAACGCGCGTAACGTAAAGTATGTACTAAGTACATTTATGAAGCAGAGCGCCTCGCCTCCAGGCGGTAAACGCAGTGACCATTTGATCACCGAAAAAAAAAAACGAAAACAGTTTAGAAGGCGATTCTTCTAATCGCCTTCTAAACTGTCCCTCTTACCACTCCAAAATCGTTGGCTCTTCCTTCTTTGTCAAACCTATTCTCCTTTGGAATTCTCTCCCTATAAATATAAGAATGTCCATCAGTCGGTACGCGTTCAAAACCAAGTTGCGCAGCTATCTTACCGAAGAAGCTGATACTCCACATTAGTAATCGTTTATTAATTATTATATGTATGATATTTATATATTTACTAACTATTTAAATATTATAGAGTGTATATTATGTATCTACGGTGTGTATATGGTGTATATGTATCTGCGTTGTATATATGTTTATAGTATAATTATGTGTGAAATTTACCGTATTTCCATTTTAGTTGTGCACCCTACCACTTATTTCTCTGCACCACCCTATAGTTGACTGGGAGAAAATGCCTAAGGCATTAAGCCCGCCTCAGTACAGTTGTGCAAGTATTAAATAAAATAAAATAAAAAATAAAAATAAATAAGTAAAACTCGCATTAGATATTGTTTTCTAAGGTTTAAGCGAGCACTACACATTGAAATGAAACACTTTTTACGGATTAACTCGCGTTTAATTTCACTACATTACATAGTTTTTTAGTTTTTACCACCTGCCTCGGACCCCATCATACCGGTCATCAAATCCCAGCCCCAATAGCAACACATTGTCAGACCTAAAAATATTGTTAGCTCGTATTGTGTAAACCTGAATGCAAGACGGTAGGCAAATAACTTCTAACTATGAGACGACCAACACCTCAGTCTCCCTCGTGACCACGGACCCTGTAAAGGGTTCGAAACGTTAGGAAACTAAAAACTATGTACTGTAGTAAAATTAAACGCGAGTTAATCCGTAAAAAGTGTTTCATTTCAATTGCATCATGTACTTTGAGCGGAACGAGCACTTGAGAGGGAGTGACAGTTAGGAGCGTAGGTCAATGATGAAAGTGAAGCGAAGCTGCAAAGTAAATCCAAGAACGAAGCAATCCTATATGCTATGAGGGTTGTTCCGTATTCATCCCACATGAAGTTATCCCACTAATACATTTTTCCTTACTCATCCCATTTCTATTCCTTACTCAGCCCACAGCAATATTTTAATTTTTAATTCCTTACTCATCCCGCAAGTATTCCTTACTCATTCCACATCGAAATTATAAGGAAAAACCCTAGTTTTTGGTACGGCCTGACCTGGTACCTACTACTTTGTTAATACATTAATTTTACGGTTTATAAAGGAAAAGCCGTGTCCCGTAGCGGCTCATTCAAATAATACTACAACCCCCTCTCTTCCCATGGGAGTCGTGGGTGATCGATCACTGATCATGTACATTACCTATTTCGTTATGATTTTTTTTATTTTTCGTATATAGAAATATAATAATAAAAAATTTGTACAAGATTAGTATGAAATATATTTTTATTGGAAATTCATTACGGGATACGGCGTGTTCACGCATACGAAGTCGCGGGCGGGCCGCTAGTATTATTATAAAAATCAACAATTTTTTTATAAAATCAACCTTACCTATATAAATCAACAAAAATAAAATGAAATGAACTAAACCCGTGGACACCTTTTATGAACATAAATGAATGCAGGGAATACGACTTATTTCCATAAAAAGTGTGCGCGGTTTTCAATTTTATTTTTTCTTCTAGAAATTGAGATTGGACAACAAAACTTGACGGTCTCGTTGTGATTGCATATAGCGTAAGTCACATTCTCGCTCTTGGTGCATCTTAAATATAATAAGATGAACGGTGAGTTAAGGAGCAACTGATAAAGTGACCTTAAGATATTTGCACTTACTTTATTACTTTATTTTTTAATTTTAAAATAAAACCTGATTTGATTGGTCCCACTTTTATAACAATTGATTTAACTATTATTACTATTTTTAGAGAGTACACCACTCATTCAGGTGAGAGGTAACAACTATCAATAGAACACCGGCAAGTTCTAAGAGCTTAATTTATGAGAAACAAATTTTTACTTAATTGTTGTTTTTTATAATAATATAATATGAAATTGTGTCCTACTTTTGAAAGTTTTATTTCATAACGGAATATTCCGTTATGAATATATATATACATGATCTCTTTTATGACATACATTCTGTCAAAAAAGTTTCGGGAACGGATGATTTGTTCATGATTCCAAATTAAATTTTTTGTTTTTTTATGTTAGATTGGCAAAACTGTTATCTATTGATAATAGTTACTGTTATCTTGATAAATTTAAAATCAAAATCAAAGAAAAGCTTTATAAAAAAGCTTATTACAAAGTGTCGGATTATACAGAAGACAAAACAGCTTGGATCTGAAATGCTCCAAGTACCTACTCCAACAGCTATTTCTAATTGCCTATAATTAATTTATATAGAGCACCATATTTAATTAAACTATTTACATTCAAATTCATATTTTGTATTTTGTGACCTGGTAACGACATATAATATATATATATTTTGTAAATGTCGTTGCTTCTGTGCGCTGTGGTTTCTTGCGCCCGTTCTTTGCCACAGTTAAAAAATGATGTCCTGAATGGGTGGTAGGTTAAAAAATATTTGGACGTTTCAAAGTACTTATTAATTGAGTTTATTGAATAAATATATTTTGACTATTGACTATTGACTATTTTGGCGCGGAGTTTGAGTTACATCAGTCATTTAGATTAAATACAGTGCTGTTTTTAGTTAGTTTATATCTAGTGTGTATTGCGAATTTCATATTGGAAAAAAACATCGAACAAACAGTTTGTCTTACATTTTGCGTCGCCAATGGAATTTCGTGTTCGGAGTCACTGAAAATGTTAGAGAAGGCTTACGGTAAATCGACTTTATCAAAAACACGTGCTTATGAGTGGTACAAAGCTTTCAAAAGCGGTTGAGATGTGATATGTGATGGAAGATTTGCTTCGCTCTGGTAGGCCATCAACGTCTTCAACTGAAATTAACATCGCAAAGGTGAAGGAAATGGTGACTGAAAATCCTCATTCAAGTTTGAGAGAGATAGCCGCTGAACTTTCTGTGTCTCGTGAGTCGATTTTAAATAATCACTTGGCGCCTTCCGACTGAACCGAAACCGAAAAAACCACGCCAAAGTCGATCAAAAGTTAAAGTCATGTTGACTGTTTTCTTTGACTATCGCGGTGTTGTGCACTCGTAATTCTTGCCGGAAAGTCAAACGGTAAATGAAGAATATTATTTGAGCGTTATGCGGCGTTTAAGAGAGCAAATTCGACGACAAAGGCCAAATTTGTAAAAAAAAAATCTTGGATTTTGCACTACGATAGTGCGCTTTCGCACAAGGCCATCGCACAAGGCCAAGGCCGGGTGAACGAATTTTTGACCAAAAACTCAACAAATACTATCGAGCAACTACTACTTTTCCAAAACTCAAATTACCACTTCGTGGCACCCGTTTCCATTCGGTAGAAGATATAAAGGAGAATTCGCGGCGAGAACTGAACTCAATTCCTGAAAAAGCGTTTAAAAAATGTTTTGCAGATTGGATTATTCGTTGGCGTAAGTGTATCGTTTCTGAATTAGCATACATTGAAGGCGATAAAATAAATGTGGATGAATAACTATCATTTTCTGTACTATCGATAATTTCCTGGTTGGTACTTTCTTGACAGAGTACCTAGTACATACATACAATCACGACTATTATCCCCGAAGGGTCATTCAGAGACTAGGCAATGAGGACATCCCCTCTCCTTACTTAACTAAGTTTATTTGTACTGGCACCTCGAGACCAACCGTTAGGTTATGCAAGAAGTGCCAGACGTCCCTGCGCCAGTAGAACACTCGCGCAGGAGACCACCAACGTTAGGTCTTGACGCCAAATTAG
This sequence comes from Scoparia ambigualis, assembly GCA_963921215.1. Lineage (NCBI taxonomy): Eukaryota > Metazoa > Arthropoda > Insecta > Lepidoptera > Crambidae > Scoparia > Scoparia ambigualis. The sequence goes on from OY992504.1 coordinate 19,483,708, forward strand.
TGCCCGCCGCACAATGATGCAGCGCGCTCTTCATTCGGTACTCATAAGACTAGTGTCTAGGGAGAGTATCCCCGTGAACACGTGTAGTTCACTGCCTATTGTCCAGATAGGTAGCCGGAGCTGTCGAGCTCGCTCACTTCTCGTTGCACGAAGGGCACAACTCGCAATTGCCACTTTTCAATTCAATTCAATTCAATTATTTTTATTTCAGATCTCATAACCCATAAAATATTAGTATGTACACTTAAAAACTATATTAGTAAGGGCGCAATTACAACATTAATTTATTTTAATTTAATTTAAATATTTATTGGATCCACGCATATGTTGCTGGATCCACTGCCAAAGTATTGGACAGTCAAGCCTATCCTTTATAACCGCCAGGATACTGTTGGTACTCCCCCGCACTCTTCTTAAAATCGAAGCTGTCCGCTTTCTTAGGATACTGTGAAAGTCATCCACTCCTGCTTCCGCGAACATGGCGGATGCACTGCAGTATCTAGGGAGCCTCATCAGCATCCTAAAGGCATTATTGTATTGAACTCGGAGCGCATTGACAGTCCTTTGCGTATAGTCACACCACAGGCTGCAAGTATAAAAAGTCTGACAATATGCTTTAAATAAAGTTATTTTAACTGTTCTCGTACACTTAGCAAACCTGCGAACGAGCATGTTGCTTCGGACTGCCAATGCTCTCCGTTCTCGCTCTATATCAGCGTTATCTGACATGGTCTCAGTCACAACGTGCCCTAAGTATTTGAATTGCGCTACTCTATTTAGCGCGGTACCCAGAAGCCTGGTTGGTGGTACAGTGGAAGGTGTTTTCCTTCCCGCTTTAAAAATCAACAAATGGCTTTTGCTTTTTGCTTAATGGCTTTTTCAGTGGCATACTTTTCACAAACTGCCAACAATTTACGCAGTGCGCCTACTGACGGACTCAGGAGGACCATATCATCGGCGTAGCTAATCGAGTTAACCATATGACCGTCAATCGAGCAGCCGAGTTCGGCGCCCCTAAGTCCCTCAATGAGCTCATTCACATATATATTGAAAAGTGCAGGAGATGTTAGTCCTCCCTGACTTACCTCGCAATTAAGTACATACTCGTCAGATAATACGCCTGACCATCTGACCTGGTTAATCTGATGACCGAACCAGTACTGAAAGATTGAAACCAGCTCAGCAGGTAGTGATGCGGCACGTAATTTCGACCATAGCAGTTCGTAATTAACCATGTCAAACGCCTTAGAGAGATCTAAGAAAACTGCGTATACCGGCGTTTTCCGTTGTGAATAGTACTTCACAGTATGCTTCAGCGACAGTATAGCGCTCTCAGTTGATAGGCCAGGTCTAAAGCCAAACTGTGCATCGTCTATTTTTATGCACTGACTAAACTGTCTGTCAAGCAAGCCGTCAAGCACTTTTGCAAGTACAGTAACTAATAAAATCGGCCTATAGTTTTCTTTGTCCGATATATCTCCTGTTTTATTTTTGACAATCGGAACGACGACAGTTCTCATTAGCTGAAGCGGTAGGTACGAATGCCTAATACATAGTGTGTACAGCAATGACAAAACTCTTGGAAGATGATATCCAGCATAATGGACGTGCTCTATACTGAGACCGTCATGCCCGGGTGATTTCCCTCTATGCATAGCCTTTAAAACGGATCGAACATCTTTTGATGTTATTCTGACAGGCACACCGGACACGACGCCCCCAGTACACCCACCCTTCCCTTCAGCTGGCTGGAGCAAAGATTTAAGGTTGAAATGGTTCTTAAACAGATCTGCGATTTCTTTAGGATCATTCACTGCTGCCACTGCTAGGGTCGTCGACTCTAAAGTCGACTCCCAAGTGTCCACCTTGGTAGCGGAGTAGGAAGTACACTCACTTCTCGGAACCCATCCGGGCGCCTAGCCAGTTCCCACGTCCTACGCGGCTGGCTGGACCGGAGGCTACGGCATCTAGGAGGCCGCCTCTACTAGTTCTCCAGACTAGTACCGGAGATGTCAACACCAATGTCCAATGAAAACCAACGGACAAAGCTGCCAACTATAAGGGAAACTCACGTTCCCCGCAGGACTTTTCGCTTCTGGCCCCTCAGAGACCGCTACAGGCCCCGCTCGCTGTGCACGAGTTTGGAAGTCCTGGCACACAATACCAGGACAGACGAACATTCCCAAGCTCTACAGCTAACCACACGCCACTACGAGTCCAACCCTTGTCCGGATCTCGCCGGAGGCGCCTGGTTAAAGGCACGACCAGCGGGGGGCTTGAACCGGAACCCCGTAGTACCTCTGAAAACACAACCGGACCCGTAGTTCCAGTTGCGATACTCTATCTATTGAGGTCGGTACATAGGGTAAGGGATGCAATGAGGACATCCCCTCTCCTTACTTCACTAAGTTTATTTGTACTGGCACCTCGAGACCAACCGTTAGGTTATTGCAAGAAGTGCCAGACGTCCCTGCGCCAGTAGAACACTCGCGCAGGAGACCACCAACGTTAGGTCTTGACGCCAAATTAGTGCCCGCCGCAGCGCGCTCTTCATTCGGTACTCATAAGACTAGTGTCTCAGGAGAGTATCCCCGTGAACACGTGTAGTTCACTGCCTATTGTCCAGATAGGTAACCGGAGCTGTCAAGCTCGCTCACTTCTCGTTGCACGAAGGGCACAACTCGCAGTGCCACTGCTAGGGTCGTCGACTCTAAAGTCGACTCCCAAGTGTCCACCTTGGTAGCGGAGTAGTAAGCACACTAACTTCTCGGAACCCATCCGGGCGCCTAGCCAGTTCCCACGTCCTACGCGGCTGGCTGGACCGGAGGCTACGGCATCTAGGAGGCCGCCTCTACTAGTTCTCCAGACTAGTACCGGAGATGTCAACACCAATGTCCAATGAAAACCACCGGACAAAGCTGCCAACTATAAGGGAAACTCACGTTCCCCGCAGGACTTTTCGCTTCTGGCCCCTCAGAGACCGCTACTAGGCCCCGCTCGCTGTGCACGAGTTTGGAAGTCCTGGCACACAATACCAGGACAAACGAACATTCCCAAGCTCTACAGCTAACCACACGCCACTACGAGTCCAACCCATGTCCGGATCCCGCCGGAGGCGCCTGGTTAAAGGCACGACCAGCGGGGGGCTAGAACCGGAACCCCGTAGTACCTCTGAAAACATAACCGGACCCGTAGTTCCAGTTGCGATACCCTATCTATTGAGGTCGGTAGATAGGGACCGACAATGAGGACAGACAAAAGCAGTCCTCTGCCATAGTCCACTTTTCACCAAATAGCGACTGCACATGTGCTCAGCATGACAGGTGGTGAGCCGATCGCCGCTCTATGCTTTTGAATGTATGTGCAGTTTTTAGTCTGTGAGTCGCCCAAGGGAAGAGAAATAGTTTAAATTTTATTAATTTAGTGTAAATGTAAATAATGGCTTAAAGGAAAAAGTCCGCTGACTGGAGGTTTCTTTGCAGCTTGATTGTGGCTGAAGTAAGGACGTTAGACGAATGTTTTTTGTTTTGGTAAACAGAACAACTACAGATCTAAAAGTTAATAACAATTTATACTTCATCAGACGTAACTTTGATAAATCTCCCGCTGGCTGGAGGTCGGTTAGAAAAGCTTATGTTTCCGTTGTTTATACGAGACAAATTCTGTCTTTAGCATAAATTAGTGGAATAAATCCAGATCTAATTCCCTGCATCACTCATAAGTCTCCCAGACAGGTAATCGCGCTGGGTGTAGACACATCATAACCTACCCGGCAGATTGTTGTGTCTTAGGCCGCTTCCGCTCTCCACTCTGGCGCGGTAGTGTATTCTCCGACTCTGCTGAGTTGCTGACTGCCGTTTGGATTCCGGAATCTTTTGATACTTCTTTCTCTTCTTCTTTTTTTTAGATAATGGAAAACATACTTATTACACATAGAAAACACCCATACCCGAAATCAATTGTGAAAAAAGTTGTTTGTAAATTGACGGGTGTACAAACAGCTTTATAGAAATTATTTTAATACGTTTTGTATGTACATATAGATATTAATAGATTACATACATAGGTTCATAGCACATTTAGATTGATATTTATTACAATCTAATGTAAGCATCTCCGTTTATGGATTTCGATTTAAATACATGATAAGTATATATATATCTTCGATCACATTACAATACATACCTATGATTAAATTACGGTAATAGTTCGGACAGTCGATAACTCTGATAAAAAGTGTATGATATAATGTAATGTAACACGCTGAAATATTCATGCTCACCAGACGATGGGCTCACTACCTGTCACGCTGAGCACATGTGTAGTCGCTATTTTGTGAAAAGTGGACTATGGTAGAGGACTGCTTTTGCTGTCCTAATTGCCTAGTCTCTGACAAACACTTAGGGGATGATAGTCGTGATTATGTCAGTATATTATTACGATTTAGGTGTGTAAGCTGAAATATTAAGGTTGAGTAATTTATTTTGGATTCGTCGTATTCCTGATTCGTCGTATTCCAGATTGGTCGTATTCCAGATTCGACGTATTGCAGATTCGTCGTGATACGTACAGTCAAGTAGGCACATTAATATATATCCAACGAATCTTTTCATAAAGTTCTTGATATTAATTATTATGAAATGGTCAACTTGTAATTTAGAAAACTACAGCGTCACAATTGGGCTTCACTAGCTGTGTTCGCATCTGAACTTAGCTTTAACTTATCATTACTAAGAGGATGTAAGTTTATATCATTACGTGTCGCGGAGCCTTATGCACAGATAAAACAATATTGTAAAATTATACCTACGTACATAGATTCACGGCTATAATCCCTTAAGGGGGTTAGGCGGTCAGCGAAAAGGACAATGGAGAAATCATTGTTGAATGAATTCTTTAGCGTCTATCAACTTCACTATTACAAATACGGATGAAATAAATTCTTAAGATTTTTAAAACCATAAGAAAATTCTGTCTAAGTCTCGATAAAAAAACAAGTTTAAAAGACACGTCAATTAATAGTTAGTGCTGTTCTGTATAGGGCTTAGAGCATTATCTAAGGTTTAGGGCAATGACGACGTTTTTTTTTCTCTTAAATAGTGGCTTCGTGCGGTCAGTACATTTATCCAGTATATTAAAGTGAATATTTTGTTTGCATACTGTAGATGATAATGAGTGATAATTAACGTATAATGATAAATGATATTCCCCCAAACCCCTTGAGACTCAATAAAGCTGTGGGACTTTATTGAGATCTCACACGGACTTCTTGAGAGAATTTGAAAAGTGATGTTGCGCTGTTTTGTTCTATTTTCAAACACTCATGCACGTTCACGAACACTTAACAGTAAATAATCCACCATTATTTCATATTAATATTCGACAAAACTCAATTTATAGAAAATAAAACAAAACTGCAGACATGACGCTTCATTTTCCCGCCAAGAAGTCCACGTTTTTATTTTATTTTGGCATGACGTAAATTTTTATAATTTCTTCCTTGAAGGAACAGGCTAAGGTCAGAGACCATACTGCTTAGTCATTAGTTAGTTAAAATCACTTTATTATTATTATAAGCCTATATTTTCCCACTGCTGAGAAAGGCCCTCTATCCCCCTCTTTCCACTTGTCGCGGTCTGTTGCTTGTGCTGGCCAATCCTTGAACACAACTAACTAGGTAGGTTGTTTTATCCAATTATGATAGACAAAACCTCCAAAACTTTTAAATGGAATATCTTTAATTGTAGACTTACTAGAGAAGTAAAACCAAGACCATGTAGTTCAGGATTACAAACTCTATCCCAACATATTTTTTTCATTTATAGACGCTTAAAAAAAGAGTCGACAAAAGTTTGTATGGGAGTTCGCCAATGTCCTTTGGATGTTGCGCGGTGCGGGGTCGGTAAGCTCCATTCACATTTTTATCAAAAAGTTATTAAAAATGTTTAGTTTTTTGAAAATCCAAATCAGTCAAGAAATTGAAAAGATAAAATACCTTTGCGTTTATGATTTTATATTAAGTATTATTGTAAAACACGGTCGTAATGTGCATTTATATGAATTTTAGAGGTAACTTCAGTATTTTTTTCTATCGAGCCAAATGTTTGCAATCGTGTTTTGGCTTCGTTCATCCCCTCACACATACGCTCTGTATTTTTTTTGCTAGCCTATACTGTCCCACTGCTGGGCAAAGACCTCCCCCAACTCCCTCCATCCATCTCTATCCTGAGCCACCTCATGCCAGTCAGTCTGGTGTGCGTCCAAATCGTCACGCCATCTCTTTCTTTTTCACGCTCTGTGAAACACATCGAAAATTTCAGTGCGAATTGTCCAACATATGTAGGGTGACTGACCCAAATACTAGCACTGCATCGGTTTATCAGCACCTCGTAAAAAAACTACAAATATAAGATAATGTCTATAATTTTAAAGTTGCAAGGGTAGAAAACGCGTTCAGATAGTTTTAAATGATTGTACTAGCAACACTGCGTATAATTTGACATTTTTAATGGCGCTTTATTCTTGAGAAGTAAATAAATGTTGTGTGATTAAAAGTGATTTTCAGCCATTGATGTGTCAGATCAAGGGTAAGATTTTTCTTACGTTTATTAGTCATTTAGTAATGCGATTATAGCACTATTTATAAATACTGGTATTTAAACACATTCTTAACGTTTTTCGCTTCCTAAATTGAAATAATTTTAAGGTATTTTTTTTACTTACAATAGATAAAGAGTGGTGACAATATCTGGATACAGAAATTTCAAGCTGTCCAATTATCAGCACACCTGTTGATAATTGGATGAAATAGACATAATCATAAATAATGTATTTCTTTTAAAATGGACTGTGTGTAAGTAAAAGTATGGTTCAGTGTTGTGTAAAAAGTGAATTTAGCCTTGTTATCCAAATGTCAGCCCCGTGCTGAAAATCCATTTTCCATTTATCATCATGGTGCTGATATTTGGTTCAAAACTATGCTGATATATGGATTTGTTTAAATAATTTTATACATGTTTCAGATCTCTTAAGATGAACCCATCAAAAACAACAAAAAACGCTAATAAAAGAAAGAAAAGAATTATTTTGAGAAGAAAACAGTATACTGAGGAGTAAACTATTTTTAAGTAATTTTTGTATTGCTCGGCCTTTACTGGTTTCTAGTTTCAAGCAAATAATTTATTGGTATTTTACTTATTTTCTTAGTTTTAAGGAAAGAATTTTACGGTTTTATTTTAAGATTAATTATTTAAAAGTTTATCTAAGTAACTAGTTTAAAAGTAATGTTCCTAATTCCAAAGATTTGTCCATTAGGTACAGTCGACTAAAAGTTGAACAAGTTATATGTTAAGGTAAATTTTGATATGTCATAATTAATAAAAATGTTAAAAGATTAATAAACAATAAAAAAGAGTACTAATTTCTAAAGGATATTTTATTTTTCAGCCCTTAAAACGTTTTACAATTCACAGTGCTAATAATTGGGTAAGTGGGTGATGTTAATTGGTGATGACTGTGCTGATAAATGGTGACAGGCTTGTTTTTGATAAATTGTAATTTTGACTCAATAATTACTACAAATATTTAAAAAAATCTTACTTTACACAACAGGTGATTATATTCTCTACATTAATAACACAACACAAAAGTTATAGAATATTGTAATATATTAAATATTTAGAGTTGAAATTTAATGACCTCTTAAAGTGCTCATAATTGGGGCCGTCACCCTATTTAGAATAACAGCTAATAGAAAACAGCCAATCTTTCCGTTTTCACCGCCTAAGGCCCCTTAAGGGTTAGTCAGAGACTAAACAATGAGGAACGCTGAAGTATTCCAATGCCATAGTCCACGTTTCACCAAATTATAACTGCATATGTGCTCAGCGTGATAAGTGGTGAGCCCATCGCCTTTTTATGCCGTTGGATGTATGCACAGTCTATAGTCTGTTAGTCGCCTTTTACGACACCCAAGTCTAGGGGTTGGTAGTATTATTTTAGTGAGTTGCTCGTGGCACACGCAGGGCTCCAATGTAGGCTGCAATATTAATTTCATGTTTTTTTGGTGTCAATTTCATATTATTTCATAAGTATTCTGTGCTGTGCAATGTGTTTGAGCGGATTATTAATTCTCAGCTTATTCACTACCTAGAGGAGCAGGCCGTCATAATTGGGTGCGCGTATTACGGTGCTTGTTCCTTGGTGAGGAACGCTCTCATTATTTTGTACTGTATCGGCTGCTTACCATCAGGCAGGATGTGGTCACTATGATATGATACGAGGCATTTAAAAAAATATATATATTGTAGCGTAGCTGTGAAAGAATACTACCGTCCCCTTCTTTTCTTGGGTGTCGTAAAAAGCGACTAACGGACTAAAGACAGCACATACATTCAACAGCATAGAGCGGCAATAATCACACCACCTTTCACGCTGAGCACATGTGCAGTCCTATTCGTTGAAAAGTGGACTACGGTAGAGGACGCTTTTGCTGTCCTCATTGCCTAGTCTTTGACTTACCCTTCGAAGATAAATGTCGTGTTATATGTATGTTTGTACTTTTTTTTGGTACTTCATCATCAGCCGAAGGACCTCCACGGTTGGACAAAGGCCTCCCCAAGGATCTTTACCTCGACCGGTCTGTGCTGCTCGCATCAAGCAGCTATTTAAGCAACTTTAACCACATTCGTTGATTTGATAGTGAATTAATTGCTTTATTACGAGCTACTGTGGCTTATTGTTTCTAAACAGATTGCCATGAGAGTATTATTTTAGATGCACTGAGCACTCGTTGTCTTCATTTTTTATATTTGCGTTGTAATATTTCCCTGTAATGAGTGAACGGACTATTCGTGCGAGAATAAATAAATAATACTTATGTATAATTTTTCTAATCCTAATAATCCAACATTCATGTTAGATAAAGGTGATTCAGTTTAATTATCAAAATAGCTTTTAATGAAAGAAAAGAAAGAAAGAATAACATTATGTGTGTTCTAAGTTATATAAATGTTGCTTATTGAGGAAGTAGCTTCTCATATGACGTGTAACATTTTTAATTTGTATTTTTTTGTATGTGTTTACACTATTGTATACCTTTACTTGATGATTTTATAATCAGTAGGTAGAATCAGTTGAGTTATTTGAAAGTTGTATGTTTTGAAATAACCATGCTGGACATTAATGTTTTTTTAATATGACTCGTATGATTTGTATTTCTTATGAAACAAGCAAACTCATCCTTTATTAAAAATAATTATAGTCTATCTATCTTTTTTCTGTCCAAAATTAATTTCAAGAAAAAATTATAAAACGTAAACATTATAATTAAATAATCAACACGTAAGTAAGAACATTTAATGCACCTTTAATAATATAATAACTATTTAATTTCTAGCGAAAGGAGGAGCACCATTCGTAGCAAAGACGTATATTCCGGAACCACTGAAACAAGTAATATCAGCATTTAATTTTATATATTATACCTATTATCTATATCACATTATTTTATTAAAAGATCTACTGCACCAAATTACTACTATTATAATAATTGCTAGTTAATAAATCCATGCCAATGTTTTTGTGCAAGCAGTTTCGATTCTACTATTCTCGAACGCTAGAAAGCTAAATAAAATCTGCAGTGTCCAATATAAAACAGATAATATTTTTTGAAAGTGTAAGTTTAAGTTTTATTAAAACATATTTATCTACTAGATACTTTTTAAACCTAGTACAACATATTTTGCTTACCCGGTCTTAACTTCGGGTCCTCCGAAGTTGGCGTCCCTAGGGCCAGAGCAGCTCATAGAGATGGCGCTAGTGTAGTCCTCGCAAGCAGTTCCGACGAACCTCGGACTGTCTCTGGAGGGTGCGGTGACAGACTCTGCGTAGAAGGCAATGCCGTAGGTGTGTGAGCAGTCAACGTCGATGCCGCAGCCGGTCTGGTGGGCGCCACCGTTGGGGTAGAAATCGATGTCACCGAGGGGATAGTCGTAACCCAGGAAGCCGGAGGTGGTGTGCAACACTTCGACGACGTCAGCTGCGTTAGGACTCAGTAGGCCGGGGTGGTGGGTCCAGCCGTGGAGAGACGGGTCGATAGCTGAAATGTATAAGATTATGTTTGGCAATCCGTACAACATGGAGTTTTTGAAATATCAAATAGAAATTAAAGTTTTCAGTAGTTATGCGATTTAGACATTCGAATAGTTTTAAAATATTCATGTTGGGTATTATAACCTTCTTTATTATTTAAATTTTGCATTCACAATGCTATAAAAATATAGGATAAAATGTTTACTAGAAAAAAAACAACCAGTCTAACCAGTATAACCTTGTCGCTGACTTGGCAGCTCAACTGATGTCGGATACCAAGTCGTGATCATGTTTCGATGTTGATGTCGTCGGTGATGATTTAGCTGCAGCAGAATGTAGCAAGATCTGTGACCAGCGCTAGGTGCAAAAGTGACTTCTCAAAATTCCTTTAAACTAAACACCGATATCTTACCGACTATGTGTGCAACATTTCCGCTGATCTGTCTAGCCGCAATACCAGCGACTTGACCTCCAAGGCCGACACCCACGATCCTGAGCTGCGTGGATCGGTAGGAGAAGCTGTTGTCGAGGAGATTAAAGAAGTTCGCGATCACTTGTCCGCACTGAGCCGCCTGCGCAAGGCCCTCGGTGTACGTGGATGAACCAGCGCTCCAGTCCACAGCAATAACGTTGACTGCCTCTTCTTCGAGATGAGCTGGCAAATAACAATAATATTAAGCTACATATTACGTTTGCGCTTTACTGTCTTAAATAAATGTAATTTATATGTTTGTTCTCTTTGAATTTGCAGATTTACAGACAAGAGTTCACCACAAAACGTAAAAAATTCTGAAATCAGTTTTAAAATTAACACCCAGATGTTAAAGTTGACAATGGATTTGAGTATTTAATAGAAACTGAAAAAATCTGTTGACGTCACAGTTTTTCGGTTCCTACTCCGAAAGTGCCACCGTCACATATTACAAGCTTTTAATTAACTTGCGCTATAAGGCTTTTTAAGGAAATAGCAAAAAGGTTAGTCGACATCACAGGAGACCGAAGAACTCGCAGCTACCTCGGACAAAGAATTAGTCTTGCTATTCAAAGGGGGAACGCTGCCAGTATCTTCGGAACCTTGCCTAAAGGGACTCCTTTTAATAATATATTTTAGTTTTTATAATATATTTTTAAGGTTTTTAGTTTAAGGTTCATTGTTCTTATATTTTTATATTCCTTATTGTATTATCTTGAATTTAATCTTTTGTTATTTATTCACTTGCAATGTATTTATGCATGTATGTCTTGTGTGGGTGGAATTTCGCAACTCAATTTTGTCTCACTCACTCACTCACTTTCCGGTTACCGATTGAGCTGAAATTTTATATACATGTGTAAATCGCGTGACAATGCAATATTATGATGACATGGTGCTGATCTGATGATGGACCTGGAAGGTGGCCATAGGAACTTCGCAAAGAAACAACACAACCTCATCGAGTTTGGGCTCGTTTGAATCGTCTTGACGAGTACTTTATCTTTCAATGATAACCATGGTCTGATGATGGAGCTGGAAGCTGGTCATAGGAACTCTGTAATGAAACGACGCAACCCCATCGAGTTTCGGTTCGTTTCATTTGTCTTGACGAGTACTTTGTTTTTTGATGGTTTCCAGGGTCTGATCTGATGATGGAGCTGGAAGATGCTCCTAGGAAGTCAGTAAAGAAATGACGCGACCCCATCGAGTCTCGGCTCGTTTGATTCGTCTTGAAGAGCACTTTGGTGCTAGATGGTAACCAGGGTCTGATAATGAAGCTGGAAGGTGGCCATAGGAACTTAGTAGGTAATTAAGCGACATAACCGCGTCGAGTACGATTCGTCTTAATGGGTGGACCGTTTTTGATGGGTGGTGTGGTTTGGTGGACGTGAATATTTTTTACAAGCTTTCATTTAACTTCACATTGTACCTACGTAATGGAATTTTGCAATCAATATTTTACCCATTTCCACTGAAGCTATCGGGCTGAAATTTGGCATACCTACATAATTAAATCGCGTGACAATGAAATATTAAGATGACATGGCGCTGATCTGATGATGGAGCTGGAAGGTGGCTATATGAACTTCGCAATGAAACAACACCACCTCATCGAGTTTGGGTTCGTTTAAATCGTCTTGATGAGTAGTTTGTCTTTTAATGGTAACCAGGGTCTGATGATGGAGCTGAAAGGTGGTCATAGGAACTCTGTAATGAAACGACGCAACCCCATCGAGTTTCGGCTCGTTTCATTCGTCTTGAGGAGCACTTTGTTTTTAGATGGTTACCAGGGTATGATCCGATGATGGAGCTGGAAAGTGGTTCTAGGAACTCAGTAAAGAAACGAAGCAACCCCATCGAGTATCGGGTCTTGACGAGTACTTTGGTGCTTGATGGTAACTAGGGTCTGATGATGGAGTTGAAAGATGGCCATAGGAACTCAGTAATTTAACAACATAACCCCATCGATTATGGGCTCGTTTGATTCGTCTTGACGAGTACTTTGGTGCTAGATGGTAACTAGGGTCTGATGATGGAGCTGGAAGGTGGCCATAGGAACTTAGTAATTAAACAGCCACGTCGAGTTTGATTTGTCTTTTGTTATTTAATCTTTTGTTATTTATTCACTTGCAATGTATTTATGCATGTATGTCTTGTGTGGGTGGAATTTCGCAACTCAATTTTGTCTCACTTTCCGGTTACCGATTGAGCTGAAATTTTGTATACATGTGTAAATCGCGTGACAATGCAATATTATGATGACATGGTGCTGATTTGATGATGGACCTGGAAGGTGGCCATAGGAACTTCGCAAAGAAACAACACAACCTCATCGAGTTTGGGCTCGTTTGAATCGTCTTGACGAGTACTTTATCTTTCAATGATAACCATGGTCTGATGATGGAGCTGGAAGCTGGTCATAGGAACTCTGTAATGAAACGACGCAACCCCATCGAGTTTCGGTTCGTTTCATTCGTCTTGACGAGTACTTTGTTTTTTGATGGTTTCCAGGGTCTGATCTGATGATGGAGCTGGAAGATGCTCCTAGGAAGTCAGTAAAGAAATGACGCAACCCCATCGAGTCTCGGCTCGTTTGATTCGTCTTGAAGAGCACTTTGGTGCTAGATGGTAACTAGGGTCTGATAATGAAGCTGGAAGGTGGCCATAGGAACTTAGTAGGTAATTAAGCGACATAACCGCGTCGAGTTTGATTCGTCTTAATGGGTGGACCGTTTTTGATGGGTGGTGTGGTTTGGTGGACGTGAATAATTTTTACAAGCTTTCATTTAACTTCACATTGTACCTACGTAATGGAATTTTGCAATCAATACTTTACCCATTTCAACTGAAGCTATCGGGCTGAAATTTGGCATACCTACATATGTAAATCGCGTGACAATGAAATATTAAGATGACATGGCGCTGATCTGATGATGGAGCTGGAAGGTGGCTATATGAACTTCGCAATGAAACAACACCACCTCATCGAGTTTGGGTTCGTTTCATTCGTCTTGAGGAGCACTTTGTTTTTATATGGTTACCAGGGTATGATCCGATGATGGAGCTGGAAAGTGGTTCTAGGAACTCAGTAAAGAAACGAAGCAACCCCATCGAGTCTCGGCCCGTTTGATTCGTCTTGACGAGTACTTTGGTGCTTGATGGTAACTAGGGTCTGATGATGGAGTTGAAAGATGGCCATAGGAACTCAGTAATTTAACAACATAACCCCATCGATTATGGGCTCGTTTGATTCGTCTTGACGAGTACTTTGGTGCTAGATGGTAACTAGGGTCTGATGATGGAGCTGGAAGGTGGCCATAGGAACTTAGTAATTAAACAGCCACGTCAAGTTTGATTTGTCTTAATGGGTGGACTGTTTTTGAAGGGTGGTGAGTGATGGTGGTTTGGTGGACGTGAATAAATTTTGTATGCATAAATATTTATATGTAGTGAGATGAACAGATGAAAAACGTGTCCAGGGATAATTAAAAAGTAAAAAATAAATTAAAAGTAAAAACCTTTTTAAAAAACAAGTTTTTTTTTAATCGCGTTAAAAAGAAAATAATAAACTTTTACTTTAAAACTTATACTATAAACTTATAACGTCATTACACAATTTATATAACATAAAAGGTTGTCGCGAGATTTACTATATACTGTGTAAATAAACAAGTAAATTAAATAACTTGATGTGATTGATTTTAACTATTAAAAATTTAAATCTAAGAAAATATGAGTAAGTACTTGTTTAAATCTCGCGACAACCTTTTATAAAACATCAAATAAATTGTGTAATGATGTTATAAGTTTATAGTAAAAGTTTAAGAGTAAAAGTTTAAATCAAAAAAACGCAACGCAACAAGCTTTTATTAAGCTTGTTTTTTAAAAAGGTTTTTAATTTTAGTTTTTTTATTTCTGTTGTTTATAAATACTGTTCTGTGATGTGAAATGTTTAACATGTGGTCTATGTGCTATGTGCATCTTATTTTCCATATGCAAATACCAGTTATTAGCTAAGTAGATGTAGGTAGTGATTAGATGAAAAATAAATAAATATGAAATATGAATATAAATAAAGTATATAGAAAGTTCTGTAGATTTATAGGTAGTGCTGTTTGTAGGCAGGTCTTCTAATTTTTTTTTCTGTTTATATATTTTTAAGGGTTTTTGTATAAAAATGACATATCAACGGTGGAAAGGAAAACAAATGAAACGCCATTTGGCTAATTGTTCAGCAGAGCTGTTAAAAGTTAATTTTTTTTGAAAAACGTTTATAACTTTTTTATCTATTACCTACTTAATGGATTTTTTTGAAATTAAACAGTCGCTTTGTAGTTTCTAGAACCATAACTGAACACCGCACTCGTTTGCGGCTACCGATCTCTTAATTAAGCAGGTCAAGTTTTATGTGCTTTATATTATGTATTTATTTTAAATGAATTAAAGTCAATAATAATAATTAAATAAAAAAGTGGCGTTTCATTAAAATGACCTTTTGAGTAAGCAGGGAAAACACTTAATAGGCCATCGACAAAAAAAACTTAAAAGGGTAAATTAATTCATTCGCAAAATCTCCATAAAAATTCGAGGGTAAAGTTATTTTAAATACCAAATCAAATTAAAAACATAAAATGAAAAATGCTCCATAACACTTAAAAAACAATATTGAAGAAACATGTACG
The DNA here is from genome assembly GCA_963921215.1 of Scoparia ambigualis. Taxonomy (NCBI): domain Eukaryota; kingdom Metazoa; phylum Arthropoda; class Insecta; order Lepidoptera; family Crambidae; genus Scoparia; species Scoparia ambigualis. The sequence continues at coordinate 19,498,957 of OY992504.1, forward strand.
ATGCCTGGTATTTTTTTAGATTGATACATTACCTACATCAATGGATTGATGCAATAATTTATTGACCATATTATGTGGTTATACGAGTATAAAGTTTAAGTATTATGCATTTTTAGGATAAGGATTTAATAAAGTTAACAAAACAAATAATTATACAAGTTATTTAAAACAAAACTTTTAATCGTCATGAAAAAATGGTAATAGTATCAACATAATAAAAGTTAAAAAAATTGAAATTAATGTCACAGTGAACATTATATGATGTTTAATTTAATTATTTAAATTACTACCTAGGTACCTAAATAATGGTTCTATTTAGATACATAATAAATAAATAAGTAACCGATACTAATAGAGTCTGTCCAACGAAAGCTGAACCTCGTAGTTATTTGATTGGCAACACTTTGTCTCTATGTGTGTCTATCCTGAGGTGTCATGTCGTAAGTAAGTATGTCAAATTGAAATTTATCTGAGAAAATTGCAGCTGTGACAGTGAGTAACCCTGTGTTACCCTGTCAGGTTTTTTTGAAATTGCCGCGTTTTTCTTAGTACAGCTTTCGTTGGCCAGACTCTAGTAAATTAATAAGTAACCGATACGACCTGTTTATTTAAAAGTAGGATGGGAATAACAACTGAAACGCCACGACTTTACACGTACTTTACTTTCGAGGAACAAAACGTGTTACGACCAATGATATTAATATCATTGGTTACGACACCTCTAGACATAACTTACTCAGAACAATAACTAAAGCATATTGTTCTGAGATAACTTATTAGGAAAAAAAATATTGAAAGGACAAATTAAAAACTAAATAAGAAGGGTAAATTGTATGATGTGCCATCTTCGTAGAAAAATAAGATTGGTCAACAACATAAGAGGCATTTACAATATTTTTAATTAATTTATATGACATTGTTCGAAAAATATATCATAAAACTGTCGTTAAAAGTGAGTGAATTTTTAAAATATCCCATTTTGTACTTTAAATGAAACGCTAAGAAAGGCTTCCGATTGGCTTCTAACCTAGACAGATTAGAGAATCCAAAACTTTATCGAACTGTATATAAAAGTCATTTTCGACCAAAGTGGTGTTTCATATATTTTTCCTTTCCACAGTCGATATCTTTTTTATTGAAATTTTGCAGTCACAATGTTATATAGATATAGGATAAAAATGTTTACTACAAAAAATAACCTGTCTCATTAAAGCTCGAATGGAATTTCTCCCATTCGTGCTCCCATTCGAGCTTTACTGACACACTGGTGGTTTTTTCTAGTAAACATTTTATCCTATAATAATTATATATCAGCCCCATTGTAACTATTGCCTTGATATAAAAAGTAATAAACCAATGATAATAAACTATCTTACATCGGTTGATTATTATTTTGACGAATTTTAAGGCATCTGTAAATTAGCGTCGCTTCCCTGGACGTGGGGTCAGACAGTAGCACTTTGAAATACTTACTCCATTATTGAATAAAATAAAATAAAATATTTACCACCGATGATGAAAGCGTTGGCGTTCGCGAAGTTGTTGCTGCCGTGTATGGTGATGATGGTGCGCTGGTTGGTCTGGAAGTTGGACGACAGGATGGAGCTGACCGTGGGGAAGAGCACCTGGCTCACCGTAGGGTTGGCCCTGGAACGTTACCAATGATATTTATTAGTAGATAAGTCAGTTTTTAGCATTGTTTTAGTAAACTTCTATACCACACGGCTCAGTTAGATTTAGTTAAGTATCCTTACGAATATTATAAATGCCAAAGTGAGTATGCTTGTTTGTTTTTTATGCTTTCGCGCTTAAACCGCTTGACCGAATTTGATAAATTTTGTAATATTTGTTTAGGTGGGGCCCGGAGACTAGATTCGAGTTACTTTTTTCAGCAAAAATTAACACAAACGTAGCAACTGGCAAAAGCTAGTTCATAATAAAAAATAAAAAATATTAGAATCCATGGACCTCAGAAAATCGGGCCTCCATCGTTAAAGTCAAGTTTTCGTTTCAATTTATTTAATTCCCATGTCGGGGCATTTGTTTTGAAGTTTTCGAGGAATAGTCTAGTAATTTAGTATACGTGGTGATTAACCCATTAGCAATTACCTAAGGGCCACTTGCGTATTCCAGAGTTAAAATATTTGTCTCAGGGTTAGGTGCTAACCCAAGGTTAATTTAATAATTTGTCTTGCACTGCTAAGGGTTAACAGTTAACCCCAGGTTAAAACGTTAAATATTTAACCCGGCCTAATCGGAGGGTAAAGTCAGTATTTTTTTAGAAAAGGCGGGACAAGCTTGACTCTTACTACTAAAAACGGTTGGACATCAAAGGCCCTAAATCGCGAAGAGTGGAAAGAAGGAAGGGAATGCCTTTTTTGGAGTAACTTTTAGTCAGCAAAAAGAAAAATGAATTGAAAACAAATTAAAATGTTAATTTACCTTGTATACAAGTGGAAGACCACATCATTCGGACCCAAGCTGAAGCCGGAAGCTGAAAACACAAATATGATTTTATGTTTAGTTATCTAAAGAAAAGCTACACAAGAGTTTTGCCCGGTGGCTTAGCCCTTTTTTGGCCGCAGTGCAAAGTTCGTTGAGACGTCATGCTATAATTTTAACTAATCCTGTTTTATTAGGATGATCCCCCTTATACCTAGTTAATAATGATAATATGATAAACAATCTACTAAAAACTTTTTCACTAAATTCCTTGCGCATCACAAGTCATTTCTCTTATTTTTGTCAAAATAAAGCATTATTTTACAAATCAACAGATTTAACTCGTTTAATAATTACCTATTATAGAAAAATTACATGATTTTACATCAATAGAAAATTAAATGAATCGTCCAACCTGGCCTTTTTAGATCTGCTGGTTGACACATAATTTTATCAGTATATAATGGCGATATAATTTGCGTCATAAATAACATAATAATTTCAGTGGCTAATAACGGCTATAAATATTAATGGCTTATTGGATTACAATAATCTCTACGTCATACGAATGGTATTACGACGGTTGCGTTTGATTTCGATAAACTAATTAACATGGTCTAATGTAGAGATCTTAGAGGCTGAGTCTTGGATTAATAATTGGTCTCGCTGCGCTCGACCGCAGCGAGGCCGATCATTTATCTATGGGCTGAGTGTTAGTTCAATTCCCCATTCAACATCTTCAGTCTATAAACGTCCCACTGCTGGGCACAGGACTTCCCACATGGCAAGCTGTACATGACTGATCATTTGAATTGGGCCTTACCCACCACCACGGTTTGGTGAGTGGGTTAGTACGTCTTATTTGGTACTGATCTAGTTTGTCACTAACCGTGTCACGTAGCGGTGAAAGAATACTACCACCTCCTCTCTTCCCTTGGGTGTCGTAAAAGGTGACTAACGGACTAAAGACTGCACATACATCCAACAGCTTAGAGCGGTGATGGGCTCACAAATTTGTCACACTGAGCGCTGTGCAGTCGCTATTTGGTGAAAAGTGGACTATGGCAGAGGACTGCTTTTGCGGTCCCCATTATCTAGTCTCTGGCTTACCCTTTGGGGATAATAGTCGTGATTATATTAATGTATATGTAGTTTGTCACAAGAGGGCGCTACTTTAATGCCATAAGATTTCCCATTTTCGTTAACGTAAAATAATATAATTAACGTAATAATAACATAATATGAATTAATGGTGAATTAATCTCTCACTCATAGCACTTTGACTGCGGAACCCGCGACAACCGGAATTGCAGTTTAGATCTTTCTGTGATAAACATTACAACAAAGCTAAATAGATGTAATCAAACCCACTACTTCAAACTATAGTTCAGTTTGGAAAATGTATCGAAATCTAATAGTATAAAGCTAAAGAGTTTGTTTGCTTGAACGCGCTAATCTCAAGAACTACTGGTCCGATTTAAAAAATTCTTGCAGTGCTAGATAGCCCATTTATCGAGGAAGGTTATAGGCAATAATTTGTTTAGGTTCGGATACGGGTACGGGTAGTAACCCGTGTGAAGCCAGGGCGGGTCGCTAGTATCTAATATATAGATCTACAACCACTGATAATATATTGGATTAGACGCACTACCAATTAGGCTAACGTGGTAATGTCCTGCCCGTGCTAGTTTTATAGTCACTTCTATCTTTTACTCTATTACCACGGTATACTGTGCTATTACTAATACTAGGTATGCAGTTTATACAAGTCCGCTCCTTAATTCCGCTATGATTCAAACCTGACAGCACACCCTAAAAAAGTAATCAGAGCAAGACAAGATATATTTGATAATTTTTTATGTTTCCGCTATCTCATACTCAAACCTACCTATTTTCTATATGAATGACCTTTATTTCTACTTATCGATAAGTGTATGTCACTTCGATTACAGTTTTTATATGTGTTCAATGGTATATCACCTATTTAGTACAGCATATTATACATCTACTGACTAACGGCCTAAAGAATGCACATACATCTAACAGCATAGAGCGGCGATGGCCTCACCACATGTCACGCTGAGCACATGTGCAGTCTCTGACTAACCCTGCGGGGATAATAGTCGTGATGTACGAATGTATATGGCCTCTAACGGTAGAGACGCCATTTTCTCGGCATTCTTTTGGCACGTGGTAATGGACCATAATAATGAATCGTCATCGCATACACGCGGCGGCGGCGCATGTAAACAGAATTTTGTGTCAAGAGAATTACTTCCTTCTTTTTTTTCTTCGTTCACGGCATGGCAAGCTGCAGGCACCAAACGTGTCTGCTGCCTAACACAATTGCCCCAGTAAAATAATATCGCACTTCACACTAAAGGTTTCATTCTCTATAGCGTATAAAAAAAATTAACCTAAAAATTTTTTTTTGCTTTAATTACGCTCGTGTAAATTTTGAAAAAAATGGCTGCCTCCTTTGGCAATCGAACCCACGTCCTCCGCAACTCCGACACCGAGGAGTACCTCGGTGTCACCAATAGGTAGGGTTGCCACCTGTACTCTAAAATAGGTACTTCTTGCCATCTTTTTCATGTAGGCTTTGATCAACAATACCAACTAGATAACTCGTCACGTACAAAATCAAAGCTAAATTCTGTCCACGTGAATTATACTTATACAGCTACATTTCTTTACTAACGAACTGAGACAAAGTTATAAAACAGGTTTAAGTTCAACCTAATTACAACCATGGCACCCAGTAATAAAGTCACAAATCTTCTAAGTATTATATCTCTCACCCACTCCATGCGTCCACTGTTCAGAACGCTAAGTGTAAGTTTGTAAATGTGCAAACGTTACTATCGCGTTTGAGATAAGTTTTGTAAGATAGATCTTATTGCTAAGTAAATAAGATCGATAATCAAAACTCTTAACACAAACGCGATAGTAACGTTTGCAGATTTTCAACTTACACTCAGCGTTCTGTTGCACAAATGTTGGCGCGCTCGTCTATTGGTCAACGTTGGCCAAACATTTGTAGCGCGGGTTAAAATCGGTAATTGTGTTCAAAATTTAATGTTATTTGTTAGTTTAAAGCTTAAAATATAATTTATTCTACATGTACTTACCGAAAGTACGACACTCCGGCCGTTAAATTTCTTTCTCGGGCATTATTTTTGCAACTTTTTAATACACATTGCGGTGTTGTAAACGTGTTTACATTGGCCGTGTTTCAAGCGAACTAAACAATATAAGAGCTCACTTCTCAAATGAGCTGTTATTTACCGAGACACATTTTTAGCGCCGACCTGACATCTATTGTTGATCGAAGCATGTAGGCGTACTTTATAATCTACGACACCAATAAAGTATATTTATTATTGAAATTTTCAATAGTAAAGATATTTATAAGCAATTACGTCTTAATGGATTGTTAAATACTAGCAATAAGTAGTATTCTTTCGACTGTGAGGGTAGACTTCACAGTGGCGTAATACCGCTGGCTTGCAGCGTAAATCAAACTACTAGGAAAAATTCAACGAGTCTTCTGGGGTCTCGGTAGCTCAGCGGTTAGAGCAGTGGACCGGCAATCCAAAGGTCGTGGATTCGCATGCCATTCAAGCTTCCTGAGACTGGTTGATTTTTTCTAGTACATTTACATTTTAATCAATAAAGTACGCTAAAATACTCTATTTACGTAAGACTATTTACGTAAAAAGACAAATATTTGTTAAATGTCGCATAGAGCAACAAAAAATATGTTTTAAAGACAAATAAATAAATACTTTGTTTTTATGCTACGTACTTTATTTTTGTTCTAACAAAATGAAAAAATACCGCTCCCCCTTTTTTAGGACGAATAAACGTTCTAAATAAAGGTGGCAACCCTACCGTTGGTTAGACCTGTAGAATATTTTTGCTGTTTTGTGTTTTATAGCAACAGTGTCCTATCAAACCTGCATGAATTTACATCCTAACTACTAATAGGGAGGAGCTCTTTGCCTTGATTAGTTCTTGATTCGCCGGATTCCTGGTTCGCCGGATTCTTGTTTCGCCGGATTCTCGTTTCGTCGGATTCTTATTTTATCGGAAATATTAACATACAATAATATCACTTAAGTAAAGAAAACATGTACCTAGTTATATTTATTATTTTATGAATTATTATTTTGTTGCCACTATTCGACATAACTTAAATTACCTAGAAATGGGTTTGATTTATATTTTCAAATAAATGACGATTTTGCTTTAAAGATTTTTTATCTGTTACGTTATCTGTTAACGTAACAGACGTTATTAAATTTAGAACAAATAAATATTTTTATTAATGTTCTGAAATATCTGCCTTTTATTTAATAGATAGGTAAAGCCGCGATATTCCTATAGTTTTCCTTCAACAAAAAAACCGACGAAATGAGAATCCGGCGAAACAAGAATCCGGCGAATCAGGAATCCGGCGAGTCAGGAACTAATCTTTGCTCTGCAGTGGGACAAAATAGGATTAGTTCCTGATCGCCGGATTCCTGATTCGCCGGATTCTTGATTCGCCGGATTCTTGTTTCGTCGGATTCTTGTTTCGGCGGAAAGAATAATATACAATAATATCACTTAAGTAAAGAAAAGATGTAGATATATTTATTATTGTATAAATTGTTATTTTGTTGTCACTATCGAACATAACTTAAATTACGTACTTAGAAATGGGTTTGATTCATATTTTCAAAGAAATGACGATTTTTTCTTTAAACATTTTTTATCTGTTAACGTAACAGACGTTATTATTTAAAAACAAATAAAAAAATTTATTAATGTACCGAAATGTCTGCCTTTTATTTAATAGATAGGTAAAGCCGCGATATTTCTATAGTTTTCCTTCAACAAAAAAATCCGACGAAAAAAGAATCCGGCTAAACAAGAATCCGGCGAATCAGGAATCCGGCGAGTCAGGAACTAATTCAAAATAGGCTGACAATAATAATACTAATAACAACATTTTACAACACTGTATTTATTGAGTGGTCAACGCAGCCTCCTGGATTGCGGTGTAGAGTAGGGTTACCATTTAGGAATTTGAAAAGTCCTGACAAAAAGCCTGACATTTCCATAAAGACTTTTTAGTCACAAAATGGAAACGGTTTTGCCATCTCAGTAGTGGACATTGTCGCTCATTGCGTACTGAAACAGATTTTTTTGTACGTACCGCGGACATTTTAGTCACAAAATGGAAGCATTACTCACTTTTTATATTTTGTTTTTAGATAAAGTCAGAAGTAAATAAAGACAGTATTTGACATTCCTTAAAATGTAGTTTTGATTCTCATATTCCAAAATCCGGACAAATTAAAGAGCCGGACAAAGGCCGGACTAGAGTCTAAAAGTCCGGACATGTCCGAACTAATCCGGACGGATGGTAACCCTAGGTGTACGTGGATTCAATTCCCACCAAGCATAATCTAGCTCGTAAGTGTCTTTGCCTGTACTTGTTAAAAAATCGTCATAACAACTTGCCAAGTATAACTCTTTAAAATATTCTCGAAGACTAAAATATTAATCGAAGTAAGTTCTCAAAATTATTCTCTAAAGTCAAAACAAAATACAATTTCCTACCTGCGACTGCCACAGCCACCACCAAAAACAAACACCTCACTAGAGCGCACATTTTAGAGGATTAATCACCACTAGAAACTTAACACATAACCGAATTTATATAAACGTTATTTATCATTATTGTGGCGCGATTAGGAGCGCCAGATAACTGTTAATTCGGCCGCCATAAAAATTGTCAGATACCCCTAAGTATATCCGCTACAACGTGCGAGTAAACAGGTAAATGCAGCAATGCAAATTAGGGTTTACTAATTAGTTATATCAAACTAGCGGCCTGCCCGCGACTTTGCCCGCATGGAACCCCTACCCCGTGACGAAATACCAAAAATGTAATTTAATACTTGGGTGTCGTAAAACGCGACTAACGGATTGAAGATTGCACATCCAACAGCAGCAGTTAGAGCGGCGATAGGTTTACCACCTGTCACGCTGAGCACATGTGCAGTCTCTATTTGGTGAAAAGTAGACTATGGTAGTGGACTGCTTTTGCGATCCTTATTGCCAGCTGGTTGGCAAAAAAATATAAATATGGACTTGAGCTTATGACATTGTAAAGCCTTATTTTGTTCTTATATTATGGGCTTCAAATGTCAAATGAAGCCCATGTCCATTTTCATATTTTTTAGCCGATAGGGTAGCTGGTCTCTGACTAACCCTTCGGGGATAATAGTCGTGATTATATGTATGTATTTTATACAAACTTTGTCCTGACACAACTAAAAATAGTTGGCCATACAGGTGCAGCAGTTATAAAGTGATGCGCGAACAAACATTCGTAGCAATTGATTTTTATATATACCTATAGATAAAAAATTAATAAAAATTAATAACTTTCCACTCTAACACCCAATTATTGCCCAAGCTAAGCTTCTTTTATCAAAACTTGTTTTTGTTAGTTAGTTAACAGATAATCATACTAGAAAACACCCAGACCCCGAATCAATGCGGAGAAGTAGTTACTTACTTCTAAATTGACCTAACCAGGAATCGAACCAGGTACCGGTATTAATGATGCAGTGGATAACAAACCTTCATCGTATCAACCTCATACTTATTCAACCGCCGCACCTCTGTGGTTTTGTGGCTAAGTCAAGACCCCTAAAAGTACCGGGTTCGTCTCCCAGCGGGGAGTACATCTTTGTGTACTTTGTTTGGATGGTGGTAGGGCTTGTTAAGTCCGCCAGACCAGGTACCACTATCTTATGTAAAGTCTGGCGCTAGAACAAAAATGTTAAATAGCATGTTGTGTTCCGACAATTTAGTGATAAGATAGCCAGTTCCTCTGTTGTTGAGGATACCCGGTGAAGCGCGCTTCCATCTTCGGCCTTATCGTCACTTACCATAAGGTAAGATAAAGGCAAGGTGAAGAGCTCGATGGCGCAGCGGCTAGCGCGTTCGGCTTGCGATTTTGCCCGCTAAGCAACTTTCGCAATGCCGGATCGCTGGATGGGTGACCAAATTAAAAAACATCTCTTGCTCCTTCGTCCTTCGGAAGGCACGTTAAGCCATTGCTCTCGGTTATTGTCGTAAGATGACAGTCGTTAGAACCCATCAACCCGCATTGGGTCAGCGTGGTGGGTTATGGCCCAATATCCCCACGTGTTATTGGCCCTAGCATATATCCCAGCAGTGGGAAGTTTATAGGCTGATTATGATGATGATGAAGATAAAGGCCACAGGCCGTATTCGATAAAAACCTTTCTAATGATATGTTACATTAAAATATAATACCAAAGTTGTACTCCCTCAGGCTTCCATGTGGACATGATTCTATGAAAGTTCGGTAATGGTCTGCAATACTATTCACCGAGGCAGAAAGACTTACCTTTAGTACGAGTAGTACTATCGAATCATGCAAGTTATTTTTGCCAAAAATGACAAAAAAATTTCGACCTCCCATACAAAACGGTCCGATCAGCTGACGACATTAGTATATTAAGGGAGGTCGAAATTTTTTTGTCATTTTTGTCAATAATAACTTGTATGATTCGATAGTACTACTAAAGGTAAATCTTTCTGCCGCGGAAAAACCACCACTAAAATTTATCGGTGTATAAAACAAGCATTATACAAACATTGTTTTACACTCTCTCATGACTATACAAACTTAACGTAGTACGTACTTAATGAAATCGGCACCACCCGGAAATTACCTAGGTATTTTGAAAGAGCAAGTAAATAAATACACGACTATCAGATACTTAATGCATTTTATTAAATTTAAGAAGTATGAAGTTCAGAGCGATGTCTTGCGATTTCAGCTGATTTCCTCGATTTCGCTGATTGGCTTCATGTTGATTGAGGTAGAATTGGCCTGGCAAGCTTCCTGGAAATTAGATAATTAATTACTGACAACGATGTATTAATCATTATCTAGCTACTTTAAAGTTATTGAAAAGAATTATAGGTACGATATATTATCTTATTGCGCCTGTATTAAGATATAATATATCGTATTGTTCTACTAATAATACTGTTAAGGTTAAATTCTTTTGCATGTTCATTCAAAAATACTTCGTTAACTGATCTTCTTTAGAGTCGCGGGACTAATACTTCATTCTATTGTCACTTACCATCAGCTGCAATGAAGGCCAAGCGCTTCCACGCATAAAATAATATCACAATAATTCAGCATCATTATGGACCTTTGCGTCTATAGCAGACGATTTAAGGAGCAACATCTAACAGACTGGCTTTTGATGGCCAAATAGACCGATGCGAGAGCGGCATAATCTACTGACAGAAAAGTTTGCGGCAGCTGATGCAGAGCTGCTTTGATGTCGCCTCTGTCTTTTGTTATCGTGTGCCGCAACGATTAGCACACCAATAATCACCTTATTCTGTCCATAAGCCCTGATGTACGGTTCGTCCGTCGGGTGCGGAGGCTCCTTATACAACCTCCGCAGTTGTGGTGCCAACAGCTTCGGTGATGGAGGCACGTGTGTCTTCCCGCGCACACGGTTCAGACGGGACACGGCTGCGCCTACGCACATGGTCACCAGTGCACCGGCTAGCGTGTACCACATGTAGGACACGCGGAGGACTGGATTGGCGGCTTCTCTGCGTAACAACATCATAATTGGCTATGGTCTTCTAAGAATTTTTGGAAAGTCAAATCGAGGTGAGGTCTTAGCCTTAGCCTTTAGAGGTGTACTTGGGTTTACCGCTCACGTCATCAGATTCGATCGCATCGCAGCATATAAGGCACGAGGACACGCTTGCAAAATGCCAGCGCCAAGAAAACCTATTGGAATTCTTCGGTCATTACAGCCTAAGGAGATTTAAATGGTTCAGGGCGTAGTGACCGATAAATCCCGGAATAATCCTATAATTAACATTGTAATCATGAAGCACGGTAACGAAGGATTAGACAGTGACACTTGACAAAATCTCAAGAGATTTATGATCATTTAACAAAGACTCCCACTTCTGAACAGGCCTTTCCATGTGATTTCCAAAAACCGGTGAAGTACTTACTGCTTCCCTCGACTTTTCAATATGCCTCACTGACCTTACCTTAACCTTAAAGAAATATTATTTACTTTTATCCGCCTCTGTGGTCTAGTGGCTAAGCCACCGATCTTAGATCCAAAGGCCCTGGATTCATTTCTCAGCGGGGGCTACATGTTCGTGTACTCGGTTTGGATGGTGATAGGACTTGTTAAGTTCGCCTGGCTAGCTACCACCATCTTATCAAAAGTAAGGCGCTATAACAACAATCCTAACGACATTATTATGTTCTAGCTAAGAGATAAGATAGTCAGCTCCTACTACCTCTACCTTCGGCTTTATTCTCTTTGATTTTTTTTTAACTTACATTATCTCGTTAGGGTCCGTAGTTGCCTCCACAAGTGTATAGTTGTACTGGCACCCTGATGTGGTGAGTTCCTTGTGAGGGTGTACTATCTGGCCTCGGGCAATAGCCATCTGGGCTGACAGGCACCACCATGTCATGGTGGTCAGACCACTTAAGCCGCCAACGAGAGCACCCTGTTCAAAAGAAAGGAAACCCAAGTACTTACAAAAAACAGAAAAATAATAAAATTGGTCCAATATAAACAAATACACACATCAAAAGTGTCTAGGGATCAAGCATTTTTATGCGGATTTCTTGAGATTGAGATGTGGCTTTGTAATAAATTTATGATTTTATAAATTTATATGGATCCTTTTTGGTGCATTTCATAATTTGAAACAGGAACTTTCAATCAATTTCTAGTAAAAGATGAAAATCAGCTGTCAATATTTTCCCTATAAAAACATACAACGCATTGAAGACATTATTAGTGCTACTGTTTCCCTACTACAGATTAAAACCAACGTTATTATGGAGCGGCGACGTCATTTAAGCAGGGAAGAAATGCTCAGAGCCGTGGGAATGATAGAAGCTGGTTCCCGGCAACGTACTGTGGCTTTAGCTCAGGTCAAGTCAATACAAGTCAGAGTGTTATCAGTCGACTTTGGACACGTTACCGAAGCACTGGTACCGTGGCTGAGCGCCATGGAGGACGGTATCGCTGCACCACACGGAGACAAGACCGATACATTCAAATCACAACTCGAAGAGCTCCAACAATAACCGCCATGATGTTAGCCGTGAGGCTTCATCACTCTTCAGGGAACTTAATTAGCGACCAAACAGTCAGAAACCGCTTGCATGAAGTGAACCTTCATTCCCGAAGACCGCTAAGGGTACCACCTATAGCAATGCACAATCGTAGGATTCGATATCAATGGGCTCTTGAACACAGAAATTGGGCAGAAGAACAATGGCGTTTCGTGTGCTTTTCTGATGAGTCTCGTTTTGGTATGAGACCGGATACAAGACGTATACGACACTGGAGAACCCCTGGACGCCAACAGCGATTAAAATCCTGCCAGGAAGTCCATCCTTATAGAGGTGGAACCATCATGGTATGGGCGGGTATTTGGATCGGCGGAAGAACTGAGTTGATTTGGATCAGAGGCAACCTCAACGCTCAAATTTATGCTGAGACGATTGTATCAGACGTCATCGTTCCTCTACAAGTGCAAATCGGTCCCTTATTTCAGTTAATGCATGTAATGCACGACCGCACACCGCAAGAGTTGTAAGACAGACTCTCGCCGCAGCTAACATCAATGTCATGCCCTGGCCTGCTCAGTCGCCAGACTTGAACCCGATTGAGCATGCATGGGATATGCTACAGAGAAGAGCTCTGCCGAATATGGAGGGTATCCAGTCGCAAGAAGACCTTTTTTTGTTGTTGCAACGAACATGGGCGGCCATTCCACAGCGTGATTTGGATGAACTCATTTTGAGTATGCCAAACCGATGTTCTTGTGTTGTTAGTGTTCGCGGTAGAAACACGGATTATTAATTGTTTAAGTTACCCAATAAAATTTTAAAAAAAACTGTTATTTCAGTCTTTTTTTCGAACTTTAATGTTAGTGGTTCAAATGTCAAAAATCCCTTTATTAGGAAAATGGCAAATTTCTTTATTAATGCAAAGGTGACTTGGTTTATCGTTACTGTAGACAAACGAAAACACTTTATTTGATGAATCCTTAAAGAAAATTTTAATTAATATCAATCAGGAGAAAAGTTATTGCAAAAATATATGTTGATCCCTAGACACTTTTGATGTGTGTAAATCACACTGTCGATGCAGCAAAGTAAGTACCTGACCTGAATATAATTAAGAAAAAGTTAATATTTTAGTTATTGTAACTTTTAATAAACAGTATTTTTATATATTGTTAAAATTATCCAATTAATGGCTTTTACGTGCGGTACAGTAGGTTTCATCGAAAATTTCAGGATAAGGTCATTTTATAAAAAATATTTGTTTTAAACAAATTGTTTCAAATAACAGAACACAGGTTTAACCAGGTTAAGACGACCTATTTTTCTATTTTTCACAGTAATACGTGCTTCGGAAAGCACGTTAAGCCTTTGGTCCCGGTTGTCGTCGAAAGATAGCAGCCGTTAAAACCTACCAACACGCATTGGGCCAGCGTGGTGGGTTATGGCCAAACCTCCCTGTGATGTTGTCCATGTTGGAAAGCCTGTGTCCAGCAGTGGGACGTTTATAGGCTGATGATTTGCATACTTTTAAAGATAATAAACTTACGGTAGAGTCGACCCATGGCATTAGTATCCCCATTGTGAATACTCCGAGTTGAGGACCCATTGTTATAGCCTCTAAGGTCATCGTTAGTTGCAAAACAGTGCCCAATCTCTCCACTATAAACACTAGACCTAGAATGAAAGTAAGTAATTATAATTTTTCTGAATGAATATGGCCGACATCAAATAATTCAAAAACTTTTTATTTGATTCCAAAAATCGATAGCGAATACGAATACAGATTTTGTGTTACTATCTTAAATTAAAAAAAAAATGTTTCCTACATGTATCATTTATATGTTTAACTATTTACCTACACATAGTGTGCCCAGGAACACGACGACGCCTCTCATGAGCCAGTTGGCCTGTTTGTCTGACAGCTCCCTCTTGAAGAATGGCTTATAGAAATCCTCCAACACCACAGCTGACATAGAGTTCAAGCTCGTCGACAGTGAACTGGAAAATAATTCTAGTGTCATATATTTTTTCTAGGCTGTACTGTCCTACTAATGGGCAAAGGCCTCCCTCAAGTCCTTTTATCTATCTCTATCCTGAGCTAGTCAGTCTGTTGTCATATTATGAATAATATAAATAAAAGTAGCTATAGAATACAACAAAATACAGTCCGGTTCTAACAAAAACAGTTTTGAAGAAGCAAGCGGCTTTAGCATCAACAGCAACTATTTTTATACGGGTTGCATAAAAATTTCCGAGCACACTTGAGAAGGCGATGATCAATTAAAATTATTTGAGAAAATTTAAAAAAAAAACAAGAAAAAAAAACCAGCAAATGGAACAGTTGCGGGTTTTTTTCTTTTTTTTTAAGTGCATGTTTTTTAATCCATCCTATTAAGTGCAACAAAACACTGTTTGTATGGGAGCGAGCAACTCTGATATTTCCAGGCCCAGTTACGGAATTTTATACCTATTACAAAACACCCTCCTTACTTATAAAATTTGAAAAATTTTGTTTTTCATAATGTTTGAAAATTGATAGCTGCATAAAATTATTCCTTAACAAATTACATTAATTGTGGAGCAGTACCTCAAAGCAGCACTAAACACGCCGGCTACGAAGACACCCGGCAAGCCAGGGATGTCACCCAACACATCCATCACCAGTAACGGTAGCAGCTGATCCTTAGCTTTGGCTAACTGAAAAGACACAATCGGGGAACAACAAAATTCATGAACCTTGGAGGCATCACTAAGATAGTACAAACTTATTGAACACAACAAAACAAACACTATACTCGTCGTGACACCCTTTACAGAATTCAACACATTACGATAAATAACCGTGTTGGGTAGAGATGAAAGAATACTACCCCCCCTCTGTTCGTTCAATTTTGTTGGGATTTTCCTTAGGTGTCGTAAAAGGCGACTATGGGACTAAAGTATGCAGATACATCCAACAGCATATAGAGCGGCGATGGGCTCACCACCTGTCACGCTGAGCACATGTTTTTTTGGGGGTAGGCTTGAAAACAGTTAACACAGTTTAAAAGTCGCTCTGTATTTATTTAAATAAATAAATAGAATAAGTGATAATTCAATAAAAGATTTAATAATAATATTATGTACTGACACCGATTAGTACCTGCAGTTGTTATTTCCTTTCTTGTCAATCACAAACCGTATAAACACTGCACTTCAATATCACTGCACATATGATGGAGGATTTAAAGCAAACAATCGAGTCTCTGTCACTATCGTTTTCACAAAGGATGACTGCCTTCGAGGATGAGCTTAGGAGATCTCCGAGCATGTCACATCAACCTTCTGTATCATCGCTGTCGCAAGAGTTTGAAGCGTTCCGAGGTTTTGTGATGGCCACGTTAAGGAATCTCGAAGGGCAAGTGGCAGCATTACATTTGGAGTGTGACAACATGGAGATGAGGAGCCGTCGAGGGATGCTGCTGCTGCATGGAGTTCCGGAAATGAAAAACGAGCAGGCAGCTGAAGTTTTTCTGCAGGTAACATCTCAGCATCTGGGCGCTGCCAACATTGGCAGAGCTGATGTTAACCGAGCTAACCGCTTGGGCAAGCCTCGACCAGATAAGCCGCGTCCCCTGCTGGTTAAGTTCCATTCGGAAATAGCTCGGGACAGACTGTGGGTGGCGAAGTCTGGCTTGAAAGGTTCCGGCATTACTATGTCGGAATTCTTGACGAAGTTTCGACACAAGATCTTCGTTGCTGCACGGGAGCGGCTGGGTGTTCCGCGCTGCTGGACGAGTGCGGGACGCATAGTCGCCGTGGACGGCGATGGCAAGCGGCACCGCATATCGTCACTATCTGACGTCGAGAGGCTGGCCGCTGCAGGCGAGACAACACCGACAGTTACGGCCCTGATACCAGCTGCTGCGCAGACGGCTCCACAACCTTTAGCTCCAATAACAAAAAGCCGCAGGGCTGCCTCTGTAATCAAGAGGAAATAGGCGTAAGTTTGTGACTAGTTACTACTGTGTCCCGTTCATTTAGTTATAAATTCATTGTTTAGAATCCTTACTTTGTGTCTTGTCAGCTCCATGTATCTGTTTTAATTGTTTATATACTTAATGCTTCTTGTTTGTTTCACTTTTCTTTCTTTGAATTACCTTCACTTTTCTGTCGTTCGTATTGTTTTTGTTTATTTGTCTGGTGTGGTGACAGTGACAGTGACATGACGACCAAGCATAAAAATAAAAACACTATTTTAACGCCTGTCATGTGATACTGTCACTGTGACCGGATACTAGTGCTTTTAAGTAACTTGTGTTTATTTAATTTTTGTTTGTTCATTTATTTTTTATTTTTCGTTTGTTGTTGTGTTTCTTTTTAATACGTTATTCCTGTGTGCATTTGTTGTAACTTTCAGACAACCTGTGGGTACTGATATACTGTGTCAGTTTATTTTTATTGTATTTTTATTATATTTGTACTTACTTACATTACTTTATACTAAATTTCATTGTTATGGATATATCTTTGGACTGTAGTGACCCTTTTCTATCTTGTTCTTCTACATCTTCTGATTCTGACTTGAGCTTCCAAAGCATAGATCGCCCCCTTAGTGAGTTACTTGATGATACTTTCTCGGATGTTCGCAAGAACTTTAATGTTGTTCATATTAATGCGCAAAGTATTCCTGCTCATTTTCCTTCCATGCTTGCGTCATTTGACATTAAAAACTTACATGCTATCCTTATTTCAGAAACATTCCTTAATCCTTGTCTTTCTTCTGTATCTTACTCCTTACCTGGTTTCCAATTAATACGTAATGATCGTGTTAGTTCCTCACATGGAGGGGTGGCTATATATCTACGTTCTCATATTCCTTTTTCTATCTTAAGCCGTTCTCCACAGCCACCGCCTTCCAATAGCGCCGAACATCTCCTGATTGAAGTATGTCTTGCGCATACTAAAGTTCTTCTTGGTGTCTTTTATAGCCCATCTCTTCGTGTTGACTATTTTGAGTCACTCGAACAGCTCCTTGAAAATTTTGCTCCCTCCTTTTCCCACACCATCATTTTGGGTGATTTCAACACATGCCTCATTAAAGATGATACCCGTGCCAAAAAACTAATGTCTGTGGTCAATTCCTCTAATTTACACATTTTACCATTAAAGGCGACGCATCACTTTCCTAATTGTACTCCCTCTCTTCTTGATCTCATGATCGTCTCCTCTCCCACCCTAGCTGCAAAGCATGGGCAATATTCTGCAGACGCATTTTCTTACCATGATCTGGTCTATTTGTCGTACCGCATTCGTCCACCTAAACCAAAACCAACTGTGCAACTTCACCGTAGTTTTAATAGTATAGACCAAGAACGGCTAATCGATGATGCTACAAACATGGACTGGTCGGCTATTTCTTCCTCTAATTCAGTTGATGAGCAGGTTGAGCTTTTTAACAGACTCCTTATAGAGCTCTACGACAAACACGCTCCGCTCCGACCAGTTAAGATTAAGCATCTGCCTGCACCTTGGTTAACTGACGAGATACGGAAATTGATGGCCAAAAGGGACAGATGTAAGACTAAATTCAAACTCGATCCTTCGAATCGAAATGAAACGAAATACAACCGTACTAGAAACCGATGCAATACGGTGATAAGGGACGCTCAAAGACGCCACATACATAAATCCCTAGAAAACGAAGATCCAAGTAAGCAATGGAAATTTTTAAAATCACTTGGGATTGGCAAATCTCACAACAACAGCCCCAATTTCAAAGTAGATATTAACCAACTTAATTGTCACTTCTGCTCGTCTACGCCTATTGATAGCGACTGCAAAGCTCAAACTTTGCAAAATCTTTCAAATTTGCCAACCCCCGATTCTTTTTTTATTCTACATCAATTTACAGACTGTGATGTTAAGAGAACAATACTTTCTGTTAACTCTACTGCTGTAGGAGTGGATTCCATTAGTCGGAAAATGATCCTTCCCATTCTTGACGTCTTACTTCCCATAATTACCCATATCCTCAATACATCTGTTTTAACCGGTACTTTTCCTGCAGCCTGGAAAGATGCAAATGTTACCCCACTTCCAAAAAAACCTAACCCTACCTTTTTCTCCGAGTTTCGACCTATTTCTATTCTTCCCTTCCTCTCCAAAGTCCTTGAAAAGCTTGTTCATCACCAGCTTAATTCATACCTTAATACTAATAACCTCTTTAATCCTTTCCAGTCTGGATTCCGCAGGGGCCACAGTACAGCTACTGCTTTAGTCAAGATAACGGATGACATACGCCAGGGTATGGAAAACCGGCAGCTCACACTTTTGACATTACTTGACTTTAGCAATGCCTTTAACTCTGTAGATTATGACATCCTCCTTGGCGTTTTACGTTCTCTTAACATATCTCCAGCTGCAATTGATTGGTTTCAAAGTTACCTGCTAGGGCGTCGGCAGCGTATCCGGCTTGGAGATTCATTCTCTGGCTGGTGCGACATTAGTGCCGGAGTTCCTCAGGGTGGCGTCTTATCTCCACTTCTTTTTTCTATATTTATAAACACTATCACTGACTCAATTTCAAGTTCCTATCACCTATACGCGGATGACCTACAGATTTATACACAAGCTACCTTATCTGAACTCCCATGCGCTGTGGCCGTCACAAATTCAGATCTAGCGCAAATTGACAACTGGAGTAAATCTTATGGTTTGACCGTAAATCCATCCAAGACGCAAACTATTATTATTGGAAGTCCTTATTTTGTTTCGAGGATCGATTTTGAACAACTTCCTGCAGTAACTTTTGTTGATACAATAATCCCATACTCCAAATCCGTCAGAAACCTCGGTGTTATTTTTGACCAGAACCTTTCGTGGAGACCTCAGGTGGATGCTGTTAGAAAGAAGATTTTCGGGGCATATAGCTCGCTAAACCGCCTGCGTAACTTTCTGCCAACCAGCACCAAAATTACTCTAGCGCAATCTCTTATGCTGTCTATTATCGACTACGGTGATGTCTGCTACACTGATTTGTCAGAGGAATTGCTAAACAAAATGGAGCGTCTGCAGAATGTTTGTATAAGATTCATCTTCAACCTTCGTAAATTTGACCACGTGTCTCACTATCGTTCCAAACTTAACTGGCTCCCAATTCGACGGCGCAGGGACCTACACGCTCTTACGCTCCTTTATTCCACACTTTTTCTTCCAACAGCCCCACTTTACCTTAAAGATTGCTTTTCCTTCCGTTCCTCAGCTTTGCATTGTACTTTGCGTTCCTCTTCCAACCTTTCCTTAAATATTCCTCAACGCTCTACCGACTTCTTCTCCTATTCATTCACTGTCCATGCTGTCCGCTTGTGGAATTCACTTCCTGAAAGTATCAGAAAAGCTCAAACTCCTAGGTCTTTCGGAGATCAAGTTAGAAGTTATTTTCTTTCTTCTGCTTCTAACTAACTGTATATATTTTCTTTCCTTATCTTCTATTTTTCCGTATTCCGTATTTAGTATATAGATAACTATATATTTTTCAATCCTTTCTTTCTTTAGATGCACCCACTCCCCCTACTATTTTATAATATTATCTCTCTCTTCACCCAAGGTTGCCTGGAAGAGATTGCTTTTAAGCAATAAGGCCGCCTAATTGTACTGTACTACTGTTTACTGTTTTTGTAATTGTTGTTTTTTCTGTTTGTGCAAATAAAGTGTCTATTATTATTATTATTATTATGTTTTGTCGCTATTTAGTGAAAAGTGGACTATGGCAGAGGACTGCTTTTGCGGTCCTCATTGCCTAGTCTTTGATAAACCCTTTGAGGATAACAGTCTTAATTATACAGGGTCTAACAAAATCAATAAGCGGACGTTTAAGGGCGGTATCTATATCATTCTGAATACAATGACAAAAAATGAGCTCCAGTTATAGTGATTTTTCAAAGTTATGTTTTCTAACAAACTAAATCAATTAAAATAATACCCATCATAAAACATGCTATATCTTTACTAACACGCACGCAAGCGTCAATAAAAAGATAGTGTACATGTTCGGCTATCTTTGTGTGCGTACAGCTGTACGGATTTGGAAAGGGTGTATTTTTTGGTGAATTATGATAATGTTTTGTTGATTATCTCGCTATGCTCGCTGTAGTTTTGGACCAAATTTGGTGAGCATGTTCAGTGTGACGTATAGATGCTCCCCTTAACGTTACGTTCGCTTATTGATATTGTTAGACCCTATATGTTTGTATGTTTATATAAAATGCGAGTACATCGACTGTCAAGTGTACCAATATCAAGTAGCAAATTTATGTCAATATATAATTTCCGAGTGAACTTTATTCAATAACTAGCGGCCCGCCCACGACTTCATTCGCGTGAACACCACGTATCACGTATCCCGTGATAAATTTTTACTTATACAAAAAAAAAAATTACGCAATCCTCGTCCTGACAACTACGAACACAACAAAAAATAATCAGCCAAATCGTTCGAGCCGTTCTGAAGTGATGCGCGTACAAGCATTTCGGCTATTGATTTTTATTATTATAGAACCAACTTAATTCAATTAAAGAAACGTAAAGTCTCGAACTCACCTTCGTTTGCAAAGGGTCGCAGTCATAAAATCTAGCATATATTAGAAGTCCACAGTATAAACAGAAGCAATACAAAACTGAAATTCCGATGCAGAACAATATCACTGCGCTGCAAAATAGAGAATTGTTCAATTAATTTGTGTGCTAACTAAAGCCTTCCTTAACTCTGTCGCGTAGCGGTGAAAGAATACAACCACCCCCTCTCTTCCCTTGGGTTTCGTACAAGGTGACTAACGGACTAAAGACTGCATGCACATACATCCAACAGCATAGAGCGGCGATGGGCTCACCACCTGTCACGTTGAGCACATGTGCAGTCGCTATTTGGTGAAAAGTGGACTATGGTAGAGGACTGTTTTTGCTGTCCTCATTAGTCTTAGTCTTTGACTAAGCCTTCGGGGATAATAGAGGTGATTATATTTGTATGTTAAAGTCTTCCGAACTAAAGTAAAACTTGTTATCTCAGTACTATTTTGTATTTAATGCACTTTTGAACATTCGCGCTACATTACAGATATAAAATTTAACAAGGTTGTTGTAACGGTAGTTGGAAAACATGACGGTACTAAAGAAATAATTTCAAACAATGTTTTGAGTACCACTTAGCTCCGCGCAACGTGGGTAGAGCCAAATATCTCTGCACCATAGTTTGGTTGACGGTATTCGCTTGAAGCCAGTATATCAAACCTCCCACTACCAGACTCCATACTGTGTGTCTTTCGAGAGGATTGGGGTCCCAACTGAAAAATAAATGAAGATCGTTATCACGTTCTACAATTTGGTCGTTTTGAAACTAAGTACACTATAGTCTAGTAATATTATTCTGTGCTATAGTTACGAATTATGTTACATTATTATGAAATATGAAGAACTTGTAGGATTTGTTCTTGGCGAAATAATTGCAGAGAGCTTTATTCATTCGGGTTTGATTTCTTTTTCAAAATTAGTTAAGTATTTAATAATTTATTTGTTTGTTTTTATTTTTTTATTAACAAACATTCATTTTACTTATTTTTTTAAATAAAGGTACCAACAAAAGAAAACTGTTAATAGTTTATACATTTCTTATATAAAAACATAGGATTTGATCGTGAACGTGGTGGGTTATAATCACAGACTACAGTGGTTATATTTGTGTAGATAAAGTACTTGTACAAGCAAACAACTATATGTCGTTAAAATAGAATAAGAATGAAATTGCGAAGGTCTAAAGGATGTACAAAATAAGCATATCCTGCTTGGCTCATTACAATTCATCTTCATTATAGACTGCAATCATAGAATGTGGGCCCAGACAGAAAACAGTAGGAGCGCGACCTTCGTCTGTGTGGGCAAGACGTTTAGGAAAAGTAACATTTAATCACTATTTTCAATGTAGGTTTTCCGTATATTATTTATGGAGCGAGAGATTAGCAGTGTCAACTGCTTGGATCATTGATAACACAATCAACTTATAAAGTAATATAATTTTCGGTAGCTGAGTTGTAAAACGCACTCACCTCTCGATACCAATCCTAGTACCTACCCATTAATGTCTTTGTACCTACCTATCCTATACCTAGTTTTTTTTTAATGAAAGACAGGTAGTGAAACATTGAAAAATATCCTGCAGCAACCCGAATCCGTTTGACGAGCAAATCTTCGAATTTCACGTGCCTCCGCATCTGGCTAAACCTTAGACATGTATCTATAGATATAGGTAATATCACACCAATTACTTCCTCGAGGGATGCAGTTTAATTGGTTTACCTCTTACGGTGGTAGGGTTCTGCCTAAAATAAATCCGAATGGAGGGTGACTACCGATTTCTACCTGCTGTGTTCCGGTTTGTAACATCCAGTATTACGGTGCCTAGAGGAATAAGGCTGGTTTCAGAGTCACGCTGACCGCCCGCACGAGTGTAAGCGACGCGGGCCACGAGCTAGGTGTTGTCTTGTACCATTTTATAGTGATGCCCGATAGATACTTGCCCGTCTGGTGGAGAGCGATCACCGAAGGCATCATGAGCGCGCTGCTGACCCTGAAGCTTTAGATCTAAGGCTGGTTTCAGAGTCACGCTGTCCGCCCGCGCGGGTGTAAGCGACGCGGGCCACGAGCTAGTTGTTGTCTTGTACCATTTTATAGTGGCGCTTACCACCCGCGCTGATGGTAAGCGTGACTCTGAAACCAGCCTTAGATCTAAAGCTTCAGGGTCAGCAGCGCGCTCATGATGCCTTCGGTGACCGCTCTCCACCAGACGGGCAAGTATGCTATTTTACCAGCTCAGTATCATAAAAATCTTACTTGGGAGCTTCGATGCGCCCGCTGTCCATATTGCGTTGCCATACAACGGATATGCCACCAACATCTAGGGTTCCCTTGATTGCAACCAAAGTCATGGCTCCAAACATAGCGGTGATCTGGATAACATCTGTCCAAACCACCGCTTGTAAACCACCCTAAAAATATAACAGAAAGTATTACATACATACATATAATCGCGACTATTATCCCCGAAGGGTTAGTCAGAGACTAGGCAATGAGGGCAGCAGAAACAGTCCTCTACCATAATTCACTTTTCACCAAATAGCGACTGCACATGTGCTCAGAGTGGCAGGTGATGAGCCCTTCGCCGCTCTATGCTGTTAGATGTATGTGCAGTCTTTAGTCTGTTAGTCTAGTTAGTCCGTTAGTTAGGCTTTCAAGGTAAGAATAAATAGTATTTATAAAGGTCATTGGGCATATTTATTCAGATCACAAAAGGTTGCGTACAAAAACCAAATATGTAAGTATTAAATTAAAGAACTAAATCTCACTTTTCATTCCATTTAATTATTTTGTTTGAAATCCCCGGGAATAAAAATATATTGAACAATAAATGTTGGTTTTCTTACCGATAATGAAACACGAAAGTATTAGTTCTATTTTGATATGCCATCCTGCGGTGTAAACTAATAAACCTAGCCTACACCGCAGAATAACATATCAAAATATTTCCACGGTATTCCGTGGGAATAGATGATGATGATTTTGATCAAGCAGAATAAATTATGTTTTTTGTAGAATTTTTATTTTTATTTTCCTTTAATTGTTTAGTTACACTGAAGTATAACTAAAGGCCAAAATTATCCAAAGTATCATAAAAATCAAAATGTAGTAAGTAAGGCGACCTATATTATTGTGTTGCAGCGACAATTATTTGCATAGTGTGCCCTATTTTGTTCGTTGTGAATGACATTTTGCGAAAGTGACGTTTTGCGAAAGTGACCTTTTGAGAAAGTGACCACTTGCGAAAATGACATTCTGCGAAAGTGACCAGTTGCGAAAATGACATGCTGCGAAAGTGACCAAATTTTTCGTGATGACCATTTGCGAAAATGACGATCTGCGTCAAAACCACCTTTACGAGGACATAGTTATGATAGCATAGGTGGTAATGACGCGGAATGTCAGAATAGTGCAGTTTAGAATCCTGCTCGTAGAAATAAATTATTTCAACATTTTCCAAATTGTAATTTTTTCGCTACAACGCTTAATTTTAATGACGTTATTTTTACATTTTAAGTGCATGTTGTGAGTGAATAAAAAATCAGATACTTACAGCGCTTGTGTAAAAAATACAAACGAGGCAAACTATCGGAGTAACCAAATAAATATTGACGCCAGTAACTGAAAATGAACAATGGAATAGTTTCACTTAGGATAAAACTCTAAAGTTCTTATAAATAGAATTAAATAAAAGAGAAGCTAACAACAAAATAATAAAGCTGATAAAGTATCTATTAATTTACTCTACAGTTCAAATTAGCGATCTATTTTAACGGACAAAAGTACGCCAAGGACAGTCCCTCGCCTGCGTTGGGCTTAATAATGTTACAGGAACATTTAGAAACATAGTTACCTTGATTGAATGCCAAAGCTGGTACGTATATTACGATCGGTAGCCATCCGATCTGAAACGTTTTTCACTTTTTGTAAAATATTACTAGTCACAACAAATTTATAAGTAGCATTAGCCGTTTTTGCAGCATGACTACGTTTCTCTATCTTATTTTATTTTGGTCATTTAAAAACTTGTTATTGTATTGTTTTCAACTTACCAAACTAATTGCAAACAAAGCTGAACCGAACAATCGTAATCTGTTGTCAAATCGCATAGATAAGTACTGTAAAAAAATAAAATAAAATGTTATTAAAAGAATAAAGAACAATATTTCAGTAAAAAAACTAAAAACTTTTGTATAAGTTTCTGGGTTTGTCAATGGATGCATTGTCAAGAAGCTCCATAGAGTCCATCGGAGCTTACGGAAGTAACCTGTCTCTTAATGAGTGACTAAATATAAATATCAGCACCTCGTTTTTACAAAGGCGTATCCAATCGGTAGTCCTT
The DNA here is from genome assembly GCA_963921215.1 of Scoparia ambigualis. Taxonomy (NCBI): domain Eukaryota; kingdom Metazoa; phylum Arthropoda; class Insecta; order Lepidoptera; family Crambidae; genus Scoparia; species Scoparia ambigualis. The sequence goes on from OY992504.1 coordinate 19,524,525, forward strand.
ACTTTTGTAAGTAGGAAACACAATATTGTTTTTTTCATTTATACTTCACAGCTCTTACAACCGTCACTACGCCATCATCGGTTCGATGTCAGACCTAGAGATCTTCTGCTCTTCTGTTAAGACGAACTGGCAAGAAACTTAGCTCTCAGAAAGCAGTTTCTTTCACTGCTTCTTTTATGTTATATTTAATAAATCAATCACCACATATCAACATGCGAGGGTTTTAGAGAGGGACTCAGGAGAGTTTATAGATTTTATATGATCTACCACAAATCAGATCAGATCTCCCCATGTCTTCTTTCCATGTGCTATGGCCAGCGTCATTATATTTACGGGCCCACAGCATTTTAGTAATGCAGCAAAAATTGTGCTGACATTGAAATGAAACACTTTTTAAGGATGTAACTGTGTGGTGTAGTGTTTGCGTAAACCTTACAAACAAATGTGCTGACGTCAACACAAAATAATTACCTCATAATTAGACGTTATCTTGAGCTCGTGGAAGACGGGTAGGTAGACTTGCGTCATAACGAAGGACATCAAGAAAATGCCTCCCATTATAAAACCGTATTGGGTACCATACATGTATACCTCGGTAGGAGAACCCAGCAATGTTATACCTGAGACAAAACTGGGGAGAGAAAACTGTATTGAGTATGAGTTATTTAACAACATTTTCGTACAAAAAGCATTTTGTTGAAGTTCTACTGCAAAAGGGAAACCTGGGTAGATCCCACTAATAGTTTAATAGTTTATTACAAAAAGGTTACAAAACATATGGGTTACAATAAAGTCCCTAATATAGGAACGTATTAATTATATAAGATAAACATATAATTTACTAAAGATATAAGATTTGAGTATAGATAGAGAAGCTCGATGACGAAGCACTTTGCGAGTTGGGGGTGTTTTCTTGCAAGTTAGTGTGTATAGGTGTGTAATAATGAAATGATCCAAGCCAATAAACATAGGTATCTCGAGTACTCCCGTTGTTCTCGTAATCAGTAATTATGAGATACCTAAAATCTTACTAATCTCTCCTAAAACCTCTGCAAAATGTATATAGGTACTTACTTTAGTAATATTCTGTGACTTGAAATTAAATGAGTTTTAAATCTCATGCTTTGTCTAACATGACCTTCAAAAAAGTGGATAATATTATAGTAATAAATACCTAACCATTTAGTTAATAATGGGATGTTGCAATACACATTTTTATCAATATGTTCAGATCAGTCAAGAAATGGAAAAGGTATATATACCTATGTGTTTTTGATTTTATACGAATTATTACACGATCGTAATGTGCATTTACATAATTTTTGTATGAATATAAAATTTTAGATGTAACTTCAGGATTTTTTTCTATCGAGCAAAATGTTTCCAATCGTGTTTTGGAAAGAGTCATCCCCTCAGACATACGTTCTGTAATACATAGGTATTGAAAATTTCAGTGCTAAATATCTATAATATTTTGAATAACAGCTAATAGAAAACAGCCAACTTAAACAATATTCGCAATATATATAAACTAATAAATACCTAACCATATAGGTAGTTCAATAAAGTTGGCATAGTATACTTTCATCTGCTTTTTTATAATAAAATGACAAGTACCTAAACTGAAGAGACACTTATAATGGTGAGATCAAATTAAACTATCTTTAGCTTCGTTAGCGACTTAATCAAATGTTCGAAGTTTCGGACCAATTCAAAGTTTTAACAATGTGTCTCTTACCTCGCCACTAGCGACATAGCAACAGGTACCACTTTCAGCTTCCTACCGCCAAGCAGATAATCATTCTGAGTAGTCTGCTTCTTCATGAAGCCCCAATACACACCGACCACAGCACTGATCGCCAACATGAACACAAACACCACATAGTCCACCCACGAGAACCGCTGCATATGCAGCAGCATGTCATCTACCTCCCCTGTCGTTTCCCCCATTTCGGTGATTCAGTTAGAACTGATTGATATCATAACTCTGGACGCCCAAGATCAAGCACCCCGCGCTCAAATGGCGCATGCGCATGGCCGCAAGCAAGCTCAATCTGTTACAATGAAACAATTACGATAACTCGCAATTTAAAAGAGGATGTTGCGAGATCCCCCCAATGGAGCTACGAATCGGGAGCTGGCTAATGCTTGGACGCTTCAAATGCGCCTACAATACAAAGGTAACCGACCAATTTGCATAATTGGATATGATTCTGATAATGTAACAGAAAAAATAACAAGTGACGACGGATATACATTTATAAGATTAGTTCCTGATTCGCCGGATTCCTGATTAGCCGGATTCTACACCACACCAGACACAATAGAAATTGAGCAACCTAGGAGTCATCGTGACAGAAAAGGGGATTTAAAATTTAATTCTTATTACTCAATAAGGGTTTCATATAAACATGTTTTGTCATGTTACTATTCCTACGAGCTTTAGGTCAGTTTCATTTTGTTTTTGATCGCATAAGTTATTTATAGTGCGTAAACAAAATCGTAGAAAATCATGAGATCGTAGAAAAGATAAAAGGAAGGGGCTGGCGATAATAAAGTTTTGCAAAAACGTGCGTTTTTCCGTTTTGCAAATTAGATTCTAATTTGGTTTAGGGCAATGATATTATATACGGGTAATTAAAATAACAGGTAAATGGCGGTAAACCAAAACGAAAATGCTAGTATAAAACCTGTTTGTTCCGTATCCGTATACGTTACAGGTACCTACCCAAAATCATAAAGGAGTACTTTCAAATCAAGTATAACATTGATCACAGCACAGCTGTAGCTGCATATTGGTATCTTTAGCGTTCTGCAGTGCGATTCTCTAAGTTACAGCCTTGGTAGCAGCGGCTGCCGCAGCGCTGAGAATTGACTATCCAACTAGCAAAACGGTGTGCTATAAGTAATAGTCACGGCCACGTTCCCATTTTACTAAACAGTTCCATAAGAGCGTCCTTATAAGTTGAATAGATGTGGAGTCAACGTGTATTCAACGGGATTTAGGCGCAAATTATTCCACTAATTGGTGCAATAGAAGCTTATATAGATAGCTTATAGCTTATATTTTTTATTAAAAATGTAAAATTAAAGAGGGAAAAATTTTACTTAATTGACAAATTGGATATATACTCATCACAATTACATAACAAGAATTTAAAATACAATAATGATACACAAATTCTACAAACTAAAATTGCACAATTAGAGGAGTCACTTATTTCTATTACTAAGCAATATGATCTTTCACAAAGTCAAATAAAAGAACACATGTTGGCCATGAATGAACTGGTAGTCCTATGTAATAGTAACAATGAAAGGTCTGATTCACTCACAAGTAACCATACTTGTAAATGTAAATTCATCAATCCTATGTGATTCTTCCTCTGTGGAATTGATTGATGATCCTCCCAAAGTTTCCTTTAATCAGTGCACAAATAATAATGTACCACAACTCATACCAACCAACCAGATTCCATGTACGACAGATTGTAATAGTGACTTGGTAATATTTAGTGATGAATTTGGTAAAAACATGGGTCGGTTATTATTTGACTTGGGACATTCAGTAATCAATTATTGTATACCGGGTGCTTCTCATCAACATATTTTGAAGAGAGCTGTAGAATATAAATATAACCCTGATAGCACCTTATTAATATTTGTTGGTAATAGAGGAAACTTGAACAAAACAAGCCTTATAAAATGTTTAGAAAGTTTGAATAAGTTAATTGTAAAGAAAATTATATTGTTCACATTACCCTATTGTAGTAGTTTGCCACAGGAGGAAAATTCCATTAGATATAAGCTTAACATGACATTAGATTTATTTTGCAAAAATGACTTAAGTAATGCATTTAATTGACACTAACAATTATGTTAGTAATTTTTATTTGACTAGAGATAGTTATTATCTGCCAAATTATTATAAGCGACAAATAGCTTTATCGCTATCATATTGTATTTTAACGTCAGCCAAAAACTTGGCTAAACAAGTTGCTTCTATTGAGCAATGATTTGGTCCGAGGAGCAATGTATATTTGACATAGACGTCAGTAGTGCTTCTACTGACATTCCAATTAATTAATTAAATTAAACTATAAGACAAAAGAGAAACACTCTTGCGAAATGTTTGATAATACAATTAAATTAAATGACTGTAAAAATAGCCTTAGGAAAAGCCCCTGTCTATCATTAAATTTAAAAAATGTACAACATATGAACATTGTTTACCAGAACATCCAAGGAATGATGGGCAAAGATTTAGAGATTGAATTGTTCATGAACTGTAATAATATTGATATTCTTTGCATTACCGAGCACTGGCTTAGAGACCATCAGTTCATGTTCAATTTTAAGAATCATTTGATAGGAAGTTCGTTCAGTCGAGGAAATGCTATACATGGTGGCTCCTTAAATATTGTTAGTAAAAAGTTTAAATTAAATGAACGCAAATGAGCCTCTCTGTTGAGCGAACAATAGAAATAGCTTGTGTGGAGTTGGAGCAATTTGTTGTATTAAGTGTATACAGACCTCATAGAGCCTTATATGGTTTTTTTGAAAAAGTAATGGATTTATGGCATTACGTAAGGTCCGCACAAAGTACGTAAAACCATAATTGTTTGCGGAGATTTTAATATAAATTTGTTAGAAAATTCCACGTTGTCAATTAAAATTAAAAACTTCTTTAGTTCATACAATTTGAATCATTTATTTTTAGAGCCGACAAGAATAACTGCCACTTCGGCCACCTGTATTGATAACATATATACTAATGTAATACCACTGGCTAAGCAATTTATTAATAACCTGGACTCTGATTATTGTGGCCAAATGGTCAGCTTTTCACACCAGCGTAAGCAGGTGATGAAAAAAAATATCACTGTTGTGCCAAAAACTGTAGGTCGGCTGGAACGCTTTAAAAGTAATCTAGACACAAAATTATAGTACATTATGATATGAGTGCGGTAAGATGAAAATTACAGCCGAGGCGATATTGCTAGCCCGAGCTGTAGGCGAGGGCTACAAGAAAGCAGAGGCTGTAATTATCAAAGCGCACGTATGCCATACGAAGTTTTTTAACATACTTGTGAGAAAAAAAAAATTCCGAAAATGACTGCGTTTTTTTTTTGTTTTTCTAGTGCATGAATCTTTGGTAAGCCAACATATTTGTCCAAAGCATAGAGCGTAGATGGGCTCATCAAAATAATATCACCAACCCCTCTCTTCCCTTGGGTGTCGTAAAAGGCGACTAACGGACTAAAGACTGCACATACATTCAACAGCATAGAGCGGCGATGGGCTCATCAAAATAATACTACCAAATCATGTCTTTCCTTGGGTGTCGTAAAAGGCGACTAACGGACTAAAGACTGCACATACATCCAACAGCATAGAGCGGCGATGGGCTCATCAAAATAATACTACCAACCCCTCTCTTCCCTTTGGTGTCGTAAAAGGCGACTAACGGACTAAAAATTGCACATACATCCAACAGCATAGAGCAACGATGGGCTCATCAAAATAATACTACCAACCCCTTTCTTCCCTTGGTTGTCGTAAAAGTCGACTAACGGACTAAAGACTGCATATACATCCAACAGCATAGAGCGGCGATGGGCTCATCAAAATAATACTACAAATCCCTCTCTTTCCTTCGGTGTCGTAAAAGGCGACTAACGGACTAAAGACTGCACATACATCCAACAGCATAGAGCGGCGATGGGCTCATCAAAATAATACTACCAACCCCTCTCTTCCCTTTGGTGTCGTAAAAGGCGACTAACGGACTAAAAATTGCACATACATCCAACAGCATAGAGCAACGATGGGCTCATCAAAATAATACTACCAACCCCTCTCTTTCCTTGGGTGTCGTAAAAGGAGACTAACGGACTAAAGACTGCACATACATCCAACAGCATAGAGCGGCGATGGGCTCATCAAAATAATACCACCAACCCCTCCCTTCCCTTGGGTGTCGTAAAAGGTACTAACGGGCTAAAGGCCTATGATGTCCATAGATTCAAATGATAACTAATTTTTAAATTACATTACCGCACTAGTGTGAAACTTATTACATTACGATGCTCGATGCAAATCGGTGTAATAAGAGCTTCTTTACGAGCAAATGTGTTATAAAATAATTTAGAATACAGTGAGAACCCTAATGTATTTTATAATGATTTCTTTAACAAATATTGTTCAGAATTTAATAAATCTTTTGTTCAAAAAAGATCTCAGCTAATGGTACTGTAACTTTTAATGAGTGGGCTACAATTGGTATTCACAAAAGAAGAAAACGCCTTTATGAACTTTATGGTGAACGCAACTTTAACACCGGTTACGATTTCAAATTATATGTTAAAAATTATTCAAAGTTATTCAAAAGAGTATGTCGATTAGCTAAGGCAAACTATCTGAGTTCTAAGATTAAGAATAGTAATAACAAAATTAAAATGAGATGGAATATTATAAATAGTAAAACAGGAAATGTCAAAAGTCGTAATAATGAGTACAATTTGAATTGTGATAATATAACCTTGACTTCTGATGCTGATGTTGCTGCAGCATTTGAGAGGTTTCTTACTGACATTCCAGTTTTAACTACAAAAGCTTTGATTTCCTCCCCCACTGTAGCCGAATCTGTTTTGAAGGAGAATGTTAAAGTTTGTGAGTAATTTTAGTTTTAAAAAAATTTGCTCTGCAGATATATTAAAGACATTTAACACTCTCAATAAAAAGAAGACCGCTGATCTGTGGAGTAATTCCGTGGATGTCGCTAAATCAGTAATTATGACAATAGCTCCAGTTTTAGCTTGCATATTTAATGAATGCATTGACTGTGGTGTTTTTCCTGACCTAACATAGTAAAATAATTCCATTGTTTAAAGCAGGTAGCACTTCTGACCCCACTAATTTTAGAACTATTTCTGTGCTACCCACATTTAGTAAAATTTTTGAAAAATTGATGCTAGACCAAATTCAAATTCATTTTTATAGAAGTAAACTTTTACATTCTAAACAGTATGGTTTACCAGGGGTCGCTCAACAACTGACGCCGGTGTTGAGCTTTTATTTCAAATATTTGATGCCTGGGAGGATTCACAGGATGCCCTAGGGGTATTTTGTGATTTATCCAAGGCTTTCGATTGTGTTTTACATGAAACATTAGTCAGGAAGCTTAACCACTATGGAATTAGAGATACTTCTTTGAGTCTTCTCATCTCATACTTAAGTAACAGGATTCAGAAAGTCGACATTAACAGTAAAAGATCTCCGGGATCAGTGGTAAAACTGGGAGTTCCGCAGGGTTCAATACTTGGTCCATTCTTGTTTTTGGTTTATATTAATGACTTACCTTATTTTGTAAAAAGCAGTCATGAGATAGTATTGTTTGCTGATGATCTTCACTTTTATTCAAAGTGAAACGACGACACCCAAATTATGACGATGTGAATAATGCGGTCTGACAGATTGTTCACTGGTTTGGTGTAAATTAGTTACCAAATGTATAAGATTTGTATTGCCTAATGTTAAGCAGGTAATAACTAGTGTACAAATTAAAGATAAGAATGTGAATCCTGTGGACACCACTGTGTTTCTAGGCATCACGTTAGATGCCAAGCTTTAGTGGGGCCCACATATAGCTAAATTGTTGAATAGACTTAGCTGTGCAGCTTATGCAGTAATGAAGATCCGTCAATTAACTGACATTGATTCAGCTAGATTAGTTTATTTCAGTTACTTTCATAGTGTAATGTCGTACGGCATTTTACTGTGGGGAAATGCTGCCGACATTAAAACTATCTTTGTGCTGCAGAAGAGGGCTATTCGAGCAATACCTACATATATAGCCTAAAGGCTGGTGACTCTCTCAGAGAGAGATTTAAGGATATAAGTATAATGATAGTTGCATCACAATACATTTATGAAAATCTCATGTATGTTCATAAAAATATTGATATGTTTTCAAAAAACAGTGATATTCACAATTTAAATACTAGAAGTAAGAACAAATTAGCAGTACCTTATACTAGGCTTCATAAAATAAATAATTCTTTTAAGGGTCTGTGTGTACGATTTTACAACAAAGTACCAATTGATATTCAGAAATTAGATCTTGATAAATTTAAAATCCATATCAAAGAAAAGCTTTATAAAAAAGCTTATTATAAAGTGTCAGATTACACAGAAGACAAAACAGCTTGGCTCTGAACTGAAATGCTCCAAGTACACCAAAAGCTATTTCTAATTGTATATATTTAATTTATAGTACCGTATATTTTACATTTAAATTATTATTTTGTATTTTATGACCTGGTAACGACATATCTTTTTTTTTTGTAAATGTCGTTGCTTCTGTGCGCTGTGGTTTCTTGCGCCCGTTCTTTGCCATAGTTAAAATAACGTCCTGAATGGATGGTAGGTTAAAAATTTGGACGATTCAAAGAACTTATTAATTGAGTTTATTGAATAATTATATTTTTGAGTTTGAGTTTGAGTTACGTGTACAGGTGTAGAAATCTTGCAAAATTAATTTACCGATAAAGTGATTTGCCATTATTCACATATATTTATGGGCCCTGCTAAAAACGTTACATTAATAAATAAATATTAAATAAATATAAAAATTACACGAATTAGGTGAATATATTACTGTTATAGCGCATACATTCGATCATGTGTTGAATAACTGCGACACTGTTCTCCACCATCCTACTAATATTATAAACGCGAAAGTTTGTAAGTATGTATGGATATTAGTTACTCTTTCGCGTAAAAAGTACTAAATAAATTTTGGATAAAATTCGGCATTCAGATAGTTTATAACCTTGATTAACACATAGGATACTTTTTATCCCGATATTCCCACGAGAACGTATGGATGGATGTTTGTTACTCTTTAACGTAAAAACTACTGAATGAATTTGGATGAAATTCGGCATACAGATAGTTTATAACCTGGATTTACACAAGAATACTTTTTATCTCGAGATTCCCACGGGAACGGGAACCACGCGGGTGAAACCGCGCGCGGCCGCTTGTATTTAATAAATGAAGTTATTTTGGGGTTCCTGATTCAAAGTCGGTAACAAAACTTGAATGGTTAGATACAACTATAGATGTAAAGGTGGTTACTAACATCCATGAAATAAGTGTGAACAGATACCTAGTAATAGTACTTAATCATTTAGTTGTATTTCGTCATCTATTCATTTCGTCATCTATTCATTCTAATCATTTAGGTGGTTTACAATGATGATTAGATCTAAAGTAAACTAATTTAGCTAGGTACCTTTATTCTTATAATTTTCATACTACACATTCTAAACACAAATTCTTGTTTCATCTGTTCGTCTATGAATTAAGTAAATTAGTAGGTAGATATAAACGGTGTATTCCGTGTTTATTTAAAAAAAAAAACAAAAATAGCAGAACATAATTATTGCTACTGTATAACAAAAATAAGAGTTTAACAATTTAAAATGTAATAACAATCGTTTTTTTTTCGATGATCAAGTCGGGTATCTACCCGGTATCAAGCGGCTGGTTATTCGTTTCTAGCCGCTTGTTTCAGTAACTACCGGCTTACAAGCCGCTGGTCTATAACTACCGGCTAACAAGCCGCTGGTCTATAACTATAGATACAAATTAAGCTATCAGGTACATATAATCTGGTAGCCACTGAAAAAGTTTTTTCTCTTTCTAGATGATTGTTTATAACTATGAATGTGGGTAGGAAACGCATTTTATTTTATTAAAAAGGTGTAGGGATGTAGAGTGGAAACAGATTTGAATACGAGAAAAATACATTTTATTCTAAATCTCTCTGTCTTGTTCATTTTCAGAACTCTCTGGATTTTCAACATCTGAACTGCAATCACTGGAATCTTCAAAAACTCATTATTATTAACTCTATTCTATCGCAATCAGTGAAGCCTGACAGTCGACTTCTTCACTGTATTCTAATGTTTGATTCAAGATTGTCGTGAATTTATAAATTGTGTGCGGAACCACTATCTTCAGAGTGGTTAAAAAAATATCCTCACATTAGAGCTCTAAAGGTCACTAAAAATATGTTATTGCATCTTGTACTGAATAAATTTATATAATGGCATGAAAACAATTCTGGTTCAGTAGCTGTAATCTAAAAGCTATTGTTGGACTAGTCGATTGTTAACGCTGTATCAGTAATCATTACGCTTTTTAATAAACTGGCAGCAACTATTCAGCAAATTGGCTCCGATAACGGAATGTTGAGTAGTGGCAGTATAGTTGCGACCTGGGGGGTTACTCTCGAACGCAAACTCAATCTTAATACAATTCCAATGCGATTAATATGTATCGATATTGGGATAAGTAAAGATAATTCCGGAACGCTATCTCGATAATAATTTGTTCAATCAATTTCCACGCAATTTAATTCCAATGTGGCGCTATTGTCGCTTACAAAAGTGCCATTTGACATTTTTTAGATTTGAGATTGGAAATTGACTAATGCAATTCTGTTTCAAGAGTAAGCCTTCTGTACAGACAAATAGCTAATTCAATACTCTTATAGCGCTACTATAACAATCTCATGTTGAATAAACGAGTAATAGACACTAATACACGATTGTCGAATAATTGCGGTATAAGTACGTAGAACAAACATTTATACGACATAATTATAGCGCACAATAGGAAAAATAGCTTAAAAGTCACAAGAAACGCATCTTTACACAATACGGTCGCTCGGTAGCCATTGTTCAACATTTATTATATCTTTAGTGGAATAACTGATTGCTTATTCCACTATTTTACTAGTTGATCTGTCTCTTTCATGTTCATAGAATTGGAAAGAGACAGCAGATCATAGCCATGCGCGCAGCGTCTATGTGTCGTCTAGAGAATCGCATAGCTGGGCTTCTCTAGTAAGTATGATAGCAGTAGTGAGATATTGGGCATTCTAACTCACTTTCGTTCGGTCGCAGATGCGACCTCGCTTGTTCGTTAGAATGCCCAATATCTCGAACGTATCGCAGTTTTGCAATGGATAGCATACCATCTTCTGTTTTCATGTCGTCCGTTTGAGATGTACAATATTTTAGAATGAGTATCGGCACGAAAAGTATGCAATTATATTAAGAACGTTAAAAACAAAATAAATGTAAATAGCCGATGTTGTCAATTAATTGGTTCATAATACAATTATTTAAACACCAGTTTCGTAATTACTTTAAAACGCATCATCAGCATTTAGTTGCCCGCCTCCCGCTGCGCGCGGCTTCGTTGCGCCATGCGGATGCCGGATGTAGCGATATGACGCATTACCAATACTCATACCTAAATCACTACCTAAATGCACCCGTTCCTGATTATTTACTATAATCGATGAATGAAACAAAATATTATTTGAATGTGGTCCGACGTTTGTATTCGTTTATCAAAACTAAGTAAAATTCATATGGGATGATAAGATGTTTAGTAAACAAAACAGAGAGCATTTTATTTTCGTCAAATTACGATTTCTAAATTTGATTCCTGATTGATTCAATATGACGAAAACCGATTTTCTTATTTCGACATAGATGTTTAATATATTAAAATAAGAAATAAATATTGTAGGTTGTAACAATTTTTCACAATATACATATAAATCATCATAAAGAAACTGCATCTTGTTAATTTTATACTACACAATGATAAATTAAGTTCTAAAATATAAAAATAAATATTCTGTATTCTTTGTGTGATTAAACATTAACGTATTTAAGAGTATTCCGAAGTTCGATTCCCAGCGCTAACAATATTATGTAAGCTGCTATGAACGAATCTGGATTGTGTGTAGTGTTTTTAACCAACTAGTAATTTAAGTCTCTAAGTATAGTAAAGTGGGATTTATAATTACTAGTGATTCGTTTTAAAATTAAGAAGAGAAAATAATTTACATTAAAATATTTACTGTCACAGATGTCGCCATACTAAAATGTCTTTTCGTTATCCTTGCTCTAACCACTGAGCTACCGTGACATTCTTTACTCGTTACGAATTTTGTCAATGATGGGATAGTTATGCATTATAAATAGTTAACATAAATAATATTCAAGTTGTTATAAACTTTTTTAGTTTTCCTTAAATACCGCCTCTGTGGTCTAGTGGTTAAGACATCAGACCTTAGACCAGAAGTCCTGGGTTTGATTCCTTTATATTAATTTATTTTATTTACTATAAACGATCGCTTCGGTGGCCAAGTGGCAAAGCGCTCGGCTCGATACTCGAGAAGGTCATGGGTTCAATTCCTAAATTTTGTCAATGACTGGATAGTTATGCATTCTAGATAGTTAACATAATTAATATTCAAGTTGTTATATTTTTTTTAGTATTCCTTTAATACCGCCTCTGTGGTCTAGTGGTTAAGACATCAGGCCTCAGACCAGAAGTCCCGGGTTAGATTCCTATAATCATTTATTTTATTTACTATAAATGATAGGTTCGGTAGCCGAGTGGCAAAGCGCTCGGCTCGATACTCGAGAAGGTCATGGGTTCAATTCCTAAATTTTGTCAATGACTGGATAGTTATGCATTCTAGATAGTTAACATAATTAATATTCAAGTTGTTATATTTTTTTTAGTATTCCTTTAATACCGCCTCTGTGGTCTAGTGGTTAAGACATCAGGCCTCAGACCAGAAGTCCCGGGTTAGATTCCTATAATCATTTATTTTATTTACTATAAACGATAGGTTCGGTAGCCGAGTGGCAAAGCGCTCTTACCGACACCGAAGGTCCTGGGTTCAATTCCCAGGTCGGGCAAAGTGTGTTTGTGATGATCACCAACTCGCATTTGACAAGCGTGGTGTAATCACCACGATGGGTATTAAGCCAATATGATAGCGATTTCAATGATGGAGGCCTTTGCCCAGCAGTGGGACATAATAAGATAAATGATATGAACATTTTTCTTTTTATTTATAAACTTGTTTATAACTGAAAATTTTAAACGCGGACATTTAGGGTAGTGGCGCCAGTGTTCAACATATTTTTTCCTTTTAATCATAAAAAACTGATTTTAGTATTTAGCAACAATTGAATACAGAACACCTGCCTCCTAGCTGTCATCCCGTAGAATTTCAATGAAAATCTGTTATTTTTTGTGATGAAAACTGTGTTGAACACTGGTGTGAAAGTGTTGAACACTGGTCCCAATACGATATGTAGGTTGTACGTATTTCATCACTCTATTTCCGTCCTTCACGCAAATTCACGTTGCTGCAGAAATGCTTTTGTGCACAAATGCACAATGCGTTAGGGTTGGCAAAAATATTGCTACAGCAAACGTTGCTCTCATCGCAACGTTTTCACATTCGAAACCATATTGATGAATTTTTATAATGGAGATATCAAGCAATTTTAAGGCTTTTTACTTTTTTCTGTATTAATTATTTCTGTTTTTATTTTGTAAGTATTGTGTTTCTAAAACGGAAAGCTATGGTAAAGTTTAATAATTGTTGAACACAATAGTGTTCTGTTAATAGTTTAATGGAAATCAGTATTTTGTTACAAAAATATCAAGAGTCAGTAAACCTAATGAAAATCCAGTATAATATTGATTATAAATTATGATTAGCATGATATTAGACAATAACTTATGTTAAGAAAAATAGAAAGAAAAAACATTTACTCATTAAATTGTTATTGTTATGCCCTTACAGAGCGCTACATTGTTTATTTTGACACCTTTTGTACCTATCTATTTCATTACTATGTACACTAATGTGGCATGCAATAATAATATAGAAGAACACCAATGGAATAACCAAACGAATAAACAATTAAAAACCACAACAAAATTCTAGAAACGAATAAACAATTAAAAACCAAATAAACAATTAAAAACCACAACAAAATTCTAGAAACGAATAAACAATTAAAAACCACAACAAAACTCTAGAATGTTTTAATTAAATAAAATTACCTAAATTACCAATATTCATTTTAAATTATATAGATTTATTTTCACATACGTGACGTGAGACGCCGTTTTCCATTCTAAACTTTTTGTGACAACCCTAACACATTTTGCCAAATTATCAATATTTGCCAATAAAATCGAGTATTATTCGATCAGTGCTTCATTCTGTCTGTGCCTTCATTACCATCGCGCTACATCTGCAAGAAGTCTTAGAAGTTCTTCGTCAAGCTGTACCACGTCGATCTCTACAGTCTACAGTTCATAGTGAGTTTCCCGATACCTACTACAACTAAAATGTAAGTTGTTTCAAGTAACTAACAAAAATATTCTAAGTCCTAAACCTTGTTAAAACACTTAGAATATTTTTCACTATCACATTCTCCAGTGATGGAAAAGGCTAGTTTCTGTTTGCATGTGCTAATGATTGATTATTTCACAGGTCTGATTCTGAGTACGAGAGTAGCGGCCCGGTGCAGTGCGAGCGCGCCAAGCCCAAGCAAGTGAAGGAGTCCGTTAAGCGCAAGTCGTCGGCCTGTGATTCTGAGTACGAGAGTAGCGGCCCGGTGCAGTGCGAGCGCGCCAAGCCCAAGCAAGTGAAGGAGTCCGTTAAGCGCAAGTCGTCGGCCTGTGATTCTGAGTACGAGAGTAGCGGCCCGGTGCAGCGCGAGCGCGCCAAGCCCAAGCAAGTGAAGGAGTCTGTTAAGCGCAAGACCTCGGCTAACAGAAGCGTTCCGACCGACCGTTCGAGGTATAATAAATTATTGTTATAGCGATAATTGTAGTTTACATTGTCTCTTGCATTGTCTAATGTGGATTATCACTGCAAATGTAATCTTATGTGTGTTTTTCTTCACAGGTGTTAGTAGATTTTGTATACTTTTTTAACAGAACGCTTTTACTTTTTCAGAACTAATAAGAAAAAAGCACCGGCTCCTAGTTTCGACGTGTTCAACCTACAAGAAGGTGAACTGCCTACCGACCGCGACCGAAAGAGCTCAGCGACGTCGGTGCTATACAATCGTGTTGCTAACGGGCAGACGCGGCGTACCGCGCACCTCGACGGCTCATTCTACATCGAGTTGAAAGTCTTCGACTCGGAGGACGTCGATGCTGGCGGCGACGACCTGTGGAAGAAGTCGTTGCTGTGGTTGAAGCTGCGCACCAACAACGACACTCCGCACTGGGATCACGTGCAGAAGTTTGTGAGGCAAGCGAGCTCTCTATTTGAATCGGAGCCCACGTTCTACTCTAATAATATTAAATTTAAATAAGTAGGCTGTAATTTAATTTAATTTAATAATTTAAATTAGTAGTCTGTAATTTAATTAGTATACTTTATAAACAAAATAAATACATATTGTACATCGAGCGTTTATAATTCACCAACATAAATTTCAATCAGGCTTCAATAATTAACATAACTTTAAGTAATTAATCAATTAATCATGCCTTTCTGTTCAGTTTGTAGTTTGACTGTGGATAGCAAGCAGTGGATAGGGCACTTAAGAAGTAGAAAGCATAAGCAACATACTGACAACGTAATTAGTTTAGGTCAGGGTATAGAAAAAGTGAACTCTGCTTTTCGTAACCGTTTAGCTACCTATAGAATAACTGCTCGAGACGAGAGTGAGCAACTATCTTTATCTGTTTTCTTTGATAACCTTCGAGATAAAGTTAAATCTTTGATAGACCAGTCTCTTGCTATCCACAACTGCATAAAAGTTAATTTTGAAGTATATTTGTTATTTTTAATGATAAAAAATAGCACTCAGGAAGTAAAATCATTTGGAACTAAAAATATAACGATTTGCTTCAATTATGATTTTACAAATTTATTCTCAGATATAGTTAGCAATTTAATGAAGAAGGTAAGTGAGTTTGAACAACGGGATAGCGGGTGGACATTACTCAGTAATAGTCACATTGAAATTAACATAAATAAATACCAACCGCTTCGTGGATCTATGTACATTGATTTGCCGCAAAGCATTAAAACTAAAAAGGCTTGTGTAAATATACGTAATGAAGATATGTTTTGTTTTTTGTGGTCGGTCACAGCGGCTCTTTATCCTGTCAGTAAGAACGTTCAGAGAGTATCGTCGTATCCACATTGCAGTAATCTGTTCAACATTGACGGAATGGATTTTCCTGTAACTTTTTCTGATATTAGTATGTTTGAAAAAAATAATGCAAATATAAGAATCAATGTTTATGGATTAGAAAACGGTAAACAGATTACTGGACCGTTGTATAAATCACAGTACAGCAAACGAAACCGAAAAACTGTTAATCTATTATTACTAGAAAAAGATAAGTGCTCACATTATTGTCTTATCAAAGATTTGTCTCGTTTGGTCAGAAACCAAATTACAAAACATCATGGTAAATTATTTTTTTGTGATGAATGTCTCCTATTTTTCAGATCTAACGATGATATAGATTCTCATATATGTGCTGGCGTAATGACCCAACTGCCTCGAAAGGGTTCGGTAATCGAGTTTAAGAATTATGATCGGAAACAGAATGTGCCTTTTGTAATTTACGCCGACTTTGAAACCATGTTGGTCCCGGTGCAGGGGTGCGAGGCTGACCCGGGTATCGCGAGCACCGCTGATCGTCAGGTGCACGTTCCTATAGCATTCGCTTACTACATAGTTTGTTCGTTCGATCCCAGTAGAAATCGTCTTGTGTCTTACCGTGGAACCGATTGTGTAGATAAATTTGTTAAAAGTATTTATCATGACGTTCATTGGATTAATAGCCAACTATCGAATAACGTCCCGATCATATTTAATAAGGAAGACGCAGTTGATTTTAAAATGACCACTCGTTGTCATATTTGTCAAAATTTACTATTCAACGACAGAGTTAGAGACCATTGTCATTTGACTGGTAGATATCGCGGGGCGGCACATAACTATTGTAATCTGATGTTTAAGCTTCCTAAATTTATACCAATCTTCTTTCATAATCTTTCGGGTTACGATTGCCATCTTTTTATAACTAAACTAGGAGAAGCTCATGGTGCACTTAAAATAATAGCTAAAAATAAAGAATCTTATGTTTTGTTTACAAAGTTTATACAAGTTTCAACAAATGAATGCGTACAACTACGGTTTGTTGATTCCTTTAAGTTCTTGTCAACTAGCTTAGATAAACTGGCTAAAAATATGACACCGAGTCAGTTTGAACATTTGAGAAACTTTTTCCCTTGTTCAAAGCAATTCAAATTACTTACACGAAAAGGTGTCTATCCCTATGACTATATGAACTGTATAGAGCGTTATGCGGAAAAAAATCTCCCAAGCGTTGATGACTTTTACAATTCATTAAACAATGAGAATATTTCGTCTTCTGATTACCAGCATGCACAATTAGTGTGGTCAGAGTTTAAGATAAAAAACCTCGGCGAATACACTGATCTTTATCTTAAGACCGATGTACTGTTACTGACAGATATTTTCGAAAATTTTAGAAATACGTCAAAACTACATTATCAACTCGACCCTGCATTTTATGTAACTGCTCCTAGTTTGTCTTTTGACGCCATGCTTTTGAAGACTGGTATAAAGTTAGAGCTTATTAATGACTTAGCAATCATAAGAATGATACAAGATGGGATAAGAGGAGGTATATGTATGTGCTCGCATCGTTATGCTAAAAGCAATAACAAATATATGGAACATTTTGACCCGCGAAAAGATGAAGTTTTTATTGTATACGTAGATTGCAATAACTTATATGGATATGCTATGTGTCAACCTTTGCCTTTGTCTGATTTCAGGTTTCTAAATCAAAAAGAGATAGAAAACCTACAAATAACTGATGTAAAAGATGACGCGGATCATGGATATATTTTAGAAGTAGATTTGATTTATCCTAAACACTTGCACAGCACGCATAATGATTTACCATTTTGCCCAGAGAAATGTATTCCTCCTGGAGGCAAGACTTCGAAACTTATTCCCAATTTATATGATAAATACGTTATACATTACGTTCACTTAAAAAATTGCATTAAACATGGTTTAATATTGAAAAAAATACATCGTGTTATAACTTTTCGTCAAAAAGCCTTTTTAAAGAAATATATTGACCTTAACACTGAGCTTAGACAAAAGGCTCTTTCCACATTTGAGCAGGATTTCTTTAAACTACTTAACAATAGTATATTCGGTAAAACCCTTGAAAATAGTGAAAACCGAGTGAATGTTCAGTTAGTGAACCAATGGAGCGATTATGACAATAAAACAAAAAAAAAGTTAAGTGCTGATTCCTTAATAGCTAGACCAAATTTTCACAGTGCATCTATATTCTCAGAGAATTTGGTTGCTATTCAAATGAAACCAGAAAAGATAGTTTTAGATAAACCCATTTACATCGGTTTTTCTGTTTTAGAGCTATCAAAAAAACACATGTACGATTTTCACTATTCCATTATCCAACCGCATTATAGGGATCTCGTTAAACTGTGCTACACTGATACAGACAGTTTTATCTATAAAATACATACTAGTGATTTTTACTATGATCTCCAAAAGCATTTTTTAGCTTATTTTGATACCAGCAACTATAGTCCAAGTAACCCATATAACTTATCACTTTTAAATAAGAAAGTACCAGGTCTGTTCAAAGATGAAATGGGTGGTAAAATAATAAATGAATTTGTTGGGTTACGTCCAAAGTTATATTGCATTCAATCTGAGAAGGTTACTTTGAAAAAAGCCAAAGGTGTGAAAAAATGTGTTGTCCGAGATATAAATAAATCTGACTACGAAAAAACTTTAATCAGTGGTGAACTGATACGTAAACAGAATTTACTGTTTAAGTCACTAAAACACGAGATACTTACACGCAGTGTCAATAAAGTTGTATTATCTTCAAACGATGATAAGCGTTTGATATCAAAAAACAGCATTGAAACTGTTGCTTGGGGTAATTGCTCAATTTTATGTTGAAGGTGTTTTATTGAAATTTATGTTGGTAACTTGTACAGTAAAATTATTATATTATTATAGTAACTGTTTTATAAACCTGTTATAATCGTTTATAATACCGAATTAAATAGCTTGCAACTTCTCTTTTATCCTGTCTATCTAAATGGTTGTCTGGAAGAGAATATTTTAAAGCGATGTGTAAACCTGCTTCTAATATGCTTCAACATTGTCATAAAAAGTCTAGTTTGTGTTAGATTTACGTTAAAGTTATAAGTATAAGTATTCGATGTTAAATATATACATAAATAAATAAATAATAAATTAAGTTATCTTTAAACGGGTAATTGCTCAATTTTGTGTTGAAGGCGTTCGATTGAAATTTATTTGGTAACTTATATAGTTATTTTATTATATTATTATAGTAACTATTTTATAAACCTGTAATAATAGTTTATATTAAATTGTTAGCAACTCCGATTTTGCAGTTTATTAGCTCTCTCTATTCAAATAGTTGTCTGGAAGATATTTTTTTAAAACGTTGTGTAAACCTACTCCTAATAAGTTTCAACATTGTAACAGTTATAAAAAAGTCTAGCTTGTGTAAGATTTACGTTAATGCTATAAGTATTCGATGTTAATATATAAAAATAAATAATAAATCAAGTTATCTTTAAACGGGTAATTGCTCAATTTTGTGTTGCAGGCGTTTCATTGAAATTTATTTGGTAACTTATATAGTTATTTTATTATATTATTATAGTAACTATTTTATAAACCTGTAATAATAGTTTATAATACCGAATTAAATTGTTAGCAACTCCGATTTTGCAGTTTATTAGCTCTCTCTATTCAAATAGTTGTCTGGAAGAGAATTTTTTAAAACGTTGTGTAAACCTACTTCTAATATGTTTCAACATTGTAATAGTTATAAGAAAGTCTAGCTTGTGTTAGATTTACGTTAATGCGTATTCGATGTTAATATATACATAAATAAATAAATAATTAGTAAATCAAGTTGTCTAATATCGGTGGTTTTATTTATTTCATTCACGGTCAAAGTACATGCCCCGCATTAAGGTCAACGCCCACTAAGTGCAAACCATGCAATTTCGTAATTCGCTCGCTTAGTAATATAATAATTCATATTTATATCACCGTTGCTTAGAAAGACACGTTTTGAACTCTCTGGTAAGTGTAAATACTTAAAAAATTTAAATACTTTAAAAAAAAAAAAAAAAAAAAAAAAACTTTTGTTCTTTCTGTTACAGATCATGACTGAATCGTCGGAAATCGTATTTTCGCAGTACGCCCAAGACCCTCTTGAAAATTTTACTCAGCAATGTGAGGAATTGTTTGGTAAACAACCCACCAAATTAAAGATCGACAAGAGAAACAGCAAGCAAAAACGAGAACCTTCAAAAAAGAATGGTGTTTCGTTGAAGTCATTCGTCATCAGTAAGGAGCAAAGAGGATCAAGACTGATACAAATTAAAATATTGGATTTGGCAGCGGATCAGGCAGCGAGGACGACGGCACAGGGAGCCGATGGCGACGACGATGAAAGTGTGGTGCTCAGTGCCCAGTACGTGGTGCAGGATCCGGTGGATGAAATTATGGACCTTACGGAAACCTTAGTTAGAAAGATCTCGAAAAGATTGTGCGGTGATAGTTATTAATTTTATAGGATAAGATTAAGACTGTAAATATACTTTATGTGATATAAATAATTATTGTTTATTGTTGTTTATTAATATTAGTAGGTATTTATGTAACTGATTATTATTAAAGTTGAAAGTAGATAAAGAAAATGTTTTTATTTCTAAAGTTTTATTTTATTCTATTTAATAAAATATGCACAAAGAAAATATAAATGACCTATGAATAATATTACTTCCTAATTAGAGAATTTAATACACTGACAAACAGATTTAAAAACATGTAGGTTTTTTATAATGTTCTTTACTAAAGATCATATATTATTTCAAAAAGTAAAAGAAATACATTTATTATCATTACACCTTTATTTAAAAAAAAATGTTTTAAATACATTATAATTTGCTATAATTAGATATAATAACAAAAATAAAAAGAAACGAAAATAAAAAGTTCATGTTTTTTAAAAGAAATCATGCTTAAATTTATCGTAGTACCACATTTTAAGACATAGTACATTTTTTAATGCACAATTCTTATTGTGATGAACACAATACAAATTTGTGTTTTCTTTCTCACAGTAATCATTATATAATTTTAAAAAATTGGGACAACCTTTTTCCTCTAATTCTATTATTTCACAATCTTGACATAACTCTCGAATCCACATTATTTTTTCCAATCCCTTGGTTAACACTTTTTTGCCATTTATATAAGGAACAATTACTCTTCGAAATTCACGATAATCGATGAATCCTTCACTCCAAGTGAGCCCTCGATTTTTCTCTAACCATCGAACTTGCTTTTTTTCTTCATTTGATAGAGTTTTAAAAGTATAGGGTGGTTTAATTAAAAATGTTTGTGTGTGGTCTTTGGTTGCTATTGCTAACTCTTTAATAATGAAATTATTTTTTGAATCCTTAAATCCTTGCAGATCCACTATTATTGTATTGCTGTTCATGATATCTTCTTTACAATATTGCTCAAAGGTTTGTATTCAAATATACAATCGTTCAGTATGAGACAGTATGCAGCGGTCTGATCAGGTATCTCTTGATCTGCTTCGATTTCAACTCTCACATCAATCGATCCTTTTAATGATTCGTGTTGGCGAGAACAGTCAATTACGAATAAAGGAGCAATAGCCTTGAATTCTTTTAAAGACAGCAAGGGTTCTGATCGGCGACCGTGATAAGACTGCTGAAATCTGGCGTACTGCTCATATAATAAAGAAAACTTATCATCTGAGAAACTGACATTTAGTCCTTCATAAGGGTAATACGATGAATTCAAAAATACTCTTACATCACGTATATTGCAATGGTCGAACTCTGCCATAGACATTTCCGCATTATGTTTTCGGTTGGTTTGTAAAGCTATAACAACGAATCTCGGTTTTTCTATTTGCGATGAAGTTTTAATAGACCAAGAATGTTTACGCGTTTTGGGTAGTAATGGGTATTCATATAAGTCCCAATTACGAAATGCTAGTGTGATAGCTCTATCTTTTTCTAAATGTTTTAACAAATGAATTTTCTCACGATCTGACACCTTAACATGCGGAACGCGCCAAACAATTTTACTTATTATTATATTTTCTACAACTTGTTCCTTATTTAATTTCAAGGCATTGACATTTGTGTTGCTTCTCAAAAGTACTAACTCGTGTTTACAGTTTATAATAATTTTTTCATAATCTTCTGCAAAACCTAATAGTTTGTTTAATGGTATTGAAGCAGAAAATGCGCCTCCACTAACATTGGTGGTTCCTGAAGTAGACCAACCCCAAACTCTAGCACTTTTGGATTCATTTTCATTTAACGATAAATAGGATTTCATTGTTGTTGTTATGCCTGCATTTTTAATTTTATCTATTTCGATTCCATTTAATTCATAGCGAATGTCTTGAAATAGAAATAACGCTGGATTATTAACAAAATGCACACTTGACACTTTTTCTTTAGTAGTACTGTTATACACATCCGCTTTGCCCTCAATATACAAAGCGCTGAGTGAAGGCAACACATACAAATCTTGTTGATGAATGGGTATTCGTATTTCATCATTATTGTTGAAACTTGTTACATACGGTTTGTATGAATGATATTCAAAACTTTCAATGCTGTTATCATATGACGTTGGTTGAGATATATTTAAATAATTCATTTTAGCAAGCCTACTAGCTTTAGGAAATCTTTATTATTTTTAGTAAGTTTCTTTTTTAGTAAAAGCGGTGTTCTTTTAGTAGATGATCTTTTATAACTGACTTGAGTACAAACTGTAGCAGTGTTTTTATTGAAATTTATCATTTTTTTCTAAAGTGCAAGTATAGTTGTACTTCTTCACCTCGTAAATTAATTTGCTTATTATGACCGTCTAGTAATCTAATATTAATCGCACTAATTGAATTTTGGTTGACTGGAAAATATATTAAGTTTTTGGGTATCTCAATAACTCGATAGCCTGGTGGCACGTTAGGTACAAATTCATAAATTATATGGCTTGCTTTTCCATTCACGAATGATCCTCCAACTACGTCACATTCGATGCGCACGATGGTTGTAGATAAAATGCTGACTGGATACCGAGATTCACAACTTATATTAGCCTTTATTGTTTCCCTAGCAAAACCTAAAATTTTACCGATGGAATTACTTTTCCCAAAGTGAACATCTTCTGAACAGAATATTTTGGTTTTGAGTGTATTATTATTACAACTCAATTTTAATGCAGTATTCTTGACGTTGCCTTTTAAAAAATCACAAATATCTTGAAGTTCATATGATCCTTCTGGAATTTCAATGACCTCATTATTACCATAATAAAACTTATTATTTCTTTCATCTATATTAGGAATAGAATTAAATGTAGAAAAGTACAGAAGTCCACACTCGTATTCTCCACGTAATTCTAAAGTAGGTGAGTAGTTTGTTACGAGGGAGGCTCCCTGCCCAGTTATGGATACAGTGAAAGACATTATTATACTGTCAAGTTATTTTAATTTTAACCTTTATATAAATATTTTTTTCCAATACTTTCTTAAAAATAATAAACAAAGATGACCGCAGTTCGTAGTGCCAAAAGTTTGATACTGTTTGTAATTATAATTTATGTGCATATTTTTCAAATACTTTATTAATTCTAACGGAGGTTTTAAGTTACCAAAACTGTTAAAGTATTCACAGTATTCATTTTGCTTGACATAGGCTACCCAGTGAGTTCCCGGATTTCTGGAACTATCTAAATTTAGAATAGCACACTCAATTTTTCTTGGTTTTGATGGTAACGTATCTCGCATAAAAACGCCACGAAAATATGGAATATGAACCGAGTGCTTTAATATATCTAAATTAGTGAGTGCTCGTTTGGGTAACCGTTTAATTAGTTTTTTGGAGGTTGTAAGTACAAGCCCGCTCCTTTTTTGTGAGACTTCAAATACAATCCTTTCCCAAGTGCAACGGCTTCCATCATCTTGTTATGTCGTTCAGATTCTTGAAGATTTTTTTGAGCAACCTTGTAATCGTTAACAGCCTTTGTTATACCTGCAGCACCTCCAGCAAGTGAACCAAGAGCTGATAAACCAGCAAAGATTGGTATGAGAGGTAACAACCCACCAGTTTTCGGAACAGGAATGCAGCGTGGGAAGCGTATTCCTTTTACATTAGAAAACACTTTTTTTGCAGCTGCATGTGCATATTTTATAGCCTTTCGGTTGTCATTACATTTTAATTTTTTCATTTGCTTTTGAATTTTTTTAACACCTTTCATGAATGACCGTACTCCTGCTCCGGCTCTAAGTTTTGCTTTCATTGCATTTTTTACTATCCTTTTCTCCTTTCCCAGCATCTTTCGATTTCAATCTTTTCTTTGCCATATTTAAAAGTTCTAAATCGGCGTTATGTCTAACGTTCCAATCTTTATTATTGTAAGCGATATCGTGGTACATGCAAGCTTCATCCAATTTATTTATACCTCGTTCGCCCTTGAGTAATCTTTTCTTAAGTTTTGTGCCTGGACCACAAAATTGATATCCAGGTAAATGTAACTCAAACGGAATGTTATTTATTAAGTTGTTAATAATACCACTTCCTTCCGTCATCGATGATTATAAAGTGAGCGTATAAATAATAATGCTTAGTTTATATTAAAGCACCAATAAATTTTTATCAATCCAACTGTTTTCACCGTCACTGAGACCTAACCATTTGACAAAGAGTTTGTTTCCTTTTCTTTTCAAAACCTTTTCAATAAGATAAATATCTGGAAATTTGGTTCTCTGTAATTCATGCTCGTAAAAAGATCCTAAAATTCTCTGTTTATTTTTGTCTTCCAAGTGATAAGTAACTGGATTTGTATGATTGACTTTAATAACATAAAATATTTCTGTTGACCAGTTTGGAGTATAACCTTTGTAGAAATCCCCTTTGTATTTACTTATCCGGACTTGATCACCAACATGGAACTTAAATTTTTGATGTTTTCTGGTAATTTGTGATTTAATAATGTTAGACCTAACAATCATCTGGTTTTCTTTGCTAACATCAATAGGCCTTAGTTTTGTTACACGGTGAATAGTGTTATTGTAGCATAGTACAACGTCTTCCAAATTTTTTTGTATCCATTGATATTTACCGCAGACGCTAAATAATTTGTAAAGATGACTTTTTAGAGTTCTTATTACTCTTTCAACAATTGCTGCTTTTTTTACAGAGTAAGTGGAGTAATGACTTATGTTATATTTTATCGTCAATTGTTTAAAATTTTTATTGTAAAATTCTTTGCCTAAATCTGTTTGTAAATTTTTGGGCTTTCGAGATGACGTGGTTAATATATTTTGCATTGCATTTGTAACACAACTTTTATTCTTTGACTTCAAAGGATTAACCCACACATATTTCGATAAAGTATCAATTACGACTAAAACATATTTATATCCTTTATTAAACTGTGAGTACTTTTGAAAGTCTATAAGGTCTGCTTGCCATAAATCATCTATTCCTTTTATGATTGTACTTCGACGTGGAAAATTTCTTCTCGCCGCTCTGTGAAGTTCGTCTACAATTTCTTTCTTACTCATTTTTGTTTGGCTTGAATCATACGGTCTATTTCTATTTTTGAGTAAAACATAGAAGACAAACGGTCTGTACTCGCTGATTCCAAGTTCTTTAAATAAATTAATACACGACTATTAACTTGGCTTATTTCGTTTCTCAGCTCTTGAACTGTTTTATCCAAATATGCTTTATTTACAGCTTCATCGTCCTTGTCTGGAGACGACAAGCCTTTTAGTTTGGATGATTTTAAATCGTATTCTCCCGTTTCAGACTTCTGTAACGTATCGCTATAGATATCAATATGTTCAGATAATCGTAAACGTTTATGAACGTGATGACCAAATTTATCTATATTCATTGCGGTCCCGATGCTTTGTTTACTGTAAGTATACTGCACAAATTTCCCGATGCTATTTGTTTTTATTCTTTGTTTATGATACCGGCTTCGTGAAGTTCCTCGATGATTGCAATAATTTCATTATCTAACCCAGTGTTACCAGCATCTCGTGATGCGAACAGTAATTTCAGTCGTTTTACTAACTCGTTAGGATCGTCCCAGTAAACTAAATCTGTATTTCTTTTTACTCTTTTTACGAGTTCAATACCTTTTCCTCGAGGAATACTCTCTGTACTAGTGGTCGGTTTTCTAGAGATTTTGAATAATGGCTTTATAATAATCATGTATTTAAATCCCTTGTTGCTATTTATTGGTTTAGAGGGATCATAATTACGTCTGTGTGCATTAGTATCGATAAGTAGTAGTTTATAGTTTTCAAGGTCGTTATCTGTGATATCATCTAGATTTGGTTTCTTTTTAAACAATAGTTCTTTTAAACCGAGAGTTTTTCTCAAATTATGATTTCCAATTATTAGAGTGGTGCCGTCATCATAAACGCGACTTTTTCCAAGCATAAGTTTTCCTTGTTCATTTCTTATTCCAAAAGGTATAGCACTAAATACTTCAGATGAAGTAGACCATGATAAAGATTGATTTTTAACGTTTGGCGATGATTGTAGCGATTTGAACGAACCTTCACTCACATCATGGTCTTGAGTAGGTGATACAGTAAGGGTTTTGTCGGTTGTTCGGAATTTTTCATGATTTTCTTCATCATCTTCGCTACTTTGTTCGTTAAATTCTTCAATAGACGAATACGACTCTTCGCTTTCATTATTCTCTATTTTTTTAAATAAAGGGTTATAAAAAGTCTCTTTTTCATGTTGCTTTTCATCATTTTTATTTGCTATCATATTAAGAGGGTCAACTATGGGTTTAAATATTGTTTCTAAAGTATTATTTCTTGTAGTTTGTGCATCCTTTATCATGTCGAACTTTCTTTTAACAGCTGATGCTGATTTAACGATTTGTCTCTTTAGATCTTTTTCCATTTTATTGGGTTTCCTTTTATCTCCGAATCTCATGTGGAAATGATTTATAAATATAATAACATCCGTATATGTAGTTATTAATCTACGACTATAAATGTATCAAACGTCATTCTATAGCATCCTTTATTTCGCTCACAATCCTTATTTATGACAATATAATTGTATGGTATTTTCCAAACAGTTGAACACATTTCACGGAATTGAAGCCATGACATATCAGACCCTACATGCTCATCATAAACATGTTTTAAATTTACGTCGTCTTGTTTAAATAATATAATCATGTTAGAATTGTCTCTTACGAGTTGTTTAGGTATTTTGGTGTAAGTTTGATTGATATAAAAACAATCAATATTCCTATGACGCCCCATAGCAAAATAGTTACGGATGTTGTTTTGATTTTCACAAGCAACATCATCGAAAATAATAATGGAATCAGGTGACGCTTCGTGAGGGCTCAATATTTCGCTATTATGATTATATTTGTGAAATGATGTACCTGGAACCAATTCTAAAACTTTTTCGAGATAACTGTATTTAGGTTGATACAAAGATTTTGAATACACGTACAGGTTTCGAAATCGTGGACCATCTTTATGTAATAATAAACTTATTACTAGGTTGGTTTTCCCGCAATTAGATGGACCGCAAACAATACAACGGATTGTATTTGGCAATAACTTTCCATGTCGACTTGCCCCTGACAATGAAGTTGGACAAATACATTCCAATTTTAACGATTCTTTTTGTTTTAAGAATTTCATTATATATTATGATTAAAAATTAAATTTGACTGCAGTGTTAAAAGGATTTTACAGAAATGACAACATAAAATGGTTGCTACGCTTAAATAACGAAAATACCAATAATCCACATCGATTATTGGGCGTTCTAATTCACTTTTTCAAGAGAGCGAACGGAGTGAGCGAACGGTGAAATGTTTGTACATTTTTACAAATAACAATATTTGTCCGTTTGAGATGTACAATATCTGTACATCTAAAACGGACGACATGAAAACAGAAGATGGTATGCTATCCATTGCAAAACTACGATACGTTCGAGATATTGGGCATTCTAACGAACAAGCGAGGTCGCATCTGCGACCGAACGAAAGTGAGTTAGAATGCCCAATATCTCACTACTGATAGCCATATTGGTAATCATACTGACATATAGAAGATTACTTCAGGGATCAGGAGCTGTGATCAATGTTACACTCGATTCAAAAGTAACAAAGTAACCCTGCTTGACGGTAGGTATGTGCTGTGTGTGGGGTGGCGTCTTATTTTTAGAATTCTGCCGACTCTTCGCCGATCTCTTGTTTTGGGTTTAGTAAAGGGCCACTAACGGCCAAAGACTACACATATATCCAACAGCATGGAGCGGCGATGGGCTCACCACCTGTCACGCTGAGCATATGTGCAGTTGTCATTTGGTGAAACGTGGACTGTGTGAACTGCTTTTGCGGTCCTCATTGCCTGGTCTCTGACTCACGCTTCGGGAATAGGTAGGTATAATAGTCGTGTCGTGATTGTAATATTGTAAGTATGTGTGTAAAATAGTAGGTAGATATTTGATAATAAACTAAAATAAACAAAATAATATTGTAATAAATGCCGCCTGTCGTTTATACAAATGCCTTTGTATAAGTCTCTGAAGACTTAGATCGTGGGTGTTTAAGATTGAAGTTTAGACTTAGGCAGGTAAGTATAGAATTTTTATGGGCCATTTAATCCCTCAAATAACCTAATATAACCAAATTCAACTATTTACATACAATCTTCGAATGTGGATTACCAAACTTATAAGTACTTCTGTGCGCATTTCTTTGTCTATTATTAATAAGTATAGGTAGGTAGGGTAGATAGGGGGCAGTAGTAACAGAGGACAATTGTAACATTGGCGATATTTCTACTATTAAGCTACTTGCGCCTGTGTGTGTAAGCTTGAATACGCACAGGACACACCCCGACCTGCTACTAGCCAGCGGCGCACGTGCTGCAAAACGGACGTGTGCGACGACGAATTCTTGTTTTTGCAGCACCAAAGTAAGTTTTAACTTGTAATTATATTGTCTGGTATTCACTTAAAATGTGTTAATCTCTTGAGATTTTTTATAGAGTCGTCACCTGAACTCTCATACATTGCGTAGCTAAGTGTTTGTTTGTTAGTGTTCAGTAAATTATGAGATATGAATATTTTTCCTTAGATCGTCCGTAAGGGACAGTTGTACTACTCACGATAGGGGCAATTGTAACGTTACAATTGTCCACGTGTTACAATTCTCCACATGTCCACTATTGGAAAAAGAAGCCATACAAAGAGGAGTAGAAACAAGAAAAAACTGATCAAGTAAAAATGATTAAGAAGGAAAAGCAACAGAAAACCAAAAGTATTGTCAACTGTGATGAAGACAAAAGCAGTACAGAAGAAGAATGGTATTGTCTTGTTTGTATGGAGCCTTACAGCGCCAGTCGACCGAATGCGACCTAGATAAAATTGCACTCAATGTAAAATGTATGCGCACGTGGAGTGTACCGAACAAGAAGTCAATTATCCTTGTCACAAATTTGCGAAAGTAATTAGTTTCTAAGGTTTTTATTAATACTTTTTTATTTTAGTTTCCCTTTGTGATTACTTTTTAAATTTTATTCGAAAGCACACTTGCTTAATTAGTGGTTTATTTCAGTTTTATTATGGACTTCTTTTTTATTTTGATTGAGTTGCTGATATATTTGTTTTCGGTTATTTCGTTTTTAGCTTAGGTATACTACTTAATTAAAAGGCAAATACACATGCCTTTTTAATAATAATAACTAAAATGGTGCTTTTTCCAAAGAATGTGAGATATTATAATAATATGTGCCTGGGGATATTTGTAACGGTGGACAATTGTAACACCATACAGATAGAAAATGTTGTATATTTTGATATTTATTAGTATTTTAGAGCTAATAACAAGCTGCAATATTATGTTATATCTGTAATTATCATTTGTCAAAGAAGAAATTGATTTAGTTTGTTATTTAAAGCCGCAAAAGGTATGTTACTTTTAATTCATACAATATTGTCATTTTTTTCTTTTTTTATGATCTGATTTGTTTTTATAATTAAAGTCTGATTATTAATTGATAAGACTGCAATAAAATAATAGTTTAGGTTTCCCTACTTAACGCACCTGTGTTTTATTTTATAAAAAACCTTTGTTACAATTGACCACAGCGTGAGTACAATTGTAACACTTGTCTTCGTTCACATAAAATTAGATTTTTACGTTTCTGTTATGCAATAGGTATATTGTGAATTCAAAATATCTTAGTTAAACAACCTGTGTCCCTTAACTCACTGACTTATTTTATTTAAAGCAAATACATTTTGCCCGAGAGGCCTTCAAACAAAAAGTGTTACTTTGGCCCCCAGCCTCCCCTAAGTCTACCGAAAGACAAACATTCACTCTTAAGTAACTAGATTATTATTGTTATTTTATTTAAAAATTCACTTAGCTACGACTAGGTAACTTATTATTTTTTAAGTTACTAAACTAAAATAATATTGCTATTACTTACAACATGCCTTCTCTACTAAAACTGTACAATATAATTAACGTATATATCGCTGATAATTAATTGGTTATGTTATGTGTGCTGTGAGATTTCCGTTTACTTTTTAGTAGAGAATCATAAAGAAACAATACAAATAAAGTCAAAAGCCAAAAAATAAAACTAACTGTTTTGATTTGAATTTGACTACCTATTATCAGTGACGGATTAACCCTTAATCACGTCTGGGGGGGCACCAGAAGAAGCACAAAAAAAATTCGTCCTTAGGGCTGATGTCCTCTCTCTCGTCTCACTCACTCTCACGTCACCAAAAACCACACCAAAAAAAGTTTCTGGGACTAATTTGAAAATTCGCACGTTTAAAGTTGACATAGAGTCCGACCTAGACCTGGTAAAGCAAACTCTTCAATACCTTGAAGAACATTGTGGATTAGATTATTAAAAATGAAGAGGCCAGTGTTATGACAATGCTTCGAATATGTCTGGGCGTTACAATGGCATGCAGCAGAAGATTCTAGAAGCGAATCCGTTTGCAATATATATCCCATGCGCAGCCCATCTCTCAAATTAGTAGGTCAAAGCGCCGTGGATTATGGCCTAGCAGCTGTACATTTTTTTCATTAGTCCAAAATCTATACAATTTTTTTTTGGTTTAACCATAAGGCGCATATTAAAAGATCATTTGGATAATGAAAATGTTTTGAAATCTTTATCAGAAACGAGATGGGAAGCACACGCTAAAGCGACATCAGCTCTTTCACAGACATATAATAAAATTATAGATGCATTAGACGTCATTTCTGTGGATGACATGAAAAAAGGAGAAACCGGATGAGAAACAGCTAATTTGTCAAATAAACTACAAGAATTGGAGTTCGTACTCATGTTGGTCATGTGGGACGTAATTTTGCAAACCTTCCGAAAAGTCAACAAAGTATTACAAGACCTAGAAGTTACTCTAGAGACTTGCGCTAATAATCTACAAATCACTCGTAGATTTTTTAGAAAAATTGCGGTGGTTGATAAGCCCGCGCAAAAGAAAAGCTAAGACACCCGTCAAAGACGAAGAAAGAAAATGCCCAATGATGGTTCAGCTCCTGAAGTAAGTTTCTGCCCAAGCGAACAATTCAAAATAACGTGTTATTATAGCATCATTGATAAATTAAATGCAGAGATGCAAAAAAGAGAAGAGATATACAAAGATACAGCAAACAATGCCGATAAAATTATGTGTTCCGATCAAACTGCAGAATACAGTCAGCACAGTACAAATCTAGTAAATACATATCCAGAAGACCTTAACACCGAATTAATAACAGAAATTCAACAGTTTCATTCATATGTCATAAGTAAAATAAGTTCCAGACCCGGTATTTCGGCTCGCACAAGTTTACATTGAACTCACGCACAATTGTATAAAATAATACATGATGATAAAATTGAATCTGCTTTCCCTAATGTGGAAACAGCACTGCGAATATTTTTATCGCTTAAGATTGCGAATTGCTCAGCGGAACGTTCTTTTTCAAAATTAAAAATATTAAAAAATGAAAAAAGGACAAAAATGATACAAGGAAGCTCGTACCAAATATCAAGGAAGGCTCGATCATTTATCGATATTATACATAGAGTCCACAGATATAGATTTACAGAGTCCGATAAGTTAAAAAGGTTAGACGTAAATACTATCTTGCGTGAATTCAATGCCCGAAAAAGCCGCAAGGCGCATTTCAATAAAAAAATAAATTATGCTTTGGTTTTTATTGTTTTCGCACCTACTCCACTTCTAAGGTACGTTACATCTCATCATCTTATTTTACAAAAAACTAATGTTTTTAGGCAGTAAAATTTTTTTTTTTTGTTCATAACACCAACAGCACATAAACAATATATGGATACATTTATATAAATCTACTTAGCCATTAACAGGTATTCGCAAATGGATAAAATCTAGTTGACATCTTGATCATAGTTGATGTCACTGCCTATTATAAAAATAACACTATTATTCACCTGCATTTTGTTCACCTGCTGATCAAAGAGAGCGTTTGATCTTTACTTGGCGGATGTCATAAGTATTAGGTAGGTAAGTATTTTTGAAGACATACAGCATTCTGTATGTCTTCAAAGTGTTGAGAGACACATGAGGCGT
Source organism: Scoparia ambigualis (assembly GCA_963921215.1). Lineage (NCBI taxonomy): Eukaryota > Metazoa > Arthropoda > Insecta > Lepidoptera > Crambidae > Scoparia > Scoparia ambigualis. Next base: position 19,557,229 of record OY992504.1, read on the forward strand.
CGGAGATTTAGACCAGCTCTCCGATGTACTGGCTTACTGCGTAGAATCTGATCACCTCGATAATGCAGATGGTGAAAGCGTACTTCTTTATCTACTGAGAAACTGGCTATCTTACATATTCTAATTGTGGTAACACAAAATTGCAACTAACATTGTTGTTTTGACGACAGGCTTAAAAAAGATGATGACTACAGTCAGGCGGACTTAAAACAAACCATACCATCAACCTAACCGACCGACAACCGACATGTGGGAGTATTAGTTTATCTATATAAATAAAAGTTTATTGCAGTGATTGCAGGCTCAGTATCATTTCAGAACAGCTGCACCTATTTGGATAATTATTTTTTGTTATGTTTTTAATCGTCTGGACAAGGTACCTATGCTTGATACGAAATTTATGGAACTGGATATGAATAATGGGTGTTCACGCCACGCGGACGAAGTCAAGGGCGGGCCGCTAGTTATTAATAAAAGTCCCTGTAACAAATGAGTGCAGCTTATTAAGATCGCTTAGGTGGTAAATTACCATCCATCATGTATTTTGCCATTAATCATCTTATTCAGAAGACGACCACTGCTAGACAATGTCTTCCCCAAGCGTACCTGCCACTTTCGGTCTTGTGCAACCAGCGGCTATCCGCAACTTTTATAAGGGGCCTGGTAGTAAAGCAGTATTACTTCAATCTAACGATTAAAATCTTTATGGTAATTTGCATAGGTACTAAGATTAAAGTAATACCGCTCATAGGTCACGGGCACGAGCTCTGCGTCCTGCGGGCTGCGGGGCGGCGGCGCGCGGCGCGGGGCGGTGCGGGGCGGCGCATTTCAATTCCGAGTTCGAAAACGGTCCCATTTCTAAAATGCATGAATGGAACGTGCCGCCGCCGCGCCTAAAATGTTTGTCTTGTCCAGTCTCTTGGTAGAAGCCAGTTGACTACGGCCAGCGGAGCAGTCGTTGCTTCGAAGCCAGACGTCCTTTCGGAAATAGAAAACTTCTATGGCCAACTATACGCCTCGCATGCATCTCAACCTGATCCCGAAAATGAGGAAACCAGAGCCACGTTGACCCGCCACTTTACCGAAGACTTGCCAGAAATCAGCCTAGGCGAAGTTGAGTTGGCTCTTGCACAGCTTAAAAACGGAACAGCCCCAGATGAAGACGGTGTTACATCTAAGCTCCTAAAAGCAGGCGGTAAACCTGTGTTAAAGGAGCTCCAATACATCTTTAACACCGTTCTCTTTGATGGGAGAACTCCGGGGGCGTGGAGTAGGAGTGTCATCGTGTTATTCTTCAAAAAAGGAGACAAGACCCTTCTGAAGAACTACCGACCTGTGCCTTGCATTTGTAGACTATGAGAAGGCATTTCACTCTATCGAGACCTGGGCAGTTCTTAAATCCCTGCAACGATGCCAAGTCGGTTGGCGATATATCCAAGTGTTAAGGTGTCTCTACAATGCCGCCACCATGGCCGTCCAAGTACAGAACCAGCAGACAAAACATATCCACTTACATCGAGGTGTGAGACAGGGGGATGTGATATCCCCAAAACTATTCACAAATGCCTTTGAGGAAACATTAAAACGCTGGACTGGAAAGGACGTGGCATCAACATCAACGGCGAATACATCTCACACTTGCGATTTGCAGACGACGTCGTCATCATGGCCGAAACGTTGCAGGAGCTACAACACATGCTGAACGGCCTAGCTGATTCTTCTCGACGCATCGGTCTTCGGATGAACTTGGACAAAACCAAGATTATGTTCAACGAACATGTCATCCCGGAACCGATTGCAATACAAGGCAGTGCTCTCGAAGATGTTAAGGAAATATGTCTACCTCGAGCAAATTTTACAGATGGGTAGAAACAACTTTGAGAAAGTGGCCAACAGAAGGATACAGCTGGGCTGGGCTGCGTATGGGAAATTACGTCGAGTCTTTACGTCGCCAATTCCGCATTGTAATGTATTTTTTTTTATTACATTTTTATATTCCGCAATCAGTGCGTCCTACCCGTCATGACTACGGAGCCGAAACGTGGACACTGACGGTAAGGCTGGTTCACAAGTTTAAAGTCCCTCAGCGGGCTATGGAATGGGCTATGCTCGGAGTTTCTCTGAGGGATCGGATTCGAAACGAGGTGATCCGGCATTGAACCAAGGTAATCGACATAGCCCACCGGATAGCAAGCTGAAGTGGCAGTAAGCCGGCAATATCAGTCGCAGAACCGATAACCGTTGGGGTAGACGAGTTCTGGATTGGAGATTGCGTATCGGCAAGCGTAGCGTAGGACGCCCTCAGACAAGGTGGAGCGACGATCTTCGCAGGGTGGCTGGCAAGAGCTGGATGAGAGTGGCCGCGGATCGTGCTCAGTGGCGTGTCGTTAGAGAGGCCTATATCCAGCAGTAGATGAGTATAGGCTGATGATGATGATGATGATGAAAATAAAAGTAATACCGCTCTTAGGCCACGGGCACGAGCTCTGCGTCCTGCGGGGCGGCGCGCGGCTTAAAAGTTGATGGTAAGGCCTCAGATCGCTGGTCCACCTTGTTGGAGGCGCTGAGGAACTATTCTGCGATGTGCCCTGCGAATGCTCATTGCCACTTGAGCTTAGCAATCTTCGGGCTATGTCGGTTGCCTTAGTTCAGAAATGAGGAGATCCGTAGAAACGGATCTGCTATCTTTTTGATTTGAACCCGCAAAGAAACCCTAATCATAGACCTCTTCATTGCTCTTTGAGTGACCTTAATCTTTCGTAAAAGGCCTATAGTAGGTTAGCGACCCGACCACGTCTCAATTCGCAGTAAAAACCACCAACTCAACCCATTTTATTTATTTATATCCCCATTTTTAATCCAGTAAAAAATTGGCTGTATGGACTAGATTCCTTTTCTACAAACTAAAAAAAACATCTAGATGTCAAAAAGTTTACGAAAAAATCAAAACAATCGGGATTGAATTTCAGATCCGATTTAATTAAAAAAGTATCGTTGAGTCAATGCTGAAAACAAATCTAGTTTTATTTTATATTTACTGTTAAAATCGAGGAATGGCGGACATTTTGTTAAGTCCTGCAGAAAAAGTTTATATACTTCATGGTGTTCAGGTATTTGCACTATTTTAATAACCTAAACCAAATCTTAGCACAAACTTTGTACTATAGATATTTTAAATATTTGCCAACTTCTGTAATTTGCTTATCATTATTCCATTTACACGAAGAGAGAGAAACACTTACTTACTATAAATAATATAAAATAACAGATACATATTTGTAACAACACAGTTTAGAAGTTTAGGTGGTAACACAACAACATTAGATGGTAATAAACCGTTACCTTACTAACTGTAATGTTGTGTTATTGTTTGAATAAAAAAATAAATAAATATTTATTTATTTATTCAAACAATTTAAATTATTATTTTGGTTTACTATAAATTAACAGGAGGACTACCGTTCAGATGGGCGGTCCAACATAGACTACAGGCCAATGGAGCTCGAAACAGATGTGGTCAGCCATGCAAGTGGCTCTGCAAGACTCCGTCTGGCTAACACCGACATACTAGTTGGAGTCAAAACCGAAATTGATGTACCAAAGCCTGATAAACCTGATTCAGGCAAAATTGAATTTTTCGTGGACTGGTTAGAAATCTTATTACTTATACATTTTGAAAACAATAATTTTCTTACTCATCATCATCATCATTGCAATACACTATTATAAGTTGTATATCGTCACCTCTATAGCAAACTTACGAATCTGCCGTTTTTATAAATTTGACATTTCTATAGAAAACTACACCTTATGATATACTACATAAGGTGGCAAATTTTCAGATTTCTATCTCTAACGCTTATAAAAATTTAGTAGTTCGAATCTCTATATTTTGTGGATACTTCCAAAGTAAACTTACGAAATTGATATACGTTGTTTTGGCGTAGTCGAATATATGAAGTCTGGCAAAAATGTACCACAGTCGACTTACGAATCTGCCATATTCGTTAAATTACATCATATTATACTTTAAGGAATGAGTCTAGCAACTCACAGCAAAAATACGAATATGTCATATTCGTGAGTTTACATTGGACGAATGTATTCTTTGTAGGAGTCAAGTAGCCCATAGCAAACATACGAATCTGTCATTTTCGTAAGTTAACATTGGTAACTTTTGATTTGTCAAAGGGCTCGTAGCCCATAGCAATCTTACGAATCTGGCAATTTCGTATATTTACATTGGTGACTTGTTTATCAAACTGGGTCGAATATTTCATTGCAATCTTACGAATCTGGTGTTTTCGTAAATTTAAATTGGTAACAGATATTTGACAAGGGGTCAAGTAACCAACAGCAAACATAGGAATTAGCGTTGCTGATTCATTCATTTTCACTGTCGATAATTTTAGAAAAACCGTTGGTATCGTTGATATAGTTATGTTTAGTACTTAAATATAATTAGTACTTAAATAATAATAATTACTTAAATTCATTAAAATCGGATGCATGAGGCCTTGCTTCACACGACTTTGTAAAATAATCAATAAGTACCTTGGTATTTATCAATTGTTTTACTACATATCGCTAGTTAGTTCTGGTTCGGCAACACTAACAGAAACCTAATAATTTGTATTTGCAAATATTTTTAACAAACTATGAGAGGTGGTCAGGTTAAGTGTATCGAACGTGATGGTGAAAATAAAACAGTAAAAGAGTTTTGAGGTTTGTTACGTCTTTTGCTACGAGAACGTACTGTAAAAGATCCGTTCTCGTAGGAAATATTAAAAACAAAAAATATTATCACTGTTTTCTTTTGTCACCATTGTCTTCTATCTATGCACTTGACCTGACTATCCCTCATTTGATCATTCCCTATACAATGTAGGTACTACTTACCTAGAGAATTTTTAAACTACTTACCTAGATATTTTTTAAATTTGCAAATACAATTAGATTCTTGTTAGTTTGGCCGAACCAGTACCAACTATCGATAAGGTATATCGATCTTATATATAAGTGCACATCACTAATTTGATAGTTACTTTTTTTGTCACCTCTTCTAGCATTTATCTGTGCGGCTCTGATTAAAACAAAAGTTATTACTATTGTGTTAATTAAACTTATTTTGGTCATAATTATGAAGAGAAATGAAAAAATGCTGCGTAAAGTGTTAGGAGCTTGCAAAAATACAAATTTTCGAAGTAAGTATGGTTTTCATAACCTAAATATTATTAAGTTAAAAACTTTACTTCAATCATACAAGTACCATCGTCTGGCGAAATATCGCGACGCGGTATCTATCAAGATACTCAAGAACCGGCAGGTACCGTCCCGCAGTATCTTGACATTAGTGTTTTTTTACTCTGCCGTTTTTGCAATAATTCCAAAAATGGCGACCGCCCCGGCAATTGATTATAGAAATGAGAAGTCATTTGTTTTCGCTAAGCGTTGTCATAATTTTTGTTTTATAGATTTTCTTTGTGCCACTAAAATTTTGGCAATTATTGCAGAACCGGCAGAGTAAACAAACACTTATAACAAGATATCACGGACGGTACCTTGCCGGTTGTGGTGTATTTTAACAGATACCGTGTTGCGGTATTCCGCCGGACGAAGGGTAGCTAAGATTGCCTGCCATGATTGTGAATGATAGTTATGGCGATAGGCATTGGACATGGAGGGTAGTTGTTACAAATTTCGAATTACATTCGTTGTTTTATGAATATTAGTAATGTAATAAACCACCCCGGCCTGGCATTTCCAGGCCTGACCAGTTTTTTTAATAGAAAATTTGGTACTGGGCTGCCTGTACCTAACTTTTTATTATTTACCGATCATACGCCATCAATTAAAAAGCAAATTACACTCGTATAATTTTCACAAAAAATATTTTTTTGGATAAGCCTGAAAATGTCAGACCAGTAGTTTACTGATTAATGTTCTATATTTTAGCGTTTTATTAACGCTTAAATATACTTAAATAAAATTTTAAACACTGAAAAAAGACGACAACCTCAGGCGGAAATCGAAATTTGCAACATTGCTTTTTTTTCAGTGATTAAAATTTTATTTAAGTATATTTAAGCGTTCATAAAACGCTAAAATATAAAACATTAATCTATAAACGCAGCTTCATCTTAACAAATGTTTAAATATTTGTAAAAATATTTCTTTCGGATCTCAGAGGTGAAAACTTCTAAGATTTGATGAAGCAATGTTGACTAAAAACATAAGCATCAAGCACTGACAAATTTCGACGGTTGAAAGCCAGACCTCGGTAGCCAAGTGGTTAAGGCAGCCGCCCGGAATGCGGAAGGTGCGTGGTTCGATTCCCGCCTGAGGTTGTCTTGGTTGTTTTCGGTAGTTTACTACTTAACCAATCGTCATAAAACAACCGAGTATAGTTTGATTCTTGTAACTGATACCCTCTTTTTTCAACGCCTATGCCTGTCTCCCGAACTATAACGAATTTTATTTTCAGCACCAGAAAATTCAAAGGAAGAAACAACAGCACCCAAAAAATTAACAACTATGGGAGCCTTGAATTCTTTCTCAGTCAAAACGGATCAGTTGGAAGTCAACTGTACATCAAATACAATTCAAAATCAGCAAAATATAATTGAAAATTTTAACAATGATACATTACTACTGAGTCATGATAATGTTAAAGAATTTTGTCTTACATCAAAAGCCCAAGAAGAAGAAATGGTATCAACGCCAGAAGCACCATTATACTCACCTATAACTCCTATAGACCAAAACGTTTTTCTAGCTGAAGGTAAATACTCACAGACTATTCTAGCTGGAAGTAGTGTGGAAATTCCTGAAAGTAGCGAAAATTCTTCACCAATTCGCGCTATGTCACCAGAAACTCTAAAAATATTTGAAGCATTGAATTTTAGTGATGATGATGATAGTGTTAGAGACCCCGATTTTATTCCTGAGCTTGAAGATGATGATAGCCTAGCTACTGGATCTAAAGTAATTAATGAAAGTTTTTCGCAACCACAATTTCTATTTACCTCTAAACTATTGAATAGACGTTGCTCTGAAAATGACTTGAAACAAGACCACCCCCCAACAAAAAAAATAAAAAGACGTGCTTCCTTATCCGGTGCCATATTTTCACAAATGAAGTCCAGCTCACCAAAGAAAAAGCATGTTTCTGATCCTAATAAGTGGAAAAGGCGTATTGAAAGGAACAAACGTTTGAGAGGTGAAGCTTATAAAACTATCAAAGGGAAATTTGTTGCGGCTACGCCTTTGAAAAAACCTAAGTGTCTAGGAAAACAAAAACATAAATGCAATGCTAATGTAACCGAAGATTCGAGGAAAAAAATTTATGACTCATTTCGAGCTATGGAATCTTTGGAAGCGCAGCGTCAATTTATAATCCAACATGTTACAAAAGAAAATAAGAAAAGATCTACAACAAATGGCCCATCACGGAAAGTCAGTACACACCGATATTGTTTTACGATAGACAACAATAAGGTTACTGTATGTAGAGATTTTTTTTTAGACACATTAAATATTAAGGAAGGAATAGTACGGGGTGCTTTAAAAAAGATTTCTGAAGAAGGAGTTCTTTTACCTGATAGGCGAGGCAAAAAACCTCCGTCTAATAAACTGTCTAGAGAGAGACTTGACCTAATTAAAAAACATATTTTTTCGTTTCCTGCCATGGAGTCTCATTATTGCAGGAAAAACACAGAGTATAGATACCTTGATTCTGGACTAAATGTAACAATAATGTATTCGTTATACAAAGAAAAATGTAAAGACGAAGGCGCAACCCCAGCAGGAATAGAGACTTACCGGAAAATCTTTAGATACTACAAATTAAGGTTTCATGTGCCAAAAAAAGATCTGTGCAAAAAATGTGTCGCTTACAAGGAACTAAAAAGTAATGACCCGACAAATTCTGAAAAGGAAAGTCATTCCAAACACCTTAAGCGACGCGACGATGCTTATCTGCGTCGGGACGCTGACAAAGCAGCGGCAAAATATGACCCTAAGACTTTGGCTTTTAATTTTGATTTAGAAGCCGTCCTCCAAACCCCTAAAGCTGCATCTGGACCATTCTTTTATGTAAGAAAATTAGCCGTCTATAATTTGACCTTTTATAAATTTGGAGATCAAGAAGTCGATTGTTTCACATGGGACGAAACAGAAGGCAAACGGGGAAGTGCTGAAATAGCGACTTGCGTTTACAAATATATTTGTAGTCACGAACAAGGCATAACACACGTGAGAATGATGTCGGATAATTGTGGCGGCCAACAAAAGAATTTTTCCTTTTGTTGTATGTTGCTGCACTTGGTAACAAATCATGCGACAATAAACATAATTGACCATGTTTTCTATGAGTCTGGACATAGTCACATGGAGTGTGACTCCATACACTCCAAAATAGAACAGAAATGTAAAAATACAGCAATTTACACTCCGGATGGGTGGATCCAGGTAATGAGAATTGCAAGAACAAATCCCCGCCCATTTAATGTGAATGTCTTAGTCCATGACGATTTTTTAGATTTCAATCCGAATCATTGTCAGTTTGTGGACAATATTTCGAAAAAACCAAATCTGAAAAAGAAATGTTCAAATAAAGTTAAAAGAAATTATGAACAAGAAGGAAATCAAGAACAAGATGAGACAAGACCAATAGTAAAGCTAAATTTCCAAGATGCTGTGTGGATTCAGTACCGTAAAGAAAATCCTAAATCAATCTTTATCAAAACTAATTACAATGACGAGACCTTCAAGGAACTTCAAATAAAATCAAAACGAGGAAAGAGTACAACAATAGCACCTAGTAATATTTATACTGAAAGAATTCCGATTTCCAAAGTAAAAAAAAGAGATTTATTAAAACTATGTAAAGATAACCAGATACCAAAATACTACCATTCTTTTTATGAAAACCTACCCGATTCGGAAGCAGTTCAGGACCTCTTGCCCGAACCAGATGCTGAAGAAGAAGAGGAACTGTAGGGTTATTTTATACTTTTAGTTTACTTGTAGTTTTGTTCTTTTAGTAGGTACTTGTATGTTTTGATTTATTGTATTTCTTATTTTATAGTGCTGTGTCACAGCATGTTTATATAGTTTTTTTTCTAAAATAAAAGAAATTTAAATCTAAAAATGTATTTTATTATTGTTTTTTTCCATTTTCTGTCATTATTTTGTGATTTCACTTTTATTATTTTTAAAACATTTTTGTTTGAAGTTACTTTTTCTCAAAAACACGTGATTTATACCTCAATTTTACGAAACAAAAAAAACTCAAGGAGTATGTTTTTAAAAATTAGATTGACAATTACTTCTTTACGGTTCCTAAATAGAATGAATGGATTATTAATATATTATTACAAGTAACAGAAATAAATTCATATTCGTTACTTTACATCTTCATACATTAAGGTTCCTGGGTATTTAGTTACACCATAGCAAACTTACGAAAGTGGCACTTTCGTAAGTTTCCCTAAGATTTAAATTGATACTTTTCTTAGGTAACTTACGTAACTACCACTTTCGTAAATTTGCTATGATGTAACTAAAAACCTCGGAACCTTCATGTATAAAGGTGTAAAGTAACGAATATGCATTTATTTCTGTTACTTGTAATATATTAATAATCCATTCGTTGTATTCAAAAACAGCAGGTTTTTGGATATCTAATTTATCCCAAGGCTTATTACATCTGCCTCTAAAAAAAAGTTATCGTTAATCTAATGTTTCAAAACGTTCCCCTGTAAAATGTGTTTTTTTCAGATTCGTAAGTTTGCCATAAAGGTGACGATATCTTCTACATCTATTTCAATACCTTTCAAGTAGACTAACACTTCGGGGATAATAGTTGTTATATGTATTTATGTAATTAGCCCCTGGCTTATCTCAGATCACAACTGGACATAGCCTTTCGCAATACATGCCACTGGGCTTGATCTTTCTTTAACATTTACAAATGTTCATTTGTTTGCAATAATAAAACAATACAATGTTATAAACCATGCAAACTAGAAAGTAACAACAATTGTATAGGACAATTTTGTGCTTTATTTTCATTTTTATGTTATTAATTTCAGTTCAGCAAATGCCACTCCTGAATTTGAAGGACGTGGTGGCGAACAACTGGCGAATAGTATATCCAACTTGATGCAGAGAGCTTATCATTCCTCCAAAGCGTTCAATTTGAAACAGCTTTGTATATTCGAAGGCAAACAATGTTGGAAACTTTACATTGATATCCTAGTATGTGGCCTTTCTTAACATACTAATTTTTAAAATTGTTATTTCTGCTATTATATTTAGCTAGATTTGATATTGCTAAAGCGTTTGTGAAAAGAGTGTAAACACTTTCTTTTTGGACGCATTTTTCAGATATTGGAATGCGGTGGCAACTTGTGTGATGCTGTATCATTAGCTGTAAAAGCTGCATTGTTCAACACAAGGATCCCTTTTGTGAAGGCAGCCCTCATGGATGGAGGCAATGTGGATTTACAGTTGTCTGATGACCCTTACGACAGTAAACTTCTAGACGTCGGCACTGCACCTCTACTGGTAACTTTAAAGTCTCACTGCCAGGCTCAGGCATAATGATGAGATGCAAGACCTTAGGTCATTAAAACACCATTCAGGCCCAATGCAACTTGATTGGTTTTAACTAGGGTTGATGAGGATTCCTCTTCCGCTTCCACATGTTGCGGAAGTTCCGCAATTATTTCAGTTCCCCTACCGCTATCGCTTCCCCATAAATGAAAGTAAAAAATTCCTCTTCCGCTATCGCTTCCTCATAAATTAAGAGGTATTAAGGAGGAATTGAAATTGCGCTCGAAATCTCCGGCCCGCAACAATAACATATAAATAATATACGAGGTTAGTACTTTGTTTTTATTAATAAATCAAAGAAAAACGGAGAGTGTGATGAAATACACTTAATAATGTGTCTGTTTCATCACACTTTCTTTTTCTTCCTCTTCCTCATAAATGAATATTCCGCATCCTTTTCCTTTGTGTAATGCAATTCCTCTTCCTCATAACCACATCCTCAACAACCCTAGTTTTAACGACATGACCAATGGCTGTACATCTTTTGAAGCCTGGAATAGACCAAATTAAAATATAATTTTTAAAATTTTTCGTTATCTTCGAGTTTATTGAGCGTTAGTAACACACCGTTATCTACCATGTCGCGTAGCGGTGAAAGAATACTACCAACCCTTGGGTGTCGTAAAAGGCGACTTACAAACAAAAGACTGCACATATGTATGTGTTGGATGTCCAACAGTATGCTGTTGGACATCCAACACATACATATGTGCAGCGATGGGCTCAACACCTGTCACGCTGAGCACATATGCAGTCGCTGTTTGGTGAAAGGTGGACTATGGTAGAGGACTGCTTTTGCTGTTCTCATTGCCTAGTCCCTGACTAACCCTTTGGGGATAATAGTCGTAATTATATGTATATATTAACACAAAAAATCTAATATTACATAACTTAAATATTTTAGTTGAAGTTGTAAATAAAGTGTTTTGACTTCTTTACGCTATGGACCTCTAAAGTAAAGGAAATGAAAAGAAAATGAAAACCTGTAAAATAAACTTTTTTATTCATATTAAATATTAACCATCCATAGTGAACTATTTCAAATTGATGACTACAATGTGGTTTTCTATTATTGATTATCCGAAAATGTACCAATTAAAAATAATTAATATAATCATATTCTTCAACAACAGGTAACTTTGTGCAAGATAGGCGAGAAATGTGTAGTAGACCCGTCAGCAGAAGAAGAGAACTGCAGTGTCATATCGCTGATAGTGGGGGTGACGGGCAACAGGAGATATTACTACCCTGAGCAAGATACAGAGAAACTACCTAATGAAGAAAGCAAATGCACTACGATTGGCATGAATGGGCCGGGCAGTGTAGCCCCGAAAACGCTTAAGGACGCAATTAACCAGGGCATGTAAGTTGTATAAATAAATATCAACATATTAAGAGGGTTTACACATTTCGGTTTCCCATACAAACTTAAAAGTCGAAATTTTTAAAAGCCAATAAACCCATTTTAATAAAAGTTTGCATGCTAAAGCAAAATACAGGGATCTAAATTGTTTGTTAAAAACATTTACAAAAAACGTTTATTCAACTAAGTTATTGCCATTTTAAACTTTCTATAGTCGACTTTAAATCGCAATAACTCAGCTAAATAAATGTTTTTTAGAAATGTTTTCAACAAACTATTTAGATCCCTATATTTTACTTTAGCGTGCAAAGTTTCTTTAAAATTATCTTATTGGTTTTTAAAATTTCGACTTGGAAGTTTGTATGGAAAACCGAAATGCGTAAACCCTCTTAATAAAAAGCAATTGCCGAAATGTTTGTACGCGCATCACTTCTGAACGGCTGCACTTATTTGGCTAATTCTTTTTTGTTGTGTTTGTAATTGTCAGCTCAGGACAAGGTTTGTATGAAACTTTTTTTTTGGAAACGAGTCACGAGTCCTCGCGGGCGTAGTTGCGGGCGGGCTGCTAATATTTATACATGTAAATATTATGTGTATTATATAAATATACTAGCGACCCGCCCGCGCCTTCGTCCACGCTAACTTAGAAAAACCGTCATAGTTCAACCATTTAAAAAAATATATCTACAAAATATAAACAAAAATCATCCTCAGTTAACGCTCTATTTTTTTGTGAAGACTGCATAAAAATCCATTGCGTGGTTTAGGAGAATAGTGCAGTACCACAGACAGAGTAAAACGGCGACTTTACTTTATAATATGTAATGAGTGTTTATATAATTATTAACAGTGTTGCGTAGCGGTGAAAGAATACTACCACTCCCTCCCTTCCCTTGAGGGGTCGTAAAAGGCGACTAACGGAATAAAGACTGCACACACATTGAACAGCATATTGCGGCGATGGGCTCACCACCTGTCAGTCTGAGCACATGTGATAGAGATAGATAGATAAATGATTTATTTATACATGTGCAGTCGCTTTTTGGTGAAAAGTGGACTATGGTAGAGAACCGCTTTTGCAGTCCTTCTTGCCTAGTCTCTGACTAACCCTCGGGGATAAGTCGTGATTATATGTATGTACGGTCGGGGTCACCGTCGCTTTACCACTTTGCAGCGATTTTCGTATATGAAGCGCACCGACCGCCTGGGTACGTGCCCGTACCAAATAGACGACGCGGTGTGCAAGGGATTTTGACCTTTAGACTGGTAAAGCGACGGAGTCCGCCATTGTACTTATGTATGTATGAATTATGTGGCAGCCCTAATGAAAATGGAGCTCAGCTGCCATAATACCAGACACAATTGAAATTCAATTTGTTAGCAACCTCTAGGAGTCTTCGTGACAGACACGAGAACCCCGTGTCTGCCATAAGGCAGACGACACGTGAACCTAAAGCATTTATCGCCGTACTCAGAGATGTCAATTAAGTTTAAATGACAATTACTTTAGAGATCTCTTCTAGAAATAAACTCACCTTTGTATGTCTTGTTTAGACATGGGCGCCGCCGTGGCTCTCCGCCGCCGTTTAGGTATAGCGCGCCGCCGCCGCCGCCGACAGTTCAAAATTTCGCGCCGACTAAACTGTTCCAATGTGTAGGCCGTGCGGGCGCCGCGCGGGGGCGTCAGCTCAGGTGCTCGATGAGGAGGAAGACAACCCTATTTCCGATCAAGAGGGAGAAGAATCTGAAGAACGCCCTTTGTTTGGGGACTTCGCGAACGTGTCTAGCGTTAAGACGTCCACACCAACGCGTTGGCATAGTATCTTAGAAATGTTGGGGAGTATGGCACACTGCTGAAACTGTAACCGGAACCCCGTCAGCTTTCTTAGCCTGGGCTGATGCTCGAGCGAGCGCGCAAATTGTCGGATACCCAGACCTTGAGAAAGCCCCAGTTAAAGAACATTACGTAGAGCACGATTCAATCACATCGGCCCCATCGTCGTTAAACATGCTTCGCACCCACTTGGAAATACCTTTATTTCCACGGAGAGCTTTGAGTTCCTCCCCGTCGCGGACATGAAGCTCCCCCATAGAGGGGTCGGCTATAGGTAATACAAATGGGTGCGAAACATTTGGAAATACCTTTATTTCCACCGCTGATAAAGTCTGACGGCTCACTTGCCCACACTGCAGCTGAGAAGGTAAACTTGTTTGCCACTCTTTTTGCAAAGAACTCACGTCTGGAAGTCGCTGGCAAGGTTCCACCTAAGTTGCCTATCGGTCGGCTACCTCTCCATGGGAGAACCTCACATCCGCAGCAAAGAGGTACTCAAAGCTCTCCGTACTCTAACGTGATTAAGGCTAGTGCTCCTGATAGAATCCCGGCCATTGTCCTACGCACCTGTGCACCTAACTTGTCTACTGTTCTAACACGACTGTATCGCCTCTCACTTGAGTCGGGTCTAGTTCCTCAGTCGTGGAAGCTGGCTAATGTGCAGCCTGTGCCCAAAAAGGCCGCCGTGCCGATCTATCTTACTGTAAGACAATTTCAGTCAAGTCCATACTCTGCAAGATAATGGAACGTGTACTGAACTCTCGACTGCTGGCATACCTTGAGACCAATGATCTCCTCAGTGACTGCCAGTTCGGATTTCGCCTATTATAGATCTGGGAAGTTAGAACTCACGGGTGCATTGGACCTAGAAATAGTGGACAACTTTATATACCTACTTGAGTTCCAACATCAGTAACGATGGTTCGTGCGAGAAGGAAGTGCGCAGGAGAATTGGCATGGCTAAGAGCGCCATGTCTCAGCTTGCAAAAATCTGGAGCGATCGCAATATTTCCGTAAAAACCAAAACTAGACTAGTACGGACTCTTGTCTTCTCGATCTTTTATACGGCGCTGAGACTTGGACACTAAAAGCTGAGACCGCAAATGCATTGACGCTTTTGAGATGTGGTGCTGGAGAAAGATGCTCCGTATTACTTGGACAGTATTTCGGACTAGCGTCTCTTTGTTGCGAGAACTCAAAATCTCCTCGCGGCTGTCATCCTCGGATGTCTACGCAGAATTCTCGAATACTTTGATCACATTGCAAGGAAAGACGGTGACAACCTCGAGAAGCTCATCGTGACTGGCAAAGTAGACGGGAAACGGCCTTGAGGACGCAGCCCAATACGTTGGTCTGACCAGATCCGCACCACTCTTAACTCTTCAGTTCACAACTCCCTCCACACCGCTAGAGACAGAAACAGATGAGGAAAACCATAAGAGAGAAAGTGATGCAGAAGGAAGGTCACGACCCTCAGCTTTGAGGAACACGACGCAAGGAGGAACTCCATTATCAATTTTACCTACTTAGTGACTTTTCGCTGCTCTACGGCGACGATAAAATGTTTTGTTGTTGAAATCTTTATGAAGTGTTGGTTTTATTTATCACTCTTACTTTATCACTCATACACCTTTAACTACATAACCAAAAAAGATTTAAAAAATCCCACGCCGCCGCCGAGCATATTTTTAAGGCGCGCCGCCACTGCTTTTTTTTACTCGGCGCCCATGTCTAGTCTTGTTTAACGTGTTTTTTTAATGTGTGTTACTATGTGCACTAATGGATTAATTAATTAAGTCTCGTGCTGTCACTTTCGTATGTATAGTGCTAAATAAAGAAGGAAACACATTTAATTGTCATTAAAACTTAATTGACCTCTCTGAGTACGGCAGTTGCTGTATATGGTTATTACATTTGATGGCGACTACTACTTAGGTATTATATAATAATAGGCAGGTACCTACTCAAAATTCTGTAAACTGACCTAAAATGTGGTGTTTCAATAAAATTTATTTTAAAGAAAGAAAACTTTTTGCTTGGTGTTAACCCAACCTTTTTGTTTCAGAGTTGCAGTAAAATCTCTTGATAATGCACTGGGACAAGCCCTTTTGAGGGAGCGACAAGAAAACGTTGGGATCAAAAAGCATTCATATGGATTTTTAAAATAAACACTATGCCTAGTTACTTTTTTTATTTTACCTGTCAACTAACACTCTTCGACCTTAGCAAGCACGTATTATACTTACTAAGAATTCTCTTACATCGGTTGTGCCATGCTTAAAATGTGCAGTCGTTTTTTTTAGGTCAAGCCTTCATGATTAAGGATATTGAGTTAGGTACATCCTTCTATTACATCAATAGTTATTATAATTGACCCGTCAAGTAACACGCTTCGACCTTCGCTAGCGCATATACTATACATCGGTTGTGTATGCTATGCATAAAATGTGCAGTACTTTCTTGTTTCAAGGTTCATCATAGAGTTACTCTAAATCCTTGTATTACTTACAAACAGTTTTAATCATTATCTAGAAGGTACTTAGTTTTTTCTTAATCGCTTAAAATTATTAAGTATAATAATTGTCTCTGTGGTCTACTAGTAAAACTATTGATCTCACACCCTTGAAGTCCCGAGTTCGATTTATAGGGCTTGTTAATTATTTTTTTTATTTCGCAACGTGTAAACGCTTTGGCCTTCATCTCACCTGATGGTGGGTCTGATTCTCTAGTTCGAATGACGTTACCTCGATGAGACATCGAGGTAACGTCATTCGAACTGATTCGGTAGAGATTCGGTGAACGTCATTCGGTAGAGATACCTCGACGGTACACTTCACCGATGGCTCGTTACCTCGAAAGGTCAATACCTCGAAGGATCTCTTCCTCGACGGGTCTTTTCTTCGATGGGTTGTCACTTCGAAAAAATCATCAAAAGTACAGTAAATGTATAGTTAGTATATGTATGTGTAACTGAAAGGTGTAAAAATACTAGTGTATTAAAATGAATATCGATATAATCATAGAGGCAACATTTATTATCACTTTTGTCTTATTCTTTTATCAAAATGTTACTAAAAATACACAATAAAAATAAGGGAGACTTCTAAAAGTCATGGGAATTATAACTATACTTTTTATGATTTTTCGAGGTAACAACCCATTGATCAAATGTACCATCGAAGAAAAGACCCGTCGAGGAAGAGATCCTTCGAGGTAACGAGCCATCGGTGAAGTGTACCGTCGAGGTAATGACCATCGAGGTAACGTCATTCGAACTAGAGTATCAGACCCCCTGATGGTAAGTGTCGATAAGGCCGAAGGTGAAAGCGCGCTTCACCCGGAATCCTCAACCACTGAGAGATTGGCTATCTTATATCTATACTGTCAGAAAACATCAATGCTATATATAAACGTCATTGATAAGACAACAGACTTAAATAAGGGTGGTAGTAAACAATAACAATCATGACGTGATGACCAACGACCTGCGTGGTCGTGTGGTTAGCACACTGGTTCTGGCGTTCGCCATCTCTAAGGTTCGATTCTCGATCGGGTCAATTTAGAAAAAAATATTTTTCTAAATTGATTTAGTAGTAATATTTTAATTTTTTCATGAACTTCAAAATGGCGGGACCACTGCTTGTTTTAAACAGACTTTCCCATCTTTTTAAGCACTCATTTGGTACCATTTGATTCTTACAATTATAATTTAGGTATACCTTAGTCTAAGACAATAGTGAAGGTCAACGCTAGCGTGCTGGCTGCTTGGAGCACGCGTCATATGGTCGTTCGTCGTGCACCAGCTAGCGATACTCTTGTATTTAAGTCAACAACATAGTGCAAAACACTTCGGTGGCTCAGAGGCTAAGCGCGGCCTGATAACCGGAGGTCCCGAGTTCAATTCCCAGGTATGGCAGTGTTTCAGATTTATCGATGCATATCCCGGGTTTGAGATATCACCAACCCGCATCGGGCAAGCGTGGTGATTTAAGAGGCCTATTACATCTCGAATGTGATTTTTGCGTAAAATGCCCATTTTCGCATTTTGTAGTAATTTTGCAGTTGTATTTATCGTTTTTATCGAAATAGGATTATAAATTTGTGCATAATATTACAAATCTCCATTCTGTGAGCATAAGTTGAATTCGGACGGCCGGCGCATCGCATTTTGTAGTAATTTTGCAGTTGTATTTATCGTTTTTATCGAAATAGGATTATAAATTTGTGCATAATATTACAAATCTCCATTCTGTGAGCATAAGTTGAATTCGGACGGCCGGCGCATCGCATTTTGTAGTAATTTTGCAGTTGTATTTATCGTTTTTATCAAATTGGATAGTAAATTCATTATAAAATATTTATTCCATATGAAGTAACAATTACTCTGGTATAAATTTTGCTCAATAATATTATCGTCGATAGGAGAAATTCACAGTTAACTTATAGCGATTTTCAAAGTTTTTTGGTTTAGAATAATATTTTTTTCCTATATAAAATCAATGATATCTAAAAATTCCGAGGCCGCTACGCACTATTCGACTAATATAAGAGATAACATTATACTTTTTTTATTTCACTTGTTTAGAACAGTAGTTCAATCGATGAGCTCAAAAAAGTGCCTTCGCGCACTTTATACAAATCTTTCTCTGCAATTTTGGGTTTAAGAGCGGGCTCCCTAAAATAAATCCAGCGCTAGCCCAGCGCGCCCCGCCACCCGCATGCCACACTCGTTACAATAGCGATACATTAACAACCAATTCAAAATTCGCGCGCGCACAGGTCATCCGAGTTCATGATCCAAGAACATAGAATGAATAGAGCATTTTCGACAATTATTTTTCAACTTTATTCAGTAATTTTAAAGACAGATTATTCATATTTTTTATGAGCAGTAGTATGTTAACTTTGATTGTAATATATTGAAGATCATGTTTGTACTTTGTATACCTATTTCATTTTTTATTTATTTTTTGTTTCAATTTTATTTTTTTTATTTATGTAAGTTAACTTTATCATTATGAAACTACTTCGGGAAAAGTAGTGTAAATTATATTTGTCAAGCCGGATTGCAATGTAAATAATTGTATTATTATAATGTTGTTGTTCTTTTTATTTGTTTTATTATAATGCACAAAGACACACTTCAATTTTACACATTTTATTAGCCCCCGACGCAAAACTAAGGGTGTTGCAAGTTTAACCCCTCAAGCCCCAAGCGGCCATATTTGGCCGCACCTAAAAACTCGCTATTCCGTCGGACCCCAAACGGCCAAAATATGGCCGCGCTAGCCGCGCTCTCCACTTGACTTTGTACCGTGTTTTGATACACTTAAGGACTACTTTAGTATGAACACGGTTGATTATTTCGGTCTTGTGGTACATTTTATGCATCGTGAACGCAAAATTTAACATGAATTGCTTTTGATTTTTTTTTCCTATTCTGCAAATTTAAATTGACAGCACCTGCTGTCAAAATTTTTTGACATTTCGATGCCAAGACTGAGAGGTTAACGTGTGTATTTGAGTAATTTGTTTATCTGTACGAATTATCGTATCTTCCGAACGGATGCACCGATTTTGATTTTGTTTTTTTTTATTTGAGAGGTGTCTTGATCGAGAGTGATTTTGAGCCAGAATCTATCAATCAATTAAAATGTTTTTACTTTTTTAAGAAGAATTGTGTTTTAAGAAAATCTGTTTAGCCTTTTGAAGATCATTATCTCTACATAGTCGAGAAAAGGATTTGAGCAACTTTCATAAGTCTGATCGATTCAAAATTTGATACCCTGTAACATAAATGATATTGAAAGAACATGGTAATTTTGACCTGATGCTGCAGCATCTGCAAGAATAACTAATTCCTTACCAACTTACAACATAGGTATCGTGTTTAGGCTCATAGGAATGGTCTCTATCAATAGATTGTAGCTACGTGATGATCAACTGATAACGGAGCAGGGAAAAAAATGGGAATAAGTTGGTGAGGGATTCTAAGCTTCTTTTACTTTTAATGTTTTTTATATATTTTATCGTCTTATTAACGCTTGAATATACCTAAGTAAAAACTTTTACTTGTTCTATCGATATGAAATTATTGGATAATTAAAAATAAATTACCTATTGGAAAAATAAAATCCAACCAGTCAATCAAAGTAAATTTATTTTGATATGGAGGTAGAATTATAATTCCGTAAAACCTAATTAACGTCACTCTACTGCTGGAGCCTTGCAACTCGTGACCTCCGACGAGTCTTCATTACTGTTACGTATAGCTATAATGTCAGTGGGAGTGATTGTTTTAGTCGTCACTTATTCTGTATATCCTTCGGCTTGATAATATCAATCCGATTTTTTATTTACAGTAACCTGAAAATATAAAAAGAGACGAGATACTTATACAAAATGTGTGACATATCTAATTATTGTGTTCAACTGATATAATACATTATAACTGATATAATAATATATTATATTAGTATTATATTTGTTTAAATTAATACTCACTTGACCATTCCTGTCACGTTTCTAGAAATGAACTTTATATAAAAAAGCTATAAAATTTCGAGTGCTCTGTAGAATTTAAACTTTCAACCTAATACCTAAGTATATCGAAGCTCAAGAAACAACAAGATAACTGACACCGAAACATTTAGTTAGACCACTCACAACTACGGGTATAGAAAATAGACCGAAACGTCAAATGATAGGTAAGTAACTGTTTAGAGTATGTTATTTGTTCTTGCGTTATCCCGTACAAATCAAACTTGTTCAATTTGAAACGCTGAAATGTACCTTATGTTTAAAAACAATAAATAAAATACGTACTTGAGTTAGATCTTCACATATAGTCAGTAATGGAATGGTTGCGCTTTGAGCATCAGCGTTATTTTGCCAGTTCCTAGGCTTAGGAACGTTAATCTAAGAAATATCAATTCAGGTCATTTGAAACAAACACTAATACAGTATTTAAAATTAAATATCGAAATAAATTATAAAAGTACTAATAATCAAATTAATAAAGAGTTTTTTCTTTAAAGATTGGATTTGTATTAAAAAAATTAACTTTGCTGAAATCATATAATAAGAAACTATTTGATTTAAATAACACTTACCTTTCCTCTAAACAAATTGGAATCGGTAATGAATGTATTAGTTTATTTGGCGACTCCACGCGTTGTCTTTGTTCCGAAGTACAAATTGTTCCTTTAGTTAGAGAAAGCGTATTATTTTGTTTATGCAAAGCTCTTAGTATCATTTTTATTATTGTATGTACTTACATTGATTATTAATTTTGAAGGACTACAGACCATCGTGGCGATGGTTTAACAGCCTTAGTCAAATAATTTTTTAAATAGGTACCTAAGTCAAAAATCCTTAACAAATCTGCTTATAGTTTTAGAGCTATCGCAGATTAGCACAAAAAAAATAGGTCAGTAATATTATGTGATAGACTACGGCAAGACTTACGATAGGTACCCAAAATCTACGTACGGAAATGGATTCAAAATTATACTTATACTCTCATATATTACGCATTATATACTTCGAATCTCTTTTTTTCCTCGAAACATATTTTTATTTTTCTTGTTGCCCATAATTTGGCTAGTCAAAACGACTTGCTAAACAATTAGTTGTACGTAATAAAATAATAACGTAAGCAGCATCTCTGTCACGTGCGCTAGCGAGTTGCACAGGTCCACCGTTCATGACGCGCATTGCGGGACTGAGAGTGCGCTCGCGTAGATTTTAGAATAGTTCTATTTCTGCAGTAGTACGGTTGAATATTGCGTGCGCCGCTTCAACACGCTTAGCGCAGAAGTAAATGACGTAAGTCACAAAACTGTTTTCATTTATAATTCGATTATTAAGTACTCAGTTGAAAAATGGTCTTACCAGTCCCTAACTAACTATCTTAGTAATATATTCGTTGAATTTTTATACGTAAGGCTCTATAACGTAAAAAGATATACGTAATAATATCTCAAAAACTCATCATTTTCGATAAATAAAAGTATCGTACATAAACCAATATTTTTTGTTTTTGCTTTGCTCAAGCCTTAGTCAACTATACAAAGAAACATATACTTAAATTTGACATGTCTAGTATGCTGTACACATATGATAATTTATCTTCGAAATCGCTACTCGTTTAGGCAGCCGCCTCTTAATTAGTAAGTTAAGAAAGCGAGGCCGCTACGCACTATTCCAATAGCTATTCTACACTATTCAATAAGTCATAATTGTTAATGTATTTTTGTTTCTTAGATCCATAACGCCGATTTTACGCAAAAATCACAGTCGAGATGTAATAGGTCTGCCAACACCCATCAATTGTACCGATGACTTGATTTCAATGATGGAGGCCTTTGCCCAGCAGTGGGACAGTACGTAGGTACTATAGATTACTTGAGCGCGTGCAACAACCCAAGGTGGCGAAGCAAGCCAAACGTTACTTGTTCGGTAGGGGTGTACTACGCAATAGCGAAAGACGATAGCTCGAATGACAACAGCGCGAAGACGATATTGCGAAAGTACCATCGCTCGAAAGTGTAATTGCGCGACACACAAAAGCGCTCATTTGCGCGAAAATCACACCAGCGAACATATTTATGTTTTCTGGGGGATTAGCAGTAGACATCTATTCACTCTTTATATAATTAATTAAATAAGCAGTAATGTTGAATGATTTTTTTAAACATTTTTATTATTAGAAATCATGAAATTCACAATTCTTTGAACATCTAAAATTCATAACAAAAAACGCATTAAATTATATTATCAGACGCAGGAATAATATAAGCACTGTTGATTTTATTCGTGGAATTGCCATGAATCTAAGGTTGTAAAATAAATAATCATAAATTCAGATTCAGATGTTGAATTGTTGAGTAAAAGTAGCATATTTTGTTAATTTTTAGATTTTTTTTTGTGAATTTCATGATTTCTAATAATAAAAATATTTAAATAAAATCATTCAACATTACTGCTTATTTAATTAATTATATAAAGAGTGAATAGATGTCTACTGCTAATCCCCCAGAAAACATAAATCTGTTTTTCGCGCAAATGAACGTTCGCGCTTTTGTGTGTCGCGCAATTAAGTTTTCGCGCAAATGAACGTTCGCGCTTTTGTGTGTCGCGCAATTAAGTTTTCGCGCAAATGAACGTTCGCGCTTTTGTGTGTCGCGCAATTACACTTTCGAGCGATGGTACTTTCGCAATATCGTCTTCGCGCTGTTGGCATTCGAGCTATCGTCTTTCGCTATTGCGTAGTACACCCGTTCGGTAGAAGTGCCTGGGAAAATTGTATAGGCAAAAGTTATTTGCCCCACTTCTAAGTTATTTAGGTTGTCAGGCACTTTTACCGAACAAATCGTAAAAATGTAAGTAAGTAAGCGTAAATCATTTATTCGGCAACATCATTAAAAAAAACTACAGACTGGAAGAGAAAATAATAATAAAAAGTAAAAAATAATAGTTTTTATTTCACTTCGATACGAGAAGTATTTACAAAGTTTTTGTACATAAATAATTGCATAAAACGCTACTACCTCGCTTAGTTCGCTGGCACTCGACCACAGACTTAGTAGATGCTACGCATCACTCGACTGACGTGACGTGACGTCATCGTATCCGATAGCCCCTGCCGCCGCTCTCGCCGCCCGCACCCGGCGGGCGTCCGATTTAAAGATGGAACAAATCATTGATAGCAGTAAAAATTCATATGATTTAGTTTTTCATATGACATAACTGCTATTGTCATTCGCAATCGCAGCGATTATGATTTCTCACTAGTGCGTGCGTGTATGAACGAGCGACCACGGCGAGCATGCACGACAATCATACGAGCGAGGTGTGAGCGGGACGCATCTACTCAAACAATCCCTGCGTGCGAGTAGTGCGTCCGATTGACCTGTGACCCGGGTCGCAGTCTAAAATGAAATGACATTTCACCTGTGCGGGCGGTCGTCCTCGTCAGTCATAAGCACTTGCGCGTTGTTGTGTGACATATTTTAATGTCCTGTTACATCATAATCATTACTCAATGGGCGATTTTCTGACAGCCCAAATTAAAAAGTAAAAATTAGTTCAAAAACACTCGATAGGTGTCGTTTTATGAAAGCTGGGCTACTTATAAGCTGTAATAAATTCTACACTTTTACTTGTCTACCAAAAGAATAAAAAAATAGTATTTACTTACCTATTTATATTCAGGACATCCAGAACCTATTTCTATTTTGGAATAGAATAAATATTACGCAGCCATACACGTGCTCTTCATGAACCCGCCTTTTACTAAGCGCCATACTAATCTATGCTAAGCGCCATCTATGAAGTCACTTACGAACCAATTTCTTTTTTTTTTTGATCTCGGAAAATCGCCCAATTCATTTCAATATTTGCAATGATAAATAGTAGAAAAATCACTCTCAGTGAAAAATAGCAGGTGTGAAAAATAGCAGGTGAAATCACTGTAATAAAAAAAATCATATGATCATATGATTATGATTTCTAAATAGCAATCATTTCCATCCCTAGTCCGATTAGATATTTGCACAAAGAATTATTAAGTAATCTGCGTGGCAAACAAATTAAACGCTACGAAATCTTCGCTACGATAAACCGAATATATGGGATTGACATAAGCAAAAGTTACCTACGACGTAAAATTTACGCTAAAATAGACCTAATTGACAGTTTGACAAGAATAGAATAGAATAGAATAGAATAGTTATTTATTGTTCACTGTGTACAAATAAGGTCTTAATAGTAATTTTTGACACAACAGTGTGCCCATTTCGGACATACAATATTTAAAATTTTTGGATATTAATTACAATACAAATAATTAATAAAAAAATTAAAAAAATAACAATGATCCTAATTTTCAATTTTTTTCAATAAATAATTAATTAAGTATAAATGTAATTATGATAATAATTCAAATTAAATTAATGTCTATTAATAAAAAAATCACTTAAATTATAAAATTCATTACACAATAACCACGACTTTAATCCTTTTTTAAACACATTTCCATTCAACATTTTTATAGAATTCGGCAAATGATTATAAATTTTAACACTCATTTCATAGGTACCCCTCTGCATAAAAGAGCTCTTTACAGTGGCTTTATTGATACAAATATCATATTTATATTGTGAGCGTAGATTATTTTTAAATTTTGTTTTACATTCAAAAAGTTCCCTATGCTCATTAACTAAATTACAAATTTCTAGGATATAAATACAAGTCAAAGTTAATAATTTCTTACTTTTAAACGTATTTCTTAGTGTATCATTATTATAAATACGGTATATAATTCGTATGCATTTTTTTTGTAAAATAAAACAGGACTGTGATTCTACAGAATTACCCCAAAATATTATGCCATAGGTCAGGAGGGGATACACGTAACCAAAATAAGCACTCCTTGCCACATCCTCTGACGTTACATTCCTTAGTATTGAGAGTGCATAGCAATAGCTAGAAATTTTTTTGTTAACTTTTTCCACATGATATTTCCAGTTAAGATGAGTGTCCATTGTAACACCCAAAAAGTTGATATGGTTAACCTCAACAATTTGTTCACCTTCAATAGTGATGTTAAAATCTAAAGCAGTTCGTTTATAATTTCTAAATTGCATTATCTTTGTTTTACTTATGTTAACTTTTAGGTTTAAGGAGGCGAGCCAGGTCCAATGTGCTGTTAATTTCGATATTGTATTCCAATTCGCTACAGTTGCTTTTTGGAATAAATATTGTGGCGTCATCTGCAAACATGACGCAAAGATGGGTCAGTACTAGAGGCAGTTCATTTAAATATGTTAAAAACAACAACGGTCCCAGAACGCTACCCTGAGGGACTCCTATGTTTATAGGTTTAAAATCCGACATGACTCGCTCTATAGTTTTTGATTTTTTATTGTAGACATCTAAAATGGTTGCCTGCACTCTATTGTCTAAGTAAGTTTCCATAAACTTTAATGCATTTCCGCGCACACCTATACGTTCCAATTGTATTATGAGGATTTTATGAATGACACAGTCAAATGCCCTTGACATGTCCAGAAATAAGCCTGCACAGCCTTTTTTATTATTGACTTCCTTCCAGACTTCCAATAGTACCTTGTATATAGCGAGAGTAGTATTTTTATTTTTCTGAAAGCCGAACTGGTTTTTATGCAATACGTTATTAGTGTTTAAAAACGAAATAATCCTACTATGTATAATTTTTTCAAAAATTTTTGCAAAATTGGGGAGCAAGGCTATTGGTCTGTAGTTAGTCAAATCCGTCTTTAACCCTTTTTTGTAAAGAGGTTTGACCAAAGATATTTTTAAGTCACTTGGAAAACAGCCAGTCTCAATGGGCGATTTTCTGACAGCCCAAATTAAAAAAGTAAAAATTAGTTCAAAAACACTCGATAGATGTCGTTTTATGAAAGCTGGGCTACTTATAAGCTGTAATAAATTCTACACTTTTACTTGTCTACCAAAAGAATAAAAAAATAGTATTTACTTACTTATTTATATTTAGGACATCCAGAACCTATTTCTATTTTGGAATAGAATAAATATTACGCAGCCATACACGTGCTCTTCATGAACCCGCCTTTTACTAAGCGCCATTCTAATCTATGCTAAGCGCCATCTATGAAGTCATTTACGAACCAATTTCTTTTTTTTTTTTTGATCTCGCAAAATCGCCCATTGACAAGTTTATAATGAACACCAGAGGCTTTACTATGTATGGAATACTAGATTTTATTAGCTGGACCGGTATATTATCAATACCAGTTGATTTTTTACTTTTTAAGTTTTTTATAATCTTTATTAGTTCATTTACATCAACAGGACTCAAAAAAATACTTTTGCAATTTGAAGAAGTTAAAGGTTTATAATCCGGTTTATGTAGGTTGGGCTCACATAGTTTTACTAAGTAATTATTAAATGTTTTGGCAATTTCAATTGGTCGTGTAATTAGTTTTCCATCCTTTGTTATGGCATGTACTGTTTCTTTTATATTATTATTCTGTGCTGTATTTTCTTTAATAACATTCCACGTAGCTTTGTTTTTATTAAAACTTTTATTGATATGTCGTATATTAGAATTTTTTTTAGACCGTCTTGTAACAAATTTCATTATTCTGCTATATTGTTTATATATATTTAGACTTGCAGTATTATTGTGTCGTCGTGTTTGTAAGTACAAAAGTCTTTTATTTCTACTTGCAATTGTGATTCCTTTAGTTTTCCATTTTGGACATTTTTTGTAAGTTATTTTAATTTTGCTTTGTGGTATACATAAGTCATAAAGTAGACTGTACATTTCTATAAATGTTTTATATGCAATATTTGCATCCGTTTCCTTATAAACGTTTGCAAAACTTACTTGCTCCAAATATTTTAAAAAGATTTCTAAGTGTAGATCTATATTTCTTTTATAAACGAACCAATATTTTTGATGCCAAGAATCGCTAATCTAGCGATCACTCAAACATTGAAGATAAAAATTCACACAAAATGGCGATTGTTTGATCAGCTGATGAAGGAATAGTTGTGTTGTGTTGAAAGTTTTGTTTAAAATGCTCTTTTTAGGGCTATTGTGGACTGCGATAATCAAGTGCTCAGGCGCTAAGGAAGAAATGTTTCCCTACGTTACTTGGAGCAAATTAACGAAATCGAGTTTGTTGTACTTGTGAATAGTTCTCGGAGTTCTCGTTTACGAACTTTCAAATATTTAGCTGAGGTCTGCCGGGAATTGCGTGCTGATATAGTTGTTGCGATGTGAGTGACCAAATAAATGTGTCATGCAACATTTTCCGCAACGAAGAGCAAGTCGCTGCATAACAATTTGTAGGGGCTCTCAAACCATACAAACATTTGGGCCAAATAAATCCACCTAAGTACCTTTAATCATGACAAGAAAGGTCAAGAATAAGACAACAGTAAGGGACTTTTTGTATAAATATTAAATGTAACCTATCCATAATGTCCATTTATCAATTTATAACTTAGATTGCCTATTTTTTTACAGATTCCAATGAAGATTTAATTTGCCAGGTAGCTTAGAGTATTAAACCAAGGCTCTAAGTGTAGTAAGGTGTACCTATTGACTATACCCTATAAATCTTATACAGACAAGCATCTTTCTTAATAGGAAAAGATATCAGTCCTTACGTTCAAACGGTAAGTTTTAATAAATAAATTATTACTTACATAATAAAGGTAAGTATTATGCCTATTATTATATTGGGATTTACCAGGAAATGTCAGTTTTGTTAAAATTGCTAGAATAAAGAGTATTGACATAAAGATAAAAATATTTTATGTGGTTTTGCAGATTTGAGACGACGATTCAAAAATCTTAAATGTTACCTCATAATTTGGAGGATGGACTTCCTCAGAATGGTGAACAAACATGGTTATTTGGTAAAAAACAATATCAAGCAATTTTGTATAATACATAGGTATTTACCTACTAACTTTTTATCTATGACAATTTTCTATAAGTAAGTATATTGTTCTAATTTCTTAGGAGATTCTGGATACCTTCAAAAAGCATGGTTAATGATAATAACAATAATATTTAATGCTGCATCAGACTCACAAGAAAGGAGGAGTGTGTACCACATGTCATATCCAACAATGAAACTGCATTGAACATGGCTTTGGCATCGTTGAATTTAGTTATTTATATGATTTTTTTTGTGGAGCTCTAATGTTGTCAACGTTTTTATTCTACAAAAAGGAGCAGTCTGTGCCACAAATATAGTTAATTTAGTTCTAAGTTTATTGTGCTTTATTTAAAAAGATTTACTTATGTACAAAAAAACAATACCTTCGTTGACAACATTTTTATTTTAAGAAAAGGAACAGTGTGCCATAAATATATTTAACCCATAAAATAGTGATTTGGTTTATATGATGGGGAAAAATTAAGTATAAAGTTAATTTAGTTCTAAGTTTATTGTACTTTATTAAAAAGATTTACTTAGGTAGGTACTACTAAAAAACAGTACCTTCATAAACACACAATTGGCATTTATTTTTATACACATATAGTTTTAATGTCAATAAGAGAAAGTGAAGCCTCATATTTAATAAACTTTGACTTTGAGAGAGTTAGGTAAGGAAATAAGAATATATTAAGAAATACAACATTAATGTTATTTTTTACTTGATATTTAATTTTACTTGCAGTAGGTACCTATAGAAAATGTTTAAGTACCTACTTATATCAATTTCTACTAGTCATAACATTAAGCTATTGAAGTTGTACTTGATTCATTATCAACATACAAAGGTAATTATATGTATAAACTTGCATTATTATTATCCGATTATTAAATCTGGTGGGTTCTATTGTGTTTGTTATAATATTGTTTTTTCTTTAAATAGGTGGCTTAACATAAGGTGGCTTGTTATACATATAATACAAATTAAGTTCCATATCTAGCATACTCTGTAATAGTTTAGTTATTATCAATTAGGCGATTGTAAAGTAATCGATTGTAATTGTTGCTTGAGTTTGTAATGTTACTATCACATTTTTATTTGTGTGAATCTGTAAATGGTTTGCTGTTTCACATTTTCAGTGTTATACTTTTTATAGAACTGTCGATTCACTTGTGAATATAAAATAAATAAATAAAATTAATTGTTTTTAAATTATTTTTGGTAAATATATACTACCTACCTACTAACTTTTTATGTATGACAATTTTCTATAAGTAAGTATATTGTTCCAATTTCTTAGGAGATTCTGGATACCTTGAAAAAGCATGGTTAATCATAATAACACCAATATTTAATGCTGCATCAGGCTCACAATAAAGAAGGGATGTGTACCACATGTCGTATCCAACAATGAAACTGCATTAAACATGGCTTAAAGTTGTACTTGATTCATTATCAACATACTAGGGTAATTATAAAAAATTAATTGTTTTAAAATTATTTTTGGTAAACATATAAATAATCCTGTTTTATTTCGAAACATTATCAACCAACTCATAATGAATGGCAGTGAAATAAATAATGTAAAATAAATAAATATTTTAACTTGTCGCGAAGAGACCACGATCATGTCATTTTGTCTGTGAAGGCGTATATTTAATAAATGATTTGACTTTTAATTTCAATTATTTTCGGTACCTACCGCTATAAATAAGTAACAATAAAACAATCCTATATTAAGGCGATGTTGTCTTCATCGTCATCCTATGAACGTCCTGAACGTTCCCACATGAACGACAGCACTAAGGCAGACTGGGCTATAACAGGCTTAAGCCCTGAGCCAATACAACCGCAGTGTGCTTTACGTGCCTTCCGAAGCACGGAGGAGCTCGAGACGCTTTTTATTTGGTTACCCATCCTTTAGCTCGGTAATGTGAAAGTTGCGTAACTAACTGGCAAGATCACAAACTGGTGCGGCGCGGGCGGGGACTTTT
Organism: Scoparia ambigualis; assembly: GCA_963921215.1. NCBI lineage: Eukaryota > Metazoa > Arthropoda > Insecta > Lepidoptera > Crambidae > Scoparia > Scoparia ambigualis. The sequence goes on from OY992504.1 coordinate 19,587,497, forward strand.
TGCATTAGTTAAACCTCTAGCATTACCTTTCAAGTAACAGTAAGTACATTGCTTCGCTAGTTTGCATATTTTAAAATTAGTTTCAATTTAACTAGCAAAACCATGTACTTGGAATGTTTTTAATTTTATTTTATTTAGGACAATAATCAATTAGAAAAGTAATGTGATAGGTGTTGTAGTTAGACAACTAAACCCGAAAGCCTTAGCCGCTACGCCATAGAGTTACTTTAGGCGATGTACTCATACAAGATGCAAACGTTTTGAATCACTACATAGTGGGTACTCGCATCTAAGATCAAACTGTTTAAATGTTCGCGCGGTTTGTAACATTTAGTGTTATCACTTATTTCATTACAGACGGACGTCAAGTTGTTAATATTTGAGAAATTCTTGGCAGCAAGCGTTTGCTTGTGGTCTTCAGTCTTAATTTATTTATATTATAAGCTGAAAAATGGGTTTGGTCTCATATCAATATCATATTATGGTAGGTAAGTCACTCGTCATCATTATAAGTACTTATTTACAAACGTGCTTGCCTGGCGAACTTCCGGCGAAAAAAGCGATTGATTCATTTTTCAAATTGTCTCAAGGAGTCTACCCGAATTTCTTAGTAAAGTGACATTCAATTCACTAAAACTCAAAAGGATCGGTGTGGTTACTACCTATTTATTAATCTTACATAAGCGTTACATTATCATCAAACAAAAAAATACTAAGACAAGCCTGTATGTTCTATATCCCTAGGCCCTCTGAGGGCCTAGTCAACTGGCAAACGCTCGACCGGTGACAGCTTCAAAATCGCTCATCAAATTCGCTAGGCTACATCGATATCGATAAGCTAAGGGATATAGAACATACAGGCTTGTCTTAGTATTTTTTTGTTTGATGATAATGTAACGCTTATGTAAGATTAATAAATAGGTAGTAACCACACCGATCCTTTTGAGTTTTAGTGAATTGAATGTCACTTTACTAAGAAATTCGGGTAGACTCCTTGAGACAATTTGAAAAATGAATCAATCGCTTTTTTCGCCGGAAGTTCGCCAGGCAAGCACGTTTGTAAATAAGTACTTATAATGATGACGAGTGACTTACCCACCATAATATGATATTGATATGAGACCAAACCCATTTTGCAGCTTATAATATAAATAAATTAAGACTGAAGACCACAAGCAAACGCTTGCTGCCAAGAATTTCTCAAATATTAACAACTTGACGTCCGTCTGTAATGAAATAAGTGATAACACTAAATGTTACAAACCGCGCGAACATTTAAACAGTTTGATCTTAGATGCGAGTACCCACTAGGTAGTGATTAAAACGTTTGCATCTTGTATGAGTACATCGCCTAAAGTAACTCTATGGCGTAGCGGCTAAGGCTTTCGGGTTTAGTTGTCTAACTACAACACCTATCACATTACTTTTCTAATTGATTATTGTCCTAAATAAAATAAAATAAAAAACATTCCAAGTACATGGTTTTGCTAGTTAAATTAAAACTAATTTTAAAATATGCAAACTAGCGAAGCAATGTAGGTACTTACTGTTACTTGAAAGGTAATGCTAGAGGTTTAACTAATGCAAAAAGTCCCCGCCCGCGCCGCACCGGTTTGTGATCTTGCCAGTTAGTTACGCAACTTTCACATTACCGAGCTAAAGGATGGGTAACCAAATAAAAAGCGTCTCGAGCTCCTCCGTGCTTCGGAAGGCACGTAAAGCACACTGCGGTTGTATTGGCTCAGGGCTTAAGCCTGTTATAGCCCAGTCTGCCTTAGTGCTGTCGTTCATGTGGGAACGTTCAGGACGTTCATAGGATGACGATGAAGACAACATCGCCTTAATATAGGATTGTTTCATTGTTACTTATTTATAGCGGTAGGTACCGAAAATAATTGAAATTAAAAGTCAAATCATTTATTAAATATACGCCTTCACAGACACAATGACATGATCGTGGTCTCTACGCGACAAGTTAAAATATTTATTTATTTTACATTATTTATTTCACTGCCATTCATTATGAGTTGGTTGATAATGTTTCAAAATAAAACATAGGATTATTTATATGTTTACCAAAAATAATTTTAAAACAATTAATTTTATTTAATTACCCTAGTATGTTGATAATGAATCAAGTACAACTTTAAGCCATGTTTAATGCAGTTTCATTGTTGGATACGACATGTGGTACACATCCCTTCTTTATTGTGAGCCTGATGCAGCATTAAATATTGGTGTTATTATGATTAACCATGCTTTTTGAAGGTATCCAGAATCTCCTAAGAAATTGGAACAATATACTTACTTATAGAAAATTGTCATACTTACATAAAAAGTTAGTAGGTAGGTAGTATATATTTACCAAAAATAATTTAAAAACAATTAATTTTATTTATTTATTTTATATTCACAAGTGAATCGACAGTTCTATAAAAAGTATAACACTGAAAATGTGAAACAGCAAACCATTTACAGATTCACACAAATAAAAATGTGATAGTAACATTACAAACTCAAGCAACAATAATAATTACAATCGATTACTTCACAATCGCCAAATTGATAATAACTAAACTATTACAGAGTATGCTAGATATGGAACTTAATTTGTATTATATGTATAACAAGCCACCTTATGTTAAGCCACCTATTTAAAGAAAAAACAATATTATAACAAACACAATAGAACCCACCAGATTTAATAATCGGATAATAATAATGCAAGTTTATACATATAATTACCTTTGTATGTTGATAATGAATCAAGTAGAACTTCAATAGCTTAATGTTATGACTAGTAGAAATTGATATCAGTAGGTACTTAAACATTTTCTATAGGTACCTACTGCAAGTAAAATTAAATATCAAGTAAAAAATAACATTAATGTTGTATTTCTTAATATATTCTTATTTCCTTACCTAACTCTCTCAAAGTCAAAGTTTATTAAATATGAGGCTTCACTTTCTCTTATTGACATTAAAACTATATGTGTATAAAAATAAATGCCAATTGTGTGTTTATGAAGGTACTGTTTTTTAGTAGTACCTACCTAAGTAAATCTTTTTAATAAAGTACAATAAACTTAGAACTAAATTAACTTTATACTTAATTTTTCCCCATCATATAAACCAAATCACTATTTTATGGGTTAAATATATTTATGGCACACTGTTCCTTTTCTTAAAATAAAAATGTTGTCAACGAAGGTATTGTTTTTTTGTACATAAGTAAATCTTTTTAAATAAAGCACAATAAACTTAGAACTAAATTAACTATATTTATGGCACAGACTGCTCCTTTTTGTAGAATAAAAACGTTGACAACATTAGAGCTCCACAAAAAAAATCATATAAATAACTAAATTCAACGATGCCAAAGCCATGTTCAATGCAGTTTCATTGTTGGATATGACATGTGGTACACACCCCTCCTTTCTTGTGAGTCTGATGCAGCATTAAATATTGTTGTTATTATCATTAACCATGCTTTTTGAAGGTATCCAGAATCTCCTAAGAAATTAGAACAATATACTTACTTATAGAAAATTGTCATAGATAAAAAGTTAGTAGGTAAGTACCTATGTATTATACAAAATTGCTTGATATTGTTTTTTACCAAATAACCATGTTTGTTCACCATTCTGAGGAAGTCCATCCTCCAAATTATGAGGTAACATTTAAGATTTTTGAATCGTCGTCTCAAATCTGCAAAACCACATAAAATAGTTTTATCTTTATGTCAATACTCTTTATTCTAGCAATTTTAACAAAACTGACATTTCCTGGTAAATCCCAATATAATAATAGGCATAATACTTACCTTTATTATGTAAGTAATAATTTATTTATTAAAACTTACCGTTTGAACGTAAGGACTGATATCTTTTCCTATTAAGAAAGATGCTTGTCTGTATAAGATTTATAGGGTATAGTCAATAGGTACACCTTACTACACTTAGAGCCTTGGTTTAATACTCTAAGCTACCTGGCAAATTAAATCTTCATTGGAACCTGTAAAACAAATAGGCAATCTAAGTTATAAATTGATAAATGGACATTATGGATAGGTTACATTTAATATTTATACAAAAAGTCCCTTACTGTTGTCTTAATCTTGACCTTTCTTGTCATGATTAAAGGTACTTAGGTGGATTTATTTGGCCCAAATGTTTGTATGGTTTGAGAGCCCCTACAAATTGTTATGCAGCGACTTGCTCTTCGTTGCGGAAAATGTTGCATGACACACATTTATTTGGTCACTCACATCGCAACAACTATAACAGCACGCAATTCCCGGCAGACCTTAGCTAAATATTTTAAAGTTCGTAAACGAGAACTCTGAGAACTATTCACAAGTACAACAAACTCGATTTCGTTACTTTGCTCCAAGTAACGTAGGGAAACATTTCTTCCTTAGCGCCTGAGCACTTGATTATCGCAGTCCACAATAGCCCTAAAAAGAGCATTTTAAACAAAACTTTCAACACAACACAACTATTCCTTCATCAGCTGATCAAACAATCGCCATTTTGTGTGAATTTTTATCTTCAATGTTTGAGTGATCGCTAGATTAGCGATTCTTGGCTTGTCAAACTGTCAATTAGGTCTATTTTAGCGTAAATTTTACGTCGTAGGTAACTTTTGCATATCGCACCCCTAGATGTAAACTCCGGTAAGTCAAAAAAATGCGCAATTGAGTTAGTTACATATTCGATCTCCTGATTTTACGCTCAACCCGAGAATATAACTCCCATATCTTCAATCGTTACCGTTGCCGAGAGATGGCGCTACGCGTACCTTTAGATGAATTAACTCGCGTCAATGGGCGCGGTCACTACGCCGCCATTTTTAGTTACCAGCTGGACGTGAAGTAAGAAGGTCGCTTTTCAAGCGGCGGATTTTGAGTTGCTGGAGTTTACATGAAGTTTAACAGGTAAGTTTCTTGTTCTAATTCGAATTGACGAGGTTTTGTTGATGTTTAGGTGCTAGAAGTAATCGATGAATTTGAGTTGCGGGAGTTTTGATGATTTTTTGTCGCAATATTTTTTGTAGTCAAATCAAAATAAGAACTTATTGATGACAGAAAAAGTAAATTTATAGTTGCGCTAGTTTTGTTGAAGGAATGTTTGAATGGTTTTTACTTGGAAACTTAATGATATAAACTACTTATGAAAATAGAGAATTGCATAACTTTTTTTGTATTCTTAAATCAAATCAATTATTATTTATGAAATTGGATACATACACGTGATAATTGCTTTTTTTGAGTTGTTTGAGTTTACGTGATTTATGTTTATGTTTTTTTTATGTTTTAGACAATGAAAGGGCGCGGAAAACGTTTACTTGACATGGTTACTGATAGAAGAAAGGATCCCGAGCCTATCGAAGATGAAGAACCTTGCCAGTTAGGAGAAGATCTCAGCAAGCTGTCCAAAAATTGCTCCCAGTCAAAACATCCTATGCAGAGACGGAATTTAAAAAATGTGTAGTGAATAAGAGAAAAGCCACTCGTACAGTGAGAGCATTATCAGAGTTTCCAACCAGTTTAAGCAGAGCTTACACAGAAAAAATTACTTTGTCGGATGCGAAAAAAAAAGACATTAAAGAGCTGGTCGATAAAAATATAATTCCGAAGTTGTACTACGACTGTTATTACAAAAATATTCTGTAAACCAAACCTTATAATTATTACACCAAAATAGTTTATATTTAGCATGCTATTAAGAACGATACATAAGGATCTGATCGGAAACTATTCTTTAACATTTTGCCTACGATGCAATAAAGCCTAGTTTGAGCAATTGGTGTGTAATGCCATATTGTAGTCAAGTATGTTAGTGAAATTTTAACAAAACTGTGATTTGTAACCTCAGGGTATTAAGTAATATTAGTTAGTTAAGTAAAAATGCGACTGAAAAAGAGATTAAGAGACTGTTTTTTAATTAAATAAGGCAAAAAGTGTTAACCTATAAGAGTGTTTTTTTTTATAAAGTAAAGATTTAATTTCATTATTCTTAATTTTCACGCTGAATAGTAATTAATAGTTTTAAGTTACTTAAGTCAAAAGAGGCTGCATTTAATTTTGTTTCATGATACAAGTAGGTACCTACTACGTTTGTTATTAAATGCATAAGTAGATATGGAACTGAATACCAATGTTAAACTACTTCTAAGAAATAATTTCTATTCATAGTTTGTAACATTGATCTCATTTTATAATAATAATAGTAATACCTAGTATTAAGTATGTTAAAAAGTGAGATTTGCTTAGTTATCTATTATAAATTAGATTTTGTATGCCTAAGTCGGCTTGGACAAACTTTATAACGCTACATAAATGACTGATTAAACCGGTGCATGGTGCGATTCAACCTTAGTACTTTTTTTATAAATAAATTTCAATTTAACCATGAATTAGTTTTATTACAATCATTCCTGTGCTGTGTATTTTTAGATTACCAAAATAATAGTTTATTTCACCCATTTAAATCATCATCATCAGCAATCAGCATGCATTAGTCCACTGCTAGACAAAGGGCTCTCCTATGGTAGGCCACAATACTCTGCTCTGCCTCCAAACTACATCAGCGAACCGCTTCAGATCCTCGGGCTGGTGGGCATAAATACTAGTAACTCAAAAAAACGCCAAAAATATCGCCCCAATTTTAGCATGAAAACAAACGTAACTACTTTTTCCTTCAAGTAAACTAATGTAACTCCACTTTATGTACAAAAAAACTTGATAAAATCTGGGGCTAAACTAGAGTAACTCAAAATATCCAAATTTCTTAGGCTCTAAGTGGACAATTATAATATGACTTTGATCAAATAATTATAAAAAAATATATCTTCCCGAGTGTATTTTTAGATTTTTCCTACCTATCATGGGCATCTTAAAATCAGTTCTTCGTCATTTCTGAAAAATATAGTTTTTAGACTTACCGGAGTTTACATCTAGGGGTGCGATATGTCAATCCCATACATTCGGTTTATCGTAGCGAAGATTTCGTAGCGTTTCATTTGTTTGCCAATTGACTAGGCCCTCTGGAAATCGAGCGAGTCGCGCCACCCGTGCAAGAGAATGGAATCCGATGACGTCACGCCGCGAGTTTAGCGCGTATTTTGATTGTCACAAAAACAATAGCGCGTGGTCATTTTTATGAATCTTTAAAAAAATATTGTGAAGTATTTTGAAGGGCTACAGAAAAAAATTTAATGTCATATTTTAAGTTAAAATGTAAATATTTAAAAAATAAATTAATAAAAATACTTTTACCAAGCTCAATGAGCTTCGGACTAATAAATAAGTCTTTCATCCGAGGTAAACACTGCTTTTCATATATCGCTGTTCATTACGAATACAAGGAAAGTAACTCAAAATAAAAATAAAGAAAAAATGAGTTTAGTCCGTTAGTCGCCTTTTACGACACCGAAGGGAAGAAAGGGATTGGTAGTATTATTTTGATGAGCCCATCGCCGCTCTATGCTATTGGATGTACGTGCAGTCTTTAGTCCTTTAGTCGCTTTTTACGACACCCAAGGGAAGAAAGGGGTTGGTAGTATAGTTTTGATGAGCCCATCGCCGTTCTATGCTGTAGAATGTATGTGCAGTCTTTAGTCCGTTAGTCGCCTTTTACGACACCCAAGGGAAGAGATGGGTTTATAGTAATATTTTAATAATAAGTCACAACTACACACATGACAGTACCTGTCAGAAATACGATTCTTCCTAGGGCCTAAAAGTACTACTTTCCACCCGTTCCTCAGGCAACTTCAGACCTACTTTCCGAGTATGAGGAATTAAAAATTATAAAAAAAACAACTTGAGTTCAATGAGAACAAATATTTTTTTTATTGCCTAAAACGTTCATTATCATCTACATAATGCAAAGAAAATATTTTACCAATTATATCTTACTTGACACTGGCTAAATGTGCTGATCGCACGAAGCCATTATTTAAGACGAAAAAAACACGATTTGGCAAGCGTGCTGAATAGGCCACTAACATGAAGTTACTACATCCTCGTGGCCAATACCCATCAATTGAAGCGAAGACTTGATTTCAATGATGAAGGCCTTTGCCCAGCAGTGGGATGGGACATTGTAAATAGGAACTATACATTACTTGGGCGCATGCATAAAATAAACTCAAGATGGCGAAGCAAGCCAAACGTTAGTTACCCTAGAAAATTATATAAAAAAACAACTATTTCAGTTCAATAAGACTAATTTTTTTTTTATTCCCATAAACCTTTATTGAATACTAATGTATTATAATGTCACGTTAAAATTAACTAGTAACTACTACTATTCTAATCATTCAGTCATTCTAAATATCACATACATTTTACTGTAACCATCACTGAATAGACATTACAGACAAGGAAGGTACATCAATGAAATAAAGTAAAAAAAAAGAAATATAGTAGAGTACATGAGATTATAGTAGGTATATTATTAAATCATTTTGTATTATAACAAATAATCAATATGTTATTTAAAAACAATTAAGAAGAAACTAAAATAAAAGCAAACATGATATGTTTCGGTAAACAAAATTGTATTTATATTATAACAGGGTATACATATTATACCTTAAAATTAAAAGTAGGTTGGATATACAGGGAAAATTCCGCAGTTGACGTTTAATAGGCCAATAATAGCAACGGTTTCAAAGAGATTAAAGGTCGATTCACACATATCATTGAGGTCACAGTTCCGACACAGTACCGGCACAGTGCGAAATATTCTTTCATACATTCTCTATGAACGCACAGAGCACTGTGTCGACACTGACACTGACAAGTGGGCATGCGTTCATAGAGAATGTATGAAAGAATATTTCGGCACTGTGCCGGTACTGTGTCGGAACTGTGACTTCACTGATATATGTGAAGCTAGCTACCTTGAATTTCTAACATGTATATCCACACAAAACATAACACATTGCATTCACCTCCATACTCGTATATCTATAGCATAATTATGCTAAAAAAAATAGCCAGTAAAATATCGGCAAGTACTAATGTCGCCACGAAGCTGTATTACATTATGGTTACTTAACCATTACCAAAAAATAGACATAACCTAAGAATATATCTCGTTGACAAGTAAGGCTTTACATCCTATCCATGTACCGGAAAGAACTACAATATAACATATTAAAAACACAATGCGTTATCTTTAAATACAAAAAAGTACGACTCCAAGATTGTTAGCAAGCACTAAATAGAACAGTAAACATTTTTCGCTTTCACTTAAGATGAAAAATGCATTAATTAATCTAATTCTAGCATGCTGAACGAGTTAAAAACATTGCATTTTAGATCTTATGGTAGCAGTGTTAAAGTCGTTGTTGAGTTACTGAGGCTTGACAGGTGTGAGGAGGTCCATGACAGCCGCAATATTGCCGTCGACGTTCTCAAGCATCATTGTCAGCCAACCGCCCTCGTTGGTGAAACCCATGGCCAGCATTTGTTTGATCGCTGCGTCAATATGGGGTTCTGGAAAGTTGAGGAATAAATAAATATTGGACTTTATCGGATAAACCTTTCTATCCCTATATTGATATTGGGTAGCTAAAAGTTTGCGTTAAGGGGGATCGCAAAAACTGACATAAGTGTCTTAATGAAATTCAAAGCAAGATCAATCATATTGATATTTATAATTAGAACAATTCTGCTTTGAAGTTTCAGACCTAGTAATTTAATTATAGCAATGTTTTTATTCTGCGAAATGTGCAAAACTACCACGCGCTTGTGTTAAAAATTAAAATGTACTTTTAAAAGAAGGTGCCCTGTGGAATATCTGTACATTAATATTTTCATGTAAGAATTATTGATTCAAGCGTAAAATTAAGAAAGTTGTCGAAGAAGTATGTTTTTAGGAGTCATTAGATTTATGTATTGTTTGTTATTGTTTAAATAATTTGTTTCAAATTTCAACAAGGCCATGACCTTGTACAATGATCAGGCTAACTTACATAAGTTCTTTTAATGTACCTATTTAACTAATTCAATTCATTTTAAGTCACTTGTACTATACAAGTGACTTAAAAATACGTAAAATTTCACAATTTCCTGCAGGACCCCCTTAAGAGAATCGATAGAATATACAGATGCCAGCACTTCAACCTACCACAAAATGTCAATGTCTTTAAAATACAATTTGAACTTTGTCACTAGGGGAATAAGGTTCAATATCAATTGAAGAAATTTGACAGTTTTGGATAGTTTGATTGCAGGCATGTATGTACAACACATAGATGCAAAACAATTGACAATATAGACGACTTCTAAATTGGCTTGAACTAATTTGGAGGTGACGATACTACTAGCCTAGAGTAAGTTTTATTTTGCTTTCGATTGCGTTAACTAAAACCCGAATTTGTATACTTAACAATTTTACTGCTATAAAATAATATTTATAGCACCAGATATAAGTAGGTATCTACAACATGCAGAAAATGATGCAAAGAAAGTGTTTTTGAATAGCCAGAACAATATCAAACGTATGACTAAGAAAATATTTTGCAGTATACTTGTAGATGGCTAAGCCAAATTTAACGAGAATTACTGTTTATCAACATACTTTTAATGATTATTTTTTATCAGTCTGACTGCTGATTCACTCAATATCGTATAGATAACTAGATAAATATCACTATTATATACGTGTGTTTGTTTTCGAATGAATAATTGAATGAATTTTTCTCTGGCCGGCGCGGCCGTATTATAAACTTTCATAGATAGATAGATAGATAGATAGATAAAAGGGCAGGTTGAGAGAACCCTAAACCGACAAGCATTTTTTTTTTATACTAAGCCCGGCAAATGACCCCACTCCACCTGATGTTAAGTGGAAATGAAGTCCAGGCGCGAGGACAACTGGTGCAGCGTAAGAGACGTAGCATCAGTCACCCTCACTCTGCCGGCCCACAAAGTGCTTCTTCACGTCTCGTTTGATGTCATACATATACACATTAATAATAGCTCATATAAATGTGTCGTGTCGCCAACCGTGTCGAGTAGCGGTGAAAGAATACTCCCACTCTTCCCTTGGGTGTCGCAAAAGGCGACTAACTGACTCAAGACAACGCACATACATCCAACAGCATAGAGCGGTGATGAACTCACCACGTGTCACGCTGAGCACATGTGCAGTCGCTATTTGGTGAAAAGTGTAGGTACTATGACTACTATGGTAGAGGACTGCTTTTGCTGTCCTCATCGTCTAGTCTCTGACTAACCCTTCGGAGATAATAGTCGTGATTATAACTATGTATGTTTGTAGGTATTTTTTATCAGTCTGACTGATTCATTCAATATCGTAAAGATAACTATTAATACCAATAAATGTGTTTTTTTTAAGTCAGCCGTATTATGAACTTTCGTAGATTACAAATCTTCAATTATAAACACTATTTAAGCATTATTTAGTTAAACATTGTTTTGTCTACGTCACACAAACGTCAAGAAACCACAGCGCACAGAAGCAACGACATTTACAAAAAAAATATGTCGTACAATGTTTAACTAATTAATGATTACATAGTGTTTTTTAATTTAAGCCCTCTGAAGTTTACTGACCATATTTTAAAACAGGTAAGGTTTAATTTTATAAAATAAAAAGTTATTATGTTTGCTCAAGTGGACTACTGGCCTGAAATGGACGTTACTTGATACAAGACATAATTTAGCTTTCACGCCAACATGGCCTTGATACACGTGTGAATAAAATTGTGAACGGCGCAGTTACCCACATCCGTAGTAACCCTTAAACTGGTATAGCATTAAATATTTTTTATTGGTTTTCTATTCTATTACAACTGAATAAGGTTCAAATTATGGTGGCATGTATATTGCAACTACCAGCTAAGGGGTACGAGTACCTAATCTGTACAAAATAGTTATTCCTCTCATCTGCGAGGTGGCAGAATTCAGACAGAAATTACTTCATTGTAGAAAACAGACAAAAAACCTTACACAGCCCACAAATTATGCAATGGAAAAAAGAAAAAAAACATTTTAGTGCTTTACACATTTTTGTTAGAGTAATATTTCCACGAAGAGATATCATTAACATTGTCTGTGGCTCCGCTTTTTTCTTCTAAACCACGCAAAGGATTCTTATGCGGTTTTCACTGAAGGAAATAGCGATCACTGAGAATAGTTTTGTTTATAATTTGTAGATATTTTGTACAAAGTACAAGTAATTGTAGGTGAAGTATGACGTTGTTTCTAAGTTAGCGTGGACGAAGGCGCGAGCGGCCCGCTTGTTATATTATAATTAAAAACAGTTTTATTTGGACAGCTGATTAAACATGGCCGAATCTATTATCCATACACACTGAATCCAAAGAAACTCGCTTCTGCCTACGAACGCATAAATAATAATTTCCAACTTTTTACAAGTTCTACTACTATTAATATTAATAAGGGCCAGAGCACACACGATACTTTTAGCAGCGGCGATCGGCGATTTAGACGCTTTTTAGAAGCTGAATGCAGCGACTGAATCGCTAAAACTCGCGATTACGATACTACAATAGAACGCAGAGAGAGAGAGAGAGAGACAAAACGCGATGCCAGTCGCGAAATCGCCGATCGCCGATGCTAAAAGTATCGTGTGTGCGGTGGCTCTAATACATAATATAATATACTTCATAAAATATGTCACAACCACGTTACATGTAAGAGAAGCACTCGTAAAAAGTGTATTCATTTATTTTTCTATTTTTAACCACTATTACATAAGGTTCATTTGTTCTGATTACTATTTCGCTATACTATAGACCAGTGCAAGGCCATTTGCTACAAAATACTTACTAGGATGGAGTGGACCAGGCTGCGGTTGACGCTGCGGTTGCTGTTGCGGCTGCGGCTTGCCGAATGCGGCAGCGCGGGCTGCGGCAGCGGCAGCGGCAGCAGCAGCGACAGGGGAAGGCTTCTGAGCACTTGTGGACTGCGCCTGTTGCGGCGTCAAAGGCGCGGGCAGCGGGGCGGCGAGCGGAGTGCTTGCCGGCACTTTGGGATTCAACACTATACGTTAAAACGAAGAGATGAATGACATGCACAAATGGGAATGAACGATGCAACTTGATTCAATACTTTAATTAATCTTCTTATTTGTGATATAATATGTTTAATGTTCTAGTATGTGTATAGTTGGTAAGCTTTATTTAGATAAATAAATAAATAGTTAAACCAATATTACATTGTTACACTGTCTTATTTTTATTGAGCAAAGTGTATTTAGATATAAGAAATATTGTAACTTTATCTAAAAGTCCAAATTAATAAATTAATAAAGTAACTGCTAGTTAGTAGCCGGTTATTATAACTTTGGTAGCTGAACTGATTGATTCTCGAGTTAAATGCGATAAATCTTCAATCCATGAGGATTGAACACAATCAGCTCCGCTCTTACTACCAGCATCAACTAATACCTAACACAAGGAGAGATTAGTGGTTGAGGATTCTGGGTGAAGTGCGCTTCCATCATGGGTCTTATCATCACTTAACTTCAGGTGAGATAAAGGCAAAGTGCTTATCCGTAGACGAATTTAAAAAAAAAGAAAAACACATGCACATAACATTTTAATTGACTTCTTGGCGGGAAAGTAAGCGTCATGTCTCCAGTTTTGTTTTATTTTCTATAATTTGTGTTTTGTCGAATATTAATGTGAAATAATGGTGGATTATTTACTGTTATGTGTTCATGAACATGCATGGGTGTTAGCAAATAAAACAAAACAGTGCAACATCACTTTTCAAATTCTCTCAAGAAGTCCGTGTGAGACCTCAATAAAGTCCCACAGCTTTATTGAGTCTCGAGGGGTTTGGGGAAAAGTCATTTACCATTAAACGTTCATTATCACTCATTATCATCCACTTCATGTAAAGAAAATAATAATTACTATTTAAAAATTGGCACTGGCTAAATGTGCTGTTCGCACAAAGCCATTATTTAAGAGAAAAAAAATATTTAATTCATGATAAAATATGTTGTGATGATGAAAAGACATGATTTTTTTAAATACCTGCAGCGGCAGCATGTAGGGGTGGGTAGAGACCCTGACCAGCGTCGATGGTCACGCGCTGCTGAAACTCCAGAGGCAAGTTGAAACCGATTGGAGCCGAGGGTTCAGCTGGGGCGCTGGGCTTGTCAAAGTTGTCCATGAAATCTGAAACGGTTGGGTAAGTAAACACTAGGAAGCAGGATAGTTTCTAACTTTTAGAAGATGTTTTTACGAAATCCTAACTTTGTTTAAAAAATTAGTAAAAAAATCCGTTCCTCAAGTCAAAGAGAAAAAAATAATACACCAATGGCACCATAAACATGATACATTATTCGTTTATGCAACACACGAAATATAAAAAAAAAGTGTTAATCAAAATTAAGTTATCATCATCAATCATCATCATCATCAGCCTAGAAACGTCCCACTGCTGGGCACAGGCTTCCCACGTGAAGCACGTGGGGATATTGGGCCATAACCCACCACGCTGGCCCAATGCGGGTTGGTGGGTTATCATCATCCATCATTATCCCACAAATCATAAAATAAACTACTTAAAACTTCAACATAGCTATAAACATACCTTTTTCCTTGTTGATCACAGTCCACCCATCAACTTTCTCGGGGGAAGCATCCCTCACAGACTCAGCGCTGGAAGAAGCCTCAGATTTGATGCTGACTTTATCAGCCTCCTGCGGTTTCGGTTCAGCGTTCGGAGTAGCTGAAGCCATTTCCACATCATTCTCATTGGCAGCAGGAGTAGACGACGGGGTCGTTGGCGGCTGAGCCTCCTTCGCCCTCTGCTCCATGTACGACGCTAAAGTACCATTGAAGTACATCTGGATGAGTTGGGGAATGTTCTCCACGTCCCCGAAAGGGCATTGCGCGTTAGGGTTGCCTGAAGCGGTAGCATTCGGCTCTTGTTGTGTCGCTTGGGGAGCCTCAGCGCTTGTAGAAGCGTCAGTTGTTTTAGCTTGTTCTTGCGGCTTAGGACAGCCCTTCTGTTGGTCCAAATTAACACCAATGTCACCGGCTAGGTTAGCGAACTCGTTCATGTACGTCGCGAAGGTGTCTAACCAGCTGGTGCGCTGGCGACGGTTCGGGTCGTCGTGTTTCCTATCGCCGTGGTGATGACGTCTCTCGCCGCCGCCGCTCTTGTCGTGTCTATGCCTCTTGTAGCTGTTGTCGTCAGTAGCGCTAACAGTCTTCAAGAAATGGCGGGACCTCTTAATGGCGGCCTTGATGAGATGGCGCTGTTAAATAGAAAGTCATTTGATATTTAGCTGAACTATAATACATAACCATAGTGAGTGAGTGTGTAATTCTTTTGTATACAAATTAGCATTTTTATCACAGTAGCATTTTTAAATAGTCATAATGTTTATGACATTACACATAGTACTAGAGAAGGAAATCATTATTAACTGTTGACTACTTTGTCATAGCTAAACACAATTGCAATTTTAATGTAAATCACGACAATTGTTTTTATTATCTTGCAGACAAAAGTACATTAAAACATCAATCAGTAACATAGAATTTAAACCTCAATGATAGCATCATTCTGACTGATTTGTTTTCTCATAATTTATAGTACTAATAAAACGTTAAGAGGGTTTACTCAATTCGGTTTCCCATACAAACTTCCAAGTTGAAATTTTTAAAAACCATTAAGCCAATTTTAATTAAACTTTGCATGCTAAAATAACATACAGATATCTAAATAGTTTGTTGAAAACATTTTTAAAAAACTTTTAAATAACTGAGTTAATGCGATTTTAAACTTTCTATAGTGGACTTTAAATCACAATAACTTAGCTAAACAAACCTTTTTTTAAAATGTTTTCAACAAACTATTTAGAACCCTGTATTTTGCTTAAGCATGCCAAGTTTCATTAAAATTGGCTTATTGGTTATTAAAAATTTCGACTTGGAAGTTTGTATGGGAAACCGAAATGCGTAAACCCTCTTAATAGGCTAATAAATAATAAATGACAATATAAAAATGTTTCAATGCATACCGGCATCACGGGCGACGGCACGCGCACCATGCAGTGTTCAGGATGCAAACCCGCACCCTCGCACTTGGAGCACAGGTCGAAGTCATCACACGAGGTGCACTTGTAGCGGAAACCCACCACTGGGGTGTTGCAGCCATCACACATCACACCGTAGTGCGAGAAGTTGCATGCGCCTAACACTGGGAAACATACTGCTGCACTTAATTACACTGTTGTGTTACAACGCTGATAGTGATATGCTGTGATGGTAGCGGGTCATTAATAAATACTACCGCCCCATATCTTCCCTTAGGTGTTGTAAAAGGCGACTAACGGACTAAAGACTACAAAATCCAACAGCATAGAATGGCGATGGGCTTACCACTTATCGCAGCCGTGGATGACAGTGGACTCTTGGTGGCAGTAGTTCTTCAAAACAGCATAGAAAGTTTTTACAGGGTCGGAAATGCGTGAGCGATACGTCTGGTTATGCAAATGTTTGCATAACCAGAAGTTTGAACCAGAGATACTATATACCATAGCCTATGCAGGTCCATATTCTATGACCATGGCTTACCGTTTGGCAGGCTGTATTGCCATCTTAGTTAAATAAAAAAGCACTGCTAGCAAAACAACATAAATCAATAACTTCTAATTGGAGCCAAAGTTGACAAAGCTAGGTCTACAAATTCTACATCATCACAGTTGATATTGTAAAAAGCTTGCCTATTAGATTGAAAATATAGCTGATATAAACAATATTTGGAGATAATTACGAGTAAGTGTTCTATTTAGTCACAGTATTAGTCATAACTACTCATAACACAAAATCCATTGTGGATAGCAATGTTGGCTACATCTACATAATTAGCACTTTGTAAATAGTATTATAATAAAAAAATATTATTAATGCATATATCGATTAGGATTTTTTTAATAGGAAACCCCCTAGGAAACTTATTTTACAAAGAAATTCAAATTCCTATAGCAGACCAATAAAAATTTGTTTTTCAATATCTTGAAGAGATTATGACAAATTCTGCTACCTTGTACAAAAGGAATAAGTACTTACCTAATAACAAACATGAAAACATAATTCTTGAAAATATTCCCACTAATCCTCAATATTTACAAAAATGCTCAGTTTAGCTTAGATAGAAAGTACCTAGTATTGATTAATTTGCATGGTTGGCAATGTTGGCATACAGCCTCAATAATGTAATAGTGGAATTACATTACCAAAAAAATCAAATTCAGATTGCTGAACTTGCTTATACCAATCTTCTTTGTTGTAAAAGTATTCAGATAATCTTAAGAATTACACTCACCAGGTGGATGGTCAGTGACAGTAGTGAAGATGATGTTGCAGTCATCATCCTTAGAGCCATCACTCTTGATGTACACATTCAGCTTGATGAGGTTGCCATGCAATGCTGTCAAGGCAGTCATCATCTCCTCATCTGATGAAATGGTTATGTCATCTCCGTCTTCATCTAGAACAATCAAGAATATTAATTAATAAAATTTAAAATATCCATAGAACAACCGCTAGTCCTTTCGTTTGTATATAATTGATTTGAATATTGCAGATCTAAAAGTCTAATAATACTCTTTCTTGGTAGAATAGAATGAAAGTTAAATAGTTAAAATTGCATCATCTTACCTTTCCATGTCACAGAATAGCTCTTTCCCTTCAAGCCAGGGTAGACATCCTGCAGCTTTGCATTCACATAATGGAAGCTGGTTACTACAAGCTTCTCCACACCAAACCGGCGCACCTCCGCCTTGGAATCACCATTCCAGAAAGCGAAAACTTTAAAAGGAACTTGGTCCTCCATTTTGCTGCCATAAAAAAATCACGAATTATGTTTTATGTTTGAAAAGCCATTATCGAAAGTAAGTTATTTGTAATTTGTGTTAGTCTTCAGAAAATAATGCCATACAGTATACCTAATTATCGACTTCAGGCTACGTCTATACATTGTAAAACAGCGGCCATTTATCTAGGTCTAATAGCAAAAAGTTCTACGCAATAAGACAGACAATTATTTGTAATATCCATTAAGTAACTTACCAAAATTATACAGCAAATGTTATTCAGTTAAAATAAAACACAATTCGGTAGTGTAAATCAGTAATTGTAAAAACAAGTTTTTGAAATAAAAGACACGTCCACTTTTCTAGCACAGTATCAATCGAATGTTGATATTCCGTAGCGTCTCGCAACATAAATACTACACATAAATATGAATCATCGTCAGTCGAACATTGGAGAAAAATATTTCTGTTGTGCAATAATTACTGTCAAAACAAAAAGTCATTCTAGCTAGGTAGCTCATGAAGTTATAGAGAAAACTGGAGGCCAAACTCCTCCATACCTACTTGAAGCAAAAAAACTTGACTGCATCTATCTCGCTCCGTAGCATAGAATAGAATACATAATAATAATATAGGCCGTTCCGTAGGTCTCCTCTCTTTCTAATTAGAAATTGACATTCTATTATAAGTCTGTGACATCCGCTATGTATGTATGTTTTTTTTTGAGAATTTGTTTCTTGATCATGGATACTAGTCCTGCAGTCGAAATTTAGGATGATATTAAGTTAAATGATATTCCCCCCAAATCCCTTGAGTTCCAGTGAGGACTTCTTGAGAGAATTTGAAAAGTGATGTTGTATTGTTTTGTTTTATTTGCCAACACACGTTCATGAACACTTAACGGTTATTAACCCACCATTATTTCACATTAATATTCGACAAAACACAAATTTTAGAAAATAAGACAATACTACAGACATGACGCTTCACTTCCCCGCAAAGAAGTCCACAACTTTGATTATATACATTCTAGATAGACCCTAGCCTTTGACCACAGACATATAATATGTCTGTGCCTTTGACTATATACATGATAAACACTTTGAATGGCTTAATTACTTATGAGACAACTCGTATCCCAATCAATAAACAAGAGACTCTAAAGACACGGATAGATTACCTAGGTATACTTCTATAGGTACCTACTAATATTTCATAGAGGAAAGATTTGATTGTTTGTTTGTTTTGATTGAATAGGATACGAAACAACTAAACTAGACCGATTTGAAAAATTCTTCCACAGTTAGGAATCTGTACTATCTCCGGGTGACATAGGCTATATTATATTTTCTAAAATTCGTCACGGGGTACGGCGGGCGGTAGTTTCTTGGTATGATTACTTTCCTCTATAGCGGTAGTGTATAAATTCTTTGGTACGGGGTACACGATGATGAAGTCGCGAGCGGTCTGCTAGTTTGATATAAAGGAGGAACTTCGATGACGTGACTGATGACGATTTTAACCTGTTTTTACACTTTGGCTTTATTATGGACTTACCGTTACCTATATATTTTGCATTATTTATAATTTTATTACAATAAGATAAGGTATTATGAGGACTAGACTATGGTAGGTTATGGCTTATGGCCCAATATCCCCACCGTGCTTCTTATCTATGTAGGATGCCTAAAATTGTGGTGGCATTCATGCCTGTGATGTTTTTAATTACTTATTACATAGATAAGTTCATACCTTAGAATAATAACACTATAGAAACCAAGTCCGCGCGCCTATTTTGAAGCACCTTAATCGGAGCCAGAAATGGCTCCAAACGCCGGACCGCTCCGTACTGTTCAATGTCAAAGCGCGCCGAACGTGTCTCGCGAAAACAAAAATAAATATGACGGTTTGTGCAGTTAAATTGTGTCACAACACATCTGAAAAATAAAATAAGTGTAATAACATCACTTTTCACAGGTAAGCTTTCAGTATTTCATAGTATCTTTTAGTTAACTAAGTCAAAATATAAACGTACGCAGTGTGATTCTTTAAGTTAAAGCGCGCGAGGATTGACTCTGTCACTTTCATATTCATAGAATTGGAAAGAGACAGCAGATCACAGCCATGCGTGCAGCGTCTATGTGTCGCGTAGGGAATCGCTCTGTTTCAATCTCGGATCAAATATTACTATTTGGTCCGAGGTTTTAATGCTTAGTGTTGCCCGATTGTGAAAATATGTTCCCATTTTAACTGACTTTTTTGCTCCCATTTACATGGGAGGGATATGTGACACGATCTATTATGTAGGTTTTTTTTTATATACTAAGCCCGGCAAATGACCCCACTCCACCTGATGTTAAGTGGAAATGAGATCCAGGCGCGAGGACAACTGGTGCAGCGTAAGAGACGTAGCATCAGTCATCCTCACTCTGCCGGCCCACAAAGTGCTTCTTCATGCCTCGTTTGAAGGACCCTATGTCATAGGTAGGAGGGAATACGTGTGCTGGCAGACTATTCCATCTTTTGGAAGTGCGGCAAAGAAACGAGTCACCAAATTTCTTTGTGCGTGATGGAATGTTATGGACTGTAAATTGGTGATTTCGGAGAGCAGCACGCGTACTCCTATTTGTGATTTAACGATATCATATACCTGAAATTGTGTTATTTGAAAGTTGAGAAGTCTAAACGAACTTTATTTCTGCAAGTCTTGTTTCAACCCAGTCTACCCTATTGCGTGTTGTTGTTCAAAGGATTCCTGTCACCCATGTTATTGCTGACAAATGGGTGAAAAATATAAGGCTTAGTCGTGGAGAAGTTTATTGGAAGCCAACGAAAAATACGAATATGTTCAGGACATTTTAAAAATGAAGATAAGTACATTACAAAGGGTGGATTGTGTAGATTGCGTCGAAATGCAGTTCCTGTTAAGGTATATATTAAAGCAAAATTTTGTGTTTTGTGACACGATGTTGATAAAAATAAAACAGCAAATGATGACAAAATTACTTGTCTCAGGATTTACATATTTCATGAACAGGCACAGGCACAGATGATCAATTTGAAGATAATTTAAATGTGGATGAGGTTTCACCTTCTCATGGGCTATTAGTAAGTTTAGTTGTGTCATACTTATTTAAACTAAAACTAATGTGCATTTTGAGATTTTGTGACACGATGTTGATGAAAATAAATCGTACAGCGAATGATGATAAAATTACTTGTTTCAGGATTACATATTTCATGCATAGGCACAGGCACAGATAATCAATTTGAAGATAATTTAAATGTGGATGAGGTTTCACCTTCTCATCAGTGAGTTTAGTTGTGTCGTAGACAATATAAAAAAATATTGTAATTTTACATATCTGTCTATTTAGTAAACTTACTTACCTTACCTTTTTAGATTTTAAATATTGCTGAAGACATGAAAGAAAGTGGTCGTGAAACTTCAAATAGAAATTTAATTAGTGAATGTTCATCGCAACCTGTAAGTAATCTTCATAAAACCTTTTTTTTTATTTTACACATGCTACTTATTTTCATATTACTCCCCTTTATTTATGTCTTTTCGAATTTTCATTTTACAGAGCACGACACGTGGGAATTTCAGGCGCCCATCAGATGATGAATTCTGTTATGTATTCAGCACGCCACGTAAGATCCTTCTTCGAAAAGAATTAAATAAAAGCTCATTACTGAATCTCAAACATAGGAAAACTATAAAAACTTTGAAACAAAAGACTTCAAAAGATAAATGAATCGCTTAAAAGAATTTTAGGTGAACTTCAAAAAAAGAGATTCATTGGTAATGATATATCTAATTTATTGTCCGAAAATGTTTTTGCAGCCGATTTGTACAATAACATGGTAAAAAAAATATTAAAAACAAAAAGCGTCCTATGCCAAAGTACACTCCTGAGTTCAGAAAATTCTGTCTTACGTTGCACTATCATAGTCCTCGAGCATATACATACGTTCGTAATACTTTTAATACGTGTCTTCCACACCCAAAAACATTGTATAACTGGTACAGCAGCATCGATGGATCACCTGGTTTTACAGACGAAGCCTTTAAACTTTTGAAATCAAACACCCAAAGTTCGGACAAAAGGACAATGGCGAAAATGGACCTGACCATGGGCACAAATCAATTATATTCTAAAAAATATGCTGTTATTAGTTAATTTTGAAAATACGAATAATATACCTCAAGAACTTCTAGTTCTAGAGAAATTAATTAATGCGTAAAAATAATTAATATCAATGGGAAAACTTATTCATAGCTTTTGAACGGTTTTGACCATAAACAATAGATCTTGACGACGATGTCAAGTTCCATTTCACGCGTAGGTCTACAATTTCACGTGCTTGCATGTAATCCTCCCACCTTACACTCGTCGAAAAAAAGATTATAGTAAGTATTCTACTTAGACAAAAATACATTTAAGTATTTTTAGAACAGTAAGAAATCGCTGAAAATGATACAATAAGTAAACGAAATAAAAACCAAATAAGCGTTAAGGGCTTGATTCTTTGACTTGCTTGTAAAGGAACGTCACTGTTAAAATTGAATGACAGGTGTTATTCATTGATTTTTTTTGCAGTCGATCTTTGCGTTGCCAATCTTTGCGTTTGCTCCGATACGCACCTAAGTACCTACTGTGCGACAATTTATATTATCTTTTCCCCGGCTAGTAATGATTTAACATTATTCGCTTTAGGAACGTACCAAATCCGACAGGCTCGGTCCTACTATGGAGAACATGTGCGTTTCCTTATAGTTAGAGATGTATCAGCATTGTGTATCAGATCAGAATATCGGTTGAGAGGTATTGGAGATAATACGTTGATAAGAGGGAAAGTTAAATCCAGACACATTTCAAGAAAACTACTAATACCTATGTACATAAGTAATATTAATAGAAAATAATGTGTCTGGATTCTGGAACGATTGGATGCTGTGCACATGTCATGACCGTGGTGTGGTACCTTGGGGTTTGCCAGGCACCAAGATAACATAATAGCAGCACCAGCAGGTTTTTTAGACAAGTAGTGTAGGTAAAAGAGACGATTTTGAATAAATCTTTATGTAGGTATCATTCATGTGTTTTATTTATAAGCATCCTCTTTGTTTCATGTCAAATACCATTAATTACGTTTCCCTTATCACTACTTACGTAGTTATCAGATAGTTAAGGTCGACTTAAGTTAAGATTTTAATCTATTAGATCGTTAAAATGTTTTTCTAACCTCAATAGCGCAAAAATTTTTAAAAATTATATTTCGCATTTGTGAAGTTTTACATTGAATATGGAGTTAGGACACTGATTCTAGTTATGTTAGGTATCTAATCAACACAAAATTAACAATGCCCATAGTCATTGAATATCAGGTCCAGCTAGTATGGGATTTTGCCGATGTCCTTTTAATATGTGGACTTATTGCCGATGAAATGGCAATAAGACCATATAATGTCAAAGGAGGTCTTGAAAATGTAGATGTTGGCATAGGTCCATCTAGTGGTATAAAAGCCTCACAGGCATATGTTTTTATGCTTGTTTGCCTAAATGAACATTGAAAAATCCCTTTGGGATATTTCCTAATTCATAGTTTAGAGGGAAAACATAAAAAAAAATTGATAAACATATGTTTAACCAAATGCCATGATGCCGGAGTTAAAGTTGTTTCTCCAACCTTTGATGGTCACCCTACCAATATTTCAGCAGTGGAATTGTTAGGTTGTCGTGTTAAAAATCCAAAAAATATGAAAACCACCTTTAAGCACCCTTCATCAGATCACGAAGTAGCGGTCTTTTTAGATCCATGCACATGATTAAGCTTATCCGCAATCACTGGGAAGATAAAACCCAATTCCGCGATGAACAAAAAAATGTAGTGGAATGGAATTACTTGGTTCTTTTAAATGATTTGCAGGATAAAGAAGGACTGAACATTGCGAACAAGCTAACACGAAGACATTTAGAATTTAGAAATACAATTATGAAAGTTAAACCGGCCATGCAACTTCTTAGCAGAAGTGTTTCTATTAGTCTAAAATTTTGCCGCGAAACCCTTAAACTGGATGAATTTAAAAAATCTGCGGGCATAGAAAATTTTATCATGCTTTTTAACGACCTATTTGATATTTTTAATTCAAGAAGATTAACACAATACGGATTTTGTCGACCAATGTCATAATGTCTAAAGATAATAAAGAAAATATATACGATCTTCTTGAAAAAGCCAAAACATATATCTTAAATTTAAATATAAAAACTACTAAAAAGCGTACGTACCATAGAAATGAGGCCGCTATAAGAATAAATATTAAGAGTTTTGAGTCAGTCTTAAGTGTTCAAAGTAATACAGGTTTTAAAGGAAAGTTGATATGCATAGAAAGCCTAAAACACTTGTATGAAACTCTTGTTGAGGATACAAAACAAATGGTTTATATTTCCACGTATCGTTTGAGCCAAGATCATTTAGAACTGTTCTTCGGCATGATAAGAATGAACGGAGGTCATAATGATAATCCTAATGTCCTTCAGTTCAAAGGTGCATACAGAAAACTATTATGCCACATGGAACTACAAGCAGGTGTAACAGGCAACTGTGTGCCATTAGAAGATATTTCTGTTCTGACTTGTTCTTCTGCAATAAAATGTATAAATAAAACTACTTTTTCTGAACGTTTTGACGATGACGAAGAACAGTCGTACCAAGAATCACAAAGTCAGACATCTGATGTAGACATTGCTTCTCTAATAGCTGCGACTGATAATCTAACTTCAAAAATTATGTCGTAGGCTACATTGCTGGGAATGTTGCAAGATACTTAATGAAAAAAATTAAGTGTAATTTTTGTATCGATAGCATGTTCACAAAAGAAAAATTGTGGTTTCACAAATTGGTCGCCTTAAGAGACAACGGCGGCTTAATTTATGTATCAGAAGCTGTTTACTTAATCTGCGGTATAGCCGCAAATTATTTGCGGAAGTATATCGCGGAGAAAAATAACTTGGATAAAACATCAGAGACAAAACTTGCTTTGATAATTATGGAAAAACTTGTTGGTAGGTCTGTTTTCCCTTATGCAGAGGAACATGTAAATGTGAAACACCATGTTAACAACTTGTCAAGGCTCATTATTGCAAGATATTTGCGTATTCGTCTTTTTTACGAGTCGAAAAAAGACAATATAGCTAAAACAGCATTGTCAAAGCGGCAATTATTCAGAAAACAAATACAGTTTACAGGTACATAGAATACATACTAAACACCCAAATATATTACTTTAAAATGTTATTTTTATTTGTCATGTTGTAGTGTGCAAAAGTAATTATTATCTGAAAATCCGGCGCTTTATCAGGGGGGTGTCACTCCGCAGTTTAGGTACGTTCGGCCGGCGCGCCTCCCGGGCAGGCGTATGGTAGTAGGTTGCCGCTCGGCCCATCTATTGGCCCACCTTGCATTTTCAGTTTTGTTTAGTCCTAGCTAAAAATTTATATTAGGTCGAGCAAAAAGTTTTATACAGTTTTGAACCAGGCACATTCGTAATTTTATTCAATAGTCTTTTTTTAAATTTCTAACACAGAATTTAAAGAAACAAAAGACCATTTAGAGCCTGTTAGTTGATATCAAACAATCGAATACTAAGAAAACTTGATTTTATTGGTTTACTTGGATTTAATTTTTGAAAGTGTGATTTTTCTCTTTGGTTTTGCAACAAACATTACTTATTCTTAACATTAAGGTGAAGTTCTATCAATAATCTATGGATACTTCGCCTGAAGTCGCCGCCCAACCTGTGGCACTTATCCAGGCCGGACACAGCCAAAGAAATGTGAGTGCTCAACTTAATTTAAGTCGATCTGCGGTCCGAAATGTTTATCGAAGGTACCTAGAGACTGGCGGCTTTGTTCGTAGCCAAGGAAAGCCACGATCTCGGGTCACAACTGAAAGGCAGGATCGATTCATCGTGACTACCAGCTTAAAAAATCGTCACCTTACCTCCATTGAGATACAAAACCAACTAACTTCGCGACTTCCACGGAGTATCTGTGAGCGCTCGAACTGTTCGGAGAAGGTTAAAAGAACGCGATATGGTACCACACAAGCCAGCTAATGGCCCCAAACTAACGCGAGCCCACCGAACAGCGCGTCTTCATTTCGCGCGCACTCATTTAAATTGGACTCAGCTGCATTGGAGCCGTGTACTCTTTTCTGATGAGTCTAAAATTGCGTTACATGGCAATGATGGAAGGAAGAAGGTCTACCGACGTAAGGGAGAGCGTTTTGCACAATGCTGCTTTGAAGAGAGGGTTGCTTATGGCTGTGGCTCATGGACTGTCTGGGGCGGTATATCCGCGAGCGGCAAAACTCAACTTGAGGTTATTACGGGACCACGGCTGCCAACATTAAATGCTGAAAGGTACATTCGTGAGTGCTTAGAACCTCACGTGATGCCATACGTGGACCATGTGGGCCCAAATTTCCTTTTTATGCATGATAATGCAAGAGCCCATACGGCCGGCATCGTCAGGGAATATCTTCGGGATGTGAACATCACAGTTATGGACTGGCCAGCCAGAAGCCCAGGCATGAACCCGATTGAGCACATGTGGGACGAGCTAAAAAGACGTGTTTGGGCTCTTCAGCCAGTTGCCCAGACGATGCAGGAGTTGAAAACTGCCATAGAAGAGGAATGGGAGATGATCTCTCAAAATTTCATAGAGCGGTTGATAAACTCTATGCCTAATCGTATGAGAGCTGTCGTAGATGCCTATGGAGGCAACACGCGTTAATAAATTAAACCTTTATTTGATAAAACATGTTTTTTATTCAAAAATCAACTGCCTTCATCAAGGCGCATACCCGACTTGTTAGGCGTAGCTCCATGTCGTGTGGTATTCTGAATTCAATTTTAAAACAATACGATCAAAAAAGATTGTAAAATGTATCAGGTTTAAAACTGAATCAATAGTTTTTGTTCAATCTAGCAATCATATTTAAGTAGGGGCCATAGAAACCTAAACTCTAAGGTGGGCCAATAGATGTGTCCAGAAGTGTATAATGCCGGTCATTAACCGTGATTTTTGCGCACCGAACAATGACTACTAAACGATCTTATAATCCGTATAAAAGTTACTGTTGTGTTAACGGGTGTCTAAATCTAGGAAAGAACAATGAATCTATTTTTTTAATATATACTTAAATATATCCATGAGTAGAAAACCCTGCGCTCTAGACGTCAAATCGGTATCTAGTCAGCGTTGTTTAACTGAATATGAAGGCTCGAGTCACACGATAAGTTTAAATTTCGCGTGAAAATCGTAAGAGTAGGCAATTTGTTATACCTAAACTTGACTTTAGTTAGAGAGTGAACCTTCTGTACGGTAGTACTATTAGTTATCCTATGGCATTATTCAGCATGGGCGTTTTTAATTCTTGTAGTTTTTCCTAAGTTATTGTTTAACTCTGCTGCAAGCTCATTTTCAGACAAATTGTTTGAAACGTCATATCGATAATAGGTGTACCTACTCAAATGTTTTCTTGCTTGCTTCATTGGAGTTGCTCGAGTGTGTCATGCTCTCTCAAAGTGTCTTTGCGGTGGTGGCATGTGCGTCGGGTCGTTACGTTCCCTAAAACATGGTTGAGCGAAGCGATGGCTGATTCACATGTCATACTCGTGAACGGTGCCGCCTGTGGAGGCTGGTCTGCTCTTGCTAACTTATTTTTATTATTAGTATATTAGTAGTTGTAGTCTTACTTTTATTTTTCTGTACTGTAAGACATTGATTATTTTATATTGAGGAATACCTGAACTTTTTATTTTTATTAATGTATTTTTTATTTTTATGTTGTTTGTAGTTGTTTTATGTTTTTATTATTGTAATGGAAAGTGCCCTTCTATGATAGGGAGGGCAACTCTAATTGACGCTGTAAAAGAAAGGGAGAAAAGAAATGCCCTTGCTGAGTTTCTTGCCGGTTCTTCTCAGTACAAGGCTCCCGCCCCATAGTTAGACTTACGAACCGATGGCATAATGACATTCATAAGGGCTGTAATCTAAACATGGCCTAACCTGAATAAATGATATTGAATCTTGAATCGATATCTTTTCAGTCGCGCTTGACTTTAAATTTGATATAAACTGTTTCATTTGAGTTAAAAAACAAATTGTAAAAAATTTTACGTGTTGTTGTTTACTTTTATTCGTTTCATATTAACATTCTTATAATACAACAACTTTACATTACTACTGTGTTCCATTCAAATTAAAAAATAAATTGTACAAAAATTTACGTGTTGTTGTTTCTTTTATTCGTTTCATATTATAAACATTCTCGTAAAATAACAACTTTTCTTTACCTTACCCATACTTACCACATATAGCTATTTATGTATTATTAATTATTATTGACAAAAACAAATGGTCATCAGCGGCCGATTCATTTCCCCGCTTTCGGGAAAACTGCACCTCCACTGGCAACATTATACAAGCGTAAGCAAGTACTCGTCACGCGTGTGTGAATCGGTCTAATGTTTTCTCTATGGTTTTTTGCTTCATTTTTGACAGAGCGCTTGTATGAAGACTATCTTTCTATAGTGTTATTATTCTAAGGTTCATACATAATTATAATCACGACTTGTCCCGGAAGGGTTAGTTAGAGACTAAAGAATGAGAACCGCAAAAGCAGCACTACCGGCATAGTCCACTTTTCACCAAATAGCGACTGCACATGTGCTCAGCGTGACAGGTGGTGAGCCCATCGCCGCTCTATGCTGTTGGATTTATGTGCGGTCTTTAGTTCGTTAGTCGCCTTTTACGAAACCCAAGGGAAGAGAGGGGTGGTAGTATTCTTTCACCGCTACGCGACACGGTTAATAATTGAGGAGGTTCTTTTCAAAACTTGACTATTCCACTTTTGACAAAACATGACTTTTATTTTTTTGGTTTGGTACCATTGAAATCTACACGATGCAAAAAAAAGATCTTAGCTGATCTTAGCTAAACGCGATAGATCCACTGAAAAAAAAATAACAATACACATGATTTCGTTAAAAGTAGATAAATCCCACAGACGTTTAATAGATGTCTGTGATAAATCCACTTCGAAATGGCATTACCCATTTCAAATATATTTATTTTTGGAACAAAATATGATTAATCGTGAAGTTAATTAACTATTTTAGTCTAAATTGCAACAAAACATGTTTTATCCCTTCATTTTTCAGTTAGAACTTTATGCTTTACTTTTTAATATGCCAAGCTGAAATTTTTGTTTTTGAAGGATTGGACAAGACTTGTGTCACAGTATAAATATGAGCTAATTATACTGTGCTTGTGTGGTGGCGCATGGACGGAAGTTATTAAATTACGCATTGAGATCTATAAATTACGTCCTCAGAACGTCCATGAGGTGGCGTTTGTTTGACACAAAAGTCACGTCATGATTGTCATTGTCAACGTAGGCGGTTCTCCTGCGACACTGTTTTGTGTTTGCGAAGCCCCTTCGTACACAAGGCTACGCAAATCTTCGATACTCGACGATTTTAGTCTCCAAGCGACTACCGTACCGCCATACAAATTGAAGTCGCGGGACAAATGTCGGCGACGCGACTCGCGTTTGAACCTCAATGGATTTGTATGGCGCTACTCGCTTGGAGACTAAAATCGTCGAGTATCGAAGATTTGCGTTGCCTTGTGTACGAAGGGGCTTACACCTAACATCAAACATCTAACAAATTTGGGCGTGGCCTAAGTACCTATTTTGTTATGCCGCGACCGCACGCTTGCCAAACCTCGGCAAGCCGTCACAAATTCAAACGTGTGGATAGAGCGTTTGGCTTGGTTTGCAAGACAATCACAAATCCAAGCCTCGTCCGCACGCTTGCCACTTGCCGCAAACTCCAAACCTCGACAAACGTTTGGATTGATTTGGAAAAACAAACGACGCCATCCACACGCTTGCGAGTGCGTTAGTTGGTTCTGAAGAGGCAAGCATGACGGACGGACTTGGATGTTGTTGTGTCGGCCATGACATTTGGCGTTACTTATTTTTATTACAAATATGTTGGTGGCATGATATGGCAAAAAAGATGGTGGATGTTAAAAATTCATAAAGACCGTACTAAGTAATTATTTTACAATAGGGAGGTACTTATATATTTTTTTTAACAATTGTTTAGATTATCAAAATAATACTACCAACCCCTTTCATCCCTTGGGTTTCGTAATAGGCGACTAACGGACTAAAGACTGCACAAACATCCATAGATCGCTCGGTTAAGAACAGATTCTGTTTGGGACAGATTAGGTTTACGTCAGATTCTGTTTAGGAGAGATTCGTTTTAAGACAGGAATACAATTGAGTAGAAAAGCGGCGATGGGCTCATAAAAATAATACTACCAACCCCTCTTTTCTCTTCGGTGCTGTAAAAGGCGACTAACGGACTAAAGACTGCACATACAACAACAGCATAGAGCGGCGATGGGCTCATAAAAATAATACTACTGACCCCTCTCTTCTCTTCGGTGTCGTAAAAGGCGACTAACGGACTAAAGACTGCACAAACATCCAACAGCATAGAGCGGCGATGTACTCCTCAAAATAATACTACCAACCCCTCTCTTCCATTGGGTGTCATAAAAGGCGACTAACGGACTAAAGACTGCCCATACATCCAACAGCATAGAGCGGCGATGGGCTCATTAAAATAATACTACCGACCCCTCTCTTCCCTTCGGTATCGTAAAAGGCGACTAACGGACTAAAGACTGCCCATACATCCAACAGCATAGAGCGGCGATGGGCTCTTAAAAATAATACTACCAACCCCTCTCTTCTCTTCGGTGTCGTAAAAGGCTACTAACGGACTAAAGACTGCACATACATCCAACAGCATGACTGGCGATGGACTCCTCAAAATAATATTACCAACCCCTCTCTTCCCTTGGGTGTCATATAAGCGACTAACGTGCTAATAATGGCTCACCACCTAAGCACATGTGCAGACTGTGCAGTTGTTTCTTGCTGAACCGTGGACTGTGTGGGCGAGGTCTGTGTTGTCCATAGATTTAAATGACTACTAATTTTACCATAAACTTTAAAAAAATATCTCAAAAAAGTTGTCGATTTATGTAAAATAAAATTCATCATCATCATCAGCAGCCTATAAACGTCCCACTGCTGGGCACAAGCCTCCCACGTGGACAACAGCACGTGGGGATGTTGGGCCGTAACCCATTGGGCCAGCGTGGTGGCCCAATGCGGGTTGGTGGGTTTTAACGACTGTCATCTTACGACAACAACCGGGACCAACGGCTTAACGTGCCTTCCGAAGCACGGAGGTGCACGAGATGTTTTTAATATGGTCACCCATCCAGCGACTCGGCATTGCGAATGTTGCATAGCAGGCAAGATCGCAAGCCGAACGCGCTAGCCGCTGGGCCATCGAGCTCCTCGAGAATATCCTCCTCCTCCTCGAAATTAAATTCACTCATTCCATAACATTAGTAACAGGAAGTATACGACTTTCTTAATTTTACCCGTCACTAATTTTTCACATGAGTAAAACTAAAACCTAAATAAATTAGCACGTCTGTTCGCCACCAGCCGTGCGATTCTGTAAGCTAAAGCCTTGATAGCTGCGGCTGCCGCAGCGCTGACAAATGACTCTGTCTCTTTCATATTCATAGAATTCGAAAGAGACAGCAGATCACAGCCATGCGCGCAGCGTCTATGTGTCGCTTAGAGAATCGCATAGCTGTGCACTAACGAGACTGAATTGCACACTCTGCACCACCCAACGGTTGACTGGTAGAAAATGCCTAAGGCATTAAGTCCGCCTTTGTACAAACGTGCATAAAGTGATAAATAAATAAATAAATAATGGCAAACGCTCATCCCCCGTCTTTATTTTGTCGTACCTAATCGTAATGCGCGCGCGCTGCTGTATTTTTCACTAGCAATCGGCACAGTACCTACACAGCAGTGTACGACGAATTACGAATAGACAGAGGGTGAGTGTTTGTCACTTGCCGCTTGTCTAGGCCCTCATGTCATCATAAATAAGGAAGTGTATACAGTGAGTGAGTGCCACAAGCGGCACCATTGAGCTTATCTATCTCAATGAGCGGCACTGTATCTCTATCGGTTTGGGAAAACGTAAGTTTTGCGGTATAAGTAAAAGTGACGCCGCCTAATCTGCCGTAGTTTTCTTATTAGACAACAGAATTAAACTAGCTGCCCTACTCCTGGAGGTCACGTGATAGGTTAGGTTATTTTTTTTATTAGTTAACAGAAATTTAACTCTATACAAAAATATATTTTAAATATGATGTCTTCTAAACATGGCAAATAAAAAATATGACCGAACCGATTGAGATACAATGCCGCTTGTGGCACTCTATACACACTTTGTACTAGGATTTGATTTTTGACCGATCGTAAGTACTAGAATGCCGCTTGTGGCACTCTATCCACAGCCCCAAAATTACCTTTAAGATATCTGCAACTGCAACATTTAAGGCCTGTTCAAACCTGGGCCCTTATTCTGTAACGATTCCTTGTTTCAAAACCACGTTAATTCCTTAAAATGTTACGATATCTTCCCAAAAACGTATGCGTTTGACGTTTCTGCGCGGTAAGGTTTAGGTGTGGAATCTATGATTGCGATACAGAATCAGGGCCCTAAGCGGTATTCGCTGCCGCAGTGGGTAACGGTATATACCGCGCGGTTGCCGCGCGGGTTTCGCTCAGGTATTTAGTATAAAGTTCCGCGGCTAGAGTATTTTTGCTGCCGCTACCCAGACCTGCAGTTGCAGATATCTTAAAGGTAATTTAGGACTGTGGATAGAGTGCCACAAGCGGCATTCTAGTACTTACGATCGGTTACGATGCCGTAATTACGGCATCCTAGTACAAAGTGTGTATAGAGTGCCACAAGCGGCATTGTATCTCTATCGGTTCGGTCATCATATACTACCGCCCACAATGGTGGGCTAGAGCTTGAATGAGTGCATTCATTGGACTCTAAGTAGGTAGGTAACAAAAGATTTGTACTCCGATTTGGAGTTTAAAATAATTATAGAACAGACAGATATTTAGTAGGCAATTATTAACTTATACAGAGCCCTTATTCGTGTGTCGGTGTCGCATGTCGCCGCGCTTTTATCTAATTTCTAGACTTGTACACAGCTCAGTAGTGTTGCTTGTGATGTCCGTGACTCCAGCGGGATAACCCCTTCAGATCGGCTTCAAATTACGCACCGATTTAGTTGATAATATGATTAAATTTGTTAGCAAATACCAGAATTTGTTGATCAATAGTTATCGAGATATCCCATGTTAAAGGGTATCCCGCTGGAGTCACGCTCGCCGAAGTTATTTGACCTAAAACAAGCAACAACGAGACACGCTACTGATATAGTTATTGTGCTAAGTTTTTGTTGATTCAATTACAAATCCATCCGTGAAAAATCTAGGATTCTACCTTCTGTAGTTACCGAGTAACCAAATACCTACTTTTCGTCAAAATTCCTCCGAAAAGTAAGTTCTAGTTGATGTATAAGAAAAAAGGCTACATTCATGGAATTTGGGGAAGATTTTGTTGACTCTGAGAGAAAATTTGTTAGACAAAAACGAGAACTCTAGCTACAGCACTTCCTGAGATATAACGCTGATTATGGTTATCCCGCTGGAGTCACGGTGTTAATACCTAAACATGGTTTTTCCACAGGAATGGAGCAAGTAGCGAGTTTATGACCATAGCCAAGATTTTGTTGATGTAAAAATCTAACCAGTTTCTACTTTTCAGTTTCCTAGGTACAGTATTTAAGGAGAAATTAAAGTTTATTACTTTTTCATACTAAAAGTACGCGTATAAGCCGACCAAATTAAGTTGATTCCTTATAAAGATGGTGGCCAATTATTTAGTTTATGGGCAGATTCCGATAAAGTGTGGTTGGACATTATATTCAAATATTGGTAAGTACACCATAATTCAATACATACACCTAATATCACCGTAAGTATACCTAATGTAATGTATGAATAACTATTCATATCAATACCTATACTAATGTAGATACCTAGATAATAATCTAAGGCATGTTGAAATAAAATGATCAAAATTTTGCAAAGTATTTATTTTGATTGTAATTATAGAAAAAAAACAAGTTAGCAATCATAGGTATAGTACTTTTCACGTCGGTCGGTCACGGTTCACGTCGTATAACGTTACACGTATACAAAATAAAAAAAAATCAACGAGCATTTTGGTGTAACGTATCATCGAGCAAAGGCACGAGCGCGGGTAACAGGGGGACATTAATTATTTATTATCTAACGTTAATTGTAAACCGCTAAAAGTTTGTCTTTGTTTATGTTCATTTGCCACCATCTTCTATTTCTATTTTTCTTTTTTTTCAACATTTCACCCAAGAGTGTACGTAAGGTAAAAAGAAGTGTGACAGGCTCACTCGCCGTGAGCCTTACGTCGAACACAGCGTCAAGCATTCGCAAGAACGCATTTGCCTGTATTGTACCATTCGTAAAAACGTTACATTACACCGTAATGCTCGAGCAAATGCTTTAGTCTATATTCACCTTAATAATACAAATCTGGCCAAAAAATCGAGGACATCCGAGGGCACGCTGGGTTGATGACATCGTTAGGGTCACTGGCAGCACCTGGATTGGATGAAATCGGCATGGAACAGAAGGAACTGGCATAAATTAAGGGAGGCCTATACCCAGCAGTGGGTGGTTGCGGGCTGATTGATTGATTGATTGAATACAAATCTATGACGAACTGTTTCTATGATTATAGATAACTAGCGGCCGCTCGCGGTTTCACCCGCGTGGTTTCCGTTCCCATGGGAATATCGAGATAAAAAGTATCCTATGTGTTAATCCATGTTATAAACTATCTGTATGCCGAATTTCATCCAAATCCATTCAGTAGTTTTTACGTGAAAGAGTAACAAACATCCATCCATACGTTCCCGTGGGAATATCGGGATAAAAAGTATTCTATGTGTTAATCCAGGTTATAAACTATCTGTATGCCGAATTTCATCCAAATCCATTTAGTAGTTTTTACGTGAAAGAGTAACAAATATCCATACATTCTTACAAATATTCGCGTTTATAATATTAGGTATGAGAGAATGTCGGAAGAACAAGACTATTTTTTTAATTTTGTAAGTACACTTGTGACATTAATAATAATAATATTAAATAACAACGTAAAAAAGTACTTACTACTTACTACCTATGATTTCAAACTGTTTTAAAAATAAATACTTTGCTAAATAAATTAGATCATTTTATTTCAACATGCCATAAATTAGATAGTAAATCATAAAAGGGTAAATCTATCTATCTACATAAGTATATTGATATTAATATTATTCATACATTACATTAGGTAAGTTTATGATGATATTAGGTGTATGTATTGAATTATGGTGTACCAATATTTGAATATAATGTCCAACCACATTTTATCGGAATCGGCCCATAAACTAAATAATTGGCCGCTATCTTGGTCTTTATAAGAAATCAACTTAATTTGGCCGGCTTATACGCGTACTTTTAGTATGGAAAAGTTATAAACTTTAATTTCTCCTAAAATACTGTACCTAGGAAACTGAAAAGTAGAAACTGGTTAGATTTTTACATCAACAAAATCTTGCCTATAGTCATAAACTCGCTACTTGCTCGATTCCTGTGGTAAAACCATGTTTAGGTATAAACACCGTGACTCCAGCGGGATAACCATAGTTAGCGTTATATCTCAGGATGTACTATAGCTTGAGTTCTCGTTTTTGTCTAACAAATTTTCTTTTCTTATACCTCAACTAGAACTTAATTTTCGGAGGATTTTTGACGAAAAGTAGGTATTTGATTACTCGGTAACTACAAAAGGTAGAATCCTAGATTTTTCACGGATGGATTCGTAATTGAATCAACAATAACTTAGCACAATTACTATATCAGTAGCGTGTCTCGTTGTTACTCGTTTTAGTTCAAATAACTTTGACGACCGTGACTCCAGCGGGATACCCTCTAACATGGGATATCTCGATAACTATTGGTCAACAAATTCTGGCATTTGCTAACAAATTTAAACATATTATCAACTAAATCGGTGCGTAATTTGAAGCCGATCTGAAGGGGTTATCCCGCTGAGGTCACGGACATTTGCTTGTGATCTAAGTATAATTGCGGTTTGCAGTCGCCATCGGAATCATACAAGATTTGACAACGTGTACCAGCAAACTTTGCAAGCACTTCATAATTATTATTTGAGATCAAATGTTATTATTAATAAAAATGAAACAAATTGTGTAAGAGCAATATTTATTACAAATAAAGCTATCTAGTTAGCTGTATAGCTGTACCACCTATTTAATAAAGGTCAAATATGTGTGATTACTTTATTAATCAGTATATTACAGTATGTACTTACTAACACATAAGTACTTTACATAACTATTAAAAAGTATTATCATAAACAATAAATACATCTTATTTAACAAAAAAATTAATTTACCTTATTATTCTTGATGTGGCTTATCAATAGGTTTACTTCTATGATCAATATTATACTTTTCATCTACAAACTTGGGTGGTCCACCTAATTGTGTTGTCTCTGGGACACTCAACTCTTCATTAAGTTTCTTGGCCAAAAAGTATATTTCTGCTAGAGCAATAATCAATGCGCACATGACACCAAGAAGCAACCTAAATCCGAAATCTAGATTGCCTACCATCCATTCAACTCCTCGGAACCCAAATAAGAAACCGGCTAAGATAGATATAATAAACTGGCCAATTGCAATAAGTTGTCGGTTCATTTGTTTCACTGAAAAAGAAAAGAAAAAATTAACATCAGAAAATCGAACATCAAAATTTACAATTGAGTTCTAGAAAGTTAAACAGGCAATGGAATAAAAAGAATAATGTATTTCAGCTCAATTTTGTTTTATTTTAATTAATAATAAAACAGGAGATGACTCATTTAATGATGTGATGAAATTTTATGTTTTTATTATTGTGTTACAAAGGTGTACTTCTAGATTTATCCAATAACACATTACTGATATAATATATGCATCAATTTGTTACCATTTACTTACATTGGTAAGAGATACTGTCTTCCGGAAACTTCATTCTGACATTATCAACACCTTTTGTCATTTTCCTGTATTCTCGTGCCTCTTGTTGCGCCCTCAGTTTGACACAGCGCGCTTCAAGACTAGGGTTCCTCTTTAAAATTGCATTCTCGGGCAGCTCAATGTTAGATCCCTCCAGGAGCTCATGTAAGTATGGGATATCTACACCTTTGCTCTTCTGTTCTCTGATATAAATATACAACCAATCAATGTCCAAAGTTATAAGATAGGGACCTTGAGGTTTAGCATCTTCTTCCTTGGAATTTTCTTCTTCCTCTGGTGCATCTTCAGTTTCTGGTAATTTAAAAGCAGCATTTTCCCCATTTATCTTTTTAGCCGTCTGATCAGCATCTGTATTGCCATTTGTAATCAATTCTTCACTCTCACGCTGATTACTGCTTAAATCTTGTTCCTTTAATTTATTTCTAATTCTATTCAAATTTTTTATCTCTTTCTTGCTCAAGTGCACGTCTATGGGTTTTTGATTATTTGAAACATTTTCTTTAGGCCTATATGTATCACCTTTAACGAGTCTACCAATATTAACAGGTACATTATTGCCTAGTGTTTTATTTTCTAAAAATGTTTTTAGCTTCTCAGTTGGAAAAATTCTGAGGCTGGTATCAACTAGTGATCCTTTAAGATCCATGGTTAAGTTTTATTGCCTTTTATTTAATTATTTATTACTACAGTTCAATTATTGGCAATATTAAGTTTATGATTTAAATCAGCATACAAATCTTTTAATTCCTCTTCTTTGTCTTCAAAGGCGTTATCGATTCTCTTGCATTTAAAGTTCATATCATCAATGAACTGATCCCATTCCTTTTGTCTTTTCTCACGATTTTCAGTTTGTCTCTTTTCAGCTACCTAAATAAACAGAATTCATAAATAATGATATTTTGCTTAGAATTAAATGCAAAAGCAGCATAGTCATCATAGTTCTATTATCACTAGAATGGACGCGTGGGCTACATATGTAACCCAGCGCATAACATTTTCAAATATTTACTAAGTTTACTGGGCTAAAACGTCAGCGTCTCGTGTATTCCTCGAATATTGGATGTTACCATATTTGGAGTGCGCAGTCGTATAAATTCTGTCTTTTGAATGCGATAAAAACACGATAATTTTGCAGTAAATCTAGGATAGTTTTGACCTACGGATCTGGCAACACTGGTTCCCGCTGTCGCCAGTAGCGTCCCGCACCCCGCTGCACACGGACGTCCGAGTAATCCGCCGTTAAAGTGCATGGGCTACACATGTAACCCGCGCGACCATTTTTGAAAGTTTTTTTGCAGTGTACAGTGTGTGTGGAGTCGAGGAAATATGGTATTTAATAGTAATTATTGATGTAATAATATACTGATTTGTTTATTTGGTGTACTGCGTTGGGTTTGTGTTAATGTCAATGACCGGGGCCTTTCGCGCTTTATGCTTTTAGTCATTACACCATCGAGGCAATTGTGTGCTTGTGTACTTATCTTTTAAAATATCTAGAATAGATGGATAAAAATCATCTTTTTTTTGTTTTTTAGATGGCAAGTAGTTCAAATAACTTGACGACTGAAGAAATACAAAGATGGCTGCAGGAAGACGACGAAAATGACAATATAAGCGAAAGTGAAGAGGAAGAAGTATCCATACAACAATGTCTCCCGCTTGAATCTCCACACGAATCCGCATCCCACCGAACAAGAAAGTGATCACGTACAAGAAGGCGAAGAGGAGGAGGAGGAAGAAGATTTGCCCCTGTCATCCTTGGCTTCTTACAAATCTCGTTATGGAACAAAATGGAGTAAGTTTCCACCACCTACTACAAGAACTCGATCTCACAATATTTTGAGCCATCCACCAGGACCAATAGGTGTGGCAAAAGAAGCTAAATCACCTCTATTATCATTCTTGTTGTACTTTGATTGTGATATTTGGAAAGTTATTGTTGATTCTACCAACATATACATTAATACAAGAAAAAACAAATACCAAAGAGAAAGAGATGCTTACTATACTGACGAGATCGAAATAAAAGCGCTAATAGGTATCTTGTTGGTGATTGAAACCTGTCGTGCAGGGCGACGAAATCTGGCCGACTTTTGGGACAATTCGAAGGGTACTGGTATTGAGTTGGTGTATACAACAATGTCAGAAAGGCGAGTTTAAATCCTTTTGCGCGCTCTACGCTTTGATGATGTCAGGGATAGGCCAGATCGTGTACAAACTGACAGATTGGCTGCTATACGACAATTTACTCATATTATGCTACAAAATTGCAAGAAGTATTACAATCCAAGCGAAAACTTGACTATTGATGAACAATTAGTTGCGTTCAGGGGACGTTGCGGATTTGTGATGTACAGTCACGAGCAAAAATATGTAAACAATTGTGACTCTTAATACGATAGATAAGAGTCAAAGTGTATACATATTGGTGCTCGTGACTACATACCAAACAAGCCAGCAAAATTTGGCATAAAAATAATTATGGTGGTAGACCTCAAATACCCTTATGCATATAATTTTGAAATTTACGCCGGCATGCAACCAGAAGGACCGTTTAGAGAATCTAACAAAGTTCCTGATATCGTAAGGCGAATTTTGAATCCATTGTACGGTCTGGGATGTTATGTAACCATGGACAATTGGTTCACTAGCATACCTATATGTAAAGAACTGTTAGCACACAAAATCACAACTGTGGGCACACTAAAAAAGAATAAACCCGAAATACCGGAACTTTTCAAAACCACACACAATCGTCAAATAAACGAATCAATTTTCAGATTTCAATCTGATTGTACCCTAGTGAGTTATGTACCAAAACAAAAAAAAGTGGTATTACTGTTATCCACTCTTCATAACGATTCCCAAATTGATGCGACTACCGGTGATATGAGGAAACCTGAAATAATTACTTTCTATAACCACACTAAATATGGAGTCGACATTTTTGATAAAATGACTAGACAATATGACGTTACACGAAATAGTCGAAGATGGCCTCTCATATTATTTTATAATTTTGTCAATATGGTGGGCATAAATGGACTCGTAATATATCAAATGAATAACCCTGAGTTAAAAGTTTTACGACGCAAATACCTACAAGTCGGATTCGAGCTCGCGAGACCTTGCATTGACCGTCGTATATCACAACAAAATATACCTAGAAGTATAAAACTAAAGGGGAAATATCTTTTAGGACTCACAGAACAAACCCCCCAACAGAATATGCCCATACGAGGAAGTGTTGTTCTTTTTGCAGCAGGGCTCGCGATAGGAGTACGCGCAAGCATTGCAGCAAATGCATGCGACACATTTGTAGCGAACATCAGGCAGTCGTGTGTCCTGAATACATGACAACAGACTGATTTGTTTTATTTATTTCATTATTTGATTCATATTATTGATAAAAAAATATTTTTTTTAGTGAATTCTACGTTTCTTTGTAACAAAACGACGTGATCTCGAACCGCCCAAAAAAATGTAATTTTTTTTAAGTTTACGTTTTTGTTTAAAATTTTATGAAAATATAGAAATTTTATGCTTAAATGTGATTTTTGTAATACAAATAAAGACAAACTTTAATATTTAAAAGTGCGTTTTATTAATTTTATGACTTGGTAAAATAAAGGTAACTACAAAAGGGCTACCCGTGTAGCCCGCGCGACCGCTCATGGAGTATAATAGGGCGCGTCTACTGTAGTGTTATCATCCTCACCTCATGAACATCCAAGTATTCGTTTTCAATATCTCTACACAATTTTAAAGCTTGATCCAGCTTCTCATTCAAAACTGGGAGTGTTTCTGCGCCCTTCTTAATTCTGTCCACTTGGCTGTCCTTTATTTCCGTCAACTTTTCTAGTATGGCAAATAAGTTTTCCACTTCCCTGTCTCCTCGCTTTTCCTGTAAAGTAACAAATGAACTTTGATAAAGCTGACTCAACTCCTTTTGTGACTGTATTGTTATGAAACTTTAAATTTTTGCATCATCATCATTACCAGAATTATTTAGAATGCCACACAAATATACAGAACGTTGAAACAATGCCTAGACTATTAATTAGGACAAATCCTAATAAAATAAATCTAACGGATAGAACCTTTCCCATTTAGATTAGAACTTTAGGCAGAACTTGGCAAGGTTTTAAAGGTTTTAATGGCTTAGCTCTAAGGCCTTACCTCGAACTCTTTTTGCATAAATTTAATTTCACCATTTAGAAAGGGCCGATGGTCGAATAATCTAGACCATACTTCACCGATTTCTGAAACAGAATTGTGTGATAAAGCGGTTTAATTAAGTTCTAAAGCAAATCTTTTATGATGCTATCTTGCCAAGTTAAATAGATAGCGTATCTACCGGGGGCAAAAAAATTTGCGCGCTGCTGTATTTTTCACTAGCAATCGGCACAGTACCTACACAGCAGTGTACGACGAATTACGAATAGACAGAGGGTGAGTGTTTGTCACTTGCCGCTTGTCTAGGCCCTCATGTCATCATAAATAAGGAAGTGTATACAGTGAGTGAGTGCCACAAGCGGCACCATTGAGCTTATCTATCTCAATGAGCGGCACTGTATCTCTATCGGTTTGGGAAAACGTAAGTTTTGCGGTATAAGTAAAAGTGACGCCGCCTAATCTGCCGTAGTTTTCTTATTAGACAACAGAATTAAACTAGCTGCCCTACTCCTGGAGGTCACGTGATAGGTTAGGTTATTTTTTTTATTAGTTAACAGAAATTTAACTCTATACAAAAATATATTTTAAATATGATGTCTTCTAAACATGGCAAATAAAAATATGACCGAACCGATTGAGATACAATGCCGCTTGTGGCACTCTATACACACTTTGTACTAGGATTTGATTTTTGACCGATCGTAAGTACTAGAATGCCGCTTGTGGCACTCTATCCACAGCCCCAAAATTACCTTTAAGATATCTGCAACTGCAACATTTAAGGCCTGTTCAAACCTGGGCCCTTATTCTGTAACGATTCCTTGTTTCAAAACCACGTTAATTCCTTAAAATGTTACGATATCTTCCCAAAAACGTATGCGTTTGACGTTTCTGCGCGGTAAGGTTTAGGTGTGGAATCTATGATTGCGATACAGAATCAGGGCCCTGAGCGGTATTCGCTGCCGCAGTGGGTAACGGTATATACCGCGCGGTTGCCGCGCGGGTTTCGCTCAGGTATTTAGTATAAAGTTCCGCGGCTAGAGTATTTTTGCTGCCGCTACCCAGACCTGCAGTTGCAGATATCTTAAAGGTAATTTAGGAATGTGGATAGAGTGCCACAAGCGGCATTCTAGTACTTAATCTCTATCGGTTCGGTCATCATATACTACCGCCCACAATGGTGGGCTAGAGCTTGAATGAGTGCATTCATTGGACTCTAAGTAGGTAGGTAACAAAAGATTTGTACTCCGATTTGGAGTTTAAAATAATTATAGAACAGACAGATATTTAGTAGGCAATTATTAACTTATACAGAGCCCTTATTCGTGTGTCGGTGTCGCATGTCGCCGCGCTTTTATCTAATTTCTAGACTTGTACACAGCTCAGTAGTGTTGCTTGTGATGTCCGTGACTCCAGCGGGATAACCCCTTCAGATCGGCTTCAAATTACGCACCGATTTAGTTGATAATATGATTAAATTTGTTAGCAAATACCAGAATTTGTTGATCAATAGTTATCGAGATATCCCATGTTAAAGGGTATCCCGCTGGAGTCACGCTCGCCGAAGTTATTTGACCTAAAACAAGCAACAACGAGACACGCTACTGATATAGTTATTGTGCTAAGTTTTTGTTGATTCAATTACAAATCCATCCGTGAAAAATCTAGGATTCTACCTTCTGTAGTTACCGAGTAACCAAATACCTACTTTTCGTCAAAATTCCTCCGAAAAGTAAGTTCTAGTTGATGTATAAGAAAAAAGGCTACATTCATGGAATTTGGGGAAGATTTTGTTGACTCTGAGAGAAAATTTGTTAGACAAAAACGAGAACTCTAGCTACATCACTTCCTGAGATATAACGCTGATTATGGTTATCCCGCTGGAGTCACGGTGTTAATACCTAAACATGGTTTTTCCACAGGAATGGAGCAAGTAGCGAGTTTATGACCATAGCCAAGATTTTGTTGATGTAAAAATCTAACCAGTTTCTACTTTCTCGACGACCTCCTTGGTCGAGTGGTTTGTACGCCGGTTTTCATGGTGTCGCCATCTCTGAGGTCCCGGGTTCGATCCCCGGTCGGGTCAATTTAGAAATTATTGTTTTTCTAAATTGTCTCGGGTCTGGGTGTTTTCTATGTATAATAAGTATGTATTTAAGTACTTTAAGTATGTTTATCCGTTGTCTAGTAACCATTTAACGAGTTTCATAACGAAGCTTCTCTTGGGCTAGATAATTGGTGTGAGTGTAGGGAAGTTTATTTATTTATTTACTTTTCAGTTTCCTAGGTACAGTATTTAAGGAGAAATTAAAGTTTATTACTTTTTCATACTAAAAGTACGCGTATAAGCCGACCAAATTAAGTTGATTCCTTATAAAGATGCTGGCCAATTATTTAGTTTATGGGCAGATTCCGATAAAATGTGGTTGGACATTATATTCAAATATTGGTAAGTACACCATAATTCAATACATACACCTAATATCACCGTAAGTATACCTAATGTAATGTATGAATAACTATTCATATCAATACCTATACTAATGTAGATACCTAGATAATAATCTAAGGCATGTTGAAATAAAATGATCAAAATTTTGCAAAGTATTTATTTTGATTGTAATTATAGAAAAAAAACAAGTTAGCAATCATAGGTATAGTACTTTTCACGTCGGTCGGTCACGGTTCACGTCGTATAACGTTACACGTATACAAAATAAAAAAAAATCAACGAGCATTTTGGTGTAACGTATCATC
Source organism: Scoparia ambigualis (assembly GCA_963921215.1). Taxonomy (NCBI): domain Eukaryota; kingdom Metazoa; phylum Arthropoda; class Insecta; order Lepidoptera; family Crambidae; genus Scoparia; species Scoparia ambigualis. The sequence continues at coordinate 19,631,460 of OY992504.1, forward strand.
GAGCAAAGGCACGAGCGCGGGTAACAGGGGGACATTAATTATTTATTATCTAACGTTAATTGTAAACCGCTAAAAGTTTGTCTTTGTTTATGTTCATTTGCCACCATCTTCTATTTCTATTTTTCTTTTTTTTCAACATTTCACCCAAGAGTGTACGTAAGGTAAAAAGAAGTGTGACAGGCTCACTCGCCGTGAGCCTTACGTCGAACACAGCGTCAAGCATTCGCAAGAACGCATTTGCCTGTATTGTACCATTCGTAAAAACGTTACATTACACCGTAATGCTCGAGCAAATGCTTTAGTCTATATTCACCTTAATAATACAAATCTGGCCAAAAAATCGAGGACATCCGAGGGCACGCTGTGTTGATGACATCGTTAGGGTCACTGGCAGCACCTGGATTGGATGAAATCGGCATGGAACAGAAGGAACTGGCATAAATTAAGGGAGGCCTATACCCAGCAGTGGGTGGTTGCGGGCTGATTGATTGATTGATTGAATACAAATCTATGACGAACTGTTTCTATGATTATAGATAACTAGCGGCCGCTCGCGGTTTCACCTGCGTGGTTTCCGTTCCCATGGGAATATCGAGATAAAAAGTATCCTATGTGTTAATCCATGTTATAAACTATCTGTATGCCGAATTTCATCCAAATCCATTCAGTAGTTTTTACGTGAAAGAGTAACAAACATCCATCCATACGTTCCCGTGGGAATATCGGGATAAAAAGTATTCTATGTGTTAATCCAGGTTATAAACTATCTGTATGCCGAATTTCATCCAAATCCATTTAGTAGTTTTTACGTGAAAGAGTAACAAATATCCATACATTCTTACAAATATTCGCGTTTATAATATTAGGTATGAGAGAATGTCGGAAGAACAAGACTATTTTTTTAATTTTGTAAGTACACTTGTGACATTAATAATAATAATATTAAATAACAACGTAAAAAAGTACTTACTACTTACTACCTATGATTTAAAAACTGTTTTAAAAATAAATACTTTGCTAAATAAATTAGATCATTTTATTTCAACATGCCATAAATTAGATAGTAAATCATAAAAGGGTAAATCTATCTATCTACATAAGTATATTGATATTAATATTATTCATACATTACATTAGGTAAGTTTATGATGATATTAGGTGTATGTATTGAATTATGGTGTACCAATATTTGAATATAATGTCCAACCACATTTTATCGGAATCGGCCCATAAACTAAATAATTGGCCGCTATCTTGGTCTTTATAAGAAATCAACTTAATTTGGCCGGCTTATACGCGTACTTTTAGTATGGAAAAGTTATAAACTTTAATTTCTCCTAAAATACTGTACCTAGGAAACTGAAAAGTAGAAACTGGTTAGATTTTTACATCAACAAAATCTTGCCTATAGTCATAAACTCGCTACTTGCTCGATTCCTGTGGTAAAACCATGTTTAGGTATAAACACCGTGACTCCAGCGGGATAACCATAGTTAGCGTTATATCTCAGGATGTACTATAGCTTGAGTTCTCGTTTTTGTCTAACAAATTTTCTTTTCTTATACCTCAACTAGAACTTAATTTTCGGAGGATTTTTGACGAAAAGTAGGTATTTGATTACTCGGTAACTACAAAAGGTAGAATCCTAGATTTTTCACGGATGGATTCGTAATTGAATCAACAAAAACTTAGCACAATTACTATATCAGTAGCGTGTCTCGTTGTTACTCGTTTTAGTTCAAATAACTTTGACGACCGTGACTCCAGCGGGATACCCTCTAACATGGGATATCTCGATAACTATTGGTCAACAAATTCTGGCATTTGCTAACAAATTTAAACATATTATCAACTAAATCGGTGCGTAATTTGAAGCCGATCTGAAGGGGTTATCCCGCTGAGGTCACGGACATTTGCTTGTGATCTAAGTATAATTGCGGTTTGCAGTCGCCATCGGAATCATACAAGATTTGACAACGTGTACCAGCAAACTTTGCAAGCACTTCATAATTATTATTTGAGATCAAATGTTATTATTAATAAAAATGAAACAAATTGTGTAAGAGCAATATTTATTACAAATAAAGCTATCTAGTTAGCTGTATAGCTGTACCACCTATTTAATAAAGGTCAAATATGTGTGATTACTTTATTAATCAGTATATTACAGTATGTACTTACTAACACATAAGTACTTTACATAGCTATTAAAAAGTATTATCATAAACAATAAATACATCTTATTTAACAAAAAAATTAATTTACCTTATTATTCTTGATGTGGCTTATCAATAGGTTTACTTCTATGATCAATATTATACTTTTCATCTACAAACTTGGGTGGTCCACCTAATTGTGTTGTCTCTGGGACACTCAACTCTTCATTAAGTTTCTTGGCCAAAAAGTATATTTCTGCTAGAGCAATAATCAATGCGCACATGACACCAAGAAGCAACCTAAATCCGAAATCTAGATTGCCTACCATCCATTCAACTCCTCGGAACCCAAATAAGAAACCGGCAAAGATAGATATAATAAACTGGCCAATTGCAATAAGTTGTCGGTTCATTTGTTTCACTGAAAAAGAAAAGAAAAAATTAACATCAGAAAATCGAACATCAAAATTTACAATTGAGTTCTAGAAAGTTAAACAGGCAATGGAATAAAAAGAATAATGTATTTCAGCTCAATTTTGTTTTATTTTAATTAATAATAAAACAGGAGATGACTCATTTAATGATGTGATGAAATTTTATGTTTTTATTATTGTGTTACAAAGGTGTACTTCTAGATTTATCCAATAACACATTACTGATATAATATATGCATCAATTTGTTACCATTTACTTACATTGGTAAGAGATACTGTCTTCCGGAAACTTCATTCTGACATTATCAACACCTTTTGTCATTTTCCTGTATTCTCGTGCCTCTTGTTGCGCCCTCAGTTTGACACAGCGCGCTTCAAGACTAGGGTTCCTCTTTAAAATTGCATTCTCGGGCAGCTCAATGTTAGATCCCTCCAGGAGCTCATGTAAGTATGGGATATCTACACCTTTGCTCTTCTGTTCTCTGATATAAATATACAACCAATCAATGTCCAAAGTTGTAAGATAGGGACCTTGAGGTTTAGCATCTTCTTCCTTGGAATTTTCTTCTTCCTCTGGTGCATCTTCAGTTTCTGGTAATTTAAAAGCAGCATTTTCCCCATTTATCTTTTTAGCCGTCTGATCAGCATCTGTATTGCCATTTGTAATCAATTCTTCACTCTCACGCTGATTACTGCTTAAATCTTGTTCCTTTAATTTATTTCTAATTCTATTCAAATTTTTTATCTCTTTCTTGCTCAAGTGCACGTCTATGGGTTTTTGATTATTTGAAACATTTTCTTTAGGCCTATATGTATCACCTTTAACGAGTCTACCAATATTAACAGGTACATTATTGCCTAGTGTTTTATTTTCTAAAAATGTTTTTAGCTTCTCAGTTGGAAAAATTCTGAGGCTGGTATCAACTAGTGATCCTTTAAGATCCATGGTTAAGTTTTATTGCCTTTTATTTAATTATTTATTACTACAGTTCAATTATTGGCAATATTAAGTTTATGATTTAAATCAGCATACAAATCTTTTAATTCCTCTTCTTTGTCTTCAAAGGCGTTATCGATTCTCTTGCATTTAAAGTTCATATCATCAATGAACTGATCCCATTCCTTTTGTCTTTTCTCACGATTTTCAGTTTGTCTCTTTTCAGCTACCTAAATAAACAGAATTCATAAATAATGATATTTTGCTTAGAATTAAATGCAAAAGCAGCATAGTCATCATAGTTCTATTATCACTAGAATGGACGCGTGGGCTACATATGTAACCCAGCGCATAACATTTTCAAATATTTACTAAGTTTACTGGGCTAAAACGTCAGCGTCTCGTGTATTCCTCGAATATTGGATGTTACCATATTTGGAGTGCGCAGTCGTATAAATTCTGTCTTTTGAATGCGATAAAAACACGATAATTTTGCAGTAAATCTAGGATAGTTTTGACCTACGGATCTGGCAACACTGGTTCCCGCTGTCGCCAGTAGCGTCCCGCACCCCGCTGCACACGGACGTCCGAGTAATCCGCCGTTAAAGTGCATGGGCTACACATGTAACCCGCGCGACCATTTTTGAAAGTTTTTTTGCAGTGTACAGTGTGTGTGGAGTCGAGGAAATATGGTATTTAATAGTAATTATTGATGTAATAATATACTGATTTGTTTATTTGGTGTACTGCGTTGGGTTTGTGTTAATGTCAATGACCGGGGCCTTTCGCGCTTTATGCTTTTAGTCATTACACCATCGAGGCAATTGTGTGCTTGTGTACTTATCTTTTAAAATATCTAGAATAGATGGATAAAAATCATCTTTTTTTTGTTTTTTAGATGGCAAGTAGTTCAAATAACTTGACGACTGAAGAAATACAAAGATGGCTGCAGGAAGACGACGAAAATGACAATATAAGCGAAAGTGAAGAGGAAGAAGTATCCATACAACAATGTCTCCCGCTTGAATCTCCACACGAATCCGCATCCCACCGAACAAGAAAGTGATCACGTACAAGAAGGCGAAGAGGAGGAGGAGGAAGAAGATTTGCCCCTGTCATCCTTGGCTTCTTACAAATCTCGTTATGGAACAAAATGGAGTAAGTTTCCACCACCTACTACAAGAACTCGATCTCACAATATTTTGAGCCATCCACCAGGACCAATAGGTGTGGCAAAAGAAGCTAAATCACCTCTATTATCATTCTTGTTGTACTTTGATTGTGATATTTGGAAAGTTATTGTTGATTCTACCAACATATACATTAATACAAGAAAAAACAAATACCAAAGAGAAAGAGATGCTTACTATACTGACGAGATCGAAATAAAAGCGCTAATAGGTATCTTGTTGGTGATTGAAACCTGTCGTGCAGGGCGACGAAATCTGGCCGACTTTTGGGACAATTCGAAGGGTACTGGTATTGAGTTGGTGTATACAACAATGTCAGAAAGGCGAGTTTAAATCCTTTTGCGCGCTCTACGCTTTGATGATGTCAGGGATAGGCCAGATCGTGTACAAACTGACAGATTGGCTGCTATACGACAATTTACTCATATTATGCTACAAAATTGCAAGAAGTATTACAATCCAAGCGAAAACTTGACTATTGATGAACAATTAGTTGCGTTCAGGGGACGTTGCGGATTTGTGATGTACAGTCACGAGCAAAAATATGTAAACAATTGTGACTCTTAATACGATAGATAAGAGTCAAAGTGTATACATATTGGTGCTCGTGACTACATACCAAACAAGCCAGCAAAATTTGGCATAAAAATAATTATGGTGGTAGACCTCAAATACCCTTATGCATATAATTTTGAAATTTACGCCGGCATGCAACCAGAAGGACCGTTTAGAGAATCTAACAAAGTTCCTGATATCGTAAGGCGAATTTTGAATCCATTGTACGGTCTGGGATGTTATGTAACCATGGACAATTGGTTCACTAGCATACCTATATGTAAAGAACTGTTAGCACACAAAATCACAACTGTGGGCACACTAAAAAAGAATAAACCCGAAATACCGGAACTTTTCAAAACCACACACAATCGTCAAATAAACGAATCAATTTTCAGATTTCAATCTGATTGTACCCTAGTGAGTTATGTACCAAAACAAAAAAAAGTGGTATTACTGTTATCCACTCTTCATAACGATTCCCAAATTGATGCGACTACCGGTGATATGAGGAAACCTGAAATAATTACTTTCTATAACCACACTAAATATGGAGTCGACATTTTTGATAAAATGACTAGACAATATGACGTTACACGAAATAGTCGAAGATGGCCTCTCATATTATTTTATAATTTTGTCAATATGGTGGGCATAAATGGACTCGTAATATATCAAATGAATAACCCTGAGTTAAAAGTTTTACGACGCAAATACCTACAAGTCGGATTCGAGCTCGCGAGACCTTGCATTGACCGTCGTATATCACAACAAAATATACCTAGAAGTATAAAACTAAAGGGGAAATATCTTTTAGGACTCACAGAACAAACCCCCCAACAGAATATGCCCATACGAGGAAGTGTTGTTCTTTTTGCAGCAGGGCTCGCGATAGGAGTACGCGCAAGCATTGCAGCAAATGCATGCGACACATTTGTAGCGAACATCAGGCAGTCGTGTGTCCTGAATACATGACAACAGACTGATTTGTTTTATTTATTTCATTATTTGATTCATATTATTGATAAAAAAATATTTTTTTTAGTGAATTCTACGTTCCTTTGTAACAAAACGACGTGATCTCGAACCGCCCAAAAAAATGTAATTTTTTTTAAGTTTACGTTTTTGTTTAAAATTTTATGAAAATATAGAAATTTTATGCTTAAATGTGATTTTTGTAATACAAATAAAGACAAACTTTAATATTTAAAAGTGCGTTTTATTAATTTTATGACTTGGTAAAATAAAGGTAACTACAAAAGGGCTACCCGTGTAGCCCGCGCGACCGCTCATGGAGTATAATAGGGCGCGTCTACTGTAGTGTTATCATCCTCACCTCATGAACATCCAAGTATTCGTTTTCAATATCTCTACACAATTTTAAAGCTTGATCCAGCTTCTCATTCAAAACTGGGAGTGTTTCTGCGCCCTTCTTAATTCTGTCCACTTGGCTGTCCTTTATTTCCGTCAACTTTTCTAGTATGGCAAATAAGTTTTCCACTTCCCTGTCTCCTCGCTTTTCCTGTAAAGTAACAAATGAACTTTGATAAAGCTGACTCAACTCCTTTTGTGACTGTATTGTTATGAAACTTTAAATTTTTGCATCATCATCATTACCAGAATTATTTAGAATGCCACACAAATATACAGAACGTTGAAACAATGCCTAGACTATTAATTAGGACAAATCCTAATAAAATAAATCTAACGGATAGAACCTTTCCCATTTAGATTAGAACTTTAGGCAGAACTTGGCAAGGTTTTAAAGGTTTTAATGGCTTAGCTCTAAGGCCTTACCTCGAACTCTTTTTGCATAAATTTAATTTCACCATTTAGAAAGGGCCGATGGTCGAATAATCTAGACCATACTTCACCGATTTCTGAAACAGAATTGTGTGATAAAGCGGTTTAATTAAGTTCTAAAGCAAATCTTTTATGATGCTATCTTGCCAAGTTAAATAGATAGCGTATCTACCGGGGGCAAAAAAATTTGGCGTAAAAGAAATTAAAAGTAAATTCAAACTCTCGAACAGTAGGCAGTTTAGTTGTTAAAAAAACAAAAATTAATAACTCACTAAATCCTTTTGTTAATTATTTCATTAACTACAGGATTGTTTAATTTTTGTTACAAAATTACGAAAAGAAATTATAATACAAACCTCGTGACAGCTCCGTCATTGTCGTTGTCGTTGCCTAGATTAGATTGTTCGTTCACTCACTCATTGTTGATGATATATTATGGCCCCAGTACACATTAGCGTATGGCGAACGCTACACGCAAGATCCATATTGTGATCCGTCAATATACTGATGGATCACAATATTTATCACTGGATTTCTGGAAATATGATCCTGATCCCAGATCCTAGATTGTGATATTTAACTTGCGTGTAGTGTAGTGTCGCGCGTCAATATTTATCATGTCAGTTAGGGATGCCAGATATGAGCTAACTCAATTCGCCAAATTTTGCTTACCGCCGAGTAGCCTAAATCGCCTAATATTTTTTGTTTTGACAAGTAGCCTAATTCGCCTAATGTTTTGAGCTAAGTAGCCTTTATTAAGCCCAAACATATAGAAGACACGTAAAAAAAGACAACGTGAAGCAAAAAACATTTTTTAGTAAAATAATCTAGGTAGGTCTTTTTTTTCATTTTGTCAGTAAAAAAATAAAGTACATAGTAAGCATAAAAAAGAGTATTTATTTATTTATTTGTTCTTAAAAACGTATCTTTTGTTGCTCTTTCCGACATTTAACAAATATCTGTATGATTAATCTTTTAATCTCGCCGTAGAATTTGACGCGATCCGTATTGATGGTGTAGGGCGTGCTGTGATCAAGCCCAAGATCCATCAATAAATATCGTGATAAATATCACAATATTTATTGACGTGTAGCGTTCGCCTAAATTGGCTCAATGCAGGCCAGCCAGCGCCATTTGTGCACAACTCGACCACGATCACTTGGCGTTGACACATTGGCGCATGGCTCATTGCTATTGCTGCCTGGCGAACCACTTGCGTTGCGTTGGACGTGGATGTGATTACGGCCGCGGCTATTTATTTATATACTGCTTACAAGTATTACCGTGTTGCGTAGTGGTGAAAGAATACTACCACCCCCTTTCTACTCTTGGGTGTGGTAAAAGGCGACTAACGGACTAAATACTGCACATACATACATCCAATAGCAAAGAGCGGCGATGGGCTCACCACCTGAGCACGCTGAGCACATGTGCAGTCGCTATTTGGTGAAAAGTGGACTATGGTAGAGGACTGGCGCTTTTGCGGTCGTCATTGTCTAGTCTCTGACTAACCCTTCGGGTATAATAGTCGTGATTATAATGTACCTATATGTATGTTACCAGTATTACAGAAGTGTGTACCGCCACAAAGTTGTTTAAAAAAATGGCGCAAAGGCGATGGTGGATGCTGAGTTGCTGACCATTCACCGTAACAGGACAAGGTATACGTAGATTTATAGGCTCAGATTGATATAAATCAATAAACTGGAAAGTCTCTTCATTGCTCCACGATACTGACATTTAGGGCGATCAAAAATTCAAGTATAAAGCAACAAACACTACGCTATCCCGGTCAGCAGACGGTGACGAACCAAACATTGGCCCATTGTGTGAACGCCACAGGCCACGATACCCCACGATTCCTTTGAAGTGTGCCCAAAAAACCGACAACTTTCCGATAGCGCGGCACGATGGGCCAGTGTCCGCCAACAATGGCCAACATACACCATTTACCCATACACATTGGCGCTGGCCTGCATTGGGCCAACATACGAAAGTGTGTACTGGGGCCTTTAGGTTAATCATTAATTCTCTCTCTCTATGGTATGCTGTCATTTCCGTAAGTATTGGACGCGTTTCGAATTTGGACAACTTGGGAAATTGATGTTGACATTTGCATTTAGCATTACCATGGAAAAAGTTTGCTAAAAGGTCCAGGGACTACTTTTGATAGCCAGACTATATCACTCATTATCATCGACTTTATTGAGACATTATGCAAAGAAAATATTTAGGTACTTTAATATACTGGCTAAATGTGCTGACCGCGCGAAGCCATTTTTTAAGAGAAAAATATATAAAAACGTCGTCATTGCCTTAGATTAGATAATCGTCATTGCCCATTGAACTAATGTCATTGGCCATTGCCATAAACCATTGAGATATATAGGTACTCTCAGAACAATAACTAAAGCTGTTCTGAGTATATACTAGCTCAATGCCATAAACAAACAGCACTAACTAGTAATTTACGTGTCTTTTAAACTTGTTTTTATTTCGAGACTTAGACAGGTTTTTCCTATGGTTTCAAAAATCTTACGAATTTATTTCATCTGTAGTTGTAATAGTAAAATTTATAGATGCTAAAGAATTCATTCAGCAATGATTTCGCCATTGTTCTTGGTGAAGCTGGAAATTTTATTACATAGGTACAGTCACGAGCAAAAATATGTAAACAATTGTAACTCTTAATACAATGGAATAAGAGTCAAAGTGTATACATATTGGTGCTCGTGACTGTACATACATTCATATAATCACGACTATTATCCCCAAAGGGTAAGTCAGAGACTAGGCAACGAGGACCATCGCCGCTCTATGTTCGATACATGTGCAGTCTTTAGTCCGTTAGTCGCCTTTTACGACATCCAAGGGAAGAGAGGGGGTGGTAGTATTCTTTCACCGCGACGCGACATGGTTAAGAAACTATAATGCAATTATTAAACGTCTAATAATTGTAAAACGATTGAACAATTAAGAGGCCTATTACATCTCGACTGTGATTTTTGCGTAAAATGGCCAAATTTGGCGTTATTGATCTCAGAAACAGAAATACATTAACAATTATAACTTATTGAATAGTGTAGAATAGCTATTGGAATAGTGCGTAGTGGCCTCGCTTTTTGGAAATTTTGCTTAACTTTTTAATTAAACCAAAAATTGCAGAGAAAGATTTTCATAAAGTGCGCGAAGGCACTTTTTTGAACTCATCGATTGAACTACTGTTCTAAACAAATGAAATAAAAAAATTATAATGTTATCTCTTATATAGTCGAATAGTGCGTAGTGGCCTCGGAATTTTTAGATATCATTGATTTTATATAGGAAAAAAATCTTATTCTAAACCAAAAAACTTCGAAAATCGCTATAAGTTAACTTTGAATTTCTTTATATGTAGCAAAAATACCAGGGTAATTGTTACTTCATGAGGAATAAAGATTTTATAATTAATTTATTATCCTATTTCGATAAAAAACAATAAATACAACTGCAAAATTAGTACAAAATGCGAATTTGTACATTTTTTGGGCATTTTACGCAAAAATCGCATTCGAGATGTAATAGGCCTCATAAGGATAGCTAGAGCAAGAATGGAATAGCAACAGCCAACGTTTAAAACATTCAATAATTTATCTTTACTGAACGCAGTATTACTTTGTATCATTCAATCGTACTTCCGGCAACAACATGACAGCTGTTGTCAAACGAAAGTGACTCATTCGTTCATTTCAGTTTTCAAATGTCATTCAATATTTAGTGATTTCATTTGTCATTGTTGAGATGGGTGGTTCCAGTGGTGCGACGTTGATATGATACGTACTGCGCTGTGGCTGTGGATGTGATATTGTTTTTATTTCGCGCATACCTAGTGTTTTGTGCACCACAATGTGTCTGGTTACCATTAAAAAGTTCGCTTACTGTATTATATGATATAATTACACCGTGCAAAGTGACGGAAGATTTTTGATTGTGTGCAAATTTTGTGAGTGTAGTGATAATCATGCCGGGCCTATGTATCGGCGAATTTATTGAGGAAACTCGTGAAGATTACAATTCGCCGACTACGTCTACGTTTGTTTCTCGTATGCCACAATGCCGCCAGACCATCAATGCTTTGGAAGAGGTAGGATACTTATTTAAATATTTAAATTAGTAGAGCAAAACAAATGAGTAGGTACCTAGGTACTTACAAGTTTTTAGAACGAAAGCGAAAGGCATTCAATAATTTTGTAAACTTCTTTTTATCATCTAAGGTTTTTGCAAATTATTATTGAATAATGTTAATTTTAATGCAAATCTTAATTATTTTATTGGTACAGTCGAGTGAAAAAATATTTATACGATTTTAAGATTTAAGAAATTACATTTAGGCCCATGTCTTTTATTATGTTCATAATTGCCTAGACGTTTATATAAAGGTAGACAACGATAGACATGCTCATTACTAGCACGAAAGCATGGCACTATTGAGCAATTTTGCTACTTAGTAGTATGTGTGTCAAAGCGTTCCTAGTAATTAGCATGCTTATTATGTATACGATTGAAATAAGCATGATTATAAGCATGCTTATTTAGTAGCATGTCTATCAGTATCTTTTAATTATTTTTGTTTCAAAGTCACCAAAAATCCTAAGTCCTGTTTTTCACATTTTGCATAACTTAATATAAACAAATTTAATAAAAAAAGGTAAAGTTTGTATGTAGGAGGTTTATCCTGAACTTATTAAAAAAATCATTTACAAATTTAAGGAAAGGAAGTTCAGAGTGGACATACCTAGGCTGTTTAATGATACTGTATTGTAAGCGTAACCATCACAAGATACTGGTGTTTATAAATTAAAAGGGCAACAAGATCTAAAAATAAATAAACCTGAAAGTATTTGTGTACTGTAATAGTATGTAAGTAGTTAGGTAAGTAAACTACTAAAAAGACTGATAAGGAGGCAAGCACTTATTTTAACCCTTGAAAATTAAAATAAAATAAATATAAATACCAATCAAATATATAGTGTCTAATATATCCACAACATATCTACCATTACAATACAATGGGTAGTACAAAATTTCAAATGGCATTAACTTTCTCTATAAATAGAGGAATAAAAAAAACTTGAATTAGGTTACGGTACACACAGCATGCTATGATAACTTAACAGTTAGTTACTGTACTATGGCCAAATTCGATTAAGAAAATTGGTAAATAAATTAGGTATCCACAAATTCTGCAAATCATTGGACCAGGGCAATAAGAGGATGCTTTATGTTTTTTAAACTGTTTATTTAGGAACAGGTGGGTACCAATTAAGCTGAAGGCATATAAAAAAAAATTTAAGCATAAAATAAAAGATTAGACATAACATAGGTGTTACAAAATTAACCTATATTAGAACAGTAATCAGAAAACATTCATAGGCATCCAAAGTGTAAAAAATATTTGCAGGGAGAAAGAATCATGTTATGTTTAGTTTAAAAAAGGATGTAAACAAATTAGATAGTTTTTTTATATTCTACTATCCCACACCTTTATGTATTTGTATTGTTCCCTAGACAATATACCTAGCAATCTTATCCAAACGGTTCCAAATTCCAATTTGTTCATAGCAAAAGCAATGAATGCATTTAGAGAAATAAGAAAGTAAGTAGGTAGTATTGTTACATTTATAAAATATTGTTGTACTTAGGTATACAGGGTTGGAAAAAATCATGATTTAAAAAAAAATCGTGTTTTTTTTTATTGTTTTTTTTATTTTTTTTTATTTTTTTATGTGACAAAACCAAATACACTATTATTAGTACTTATTGACAATTGAATAAGCTTCATAACGCAAATACTTTTAAAATTATTAAAATAAAATTAATATTTTTATTTGTCGATTATTTTAAATTACTTTTAAAATTAATATAGATAAATATTGACCAATTATTGTTAGTATCCAACTTTACAAGACTGATTTCTGATTTGTTTTGCTACAGTTGAAGACAAATTTCAAGTAGGTATGCATGCATCTATTTTTAATTTTATTTTTGAGACTGCTACTTCTGTGTAAGCCCTTTGACAGTATTTTATTGTTAGTAACTACTAAGTATACTTATTTATTGTTATTTTCATTAAAGATAATATAACATTTAAAATTAATTTAAATCAATGATTTTTATTAAAAAATCACCTGATTTAAATCAGTTTGATTTAAATCAGCCAACCCTGGGTATAGGTACCTACCAATATGCTAGAGAGGTGTGCGTTACCCCAGCAGGAAAGTGGCTCTTAGAGTGTTATAAGTGGAATGTATAATTAGTGCGTCATCTGCTGTAAATGTGCGCCGCATAAAAAAATTGTGCGTTTTGTCGTTTTGAGGAAAAACGATAAAAACGATTCCTACTGCAGAAACGCTGTTCCAGCAGCAAAATTCTAAGCGAATGATCGAAGAGAGAAAAATTGTACATGGGCAGAGAGCTTACATTAGTGCAAAAATGTGCGCCGAAAATAAAATTTGTGCGTCTTTAGGTTTTCGAGATATTGCATTTCTACATTAGAGCCCAAAATTAGGTCTTGTACTTGCCAACAAACGTTTGAACGCGACTGTACGGACAACAGCTTATGTATAATACGTTCAATAAAGAAGGTCATTTGTACGAATCCGTCGCTTTTTTGTAGTCATTCGAATTTGGTCGGATAACCAGCCGTTGTTTCCATGTTTTGGTTTTGTTTATATCTATTTATATGCGAAACATTCCAACCTGAAAATATTCATTATGTTATTTGACTAAACGCACTAGTTTTTGGTTTAAACCCGCTCATCTTGGGTTGAGCCGGTTTCTTGTATGTTGACTTCAAAGTTATGACACCGTCGTTTTGACTTTTAGTATTATTATTCAATAACGCATGAATGTACACTTTTGAAAATTTTCATGGTTATTATATGTGTCGAGAAGGATCGACAGTTTTCAGTGAGCTTATACATTTTCTCGTTTAGGCGCTGCTATTTTTTTACGGATTGAAAAAACAGCGCGATTACATGAAAGGAGAACGCGTACTGGCGTACAACCCCACAATGTTCATGTTTTGGTACCATATTTGCATAGTTGGTTCCTTAATTTTTTCTCATTAGTTTCCAGTAAATGTTATATTTTTAGAAGTCCGGGGTAAAAAAAAATCTTAAAGCGAAATAATAATACTAAAACTAATAACGAAACGCATTTCAACTAGCAGATACTATACGCAAAACAAAAATCTGCTGTCAGAGTTGCCTGCCATAAAAATATCGATTAATCGATTTTGAAATCGATTCTCAAATAACTAATTAAAACTTATTAGTGTATGTTGTTTTGATTAAAAACCTATTTGTGCAACTATTTTAGAGCTTAAACCTATACAACTTTTATCTTAAAATAGTTGATTAATTACTTTTGTTATTTATAATATATTATTTTTAAGATTGATTTTCTTATCGATTTGTATCTCGTAAAAAGACGAATAAAACTACTTGCAACACTGTCAATGTCAATCATTGAGCTTTTGGTCAACGTACCTATACGTTTATTAAAAATAATGTGTTAAAATTTAAAAGTTCCTTCCTACCTATTTTGCGAAAAGCCGCTTTGTGAATGTGCTAATGAAATGAACACAAACAATATTGTGTTGTGCTGCACTTTCGTGATAGTTTTACTGTCTGATTGGGTGATACATTACCATCACAATGTCGAGTATGCAATGCATTTCGATTGAATCGCAGGCGGCATTTACTGATGAACGAGAGTCAAGCCTTAGTCGACACTATTCGTTTTTGGTCATATCCCTGAGAGGTAAGTCGTACATAGTACGAAAATGTATAAAAATATTTGGTGCAGCAATGCACCTCTGTATCGGTTACTACTAATATTCTACTATTTTGTTGATCAATTAATAAACTTCATCCATGCTCTTATTGTTTTAGGCAACACCTGATTATATTTGTCATGCTTCCTGGGAATTAGCAACCCATTCTATTGCATCTGAAAGTAAAACTACAAGGCATGTTGACCATCGCCAAGACGAGTTGTATGTGGACATTCTATTTTAAGAATGAGCAGACGAAGAATTTTCTTTCAAGAGCCAAATGAAGAGGAACAAAGGATGACTAACATAATTTCGAATTGGATTAGACCACGAGAGGTAACACCTTATATGTATTTACTTATTGACTACCTCCGTGGTGGAGTAATATGTACAATGGTTTTCGTGGTGATACCTACTCTGAGTTCCTGGGTTTGAATCCCAGTAGGGGCAAATGTTTCTATGACGAATACGAGCATTTGTACCTGAGGCCATGACTATTTACATAAATAATAATTCTACTAAATACATATATATATACCATACATTCCGATTCCCACCGGCTTCCCTATAAGAAATCCCACTCCAGGGATCCACCATGCAGATCTTAATAATTATGTCAGTAATTAGTGCCACCAATGAGTTAAACATTCCATGTTTATTATTGTCTGATTTGTAAATTCTTGGCCGGCTTACCTTCGCCGTATTTCCCCAAACACATCCCTCGCCACTGTTATTACTACTATCACAACTGCATTTTTACCCATTGGCCTAGTATAACATATTACAAGCCTTCCAGTGCTTACTTCGGGGCTAGGCCACTGACCTACTTAAACTATCAATTTGTTACCTGAGACACTCAAGATAGTAAATATTTAGGTCAGCATTCTTGTATTATAGAGAGGTCAGCGGGCTAGGCTAATTGGTGTAAGATTAAAAAATATTTACTTTACACTCTGTCACTTTTGTAATTTAATTGTGATTTTTTATTTCAGCTTTCTTCAGAAAATGAAGCTTGTGTTCCTTGTTGGCTCCGAGCTCAAAGAGCTTCACGTAGAAGTGGACAGCCAGAGTTTTAACTGTATTGTGGGGCTACGAACTGTTGGGTGCTGCTCACAGATTTGCTCGCCATGAAGGCATGACTAGACCTGCTCCACTTTTCGATGATGTTATTTTAAGAGTGCCCTTAATTACTTTATAATTTAATATTAAATATGTGACCATACTAAATTATTGTTTTATTTCCACTGAGCAAATGCTAATATGGAAAAACATTACTTGTCTGTGTGTATGTACAATTGTGAAACTTCCCTGTAGAAAGACCAGTCGAGTTTCTTATTTATTTAAAATGTTTTCATCATATTTTTTAGTATTATATTATATTGTTTGCCTTTGATGAAGTAATTTACTAGTAGTATCTACTGGGAAGATCCTCGATTGCAAGTACTGTAAATATAAGTAAGTAGGCATTCTGAGCAGGACCTAGTAGACTAATATAATATTCCTATCTCAAAGACAATTATTTTAACCACTAGCTTCCGCCCGCGGTTTCACCCGCGTGATTCGCGTTCATATAGGAATATCGGCATAAAAAGTAGCCTATGTTACTCTTCGTTCTTTCAAAGATCAAGGCAATTGGTTGCTTAGTTTGGGCGTAAAGGAAGGACAAATTCGCATTTATAATAATAAACATGTAGGATAGGAGATGATTTCAACTTAATGTTGGTATAGGTAGGTAGGTAGTCTACAGTTGAGACCTCTAAAGTGGGAACGTGTATACCTACTTCTATTGCTTACATCTACCCAATGATATAGTTTGTAATATCATTGCATCTACCTATGACTTTCATCATGTTTTAAGTATTTTGCTGTTATTTATCAAAACACAGATGGGTAGCTATGTCTTTTTGTGTTTTAAATAACCAAGCACAAAGATCTGAATAATCACAGTCGCAGCAGTTCCTTATAGGTATCCTATCCTATCTATCTATCTTCTAGAACTCGGGCTAACAATACATAGGTACCTACTTACTTACGCAATTAATATTGAAATGCACTACTTAAGTACCTACCTACCTATTTTAGTTCGATTCACGATTGATCTATAAAGCGCGAACGTTCATTTTCAGATTTAATTATTTATTTTGTTACTGTCAGAATCATTGTCCGTCCCTCCCTGTCACTCAACTGTCAATGTCAATCAATTAAAGGGAAAAACCTAACCTTAAAAAAATATATTTCTTTTAAACCCCAACATTTAAAATTCTGTTAATTTATGTAGTAATTCTCAATAATATAATCCACCAAATGTGTAAGTCTCATTGCCAAACATGAAAATTGTAGGCCTGTACAAAATCTCCATAGTACCCTGCCATTGTCCTTTATAAACATTTTCGTAAATCTAATTCAGTCACAAATACGCACAAATTAAGAGCTACTCGTATATGTTTAGTCTACAGGCGCAGATACAATGGCTTTAGAGATACACGATTCTGCAAAACGTTACTCCAGCAGAAAATGCAATATCTCGAAAACCTAAAGAAGCACAAATTTTATTTACGGCGCACAATTTTGCACTAATGTAAGCTCTCTGCCCATGCACAATTTTTCTCTCTCCGATCATACGTTTAGAATGTTCCTGCTGGAACAGCGTTACTGCAGCAGGAATCGTTTTTTTTCGTTTTTCCTCAAAACGACAACACGTACAATTTTTTTATGCGGCGCACATTTACAACAGATGACGCACTAATTATACTTTCCACTTATGACACTATAGGATAGGAGCTACTTTCCTGCTGGGGTAACGCACACGCTAGAGAGAGACATGAAAAAATTGTAGTTTGAATTTCCACTTGACTTGACTAACTTACCTGCATTACTTGATTTAACACACTAATTGATCTACATATAGAGTACTATTAGTTATTCTGTGCTTATAGTAAAGTAATGAGTAAAGTTACTGTTAAACCAGTAAACATTATACAACTAGATATAAAGGAACAATATACCAGCTTCCCACCTACTTTGAACTTTGAGGAAGTTCTGGCTGTCATGTTTTTAAGTAAGTAGGTATAGTGTGTTTCATCAAATAGTTCCTATGCCGTCATGTTGGCATTCCTATCTTGTTTCTGCCAGTGTTGCCAACTTAGTGGATTTTCCACTAAAACTGGTGGGTTCGACCCCCCTTTTAGTGGCTAGTGGTTTTTCTAGTCGATTAATAGAATTTCATTATCAGTAGGCTGAATCACTCAACCACTTGATGACATGAATAAAAAAATTAATGGAGTGGTTGAGAAACCACCAGTTTTAGTGAAAAATCCACTAAGTTGGCAACACTGCAGGAACAAGACAGGAATGCCAACATGACGGCATATGAACTATTTAATGAAACGCACTATACTTGCTTCTTGAAGGAACAAACCTGGTCGAGATAATTATGTGGGCGCGACGGCGACGGACGGCGCGTGCCGACTGTCGACCTTGATGACGTTTTTTGTTTCTAATACGCAATGTGTAATACATACAGCTTGTTAGGTACATAGTTACCATTCTAAATGCACAGTGTACAAATAAAGAATCCACAACTTTCACACCAATCATTCCAATAAATTTTTGAATTGAACTTTATATTTTGATTATTTTTGATATAAGGATTTGGGTAGGTTGACGTGCAGGTGTGTGTACTGTGGCGACTGAATAACGGATAAACATACATAAATACTAATAAACATCCATGACTCAGTCACAAATTGCTCTTGCTCATCACACAGTCTTCTTTCTCTCCCCTCCCCTCTCCACAATTCCTACTCCTTTCATAAGGCCGGCAACGCATCTGCGACTTTTCTGTTAGTGGTGGGTATACGAGGGCGGTTTGATAAGTCTATGACTTTGGAAAGAAGAAACACTCTTTTTACATATATTTTTTATTTTTATTTTTCTACATAATCTCCTTTCAACTCTACGCACTTAGTGCAGCGATGTTCCAACTTCTTCAACCCATCAAAAAAATATTTTTTGTCAAACCCTGAAAAAATAGGCCTTAGTTTCGGCTACCACCTCTTCGTTTGACGAAAATATTTGCCCGCCAAGCCATTTCTTCATGTTTGGGAAGAGGAAAAAGTCACAGGGAGCTAAATCTGGCGAATACGGAGGGTGTGGCAATAATTCTTATCCTAATTCGACAATTTTTGATGTCGCGATTGCAGACGAATGGGCCGGTGCATTATCCCGATGAAATAGAATTTTTTTCTTTGCTAGATGCGGTCGTTTCTTGATCAACTTTTTATTGAATCTATCTAACAATGCAGCATAGTAAGCTCCGGTTATTCTGTCTTGCCTTTATCCAAAAAATCGATATAAATAACCCCTTGGCTGTCCCAAAAGACTGTGGCCATCACTTTACCAGCCGAGCAAACAGTTTTTGCCTTCTTTGGGGCACGTTCCCCGGTAGAAGTCCATTGCTTCGACTGTTGCTTAGTCTCTGGTATATAATGATGAACCCACGTCTCGTCAACTGTTATGTACCGACGCATAAACTCACTCGGATTGC
Source organism: Scoparia ambigualis (assembly GCA_963921215.1). Lineage (NCBI taxonomy): Eukaryota > Metazoa > Arthropoda > Insecta > Lepidoptera > Crambidae > Scoparia > Scoparia ambigualis. The sequence goes on from OY992504.1 coordinate 19,650,897, forward strand.
GATTATACATGGCTAGGCATTCCTCAGAAGCTGTTACACGATTTCGTTTCTGGTCGACTGTTAGTAAACGCGGCACTCATCTTGCAGAAAGCTTTTTCATGCCCAGAATATCATGCAAAATATAAAAAACTCGTTCAGTTGAGATGTGCACAACATCATTTATTTCGCGTATCTTCACTCGACGGTCTGCGAAAACAATATCATGTATTTTATTAACCATGCCCTCCGTAGTGACCTCAATCGGCCTTCCTGGGCGCTCCCGCGTCATTAGTGGTAGTACGTCCACAACGAAATTCAGTGAACCACTTATGCATACCATCCCATGAGAAGGCGCAGAATCACCATAATACCTTTTCAATTTGTCTTCGGTCTGCTTAATAGTTTTACCACGTAAAAAATAGTGTTTAATTAGCACTCGAAACTCGCTTAAATCCATTTTCAAAGAATACTTAGAAGTCGCCTAACTTTTTTGTTTCTTAAAAGCTTGTTTTCGCGCCAAATTTGAAAAAAGAACGGCATGCGCTTCGTAGTGAGTTTCCAAATATGAGACAAATAAAAAAAATAAAAAAGTTTTTATTCAACCTTAAAGTCTTGAGTTGCCAATCTGCCGTCGTATATCTTTTTTTGTGAATCGATTCGAAACTATATATCGATATTTGATATCATATTCTGAAACTATTACACTTCTGGACACATCTATTGCAAGGTGGACCACCTTGCATTTTCAGTTTCGTTTAGTCCTAGCTAAAAATTTATATTAGGTCGAGCAAAAAGTTTTTATACAGTTTTGAACCAGGCACTTTCATAATTTTATTCAATAATCTTTTTTTAAATTTCGAACACAGAAAAAACAAAAGTCAATTTGGAGCCTGTTCGTTGATATCAAACAATCGAATACTAATACTACAGTTCCACATGCGTGCTCGCTACTCGCTTCGCCATTCGACGATATGTTCGCCGAGACATTCGCCTTCCATAAATTAAGACGAGTGACTGTTTACACATTCGCGTGTATTCTTTTGTACTTCAACTTGCAAGAATGGACGACGTCTACGTTTTAGCAACATGCGCGTGTCAAGGATTATAAATAAATAATTTTTGCTTATTTTTGTGTCGATCATGTTTTGGGAAACCAAACCAAATAACTGGTTGAGCTTGGTAAAGTTCCCAAAACATAAGAACTCTGTCGTAACTTTAATCCATTTTTAATATACAGTAAGTATATGTTGCTTGATTAACAATTAAAATACAATGAGCGAGAGAGCGAATGTGGAAACACTAAGTTCGCCTCGTCACTCGTGCCCTTTGACTCGCGCCCAAAAAACCGCTCCGAACGCGAGCGTCACGAGCAGCGAGACGAGTCGCGAGGCGAGTGACGAGCGTGCGTTCACACAATCGCGCACGTACCTCGCTTCGCCATTCGACTCGCGACTCGCGCGAATGTGGAACTGCGGCTTAAGAAAACTTGATTTCATTGGTTTACTTGGATTTAATTCTTGAAAGTGTGATTTTTCTCTTTGGTTTTGCAACAAACATTACTTATTCTTAACATTAAGGTGAGGTTCTATCAATGGATGGATATGGATATGGATCTTCTTCTATTGGACTTCGCCTGAAGTCGCCGCCCAAGCTGTGGCACTTATCCAGGCCGGACACAGCCAAAGAACTGTGAGTGCTCAACTTAATTTAAGTCGATCTGCGGTCCGAAATGTTTATCCGAGGTACCTAGAGACTGGCGGTTTTGTTCTTCGCCAAGGAAGGCCACGATCTCGGGTCACAACTGAAAGGCAGGATCGATTCATCGTGACGACCAGCTTAAGAAATCGTCACCTTACCTCCATTGAGATACAAAACCAACTTCGCGACTTCCACGGAGTATCTGTGAGCGGTCGAACAGTTCGGAGAACGTTAAAAGAACGCGATATGGTACCACACAAGCCAGCTAATGGCCCCAAACTAACGCGAGCCCACCGAACAGCGCGTCTTCATTTCGCGCGCACTCATTTAAATTGGACTCAGCTGCATTGGAGCCGTGTACTCTTTTCTGATGAGTCTAAAATTGCGTTACATGGCAATGATGGAAGGAAGAAGGTCTACCGACGTAAGGGAGAGCGTTTTGCACAATGCTGCTTTGAAGAGAGGGTTGCTTATGGCGGTGGCTCATGGACTGTCTGGGGCGGTATATCCGCGAGCGGCAAAACTCAACTTGAGGTTATTACGGGACCACGGCTGCCAACATTAAATGCTGAAAGGTACATTCGTGAGTGCTTATAACCTCACGTGATGCCATACGTGGACCATGTGGGCCCAAATTTCCTTTTTATGCATGATAATGCAAGAGCCCATACGGCCGGCATCGTCAGGGAATATCTTTGGGATGTGAACATCACAGTTATGGACTGGCCAGCCAGAAGCCCAGACATGAACCCGATTGAGCACATGTGGGACGAGCTAAAAAGACGTTGTAGGGCTCGTCAGCCAGTTGCCCAGACGATGCAGGAGTTGAAAACTGCCATAGAAGAGGAATGGGAGATGATCCCTCAAAATTTCATAGAGCGGTTTGTAAACTCTATGCCTAATCGTATGAGTCTGCGGGTACGAAACGGGCGACGGCGGAGCGGCGGCGGGGCGGCGCGACGGCGATGTAATCAAATGCTAAAAACATTAAGCGCTGTGTACGAAACGGGCGACGGCGGAGCGGCGCGATCGAGCGATGCACGGGCGGCGGGCGGCGCGGAGCGACGAGAACAAACTAGTTTGGTTTCGCCGCTCGCGCGGGTACATAGTGTTGCATTTTTATCACAGTAATAATATGGAAATTATGGAAATTGACAATGAAGAGTTAATATCTTTTATTTTATCAAAACCGGCTATATGGGACAGTAAAAACGTACACCATAAAAACAAAAGAGTTATAATAAAGTGTTGGGAAGAAATAAAACGCCATTTCGGGAATGTTGAAGGTAAGTGTAATTTTCATGTTACAAATTGTTATTTACAAAATACTCTTTAAATTTTTCCCTTACATTTATTGCTAGATTTCCCGCGTGGTTGTTTCTGCGATGTCGGCGAGTTTCATTCACATTGATATTTGAGGTTATGTTTGAGTAATGATAATCGTTGGAGCCATCTTGATCAATTATAATATTATGCAATAAGCACGTTGTTTTAATTATTAGGCGAGCGTGTTTGCAATCAGTTTCTATGGCTTTATTTAAAATTCTCCACTTGGCACATAGTATACCGAATGCACATTCAACGCATTTTCTCGCTCTTGATAATCTTTTATTAAATATTTCATTCTGAGGATTCAGTACGCTTTGTGGATATGGTCGCATCAAATATTGTTTTAGAGGATACGCTTCGTCGCCTATTATTACCATAGGTAAAACTATTTCTGTTCCTGGCAATGTCCTTGGGAGAGGCATATTCATTCTATTATTTTCTAATGCTTTGTTAAGATTTGAATAATGAAATGTGCCACCATCACTCTGTCTTCCTCGCCCTCCAACTTCTACGACCAAAAATCTTTTGTCAGCATCAACCAACGCTTGAAGATGCATTGAAAAAAAATGCTTGTAGTTATAGTAGGATGAACCCGCATGTGGGGGATTTTTTATTCTACAATGTTTGCCATCAATGGCTCCTACACAATTAGGAAATTGCCATTTGTCAAAATATTTATCAGCAACGTTATTTAAAATATCTGTAGTAGGTACTGGCAGGTGTGTTTGTTGAAGATTTCCCCAAATCGCACTGCAAGTTGCATACACTATTTTTTGAACAGTTTTATTTCCAAGACGAAAGGAAAACGCTAAACCTCGAAAAGATACTCCCGTTGATAGAAATCTGTAAATAAAATAATTTATATTAAGTTTATATACTACTAGCTGTTTCTTATTCTACGTACAAATCTTTCCTCTTTATAATAATAACTAGCTGTTGCTCGCAGCTTCGTACGCGTCTCAGTAGGAAAATATAACATATATTATTTTCGAAAAAGTAGGTACCTACTCTGTGGTAAACAAACAAACAAATTCTTCAGCTTTATAATATTAGTATAGATAATATAGGGTTCATTAATTGGTAATAAATATGTTTTATTTTTTACAGTTGCGATTTTGAAGAAGCGATGGAAGAATTTAAAGGATCAGTATCGAAAAGAATTAAAAAAGCTTCCTACACCCAGATCAGGAGATCCAGGAGATAATATTCAGTCTACGTGGCAGTTTTTCCAACAAATGAATTTTTTGCGATTTGAAATTCTGCCTGATAATTCAGACACAAATTTAACAACGGTTGATAGTCAATTAACTTCAATGTCTTCACCGTGCACAGAAACAAATTCATCGGAGTCCGTAATTAGAGAATCAGATATTAACCTATGTTCGCCTAAAGATTCGGTGAATGCCCAGGAACTAGCGTCGGTAGGCGATGATGAAGTACGTACTACAAATACTCCATTGTCAATTAATACCGCTAGTTCTAGTTCTAGATCCCTAAAAAGAAAGACTGCAAATGATATTCGGATGGAAATGTTGGAATTAGAGAAAAAACGGTTATTGTTGTTAGAGAAAGATTTGCAACAAAATTCAAACGCAAATCAATCTGGCGAAAGTAAATCAGAAGATTATTATTACTTGATGAGTTTGTTACCACAAATGGAGTCATTTACTCCATTACAAAAATTTAATGTAAGGAATAGAATTAATCAAGTAATGATGGAAGAAATACATAATTCAATGTTTGGGGATCCATATAGAGGGAATTCTAGTTCTAGCTGGTCTCATGGGCATAGAACTCAAACACCCGAATAGTGAATTTTTGTACCTATCTTGATTATTCAATTAATAAACAAAAATATGTTAACAATCTATCTACTTTTATTTACCGACTTACCTTAGTGTTAAAAATAATTTTTGTTCAGGTGAGATTATACGATTTCCGAAAATGTTAGATTCCAGATTACTTCTAATTTTCTGTAAAACATAATCGAATGTCTCTATACTCATTCTTGTGTAATTGTAGAACTTTCTTGAATGACAACGTAGCTCGTAATAAAGTGTAGAAAATTCTCCCAAACTGCGTCTTCGCTGATTTATTGGATGAACACCATCTTTGGGTAATAAAAATTCTCTCATTAGGAGACTGGGCTCCAATAGTTCTCTTCGACGTGAATTCATGTTTATCACAACACTGCGTGAGCGCGACTGCGCGGAAGTTTGTTTCGTACACACGCAAGACACCGCTATCTCTTCGCCCCGCGCCGCACCGCCCCGCCCCGCCGTCGCTCCGTTCGTCGCAAGTTTCGTACCCGCAGACTGAGAGCTGTCGTAAATGCCCATGGAGGCAACACGCGTTATTTAATTAAACCTTTATTTGATAAAACATGTTTTTATTCAAAAATCAACTGCCTTCATCAAGTCGGGTCGACTTGTTAGGCGTAGCTCCATGTCGTGTGGTATTCTGAATTCAAATTTAAAACAATACGATCGAAAAAGATGGTAAAATGTATCAGGTTTAAAACTGCATCAATAGTTTTTGTTCAATCAAGCAAAAACTAAACTCTATGGTAGGCCAAAAGATGTGTCCAGAAGTGTATTTTAATATCAGTGATATCGGTATCGACCAAATCTATCACTGCATAGTATTATATCAATACAGGATTCGTAAAACTTTACTCACCTGATACTACATAGTAACAAATAATAATGATTTTTATTTCAAAAACTTTCATAAGCACATTTGTTTGTTAAAAACTAGCTGATTCAAACAGACCCTGGACCACCAGGTCACCGATCAGGGCTTGCTTGAAATTAGCTGCGATACGCATCGTTAAGGTTTTACTAGCCTAGCCTAGCATAGCCCCCGAGGGGGGCACGCCATGAAAAAAGTCTCAAGAGTTAATTAGGTTAGGTTAGGTAAGTATGTTGATCAAAAACGCGCGAGCCGAGCGAGCGAAGCGAGCGTGCCGCGGGAGCGGCCGGCGAAGCGCCAGAAACGACATTTTTGTAAATTTCCATATTTTAAAAAAAATTACATAACTTAAAAATTACTTGTCTGCGGCAGGAGGGGTAAGTGGGGGGGGGGGGCACTCCTTATCCCTCCTCTCCCCTTCCTCCACCAATTATGGCGACTCGATTCAAAAATTTTACTACGATACATAACCTCAAAATACAAAAATTAACTTAACTTAAAACTACTTGTTGGCGGCAGGAGGGGTAAGTGGGGGGTACTCCTCCCCCCTCCCCCTACCTTCTCCACCCCTTCAGGCGCCTCGATTCAAAAGTTTTACCGAATCATCTTTAATATTATTAAATGATAATGATTAAAAAAAAGTAGTTTTAATCATTTTCGCACTTCTGTGCTCGGGCTGATTTTAGTATACCAGCGATTCGCCCCTGCTTCGCACGGACGCAATCTTCCCGTCATAATTTTTTTCCTATCAAACTGTGTCTTAACAAATTACGAACACAGCAAAACGAACATTATTAATGCGACAATTATTGAATTATTATTGCGTCTTAACCTTTTATATTTTAAAAATGAAATGGGGTTAATTTTGTTTTCAGTTGTACAATAATAGTATCAACTTCGTTTATTCAGTGTATATAGCCAGTATTACCAGCAGCAGATTTTTTGAAATTGCCGCTTTTTCTAAGGGACAGCTTTCATTAGCCAGACTCTAATCGATTTTCTAATCCTATGATTCCCTCCTTGAAAAAATCTTCATCTTAATCGCTTATAAAATCATGTACGGCGGCAATCACTTCCTCATCATTGCCATATTTGTGCCCTCTCAGTTGTTCTTTTAACCGCGGGAACAGGTGGAAATCACTAAGCGCAAGGTCAGGTGGGTATGGAGGATGTTCCATCAATTCAAATCCAGCATCTTGGATTGCTATCCAACATCATCAGTGCTATCCAACAGTCATCGCAACTCGGGACTTGTGTGCGGGGGCGGGCGTTATCTTGGTGAAACAATACAACTTTAGCAAGTTTGCCGCGGCGATTTTCGCGTATTTCCTGACGCACTTTTTATTTGTTCTGCGTATAAGACCTCCGTAATAGTGGCTCCATGATTAAGGTATTTAATCATTATCACCTCCTGGCTGTCCCAGAAAAGAGAGCCCATAATCTTACCGGCGTAGCGTATGGAATTGCCTTAAACTTTTTAGGCGTTGGAGATGACGGCCACTTCCAAGTCATGGACTGTTGTTTCGTTTCAGGATCATATTGGTGGAGCCATTTTTCATCCATAGTTATGAAGCGAACTAAAAATCGATCAGGATCTTGTTGTAACAATTCCAAATTGATTTGAGAAATTCTCAGTCTTGTATGCTCGTCTGTAAGCATTCTAGGCACCCAGCGCGCTGATACTTTTTTCATGCCCAAATGTTCATGTATAATACTATGGATACTTCCTATCGAAATCTTTAGTTCTTCTGCTACAAACAGTAAGCGCTCCTGTACACGATGTCGCCACCGCGCCGCCACCGCGCCGCCGCCGCACCTCTACACTGGATACGTGACCACAGAATATAATAATAGTACTACGTACAGAAGTTGCACTCCTTTGATGTTGAAGAAAGCCGCCGTTTTAATAACCTACAATATTAGATAGGCAGCGTGTGCATTCAAAATAGCATCTTCTCGCTATACACGGAGAGTAGTTAATACTTTGGTGCGTTTTGTACCAAACGTACCCACGCCGTCGACTCGTGTGTTAGGGATGACAGCAAATAGACTAAATAAACGTACCTACGCAACCTTAGTAAGTAATTTATTCTGTGATTGCACACTTAAGTAAAATGTAGTTCTGTAAGTTACTTACTTACCTATTTACCTATCTAACAAACAAGCACTCAAAGTCTTAGAAACAAGCAAACACTGCACGACATGACGAGTTGCAGATACCTATAGCGAAAACAAAACGGAAACCACATTTTATTACATTATGTATATTCTATTACCTACATCATGATAAGTACTGGCGATTTTAATTCTACGAACTCACTATAAATATAAGTTACGCAGGTATGTTAGGTACCTACCTACCTTCTACATCACAACAGTCACAGACTCACGATCGCACGGCGAAATAATTTACATTTATAAGTAATGGCCTACCTACCTACCTTTACTTTCGTATCACCTATTTGTTCTGTAAACAAACTTAATAAAATATAATAATAGGTACCTTCCAGAATTTTACGGTAACGTAAAAAAAGATAACTTCGAATCTTTCTGTTTATTTCGACAGCCTTTCACACAACAATTATTATTTTTGCATTACACCATTAATTACAAAACTTGTACATTTATTGATATCGAAGAGGTAGTTATTTTTAAACAAATGAAATTGCGATCCGAGACCACTTTAAACTATGCCTGTGGGCTGTGCGTGTGCTCGAAAGCGCGCGGGGCCTTGATACCCTGACTAATTTACAACTCCGAGTTGTCGCGCGCTGTAGGTGCTTTTCGCGGTAGGTATGACGGAGTGCAAGATGCCTGACGTGACGCGTAGAGCCCGCAACCGCGCCGCCGCCGCTCGCGTGCCCGCATCATGTATCGGCGACGCGGTAGCGGCGCAGTAGCGGCGGCATCGTGTACAGGAGCACTAAGTGCTCGGCCTGGGCGCGGCGCGGCGTACAAACATATGCCCCGCGCCGCGTGGCCACTATGGACACTCAAATAAGAATACATGTGTTTGAGTACGCCGCGCCGTGCCCGCGCCCACGCCCGCGCGGGCAGTCTGGCCGAGCACAGGTTCGGCCAACGGTACGTATCCACAGTGTACAGGTGCGGCGGCGGCGCAGTAGCGGCGGCATCGTGTACAGGAGCACTAAGTGCTCGGCCTGGGCGCGGCGCGGCGTACAAACATATGCCCCGCGCTGCGTGGGCACTATGGACACTCAAATAAGAATACATGTGTTTGAGTACGCCGCGCCGTGCCCGCGCCCACGCCCGCGCGGGCAGTCTGGCCAAGCACAGGTTCGGCGAAACCTGCGCGACTAAAGCGACTGCGAAGCGGGAGCGTTTGCCGCGCGGCGGACGCTACCCATACTTCATCTATGGCACTTTGCACACCTACGCGACCACAAAGCGGGATAGCCGCGTCGGCAGAGCGGGACGCACGCGTGTAATGGTCAAACGTGTGTACGTGCGAGAAAGCTACCTACCTTCCTTATTATTATTTCGTTCCATTATGACTACAACAGACTCTGTCATTTTCTTAAACTTGATACTTTCCTAACTTGTCTCATCTTTAACTCGGCTCTTTCTTAGTTGATCTCTTTTGCAAAGTTGACGCTTTCCTAACTCGTCTCCCCTCCGGAAGACTTCGTCATTTTCTTAAACTTGACACTTTCCTAACTGGTCTCATTTATAACTAGGCTTTTTCTTAGTTGGTCTCTTTCTTAACTTGACACATTCCTCAATCGTAATTTTTTCATAAACTCTAAGAAAGTGGTTACGGGACACCTGTTAATACAGGTTTGTCGAAACAGTGAGAGAATATCCCATTATATATGATTTGAAAACAAAGACTATAAAAATTATATATGATTTGAAAACAAAGACTATAAAAATTTACGAAAAAAAAGATAAAATGTGGGATTCGATCGGTCCGGAATTTCAAATGGATGGTAAGTAAATAATAGTACCTAAGTAATAAAAGGTCCTCAGAGTCAGATTCCGATGTTAAGTACGAGGATATCATCACCACAACAATTAAGTAGTTAGTAATAAGTACCAGATAAGACGCGCAGCTTTAGTGACTGCTCACTAGCAAATGAAGTTCGTGGTTCGCGCCGGAGTCGCGCAGGTGTGCACGTTAAGTTTCGCTTTGCAGACGCTCCCGCATCGCGTCCCGCTTCCCGCGTTACTGACGCGCAGGTTTGGCCGAACTTTAACACGACGATCTGCCAAAACAATTTTTTCAACTTTTTTATCATTTGTTCGATAACTGCCGTCGTAGGGCGTGCCGAGCGCGGGTCGGGTCGTCTTTAGTTAAAGTTCTTCCTCTCTAAAAACTCGGCACACCACCGCGCAACCGTAGAATACTGAGGAACATTAACCCCTAATGTTCCTTTCAAGTCTAGATTTACTTGCTCAGTAGTAAATTTTTTCAGGCAGAGATATTTTATTACGGCGCGGCACGAATTTCATTTTTATCAATTTTGCGTACCACGCTCCGGCACGACGAAAACAAATGACTTCTATTTTTAAAATAAGAAAAGAAAATCATTAATTTTTATTTTTTTATTTTATTAAATGTCTGGGTTTTTCCTGACAGTATCTAGGTACTTGTTTGTTGTTCAAGGACTTTATATGCCATTATTACTTTTTATTGAACACCCCTCGTACAGAACGAATGTGTGAGGGGATGACTGTTTCCAAAACACGATTGGAAACATTTTGCTCAATAGAAGAAAATCCTGAATTTACCTCTAAAATTTCATATAAACGCACATTACGACCGCGTTTTGCAATAATAAATCCTATAAAATCATAAACACATTTACCTTTTCGATTTCTTGATTGTTTTGGATTTCCCAAAAACTAAACATTTTTATTATGTTTTTGATAATAAAAATGTGAATGGCGCTTACGAATTACCGCGGACCCCGTACCGCGCAACTTTAGAGAGCATTAGCGTGCAACACCCGCGAGGGCTCTGAACTTTCATCATCATCATCATTATCAGCCAGAAGACGTCCACTGCTGGACAAAGGCCTCCCCCAAGGATCTCCACCCCGACCGGTCTTGTGCTGCTTGCATCCAGCGGCTACCCGCGACCTTCACCAGATCGTCGGACCACCTTGTTGGAGGCCTACCCACACTGCGTCTTCCGGTGCGCGGTCGCCACTCGATAACCGTTCTGCCCCAATGGCCATCGGTTCTACAGGCGATGTGCCCTGCCCATTGCCACATGAGCTTGGCGACTCTTTGGGCTATGTCGGTTACTTTAGTTCGTCTACGAATCTCTTAATTTCTGGATCGATCACGTAGAGAAACCCTGAGCATAGCCCTCTCCATTGCTCTTTGCGTGACTTTGAGCCTGCTAATTAGGCCCATAGTGAGCGACCACGTTTCGGTACCGTATGTCATCACTGGCAACACACATTGGTCGAAGACTTTCGTCTTAAGACACTGCGGTATTTTGGACGAGAAGATATTTCGTAGCTTACTGAACTGCTGCCCAGCCGAGTTGGATTCGACGATTGACCTCTTTCTTAAAGTTGGACCTACCTAACTGGACTGTTTGTCCTAGGTATACATATTCGTCAACAACTTCAAGAGCAGAGTCTCCAACCTTCAGAGGAGTGGGTACGACACGTGAGTTAGACATGATTTTCGTCTTCTCCATGTTCATTTTAAGGCCCACTTGTTGAGAGACTCTGTTGTGATCACCGAGCATTGAGCCGAGGTCCTCCAGGGTCTCAGCCAAGACTACTATATCGTCGGCAAATCGAAGGTGACTGATGTACACGCCGTTAATATTGATGCCGAGTCCTATCCAGTCCAGAAGCTTAAACACGTCCTCCAGTGCAGCAGTGAAGAGTTTCGGAGATATGACCCTTGTCTCACTCCACGCTGCAGCTGGACTGGCTTCGGGCTCTGGTCCTGAAGGCGAACTGTCATAGTGGCGTCTTCGTACAAACACTTCAACACTTCGATGTACCGGTAGTCAATTTGGCACCGCTGGAGAGACTGTAGCACGGCCCATGTTTCGATCGAATCAAAGGCTTTCTCATAGTCTACAAACGCTAAGCAAAGTGGCCGGTTATACTCTTCAGTCTTCTGTATAACCTGCCGCAGCGTATATGTATGTGGTCTATGGTGCTAAAGCCTTTTCGGTATCCGGCTTTTTCTATAGGCTGGAAGTCATCAAACCAGCGTGCGAGATGATTAGTTATAACTCTCGAGAACAGTTTATAAACGTGACTTAGAACCTGAACTTTCGCTGACCGCCTAACCCCCCTTAAATGACAATACTTATTTTCGATTGTATTTACCATGCCATAAGTTTAAAATCCCAATAACTCAGCTAATTAACCTTTTTTAATGTTTTAAGCAACTATTTATTTAAAACCGAGTCGAGTAGTGGTGAAAGAATACTACCGCCCCCTCTCTTCCCTTGGGTGTCGTAAAAGGCGACTAACGAACTAAAGACTGCACATACTACCAACAGTATAGAGCGGCGATGGGGTCACCACCACGCTGAGCACATCTGCAGTCGCTATTTGGTGAAAAGTGGACTATGGTATAGGACTACTTTTGCTGTCCTCATTGCCTAGTCTCTGACTAACCCATCGGGGATAATAGCAGGGGGTGTCACTCCGCAGTTTAGGTGTGTTCGGCCGGCGCGCCTCCCGGCCAGGCCGCCTAGGCGTATGGCAGTAAAGGTTGCCGCTCGCGACGCACCGAACCGAACACGTCGCGCGTCGTCGCATATAACTCTTAATCCCTGCGCGCGCGCGTAAATTCTACGCTCTGTGACGTCATGACGTAAAATCGATATCCAGTCATCCTTGCTTAACGGAATATGAACTCTCGGGTCATACGATAAGTTTCAATTTTGCTTGAAAGTCGTTAGAGAGTGAACCTTCTGTACGTATTACTATTAGTTATTCTGTGATCATAGTCGTGATTATGTATGTATGTATTTGTTTGATCTCTGTTATTTACTTTAGCATGCAAGTTTCAATAATATTGGCTTATTTCTTTGTAAAATTTTGAACTTCGAAGTTTGGGGCAACCTAAACGCGTAAACCCTCTTCTTGACGCAAATCATGTAAAAAAAAACGCGATATGATTTTGTAAGCCCAATTCTCAGCCCTTTACAAATTGACTGGCATGACACGTTAACATTTTTCTTTGTATTTCGACTAATGTATTAATATTACCTTGTATTTTTATTATTATTTTGTAGATTTAACAAAACCGCTAAAATAGTCACATAAAAGATTAATGAAAATAAACGTTTTCACTCTTGCAACTGGACAAACTATTATACCGTGCTATTATGTTGCTATAATTAACAGAGCAGCAACCATGTAGGTAATAAAACCCTATATATCAACGACCCGAGAGAAAGTTGGTCAGTCACGGGTCGCGTCTTATACTACCATTTTGTCACCCGAGACGCGAGCATAAAACCAACAACAGATACTGGAAACATTATCCTCTGAGACTTTATCGTGATCTCCTAACTACCTAATAATTATAAAATGTTTCGACAACAAACGTAATTCCAAAGATCATAAATGTGAAAGTTTGTCCGCTTGTTAGCCCTTCGTCTTCTCACGGCGAGTGTTTTTGCAGCGCGTCGTTTAAGGGCCATACAGGCACAGTATAATTACAGGTTACTATTAATCCCGGAAAACAAACTAGTTAATTTGATAAGTTCCTGGAAGAAAGAGTCGCTCGTTGGCGGAAGCTTTATAAAAATAAAAATAAATATTAATAAATAGATACTGATTAACCTGTTGCGCGCCGTAAATACAGATACAATAGAATTTTAATTGTTCGGCACATCTTTTTTTTATATTGTGACACGTCAAAGTGGTGACGACATCCTGCCTGATGGTAAGCAGCCGATGCATTCCAAAATAACGAGAGCGCTCCTCACCGTGGAATAAGAACGGTAACAAACCTATTCATGACGCTCTGCTTAAAAGTCCCGGGACTAAAAGAGCTGGGAAACATGCGCCGGCAGAGAATTCCAAAGCCGAATAGTCTTACAGAGGAACGATTTGCCAAATTTTTTGGTACGAGTGCTGATAGTCTGCACAGTATGATGGTGGTTCCTAAGACCAGCACGTGTAGTCCGGGAGAGGAAAGGAGAGGGTGGGTTTAGATCAAAAAGTTCTTCAGAACACTCTTTCGGTAGAAGACACTGAGAGAAGCAACGTCTCTACGCAGCTGGAGGTCCTCAAGAGAGGCTGTAACCTCAGCATTTTCAATAATACGTATCGCTCGCCTTTGCAGTCTATCAAGTGCATCGAGGAGGTATTTAGCGGAGCCGTCCCATAGATGGGAACAATACTCCATACCAGGGACTGAAAGCGGTTACGGTATAAGGTTACGTTACCGGTAAAAAATAAGTGTACCTTAATAAAATAAAGGTAAGGCTTTACCGTTATTTAACCTTTATGCGATATCGGTACCGAAAAACGTTGCATTGACAGTTGCGGGGCGCAGGGTGAGGGGTGAGACTTGCTTTTGCTTGCGAGGCGACAAGTAAAAACCTGTTTTTGTTGCGTGTCGCGCGCAAAAATGTGTAAAAAATGTGCGCGTGTAAACATCTTTTACACTAGTGCGGAAATTGGTATTTACAAACTCATGTCAATAGTAAGCCTTACATTAGTCTACTCGTCTATGAAAACCAACTTACTGCACTAGTATAATAAGTCCATCATTACGTGTTGCCATTTGCCATGCATACCGATTCATTGCGTATGACGCCATGGAGCTTCATTGATATCTTTTACGTATGGTGTTTGACGCCAAATGGCGTCATAAATAATTCCTCTGAAATTCTATAGAATGACTATTTAGAGAGTTCTAATTAACAGAACTTATATTATTTGACACGTAGATTATGCCTGTATTGAACGTTTTAGGAGATAGCGCCAGTTAAAAAACTTCAGTGGTTGCAAACTTTTTGTTCCCTAATTTTACTTCTTTTGTGTATGGCGTATGACGCCACATAGCGTCATAAAGAAAATTCCACTGAAACTTTGTAGAATTACTTTTTAGGGAGTGCTAATTAGCAGAACTTTCATTATATTGAGGATTTGCTTGATGTAATAAATAATTCGCTACGCGATTTTCTATGCCGGACGATAAACGCGATTATGCGGCATACGTTTTTGACGCGTTAAGACTTATTATGGAACAACGATGTAAAGGTTTAAACTGGCTCGCCATCTTTCCTTTATTAATATTTTCTAATTATAAATTGAATTAGTGACGATAGGGCTTCAAAAATCCCGGTTATTGAATAAGGTTTTTACAAAAACCGCTTCCAATGTATATGAGAGGGCTTCAAAAACCTAAATAAACCAGTTTAATCCAAAGCTGCGAAATGTACCTACTGCTGGCGAGGCGATTAGGCTAATGGCGACCTTCCGTGTGTAGACATTAGCTCGCAAGTCGATTTAAAACTCGCGCGCTCACTTTGGGAGAGCGGTATTTCAGGCAAATAGAATTCATGTCTACGTATGGAAGGTCGCTATTTGCTTTGCCACTCGCGCGCTCGCGTTGTCCTGGTGTGTTTAGGTACTTAAAAAAGAAGAAAAAACCTCTATAAACCGTTTAATTGATTCAAAACCCATTTTATTGTTTTTTTAGAAACAGGTTTTTTTTAATGTTTGGGTAGGCCCACGGGCCGATGTAATCTGTTATGCAGATGATACTCTGATCACGGCCCGGGGCGGAAATTGCGCAGAGGCAGGGAGACTGGTCACCGTCATAACATCTCTGGTGGTGGACAGAATCCATATGTTGGGGCTCGAGGTAGCGATCGGTAAAACTGAGGCTCTTCTTTTCCATGGGCCTCGACGAGGACCGCCGCCTGGAACCCACCTAGATATAGACGAGCATAGGATCCGGGTTGGGGTCTGGATGAAGTATCTGGGTCTCATTCTGGACGGGCGTTGGCGCTTCGAGGAGCACTTTCGCAAACTCTCCCCTCTTCTCGTCAGTGCGGCATCCGCTTTGGGACGCAACATGCCGAATGTTGGTGGGCCGAACGCTTTGACTCGCCGGCTTTATGCTAGAGTAGTGGGCTCGATGGCCCTTTATGGGGCCCCTATATGGGCGACTGCCCTCAACGCTACCAACAAACAACATCTTCGTGCCGCACAGCGGATAATAGCGTTGAGGGCCATCAGAGGGTACAGGACAGTGTCTCATGCTGCAGCTTGTGCGCTGGGCATCCCGCCATGGGGGTTGGAGGCAGTGAAGCTGGCGGAACTGTACCGACAGCGGGCAGAGGCTAAAGAACAGGGTAGAAACCATACTTAAGAAGAGCTTAAACAGGCTCGAGATTTGGCTGACCAAGAGCTGCTGGCCAAATGGGCTGATGATTTGCGGTCATCGACTTACGGCTCCCGGTTGTGCCGAGCCATCCAACCAGAATTGGGGAGATGGCTACAGCGGCGACATGGGACTCTATCTTTCCACTTGGAGCAGATGCTGTCTGGGCATGGATGCTTTGGATACTACCTGCACCGAGGGGATATCCCGGGCGTCCTCCCCACTGGCGGGCCGTCGTAGGGTGAAATTCGGAGTCTGCTGTCCGTGGTCCCGAACCACCCTGACGACAAGTGATGGGATGCCAGCAGTAACGCTTGCATAAGTGGTGATGGTTTTTGGAGCAATTGGTTGCCCCCAACTCCCGAAACCTACCCCGCAATTATTGTCAGCCCATTTGACGCCTCCCTCAAGCCTCCGGAAGTGATGTCCATGTGGAAGAAAGAGATATCATTCCGGAGGCACAAATATGCCCCCATCAAAATTCTTCCGATCACGCACTCAAAACTAAGGGTCGAGTTTGAACGCAGAGAGCAGTGCGATGAGACAATTGCCCGTCACCACGAGAGCCCTAACTTCGTCGCCGAACCGGCGAAGCAGCGACCACCACTTCTAATCCTGAAGGGAGTCTCGAAAGACATCCCCCGCGAGGAATTGGTGGAGGTCGCTGTGACCCAAAATGACGTGGCCATCTCTCGCATCTGCTTTCTGACTTCAAACAGAAACCCGACACTGTACAATGCGGTTGTGGAGGTCACTCCCGAGATGCGTAAGACCATCCTCGCTCTCGGGAGGCTCAACGTGGACCATAGCAGGGTCCACGTTGAGGACTTCAGCCGCTTTGTGCAGTGCCACCAGTGCCTGCAATACGGGCACACAAAGTCCAAGTGCAAGGCGGAGAAAAAACCATGTGCCCACTGTGCTAGTCCAGGACATCAGATCACCGAGTGCCCAAACAAACTGGACAGACCCAAATGTTATAACTGTACCGCACACAACCTGCGCATGGGCACTAAAGTGGACTCCAGCCATAATGCCACGAATGGAAAAGAGTGCCCCCGAATCAAATCCATGGTTCTGCGCTTGCAGAACCAAACAGACTAAGGAAATTGAACATATTTTGAAATCAAAGCTTATTATAAACTAAAATTACCTAAATTGAATAACTAAAATAACATTAAAATAATCTACACTAAAAATTAAAACCCTAATATTCATAATAAAATCTAAAAAAAAAAAATTAACTTTAACACCTTTAAATAAATTTATCACAGATTGTTCCTAAATAATAACACACAATAAAATCTACACTTAAAGGCCCAAAGTAAAACACTAAAAATTTCTAAAACAAACCTAAAACTTTTAATAAAATTTTTACCTAGTCTAAAATAAAAAACTTTAACCAAATAATACACATAAACAAACCTAAAATAAATTGGCAGAAAATTTGCAAGTATAATGCCTAGCCTTTTTATATAAAAACTATTACATAAATAAATTATAAATCTCTCAAAACTCTGTAAAAAACGTAAAAAAATTAAATTCATTCTTCAATAAATAATATTAAAATAAAACTAAATTAAAATAATAATACGGAATTAAGACTTAATAAATAAATTTAAGCCTAAATTAAAGACTAAAAACTAACGCAAATAAAGCTTATAAACAAAAATAATCCCATAAAACCCTAAAAATTCCTTCCTTATTCTTATCCTTACTTCTTCTTTCCCTTCTACCTCTAAAATCTTTCTTTCCTAACTATTTGTGACCCGCAATCGACTAGAAGTGGACCTTAAGTCCACTTAAATTTAAATATAGGACTCTAAAGTCCACCTCAAAAATTTTGGCATTAAATAATAGATTCTAAATTTCTGCTTTCCCTTACTTCCCTAAATAATTCCCAATATCCTTAAACGAACCCTAATCCAAATTGATCCTCAAAACCCTTTATCCCAAAATTACCCAACATCCTTTAATAGCCTACGCTTATCCCATTCGGGGAAATACCCATACTCCCAAATTAACACACAAAAGGAAATATTTGTCTTCTAATGAAGCCCTAAGTTACAAACCAACCCATAAAAAAAAAGTGATGGGATGGTGTAAGGAGTTTTAGTGGGTAAGGCCCCTCTTCACCCGAGTCCCTGTCGAGGCCTTCGGACCTGGACAGGGAACCGGGCGTTGGGAGGAGAGTCGCCACATAACCAGCGGGCTTCCTCAGGCCCGCTGTGTATCCGAAAATAGGATTTCTCCTTGTTTAAAAGAAAAAAACCTTAATAAAACGGTTCCTATGAACTGGCTGCTGACTAGGTTTGAAAATTAACCGAATAAACAAGCCCTGAGTGGCTGTACATTATTTATTTTAAATATTGTATTGGATTATTTTATTTTCTTGCAATCGAATTAAGCTCGGGAGTTAAAATACCTCGTTTTATATGTCATTTTAGCAACTTGTGTATCAATCTACTATTAAAAACAGCTAGATTGAAAACTGATTTTATAAGTAAGTTCGATTATTCGCAAATTCAAGCGATTATTCAATATGAAGTTGAACCACCCGACCCATTTTCCATTTCATTGGACTACATTGCTCATTAACAATGAGAACAAGAGTTCCGACACCTACTCATGCGTATTTTTTATTTTTTATATTTTGACTCGTTATAGTGGCTGCATCGCAACACTACGGTATAGAACCTAAATAAAGGTACTCCTTTCACACCCTTTTGTAAACTTCTACTAAAAATACACAAAAGGTTTACAACCACTGATCCAAATAAATCACTTAGCAGCCATTCCAGCAAAATCGCGTAGAAAAGTCACTTTACAATACACTAAACGAATTAGCAAACCCTTTACGTTTGACATCCGATTCCGACTGAATGCAATCACGTGTAAACAAGCCAAAATCATAACAAAAAGCAAAATATGTTCACTCATGGCTGAAGACGCGCAAGCGCGTCACTTTAATAAGTGGCGGCTGACGCACGGAGGCGTCACAGAATATTTGTTAGCCGCCATGCACAAAAGTCATTAAAAGAGGGATACGCAATGAATCGGTTAAGGGTTAAGTAAAAGTCCGTCCGCTTATTAGCAGACACTAGCTTGAGTTGGCGTTAATATACCTACCGGCAAGCGTACTTTTAAAAGTCCGTGTGCACGGCAGTTGCATTGTTCTTCAATATTATTCTGTGATTCTACTTAAATAAATATAATTACGTAAGGCGAGAGTAGGACTTATTGTACATAGGAATAAAATTGCATCCAATCTGGTACAGGTATTGTTCTGTATATATATATATACACACATATGCACATATATTTACATACATATATATACATATACAAAATATTATCTACATATTATTTTATTTATTTATCAATAATTATTTTATTATTATACATTATTATATTTTTATAGGCAATCTTTTAGGTAATCTTCCAGCGTGTAGTAGCATTTTGCAATAAGTAGGTCTTTCAGTTTTTTAAAGAATTATTTTTATGTGGGTATATTTTTTAAAGAAGTAGGTAATTTATTATATATTTTCACACACATAACTAACGGACTTTTAGAGTGTAAGTGAAGTTTAGAGGTTGACAAAATTAATCTTGTTTGTGTTTTTGGCCGAAAAGAATATTTTGTGGGTATATCCTGTCTTTTAGTAAAAAATTCAAACCTATGCGCGGCGCACGTGTTTTGACAACGAGAACAATCCAAACTAAAGCTTTATAAGAAAGCCAGTAGTTGCTTATGCTTGAAACGGTTGTTAGCCGTCTCTTTCATACCGAAATAAACCTTTATAATTTAAAAACTCAAAATTACGGTACCGATATAAATTTGGATATCGGAATATTCCGGTAACCGCTATTTTTCGGTATGACGCCATACCGCTATATAAAGGTACCTTAATTTTTGGGTTATTCAGTCCCTGCTCCATACTCGATCGCACCTGAGTCTTGTACAGCAAACAGCGCTGCTCGGGAGTGAAAAACCGTCGCCTCACCTTATTGAGAATACCCAACTTACGGGAGGCAGTTGAAATAACACTCTCGATGTAGGTACCATTTTTTATTCAGGCCTGGCCGATGTCCATGCCAAGAATGCTGAGGTCCACTGAAATGGGTAAAGGAGAGTTCTGAAGAGAAGGAGGAGTAAGGAAGGGAGTTACCTTGGACGAGAATGAACAAACCTGGGTTTTTCTGGCATTAAACTCGACCAAGTTTTCAGATCTTTACTTAGAGACACGATCAAGAGTCAGGTTAAATTTTTTAAACAATTCTTGCCTTTTCACTAGGATATCGGCTTGCTTTGCCACAGGATGTCCTAAGTATCGCTCATGCACCGTACTGTCATCCGCATAACAATGTATATTGCCCAAGGACAATATGTCATTGATATGCAGAAGAAATAGAGTAAGTGAGAGCACAGAACCCTGCGGCACTCCGGCATTGACTTTGTAGAACTCGCGAGAAACTACCCTCACAAAGGACACGAATCCTCCGCTCTTCTAAAAAGTCTAACCCAGGCGCACAAACGGGGCGGCGCACAAACGGGGCGGCACACCGAATGCCGGCCACTTGGAAAGAAGGGAGCGATGCCACACTCTATCAAAAGCTTTTTCGACATAAAGTCTAACTGCCAGAGATTCGCCACGCTTGTCCATCGCTTTACCGTGAGGGTGAGGGGTGAATAACATGCTAACCGAGCGATCCACTTTTTTGGGGATGGGTTGTATGTTCGCTTCCTTCCAAGACACCGGCACAATACCGATATCGTAAGACATCCTAAACAATCGTGACAACACAGGAGACAACTCAGCCGCGCATCTGAGCAGCACAATCGCCGGAACACCATCCGGCCCGCTAGCCTTTCGCACCTCGAGCGAACGCAACACGGCACGTACATCACACTGCCTGATACGAATATCAGGGCATGGTGGCCCCCACAATGTGCTATGATAGGTTGAGTGGCGCCACAATGGTCGACGCGCGAATGGCCGCGAAAAGGTCAGCCAACTAGTTCGCCTTCTCAAGCGGCTGATAGGCTAACGATATCAAGCCATCTGGATGTTTCAACGGGGGCAGCGAGAAGAGCAGAAGGAAGTTGGCCTGCACGGCCTTAGCGAACCGCCAATAGTTACGGCTACCCGTAGGGTGCGAGATCAACTCCTGCCCTACCCTCATCACTCTTTGTGCATCTGCTGCTGCAAGAGCTCTCTTATTAGGCCGCCTTCAAGGAACCGATACAAGGGTAATTTAGTGCGCAAGCCCTCTTCCAAGCACGATACGCCGCGCCGCCTGCTTGTATTCAGCAGCTTTGGCACATTCGCGATTGAATCAAGGCCGTTTTCTACAAACGTTGGCAAGATCTGTGAACGGAATATAATATTCCATTCCCAACAAGATCTCATAAGCGATGGCGGGCCCCTCCGACGGGTCCTTTCCAAAAAAGCTGCCCTGGTCCCATGAGACGGATGCAAAGTAATCACGCAATCCGTCTTAATCTGCCGACGAGTAGTGCCACATACGACGCTTGGTCTCCACCGTTTTCGGTGGACCAACGCTTTGCGGTGCTGTGGCAATGACCAAGGAGTAGTCTGACGAGCCTAGTGGTGCAAGCGCCGACTCTCTGTACCTTGCAGGGCGACTCGTCAGCAGTAAGTCCAACAAGGATCTTATGATGATGCCCGCGAAAATTTATGGATTAATCTCGTTCCGTTTTGTGATCAGATTATTCTAGGTTTATTAAAGTAACAGCCATTGATCTCCTATTCAGGCTTATAGGAGTTGCATACGAATTATAAATTATTGTTCTCCGGTATGCTATCTGTGTATAAGTATGCTTAAGTATTAAATAAAAATATGGAATAGTCGGCTCTGCAGGTTAAACTATAGTAAAACTTTTTATGTCCCTGTTTATTTATAACGTCAGCGTGCAATGTAGGCCAGCAAACGTGTGGTTTCCAGTTTCCTGCGAGAGTTGATAACCGTTATACCGGAACATCTAACAACTAAACAAACTGAGGCAGAGAGGCATGATCGCGTACGGGTCACTGGGTTACTGAAGCGTTTCGAATTAAATTCTCCACATATAGAAACGACCATTTCTAGGTTATAGCTATAGTTTATATAAACTGTAGCGTGCACTCGGTTAACAAACAACATTCAGGCTAAATACGTTCTTACATAGCTGAATGCTCGGCATTCTTTATACAACTTGTTTGCTTTATACAATTTAATTAATGGCGTATCTTGAATGACAAACAGTACCAAATTTAACCCGAGATGCTTTTAATCAAGGTAATTTCTTCTAAGGACTATCCTATTTCTTGGAATGGTACTTTGAACTGTCTGTAACTGTAAAGTACAAATTAATAAGGCTAAGACTTGATTGATTCAGTAACGAAATATCGAACTGGCTATTTACGAAAAGAATTAGTAGCACTGTAAAATAAAGCTACTTAATAACGAAGTCTGACCATCGCTGCTGTCTCCTAATAAAATACCTCAAAGTAGCTCAAAAATATATAGTATTGGATGTTTAAGCTATCGAACTAAAATGATGGTTCAAAGTATTCTCCAATGCTGCCTCGTCTCCGTCCTTCGTCACGTCTTGCTAGTTGCGATAAGCCACGCTTTGCATAAGAGATGCGGTGTGAAAGAATACTACCACCCCCTCTGCCCTTGGGTGTCGTAAAAGGCGACTAACGTATTAAAGACTGCACATACATCGAACAGCATAGAGCGGCGATGGGCTCACCGCCTGTCACGCTGAGCACATGTGCAGTCGCTATTTGGTGAAAAGTGGGCTATGGCTGAGGACTGCTTTTGCGCTCCTCATTGCCTAGCCTCTGACTAACCCGTCGGGGATAATAGTCGTGATTATATCTATGTATGTATACATATGTATGCGGTGTGAATGGTGTGATGCAGTCCAGGCGTGGCTAAGTGAATTATCGTCGCTCAAATGTTTACAGAATGCTGATGTGCTTTCAGAGATCGTTTTGAATGCATATGTCGAAACCTCTCTTTTGTTTTGGATACAAAGCGGCTAGAAACATTTATACAAGTATTTATAGAATTGTACAGACGCCAGTACCTCAACCTACAACAAAATGTCAAATTTCTTCAATAAATTTTGAACTTTGTTTTCAGCGGTTTAGGGATCAATATCTATTAGAGGAAATTGTCAGTTTTGGGTAGGTTGATCTGGTAGGCGTGTGTACTCATACTACATAGTGTACAATGTATTCGTGCTGAGCCGTAAATAAATACTGGTAGCCTAGTATATTTAAAAATTGTAACAATACCCAGTGGATACATGTTTGGCTTGGTTTTCTGAATCTAATTTATGAATAAATATTTTAAAACAATGCTAAATGCTGAGCTATTTAAAACTTATTTAATTTTTGTAAATTGCAGTTATTTGTGTTGTTATTTTAATTAAAAAGAAAACATTAAAAACTTACCCATATTATTCGACTACATTCGACTAAAATAGGTTTCGTTCTCGTTCCTGTACCAAACAGATATTTTTATTTCGATTAAAAATTAACACATCTTCTTGTTTATGTTTAGTATTTCTGTAACCTTGTTGGAGTTGGAGGTCACAAAAATACTGAAGTTAAACTTAAAAAGTGTAGTCCACAGTCCTGAGGAGTGGATTTGGTATTTTAATTTGAACACTGCATATTATGTGTGTACATATTATATTATTAACAGCTTACGTCATTCACGACTTTTTTTTTAACAAATCATTTCACTCTATCCGTCATCTGAGCTAAAATCGCACAACTGTCAGAACATAATAGTTTAGTATTTTATGATTTTTATAATGAACATTTCCGCATCCCATTTAAACTACTTACTCATTTGTATATTTTTTTAACCAATACCTACCTATTATAGAGTAAGTTAGTAGACAACATTTTTTTTTCTAAGGTTTACTCCA
The DNA here is from genome assembly GCA_963921215.1 of Scoparia ambigualis. Lineage (NCBI taxonomy): Eukaryota > Metazoa > Arthropoda > Insecta > Lepidoptera > Crambidae > Scoparia > Scoparia ambigualis. Next base: position 19,674,892 of record OY992504.1, read on the forward strand.
CAAATTTAAATGAAACACTTAATATGCATAAACTCGCGTTTAATAAGTAAGTAGACGACATAAAAAATATCGTTTATTCAACTAATAAGGTAGGTATTATGCGATTTGAAACTTTTACTAGTGGACTTAAAATCTCATAAATTCAGTTGGCTAAACGTTTTATTGCAGTTACCGAAAAATATAGAGGCCTTACTTACGAAATAGTACTTTCTGAGCCGCACTTATTTTATTTTAGCTTTAGTTTAGAGCATGTACCTATACGAGAGTCATTTGAAAAGTTCTTAGCCTAACATAGTTAGTCATTAGTTTTTTTTTAATAACTAACCACATTATGTAGCTACATTCATTATTATCTTGAGCACCGTAAAACCAGACACAATTGAAAATCAATTGTTTCGCGACCGCCGGCGGTCTTATGATCCTTGACCTATTAAACGTGGTCGTGCCATTCAAGATGAGCCCCGTCGAATTGGCCGGCCTTCGACGGCTTCCACTGATGAAAACAAAGAAAAAATTTGTGATTTAATTTTATGTGATCAAAGATTGACTGTCAAGGAGATAGCTAAGTCTGTCAACATCTCTTCTGAGCTAACACACCATATTATTACCACATCATATAATTACTACTGAACTTGGAACAAAAACGCAACTGACTTACAACTTCCCGCGACTGTTTAAAGTTACATGAAGCTGACTCACTAAAATTTATTGAAAGATTTATAACCATGGATGAAACCTGGGTTTACCACAATACACCAGAGACAAAAGAACAGTCGAAACAATGGAAAAAAGTAGGATCACCCACCCCAAAGAAGACAAATATGGTTTTATAGGCCGACAAAATCATGGCATCGGTTTTTTAGGATGCAAAGGGTTATAATTCTGGTGGATTATTTAAAAAAGGGTGAAACAATCAACTCCGATTACTGTTGCAACCTGCTGCGTCGTTTAAGAGAAGAAATCAAAGAAAAAGTCCAGGTTTATTGACAATAAAGGTCTTGTTTATCAGGGACAATGCGCGCGTTCACACCTCTTTGCAATCCATGGCAGAAATCCATCACTGTGGCTTCAAATTACCACGTTTCCAGGCGAGACAACTGCTCCATAGAACGCCTCGTCGTCCAGGGGAAGGTGGAGGGTACTAGACCGCGCGGGAGGTCACCCATGCGATGGACCGACCAGATAAAGTCAGTGGTAGGCGGATCCTTGAATGAGTGCAGCCGCATGACCTGCAGCAGAGAGAGATGGCGCGACATCGTGAGGCGAATAACATCTGCCCTCTCAGATAGTCTACGTAACAAGCACGACCGCTCTGCCAAGAGCGTAACGACAAAGAAGAAAGCTTCGAATTGTTACCTCATCCCCCATATTCACCGGATTTTGCACCGTTCGACTTTTATTTGTTCCCAAAGCTGAAAAAATTTTTAAGTGGTAAACATTTTTTACATATTTATGAAGAGGTCATACCCGCTTTGTACCTACGCTTTTTTTGAGGAGTTAGACAAAGATTTTTTTAAAACGGGTATCGACCGTGTCCATGTCTACAGCTGCCTCATTCGACATAGAGAAATTCTAAGCATGCCATATTTTTGTGCATATTATGTGCAATCAAACGTTTCAGTCCTAATTTTTGTGCCACCACAACTTCGTTACTATGAGTTGTTTTATGTGTGTAAGCTGGAGACACGTGTCACCAGCTCGCACACGCCCGTAAAGACAAACCAGTGAGGTTAGGGTTTTGGACTATAGCTAGAAATTTTGTGCATAATTTGTGCACTAGGAACAAAAAAAACTAACCATCACACTCAAATACTGTTGAAACTACGATCATAAAACTGTGTGCGAGCTGGAGACACGGGTCTCCAGCTCGCACAGCTGTATCTTCGTAATTGTTCAAGCTACGTTTATGAATTATACCTCAAAATTTTGTGCAGAATTTGTGCATAAGGCACAAAAATTTTCAAATCTTTAACTCAAAAGGTTTTTGAGCTACGAACCGATAAGTATGTGTAAGCTGGTGACACGTAACACGGGCTAACACATGGTGAATTATTGTAACTGTATAAGATAGCGCTTCGTTTTAAAGATCAAATAATACGTTATAATTTGTGCACACACGAGGCAAAATTTCAAATCTCGTGGCCTCTTACTTTATAAATTATAAGCCAAAAACTGTTTTCCCGCCAAAAAATTCAAAATAATGGCTCGGAAGCGGCTAAGCGCGCCGTTGCCGTTCCGTGCGCTACACTATTGCCACTTTTAGACTAGGAGCCGTCTGTTAAAGCGATGCGCGACGCGATTAATTTAGTTTTACTATAGGCAGGTACCTAATAACCTACCCTACTTTTTATTTTAGATATCTCACACACGAATGTCTTAGTTATTTTTTGTTGTTGAGACAATTAAATAATTAGATTTGGCATAATGATAAACATTATGGAGGAGTGCAGAACGACAAAATGGTTGAATACTTGAGCCTAATTCGATAAAGAACGGATGCTTTCCAGCAAACTAATCGCTATCGACCGTCACAGAATAAATTTTAACCATTGAAAGTAATTTATTTTAATATTAGATTGTATTACTTCCCATGGTTAAATGTAAATAAAAATAAATGTACTCTATGGTGATCGATGACTTTGCGATTAGTCTGCTGGGGCATCCCAATGTAATGCTAGAGCCACATTATCGCGCTAGCGCGAAGATTTGCGTTTTCGCGACACGTCTGGCCAAACACTTCGCGTTAGCGCGTTGTATCATGGCGTTGACGCGCCGCGCTGTTGGTAAATTGCCGCACATCAAGGATTTTGTTCGATAATGTTCGTGCGGCCACATTTCCTTCGCACACTTTAGTTGACTGCTAGACAACTAGAGGTGTGAACGTGTTGCAAATACGACTATCGATATTATTCTGTTTCGATAATTATGGATTGGAGTAACGATAAAGTATTAAAAGTAATACAATATTACGAATTAATAATTAATAAAAATAATAAAGATGCAATAAATAGTAATTATATGCCGACATGTAATAAAACGCAATCACCTCTTCCGTTTTTTCCGATAAAATTAGGAGTAGGCGATACAAATCGTATAAGGTTACTGAAACGTATTTATTGCATCAATATCGTCAAATCCGATATCGATGCGTTCTGAAACTATACCTATTTTGGAAAACACTATATCGCGTCAGGAATGCGGTGTGCGTTGAGATCACTATATTGTACGTGATCGAATTCAAGAATATTGTACCGTATCCCTGATATTTATTGAGTTATCATTAATCTGTAGTTTTTAACAAACAAATGTGCTTGTAAAAGTTTAATAAAATAAAATTATTATAAACGTTCGATGCGTTCTGAAACTATATAGTGGAAAAAAACACGATATTGCATGAATTTTTAATAGTCCGTAGATATGGTCGATACTGTTATCTATCACCGATATTAAATTTATGTAGCTATAGTTTAACACTTTGCAAGCGGGAATTTTATTACGCGCATCTTCCTGTGCGCCGGCCTTTTTCGTCATTATTGTAAATTCTATAGAAAAAGAACTATAATAAAAATTAATTTAATTGTGTTCTATCTAATCGTTCTGCTGCTTACCTATACTAACCTCCAGTTATGGCTTCTTTATGTAGATTTTGTCCATCCGCAGTAGATCACCTAGATTCAATAGTAGGCGTACCTTTGTTATCTTATGAGTAAGTACCTAAAGTTATTTTCAAATGCTAGTAAGTAGGTAGATGTTAAATTTTATATGTAGGTACCTATTTCAAACCCAATCCACAGATAACGAAAAAAAAGATACTTTTATTATTTTTAATAAAGCTATTTCAAATTTTTATTTTACCAGTAGTAAGTAATTCTTACTTTTTCTATTTACAAGTTCAAAAGTTTGCAAGTTACCAATTCTTCTATGTGATGATGGGTGACCGACCCCTTGTCAGAATGGTTGATGGTTTAGTTATCGTAGCGTAGTAACTGTTTTTTAGTTAACGTGCCATAACTAAAAATTCTTCATCTCCTATGGGAGTAGTTGTCAAGACGAATCAAACGAGCGCAAACTCGATGGGGTTGTGTGGTATTATTATAAAGTTCCTGTGTCCTTTTTCCGGCTCCATCATCAGACCCTGAACACTATTTCTTGATAAAGTACTCGTCAAGGCGATTCAAACGACCCCGAACTCGTTGGGGTAGCATGGTTTTATTATAGAGTTCCTGTGGGCTTTTTCCGGCTTCATCGTCAAACTTTAAACACTATTTCCCAACAGAGTACTCGTCAAGACGATTCAAACGAGCCCAAACTCGATGGGGTTGCATGGTTTCAATACCGAGTTCCTGTGGCCTTCTTCTGGCTCCATCATCAGACCCTGGACCCTTTTTTCTAACAGAGTATTCGTCAAGATTAATCAAACGAGCCCAAACTTGATGGGGTTGCATGGTTTCAATACTGAGTTCCTGTGGCCTTCCTTCGGGTTCATCATCAGACCATGGACCTCGTCTAGTCGTCTCCCGTCAGAGTGCTCATCAAAACTAATCAAATGAGCCTGAATGGGGTTTCATGGTTTTCTTACAGAGATCCTGTGGCCTTCTTCCGGCTGAATCATCAGATCAGCTCAATGACACCATAATATTGCATTGTCATCCTGTTCTGACCTATGTTCAAAGTTGCAAGTCTAGCTCATCGGGAAGCTAGTACAAAATCGTTTGCATTTGTCGACAAATAAATAAACAAATAAACGAGAAAGCTACCTAATAAAAACGTGGTAATAAAAACATACAGGCAGACTAATTTTATCACTACTTATCATATTAATGAGGTTATTGTAAATACTTAAAACTAAGCATAGCGATATTTTATGAACATTCATAAATAAAATAGACTGCTTTTATTTTAAATTAACCAATTTCCTATATCAGCAGTCTCCTAGTCTAAAATTCTCGGTATGGAAACGAAACGATCGAGAGCGCAAATTAAAATGACACTAAATTAAGCTAGCTCTCAAGTTCAAACTCGATTGCAATAGTGTAGCGCACGGAACGGCAACGGCGCGGTCGGCGCGCGTTTAGCCGCTTCCAAGCCATTATTTTGAATTTTTTGGCGGGAAAACAGTTTTTGGCTTATAATTTATAAAGTAAGAGGCCACGAGATTTGAAATTTTGCCTCGTGTGTGCACAAATTATAACGTATTATTTGATCTTTAAAACGAAGCGCTATCTTATACAGTTACAATAATTCACCATGTGTTAGCCCGTGTTACGTGTCACCAGCTTACACATACTTATCGGTTCGTAGCTCAAAAACCTTTTGAGTTAAAGTTTTGAAATTTTTTGTGTCTTATGCACAAATTCTGCACAAAATTTTGAGGTATAATTCATAACCGTAGCTTGAACAACTACGAAGATACAGCTGTGCGAGCTGGAGACCCGTGTCTCCAGCTCGCACACAGTTTTATGATCGTAGTTTCAACAGTATTTGAGTGTGATGGTTAGTTTTTTTTGTTCCTAGTGCACAAATTATGCACAAAATTTCTAGCTATAGTCCAAAACCCTAACCTCACTGGTTTGTCTTTACGGGCGTGTGCGAGCTGGTGAAACGTGTCTCCAGCTTACACACATAAAACAACTCATAGTAACGAAGTTGTGGTGGCACAAAAATTAGGACTGAAACGTTTGATTGCACATAATATGCACAAAAATATGGCATACTTAGAATTTCTCTATATCGAATGAGGAAGCTGTAGACATGGACACTAAGACCAATTTCCATCGACCCCGTAAGGGTCGATGGAAAAAGTGTTTTGAGCTCGGAGGAGAGTATGTTGAAAAATAAAAATAAAATAGAAATCATGTGGTTTCATTAAGTATGTTAGGCTAAAAACTTTTCAAATGACCAACGTAACAGCTGCGCACACTGCGCTGCGCACCCCCGCCCCGTGTCCCGTCTCCCGTCCCATGTAGCCTACTAAAGGGATGTTTAAATTTCCAGAGGGATTTATAGAAAAGCTAGGCTAATAGGTTAGGCTATTTAGAGAAACATAATCACTGTATACTAATGATCATTAGTTGTCTACCGATTAGTGCGAATTTAAACATACTTGCGGGGATATTGCACGGAACAAAGTAAATGCAATCGTCCGGCCATAAATAGTTAAAGATAATGAAAACTATTAGGTATGCTTTTCGATCATAACAGGAAGAAACGTTTCGGCGCTCTGTTACTGCTTTAAAAAAATTATCCTTAATTTTTATTAAAGTATTGTTCCAACTATTAGCAAATGAAACTATTTCGCCATTAGATTTGGCTCCACGCCAATGGGAACCGGGAACAAATTGAATAAACGGATAGTTAGGAGTTTGTCACTGTCAGTGGCGCTGGCTCGGATTCCTTTAGCAAACCAACAATGGAAAAGTATATTCGACGTAAGACATTTGATGGGGTGGCGCGGCGGCGGGCGGCTTGTGTTGTAATTAGTCTTGTAATATTCAGACACGGAATAAAATGTCTAGTGTGTAATATAATAATTAGTTTCATGCAGTTCTTTCGTCTAGTTAGTGTAGAAGAAAGAAGTACATGATACAGTACTATTAAATCATAATAAAACATGCATCAGCGCGGAAGTAAATAACCTTTTAAGTTATTTTTATTCATAATTGTTACTTTTTCAATTGTCAATTTAAAACTTATGATTCTAAAATACATATCACAATTTACTATCAAATAACTTTAACAAAATGGTTGGCTGTCACATGTTACTAAAATAGGTACCTACTGTCTATTTTGTTTACTATAAAAGTTGAATTATCATGAGCGACACTAAAACCACTTAATTAGCAATACGAGGTAATTAGAATTTATTTTTTTATCACCAAATGTTGCCAGTTAACTGACTTACCATTTGTGTACGCATAGTGGGTCAACTTCCATTCTTTGAGGTCAACAGCCGATGAGTCATACATAATGCGACCATGTAAGGTCGTATACGCGTTCCACCGTTTCGTATAGTTGGATCTTGCATCGTTAACTGCATGCATACATTCAGACGCGATAAAGGTTCCGGCGTATGAGAAGATATGACTCATTGTGTTATCGCTAGTAATAGCTCATCTATCTCCTTGAACAAACCACTTCCCCGTTGCATTTGAAAATAAATATCGTGATATTGTTTTTAAGTTTGCTATACAATTATAGATTAAACACGGAATAATATATATTACCCGCCTGTGACCAACCTTTGCAAAGAAATGCCTCGAGTCCTCAGGCGAAAATAGTATGTTATGTTATAAACGCAGTATAAAAAAGTTTTACCCTTTTACTACAAAACTATGACGAAAGTTAGACATTGTATAAAACAGATGCTCGTACTTCTCCAATACTGTTACAAAGATTATGCTGTCAGAGAAACAACAGTATAACTTTAAATATCTACAGTAGTATCTGGTATTTGGTAACCTATGTTCCTAATTTAAAAAAAATCTTTCTTTGTTACCGTAATCTGGAAAAATATAGAAATATTTTCCAGGTTTTTTTAGATCTGTAAAGCGTTAAATTAATAAATGACAACTGGACGTTACTATCGTATTCCCAATAATATAAGACATAAGTTAATTAAATTGTTTTTAACTAAATGACTGTTTTAGTCTTCACGTGTATCCCGTTGATGCTTCGCTTATATTACTTTACTAATTATACTACCTAGGTATATAATTTACTTCGATATTTTCCAAAACACATTTACGGATACAACGAAAAGAAATGTCAAATCGGTCGAGCCGTTCATAAGTCATGCTCCGTCGTCATACATATAAGTTTTAATTGATTTTAACTTATATAGACAGATATTACCTTTTATTTATATTTTTTCTCCACTGAGCGCGCTGACCACTGGCGTGTGGTGTGGATAAGCGAAAGTGACCAACGCACCACTTACCCATGTGTACGTTTGGTAATGAACTTTCCCTTTTAATTAACTGTGGTGCTTCTCCGTCGCCATCAAATTTACGGTCAATGCTTTTAATACGTGAAGTACAGCTTACCTATATTATGAATTGTGCTGTGTGACCATCTAGCTAATTACCTAATGTTTAAGTGAACTGTTTTTCAGGCTTTATAAATGATACGTCACTTGTACTTTGATCCACTGCGTATTGTAATATCGATTTAGATTGCACAAATGAAGTAACATAAATTACATTAATTACAGATATTTCTGAATTGTAATTAATTTTTTGCAATTTTGCGCATTTATAATATTTTTAAGAATAGGAAAATACCATTATTACCAGTGCTTCTACAAAAAAAAATAGCTGCAAGGTTGGTTTTCTTCCACCGATTTTGTCATTACTTTTGTTATGTAAAATGGAAATTTCACAACAATTCCATTTACCTACATAGGTAGTATCAAAATCCCAAACTTTCTTTTTGTATATTGACTACCTGTTAATGCATTAAAAACTCATGATGGCCCGCTAAAGAACAGGTTTGGTCGAATGTTTCAACTTTGAAAAGTAATCATAGATAGACGAGCAGTTTCTACGACCAATTTGACCATAACTATTCTGGGGCTGGGGCCGCTGCCTTCCAGCTGCATTGAACAATTCTGCTGTCGATTCATTTAGTTATCGCCCAGCAATGAACAATAGTAAATGGGTATAGTGCCCGAAATTAAGACTGATTCAGCCTTCAGCCTGGCTGAAGCAGCTACGGCCTACCTACCTACAATAGCCTAGTAAACTGGCAGGTGGTAAGCTGATGTTCAATTTGACAACGCAGTTTGGTTTCAGTTTCCGTATCTTACTCTGAACTAGTCCAGTACCAACAACTCAATTTAATGCCTCTACAAATCTCACATTATAGCTATTGAGCTGATGATAATATACTTAACCATATTATACGATTTGACAACGCAGTTTTGTTTCCGTATTTTACTCGCTCGACGTTTACATGATTGCTGATGTTGAATTTGACAACGTAGTTTGGTTTCTGTTTCCGTATCTTACTCTGAACTAGTCCAGCACCGGCAACTCTCACAAAACCTATAGGATGTGGTCTGGTTGCCTGGTTATAATTAAGGCTACGATTTGACAGTTCTGTTTTGGTATTTTACCAGCTCAACATTTACATGATTGTGTTCTTTCACTACACGTTGCAATTTAATGCCTCTACAAATCTCACATTATAGCTAGTTAGTGAGCTGATGATAATATACTTAACCATATTATTATACGATTTGACAACGCAGTTTTGTTTCCGTATTTTACTCGCTCGGCATTTACATGATTGTGTACTTACTTACATATTGTAATTCAATGCTCCAACAACTCTCACATCACAGCAAGCGAGCTGATGGTACGATTTGACAACGCAGTTTTGTTTCCGTATTTTACTCGCTCAACATAAATTCCGATAAAGCTACGGCCCATGTGCCTCAAGCTGTCGCAGTTTTTTACTTTCTATTTAGTCTCAAGGTCGAGTGTGTATTAACATAATCATGCAGTTTGCAATCATTATGTTCCTAGACATGCGAAATGATATGAAAAGCAAACAGCGGTAACAGATCGAGCGCGATAACAAAAGTGACTTTTACTGCATTGCGAAATGTCTACCTAGTAAATTAATCAATGTATTGCCCGTTTTAGTTTTCTACATAGTCGACATTTTAAGGTTAATGTTTACAATTTTTAATGTTTGTTGTACTTAGGGTGGATTCAACCAAACTGGAATAAGGTGTTATACCTAAATTAAACGCCGAATTTGTATAGACTAATCTCGGAGTAAGTCTTATTCCAGGTTGGTCGAATCCACCCTTAGTGAAAATAATTAATAAAACAATCTGTTTTTTGTGCTATTCTTGAAAAACTACATTTCTGGTTATTCCATTAAACTCCAAAAAACTTTCCACTTTAACTCCAAAACACTTTTTAGTGAATATTTTATTTATATTTAAATCATTCCACTTTGACTCCAAGATTTACAGTCAGCACGTGAAATCTCAGTATTCAGTAAACCAAACCAGTGTTTTGAATAGATTTGTTGATTCTACCAAAATTATTTTAGAGTCAAGTGGAATTGAAGTAGTACATATTTTTACATGTAAATTAAATGGCTAAAATCATTTTGGAGACGAAGTGGAAACAATGTATGGACGGTGAAGTTTTAAGAACAATGGCTTTGGAGTCAAGTGGAATAACCCGCTTTATTATGTGTTTCGTATAAAAGACGTTCTTACTATGTCGCAATTTAGTACCTACAGTTAGCATCGCATTTTTTAAAGCCACTAAAATTGGTAATGTTACACAATTAAGTACCTATAAATAATTCATTAGGAGGACCTAAAAAGAAGTCTATTTTTGTTTCAATCAAAAGTGTTGACAAGTAGTTTTTCTAAATAATTATAAACTATTTATTTATTTAAACTTTATTGCCTAAAATACAGCAAACGGCGGACTTAATGCCATAAGGCATTCTCTAACAGTCAACCAGTAAAAATGTACATAATTTTTTTGTAGTCGGTGACATAGAAATATAGAGAATAACAATTAATTTAATTAAGAAAATAAGATACATTTGACTTAACTATCCCAAATATACATAACATTATACATAAAATATGTATAACTATACATACATATTATACTATTTCTATAAAATAAATATAAACACTAGTAACATATTATATTGTAAATCAGTTTAAGACTGTTGGACAGATTTGAGAAAGTCCTCACGCGCTAAACTCTTGAAGGCAACCTTGTTGGCAGCATCTCTTACGTTTAAAGGCAGTGTATTTTAGAGTCGAATAGCACTAAGAGTGAAAGAGTAAGAAACGAAATTAGAGCTATGAGAAGGAGTTTGGAGTACTAGATTAGTGCTGGAGCGAAGATGGCGTTGGTGTGAAGCACCCAAGAATTGAAAACGAATTTTAAGATAAACCGGGAAGCGTGGATCAAAAAGGATATTAAAAAAAAGAAAAACCAACCTTAAGTTCTTACGCTCACCAATGGGTAGCCACTCAAGTTGGTTTCGGAAGTCAGAGATTGTCAATAATCAAAAAGCGGATGGAAAAGAGCTCGTACGAGCACAACTCTAGTGCTAGGTGGTATGAAGTTTCGTAATTTGTAAAGTGCGCCAAGACTAATATTTTGGATTTGACCCTCCCAACCCAAGCTGCAGTCAAGGACAAGCCCAAGGTTCCTCACAGATATATCATATGGGATTGCAACGCTATTGTATGTCAGAGCCGGAGTAGAACTCAAATTGAGTTGTGAGAGCTGACAAGAACTGCCAATAATGATGGCTTGACACTTGTCTGGGTTATTAATTAGAGATCCCAAAACTATCCGACCACCCACGTATCCTATTCAGGTTTTGGTTAAGGAGTGTTATAGCGTTGTCGAGGTTGCGCTGATCACTCTGTGCATATAACTGCAGGTCGTCAGCGTACAGATGATACGAGTAGGAAATAATAGATGTAAGAGTATTAATAGACAAGGAGAAGAGAAGAAATAGGTGAGAGTACGCCGCCTTGGGGTACACTAGGCAGACAAGTCGGTCCAGTTGAAGTTGGAGACCAACTGGTTGACCCGTACTCCTTGTTGGCGCCCCCGAAGATAAGAGGTAAACCACAGAAGTGCAGAGGAGGAGCATTTATATTGGGAGAGGAGAGAGAGGAGAATATCATGGTCTACTGCGTTGAATGTGTTAGAGAAATCTATTAAAACTAACACAGTAAGACGAATTCACGTCTTACTGTGTTATTGTTACTTATTCTTATAATCAAGTTAAGTCATATTATGATAATGACAATGATTTGATATTTTTGTCTATAGTAGGTACTTGTGTCTTTCTATCGATTTGACGCTGAATACTGTATGTACCAAGTAGGTAGGTATGTATAGTATTTATGTTCTCATTTGTAACTAATTACTATGTGTTTACCTCGTAAATCATGACTTTCCGGTATAGCGGCGACCGACGCACGTATATCGAGCAAGGACCGGAACCGCTTACCATTTATGGGGTTTTTGATAGGGTAATTCATAGACTTGTTTTCACTAACCCTATCAATACGGTAAGCATTTCGTCGACTTACTGCATAGAAAGGGTTACCAAATTGATACAGTTAATTAGGGTAAGCACTAACCGTATCCAAAAACCCTATTGAGGCTAACCCTATAAAAAGGGTTTTAACGTGCACAAGCAATTCAAGCTTCTAAGCGCAACGCATTAGACGTATTGTTGTATATCGTTTACGTGTGTTGCTTTCAACAGAGGCTCCCCGCGGCGAGCGTGCTGCAAAATATCGCTGCGTGCAATCGCGCGCGGTGCATGCAGCTTGTTAGTTTTTTACAAGCTTTTATTTAACTTGCAATGTATGTAGGTATGCATGTCTTTTGTTCGGGTGGAATTTTGCAACTCAATTTTGATCCACTTCCCGGTTACTGATTGAGCTGAATTTTTGCATACATGTGTAAATCGCGTGACAATGCAATATTATGATGACAGGGTGCTGATCTGATGATGGAGTTGGAAGGTGGCCAGGATATAGGAACTTAGCAATGAAACAACACAACCTCATCGAGTATGGGCTCGTTTGAATCGTATTGAGGAGTAGTATTAGTAGTTTAGTCTTTCAATGGTAACCAGGGTCTAATGATGGAGCTGGAAGGTGGTCATAGGAACTCTGTAATGATACCACGCAACCCCATCGAGTTTCGGCTTGTTTCATTCGTCTTGACGAGTAGGTACTTTGTTTTTAGATGGTTACCAGGGCATGATCTGATGATGGAACTGAAAGGTGGTCCTAGGAACTCGGTAAAGAAACGACGCAACCCCATCGAGTATGAGCTCGTTTGATTCGTCTTGACGAGTACTTTGGTGCTAGATGGCAACCAGGGTCTGATGATGGAGCTGGAAGGTGGCCATGTGCATAGGAACTCAGTAATTAAGCGACATAACCGCGTCGAGTTCAATTCGTCTTAGGTAATGGGGTAGACCGTTTTTGATGAGTGGTGAACTGGTGGTTTGGTGGACTTGGAGTAACCTTACTCAACGTTTATTATAAGACGGAATAAGTACTAGCCTAATCTGGATTTAACTAGTCTAAGCGTAAGTTCGGGTTGAGACAGGTGTAGGCCATTTTTATTAATGAGACGGCTAGAGTTTAATATAAATGTCTATTAGGTATGTACTACTATGTACCGACTCACGATATGGGATTATTGTGACGTAGACAAATATGGTTAATTATCGTTAAAGGTTGCAATGTTGATACCTAATATAATGATATTTTTCTTATCAGGTTTAAATTATTATTTTCAAATTTTTAGTTATTTTTAATAACAAAAACATAGTAAAAGCTTGTTTTTAAAAAAAAATATATATATTGTTTTCTGAGGTTTTTAGAGAGCACTACACATTGAAATGAAAAACTTTTTTACGGATTAACTCGCTTAAAAAAATTATCTTTGAATTTTATTTTAAACTTTTAACGAACTTTGTTTCCCAAAGATGGGGTCGCATATTCACGTCCACCAAACTACCACCACTCACCAGTCTCACCTTCACCACCCATCAAAAACGGCGGTTGTGTCGCTTATTTACTGAGTTCCTATGGCCACCTTCCAGCTCCATCATCAAACCCTGGTTATCAGTTGATTCTTTTATATGGTTGTGATAGGTTAGAAAAATGCACCGTTTTCGAGATATTCGCGATTTTATAAAAACCTTTAATTTTTTTGTGTTAGGTTAGCGATTGTCGCGCTTTGGACGTGTTAGTGGTTAGAAATTAAAGACAATCGCGATGAATTTCAAAGTTATTTTTTTTAATTAGACAACCGAAGTCTAGATCCATATACAAATTAGAATATTATTATTATACTTTCCCCAAAAAGAAGTTTAATTTTTTTTTGTATATACATCGGTTACCGCTCAGGTCCCTGCGGGGTGTTACAGGCGGGCCAAAATTTCGTTAGATTTTAGCTACTACGATGCACGGTTTTCGAGATATTCGCGTTTTATAAAAGTTACCTTATTTTTTTATAAGTGTCGGCTCCATAAATAAAAATCAACTGAATTTTTTTTGTGTTTTTTTACATTTATTTTAAACTTTTTCTTGGAATTTTTCTATCTCTTTTTGAAAGAAATGTTTTTCGTCAGTCTGTGAAAAAAAAAATTGTGTATTTTTAGGCACCCCGTTTTGCGACACCCGGACCCAAAAATTAGAATATTTTTTTGATTTTTTTTCCTTTAAAAACTTCAAAAAAAATTTGATTAGTACATCAGATACCGCTCAGGTTCCTGCGAGCTTCTACAGGGGGAACAAAATTTTGTTACATTTCAGTTACGACGCACCGTTTTCGAGATATTTGCGATTTTATAAAAAGTTGCCTTTTAATCATTTTGTGATTGGTTAGAAAGAAACGCAGCGTAGCGATTGTCTTGAATTTTGAGTTTATTTTTTTATAAGACAATAGAAATCTAGCTTCATACAAAAATTAGATTTTTTTTTCCTTAAGTTTAAATTGTTTTTTTATAAGTATCCATCGGATACCGCTCAGGTTTTTGCGGGACGTTACTAGGTGGCCAAAATTTCGTTACGATTTTAGCTACGACGCACCGGTTTCGAGATATTCGCTTTTGACGTGACAACGTCTTAAATTAGGTTGCGGCTGGGAGTCACTTAAGAAAAAGTGTAACGCTCGGTAACGTTACGATGAGTCACCGAACGAGAGAGAGGCCCGCCGAATGCCTTGCGTCTCTCTCCCACTCAACTATAATCGGTCTGCCGCGCGCGCAGCACTAGAGAATTTTTTAAATATAATTCTTTGTATAAATAAATGTTTTAAATTGTTACTATTATTTCATCCTTCTTCCTACTATACGAATGAATATTCACATTAAAATTATTTTACCACTCAAAGTCGTTGTCACGTAAAACTTTCGCCCGTATACCGACTTTACAGGCAACCAATTTTTTATAAAAGTTTAAGTGTTGGCTCTATATTAAAATCAACTATTTCTCCATATTAAAAAAACAATTTTTTCATAATTTTTTTGGAAATTTATCTATCTCTTTTTGCCAATGCAATGTTTTCAACAGTTTGTAAAAAAAAATTAGATTGTATTTTTGATGCATTCCGTTTGTGAAACCGGGACCGCATTTTGACTTTTTTCGCTAACTTCACTTAATTGTAAGTAGTTAAACACGTTACTAAACTTGTTTTTTTTCGCCACATCGTTTTTATACAGGGCGTCCCACGGATATGCCACATGGAGGGAAAGTACCTTGAAAATTGTAGATCGAACATTTAACGGAAAGAAGACATTATTTGAATTTAAATTTTTTTTTTAATGTCATTCATAGATATTTAAATAATTACATGGTTGAACCGGGAATCGAACCCGTTACATGAGAAAAATAATCACCTTGTAGCTTTATCATACCGATCGAAAGGCTTCATCAAAAGGATTATTTTTTGCTAAATAACATAGTGTAACAAATAAAAGGAAGACCATGAATTTTAACATTTTTAATACAAAATTAATCAATTTATCAAATGCTCAAAATGTGTCCCTTCCTGTTGAAAGTCGCAGTGTTCCTGTACAAAGTCGCACTCTTTTAATTATTTCGTTTTCTGTAGATTTTTTGATCTTGTTTGGGTGGATATTTAGAATAATACTTCTAAGTTCTACTTCTATCTCTAGCTCGTGGACACGTTCGTACTGGTTACTTCTCAAGTGGGTACATTTATTAGTAATAGGTACTTATGATAATGTCAGTTGTATGTCCTTACGGCAATGTCAGCTTTTCATTTTTCTAAACAAAATTTCACATCAAATGTTAAAATTCATGGTCTTCCTTTTATTTGTGACACAATGTTATTTAGCAAAAATCTTAGATTTGTTTTAATCTAAGGCAAAAAATAATCCTTTTCATGAAGCCTTTCGACCGGTATGATAAAGCTACAGAATGATTATTTTTCTCATGTAAAGGGTTCGATTTCCGGTTCAACCATGTAATTATTTAAATAACTGCAATGCAGTTTAAATTATTTTTAAATTCAAATAATGTCTTCTTTCAGTAAAATGTTCCATCTACAATATTCAAGGTACTTTCCTTCCATGTGGCATATCCTTGGGACGCCCTGTATAATACAAGCGGTCGCTCGCGGTTTCACTCGCGTGGTTCCCGTTCCCGTAGGAATATCGGGATAAAAAATATTCTATGTGTTAATCCAGGTTACAAACTATCTGTTTGCCGAATTTCATCCAAATCTATTCAGTAGTTTTTACGTGAAAGAGTAACAAACATCCATCCCATACTTACAAACTTTTGCGTTTATAATATTAGTAGGATAGTTAAACACGTTACTAAACTTGTTTTTTGTCGCCCCATCGTTTTAATATAATACAAGCGGCCGCTCGCGGTTTCACTCGCGTAGTTCCCGTTCCCGTAGGAATATCAGGATAAAAAGTATCCTATGTGTTAATCCAGGTAATAAACTATCTGTTTGCAGAATTTCGTCCAAATCCGTTCAGTAGTTTTTACGTGAAAGAGTAACAAACATCCATCCCATACTTACAAACTTTTGCGTTTATAATATTAGTAGGATAGTTAAACACGTTACTAAACTTGTTTTTTGTCGCCCCATCGTTTTTATATAATACAAGCGGCCGCTCGCGGTTTCACTCGCGTGGTTTCCGTTCCCGTGGGAATATCGGGATAAAAAATATCCTATGTGTTAATCCAGGTAATAAACTATTTGTTTGCCGAATTTCGTCCAAATCCGTTCAGTAGTTTTTACGAGAAAGAGTAACAAACATTCATCCATACTTACAAACTTTCGTGTTTATAATATTAGTAGGATACATTTTCCAAATAATACGTCACACCTGTTCTCGTTCGCGAGATTCTAATGAACTCTTAGTTGCGTTGCGACTGCAAGCGCTGCGTTTGTGCACAATATGGCAACGTCGCAGATAGATACAGGAAAGAATCGGTATCCAGGAACCGAAATGGTAAATACCGGTACTTACCGATATAATACCTGTATTTTCGGTATCGGTTCTAAGCCTTGATCATCTAGCACCATCATCATCAAGTACTCGTCAAGACGAATCAAACGAGTCGAGACTCGATGAAGTTGCGTCGTTTCTTTACTGAGTTCCAATGACCACCTTCCAGCTCCATCATCAGAGCCTGGTTACCATTGAAAGACAAATTACTCGTCAAGACGATTCAAACGAGCCCAAACTCAATGAGGTTGTGTCGTTTCATGCAAAGTTCCTATGGCCACCTTCCAGGTCCATCATCAGATCAGCACTATGTTTACATAATATTGCATGTCACGCGATTTACACATGTATGCAAAATTTCAGCTCAATCGGTAGCCGGGAAGTAGATCAAATTTAATTTGCAAGATTTGATGACAAACGGACAGGTGAAACTAAATAAAAGCTTGTAATAATAATAATAAAAAAACAAGCTTTTAAATGCGCTTATAAGAAAAAAATAAACTTTACTATCAACTTATAACATCGTTACACATTTTATATGATTAAAGGTTGTCGCGAGATTATGTAAGTACTCGTATTTAACTATACTTAGATTGAAAATTTTAATCAATTACACATCAAGTTATTTAATTTACTTTTTTATTTAAACAAGTAAATCTAGCGACAACCTTTTATATCATATAAATTGTGTAACGAGACGTTATAAGTTGATAGTAAAAGTTCATTATTTTCTTGTTAGCACATTTAAAAGCTTGTTTTTTAAAAAGGTTTTTTAATTTTAATATATTTTTTACTTTTTAGTATTGGATTTAGGAGTCATCTAGCAATAAAGTGCTCGAAAAGACAAACCCAACGAACCCAAACTCGATTAGTTTCCGCCGTTTCGTTTAGGAGTTCCTTTGGCCACCTCTCGACTCCATTATCAGAACCCTGGACATCATCTAGCACTAAAGTGCTCGAAAAGACAAATCCAACGAACCCAAGCTCGATGAGTTTCCGCCGTTTCGTTTAGGAGTTCCTACAGCCACCTCCCGACTCCATCATCAGGAACCTAGACATCATCTAGCACTAAAGTGCTCAAAAAGACAAATCCAACGAATCCAAACTCGATGCGATTCTGCCGTTTCGTTTAGGAGTTCCTATGACCACCTCCAGACTCCATCATCAGACCAGCTCAATGATACCATAACATTGCATTGTCATCGTACTTACATAAGTATACCAAATTTCAGCTCAAACAGGTGAGGAGAACTGGTCTTAAATTCAGTTGCAAGATTTGTCCTACACTAACACAGGAGAAGTCAAATAAAAGCTTGTAAAAACACTGCAGTCCGCCGCGCCGCAGCTCGCTGCCGCAGCTACAGACGCCGCCGCCCCGTGCGCGAAAACGAGATAGGAGACAATAGGGTAACCTTATTAGTTCGTAAGCGCTTAAAATTACAGTTACTGATACCCTATTTGATTTGGTAAGTGCATTGGAAGCAGTAAACCCTATTCAAAAAAGTTTCCGCTAAGAAAGACGACCCTATCAATAGGGAAACCCTATCGTTTGGTAACCTTTTGATTGGGTTTCCCTAAAAATCGGCTTAATCAAAAAAAGGGGTTTTCCGGTCCCTGATATCGAGTCGACATAAAAGATATTTGGTTCGTTTCAGTAGCTCTAAATTTTACGACTTAAATAGAATTTGAAAACATACTTCCGTACCTAACAGTTATTTCGGTAAGTACTAAAACACAGAATTATTTAGGTAAATTAAAATATTTTTCCCTTAACAAAGTTTAGTTAGTGCATACTTAAGTACCTACTTATTAGTATTTCATTGTCTGCTACAACGCCACTGCCATAATTATCATGTATGTAAAAATAATATTTTTAGGAGGAACATTCCAACGTTTACAGATGTTACAGAACAATAAAATTCAACCCACATGTTGTGCCAAATTATGGCATGCATTTTAGTCATAAACTTACAATGCAGCTTATCAATGTTTTGATATAATTATGTTTGATATAATGAAATAAATCGAAGTAACCTGTGTGTTGTGTTGTTTGTGACTGAATTGGCATCAATTTTCACTCTACATGGAACTATAACTCTGTAACCAATTTCACTGTGACCAAATTGTTCCTTCGTACTGCGTTAGAAAGAAAACAAATTCAAACCATAACATTAGCAAAGCTTTTTTCTCCGATGATCGGACTGGAACTTTCGATCCCGCCTGAGGCTGAGGTGAGGTTACAAGGTCAGCCGCTTTCGCCGTCGGTCGTCGTCGTTCGTACTGAAGTGGTTGGAACAACTTTTTGCATTGCCGGCCTCCAATCCGGGCCCTTCCTCACTCGACTCGACCTAACAGACGTTAAGGGCGTTCGGCACAAAAGAAAATATTCTTTTCATCACGGCCAATGTGTAATAACAAATTAGGGTGTCATTCATAAAGTTTCGGAAGAGGAAAACTTGCCTCATCTTGAACTTGTTTTATGACGCATTCAGTAGTCACAATTTGAGCTGAGTGAGTGAGTCACAATATAATATAGTCATAATATAGCATAATCATAGTTTTATAATATTATACGTTATTCTAAACTGTGACTTTATTTCGGAAATAATTGTATTTCCTAAGCAACATTTAATAATAACAATCACAATAATGCTGTTATTTAAATTACTTACATTCAAATGGTTTATCGATCAGCCTAATAGTTAAAAAACATGTGTTTTTCTGTGGGACGTTCAGTGTTGTCCCCATTTAACAGCTATTAGGATGATAGTCACACTAACATAATAATTATGTTTATAATTCATACATTTTGTGATTATAATTAAACGTGAATCGTGATACAATGAGATGTTCCACTTTAAATGTTTGTCAAGAGCCCAATTGGCTGTAGAAATATTGATTCAAATTGCAGACACTTGATAGTAAATTGCTTTTAATTTGTAATCGTTATAAAAAAGCCGGTACGCTAACTTTAATAATTAAATTAAGAAATTCATTGAGAACATCTTTTTTGTAATTGCTATTGGGCTTTAAAAACATAAATAAAACAAAAAAAAAACTAATAAAATAATTACAACTCTCTATAGTGCAATTAATTTAATAGGTGCATTTTGACAGATGAACTAGTCATAGAACGTAACATTGCACGATTTGAATGAAATATAAATTTATTCTAATTTAATTGAAACACTTTTTTAATAAGTAAGAATTTATAGTACTTAACAAGTTGACTAAATTTAATGCGATATGTTTCATCTTAACTGCTGGTAATCTAAATTATGGCGTGATTCTTTATTTCTGCGAGATCTCGTAAAACAGTTACGTTCTTATGTTTTTATTTTTAATTTTAGTTATGTAACATAATAATCGTTACGGAGGTTAAGATTACTGATTCGTCTTACAAATATTCAATAGCACGTGACTTGCTGAACCACAGATCGTTATTTTTTAATTCGTGGCAGACAGGCATTTGATCGCAATTTCACTACTCTAACATGACCTAACAAAACCTTACGATTTTTGGACCTTATACTAACTATGTTACTTTTTGTGAATAAATATGTGAATGACAATGTGAATAAATACCGGATGATAATAACATAATTGTGACAGCTGTTTTATTTGTTCTTTAACCATGGTTACCCTTATACGAGTATATGAAAATGACTCTTGTATTGGCCACATGAATATGATTATCAATTTGCCTTCGGCATTTTACAAAACAGCGAGCGTTTGCAAACGGACGACGCCATTTGTAAAATGCCGAATATTACAATTTGCCTGCGACATACCTATTTAAATTACGACTTGTTTAGCGCATAACCCAGAGTCACAGTCCGCTGAATCATTTCAGTCAAATCCACAACGGTTACGTATTAATGTTTACTATGCCAACTGTACCAAATCATCTGTAGTAGTAGACAAGGAATAGCATCTACTCCAAGCATACAACAAAAGCTCGTAAAACCCTCGGCTGTTAAAGTGACGCAATATTTTAACGCGGATATAAAACAATGCAGAATGTGTCATACCGGCTACACAATGTCACTATTATTGTGACGTTTGTGAATAAGCAATTACAAACTTGTAATAATAATTGTTGCACCTCGTTAGCACCGGCGGGCGGCGGCGGCAGCGGGCGCAAGCAAGAAAGCGAATCTGGAAAGTGATTATTGGCTACCTACCTACCTAGTATAATGCAGCGTTGTGTTGTATTGTATTATGCAATTTATATGTGATAATGGGTGTACTAAGCTGTTCTGAATTTACTCTAAATAAAAAGTGTTCTACATAAGACAATTAGGGTAAAATCGGCTAGATGCCACACTTTTTGAAATGGCCTCCTAATTAAAAAAAGTATATATTAATATGAATAATTTCTATGAATGTTGGCTAGCATAATCATTTATGTTAAATAATAATTATTTGTTTTTGACCTATCAACTACAGATTTTGCTGAATTTTACTTTTTGTGGAACCATTTTTTTGAGGATAGATGCCGACCTGTATAGATAGTTGCCCCACCATGAAAATACTAACAATGATAGATGCCTGCAGTGCAAGATAGAGGCCCTTTATACTGTGTAGTCGAAAAACCCAACCAAATTTTATGAGTTCATTCTAATCCTGAAACAGCAATTTTGTCTCCAAGAAACAAGGGTCGAATTACGAAAAACATTTTGCAGTTTTTAAATGTTTTAATTTGTTATCGTTATAGGTTAATTCTAACATGACGCAAATTATCATTATTTAATTTTAAAAGCATTTGTTCAACAAACATATTAATTCTTTGTTGTCATGTTCTTTACATCATATATTATCGTGTATGAAGGGATAGATGCCCCTAAGGGCATCTATACCTTGAAAAATCAGGGCAACTATCCTTTTTGATAGGGATAGATGCCCAAGTAGTTTTGAAATAAATTAAAAACAAAAGAGCAATTATTTACACCCAGATGCACACTTAATGAACCAGTACATTGACGTAATAAAAATATAACGGAATTGATTACTACTTAGGTATAGTAACTTTATGGTTAAAACAAACCAAACTTGTACTAACTCGTATGATTTTAAACCTATTTTGTCCCACTGCAGAAAGAAGACCTTCCTTCCTATTTTCCATATTTTATATTTACTTTTTTTGAAATCTTCTGTTATGCTTTTCGTCAGTTTGTAAAAGAATAGAGAAACACTTTTCTTGCACCCCCTTTGCTACAGCCTAACCGAGTGGTCCAATCTAGTTAATAAGCGTGCAGCTCGTCACGCCATAACGTATAAAAATAAAAGTTACCTGCCTGTTCATTTTTCTATCTATTTTTATTTCCTGCTTAACAGACTAGAACGAGATTATAAGTATTAATTAAATCAAATGTTTTATCCGTACCACTGACCATTTTTTATGAATGAGTAAAACAATGTAAAACTAAAAAGTGTTTCCGGAACTCCGGAGTTGGAAACCAGGTGGGGTTTCCAAAGAAAAAAAATGTTTATACCGACCAGCGATTTGCTGTTATATTGATTCGCCTACAAAAATGAGGCCGAAGTGAAATAAGACGAAAGTGCTGGCCTATTCATGCATTCAGTCCGGTAGCCAGGTGCTGTCGGTCGCTGTCTGGCGAAACTCGGCACGAGCCCATTTCCACTAGAATACGTTAAAACTTTACACGTTTCGAAGCCTTTCTGTTTTTTTTGATCGCGATTTTGCCTTTCTCACTGGAGCAAGTAGGGCGATGCGAACGGAATTTAATTTGTTGACAACAACACCTCTTGTTACTTGGTATGAACGGCGAGTAGTTGCTCAAAAACGAAAAGTTACGTGCGACTTACATGTTCTCCGAACGATTCTATTTTAGAAATCTACCTGTTTACTAAATTTAATTTGTAAAGGGACTTTGATATGTTGTCTGGGTTTCGCCGTTGATTTCGTATTAGCATTTAAATGTACACTGACACACAACACCTTGAAACATGCTGTTAAATAATAAAATAATGAATTAATTTCTTTTTGATTTATTGTGAATAAATAGCAATCAATCTCTATTGGTTTTCCGCAAGTCAGACTCGTCCTAGTGTAGAAATAGCTGGTAGTCTTTATCATAGTTGTATAAAGAACGATAAAATGAAACAATAACATCATATAAAATGAATAATCGTCTTTTATCTAACTTAAGCTAACTTTTTAAGGGACTAAAATTAGAACACTTAAGTTTCAAGTAATCCTGGAATAGAAATGTGCGTTTCTCCTCTCGTTTGGGATTGATGCGAGGGTAAAAATTCGAGAGGGGGAATTGATAAATCGCCGGCCGTAACGGCAGATGTTCAGCTACCTACTGGCTGGCTCTTGGCTGCCTTTGTGCGGGTCTATACGAATGATACGCGCCGGCAAACATTGCAGAATATAATAGTTTTAAAAAACTTTGATACTCAACCTTTACCTATGTTTGATAGCTCTTTTGTTTTTTGTTGCAGACATTGGATTTCGATCGGGATGGCCTAACGAAGCTGAAGAAGGCAATAAAAGCAATACACAATTCTGGAAATGGTGCGTATTATAAATACTACCTACTACTAATATGACACTCATTAGGATCAGGAACATTACACGTTTCTTGTAGATTTACATGAAGCGTATTAAATACAACGGGAATGCGTAGCGGAATATGAAATACACAAATTAATATAAGCGGCGCCTAATATTGATCGGTCTATTTGTATTCTCGTGTCGCTTCTACTTATTCAAGCGAGCGAGATGCGATCCTTCTAAATATAGCTGCAGAGGAAGTAACATGAACAGATGATACCAGAATAGACGAAATTCTCAATGCACACCTAGTTTGAAGCCTGAGGAGCGAGCAGCGTGCACTCAGTCCAGTAAACCGATTACAAACTAACATTATTGTTTTATCTAATAAAACTCACTCAAACTGCTCTTATTTGGAACTAATTTAGCAAAATGACAGTAAAAAAAAACTAACGTTCATTACTTTGCTGTTTTACAGCAAAACTCCTCCGTGGTGCTACTTGACAGATTTTTATTTGGTCATCCATCCCGGTATCCAGCATTGCAAAAGTTACATAACTAGCACGATCACAAACTGAAGCCACCCGTTCCTTCGGCAGAGGGCTCCATTTTTTTCATTGCATCGATTTGAGAACATTGTATTTTTGGTTAATTGTAAGATAAGATTAATTCTTAGGCATCCCAAGACTTCGACGAATTTTATCTGGAGCTTATGCTCTAAAACCAGAATAAAATGTCGTAGGATCATAATAATGTTGGAAATTGCTGCTGGCAAGCAGAAATAGGTTTTACGATGAAAGCACGTAACTATTGAACATTGAATTAAGACGTGTGGTATACTGGTTCACCAGAAGAATACTCTCCCCTCTCTCTCTTCCCTTTGGTGTCGTAAAAGGCGACAGACAGTCTAAAGACTGCACATACATCTTACACCATAGGGCGGCGATGGGCTCACCACTTATCACGCTACTGAGCATTTGCAATGTGCAGTTGTGATTTGGTGAAACGTGGACTATGGTAGAGGACGGCTTCTACGGTCCTCATTGCCTAGTCTCTGAATAACCGATTGGGGAGAATTAAATAGTCGTGAATCCTACTAATATTATAAATGCGAAAGTTTGTAAGAATCAGTAAGAATGTATGGATATTTGTTACTCTTTCACGTAAAAACTACTGAATGGATTTCGATGAAATTCGGCATACAGATAGTTTATAACCTGGATTGACACATAGAATACTTTTTATCCCGATATTCCCACGGGAACATATGGATGGATGTTTGTTACTCTTTCACGTAAAAACTACTGAATGGATTTGGATGAAATTCGGCATACATATAATTTATAACCTGGGTTAACACATAGGATACTTTTTATCTCGATATTCTCACCGAAAACGAGAACCACGCGGGTGAAACCACGAGCGGCCGCTTGTGTATATATATGTACCTCTTGATAAAACTTTGACCTATTATGTGTCGCTCGTTTGCCGTACTATTGAAATACCATTGGAGCCATGACAAAGTGAGCATCAGAAAGGCCTTGCATCGCCACTGATTGCGGGCGAAAGGCTGAATTACTCCATATTGCCGAGTAGTAGCATGCTCTACGTAGAACCGGCTTCCTAGGACGGGAGGTCGTTCAACCCACTGAACTAGAATGACCTAAATATCGCAACAATGATGCCTGATAGACATTGCTGAATAAATGTGAACGTACCTAGTGCAATTTGTGAATTTATGGAATAAATTTTTCCCTATACTCTTTATTTATAATCCTAAGAACGCAGTACAATATGGAAACAATAGATTTATTTACAAAAAAATATAGTGTATATTACTACTGGGTAAGGTAGTAAATAATATTGAATGTAAAAAGCAGTAGAAGAAACTAGAAACCTCAAGAGAAAATGTTTGTGAAAACAGTCACCATACATATGGCCATAAAGATTGCAACTTTCAATATACATGGTAATTTTGTAGCTTTCTACATAAGACTGGACTGATGGTCTCGGACCTGCGGATGCTAGTGACACCATATAGGGATAATAAAATGTGGCTCGTCGATGTGACGTGAAGCAGGACAAGGAGGTGTTACTTGTACCTTTAAAGATGTACTCGCGTGATAATTGAATTTCAAGGCGGAAAACTCGTTTGCGTTGTGTGTGACAAAATGGGAGCAGGGTACAGTCACCAGCATTAAGATATTTTTGCAGGCCGTCAATAGTCACATCTTAATGCTGGTGACTGTACTTGAACAATTGGCTTTTTTGTAGTGTATTTTTTAATGTTGCAAAAAATATTAGTCTATCTTAGAGTATTCTTTTTCTTTCGATTTTAGTTTTCCTGTTAAATATCGACTAACTAAGAGCCCTAATTCTTACAAAGTTGTAAGTTCCGTTACATTTGATATGTCACACGAACACTAATAACTTGATTTATCAACCTAACTTAAATACCCCTATTAAAAAAGGTATTTTTGTATGCTAAATAGGTTGATATGTGAATATAATTTAAATAACCACATGCTATAGTGAATTAATACATGCTACTATCAGAAATCGGGGGAATTTTCACTTGGCTGTGCAATTTGCAGCTGTTCCTCCTGCTGTTAGCTTATATTACATTAGGATTTTTTAAAGTAAAGTAAATGAGATACTTAGTGTAAATTGATATTGTGAAGTCCAGAGTCTAGACCGACTTTGCTTCTGTTTGATTGAACGCCCGTTCCTGGATTGAAGCAAATCTCCATTCTTGTGTAATTTGTTAATATATAAAAGTGGGTCAAACTCGTCTCGCTTACTCCAACGGTACAGATCGATTGTTTCGGAAGTCCAAGCTTTATCTATTAGATCTCTTTCTCGCAAGTCTCGCATCTCTCTCAATTTAGATTATTTAATTGTTACCTTCATCGCAGCTTGCCTTCGTGTATCTGCCTAATTAATATTTATAAAATTTCAACATAAATCCGTTTTGCAATAGTTCATTCATAGCGCTATCTTTTATTATTTTGCTGCCTATCTCATTGTCGAGCGAGATAAGATAAATCTGGCTAAACACAATGTCAATGGGAAACTCGAGTGCATTTGGACTTAAATTTTGTTTTGCATCCTTGTACAACATTGTGGTTCATATTATTTCCCTTGTTTTTCTAAGAGCACTAATTAGATTCAACATACACGAATGCTAATATTATTGTAAAAATCGATATAACGAACTAAGTGACACAAGTTCAAGTCAATTTATTGTATGACAGACTTGTCTGCTATGCAATTCCATCGCGTGCTGTGTGTGGCTTGAGCAGCTATCGCACCACAGCATAAATACGTACACAGAACAGAAGGCTCACTCTATCTATGCCAAGCGGGTTAACAGGAGCACTCAAAAAAATATTAAGGCGTATCTCACCGACCGACGACACTTTTTTGGCGGGCCAAAACTCTTACCTAAGTCTAACGCACAAG
Organism: Scoparia ambigualis; assembly: GCA_963921215.1. NCBI lineage: Eukaryota > Metazoa > Arthropoda > Insecta > Lepidoptera > Crambidae > Scoparia > Scoparia ambigualis. The sequence goes on from OY992504.1 coordinate 19,701,896, forward strand.
CAATTCCTACGAGTGCTTAGTTGGGGCCAAAAAGATTTAATATAGTATTTTGTCGACGACTTATCACGGTAGTGTTCGATGGCTTAGTGCACACGTGTACTAACTACAAAATTTGCGATTTATACTTTTTGACTGCCAACTGTATTAATTGACGTGCTCCACCGTTTGCACTTACCCACGTCTCGATATTCCATCTCTTTCTATTAAAAACCCAGTGTCACGGTTGTATCAAGTAAGCTTCGGTTTTGTCCAAAAGTATTAAAATCCTTTATTTTTACTAATCTGCTACGAAAATATGATTCCCTCCCGCGATACTAGTTAACGCACAAAAATATTAAGTACATTTACGATGTGTAATTTTACATATTAAAAACAATCCAAATGTTGTAAGTGCAGTTAATACAAAAACAAATCTAATGCTTGCAAATGTTTTTAAGTGCACAAATGTGCTAAGTCGCTATGATACAAAAAATAACTCTACATATGTTTACAAAATCATCGAAAATCACGTATCTATTAGTACACTTAACTCATTTTTGTTTTGTTTCTTGAAATGCTCAACTAACGACATTATAAGTTAAGTGTGCTTTCGATAATCGTTTTGGCGCGTAATTTTTACGTGTATGCACGAAGGCTAAGAAAAATCGGTCAATGTCACGTTCATACTGGCTTTTTCACCAATCTATAAGAAAACTCAAAATTTTTTTTGTAACACGTTCGATATTACCACAAGTCCCGCAAATATAACTTCCCTAGGCTACGAAATTTGTGTAGGAGCAATATTGACCCCTCGAATTGAGTCTTATTATTTTGTCGCAAAGACTCCAAAAATGATATTTAGATAGTGATCGGAATCTGAACTTATCTCGCATGTACAAAATTTACAAAAAAATGTTTTGCCCAGAAAAACAAACAACTCCCGTATTATGTATATACCACAAGATTTTTCACTCCTATGAGCCAAAACTAGCATTTTATAAGCAAATGAAAAGGCTAGTTTACAAGAAGAATATGATGCACACAAAAAACGCGAAAAAGACTCTTTGGATATGAAAAAAGAAAACAAAGAAATTTGTTTAAACACAGAAATATGATGCACACAAAAAAACGCGAAAAAGACTATTTGGATATGAAAAAAGAAAACAAAGAAATTTGTTTAAACACTGTGGTATTTAATAAATATTTTAATATTTTAATTTTGATAAGTACCTGTTTACCTACTAAAATATTGACCCCGTCCCACTTAGTACATTCGTGCATTCAAATTACTAAATTTAAGGGTTCAAATGTACTAAGTGAGGGGGTTATCTAGAAATTCAGCTGATTTTGTTATCAATTTGACGTAATTCGGTTATGAAATCTACTTATTTGTAGAACCAAAGAATAAGTCTTATGAATAAACGTAATTTAAATTCCATATCATACGCAGTTCTTGTATTATTCATGCTTAAACTTTAAAATGCTCTCCTGAAAAATCAAGTTTTTGTAATTAGTACATGTGTGCTCTAAGCCATCGATATATTCTCTGCTTATACTGAGGTTGCTGTACGCTTTTTGTCTATGAGTTAGTGCACCTGTTAACGCGCTTTGTCTAAACCGGCCTTCTGTGTATACGTATTTTCTGGTTGCACAGAACTGGTAGTGTGGGTTCTGATTGCGCGCTGCAGCCGCAAGGTCGCGCGGCCGCGCGTGCGCGCCCGCAAAAACAACCAATCAACGCGCGCGCAACGCACTACACAGTTACACACAAAATGCGGTTTTAATTCGCCTTCTCTGAGCCGCGTTAACACAATGCTGTCTTCATGCCCCATAGGAACGTAAAGAATCACTATTCACCCACCATTTTAGATTCTCGTCGCCTTGAACAATACCATTCTTGGCATTCCTGTATCATAATAGGTCATCAGGAGGTTAAGGAAAAATTGTTTGTTTATGATTTGAACGGAACCGATGCCGGTGTTAAGATTCCTTTTAAATCGTATGAATGACTACCACTTGTCTTACCTATTTCAGCAGCTAAGATGTATCTGTATTCTATAAGAATGTGTTTTTGTTAATGTATGAGATCAAGGGTAATTACAGGGCAAAGTATACCTAAGACGTAGCAGCAAGCAAAAGAACCATTCCGACTCACTAAAAAGCACTAATTGTACTAGATACTTATTATTACTTATTAATCTGAACAAAACAAGCCTTCTAAAATGTTTAGAATGTTTGAATAAGTTAATTGTAAAGAAAATTATATTGTTTACATTACCTTATTGTGGTAGTTTGCCACAGGAGGAAAATTCTATTAGACATAAGCTTAACCTGACATTACATTTATTTTGCAAAAATGACATAATGCATTTAATTGACACTAACAATTATGTTAGTAATTTTTATTTGACAAGAGATAGTTATTATCTGCCAAATTATTTTAAGCGACAAATAGCTTTATCGCTATCCTATTGTATTCAAACGTCAGCCAAAAACTTGGCTAAACAAGTTGCTTCTATTGAGCAATGTATATTTGACATAGACGTCAGTAGTGTTTCTACTGACATTCCAATTAATTATTTAAATTAAATTATATGACAAAAGAGGAAAACTCTTGCGAAATATTTGTTAATAAAATGAAATTAAATGAATGTAAAAATAGCTTTAGCAAAAGCCCATGTCAAATATTAAATTTAAAAAATGTACAATCTTTAAACATTGTCCACCAGAACATCCAAGGAATGATGGGCAAAGATTTGGAGATTGAATTGTTCATGAACTGTAATAAAATTGATATTCTTTGCATAACAGAACACTGGCTTAAAGACCATCAGTTCATGTTCAATTTTAAGAATCATTTGGTAGGAAGTTCGTTCAGTCGAGGAAATGCAATACATGGTGGCTCCTTAATTATTGTTAGTAAGAAGTTTAAATTAAAGGAACGCAAAGACATAGTGAGCCTCTCGGTTGAGCGAACAATAGAAATAGCTTGTGTGGAGTTGGAGCAGTTTGTTGTATTAAGTGTGTACAGACCTCCTTCAGCATCATATGATTATTTCGAAAAAGTTATGGATGAGGCATTACATAAAGTCCGTAATGTAGGTAAAACAATAATTGTTTGCGGGGATTTTAATATTAATTTGTTAGAAAATTCCACGATGTCAACTAAAATGAAAAACCTATTTCTATCATACAACTTGAATAATTTATTTTTGGAGCCGACAAGAATAACTGCCACTTCGGCCACCTGTATTGATAACATATATACAAATGTAAAACCACTGGCTAAGCAAATTATTAATAACCTGGACTCTGATCATTGTGGCCAAATGGTCAGCTTTCCACACCAGCGTAAACAAGTGACGAAAAAGAATATCACTGTTGTACCAAAAACTGCAGGTCGGCTGGAACGCTTTAAAAGCAATCTAGATACAAAATTAAATTATTTAGAATACAATGACAACCCTAATGTCTTTTATAATAATTTTTTTAACATTTATTGTTCAGAATTTAATAAAACTTTTATTCCAAAAAAGATCTCAGTTAGTGGTACTGTAACTTTTAATGAATGGGCTACAATTGGTATTCACAGAAGTAGGAAACGCCTTTATGAACTTTATGGTGAACGCAACTATAACACCAGCGATGACTTCAAATTATATGTTAAAAATTATTCAAAGTTATTCAAAAGAGTATGTCGATTAGCCAAGGCAAACTATCTGAGTTCTAAGATTAAGAATAGTAATGACAAAATAAAAATGACATGGAATATTATAAATAGTGAAACAGGAAAGGTCAAAAGTCGTAATAATGAGTACAATTTAAATTGTGATAATAAAACCTTTACTTCTGATGCTGATGTTGCTGCAGCATTTGAGAGGTTTTTTACTGACATTCCAGTTTCAACTACAAAAGCCTTGATTTCCTCCCCCACTGTAGCTGAATCTGTTTTGAAGGAGAATGTTAAAGATTGTGAAAATAATTTCAGTTTTCAAAAAATTTGTGTTATAGATATAATAAAAACATTTAACACTCTCAATAAAAAGAAAACTGCTGATCTGTGGGGTAATTCCGTGGACGTCGCTAAATCTGTAATTATGACAATAGCTCCAGTTTTAGCTTGCATATTTAATGAATGCATTGACTGTGGTGTTTTTCCTGACCTCATGAAATATAGTAAAATAATTCCATTATTTAAATCAGGTAGCACTTCTGACCCCTCTAACTTTAGACCTATTTCTGTGCTACCCACATTTAGTAAAATTTTTGAAAAGTTAATGCTAGATCAAATGCAAATTCATTTTTATAAAAATAAACTTTTACATTGTAAACAATATGGTTTTACTAGGGGTCGCTCTACAACTGACGCCGGTGTTGAGCTTTTAATCCAAATATTTGATACCTGGGAGGAATCACAGGATGCCCTAGGGGTATTTTGTGATTTATCCAAGGCTTTTGATTGTGTTTTACATAAAACTTTGGTCAGGAAGGTTAACCACTATGGAATTAGGAATGCTTCTTTGAGCCTTCTGATCTCATACTTGAGGAACAGGATTCAAAAGGTCGACATTAACGGTAAAAGATCTCCGGGATCAGTGGTTAAAATGGGAGTTCCGCAGGGTTCAATACTTGGTCCATTCTTGTTTTTGGTTTATATTAATGACTTACCTTATTTTGTAAAAGACAGTCATGAGATAGTATTGTTTGCTGATGATACTTCACTTTTATTCAAAGTGAAACGACGACACCCAAATTATGACGATGTGAATAATGCGGTCTCAAAGATTGTTCACTGGTTTAGTGTTAATAACTTGCTATTAAACGAGGGAAAAACCAAATGTGTAAGATTTGTATTGCCTAATGTTAAGCAGGTAATAACTAGTGTACAAATTAAAGATAAGAATGTGAATCCTGTGGACACCACTGTGTTTCTAGGCATCACGTTGGATGCCAAGCTTCAGTGGGGCCGACATATAGCTAAATTGTCGAATAGACTTAGCTCTGCGGCTTATGCAGTAATGAAGATCCGTCAGTTAACTGACGTTGATACAGCTAGATTAGTTTATTTCAGTTACTTTCATAGTGTAATGTCGTACGCCATTTTACTGTGGGGAAATGCTGCCGACATTCAAACTATCTTTGTGCTGCAGAAGAGGGCTATTCGAGCAATATATAACCTACAGGCTGGTGACTCTCTCAGAGAGAGATTTAAGGATATAAGTATAATGACAGTTGCATCACAATATATTTATGAAAATCTTGTGTATGTTCATAAAAATATTGAAATGTTTTCAAAAAACAGTGATATTCACAAATTAAATACTAGAAGTAAGAACAAATTAGCAGTGCCTTATACTAGGCTCCATAAAATAAATAATTCTTTTAAGGGTCTGTGTGTACGATTATACAACAAAGTACCAAATGATACTCAGAAATTAGATCTTGATAAATTTAAAATCAAAATCAAAGAAAAGCTTTATAAAAAAGCTTATTATAAAGTGTCGGATTATACAGAAGACAAAACATCTTGGGTCTGAAATGCTCCAAGTACCTACTCCAACAGCTATTTCTAATTGCCTATAATTAATTTATATAGAGCACCATATTTAATTAAACTATTTACATTCAAATTCATATTTTGTATTTTGTGACCTGGTAACGACATATAATATATATATATTTTGTAAATGTCGTTGCTTCTGTGCGCTGTGGTTTCTTGCGCCCGTTCTTTGCCACAGTTAAAAAATGATGTCCTGAATGGGTGGTAGGTTAAAAAATATTTGGACGTTTCAAAGTACTTATTAATTGAGTTTATTGAATAAATATATTTTGACTTGACTTGACTTTGACTTGACTTGACTTGACTATATTCGAGAAGCGTTCTAGCGGCAATCCTATTTTACGTCTGGACGAATTTCAAGAGCCTTCGGATGTTATTTCTTTATTTTGCAGCTTTATCGTGTTTTAAGGCTAGGTGTTAGTGAAAAATTAAAATAACACGTTCTTAGAATTACTTTTTGAAGTAGTAAACAGTAAAATTAAAATCTGCGAAAATTATGAAATATTGTTGAGGCTTTAATCTGTGAAATACACCCGATGGAAACACGATTTGATAAAGTTGGCTCGATAGAATAAATTCACAAAGTTACATATTTTTGTGTCATTTTATCTTCTTTTCCAGGTTTTATTCTTAAAATAAGTGATTTGATATTATGAGTCATTTACCAAAATGAAGTACATAGATAACTTGAGAAATTATAACCGATCGTTTTTTATTTATTACTTTTATCAATTTTTTAAAATATAAAACGCGATTATTCGCGCCGTTTCGCTGTTACACCCGTCCCTTACCGTCGTACCGTCGAGAGAGCGAGAGAGAAGCGCTCGAAACTCCCCTTAATATACTCCACATTCCACATATTACTAGATTAACTCCATAAACTGTATATTAATTGCAGGCAGCGGCGCGGCGGCGTGGGTAAATTGGAAGAGCTAAAACTTAAAGCCAGCTCTGCCATTTATTATGCAGAAAGCGTTGGCGGGTTTGAGCTAGGCAAAAGTAGGCCGCGACACGGATCTCTGACGCGTCTTTTATTTTGTTCGTTTGTTTTACTTATAATCCATTTGAAATCCTGCTTTATGTTATTCCCAGGCTGTGCCTGTGTGCCAAGTTAGTACTGCCCGGGCGGTTGACCTTGCACATTACCTTTCGGACTCAAATATCGATTGTAATCGATCGATCGTAATCGATATTTGCGTGCTCTTATTTATTCAGTCAGGATACCCCTCTGGGAAGCGGGCGATGATGATGATGATGATGTGTGCATGTATATATATTAATTAGCTCCTAGCTATATCGAGTATACTTGGAATTTTTTATTGGTTTACATATCACGCCTGAAATTACGAACATTTAAAAAATATTGTTTACAAAACATTATTTGGTTTGTCTCTACACCTACAGTGAGAATAACCGTGTTTTTATGACGGTTTCATTTGTATGCATCTGTGTAATTGTTTGATAACATCAGCTAAGTAATTAACTACAATTTGAAATTATTGTATACCTCTTTACAATGCTGATTTAGGATTTAAGTTAGACCAAACAAAACTATTAATATGAGAAAATATGCAAATTCATCAATTAAAATAATGTATGCTTTACTTTTTTTATTGGTGAATCAGTGACCAGTTTTAATAAGCGAAAGCTAGTAAAATAATATTAGATCACATTCTGTGTATTTATAAGATATTATGATCTAAAAAAGGTTATGAATAGTTTATCTGGGAATATTTTATTCATCCTAGTAAATGTAGTTATCATAACAAATAAAATACTAGTCTACGATTATGTTCGGATAGCCCAACTGAGACTGAGATGAGAACTATGAAACTTCAATAAAGAAAAGTTGGGAATGCTACTTACGAAATCTTCAGCTCTATGAAATCCTCGAGGAATCGCAGCGCTGTTTAATCTGCAGTGCAGATTGTATTCGTCAATAAAAGGCTAATTACTTAAGATAAGTGTCTTGAACACATAACTATTAAGCTTTTCTTATTTATGTTGAGAGATTCGATCCATTAACTTTAAGCGCAGGTTTAATACAAGTTTACGCAATAATACATTTATAACATGAACTGAGGGGCATTTGATTGATTACCTACATAAAACCCTGTTGCGTTGCGTTGCGCGCAATGTTGTCTGTTGACCGTGCAAATTAAGCGTATCTCTGCTATATTATATTAGGTTAGGCACGGTTAACTATAAAATTTGCAGAACACACTGTTAATATTGAGCGAATGTCCGTTCGTTACTTAAAGTCTGTTATAAAATAGAAATGTAATCATTATAATCATCATTATCATCATCATCAACATCACTATCACCATCAACAGCCATGAGTATTCCACTGATTAGCTTTTGCTAAAGAGTTTTCTTTTTTTTTTTTTTATAATAAGCTCGGCAAATGACCCCACTCCACCTGATGTTAAGTGGAAATGAAGTCCAGGCGCGAGGACAACTGGTGCAGCGTAAGAGACGTAGCATCAGTCACCCTCACTCTGCCGGCCCACAAAGTGCTTCTTCACGCCTCGTTTGAAGGACCCTATGTCATAGGTAGGAGGGAATACGTGTGCTGGTAGACTATTCCATCTTTTGGAAGTGCGACAAAGAAACGAGTCACCAAATTTCTTTGTGCGTGATGGAATGTTAGAGACTGTAAATTGGTGACTCCGGAGAGCAGCACGCGTACTCCTATGAAGGAAGGGAGAAGGAGGGATGAGGTCAAAGAGTTCTTCAGAGCACTCGCCATGGTATAAACGGTAAAAGACGCTGAATGACGCAATATCTCTACGCAATTGCAAAGGCTCGAGAGTTTTAGTGACCTCCGCATTGCCGATAATGCGCACAGCGCGGCTCTTTCTACTTCTTCCGTTTTCGCTCTTATCAGGCTGCAGTTCTGTGTACATGTAGGCATAATTTCATCGTTCATTATCATCACGCTATCTATATACACTTAAGTTTGCTAAGATGCCTTAATCTCAAAGGATTAATTTATATGCTTGATTTTTTTTTTCGGTAGCTCATGTGGACAACGAGATGTACCTCTCTCGAGCTCTCGAGCGGCTCGGAGGGAACGCTCTCAGCAGAGACTCCGAGCCAGACATCGGCGCGGCGTTCTTCAAGTTTGCTGTCGTCACCAAAGAACTATCGGCACTCATGAAGACTCTAGTAAGATATATTTTGCTTAATTAAATTAATTGATGGCCTATTGGCCTATCACCCTATAACATAAAACTCACTCGGATACTGGAACGGCTCGAAAAGAAGGTTTTCAGGTAGATACTTCTAGACAGATATCGATTAGAAGTTCTCCATGTTCGCTGTCTGATATCATTTAGCTTACACAACACGAGAAGAACCTCTCACAGATTCTCCGCCGGCTAGAGAATAAGAAATGCTCTTATAGTGTTCTTCAAATTGTGTGTCGTCACCAGGTGGCGGCACTTATAAAGACTATTAGTAGGATATTTTTACCATTGAAAATGGTTATCAGATGCAGATCGCCTGAGACGTATTTTTGACCATAGCTCCAAGGATTTTGGGAGGATCGAAATGGGAATAGTACCAAGAGTTTAGGAATTTATCGAGACACGTGTGAGCGTTTTGAAAATCGGCTGGTAACTTATTTTAGAATTTGGAAAAATGTGAAAAAATGGTTTGGGGGGTTCTTTGTTTACTAAATTGTAAATATATCGAAAAAAAAAACAGACTTAACAAAAAAATTAAGAAAAGGGTCCTAGGGTATATACTTAAACCACAAAAATCGGTTAATAATTGTGATAGGTGGTCCCTTTAGATTTGGAATTGTAGAAAAACGGTTATTTCCGTATATAAAAGTGATGTAGCTTCTATGATTATTGACCGATATCGTCATGGTAATGGTGTTAAAAGATGCGGATGCAGGCGAGAAGTGCATTCGAGTTGGAATTTCGAAAATCTAAGTGAAATTCATCGCCCAATGAATTTCTCTGAACTTCACTTAGGTTGTAAAAGAAAAGAAAATGTTATTCTCTGTGTTATTATACAGCGTGTTACTTGTAAGGTGTCAAGCCGATATGTGGTGATAGGGAATTACCATACCTATCTATTTAATTTCGAGACTTAGACAGGTTTTTTCTGTGGTTTCAAAAATTTATTTCTTCCGTAGGTTGTAATAGTGAAATTTATAGACGCTAAAGAATTCATTCAGCAATGATTTCGCCATTGTCCTTTTTATCGCAAATTGTTTTTATCTTTATCTATCTAGTATCAACTGAGCTCTCCTTAAACGTAAAGGGATAATTAATCTCCTGATAGGCAAGAATATGCAAAGATACTAAGAAATTATAAAATACTAGCAGACCGCCGACGACTTCGTTCGCGTGGACCGCGTACGGGGCTCTACTCTTTATAATATTAGTATTTATAGATGAAAATTACACAATTTCCGATCTACATCTACATCTACTACATCTTTAGTACATATTTTTTTGTATTAGTATGAAAGCATATTTGGTCGGGCAGTTTTTAAAACTAGTCAGAAGCTATGGAAAATCTTTTTTTTTAATTTTTTTATTTAAGTTGAAAATTCTATTCTGTTCCGATTAACCCAATTTTTAAGGATCAAAATTTTAGTAGGTACCTTAGGTTAAAGTTAGGAAGGAGATTTTTTAACTCATAAAAGTGCAATCAATAGGCAATGTATTAAAAAAAAAACATCGAATTCGACCAAAAAAATAAAGATATACTTAAGTAATTTTTTTAGAGTCGTCTCGTCGTTGAATCATAAAATAACGAAAAAAAATTATAACTCTAAAACTACAAAAAATCGTAGAACATACATTTATTTCAATATATATATATATATATATATATTTATTTATTTCTATATGTATATATATAATTCCCTATCACCACACATCGTCTTGACACCTTACAAGAAACACGCTGTATATACCTGGTATCGGCAAAGCGTTCATCAAAGGATTCGCTGTCGTCAGTAATTTCCTTCTATCAACAATGCAACTGTTGATCGAAGCTAATTTCACTGTATTTTGAAATTTTGAAATGTGTTATCAAATCAAGTCTATCTTTTTTGGCAAGTGATGTTTTATTTTGATCGTGTCATTCTCTTGTACTATTATGTATTCTGTGGTCTAACCTTATCTATCAGATAGATAAGTTTTATCTAGAGATTGAAAAATTAGCCCTAATACGAGTATAAAACCACACTGAGGACCTTATTCGTAAGCTTTATTCTAAGTATATTAAAAGTTCAATGTACCCCACATTGAACTTTGCCGAGATCAACGTTCCTCCTAAAGTCCTCATTTTCACTGGCTCATTTCGGGCTGACACGGTCCGCGTGCTTTCATGCGTCGTGAGTCGCGACATTGTTATAATCTACGGAGTGTGAAATGAAACAAGCGTATCAACCATCCCCTCCGCTCCGGTGTCCAAAGTAAAGTAATCTGAAGCCGTTGCAATAGCTAACGGAAATTATGCTATTAGGGAGCCGGGAGTTGCTCGCCGGATGTCTGTCTAACAAGATCGCGACGGGGCGACCGCGACAAATCGGATGAAATATAAATCCGAATTGTATGTAAAGGAGATTTACTACGTCTAGACCTCGAATCATTAGCCAATGTAAAAGAGATCATACTAAAAGTCGGGACTTGTGATGCATTATCTAAGACCGTTTTATGTGCATGGCTGTATGCAATCTCCTTTGCCTGCTCTACAATATTAGAATGTGTGTTCGGGATTTTACGTGATTTTTGAATTGTGATGGATTTATATCTTGTGTCTACGATTTTGATGACCAAACGGTTTATTGTAATAGCAATAGCAATGTCATTTCTAAGGATTTTTACCTCCTCGGTGTAGGCACAGAATAAATAATAGTACTACGTATCAATAAAAAATTAACTTTTCTGCTTATTAGGTACTACTAGAAATCCTTGTTTTGTTTCTTATACGAGTAGTGGATAAGTTAGGAATCACATTTTAGTAAGTTATCGTGACAGTGCAAGAGCTCATGTTTATGTAAGTACTTACGATAAAAAATTTCAGAAGGGAACTGAAGAAAAATTATGTCACATGAAATTAAATACATAGATAGATACTAGTATACGGTACGATATTTCTAGACAACTACATAACGTACAGTGTAAAGAAACATGACACCAAGGATGTTGACACGCTCCGATTTGCAATTGAGTTTATCGTCTTCCTTGGAAACGTGATGGCATAACATAACGATCGCTAGTTCAGTCGATTGACGTGTGTCGGTGCGTTGCGTGGGCGCACCCACAGATTTGCTCGCAAATGGGTCAGGGTAATGATTTGATGAGGTGACCCGGCTACCGCTGCCAGAAACAATGAGTTGATTGTCGCTATGTGCGTCTTGACGGTCCCCCTTCTCGGCGTTTTGCCACTATACTTTATCGTCTTAAAGATTTGTATACCGTCTATCATACATACATAGATTTACGTGTATTGTCTCCAAAGGGTGAGTCAGAGACTAGGCAATGAGGACCGCAGAAGCAGTCCACTGCCATAGCACATTACCCTGGCCATAGTCCTCGTTTCACCAAATTACAACTGCACATGTCATTAGCGTAATAGGTAATGAATGAGGCCGACCGACGACGCCGCTCTATGCGTTGCGTTGGATGTAGGTATGTGCAGTATTTGTCTGTTAGTCGCCTTTTACGACTCCCAAGGGAAGAGGGGTTGGTAGTATTATTTTTTAGTGTGGAGCTACACACACAACGACTATCTTAACGGCCAACTCATATTCGCTCATACAACGGATTGCGTTAGCAAGATATGGATACAGTATACCTGACCTACCTGTTTCTAAGAAAAGGTCGTAGAATCAGTATAATAATTCTCGGAAACATTACTCAACTTGAATCGACTGAGTGGTAGCGCTACAAGTTTGCAAATAAGACGCAAATTACATAGTAATTAACTTCTTCTGGGAATTCAAAACTATAACACTTTTACATATAAATATAACAACTTTAAATAAAGTTGGCATATTTATAACGAAGAACTTCCCAACTAGCAAAAAAAGTACTTAAAACGATCTCAAGACTACTTTTATTGTCACTTATAAGAAACTTGTATCATGCTACCAAGCTGGATTTGGGCGCAGTTATAGGAGCGTTTATTTCTATAACTATCTTATAATCATCTTTGAAAATGTTACTAAACCCTATAATATACTTGACGAAGCGCAATAGCTTCTATAATGATATGAGACTACACAATTACAAGCACAAACGCTCTTGTTAGTATCTGACATAAGTATTTTACTGAAGCAATCTTGTTTTAAATGCACTAGTAATGTACTTAGTTATTAGTAATAAGTATATTTTATTAGAAGTTATCTTTTTTGTTCCTTCGGCTGGTGGTTCCGGTTGTTTTGTGGTAAATACTTAATATATAATAAAACATAAACAATATAATAATAAAACATTAATTACTAATAATAGAGGTAGATTTAGCCCATGCCCAGTCAACCCATGCCCACACAGCTGATACATACTCAGCTCATACAATTTCAGCTGATACTCAATCAGCTCACTCACCTTCTGTGCCCACTGGCACACCCATTTTGTTGCCAACCGTCTCACTAAGAGTCGCGGACGTACATGGCCATCTTCACACAGCCAGGGCTTTATTGGACTGTGGCAGTATGCTGACGTTAATAACGTCACGCATGGCACGACTTTTGAACCTGCCATTAAAACCCACTTCTTTAAAAATTACAGGAGTTGGGAATCAGCACAAACATGAGTCAAAGGCGGCAATAACAATAGTATGCCGACCCACTCACAATGATACTCCTACAATTACTGCCACAGCTCACATTTTAAAAAACGTCACTGGCTACCTTCCCTTAGAGAAGGTACCAAACATTTCCCACGTACTAGGCCAGCCACCCGTGCCATTGGCTGACCAGCTTTACCACACACCAGCCCCGATCGACCTCTTATTGGGGTCGGACGTTCTTGGTCAAGTGTTGGACGGGACTAAGGTCTCGTTGGGCCCGGGCAAGCCCATAGCCTTCGGCACGATTTTCGACTTCGCGTTGATAGGACCCATTGAGGACTTGTATGCGCAGCCGGCGCGGCAGGTTAACTCAGCTCACGTCGTCAGCTCACAACCAGACTCAGCTGAATCAGCCCAGGACATACGTCAGAGTCTGGAAAGGTTCTGGGAGTCTGAGGAGCCCCTCCCTCAATCTCACACTCATAATGATCCCCTGGAGGAACAATGCGAGGAAATCTTCCGCTCTACGACTACACGCGATCCCTCAGGCAGATATACGGTTGCTCTGCCCTTTCTAAAGGACGCCCCTCAACTAGGCAAAACTCACCCTATCGCGTTACGCAGATTCCTCAATATTGAGAAGAAGCTAATGGCGAACCCGTCTCTGCGTTCTAAATACGTCGACTTTATGGCCGAATACATCGACTTAGGGCACATGGCTCCCTGTCACCCAAATACATTCGCCCATAAACCTCACTTCTACATCCCTCACCATGGCGTATTTAAGTCAGGGTCGGACAAGCTGCGCATTGTTTTTGATGGTAGTTGCAAAAGCTCCAATGGTGTCAGCATAAATGAATGCCTACACACAGGCCCCGCCCTTCAACAGGACATTGTGGACATCATCATGTCCTTCAGAACGCATCCAGTCGTTTTCAGCACTGACATCCAGAGGATGTTCAGAAATGTGCTGGTTGCCCCAGACCAGAGACGGTATCAGCTGATACTATGGCGGTCCTCACCAGATCACCCTCTGCTCACCTACGCCCTCAATACAGTCACGTACGGCTTAAGATCAAGCCCATATCATGCAATCCGCACCCTGCTCCAGCTGGCTGATGATGAAGGCCATCGCTACCCTGGAGCCGCTCAGGTTCTTCGCAAGTCTATCTTCGTTGATGACATCTTGTGTGGCCATGACACGGTTGAATCCGCCCAAGCACTTCAGGACGAGTTGATAAGTCTGCTAGACCTAGGCGGCTTTCGGCTCAGTAAGTGGACATCTAACTCGCCTAAGCTGCTCGAGAGATTTCCCGACAACCAATGCGACATGCCCAAGGACTTCGACATGAACCCAGAGTCCACGTCCATTAAGGTCTTGGGTATACAGTGGAGCCCTCAGTCAGACGAGTTCACCTACCGCATCTCTCTGCCCCCCATCACACATGTCACAAAGCGGTCTATTTTAAGCACCGTAGCCTCACTTTACGACCCAAACGGCTGGGTTTCGCCCGTTATCTTCCGCGCAAAGCTGTTGCTTCAGCAATTGTGGCTACTGAAGCTGGAATGGGATGAGCCCACTCCCTCTGAAGTACAAACGGAGTGGCACCACATCTCAGAGGATCTGCCGCTGTTGGCTAGCATTCGTTTCCCTCGGCACATTTGTGCAAACAAAGGCTCAGCTGCATACTCGCTTCACGGGTTTGCAGATGCCTCTGAAGCCGGGTTTGCCGCCGTTGTTTACCTCCATGAGCTCGATGCCTCCGGAGATACTTTGGTACACTTGATTGTCGCCAAGTCGCGAGTCGCACCAATCAAGAACCGCCTCACAATCCCCAAGTTAGAGTTGTCGGCCGCCACTCTACTCTCCCAGCTCATGATCCGTGTGTCGGTTCAGTTATCGGCCCATATCAGTATACAACAACACATATGTTGGTCAGACAGTACGATAGTCCTGGCCTGGCTCAATACACCGCCTCACCGTCTTCAACCCTTTGAAGCCAACAGGGTAGTCAAAATCAGCTCAGGCTCACCAGAATGTACCTGGCGACACGTACCCTCCGAGCTCAACCCGGCAGATTGCGCAAGCAGAGGGATGTCTGCGCAATCCCTGTCAGCCCACGACCTATGGTGGTCTCCCACGTGGCTTGGACAGCCTTGTGAGTCTTGGCCTGCAATGCCCTTAGCTCTGGGCCATCACGCCCTGCCCGGCCTTAAGCCCAAACACGTCCCGTCACTGGTCACAGTGCCCGGTCTTGACCTTGACCTGCTCACTCGGTTCAGTTCACTAGACAAGCTCGTCGGAGTGACAGCTTGTCTAAAACGCTTTCTGCACAACTGCAGACACCACCCAGATTCGCGACGCTCAGGCCCCTTGTACGTCAGTGAACGAAGAGAGGCCCTACTTTACTGGGTGCGCAGTGTCCAGCACAATGAGTTTGCGGAGGACATCCACCGCCTTCAAACTGGCAAAATCTGCTCCGTCAGACTCCAGCGGCTGTCACCTCTCATTAAAGATGAGCTCCTTAGAGTTGGTGGACGACTGTCCCATGCGTCTATCCGATATGACGCGCAGCACCCGCTCATACTTCCCAGCTCTAGCCCACTTGTAGACCTTATCATTGACCACTACCACAAAATACACTGCCATCCTGGCGCTGACACTTTACACGCTATCCTACGCCAACAATTTTGGATATTGTCCGCGCGCCGCATCATTAGACACCGAGTTTTTAAATGCATTAGATGCTTTCGATGCCGGGCCCAGCCGCAAGCGCCCTTCATGGCCGACCTGCCAGCCGATAGAGTTACGCCTCAGCCAGTATTTAGTCAAGTCACGACCGATTTTGCCGGACCATTCCTCGTTAAATCTAGTACCCTACGTAATGTTAAACTCTTAAAAGCGTACTTTTGTATATTCGTGTGCCTCTCGACTAAGGCGGTTCATTTAGAACCGGTCTCGGACCTCAGCACGGAAGCGTTCCTCGCGGCATTACAGCGTTTTATAGCACGCCGCGGTGCCCCGGTTCTCATCCGCTTGGACTGCGGTACAAATTATGTAGGCGCTAGAAATCAGCTCATCGAAGTACAAAACTTTCTTGCCTTGAATAATGACACGATTGCGCACAAGCTCGCTGGTCAGCACATTACTTGGTTGTTGAACGTCCCTAAGGGACCATGGTTCGGTGCGTTACATGAGATCAACGTAAAATCAACAAAGCAACTTTTATATCGCGTAATTGGCGAACAACACCTCACATTCGAGGAATTCTCCACACTTTTAGCTCGAATTGAAGCGGTCCTCAACTCAAGACCTCTCTGCCCACTTTCGTCTGATCCTTCAGACTTTGAGCCGCTTACAGCCGGACATTTCCTTATAGGCCGCCCACTAACGGCCCTTCCCGAACTATCCGTGGAAGATAGGCCGATCTCCACACGTAGGCGATTCCAGATGGTACAGGCCCTTTCCCAGCGCTTCTGGACGCTGTGGACCCAGTCCTACCTGCATACCCTTCAAACCCGCTCCAAATGGTTGTCCCCATCCTCCCCTCCCCGAGTCGGCGAGCTCGTCCTCATCAAGGAGGACAACCTGCCTGCCCTTCAATGGAGACTAGGGCGCATTACTCGCACCCTGCCTGGGAAGGATGGCGTCGTGCGGGTGGTGGACCTGGTCACCGCCAATGGACACCTCCGGAGGCCTGTGTTCAAGATTGCCAGGCTCCCTCTGGATGAGACCACCCCTGGGCCCCGGGAAGATGTTTGCGCCACCGCGCAACGGGAAACAGCCGTCGCTGCGCCGTATTAGAGTGCATATTGGACTGCACTACCCCGTCGCACGGACTCTCCGACAAATATACCGGACGAACCTTGTGGACCGCGGGCATCGCGGTCGCCCAAGCAGTGCATTTCGAGATCTCAGGACGAAATCACGCGTCGCGCGCCCTTGAACTCAGCCTTCGAAATAAGCAGTACATAGTACATAGCATATGTGTAAGGTTACGCCTAACGAACCGCCCCTAGTGAATAGTTTCGTGTAGTGACTGTGCGCCAGGAAACCAACCAACATCGCCGCCCTCAAGCCTCGCCGCCCGTGGTCAGCTCGCCCGCCGGTTCCTGACTCATCATCCCGGTAAGTCATTCCTTCCTCCAGCCTTCCTGCCTTCAGCCTTTAACTCCGCCGCATGTTGGTGCCTTAAGCGCCAACAAATATATTGTCAATATAGTGTATGTACTCGTGGGGAAGTCATTTTTACTGTAAATGTGTACCGTAATTTAGTTATTTTTACAATCCTCTCCGAAAAATAGCACATTAGTATATTGTTGTAAATAAAATATTTCATAAATTCTTATGAATATTCGCCATGTTTTGAAATTGCTCTTCATTAAGTACTTTATAGTATCATTGTAGGTAAATTAGTACTTGTAGCAGTTTTAGTCCAGATAACTCGCCTCCATTTAAAAACAAATTAGGGTTCCCTTGAAATATGCCTGCTAATGCTAAATTTACTTTTTTTGGATGGTTGTATTTCTTGATGTCGAATGTTTTTTGACCAAATATTCACTGATAGATAGATAGCTGCAATGGGTGTGGATGTCCAGTTTATTTAAACAATATGTATAGACCTACTCATTTTATTTGTAGTCAAGAAAACATAATAGTTTTATTGCATCAAATCTTTTTTTGGTGCCCGACTTGCTCCCAGTACAGCATATATGACCATTACATCGAAGATCTGGATCTGGATCCAAGATTGTAATATGCAACGTTTCTTTGTTGGTATGTAATAAAGTCCGAGCATCTTTAGGTAAAACATTAATTAATCTTTTGTTCAAAATAGTAGATAGTTCGTTGAGGGCTAGGTGTGGTATATTAAATTTTATAGCCCAGCTTTGCATATCTTTAAGCAATTCATATTTTTTTTCATAGTCAGTGGTTTCTTCGATATGTAAATCGTATTCTTCTTCCCAATTTTCATCTTCTTCACTTTCTTAGTGGTGGGCTAGGGGTGAAAAAATATTTTTGGTCGCAGAACCCTCATTTACGTCACCTGCGTTCGCACTGGGTCTCTATCGGATCGCCTAATTTTTTGTACGCCTAATTTGCAATGGCACCCAAACGAAAAGCCTAAAATTTTTTCGCCTAATTTCACTCTTCAGAATCGTGTTTGCCCTAATTTCACTTCGCCTAACTTTTTATCGCCACATTGTCATTTACCAAATGCGTCATTTGGCAGAACAATTTGTAATCCCTAAAGTTTACAATTCCTAAATATTAATTCGCACAAAATTAAAAATCATCATTTTTGTAGTAAAAATAAAAAACTTGATACATGATATTGTGTTTTTTTTCATTTATGTATTAATATTTATTAATCTTAACATAGCAAGCAAACATGCAGCATGCATGCAGACATGCAGCATGCAAGCAGAAACACAGCATGCGTGCAGCATGCATGCAGATATGCAGCATGCGTGCAGACATGCAGCATGTAAGCATGCAAGCACGCATGCAGCATGTAAGCGTGCAAGCAGGCATGCAGCATGCAAGCAGGCATGCAGCATGCATAGTTTCCGTCACGGCTACGGCGCTGCGGGGCTCCGGCGGTCCAACGCGAGCTTTTCGTCGCAGATGGTTTTCGCTCACCACCGAGGCTTCGGCTTGCTGGGCGCGGGCCGCCTCGCCCCTCCGCGCCTACGCGGGCTTATATTGCACTCTAGGGTAGGGCAGACAAGACTACGTGGAGTCGGGTTTGCAGCGATTCGCTTCTGTCAATTTATTTTCTCAATAAAATTCCATGCTTTTATTCCAATACATTATTGGCACATTTAATTTTAGATATGCTAAAATTAGAGCTTTTATAAATTTTGCGAAATAATCGTTATGCCAAAATAAAGTTATGCCAATATAAATTTATGCCAATATAGTTTAGGCTATTTTACATTAGACATTCTAAAATTAGGCCTTTCAATTCTTAGGCCAAACTATAATGGTGGCAAAACAATTTTTAGGCGAAACAATAATTGTACGTTTTAAGTTTAGGCCAAAACGGTTTGGCCAAACCATATTAGGACAAACAATTTTAGGCGAACCGAAGGGCACCCTTCGCACTTGACGCGCTTGATTTACTTCCTGATCCTGTTGATTTTATTCCTGAAGAACCTGGCTTATACCTTTTTGTCACTTTTCTCCTGTAACCACCACTCCTTTTCAATCGTTTCCAATCGCTTAAATTCATGTTCAACTTATTTCCTTAAGACGAAGGGGAACAACTGAATCTCAACAAAATGGCTGACGTTTACTAATAAAGTTATTGATCTAGTAGCTTATAAGCTTTTTTGATCAAATAGCGCTCTCTCTAAGAGTCTCGAGTAAAACTATACCGGCGCAAACTTATAGTGATCTCAGCTAACTATATTATTATATCTTGTTTTCTCACAAAATGCTACTATAGGATCAAAATGTTATTCTAGATTATTTAGTTTTACAGTAAACAATTATAGGAGACTTATTCCTAAAAGTGTCCTAAAAGAAAATCTTGTAGCTAACTATAAGACTAAGTTACAAAGACAAATCCTCTTGAGAATATCTACGTTTCTGAAATGCTATTACTAGTAAAAGTGTCCTATAGATGTTTTGTAGGTCAGTCTTGTAGCGAACTATAAGACCGAGATATAAAAACGAATGCACTTAAATATGTTAAGGCTTGGCAAATGCTATTATAAGTTAAATAGTCTACCGCAATGTCTTTATAAGAACGTTATTAGTAGTGACAGACTTATAATCTTTCTTTATAGGATTACTTTGCTAGTTGGGTTGAGCTCACTAAAGGCACTAAAGGTATAGTCCATCAAATACGCGGTACAACATAATTTTGAATCTCATATCTGTGAAGTTGACCTAGTTGACATGGATTTTTTTTTACTAAAATCAATTCTACAACTTTGACAAATACAACAGTACGATACATGTATCGTGTAAGTAGTTTATTTATCTAATTGGTACACAAAACAGATCGAAATTAAAAAAATAACAAAAACGCATGATAAAATGTAAAAGAGCTAAATTCCTATCTAAAACACGTGTGCACAACACGATTAATAATAAACGTCCATGTTAAAGTTTACCGATTTTAAAGCTTTATTCAAATTAATTATATTCATAGGATAGTGAATAATAAAAATATAACAAATTGAAAACTTATTTTAGTTTTATGTTGACAACTTTATTAAAGTTTTCTCAATAAAGTGGGAGATGCCGAGCCGAGAATTTCCCTGACATCCTTTTTAAATGCATGTATTCTCATGGAAAATATGTCGATGTTGTTAGTTAATTGTATAATACACGGCTCATTTTGGTTATAAAGTGCAACCAGTTAATTGTATACACGGCACATTTTGACAATGGGATTGTAATGTGATGTATTATTTTTATAGACATTTAGTACAAAAGCATAGGCGCCCGGGTTCGATACAAAGTATTTATTTGAATTAAAGAAAGCAATTCAGGGGAATCGATCATTGAGTGCAATATTTTAAATAAGTAGTGTATAATCGAATGATATTACTATTTTTTAGACCATGCCAGAAAACAAAATATTAAATTCTAGTCTTGTATTTTTGAACACCCAATACGTAACAGCGATAAATTAAAACTTTTGTTACCCTTACCCTTAAAATCTATATGAACCTTAGATTAAAACAAAAAGGGTTTTTGTTTTAATCTAAGATATTAACTAACTTTTGAACTGCGACTGTTTCCAAAGCAACAAATGAAAATTAACAGTCAACAAAGTTAAACAAATGAAAACGTTCACATTGTAAAACATCCGAAAACGGTGAAAATATTGTCTAACCCAACAATATCCGCTCTGTGGCAGTCCTTGTAAGGACCGCAAAAGGTCCTTCTGCGCAGAATCCTTGGCCTGCCCTTGACACATGCAGTACGCCCCGGGAGAGCCGCGGGCAGGCCCTGGCATTCACATGCAACGACCTAGGTACCATGTACACTCAAACAAAGACTTGCAGAGTACTTTGTTACTTTGAAATTGTGCCAGGCGTGGAAGGCTCTGGGGCCCTACTGTTACCTCTTAAGGCAGTATTAATTTAATCATAATTTGTATGGGAATTTACCGAATTTCGTAGTAAGATCCTACTAATATTATAAACGCAAAAGTTTGTAAGTATGGATGAATGTTTGTTACTCTTTCACCTAAAAACTACTAAATAGATTTGGATGAAATTCGGCATACAGATAGTTTATAACCTGGATTAACACATAGAATACTTTTTATCCCGATATTCCTACGGGAACGGGAACCACACGGGTGAGAGACCGCGAGCGGCCGCTAGTTAAAAATAATACTACTCTAAGGCCCTTTAACGCAATATACTTTTATTCATGTTCTTAAATTGGTTTTCCATTTCCAATCTTTAGTTTTGTACATCCCGATTTATTTAATTTGCGAATTATTTAGAAAAAAAATCGTTTTTATTTCTTCGATCATAGTTTTAAATTGATTTCGAATTTTTATATAATAGATCTCTATGTCTATTTAAATTGTACACAGTTGATTGATTCTTTCGACACTATTCAAGTAGAGCACTTAAAATGGATCAAACATTTATTAGTTCCTTCAGTTAAAACCTATATGAAGGTAGTAAAGTCACAATTCTTCGCGAGTGAACGAAAAAATCTGTTTACTAAACTGTGAAAACCTCCCTTTTAATTTTTAATGCCGGATTCGAGATTCGTGTTAAACATTCATGCGAGCTTACCCTTTTTAAAACAGGATCCATTAAACAACAAAGTTAACAACACTGCTTAATGAAATGAATTATAAATTAAGACGCTTATGCTTTTACGTGACATTTAATGAAATCTGATTGACGGCTAGAATGAAATTGTAAATTGATTGCAAAGATTTTAAGAAAAGCTTTAGTGCTAGAGTTTTTAAGACGGTCTAGCGCCATAACTACAGTATTACTTAATAGCGTTGTTGTGTTTCGATTCCGACATTTGACAGACAGCCACAGTTGTGGAAGATACCGGGTGAAGTGCGCAGCCTTCTTCGGTCTTTTTGCCACTTACCATCTGGGCTAAAAGCTTATACATGCGGTGAAAAGTCTGTTTAACTTTAACTACAGTATTTTCATGTACTATACTATGTATTTTATTTATTTAATTTGTATAATGATGTTTTGTGATGACGTCGCCCACTCACCAGTACTCAAGGCCCAGCTGAAAATCAGCGTTGTGGCGTCTAGCCGCAACAATGGCTGAGCTGGTTAGCCTGTTCGGCCAACTTATATTGTTTTATTATTAATTATTTTTTACTTTTTTTATTATTATTTTTATTGTTAAGTACTTTTTTTCTTCTTCCTGTCTGTAATTTTCTTAATGATGTACTGCCGAATAAATGATTTACTTACTTACTTTACTTACATGTACACGATCTACTCTTTATTAACATGATTCTATTCACAATCATAAACGGGAATCTAAGAGGTCCTTTTGTTAGGTACCGCTCTGTAAGCGAGAACTTTGCGCGCAAGTTGCATACTACAATCCAACATGTTTTATCGTGTGTCAAGCAATTTGCACACAATGGCGGAGCGTAAAGCTCGCACGTGCTCACTTTTTAAACAATCGTCGTAAGTGATTGTATCACAATAAATATATTCTAATAAAAAAATGTTTACACCTCTTTAAAGACGAATGGAGACGTTAAACTGACTTAACATTCTTTTGTTTCCTATTCTCCGTTCTAGACAATTATATTGTTAAGCAATGTTATGGGTTGTGTTGTAATGTTAAAGTACAGAATTTTACAGAATCTATTGTACAGAAACCACCTTCCTTCAAAACTATATTATAATATCCTCTTTTGTTTGACAGTTTGTGGCTCTTATTATTAGGAAATAAGGTAGGTAGTGTGTAAGGTAAAATTTACACTGTCTGTACTCGCGATGCTAAGGTACGGTGTCACAATAACATAATTTATGAACACACGTTGTTTGACCCGAGTGTTGCCGGCGTGATATGTCACCCCATCATAGACTACCACTTGCAACCAAAGACATATAACTTTTATACATCATTCCTTGCAACTAGCAGTATTGGCACACAGGTTCTTGGGTTGTCTTTGATCAACTCATCCTTGTCGACCACCTTTGAAGGATTTGTAGAAACTAGGCTACATTTTGTATAACACACCCCATTACTAATTAGTTCATAATAAACCTTTCCTAAATCTCTTGTTCTTTTACTAAATGATTACTCGTACAATTGTGCGTCTGTGACGGTGTCTGGTGAACTCGTCTGTCGGTATATCAAATAGATAGATAAACTCACAGATATTGTAAATCAATATCTGTGGATAAACTGCTTATTGCTTACCCGAATAAGAAACATATTTTAATGCAATTAATTAATTATATATAATGTAATGATAGGATGCGCAAAGGCGGTCTTATCGGTATAGCTAGTCTGTTTATTTTTAAAATGTTAGCTTAGACTGTACACTTTACAAGTTTCTTTCCATGATAATGCCATACCACAACCATGTAGCAATTAAAAGTAAAGTTAAGTTAATCATGATATATAATAATCTTAATACGTAAGAGCTGTTTTAATTATTGTTGTTTTTATATCTTATCTAATACAATTAAAATAATCGTTGTCTAACGAAATGCATGTACCCCAAAGACTGTACCCTAACATCATTGGGCTCGTAAATTCCTATGGTGCATAATTAGCGGCGTGCTCAGTCACTGTTAGCGACGTCCGGGAAAGGTTTCATTATATACTTGAGCCCCTATGCTCCCATGGCTCCTTATGTGCTTACCTTTGTTTGAACAGCCTCCGTCAAGTATATTTCACTCAATTTCACGATCTGTATACTTACGTCTAAATAACTAAGTGCGTACGTAAAAGTTTAATATGTTTCGTAGAGTACTTGTGATAAAGCCTATAGAATAGTATTTTCGCTCATTTCTATCTATTCAATAGTAAACTTAAAATCAAACTCAAATTATATTTATTCAATAAACTCAATTAGCGTCTAAATAACTAAGTGCGTACGTAAAAGTTTAATATGTTTCGTAGAGTACTTGTGATAAAGCCTATAGAATAGTATTTTCGCTCATTTCTATCTATTCAATAGTAAACTTAAAATCAAACTCAAATTATATTTATTCAATAAACTCAATTAGTAAGTACTTTGAATCGTCCTTTTTTAACTGTGGCAAAGAACGGGCGCAAGAAACCACAGCGCACAGAGCAACGACATTTACAAAAAAAAAATGTCGTTACCAGGTCATAAAATACAAAATAATAATTTAAATGTAAAATATACGGTACTATAAATTAATTATAGACAATTAGAAATAGCTTTTGGAGTACTTGGAGCTAGCTGTACATTAAAAAAATACTATTCTATTAGGTTTCATCACTACTACTATCTGCTAGTACTATCAACTAAACGATCACTCAATTTTACGATTTCAATCTGTGTAGAATACCGTAATGTAGCAATGCATATATGCATATATATATATATAGTAGCTCATACCAACGAATTAACAATCTGTCTCTATAAAGTAAAATGTTGTGTTATTGTCATTTCCAGTCCATCTCGTCTTAATTTCAAAATTGATAATCAGAAATTCCGGTTTGCCGACTCTTAAAAAAACATGGCCCCTTGTACAAACGTAAAGTGATATTATTAGAATCCAACCTGATTGACTAACATCTGCTCTTTTATAGCATTGGACGCTTTATATAGACATTGTATAAACATTTGTGTTTTGCTCCTTACATCGATTTTCAAGTTCACCGACAATGAACATCTGTTCGGTGTGCAGTCTCTTTGATTCACCACGCTCTCACTTTCCAGGCCACGGTCGATGTTTGGGTAAACTTCTTTGGCATGACATGACATTTTATCCGCCTCTGTGGTCTAGGGCTAAGCTACCGGTTTCAGACCCAGAGGTCCAGGGTTCGATTCCCAGCGGGGGGTACATCTTTGTGTGCTCGGTTTGGTTGGTGGTAGGGCTGTTAAGTCCGCCTGGCTAGCTACCACCATCTTCTCTAAGTCTGTCGCCATAACAACGATGTTTATAGCATTGTTGTGTTCCGGCAGTTTGAGATAAGATAGCCAGTTCCTCAGTGGTTGAGGATTCCGGGTGAAGCGCGCTTCCACCTTCGGCCTTATCGTCACTTACCATCAGGTGAGATGAAGGCAAAGCGCTTACCCGTTGCCAATAAAAAAAAAATGTAAACGTATTAGTACAGGGTGACTTTTTAAGTACGTGGTAATTGCAATGAAGAGCTTGCCGACTATGCTTATTAGATGTGGTAAAACTGATTTGGGTTTTGAATTAGGTACTTACGTCATTAATTCATCATCAACATCATCATACTATAAACGACCGACTGCGCGACTAAATTTTTCTCACATAAACAATAGTACATTTAACGGGTCATATAACATAACCCAGCACGCTAACCTAATGCGGGTATGTGATGGGTTTTATTTAACGACTGCCATCTTACGACAACAACCATAACCGACTCGACTGGAGCACGGAAAAACCCTCTTTTTTTTAATTTAGTTATCAATCCGATGACCTAGCTTTGTAAAATCGCAACGCAAACACGCAAAACAATAGCTTCTTTCCTTCTACTACGCTATAGTAGTTAAATAAACTTTTCAAAAGTTGTAAAACTGACATGAATTTTAAAGTTTTATGGATGTCAAATATTACGCTTGTTTCAAGAAAAACATAACAATAAAAGACAGTTTGTACCGGATAAATATTGATTATTTATGCATAATTCCTTAATACTGGTAATTCAAATATTTTTTTCAATTTTAATAGATAAATCTGTAGGTAGGTAGGTACATGCTAGGTCCAAGCCACCAAGCTAAAAGCCCTATGATCCTAAACACTTTATTCATGAATGAGTGTAGGTACAAAGGGTTGCTCAATTTGACATCAGTAACCTAGCTATTCAGTGCGCGTCGCTCGGCGCCTATTCCGGTGCTGCGGTGCATTTGCTTTGTAAACTCTTGTGTTGGTGAAGCAACCGCCGAGCTCAGTCAAACGCGCTGTCAGTTTTGGAATGCAAACGTTTTGCAACGCAACACCGTTTTGCGATGATCTTATCCACGGCGCCGGCATTATTTCCGTGTTTTCGAGAAATTACGTAATTTTAAAGCTAATATTATTTAACGACCTATGCAATATCTTAAATAAGTGTTAGGCTTGTGGTTATTATTACTATGAAACCAAATAATGTTCCGTCGTTAAATTCAAATTTTGTGCCGCCATCAGGTTTCATGAGTATATAAAGGAACTCATATCCCTTATATTATGTTGTTTGATGCACATTTTTAATGCTCAACGGAGGAGAAATTTGAGCATACGTGCCGGCTTTCATATTCCTATGGCTTCCTTAGGTTAATGAAGTGGAACGAAAGCATGGCGTTTACCAGGCAATTACACTTCACTGAAATCTTCTAACCTTTTTCCAGGTATTTTAAATGAAACATTTTTGTTCACAGATGCAGAATATAAACAATATAGTGATGTTTCCAGTAGACAGCGTGTTAAAAGGTGACCTAAGGGGAGTGAAAGGCGATCTGAAGAGGCCTTTCGACAAAGCGTTTAAAGACTATGAGTCAAAGTACCTGAAGATAGAGAAAGAGAAGAAGTCCCAGGCGAAGGAGGCCGGCTTGATCCGCAGCGAAGTGACGCCCGCGGAGATTGCTGACGAAATGGAAAAGGAACGAAGACTGTTCCAACTTCAAATGTGTGAGGTACGTCTGAGAATTAGTTCATTTTATGTAACTGAGTCCGA
Source organism: Scoparia ambigualis (assembly GCA_963921215.1). Taxonomy (NCBI): domain Eukaryota; kingdom Metazoa; phylum Arthropoda; class Insecta; order Lepidoptera; family Crambidae; genus Scoparia; species Scoparia ambigualis. Next base: position 19,729,060 of record OY992504.1, read on the forward strand.
ATTTACGATCATACGACCGCCCGGTGGAAATGGTCCACCGCAGTCCTTTGTCGCTTGCACTAAGGGTATCTCGCATACGGGGATAGTGTTAGTACTAGTTCCCTTCTAACCAGAATACAGTCGTGTGAAACGAAGCTGGCGAAAGAAATTGTATTTAGTGGTGGTCGCCAACCAGATGGATTGTGGGCAAAATCCTACCGCCAGGAAAAAGTGGTACAGCTGCAAGCTGCAATCAAGCAAGATATGTTGCAGATATTTATTCGTGTCGTGACTAGCTTTTGATCGCGGCTTCACTATAAAAAAGTAGCCTTTACTTTAACATATAGGAGACGGCTACATCATTATCATATGCCTCTTTCTATAAAAGATGATTCAAACAACGTTCGATTTTAAAGTTTGTCATTATAAAAATCGATTTAGCGGTACCTAACAAACAAGCAAACAAACATTTTTTAAGAACTTAATTTACACTTCGCATTTATAATACATAGTTAGGATCGCTATCGCTAATCGAACTACTAATAGAGCGATGTGTTTTTATTAATTATTGTATGTCTCAAGTTAGTTTTGTTGAATTGTTTATACTCTTGCACGTTTATTTAACCTAACCAGCAACAACATCAGCTACTTTACCGTATAAAAAACGTGGAGCATTAAAATGTACATGCACGACAACACAAACAGTCATAATAGGTAGGTATCATCGTTAGCTATTTATTTTGAATAAACATGACTCTTCCTCATTCATGAGCCCGGACATTCCTCGTTGATGATAAAACGTTGCAATAATTTTATTTACATTAAGTTCTGTAATCTAATACTTATGTAATAAGTATAATATTATATAATATTATTTGCACAATACCATTATGATTCTATTGTTGTTATCATTAAACTTTATTATCTCACGTACACACGTAGTTCTACTTATATACCACATTTTGAATTACGTTTTCATTGCCAAAGGGTTTCTTAATATCGCCGGCATACGGCGCCTAGCAGTGTTTTCGTAGAATTGATCGAATTATCGTTAACTTAGCTATTGTGATAGATAACGTAACGGTTTGTTAATGTAATTGCCCACTTAACAAATGTTGTTTTTTCGTAGTATTACATAAATAAGAGTATACTTATACAACATAAACAGGGAACTTTAGATTTGAAAATAAACCTAAAATGTCATAGATAACGAAACGTTGAAAAAAATGTCTACCGCAGGCTAGGATTGCCAGATGATAATTTGATAGAGGAGGGCAGATGGGTCTCAAAAAGAGGATTTTCTGTAAAAAAGGAGGACATTCACAATTCAACGATTTTTTAATATTATTTTACTTTATTTTAATGATATTTAGCTGAGCTGCCAATTTTTGCAAGAAGTTCTTGGTTTTTCAACAAATAATTATGAAAATCTTCACATGTCATGTTTTTGAAGTTGTATTGAGCAAGAATTAAAGATTTAACTGACTGCACACTTAGTCTGTTCCTCTCTTTGCTCAACTGAGTATTAATCAGTGAAAAAACTCTTTCCACATTTGCGTTATGTGCGCTTATCATAGATCTTATTATAGATTAGGTATTCGGTCAATTCTGAGAAACATTGAATGTTTTTAGCACTTAGACGTTTAGCAAAAAGGAGGACTTATAGTAGGTAAGGGAGGACGGGAGGACAAAACATGGAATAGGAGGACATGTCCTCCTTTTGGATACCATCTGGTAACCCTACCTCAGGCGGGCTTTTTTAACGCAAATAATAAAATATTACGAATCTAAAATGTCATGTCATCTTTCACACAGTCCATCTATTTTTTCTTTGGTATACCCCTCCTCTTATAGCTTTCCACATTTATATCTGTATGTAAGTAACTAATATTTAGAAACTTTGGACCCAGATCTCCCGAGTCTCCTAGTAAGACTATTTTACTATAGGTACTTAATAAATAACGTCACGGTTGGCCTTTTTACACTCGTGCCGTAATTTCGATAACTACGAGGAAAATGTTTTGGGCTTGTGTTACAAAACCGTCCGTTTTTTAAACAAGGGATTTTGGAGCGAAGCCAAAAATGTTCGGTCAATTAGAATATAGTCAAAGTCGCATTAAGTTACAAGTTCCAATGAACTTCACTCGATAGAAAAAAAATCCCAAAGTCCCTTTTTGTAATGTTTTTTCAATATTATGACTAAACTACTGATACTTTAAATTTAATTTTTGTACTCAACTAAAGAAACAAATATTTGGCAGATAAATTCGCAGAATATCCTAATGCCGTCATGCCGTCCTTCAGAGGTTAAATAAAGTCTATACATAAAGGCAATAAATAAAACCTATAAAAACCTAAAAAACTTGCCGCTTCGCTGTTATATCCCCGTCCCGTGCCGTATTGAGATGGATTTGCATTTTATTGTAAGTTTCGTTAAAACTATTTGTTAGTTTTGTCTCGAATATGATAAAATGAATAGACACTGAATTACTTGCAGCGTAACATGCACTGCACTTGTATTATAATTTAACTGCTTGTAATTACATATTAATCAAGCTGATCGTTTTAACTTTAAACTAGTTTCATTTATTACTTGTTACGACGTAACCGCGGCTCTCATTAAGCGCATTTCCTACACATAAATGACGGCCATTTGCTGCAGTGGTTTAAGATAGACCGTTAACCATTAGATTAGATAGGCTATTGTCATAATATTTGGACCCATGTTTTTAGGTGAAGTTGTTTAGTATCAGAAAATTAAGATTTTAAAAGTAAAATGACTAGACTATAAATAGTTGCAATTAGTTTTTATTTGTTTTGCAATTAGTCTACAATCGTCCCACTGCTAAATTTGTAATCTGTAGAGCTAATTTTAGCTTCAGAATTTAGTTTACTCAAAAACTTCTTTACAACAAAGTGAATATCTGGATGGTCGACGGTCCCCGATTTTTCATCTGGTGAAATGTCTGAAGGACTGAAGTCTCTGAAGAACGTCAAGGAAATCTTAATTTTGTTATGTGATTAAAAGTTTATTAAAAATGAATTTAAACGCTTTTTATGAGTACTTTCTCATTATTCTGATTTCGAAAATTTTTACTTAACTTTGAACATGATATAAAAACTAGACATTACAGAAATGAATTTACATGCGTAACGTTAACAGATGGGTGATCATATTTTATTACTCATCTCTAACGATTTTGTACCACCACCAACCCGCATTTTGCCAGCGTGGTGGGTTATGGCCCAATATCCCCACGTGCTGTTGTCCACGTGGGAGGCCTGTGCCCAGCAGTGGGACGTTTATGAACGAACCGTGTTGTTAAGATGCCAATCGTTAACATCGATACCCACAAGCAGCATTGGGCCGGCCGGCGCAGTGGGTAATGGCGTAGGTAGTCTCTTTACGTTAGTAGAAGGTAATCATATTACTATGGCAGAATGGAGCCCATTGGGTTCATATATAGAACTAGATAATTAGTGTAATCGTGTTCTATTACGTATAATGTAAAGACCTGACTCCCACGCAATTCAATAAGGCGAGCTCAAGCTGAGCGTGAAGCCTCTTAATACACTCCGTGATTTAAGTAGGACGAACCTAATTGAGATTTAATGTTATTAACTTTCCGCCGGTTCACCGTGAACTATTTCGTACATCTCTGAGGAATAAATATTGTCCCTATTTAGATAGACAATATCGCTGCATGCTGTTTATAGAAAACTCAACTAAGTCAAAAATTTAAAAAAAATCTCTTTTCTAAACGAATACTAGATGGTATACTTAAACTCATTGTCCTTCTAATTACTTATTTGGGTTTCCATTCAAATCCCGTCTCGATCTCGATGGCTATTATAACCCATTTAAAATATCATATTAATTCGACTGCCGCCAAGCATCATCGTTATGTTTGAAGTTACATCTAAAAATAAATCAAAATAAATCAGGGGATTCGTATTCTTGTTTGCCGGCAAAGTAAAAGAAAACCACTTCAATAGTATACTGTAACCAGATTACGTGACTATTTCCTTTGGTCGAAGATGGTATTATTTCTCTTGGGATCCTGTTTAGGGTATCGAGATCGTCCTAATTACTCATTGACCCGTCTCCCGTCCCGTCACTTGTCTGTTCATTACACGACGGTTTCTATTTGTGATCGAAATTACTTGTAGGTTTATTCCTTATTTGTATTGATTGGAAGCTTATCTCATTAATGTAGGTAGTCATGTAAGTAGTTTACAGTTAGGTGATGATTTCTAGTAGGTATTACATATTGACGGTCATCTTACGTCACCAAGTTAGGTCGACGACATATTATTTGATTACCCCTTATGGATTATCCATCCAGAGACCGGAATTGTAAAATTAACTTAACTTCGATGATCGTAACACGAGCGTGTGGACCACTATCAACTATGCCAATATATTTCCTTTTTATTAATATGCATTTTTACAAAAACATTAAGTAAGTATAGTTTTTCTTAGCAAGTACCAAACATTAACAAAAAACGCAAAATTAAGAATCTTGTATGCGGAGACGCGCTCACAGGGAGGGCTTCAAGGGATTTTAAGCAAAAAAATCCTGGAGATAAGTTCAGCTACGGCATTTTTAAAAGGGTGTACAAGGGCCCAGTAACACCGGATGACAGTGACAGACAGTGTAGTAAAGTACCCGTCACAACGTAAATGCAATTTTAGTCGCCGTAAAATTTATAGAAGCATAGGTAACATCTAGGTAAAAATAAGTTTTTATCTTCGATCACCTATAAAAAAGATTTTATGCATAAATACTAAGTAAAACATAGATATTTTATTCTTAGATATTTTACTACATACGAGTAGATTGCATCGACAAAAATTATGCCGACTCTACCAACAATCCCAACAAAGCATAGGCATCCCAACAAACCATGTAATAAGTATAATAATAACACAAACAAACCAATTTTGTTACGACAAGAGTTGCAAAAAAGCTGCTTGCTAAACGTTCAACGTGGAAAGAAGTTGTTGACGTCGCGTCGCCTATTATTTTGACCCGTGTGAACGACCGACCTCACATAATATAATAGTAGCAGCTAATGGCACGAGTGTATATCACACTTACTCATGCTCATGCAGAGCCAACACTGAGATCATTATGCTCAGACACGGCACATAAAACCATACAGTTCGCATGATACCAGCTAAATGGAATTGTTACAGCTACCTGGCTTGGCTTCGTTATTATTTTGTAATCATTTTTGTACGAGTCGTTTATTTGTTAAACCAATTACGACTTAGATCAATGGTTGCAAGTTCAGTGACACGGTAAAATCGTGTTAAATCTGTGCCCGATAAGCTCGGCCTTATCGGATGTAATATGAGTTAATCATTATTAGTAGGATTCTCTTTTGAAAGCTTAAAAGTAATTCTCCACTTGTTTATTTCGCAGTGCTTTATATATTATATTAAAAATGATGACACTTTTCGTTTCTTCTAAGCAAGCATGTTCCACCATAGGCCACCTCATCACTTACCATCAGGTGATATAGTGACCAAATGCAAGCCTATCACACTATATTAAAAAAACTTAAACATCAACTGCCTTCAGAAAAGACTAACACACCTTGACGACTGCTCTTCCAATTGAACTACCGACAAATGACTTCAAAATTCGTCAGGGTAACACATTCGTTACCCTGTCCAATTTTAAAAGTGTTTGTTTGAAACGCAATTAACCACCGTTGTCGACCTTGAATTGAACAGCCGAAATAAATGTTTACAATCATTCTCGAGTCCCCCTAAAAGCAATCGCACTTTACAAGAGTGTTGTTATTGTTTGTTTTTATTACTAAAAAGTTACTTGTTAACCCGTTGTAAAGGCTAACTTGCCTGCCTCTAATCTAAAACAATAGTCACTGGAAATACCCCATTGTAATGAGCACGCAATTTGTCATTGGATAGCTCCGTCATTCACATCATGCCAGGGAATGCAATTAACGGCCTGTCACCAACAACATATTCCTCCATGACAGGCATTGTGCAACTGTTTCCCTGGCGAGTGCCATTGTGGTCACCGCAGGCGGGTTTAATTGTCGCCGTGTGTACCTCATTCATAAAGCACAGCGGACAGAAACTCGACGCAAATTGTACGTTGTTAACGGTGGTGTCAGGTTACACGCCGAGATAATTTGGACTAATCGTCTTGCGATCTGTTACATTGTTCTCGCAGATTCATCGAGATTACAGTAAACGGTTTCACAATGCAAGCGATAAATAGTGTAATGCTTGTTTGTGTTTACACCAGTTTTATCACTCTTTTGTCTAGGAATAATGTGAGTGTGGAAATGTGTGAGGAGTTCGTTGCCTGAGACAGCGCGTTCGGGTCACGTTCGTGCAAGTTTCTCAATACCGGGAGTCGGAACTCTGAAAAGGATAAATCTATTTTAATAAGAAGAAACTTACTGAACTCACTGACACAGTCATCAACGCCCAGTCCAAACCATAGACTTAAAAAGCAGAAAATTTCTGGAGTTTCCTCTGGGATCAAGAGATACAGAGTGTTTAGGCGGACATAGTCCTAGGCGATAGCCCCTCTGTCTTCGAAGGGCACGTTTAGCCTTGATTAAAACTGTCGTCTTTAACACCCGGATTAAGCGTGGTAGCTTTAAAACACCTGATCTCCACACGTCTCATATTTATTATTGTCCATGTGTGGTCTAGTCCATGACTAGTCTGGATAACTAGTAGAGACGGCCTCCTAGATGCCGTAGGTCTCCGGTCCAGCCAGCCGCGTAGGACGTGGGAACTGGCTAGGCTCCCGGATGGGTTCCGAGAAGTGAGTGTGCTTACTACTCCGCTACCAAGGTGGACACTTAGGAGTCGACTTTAGAGTCGACGACCCTAGCAGTGGCAACTGCGAGTTGTGCCCTTCGTGCAACGAGAAGTGAGCGAGCTCGACAGCTCCGGCTACCTATCTGGACAATAGGCAGTGAACTACACGTGTTCACGGGGATACTCTCCCGAGACACTAGTCTTATGAGTACCGAATGAAGAGCGCGCTGCGGCGGGCACTAATTTGGCGTCAAGACCTAACGTTGGTGGTCTCCTGCGCGAGTGTTCTACTGGCGCAGGGACGTCTGGCACTTCTTGCATAACCTAACGGTTGGTCTCGAGGTGCCAGTACAAATAAACTTAGTGAACTAAGGAGAGGGGATGTCCATGTGTGGTCCCGTGTGGTCCGTCCGTCCCTATCTACCGACCTCAATAGATAGGGTATCGCAACTGGAACTACGGGTCCGGTTGTGTTTTCAGAGGTACTACGGGGTTCCGGTTCATGCCCCCCGTTAATTGTGCCTTAACCGGCACCTCCAGCGGGATTCCAGACGTGGGTTGGATTGATAGTGGCTTGTGGTTAGCTGTAGAGCTTGGGAATGTTCGTTTGTCCTGGTATTGTGTGCCAGAACTTCCAAACTCGCGCACAGCGAGCGGGGCCTAGTAGTAGCGGTTTCTGTGGGGCGAGCAGCGAAAAGTCCTGCGGGGAACGTGAGTTCCCCTTTATTTTGGCAGCTTTGTCCGGTGGTTCTCATTGGATATTGGTGTTGACATCTCCGGTACTAGTCTGGAGAACTAGTAGAGGCGGCCCCCTAGATGCCGTAGCCTCTGGTTCAGCCAGCCGCGTAGGACGTGGGAACTGGCTAGGCGCCCGCATGGGTTCCGAGAAGTGAGTGTGCTTACTTCTCCGCTACCAAGGTGGACACTTGAGAGTTGACTTTAGAGTCGACGACCTGAGCAGTGGCAACTGCGAGTTGTGCCCTTCGTGCAACGAGAAGTGAGCGTGCTTGACAGCTCCGGTTACCTATCTGGACAATAGGCAGTGAACTACACGTGTTCACAGGGAAACTCTCCCGAGACACTAGTCTTATGAGTACCGAATAAAGAGCGCCCTTCGGCGGGCACTGATTTGGCGTCAAGACCTAACGCAGATGGTCTCCTGCGCGTGTATTTTACTGGAGCAAGGACGTCTGGCACTACTTGCATAACGTAACGGTTGGTCTCGAGGTGCCAGTACAAATAAAACTTAGTGAATAAGGAGAGAGGATGTCCATGTGACGTGAGAAGAGTAATAATCATTATAGTAATAGCTTAAGTACTTGATCGTAGCTTAAGTACCACATAAATAGATTAGCCCGAAGCCTATAATTTTAATAGCAAGATTTTAATTCAAGCTAAAGTCTTATCTGGGTTACTGTTGGACGGGCCGTTGACCGCTGATGAAGTAAAACCGATATCTGATAAAACTCAATCAAGTTATATCCATCCAATTATAATATGCCGGAGAGCGGAAGTTTAATTCTGGCGCCTTCACTTTCATTAAAAAAAAGAACGGTTACGCTAAAGGACCACCTGCGGACTACTTTTTGCTCAAAAACCAGACAAGTAGGTAGTAAGTATGACCACTTGCTCATTTTGGGTTGTTCCATTACGTGTTTGAAATAAAATGATCCAATCCAACATTTTAATATTATTATAACCGAATCTGAAATCAGAGTTATTAAAATAACAAGCTTCTGTTAAACGATTTTTAAGTTAGTCCCAAGTATCAAACAAATTTTTTTTTTATCCTTGTAAATGACCACTGATGTTAAGTGGAAGTAGAGTCCAGGCGCGTGGACAGCTGGTGCAGCGTAAGAGACGTAGCATCAGTCACCCTCACCCTGCCGGCTCACAAAGTGCCCCTTCACGCCTCGATTGAAGGACCCTAAGTCATATTATGTCATAGGAGCAATACGTGTGCTGGTAGACTATTCCATCTTTTGGAGGTGCAACAAAGAAACACGTCACCAAATTTTGTGCGTGATATCAGTAGAGTCTTCTAATATTCGTCGTCTAATATTTTAGAGACTGTAAATTGGTGATTTCATACAAATAATCATTCAGAAAGTAATAATTTAAACGGAATTTGACGCTGTAACTTTCTGGCAATTTGGGTCTGTTAGGCCTTGTGCGCACTGTCCGGTTAGCTGCACTGCGGCTGCCCGTCGTCCGGCTGGCCACACATTATTGGTAGCCGCATCACAGTGCGTATAAAAACTGTATTTTTGTACATATTTTTAATCGCGGCTGTCCATAATACGGCTATTAGTCGCTCAGTGCTTATGTAGCCTTACTTTACCACTAAAGCACAATACATATAATATATTATGTGTATTGTGACTAAAGGCTATCGCGGGCATCGCGGCTCACTATCATATAGGTTTACTTTGCCAAAGTGTGTCTGACAGGATGTCAACAATGGGTCATTTTCTTCTCAAGTCAGCGACAGTTAAATTATACCAGAAAGCCACATCAGCTGCTTTCTGGTTGGCCTCGACCAAATCGTTCATCATCATAAAGTAGGGCGTGGGATGGGGCAGGTGAGCAGATATGTTACATTAAATCGACTGAGATATAGCATCATCGACATACTATAAAATAATACTATTTTTTTTACAAATATCAGGATTATACTCGTAGTTATATAAAGCCCACCGGCGATTTCATCCACGCTAACTTATAGAAACACCGTTATATTTCAGCCGTTTTGTACAAAATATTTACAAATTATACAATGTGATAGGGGTGGTACTTCTAACCCGTTAAGGCTAAATTCATCGACAAAAATAATAATATGGGGGGTCCTACCCCCTCCTCCTTTAATTTAAGACCATTTTTACTTTATGCGATATCAAAGGTTTCATACGTCGGAGAAACATGAAACAAAATGGCAAACGGTAGCTAATGACACTGGCTAACTAAAAAAATTATTTGTTTCGTATGTTTGAGATTATTTTGTTGAGAAAAAAAATCATTACTTAATTATAAATCACTTTTTTTTAAGTTCCTATTAATTTTTTGTCGATGAATTTAGATGTAGTACTTAGCCTTAACTGGTTAGAAGTACTACCCCTTTCACATTGTATATGAAAACTATCGTCCTTTATCGATCTTTCTATCATTGAAAAGCGCGTAAAAACCCATTAAGTAGTTTAGAAGGAGAAAGCGGAGCCACAAACAGAAACACGGCGACTTTATAATATTATGTAATAGGTAATAGTAAGCAAGCACTATTATTTAATACAAACATTCTTACATTGACATTGTACTGTCTACGGCTACGAATACGGTTGTTTGGTTTCAAAAATGAGTATTTTTCATTTTTTCGACAAGGTCGTATCGTATCTGACATTCAGGAAATCAGGATCGGACATGTTATTATAGATAAACAAGAAAGTAAGGTTCATTTATCCGGTAAGGGAATATTAGAATTAGAACCATTTACTATGGAAAGCCCGAGGGTTCGTTACCGTGCTGTCCCGAACATGAGAAGTCGTTCTTACCAGATCAAGATATGAGAGGTCGAAAGCCAAGACTGTATTGGCAGTGACACTGTCTGTACAGTTACTCGTGTTTGATAATGTGTGTCAAGTGCCAACGGAGCCGTTGTTGCTGTCTGTTATTGCCGAATAGCTCATATTCGTGCCAAATACTGACCGCTATGTTAGTCTTATGGTAATGCTTGCAGACCTTGCAGTGTACTGCTTATAATATATATTTTTTTGTAATTTCTTTGATGCATTTTACTTACAAAACTTCTGTCTGCAGAATGGCTAAGCTTTTTTCGAGAAAGAATCAGACATAAAATTACAAGTCTCCATAATGTTTTTACAGTACTTAATTAATATCTCTGTCAGTGATTCACTGAGCTAAATGAATTACTTATTCAAAGTTGCCCATTAAGAGAACTACCTCTGATGGGACCACAAGGGATTACATTACACACACACACACACACCTTACGTACTGTATAATACTGGTCAGATTAAAATAATATAATATCCTCCTATTTCGGTTTTGCTTTTTCTACACCTTTTGCTCTAAAGACTGCAGATCTATTCTACATATATAAATAACACTTCAATTTTAACATGAGTGACTTATATATTTTTATCCTCGACGGGTAAGCTCTTGGCTTTCATCTCACCTGATGGTAAGTGACGATAATGCCGTAGGTGGAATCGCGCTTCAGCCGGAATCCTCAACCCAGTGGTTAAGGATTCCGGCTGAAGCTGAAACTGAGGCACTGGCTATCTTATCTGTAAACTGTGGGAACACAACAATGCTATTAACATTGGTATTGGTATTGTTAGGGCGCAAGACATTAGATAAGATGATCTGAGTTAGCCTTGGTTAGGACTAAACAAGCCCTACCATCAGTACCATCTACCTGACCATTGTAACTGAGTCACATTAGATTTCTTACCGTTTACAGTGACGTGTAATTTTTTGTTTAAATTCCTTCACTAGCTCGCACTTCCACTTGCCAAGTGTCTGCATGCCCCCAGGCAAAGACCTGCCAAACGGTGCGAGTTCACGGTCGTGCGCATCGCTCACCAGACAAGGATCATGATGGTTCAATTTATTTATAAAAGCAATTACTGTTTAGGGCAAGGAACATGGTCTGACTGATCATACCTGCTTATAGCTTATACCAACGATACAATTTTAATTAGAACATTTATGGATCGTAGATAGATGATTGGATGTTATACGAATATATTATCAGTGTAATAAAATAAAATGAAAAAATCTTTGTTCAATATAAGCATATGGATTGTGTCGATTGATTAAAAATCTAAATGCTATGAATACCTCATGATTACAAAATTGTACTATTGTGAGTTATTATCATTATTTGTTTATTATTATTACTACCCTCTGTGACGAAATAATAGAAGATATTGCGAAGCTAGCGTTTGATACTTTGTCTCTACTATATGATACTCATAAAATGAAGTTGGTTTATTTCATTTCAATTGTCTGGCGAGGTCGTTGTTCCATCCCGATGAGTTCGTTTTGTTGAGCGCGGACCTCGTTTCTATCCTGTCTTGTAACTTGAGAGGGGTGAATGAGCACCAACACAGCGCTGATTTAATTTATTATTCGTTATTGGACAATCTAATGATGTATGTACTGGTAATTTGAGCTTTTCTAAATTGTATTTACTGATAAAAATACTTTATTGCGCGGTTCATTTACTAGACTCTGGTTGACAATTCTGATCAAAGCCAATAATTTCCATGGAATTACATACATGCATTACACATAATCACGACTATTATCCCCTAAGGGTTAGTCAGAGACTATAGGTAGGCAATGAGGACAGCAGAACTCCTAGAAAGTCCTCTACCTTAGTCCACTTTTCACCAAATAGCAGCGACTGCACAGCGCGACAGGTGGTGAGCCCACCGCCGCTCTATGCTGTTGGATGTATGTGCAGTCTTTAGTCCGTTAGTCGCCTTTTACGGTAGTATTCTTTCACCGCTACGCGACACGGTTATGGAATTACTTTTATTACGAGAAATTATTTAACACTTTTATCGTTATTAGTTAAGCCCTTTCATATTTGTTAGACCTATCTATATCATTTAACCGTAATCTCATATAGTTACTCTAAACAACATAATGCCGCCTCCGCGTAACATAATGAATTCATCAACGCAGCGGCCCGAAAAAAGGTTGAAAGGAATAAAACAATGAAACAACAAAAAGTTTCTCGCTTGCAAAAGCTCTCAGCGATTTATTCAAAAACTCAAACATTGCGCACGAGCCTGTGTTTTAAAAAAAGTAAAAGAAAGCTAGAAGCCCTATGGGCGGTGCGGTACCGCGCTCCAGGTCGTCGACCGGCCTTGCGCCGCGCAGGGCCACGACGCACTGGCTCTGACCCTCGCTTCGGCGCTTTGTTCCACGTCTCGTTTGCTGCGCGCAAATAATAAACACCAACGTAGCCAGCCAGTCGCTAGTCGCTACGCCTGCATGAAACCTATAAGTCAGTTCACTCATCGGCTCTTCTCGCTAACAACCACAAATAGCTAATACTGTAAATCAATATCAGACACGCACGCACGGCTCATACTCAGTTCAAGAGCATCATGTATCCTCACTCAGGCAAGTAAGACGTTTCGTTTTTTAAAACATAAACAGCTGCAATGATAACACGACGAACGTAAACTATAGGCGGCGCGCCAAGAATATTGTGCAAGGTCGCGCACCACTCCTTATTATTATTGCACAACTTCGCAAGACAAATCGGGATCCACTATGCGTGCACGTGCGTCATCGAGTGTAATTTTAACTCGCGGAAGGGCAGCATTTATTATTTGAGCTTTCCACAGTACGCGCCGGGCGCCGCGCCGCTCGCGCTCGTGTGTCTGTGTCGTGTGATGTCTGCCTGTTCTGTTATGGCGCGTCCCATTGGCCGCGGTTCCCGGTGAAGTAATAAGCGGTGTGCCCACGCGCAGTTTTCGGCGGCTCGGCGTCAACCTGTCTGACAGTTCAATAGTGAACTATGCTTTGTTTGAACTATGACCACTGACGTTCATTTGTTTCAAGAGTGTTTCAATCTTGTTTTAGTACCTGATAAAGTTCAACGAGATAAAGACGAAGAAGGGGATTGAGTTACTGCAACACTTGGTGGAGTATTACCATGCTCAGACCAACTACTTCCAAGACGGTTTGAAGACGATCGAACATTTCGGCGTGTACGTCGCCGATCTGAGTGTGCAGCTGCAGAAGATACGGCAGCAGCAGGACGACGAGAGGAGGAGGCTCTTGGAGCTGAGGAACATGTTGCGGGCAGCTGCTCCACAGGACCGAGAGGTAACGTTTAAGGAGATGCAAATTTCATCTTTCCTATTTTTCACTTGAATTAGGGTAACTAGACGTCAGTTGTTCGCACGATCGTTCAGCACTTCCAAAACACTTGTTAGAGTTTGGTTTCTTAAACATTAAAGGCGACACCTATAATTTAAAAGATACTCCTGTAATTTATATTTATAGAAAACAAGTTGCTTGAAATTTTTTAACATCTGATAACTGGTTCTGATAAGAAAGGATAAAATTTGACACTCGCATAAAAATGGTCTTATAGCTAAGGACCTCGATCAACATCTAGAGAGGCTCTCGCTGAGAGGTTCGATAAAGGGTCGGATTCTATAGGCAGTACTCCTTGACACGGAACGTATTGACAGGAGAATTCTCACTCTGCAGCCTTAATCACCGATAGCTTGGGTCAATCCTCGCTGCCGGTGGCAGCCTAGGTTAAGTTTTATATCATCTTTTATGTTACGAAAAACAGAAAATGAAAATATGCACTGCACCTAAGCAAGCACTTCCCTGTAATAATGGTCACTAAATATTACAGGTAGCGGCTTCGATAGGCGGTTACTCCCTCCACCAGTTGCAAGGTGACAAGCAGCACGGCGTCACCAGAAGCGGGTACTTGCTAAAGAAGTCTGAGGGGAAAGTGCGGCGGGTTTGGCAGAAGCGCCGCTGTCGCGTCACCGCCGAAGGGTTCCTGGACATATTTCATGCGGACGAGAATAAGCCACCGGCGCGAGTGAACCTACTCACTTGCCAGATAAAGGTGTCAGCTGATGACAAAAGGGCGTTTGATCTAGTCTCATGTGAGTAGTTAATTTTAAGTAATACCTTTCCGTGTTTGTGTCTCTCGCTAAGTGGAACAGCCCTAACGTAGAGGCTTATCACCAGAATTACTTCGTACCACAACCCTGTATGTTTTAAAGTGTTTTTTAGTAGCACCCTTGATTTAATTGTTTCAACAATAATTGTCACACTTCTAAGAGTCCTTAAAAATCATGTAGTTATGTTAATAGATCGCATTCTAATAGTGAAGATAAACTTTATATTTGACAAAAAGCCCTATCGCATTTCTTTTCTTTCTAAACAACGTTTACTTTCAATTGTCTTTCCTTGTTGCCGTTGGAATTCCACAGCTGTCGTGAATGAATAGCTAATAAAATCATTTATTCCTTTTCTTTAGTGCGTCGTCCTTGTTTACAAAAGAGCTTCTTGTTTTCTTTTTGTTACTAAGAGGCTTATTTTAAATGGAGTGTTGAGAAATAGGATTTACATGATAATAGAATTGGGAAAGCAGCAAAGGTTAAACTTCTTCGTAGCCTTCTCAAACTAAAGATACCTAGGACTTGCCAATGTTGATTAAGCTCTTATGGCCCAAATTATAGTATGTTTTGAATATATCTTTAATTAAATCAAAAACTTGACCATTGATCTTTACTAAAATTATAGCACCATTAACCCTGTCGGGTACACCAATATTAGAATATATGATGCATTTTTGAAAGGGTTTGTCAAAAACAAACACGATCCCATAAAATAAGGTCTCTTTACTATGCTTAGATACATTTAATTGCTACAGTGTTCTGATTATGTTGATGCTATTGGTACTTAAATTAATATCAATTACTTAAAGAACGACCTTATTGTATTTACAGACAACCGAACCTACCACTTCCAAGCTGAAGACGAGAATGAGCAGCGTGCATGGACGTCGGTACTAGTGAACTGCAAGGAGGGCGCTCTCATGAGGGCTTTCCACCAACAAGCTGGGGAGAGCAACGATACCGGCCACTCGCTACTGGACCTGCAGCGATCAATCATAAGGGCGGTGAGGGCGATGCCAGGGAACCAGGTCTGCGCAGATTGCGGATCGAGTAACGGTTAGTTTTTGCTTAGACGTTGGTACTAGTAAACTACAAAAAGCATTCCCCTTGCAGCAACTAACGAGAAGTGAAATCTTCCATAATGGAGTAAAATGTTAATACTGTGCGTTATTATTAGACCCCCTGCGAATAGGAATCGACACAGACATTGAAAGATAGCTAAACTATCAAATCCTTTTAACATACATAACGTTTTACGTAATACCAAATTGTGGAAAGATACTCTTTTATTTACATCTATGCTCGGCTTGACTCCACTAAGCTGAACTAATTAACTCGCACCAAATGTGAAACTACGACTGTTTTAACTTGTGTGGTATGTGACAGTGACAGGATGCCCTTCCTGTTTTGATACTGTTGTCAGGATATTGATAAAGTACTCATGGTCAAGTTTAATTAGTCAAGAATTCTATTTATACAGTCGTGGTCAACTAATTAGGGACAATCTCTAGTTAAGCCAAATTGTGAATTTATTTTTTATTTTCCAACGAGTCTTAACAATATTCCATATCTTTTACACGTAAGTATAATTAGTCATTGATGTGCCCGATTATACAAACAATAACAACTTCTTAAACATTAAACCTCTTTACAGTATAGCTGATAGATTTTCAGTGTGCTATTTGTTCAAAGAATGCTGGCTGGCCATTTAATTAGGGACACTGAGATATTGCGTTCTATTTTCAAAATTTGAATCTCAATACTTTTTTATTTCTTCTTTTATTGTTTTGTGGTAGTTTTGGCGGCAATCCAGATTTTTAATTTTAAGTTTTGAGAATTATTTTGAAGAAATATGGGCAAAAATAAAAGTTGCGATCCAACACTACGAACAATTATCATGAAGTTTGTCGAGCGTGGTTGGTCATACCGAGGGATAGCAGAACATTTAAATTGTTCAAAAACTATGGTATGCAATGCAGTGCAACATTTCAGGCGCAATAACACAGCTTTAAATGTGCCCAGGACAAAAAGATCGAGAAAAACAACTCCGCAAGAAGATAGAATGATAACCAGGTTAGCTAAGAAAGATCCGTTTCTAGGCTCTATTTTAATTAAACACGAAGTGTTTGGGGCAGACGAAAGAGCCGGTGTATCAGCGAGGACCGTTCGACGACGTCTGGTAGAAGCAGGGTTGTTCGGAAGAGTGGCTCGCAAAGTACCGTTGTTGAAGAAAGAACATAGAAATGCTCGTTTGGCGTTTGCACGTAAATATGGACATTGGACCTACGCCCAATGGCAACATGTATTATTCTCTGACGAGACCAAGATTAATTTAATTTCTTCAGATGAAAGGCAATACGTACGGCGTCCTGTAAAAGCGGAAATGAATCCAAGATTCACAAAAAAGCAGGTGAAACATGGCGGTGGAAACATTAAAATTTGGGGTTCATTTTCTGGACGTGGAGTGGGACCTGTGAGAAAAGTTCAGGGTAACTTAGACCAACATCAATACAAAACAATATTGGAGGAAACTATGCTTCCCTATGCTGAGGAGCATCTCCCTATTATATGGACGTTTCAGCATGATAACGACCCGAAACATACCGCCCGTTCAGTCAAGTCGTTTCTTACCAGTCAGTCAGTATCGGTGCTAGATTGGCCAGCAAATAGCCCGGACCTCAACCCAATTGAGCACCTTTGGCACGAAATCAAGAAAAAAGTTTCAACTTATCGTACCACAACTTTAGATCAACTTAATCAAGCTTTTTGTGAGGCATGGGCAAACATTCCTATCGAAACATGTCAGAAACTGATAATGTCTATGCCACATCGGTGTCAAGCGGTAATTACTAACAAAGGTTTTGCTACTGGGTACTGATTTTACACGTAATAAAATGGAGCTTTTAAAAATATTATAATACTGGAGATTATTCGTTTTGTTTAACTCTATTCATCATTATACTTTACTGTCCTTAATTAAATGTCCAGCTACATAATTATACCTTAAAATTTAATACATGTTCAACCTTTGATATTAAATACTTTTTTCTATTTAATTATTCTCTTATTTACAGCCATTTATAGTATAGTAATCGGACCAAATTATGCAAATAATAGGTGCTGAAAAATCAATAGGGTTTTATATTTATATGTACATAACCGGTTATTGCTCTTCACTATCTTGAATGTCCCTAATTAGTTGACCACGACTGTATATTATAGTATACTTATAATTTATTTTAACTGATAATTACTTTTAAACTTACGCGTTTGTATTTAAATTATAAACTAGAGGCCCTTCCGCGACTTCGTCCGCTTGAACCCCCGTATCCGCATCCTGTGACGAAATTCCAAAAAAAAATCATTCGTACCTACTAACCTTGTCCTGACATTTACAAACACAACAAAAAATAATAGCCGTTCTGAAGTGATGCCCGAACATACATTCGTGGCATAGATTTTTATTTATACAGAAGATAAAAGTAAATTTCTCCAGAAATGTAGTGTGTGTACTTAAAAAAGTTTGTCTTAGCTTTCTAAGGCAAAGTTGTCATTGAATTAGATCTCGTTAAATATTTTATTTATAGGAACCCTTAAACGGGCTTGCTTAATCTTTTTCAAGTTCATAACTAGTAGTATTCTATATTATGGTAGCAACATAGATGCCATTTCCATCTTAAACATAAATAAGTTACGAATATTGTTTTGATATGGGTGAAACAATGATAATACTTTCTTATTTCCAGACCCCACATGGTTATCAACGAATTTTGGCGTAATAGTTTGTATAGAATGCTCTGGCAGCCATAGAGAGCTCGGAGTGCACATATCAAGGATACAGTCGCTGACGCTGGACAGACTGAGCACGTCGCAGCTGCTGATAGCGAGGCACATGGGCAATCAGATGTTCAATGAAGTTATGGAGAACACGCTCGACGAAAGGGATAAACTAACGCCCGAAAGCACTATGTGAGTAGTATCGATATATTTGTTTATGTTAATTTGGTAGTAGTTAATTTTAGTAGATTCGTTTTTATAAAAAGTCCAATTTAAAAGGCAAACTTTTATCTTTGGAAAAAGCTGCGGTAGATTCTAAGCAATCCCATACAATTTATACATATACTTATTCTTTCCTTACGTATTATACAAAATGGAGTACTTAATTGAAAATCTAAAAAATATAAAATGTGTTAATTTGAAAAGAATTTTTATATTCTTTATTGGTACTGCAATTTATATCATTTTTGCTGTTGAATGTATGACCACTTTTCAGTCAGTTAGTCGTCTGTTACGACACCGAAGAGACGAGATGGGTTGGTTTCTTTAAACAATGAGCCGCCACCGCACTGCCCGCTAGTTTTACATTTTATATGTTACTTGTGTGGAAGAAAGAGAGGGAGGCCTTAGCCCTGCAGTGGGACAAATTAGGCTAGATAATGACAATGTAATGTAATCTGTTACTCAGGGAGGAGCGTCTCAGGTTCATCCGCGAGAAGTACGTGTACCGCACGTGGGCGGCGCGCACTTGCTGCGACGCCGCCGAGCGCCTCTCCGAGGTGGAGCACGCCGTCAACAACTGCCACCTGCAGAACCTGCTGCAGGCGTACGCGGAGGGCGCGGACTTAGCCGCCACGCTGCCGTGCTCGGTACTTACATTAAATAACATTGGACCTAAGTTAGAACCCTGAGGTACTCCCTCTCAGATTCCTACATTAAACCTCCGACCGGACCTGTCCACTGAGAAGTAAGTTTATTTGTATTGGATCAAGCGCCTCTCCGAGGTGCACGCCGTCAACAACTGCCACCTGCAAAACCTGCTGCAGGCGTACGCGGAGGGCTCGGATTTAGCCGCCACGCTGCCGTGCTCGGTACATACATTAAATAGAATAGGACCTAAGTTAGAGCCCTGAGGTACTTCCTCTCAGATCCTACATTAAACCTCCGATTCGACCTATTCACTGAGAAGTAAGTTTATCCGTAATGGATCGAGCGCCTCTCCGAGGTGTAGCACGCCGTCAACAACTGCCACCTGCAGAACTTGCTGCAGGCGTACGCGGAGGGCGCGGACTTAGCCGCCACGATGCCGTGCTCGGTACATACATTGAATAAAATTGGACCTAAGTTAGAACCCTGAGGTACTCCCTCTCAGATTCCTACATTAAACCTCCGACCGGTCCTGTCCACTGAGAAGTAAGTTTATCCGTAATGGATCGAGCGCCTCTCCAGCCAGAGCACGCCGTCAACAACTGCCACCTGAAGAATCTGCTGCAGGCGTACGCGGAGGGCGCGGACTTAGCCGCCACGCTGCCGTGCTCGGTACATGCATTAAATAGAATAGGACCTAAGTTAGAACCCTGAGGTACTCCCTCACAAACCTTACATTAAACCACCTGCAGGCGTACGCGGAGGGCGCGTACTTCAGCGTTTAGACACCCCCTCCAGTTTTTCGTTTTCGCCTTCCGGCTCGAACACCTCTGAGAATCTAGTATTATATTATGAGGGCACGATCAACACGACACCAGCCGCTCTAGAAACTGGTGTTATCTTTAGATCCGTCAGTTTGACCACTAAACCATAGAGGCAATAAAATATCACTCAACTCCAGTTATTACCAGTTTTACTAACACGCTTTTATAACCAACTGTACCTTTCCAGGACTGCGGCGAAACAGCGCTTCACCTCGCCATATCGCGCGAGCTAGGCGACGGCTCCTGCCTGCACATAGTCGATTTTCTAGTCCAAAACGGCGGCTCACAGCTGCTAGACAAAACCACGTCCAGTGGTATGACGGCGTTGCATTTATGCGCGGCGACCGATAGAACGGAACCGATGAAGTTGGTGTTGAAAGCTGGCGCGGATCCGACGCTGAAGGATGGTAGCGGGAGGACTGCGTACCAAATTGCTAGACAGATGGGGCACCATGCGTGTCAGGAGTTGGTGAGTTTGGATTCTCTTAGTTTTTGTAGCTTTGGGAGTTGTTGTTAATCATTTTCTTTGTTTATATGTATAATCCTTCCTTAGTGCTCACCTACACTATAAAAGGGAGGTTGGTGTAAAATTTCAAGTTTCTAATCCTAGTAGTTTGGGCTGGGCGTTGATATGTCAGTCAAAGTGAGTTTCCCTTTTTATATATTTAGAAGATGGTAATGATTACAAGACACAAATGTTTCCCTTTATATATATTTAAAAGATGTGACAACAAAACACAAATCTTAGAAAATACGAGAAAACTCTAATGTATAATCTCTGAGTTGATGTCAAATTCATCTGAGTTTTTTATATACGACTAATTGCATTTACATGCAGGCAAATGTTCCGCCTATTGTCCAATAGTGGTACGTTGATATGCTTATAATTAGGAATTTGTTTTCACAGTTAGAAAACGTGGACAAGAGAGAAAAGAGTATGTTCGAAAACATTAACATTGACTGGAACTTGTCACATGACGACGGCTCTACAGACTTCTCGGATGATGATACAGTTATTGATGAACGGGTAAGTTCTTATTTATAACGTTAATCTGGAATAGATTATATATAAAAATTCTATAGTAAAACGTTGAAAAACAACCCACGTCACAGATTAGAAGTAATATGCCCACGTTCTCAGCTGTTTACTTATGTTTTTTAGCAACACATATTTTTATAGCAACATTTATAAACATTCTTATTCTCAAAGTTTCACTTTCTCAAAGTATATTTGGGCTTTACCAGGGAGCACTTAGCCTTAGGTTATATAGTCTTTGGGCTTTACAAACGTAATTATCGTGAAATGTTATTTCATACACTTTGTTTTCCACCTTGAGTGATTTATGCACTGCATAAATGAACATCCAGGCATTTTTAACGCTCTTTCTTTAAAAAAAAAACAACTAAACATAGGTACGAACGAGTTGTTGTTCTATTGACGAATGTCACGCTATTCTTATTACATATTACTTAATTAATAACATCAAATATTACGAATAAAAATTCGAATGTTTTTAATTTAAGGCATGTATTTAATCGCCTAACTAAAAATTCTCGCTTGTCAAACAAAATAAATCAAAAATAGCACCAAAAGTACTGACTTGCATACGTAAAACGTACTTTATGTAATTCAAACTTAGCATCACTTTTCTGGTCTAAGCAAAACTATTTGAATTGCATGCTCATCTGTTTTCGGAATTCAAATCTAATAATTTATTCGTAGTGACCTACAGGAGTAGGGCAGCTAGTATTTCTGTTATCTAATAAAAAAATAACCTAGAAATTCAAGACAATCGAGAAGCGCAGCGTAGCGATTGTCTTGAATTTCTAACTTATACGTGACCTACAGAAGGGCAGCTAGAATCCTCAATCATTTTTACGACTGAACAATTTAGTGTGCAAGTCAGTACTTTTGATATGCTATTAGTATTTTTGTTTTAAGAAAAATGAGTCTGTTGTATGAACTAGATTTTAGTTGTGAATAGATTTAAAAAGATAGCTGGTTCTGGTATACTTTTTAAACTTTGAGAACATGGTTTGATGAGCAGGTAGTTTAATTGTAAAACAGTCATGTTTCTGATGTGCAATAAATATATTAGAGGATATTGTTATGTATGCATAATATTTTAACAGGGGTGCAATTGTAAATATCCCATATTATAACAGCAAAACGGCAGCGTGACCCCAGAGAAGAAGTGCCCCCGCTCTCGGCCGCCGTCGTACGCGGGCGTCGCGGGCGGTGCGTGCGCGGCGGCGGGCGGCGGCGACTCGCCCGTACTGCGCTCGCCCTCCTCCGCGTGCGAGTCGATGCAGCACGCGCCGCCCACGCCCACCACACTGCCCAGGAAGCCCGCTGTTTGTAAGTGCACACATTAAGAGGGTTTGCGCATTTCGGTTTCCCATACAACCTTCAAAGTCGAAATTTTAAAAAACTAATTAGCCAATTTTGATGAAACTTTGCATGCTGAAGTAAAACACAGGGATTTAAATAGTTTGTTGAAAACATTTTAAAAAATGTTTATTTAACTGAGTTATTGCATTTTTTAACTTTCTATAGTATCTTTGTTATTGAAATTTTGCATTCACAATGCTATATAGATAACGGATAAAATGTTTGCGGTAAGAGCAGTGGACCGGCAATCCAAAGGTCGTGGGTTCGAATCCCACTCGAGCTTCCTGAGACGTGTGCGTTACCCCAGCAGGAAAGTAGCTCCTGGAGTGTTATGAGTGGAATGTATAATTAGTGCGTAATCTGCTGTAAATGTGCGCCGCATAAAAAATTTGTGCATGTTGTCAGTGGCGTGCCTAGGGCTTCAGATTGGGGCAAGCCACGAAACCTGAAGTTCCTAATCTTGCTACCTAGGTACAATGTTGGTGCCCATTTGTGACACTAGCCACATTTTTTACTCAAATCGTCATAGGCCGTGGCATTCCAAACGTTCTTGTCGTTGGTAAAAAAACAGGCTATTACCTTCTATTACATCTTGAATGTGATTTTTGAGAATTTTATTTTGGCCAATTAAGGCGTTCTTTATCTCAGAAACAAAAATACATTAACAGTATTTACTTATTGAATAGTGTAGAATAGCTATTGGCATAGTACGTAGCGGCCTCGCTTTTTGTAAATTTCGCTTAACTTTTATTTAAACTCAAAATTGCAGAGAAAGATTTTCATAAATTGCGCGAGGGCACTTTTTTGAGCTCCTGGATTGAACTAAACAAATGAAATAAAAAAATGAAACAAAACCAAAAAAAACTTTGAAAATCGCGTTAAGTTAACTGTGAATTTCTCTTATCTACGATAATATTATTGAGTAAAATTTATACCAGAATAATTGTTACTTCATGAGGAATAAAAATGTTATAATGAATTTATTATCCTATTTCGATGAAAACTATAAATACAACTAAGTACAAAATTACAACAAAATGCGATGCGCCGGCCGTCCGAACTCAGCTTATTCTCGCAGAGTGGAGATTCGTAATATTACGCATGCATTTATTATCCTATTTCGATAAAAACGATAAATACAACTGGAAAATTACTACAAAATGCGAAAATGGGCATTTTGCGCGGGAATCACAGTCGATATGTAGGCCTCTACACGTAATTTATTAATTATTACTTAATTATTAGAATGGAAGCAACCAACAATCCAAAGAGTTTTTTACATAGACCTATTATAATTAATGCCCTAGATGACTTTTAATAGTTTGCGAAATACATAAATCATGTGTGATCTTCAAAGAATTTATTTACCTCTGCCTTTCGTATGCCAATCATCAACACGTTTAAGTACACATTTGTTTGCAACACATCACATGCTCAACACATCTTAGTTCGTCACAGAGACCAATAAAGCGACGAACTGAACTCGGAACACATTTTTTTAACACAAATTACGAAAACACTTGTTACTTTTATACAATCCCTCAAATAAAGTGAAGTGTGACAATAACAAAGAATAAAAAATGGCTGGCTGCTGCCTGTGGCTGCTGCACAGCACAATCGCGTATTAACGCTCGCCTCTGATTGGTTCGCCCGAGCTCGAGCTGCCGTCGGTCGCCTCTGATTGGTTCGCCCGCGTTTAAGTTGCACGTGATTCGGTAGAAATAAAGCCTGATTTGGAGAAGGCCTTACTTGCGAACTTCATAACGCAAGCTGGCTTTGACGAAGAGTATGAATTTCTCATAGAATCTATACATACTTACGCAGTATTATGTTTATAGAGTAGCAATTTTGTTAAAGTTAGAAGAGAGCGGATATACTTTAAATCAGAAGCCCGGTTGCAAGCCAACTTGTGCGAGAGAGATGTAAAGCGTCGCACGATTTATAAGCAGCTTTATGCGATTTGTTTGGTGATTCTTAATATGAGAAACTTATAAAATTGATAATTTGAATGCTGATGAAAGAAAATTAACAATGGTAAAAAATATTAAGTGATTTTAATAATTGCGTTTTACCAGTAGTGATATTGAGTTTTTGTTAGGGCAAGCCGGGCTTTTCGGCTTGTATGAAGGTACCGCCACTGCATGTTGTCGTTTTGAGGAAAAACGAAAAAAACGGTTCCTGCTGCCGTAACGCTGTTCCAGCAGGAAAATTTTAAACGAATGATCGGAGAGAGAAAAATTGTTCATGGGCAGAGAGCTTACATTAGTGCAAAAATGTGCGCCAAAAATAAAATTTGTGCGTCTTTAGGTTTTCGAGATATTACATTTCCTGCTGGAGTAACGTTTTGCAGAATCGTGTATCTCTGAAGCCATTGTATGTGCGCCTGTAGACTAAACATATACGAGTAGCTCTTAATTTGTGCGTATTTGTGACAGAATTAGATTTGCGAAAATATTCATAAATTTCGAGTAATCGCGCTTTTTTTTAGTAGAGTAGTAAAGTAGGTATACTGGCGATTCGGCCCAGCTTCGCACGGACGCAATCTCTGATCATTCCGTCATAATTTTTTTCATAAGAAATTTTATCTTCACAAATTACGAACACAGCAAAACGAACATTATTAACGCAACAATTATTGAATTATTATTGTGTCTTAACCTATATTAGATATGAGCTCGCAACTTTATAAAAACGAAATTGATTTAATTTTGATTTTATATATAAAAATAATAGTATCTACTTCGTTTATTCAGTGTATAGCCAGTATTACGACCAGCAGATTTTTTGAATTTGCCGCCGTTTCTCAGGGACAGCTTTCTTAGCCAGACTCTAGTAGAATATAATCCCAATTACAAGTTTTTTTTACTTATTGTTTTCTACTTCAGTGTACTTAGGCACAACACGTTTCATTCAGTTCATGACTAAAGTTAAGAAGGTCATTGATATGTACGAATCCGTCGCTTTTTTGTAGTCATTCGAATTTGGTCGGATAACCAGCCGTTGTTTACATGTTTTGGTTTTTGTTTATATCTATTTAAATGCGAAACATTCCAGGCTAAAAATTTTCTCTATGTTATTTGACTAAACGCACAAATTTTTGGTTTAAACCCGCTCATCTTGGGTTGAGCCGTTTTCTTGTATGTTGACGTCAAAGTTATGACACCGTCGTTTTGACTTTTAGTATTATTATTCAATAACGCATTGCACGCACGCAATTGAAAAAAAAGCGCGATTACTCGAAATTTATAATTATTTTCGTAAATCTAATTCTGTCACAAATACGCACAAATTAAAAGCTACTCGTATATGTTTAGTCTACAGGCGCACATAGAATGGCTTTAGAGATACACGATTCTGCAAAACGTTACTCCAGCAGGAAATGCAATATCTCGAAAACCTAAAGACGCACAAATTTTATTTTTGGCGCACATTTTTGCACTAATGTAAGGTCTCTGCCCATGCACAATTTTTCTCTCTCCGATCATTCCTTTAAAATTTTCCTGCTGGGACAGCGTTACTGCAGCAGGAACCGTTTTTTTCGTTTTTCCACAAAACGACAACACGCACAATTTTTTTATGCGGCGCACATTTACAGCAGATTACGCACTAATTATACATTCCATTCGTAACACTCTAGGAGCTACTTTCCTGCTGGGGTAATGCACATTCCTGAGACTGGTTGATTTTTTTCTAGTAAACATTTTATCCGTTATCTATATAGCATTGTGAATGCAAAATTTCAATAATAAAGATGTTTATAAGCAATTACGTCTTTATAGATTGTTAAAATATTTGCAATAGTATTTCTTTCGAATGTGAGGGACGTGAGGGTAGACTTCACAGTGACGTAATACCGCTGGCTTGCATCGTAATCAAACTACTGGGAAAAATTCAGCGAGTCTTCTGGGGCCTCGGTAGCTCAGCGGTTAGAGCAGTGGACCGGCAATCCAAAGGTCGTGGGTTCGAATCCCACTCGAGCTTCCTGAGACTGGTTGATTTTTTTCTAGTAAACATTTTATCCGTTTTCTATAGTAGACTTTAAATCGCAATCAATAACTCTGCTAAAAAAAACGTTTTTTAAAAATGTTAAAAATGTTTTCAACAAACTATTTAGATCCCTGTGTTTTACTTAAGCATGCAAAGTTTCATCAAAATTAGCTAATTAGTTTTTAAAAATTTCGACTTGGAAGTTTGTATGGAAAACCGAAATGCGTAAACCCTCTTAAAAACATACATACACTCATGACTATTATACCCACATGGTTAGAGACTAGGCAATAAGGACGCAAGAGTAGTGCATTCGCATGATAGGTGGTGAGCTCATCGCCGCTTTATGCGGATGTATGAGCAGTCTTCAGTCAGTTAGTCGCTTTTAACGACACCCAAGAGAAGAGACCCAACTAGCAAAGTAGTGGAATAAGCGATCAGTTACTCCACTAAAGATCGAATAAATGTTGAATAATGGCTACCGAGTGATCATATTGTGCTAAAGATGCGTTCGTGTGACTTTTTAGCTATTTTCCCTATTGTGCGCTATAATTATGACGTATAAACGTTTATTCTTCGTACTTATACCGCAACTATTGGACAATCGTGTAATAGCGTCTATTACTCGTTTATTCAACATGAGTTTGTTATAGTAGCCCTATAAGAGAATTGAATTAGCTATTTGTCTGTGTAGGTCGCAACTATACAGCCACTACTAAACGTTCCGTTATCGGAGCCAATTTGCTGAATAGTTGCTAACCGTTTATTAAAAAGCGGCATGATTACTGATACAGCGTTATAAATCGACTAGTCCAATAATAGCTTTTAGATTACAGCTACTAAACCAGAATTGTTTTCAATGCCATTATATCACATTTATTCAGTACAAGATGCAATAACAGATTTTTAGTGACCTTTAGAGCTCTAATGTGAGGATATTTTCTTAACCACTCTGAAGATAGTGGTTCCGTACACAATTTATTAGTTCACGACAATCTTGAAATTCATGTTCAATTAATTAAATTGATAGAATACAGTGAAGAAGTCGACTGTCTGGCTTTACTGTTTGCAATAGAAGTTAATAATAATGAGTTTTTGAAGATTCCTGTAATTGCAGTTGAAAACCCAGAGAGTTTTGAAAATGAACAAGACAGAGAGATTTAGAATAAAATGTATTTTTCTCGTATTCAAATCTGTTTGCACTCTACATCCGTAGCACTTTTCTAATAAAATAAAATGCTTTTCCTGCCATGTGTCCACATTCATAATTTTATACAATCATCTAGAAAACTTGAATCATTTCAGTGGCTACCAGATTATAGAGTTGTAACTATAGTTGTAAACCAGCGGCTTGTAAGCCGGTAGTTACCGAACCAGCGGCTAGAAACGAATAACCAGCCGCTTGATACCGGGTAGAAGATACCCGACTTGACATCGAAAAAAAACGATTTTTATTACATTTTTTATTGTTAAACTCTTATTTTTGTTAAAAAGTAGGACTTACTATGTTCTGCTTTTTTTTTTTTTAATAAACACGGAATACACCATTATTTAATTTATAGACGAACAGGAAACTGAAACTGAAACAAGAGTTTGTGTTTATGATATGATATTATATGATAGGGAATGAAAATTATAAGAATAAAGGTAGCTAAATTAGTTTACTTTAGATCTAATCATCGTTATACGCAAAAAATTATACCAAACGCAGGAATCTCGCGGCAAAATTTAGGCTACAGGCTTTTGGTGCATTGAAGAAATCAAACTAAATGCTTACTATTACTAGGTATCTGTCCACACCTTATTTCATAGATAAATACCTATTTCCAAAACATCTCTCACAATAATTTAAAATAGTCCTATTCCACTGCTGCGTCACATTTTGTATGAGAATTTTGAGTATTTAACACATAATACGGATGCAAATTTCACTGTTTATGTCTATTTATGTTAAATGTACCTATCCTATAGTAAATAAATCAGAAAAACAACAAAAACAAAAACTAAATCATGTGAATATAAACTGTACAATAAAATGTAAGCAGCCGCTTTCAGCCGCTATTTATCGCTATAAATGATAACAAGCCAAATAAGCCGTTTCTAGCCGCCAGGCTAGAAATGTTAGTAACCAGCTTTACATCTATAGTTATATCTAACCATTCAAGTTTTGTTACCGACTTTGAATCAGGAACCCTAAAATAACTTCATTTATTAAATATGGTGGAACAGTGTCGCAGTTATTCAACACATGATCGAATTTATGCGCTATAACAGCAATCTATTCACCAAATTCGTGTAATTTATATATTATTTTAATATTTATTTATTAATGTAACGTTTTTAGCAGAGCCCATAAATATATGTGAATTATGGCATATCACTTTATCGATAAATTAATTTCGCAAGATTTCTACACCTGTACACGTACAACCATACTACAAAATTCATATTTGGTTGAGTGGTTTGCTTCCATTACTATTGGATAATAACATAAGGAGGAGATTGGTATTTTTTCACTCAGATGCAGTTGCATTAAAGCAGAACTTTTTGGAACAACAGTATTTTATTAGCTTTTATCGCATCAAAATATCGATTTGTAGCACATCGGCAACCTTTATAGCATTATTTTGTGGAATATTGGAAACCATGTAACTTTAACTCCATCAAATAGTGCAGTAGTTGCCGCGACAATGCTATTACTGCTCTAAAATGTGTTAGGTTTGCAGTTAAATCACATCTATTCCATAATTAGGCGATTTATTCCACAGTTACTCTGCATCTATTGCTCCAATTAGTGGAGTAATTTGCGCCTAAATCCCGTTGAATACACGTTGACTCCACATCTATTCAACTTATAACGACGCTCTTATAGAACTGTTTAGTAAAACAGGAACGTTGCCGTGACTGTTATAGCACATCGTTTTGCTAGTTGGGGAGTAACATCCTCTCTTTTTACAATTTACATCACTAAGTTTTATTTGTACAGGCACCTCGAGTCCAACCGTTAGGTTATGCAGAAAGTGCCAGACGTCCCTGCGCCAGCAAAATACTGGCGCAGTAGACCATCTGCGTTAGGTCTTGACGCCAAATCAGTGCCCGCCGAAGCGCGCTGTTCATTCGGTACTCATGAGACTAGTGTCTCGGGAGAGTTTCCCCGTGAACACGTGTAGTTCACTACCTACTGTTCAGATAGGTAACCGGAGCTGTCAAGCACGCTCACCTCGTTGCACGAAGGGCACAACTCGCAGTTGCCACTGCTCGGGTCGTTGACTCTAAAGTCTTATAAGCAGTCTTCAGTCAGTTAGTCATTATTTACGACACCCAAGAGAAGAGAGTAATAGTAAGAGTCCCTGCAGACTGCAAACTTTATATCGGCCGTTAGTTTGGTTGCGAAGATGTGCGCATTTACAAACCTCCTCATACTGATTATAAAGCCAACCAAACTATCGGCCGATATAAAGTTTGTAGTCTGCGGGGACTCTAAGGGCGCTTTCAATTTAGCAGTACGTTGGGGCACCGGGATGAATCATGTTATATTTGCTGTCCCTTGATTCACATATTGAGTCTACACTATTGAGACACACGCACGGCTGCGGTCCGTTTGTCGTACGTAGGCCAGAATACCCTGGTCTTTACTAATAAATAGTCTGTTTCAAGTGTAACTTGAACCATGTTGGTCCTGATCTAAATGCTTAAATTGAAAGCAGCCTAATGGCCCCTCTTCTCCTCCTCTAGGTATTTAACGTCTGCAGACTCTGTATACCTACCACAGACGCGCAAATCACCCCCCTACACGTCGGCAGACGCATCCGCAGATGACGTCTGCGGATGCGTCTGCCTATGTGAAGAGGGGGCTTAATACGGTAGCGTGACCCCAGAGGAGACGCGTGCGCGGCGGCTGTAGGCGACGACTCGCCCGCCGTTCGCATGCGAATTGCTGCAGCACGCGCAGCCTACGCCCACTACGCTGCCTAGGAAACAGGTGGTTTGTGGGTGCACATGTTAATACACGATTATTATCGCCACAGGGTTAGAGACTAGACAATGAGGACCGTAAGAGCGGCGCAATGCCATCCCACTCCACATTTTTACCGAATAACGATTGCACTCTTGCGGAGCACAGGTGCTCTGCGTGATAGGTAGAGTCTGACCAACGAAACGTGAAATAATGGCGGCAAATTCAAAAATTCTTGGGGTGTTAACACTCATTATACTCTGAAAAAACGACGTTGATACTCGTATTTTTTTTATTAAACTCTAGATCAACCAAACACATAAATTGTAGTATCTATCAATAAATAAGAATAAATCTTAAGAATAATTGAAGAAGCATTTGTGAAAATGAAAATACCATTATTAATATTAACCAACTTACAAAGTAGAATAGAATAATTTCATTTGTTGCAAAATGGGTCTGTCATTGACGATATTGTTTCCAAACATTGAGTTTCACTAGATAAAACTCCTTTTGATCAAGTGATGTAATATTCTTGACATCTCTTTAATTTTTAGTTTTGTCTCACTAGTACTTGAAGTGTCTGTACGATAAACAAAAATTGGTTGGAGAGTCAACTTAGGTTATTAATTTTGAATGAAAGGAAAAAGTAAGTAAGTATACAGAATTAACCTAGAATTGTTTACGATTGTAGTTGTTCAGAGTAAAATGTAAAATAATAGACGAGAACAATAAAAGAAGGTACGTTAAGTATCAAAATGATAAATTTAAGTACACAAAACTAATAAAAATGTTGCCATAATAAAACTTTTGATAATAGACCGCATCACGTTTCGTTAGTCAGACTCTAGTGAGACCATTGCCGCTTTATGCGGTATTTAGGCGATACTTTCCTTGTACTGCTTTTCAGACGCCACAGTCGATCGCAACAATTATAGATACAGGAAAATTGTTTCAAGTCTTTCTTAGAAGTGTCTTAAGTTATCCAGATAATTTAAATATGTGTTGTAATTAAATAATTATATTTCTTTTTTTGTTTAGATAACATCGGTAGCCTGAAGAAGCGCGCGGCCCCGCTGCCGCCCGCGGTGGCGCTGTCGCACCCCCCGCCGCATCCCAGGTCAACGCCCTCTCCGTCAGCTGATAGCGCGCGCTCGCTACATGGTAACTCATACATATATACTTACTTACGTTAATAGTAGGGAGGGAGTACCTCAGGGATCTAACTTAGGTCCTATTCTATTTAATGTATGTACCGAGCACGGTAGCGTTGCCGCCGGGTCCGCGCCCTCCGCGTACGTCTGCAGCAGGTTCTGCAGGTGCATTTCTGTATACCTTTTCACAATTAAAAAAATATTGTTAATTGCGCGACAGGTGGTGAGCTTAACGCCGCTCTATGCTGTTGGAAGTATGTGCAGTCTTTAGTCCGCTAGTCGCCTTTTACGACACCCAAGGGAAGCGAGGGGGTGGTAGTATTCTTTTACCGCTACCCGACACGGTTACACTCGATTATTCTTTGCAATTTCAGAGTTTCATCCATACAAATAGTTATTTTCACTTTATAGGATAGCCCAGTTGCGGGATTATATACCTTTTACCCAACACCCTGTATATTTTGACTATCATTTAATTTTTTATATTTTTAATAGGCAATTGTATATAATGTTTCCCACTCCCAGTAGGTAGCGGTTTGCCCAAACACCGGCCGCAGCAGCCGCCCCCCACGCCGCCGCCCGTGACTGCGACCCTGCACAATGGCGCCCATCGGGACGAACCCACGCCGCCTCCAAGAAAGGTAACTATATAAAAAACCTTAGGAACCTTAGGAGAATTAGGAACGAACCTACGAGCTATTTGATATGGTTTATATAATTTACTTCTACTCGCAGCTAAATTGGACGTTAAAATAATGTTATAATAAGATGTCCTGATGTGGCCCTTACGTGACGTTAGAACTGAATGTTTATAAGGAATCCGACAAGAATCTTCATTAGTGATGAACTGAATATCTTATTTATAACTTACAAAACAACACTGTTAACATTGTTTTTATGGTAGCAAGCCCCACCATCAATCAGACCGATCACAATTTGTCGCAATCAGCAAGGCAAAGGTGGTTTGATAATCAGTTTTCATAACAATGTTAACTGGTAATAGTGGTAATAAAATGGAAATTTGAGACGGGTCAGCATGGACGCCTACCTTTACCATAAAGCAACAGGAAAAGTCTTAGCAAACACTATAACTCTTTTTAGTACTTTGTATCGATGTTTAGTAACTGCTTAAAAACTGCTCGGTAAATGAAAGTAAAAGGTATTTGCTGACCAGTCTTAAATATTCACCATGTGTAAAAAAAACTGTTTAAATAACTCCTATAATTATGTAAATAGTAGCGACTAACATGAACCGCGGAAGTACAGGGTTGTATTTGTTTTTGCTTCAGAAGAAAAATAGATTGCACCTGGAAAAGGCCGTCAAAGCGAAACTGAGAAGGGTAACGAACGTCTAAGAGCGAACCTAGTGTACTTACATGCTTTACCCTTGTTTGATTTACCCCCCATTAATATATTTGTTTTGTTCGTGAAACTCGGTAACTTCTTGTCGCTAGAGATGAGATTTTTGATAGCTTATTCAAAATCTAATTTTTAGAGCGCTATTTAAATAAAGTTGCAGATGTTTTACTGCCTCATTTTATTTAATTTTAACGTTAATATTTATACTCTATTTTTTGGCAAACATTGGAATTTAATAGCCGCTTTTGCCATTTTCTAATTAGTGTCCGTAAGATTATCTAGAATCCAGATAAAAATGATTGGATCAACCTTTTTGACACTTATCAGGAAATGGTAAAACCCAAAATTCTCTCGAGTTTTATGATAGTTCACGCCTGTGCCATTAGTTAATAGTCAGTTAATTAACAATATACGTTGCATGATATTGTGTTTTATCTAACGGCTTTCAGCTTTCTTTACCTTGTTAATAAAATTGTGAATTATTTTAATAAATAAAAGCACTTTATTGTTACTATTAGATTTCTTTATACATTTGTAGTAGTATCGTTTTTAACCAATATAATTATTCTATAAATGCGACCCATGCGGGATTTGAGTAACACATTCCATATGGATTATTTCTTATTTTAATTGTAATCGTAAACATATTTCAGTGTAGATAAAATGTAAATGCTGAAAATAAACTATTATTTTAAATACTTTTGTATGGTAGAGTAGAACTTTAGATACGTAATAAGATTAGAGATCACCATTCAATTACTTTCTATTTTATAAGTTTTGTAGCATATACGAACATCAGCCCAATTAACAAAATAAACAGCATGCTAAACAAATAAACATAGAGCTTTCTATGTAACAACCTAGTAGATTTACCATCTTTTCTAAATATTGGTATCACAGCGTATTTACATTTTGTAATGGTGTTGATAATAAAGATTTATATACAACTTTATTATTGTTTTCATGAAAATACGTCTTTAACCTCATTCATATTATTATCTTCTTCGTTAGCCAAGCTTAACTGATTAGTGGAATTATGATTTATCAATAATTAACGGGATTATACAAGTTTTCGTTACGATCACGTATAAATGTGGTTCAGAGATTTTATTCCTATCCGGCTTTCGCCTTAGTCATCATAAATAATGTAGAGCGACAATTAGCGTGCTGAAATATAATTTTAGGAGCATTGAATGACTATATCTGTTGTTCACACCTCGTCTATAGCTTAGACATAAACGCACCAAATATCAGTAATTTATAAACTCTCAAGGTAGTCAGTTTCCTTCTAAAGTTATTCTCAATTTTTTACCACAATTAATTCAAACTGCGCTTTTCCAGGAGTGTTCTAGTCAAGACTCGTCGCTAGAGCTATGCGACATATCAGACTCGTTGCTGGACGAGAGTCGGCTGCAATGCGCACTCTCGGATAGCTCGCGTTCGCGCGACCGCTCGCGCCGCTGCGACAGCCGCTCGCTCGACGTCTCTGACACATCTAGCGTGCATTCGCGTTCGCCGTCAGCCTCCATCACTATGGTGAGTTCACTTTTCTCATTACTCCTTTCTTTATAACTACATATCGAACTCTTGCCTGGTAAATAGCCGGCTGCAGTGCGCGCTGTCAGATAGCTCGCGGGTTTGCGAACGTTCGCGCCGCTGCAATAGCTGTTTGCTCGACGTCTCTGATACGTCCTTTGTGCATTCGCGCTCGCCCTCCGCCTCCATCACAATGGTGAGTTTACTTTTCTCATTAATCCCTTCTTTACAACGACATCGGACTCGTGCCTGGACGAGAGCCGGCTGCAATGTGCACTCTCGGATAGCTCGCGTTCGCGCGACCGCTCGCGCCGCTGCGACAGCCGCTCGCTCGACGTCTCTGACACATCTAGCGTGCATTCGCGCTCGCCTTCAGCCTCTATCACTATGGTGAGTTAACTTTGCTCATTACTCCCTTCTTTACAACGACATATCGGACTAGTGCCAGCATGCGCAACACGAGATAATGTCGCGGACGCGGACCATATTCTCTCTTCCTTCGATGGCGGGAACGACAAACTATCTCGTTCACAGTTGTCAAAACTCGATATTTTTTTTTTATGTAAGAAGGAGGCAAACGAGCAGGCGGGTCACCTGATGGAGAGCAATCACCGCCGCCCATGGACACCCGCAAAACCAGAGCTGTCGCAGATGCGTTGCCGACCTTTAAAAAAGAAATAGGGTTATGGAAGGAATAGGAATTGTGAGGGGGGAAAGGGCCTCCGGAACTCTCACTAGCCGGACGAAACACAACAGCACCAAGTGCCATTATTTCACGCCGGATATTCGTGAGAGGGTGGTATTACGCCGGGCGAGCCGGCCCAATGCGTGCTGCAACGCAGCGTGGCTCTACCACTCAGAAAATGTTGCATGTTAGGGGTTTAGACATAAATACCACAGACAAGCAAAAACTACTATTATGTCTATTTTTGACATATCGTGTATGAACATAACACGAGAAAACGGGTTTGTTGTATGGTATGAATTTTCTGTTGTTGTTGTTGTTAATGTTTCATTTTATATTATTTTACCACGGGAAAGGGCTAGCTTTTTATTTTACCGCGCTAGAAGATCTTTAGCGGGATAATCTTAATATCGCAAGCGTTTATAGCTGCGGTGGCCATCAGGTGGACTGTATGCTTATATGCGGGTTCAGTAACAGTAAAAAAAAAATCAGGAAAAACTTTCGTCATCAGATGGGCGGCTTGCGGCGATGTCGAGCTCTCTACGACTGTTCCGCTGATAACGAAGACGAGCTATCGTTCCGCGAAGGCGAAGTCATAGTCGTCATCAACGAGCGCACCGAAGACGATAACTGGATGGAAGGTCAGGTGGAGGGCACGCCCCGCCGCGGAATGTTCCCCGTCTCTTTCGTGCACATGCTGCCAGACTAAGACGGAGATAGTATGTGTAGACCGGATAACGACTTTGTACTTCAGTCTTCAACTGCTTATGTTTGAACGGTAGCTTTTAGGAGGAATGCCAATTTGATAGGATAATGAAGCAAATGTACACAAAGAAATACTCTGAAGTCACCTTTACTGTTTATGTGTTATGGTTGACTTTACATTTGCCAGTGTTCCTACAACATTGTTATCTAAATGTGACAGTTCGCTTAGTATGCTGTAACTGTATCTAAAGCGGCGTGACAAAATTAAAAGTCTCCTAGGTCACACTTGATTACAAAGTAAAATTCGATCTCAAATTTATATTTCAAACTGGAACGTTTTATATTTACGATAGAAAGGTTTAGGGTCGGTATTACAACTTTCTGATTAGTGGTCGATAGTCTGTTCAAAATGTCACCGTCATACAGTTCATAATTAAACTCGTCCAAGGACGAAGTGAAACCGAGCGTGAATACTGTGATTCGCTAAAGAGTTATCATTACCGCTTCACGGATTGTATGGTTGTTATGTTCTTTAACATTTGAATCGGCACCATATTGGCAAAATGGTTGATAAACGCGCGAGATTAATCGTTTCTTTGGCCTAAAGCTTTCTGCTGTTGTTTGGGCCGTGAGCTTATTTACTCATAGTATTTGATATATTATTTTAAGTATATAGACATCAGTCTGTAGCTCTTTTGTTTCCTTTAATAAATAAGGACCATTTTAATCAGTGTACAATGTGAAGTTGTTGTATATCAATTTTAAATGTTACGTGAGTTGTCAACGCTTGCTATCAACCAAGGCTGTATTATTAATACTCTCAAAGTAATACAGTTTGTTGTGATAACAAAATGTTATAAATGTATTGGTGTTCAACAATAATTGTTTGTATACAGAAAATTTTAATACTCATGAATTTTAACCATTCCATTTTTGGATATTATAGTATTCGGCATTTTTCGAAAACGTTCATTAGTATTGTTTGTTGTGCTGTACGACTATGTTATTGTGATGAAGTATCTATAACTATAGTTACAGCTGTAGTGTTGCTACGAATTTATGACACCAATCGTAAAATATAGTGCCAGTAGCCAGTCCGTCCCGACACGGGTTATTCATTGAATTTTGAACTTTATATTCACTCGCGTAGAACTGCTTTCTAACGATTGCGCGTTCTTTTGAAAATTCTTAGATTATTAATGCTTTTAGAATGGTAGATATTGTAATCAAAAATTTTTAATGTCAACCTTTTTGGAATAGGTGTAGTCTAAAGTGTTGGTAATGTATCTATCTGTCCTCCACAGATATCCCTACTGTTCTTGTCGTTGCTACTATTGTAATATCATTGTACAGATCGTGATAGAAATATGTGAGCTATTTTATTCTCTTCCTACGACAGCTAGGGTCATATGGTTGGCTTATTGTATTTGCCACTTGATTGGCAGATCTTTCGTATGATGTAGATACGACGTTTATTAAGACCATTATTGTGAGAAGAGACTACAAAACAGTACAGGCGTACAGTAATATTTAAAGACACTCGCCACTAATTGGTATTAAAAATTGCGATCACGTGTAACGATTCAAATTTTCAACAATCTTAAGTATTACTATTAATTTCGCGTTGATATATAATCTGTTTTCAAACTATAAAATGCTGAGATTTCATACAGCTCGCTCATTGGCTCATTCCAATTAGGTATGGCAAGGTGAATTTCACAGCAATGCCTTGAATGAAAAAAAAATCAAAACTAAAATCATACGTAACTGCCTGCCTGAGTATTTGTATTACATATTATGTAAATATGTAAAGTTGTAAATAGTGTATTTAATTATCCTGCGAAGTATTAGAGTATGGATTTGTCGCGTCATTTAAGTTATGCCGTCTCATTAAAATATAATGATTGTTTGTTTTGCTATTTTGGCCTTCTGGTTAGTGAAGGGTAAATTTGAGCATAACCTAACTAACCTATAGTAATTGATAGTACATTACAAAAACAAGAAATTCAATGTTCAGATGCCAGCAGATCAATCTACTACAGAATGTCATCAATTTTGAACTCTATGGTTTGGCTATATAAGGATCAATATCAGTTGGGAAGTTTGACAGTTTTAGACAATGTTACAATAAAAAGTGGTAGATGCGTTACATGTGCCAAAAAGTGGCACCAGAAAACTATGCTAATAGGCTTACTTTAGGCCACCAACAACATTATCGGTCTCGTTTACGCTATAGCTAGTTGTCATGCTATCTTGCTCACACTTTCGTTTGAGCTTTGGTCCATTATTGACAACACATTAGTACTGACATAACCTATTTACCTTTTTTTATTATAATATCGTTGGTTTTAGATAGGTTGATCAGCCCCCTTAATCTTGAAACCGTTCCCAATCGATCGTCTTTTGAGTTACGACACTAGCGCTATTTTGGATTTATATTGGGTGAACTAAATGGCATTGCGTTTTGCATTTAGTTCACTCAATATCCGCGCAATATGAATCCAAACTAACGCTTGTGTCGTAACGTAAGGGGGCTGCTAGCGTGTGTACTGTATTTTTATAATATATAGAAATTGTTAACGCCGGCATATAACCAATAAGAAGCGACATTACTGTGTTTTATAGTTTAAAAAAAACAGACTACTTGATTTAATCATTTTTAAATTTATCTATGAAGGTATATTATAAAAAAAATCTCTTGACAATGCAATTTAAGTACTATCTATGTTGAATTGGTCTTTTCAGTTTGTGTAGAGCTTGCCAGTGTCGTAGAAGAAGTAGAAGAGGAAATTGAGATGTCTAGTTTATAAAATCTGCTAAGAACTTCACAGTTGTTTAGTAAACAACTATTAGGATCTGCGCCACGTTAATGCATATCCGAATAAGGATTTAGTCGGTACAGCTGTCCACCACGGATACGAGGGATCTGCGGTTACTGAAAATTTGGCAATATAACCCTTATGGGATAGTGGAACGTAGATTTCTATAATGTTTTGAAGTTTATGGGCTTTAACTAATTTTGAGATGGAATTGCATGGCGCAGGTTTAATAGCGTTTATTGATCTCTACGTTATGAGAATAATGATCTGTGAGATTTACGTAGTATTATAAACATGTGTAAAAGAATTCTAGTATGTATTAAACTCTGAATTGATGTATTTTTAAGGAAGCAGTTCATGTTTAAGTTACTGAAATTGTGAATCGAATTATTTATAATTGGTAAATAATTAAACTTCAAAAATTATATATAGAGTCTTATAATAAAATTATGGAGACTTAAATGAAATACGTCACAACAATCTTTAGAATAGTACCCACAAATAAGTGACGAATGTTCTTGTAGATAAGCCTCACAGGCAGAACTGCTATGTACAAAAGTATATTGATCATGGATGGGCCATAAAAGTTAATTATATTGTATGTCTATGTACAAACAGATAATAGCAATTTGCCAAATATATATGTGATCAGTAGTAGAGATGATATATCAGCGGCAAACTATCGGACCAGTGGCTGTGTGTTGTCTCGTTTGTTCTCGTAGTTGATATTGAGGTGTCTTAGATTGTTGGTGCATGCTGTCTATAGAGATTATATCCTCGATTTAGTGCACAGGTCAAGTTTGAAAGATGAGAGCGCAATATTAAAGAAACTTTTCCAAATTCTGCAGGCAACTCTCTCAACTCTGTTTATTCCATTCTAGTTCCGTCGACATGGACCAAAGAGTGTATATTACAAGATGCAGTGGAATTAGGCGGAATAATTATGTTTGACCTGTGCACTCATTCGGGAAGCAAAACTTTGAATCTTGTTACTACGTGTTAAAATTTTAACATTTCCCATGTTTGTTAGACGAATACCAGTAACGTAAGCGAAACTTGTAGACGTAGCAATAGTGTCCTTCCTTACCGTAAACGTTTTTACTCGTGACGCGACGCGGTGGGAGTTGAATCGCATTTGTGGTCAATTCAGAGTGCCTAGTGCATGTTTTATTCACAATTTGACCGTGTTAGCGTAAACTGAAATTTGTAAGACATCAAAGAAGTTAAAAGTTACAACTGCTTAGATCTCATACAAATTGTAGTCTCAAAATAATAACTTTTATTATTCTGGGATTGTAGCTAACATTTTTCGTTTTAATTACCAACTATTCTGTGGTTCAAATAATTGAAAAAGCCGTCATTTTACCCATATATCGTATCGCGGCATGAGTAAACACTCTAAAGATCAAGATGAACAATAACTTAGTTTAATTTATTATTGTTATGTACAATTATGTCATATTTAAGAGAACTTGAATCGTTATCCTTGTTTGGTTATCAACACATTCCCAACCCTATTAATTAAGATGTCTGTATATTCGTTCATTAAGTAGCCCGTTACATTATAAGCTCTTAGTGTGTGTTACTTTAAAGTTACCTGTATACTGCGTGTGATGCCATAGTTAGATTTAGTTATGGACAATAGAAGTAAATTATTGCTCACGTTAAATATTCACGTTAACTATGCTCCAATTAGTATGTATGCGTTC
Organism: Scoparia ambigualis; assembly: GCA_963921215.1. NCBI lineage: Eukaryota > Metazoa > Arthropoda > Insecta > Lepidoptera > Crambidae > Scoparia > Scoparia ambigualis. Next base: position 19,769,307 of record OY992504.1, read on the forward strand.
ACAAAACTGTTGTATGTAAAGCAAAGCTGTATTATGAACAGTGAAAGTTAGTCTTCGTTAATTAAGTATGTAAAAGAAGCTGCTGCTGATAAAATATTTGTGTTGTATTTGATTTTATTTTGGGTTGCCATGAGATAATTCAGCATGTAGTGTAACAAAGCTACATAATTCGTAAATAGTTATCTAACAGAGCGTACATAGGTGGATGATAGTATAATCTTAATTTATTTTTACTCTGTGTAGTTGTTCAGAGAAGTGCTGAGACGGCTCCTGTTTCGAACTTCTCTGTAACAATGCACACATATACAAAAACATATTTATTTAATAATATATTGTGGAAATCTAATTGTGATGAAATATTTTAATGCCATTTTAGCCTGTCAGTATGTTACTTATAAAAGTTATGTAACCAAATGATGCTAATAGCGTGTAAGATGTTTTATTCTTTATGAAGTTGTAGTTGAAATAGTTTTTTCTATTGTGTATTGTATGTGAATGAAAATCTGTATGAATTTATCAATACATCACTTTGATGTCTATTTTGTGTTTTTTTTGTTGCATGCACCTGGGGGCGTTCACGCTAAATAATCACAACCAAACCACAACAGAACCTCAGGCGTTATACCTACTTTTATAGTGCTATCGCGTTTGACACACGCGATAGCGCTATACGAAGTCGGCAGAACGGCTGCGGTTCAATTGTGGTTTGGTTGAGATTATTTAGCGTGATTGCCCTCCTGAAAGCTCACCAGCACAATAATCAGAACTCTGTTCCGTCTCTTTTAAACTATTGACCTTAGACTTCTAAGCTATTGACAAGTTTTAAGCCTTATGGGGCCTTAGAGCCACCGCACACATGCTACGTTTAGCATCGGCGATCGGCGATTTTGCGACTATCGATGCTGCATCACGTTTTGACGACTCTCTGCGTTCGATCGCAATATCAGAATCGCGCGTTTTAGCGATGAAGCATCGCGATTTCGCGACTTCATGCGTTCGGACGCGGTATCGGAATCGCGCGTTTTAGCGACTGCTCCGATGCTGGATCGGATATCTAGCGCAGCACTGACTGCCAAATCGATGCGACCGGGCATCCGAATGTGTGCGGACTGTAGCGTTCAGACGCTGTGTCGAGCTTCCGAAAAGCGACACTATCGCTGCGTTTAGCGTTTTTAAAAGTGTGCGGTGTGGAATGTGTGGTCGCTGCATTCAGCTTCTAAAAAGCGGCTAAATCGCCGATACTAAAAGTAGCATGTCTGCTCTGGCCCTTATTCTCTAATGTTACAATGTAAGTCGGTTAGTCGGCATATTATATCGAATATACCGCCTTTAACCACCTCTCTGGTCTAGTAGAAGCCATCGGTTTCAGACCCAGAGGTCCCGGGTTCGATTCCCAGCGTGGAGTACATCTTTGTATATTTGGTTAGGTTGGTGGTACTTGTTAAGTTAAGGTGGTGGCTTGTTAAGTCCGCCTGGTCAGCTACCACCATCTTATCTAAAGTCTGGCGCCATAACAACTATGTTAATAGCATTGTTGTGTTCAGACAGTTTAGAGATAAAATAGCCATTCCTCAGTGGTTGAGGATTCCGGGTGAAGCGCGCTTCCACCTTCGGCAATCGGCACACCGGTGACACTTCGTGTACCTACGGTACGTGTGAGCTCGAGCGTCGCCGGTGACCTTGAGCGGAACGTGTAAACGCTATAGTTGATACCGAAATGGAATTTAGACTTGTGCCAAAGAAGACTTAAGTATATGTTACATAGTAGGTATGTCATGTAATACAAACCTGTGCAAGGGCAACTGGAAAGTGAAAGGTAGGTTCAATTTAAAATCAAATTTTAATATATTTTACAAATTGCTTACTACTTACTTTAATACATTTTCTGTTTTTTCTATAACTTTTATAATTTTTATTAATATTATTTTTTACAATCGAGAAAATTCGTAAACGTAAGTACTTACTTATGTATATATATATATTTTTTTAGGAAATTCAAAGGGAAACATTTGCATGGCATATTAAAGGTTTTCTGGGCCATGGCGGTCAACAAGTTGTTTCCTTTATTGTTGGGATAAATAATTTTTATTGGTAATGAAATAATCCTTAAAACTTTTTCAAGTGCCTCCAAGAAGCTAATGAATAAATCTGGTGGTGTTATCAGGCATATTGTCGGCCTTAAGGCGTTGTTTTTATTATATTGTTTATAATAGGTAAAAATGTCTAGAGAGATTACAAGCTTCTTGTTGCATACTGAAATACTTAATCATTTTTTGACACCCATATTTTTCTATGCACTTTCGTAATAAATAGCCCGATATATACCTATCCTAGAGCATTTTTTTGCGGCAAGTCAAATCTATAATCGGTAGTTCCCACATTTAATATGGGTTGGATGGATACATCACTTTCCTTCTCAATTGCTTTTCTCGTTTGACAGCCTGACATAATCACTGACTTTGAATAAGATTTCATTCAAGCTTAGATTTGTTTATTCTAAGCATTCAAGTCATCTTCACAATTACCGCCCTTTGTGGGTTTTAATATATTCAGTAAAAATAATTTTCTGAATGCTCTATTGAACTGGGTCCCAAGTCTGCTAATTTACGAATGGCATAAGGTAAGGTGGGGTAAGAAGAACATAGTTTACTGATATTTTAACATTATGAGCTCCAGCCAGTAAATACACAGTTTAATTTTAATATTACTAGAAAATATGTATACCTAATGAAGTTAACTTACTATTATATTAACATACAAATCGATTCCTTCAGTATTTACGGACAAATCTGTCAATGAGTTGAGTCTTCAAAATGTTCCACTTACCCCAGATATGGGGAAAGAGGAACAACCTAAACTTTTCATATTAAAACTATCCTTTTTTGACTTGTCTTCACATATTTTGAATGTGATTGTCAAGTCAAATGAATTGAGAGTTAATCGCATTAAAAATATGGTTTAGTTTTGCGTAATATCGAAAAAATTAAAATTTGGGGTAAGCGGAACATATATGTCATGGTCATAGGTGGCAAATTCGCAAACGATTTTAAAAATAAAAACAAAAGAATTAGCTTTTAATGAAATAATATCAATTGAAGTGTATTAAAATATAACACCATATAACTAAAAATAGCAAACGTTATTAAATTTTACAAAAGAATCTTCTAAAATCTACAAACTTTTTAAAATCAAAATCATAAATATTAACTCTGCTTGCACTGAATAAGTTGAGTTTAGATTTAGAGATATAAATTTGATAATTTAAAAATGATTTTTTTAAATTTCATTTGTACTTTAAAGTGTTCATATCATTTAAGCCGGTTCATTTTTTTTTAAATATTTTAATTTATGTATAGGTATTTATTTATGCATATTAAATATTATTTTATCTACTATTATTACTAATACAACTTTTTTAACAATTACCTACTAAAAATCGGTACAAAAGCAAGTAGGCTAACTTATTTTCTTAAAAACGAACGATATTTAAGAGACTACTTCGCGAGTAACGCCGCGGATAAAAGCTAGTGTATTGTACATTAAAACCTTTCCAGAAAACTGAAAATTATGCATGTGAAAGAATCATCAAAATCGGTAGGTACAGCAGTTTTTGAGTAAATCGCGAACTTTCATACGGTTTTGATGTCGGTTATAAATAACCTATTATCATTAATATTTCATCGCCTATGAAAAGGTTTGTCGCCCCTGAAACCGGGAAAGAGGAACATATGTTCCTCTTTTCCGATTATGGTAGTTTCTCTTACCCCATTTGACATTTTTTAGGTTAAGATTTTGATCACATGCAAAAATCATTGTAAACACGTGCTACAAACAAAATTAGGTCGGAAAATAAAAGCTCCACGTGAACTTTGCACTCTCCAACAAACACATCCTTCTAAAAAATCGTCTGATCGTTTATTTAGGCACATATAAAATCTACCACCCACTCGTGGTTTTGTGGTTTGACAACAGATTTTTTTTCTCTCTGTTTAACTCACTTAGATGTGTCGTAGCGCCATCTGTGTTAGAACATGAAAACTACACCCGAATTTCTGTTTTATCGACAGAGTAGGCACAGAGCTAGGCTTTATAGTTTTATGTTTACGTGATGCTGTTCCTCTTCCCCCCTCGTCCCTCTTACCCCACCTTACCTTAATTGAATCGCAATTGGATCGGATTGTAATTGTTTGACACATTTGGTATTCTCTTACTCATTTAAGAATACCAAATGTGTCAAACAATTACAATGCGATCCAATTGCGATTCAATTATGCCATTCGTAAATTAGCAGACTTGGGCCCCTGTATGGCTGATGGTTCAGTACAGTTGCCGCCTTGTACGTACTTGACCAAAAAAATTTTCAAGGCAGTCTTTATTCAAATTTCTTGTTAAAAGTCTTAGATTAAAAAAGTATAACCATCTTCTTTTAAATCTTCAAATAAACTTATTATTTATTTGATTGTTATAATATTGAATTTTTTGGGGTTTTGTTCAGATGTTTCAGCTCAAGAGATTTAATCAACTGTAAAACTTTCTTGATCTTCTTTTCCTTGATAATATTTACAAAATGGCATGTTATGCCCTTTTGTAAATATTATTGTTAAAGCACTGAAGCTGAATTTAATGTATCAAACAGATTGTTGAAGAGAATGATAATTCGATTGTATCTTTAGCTTCGCCATCGATTAATTTGTCTGCCAAGTAAACTTTCATTGCAAAAGCAACGGTTCTGCTTAATATCTCGGTAGTATATTTGACCCGTATTTTATCAAAATTGTTTGGTTTAATGTGCTTTTCTGTCAATTTGGACATTAATTTTAAATCACCAACACTATCCTTCTCGCAAGCTTGTTCCATGTACTGCCTTGGCAATTTTGTCACCAAAGTGAAAAGAGCTTAAGGCCCCAGTACACAGTGGCGTGTGATGGGCCATGCTTGGCCATTGCCGGCCATCGCCATTGTGTAGACGGGGTACATGGTGTACAGTGGCGAACAATTGTCGACAGGGGCGCGCAGTGGCGCGCAATGGCAAAGTTGTCGGTTTTTGGGCACACATCAAAGGAATCGTGGCGTATGTTGGCCGGTGGTGTTTACACAATGGCCGATTAGGGATGCATCATGCGTGATTTTTCTCTTTGAATCGATGTTTTGGATCGTAATGAATCGTAGGCGTCTAAATCGATTCTTGGAACGAATCGGGTACCTACGTATTATTCATAATACCTACAACTAAAATACCTACGTTTAAAACAAAATGTTCTGTTAAACACTTGACCGTCATTAGAAGCTTATAATATTGAGATAGGCATATCCGTTTCCCGTCGTATTTTCCTTCTCTTTCTGCCGGTATATCGCTGTCTCTCTCGCTCATCCCACTCAGTGGCGTCACCAGGTGGCGCGGTGGGGGAACCAGGAGATTTCACCCCCGTGCCCATTTGTTCATCATTGGCGTGAAATTTCCCGTCGGCGTAACTTGTGCACTACATAGTGATCAAGTGACAAAGAAATAGAATTATTTTTATTTAAACTGCAACACAGTTCTCGTGAGTTTCTACAATACACGTGAGTACTTAGAATAGTTTCTTAACTTAACGGTGTTACCGTTCGCTGAATTTATAATTTAAACTTATCTGGTATATCAAACTTTTTATTTTACCCGCAAGGGATGTAGATACACCTTTTCTTTTAAGATAAGAAAGCATTCGATTAAAGATAGTATTTTTTTTAAAGTGTTTTTTGTGTTTAATATGTGGTATCTACCCTCCAGGCACTTTTTCTTTTTATTTTAGATAAGAAACCGATAATTAGTGCTTACATTAGATAATGAGAAAAACGAATTGTAGCTAAGCGGCTATAGCTGGTCCTTCTAACAATCCCGATCGTATCGGCGAAGGTTGAGTTCAAGTTAGTCGTCATCGTTCAAAGAAGCATGGTCATCGTACCCGCCTTTCATGACGATAACGACAATGTGTCTGCTTTATCGGACGTTAGAGGAAATCTTACAACGATTGTTGCACCTCGCAGGTGTTATCAATACTGACTAAAACAGTTAACAATTTAAATATTCCGTGTAGTGATCTAGATTTGATTTTTGATTTTAAAAGTAAACTAAAAGAGCCAGCTAGGCCTTAGGCACCAATATTCTGATAAATCTTGTGCACCAATAACTTTTGGTATTTTAAAACTAAAAAGATATTTTTAATAATTGTCTGCGCAGTTTACTAGTTGGTCGCAAACATCTGATACCTCTCTTAAAGGTCTTATTTTCAGTGGTGATTAGATTGTAGACTGAAACTACAAATATACGCAAAGAGGATAATACTCATAAAAATGTAAAATACCCTCTAATGCTTGCTACTTTGAATAAGATTCTACATTCAAACACACATTTGTTTAATTCTGAACAGATTACAGTTGCATTAAAAAAAAAAAATTGTCCTGTTAGATAACTTTTATTTAAATTATTAAATCTGGTACTGGGAATGCCTCGCAAGCAAAACCTGTACTCACAACAAACGGTTACCTTTCGCAAGGGCAAACTTCTTATAGTATACCATCGCGTTGTTCTTCTAGTTCATGGGACAGACACACACACAGCATGCTGTGAACCGCCCTCGCAGGGCGCTTACCAAAATCAATGTCCTCCGCAAGGACATACTTATGGCAGCCACGAACCATATCGTGGCTATAATCTGCCTGCCCTCGCAGAGCGCTTACCAAAATCAACGGTTATTACATGAGTGTTCGCGGTTTTGCGAGAAGATGCATATAATTATGTTAATATAACGCTAAATGTACCTTATTTAATTTAATTTGTTTTTGAATAATATGTTTAATTATTGTAATTGGTTTTTAACCGTTTTAATAAAATTAAATAAATAAATGTCCTCCGCAAGGGCATGCTTATGCCAGCACGAACCATATCGTAGCTATAAACCGCCCTCGCAGGGCGCTTACCAAAATCAATGGTTATATTACTTGAGTGTTTGCGGTTTTTGCGAGAAGATGCATGTATGTTAATGTAATGCTAAATATCCCTTATTTTATTTGAATTTGAATAATACGGTTAATTGTTGTAAATGGTTATGTAACCGTTTTTAATTAAATTAAATAAATAAATGTCCTCCGCAAGGACAGGCTTATGCCAGCCACGAACCACAGTGTGGCTATGAACCGCTCTCGCAGGGCGCTTACCAAAAACAATGTCCTCCGTAAGGACATGCTTATGCCAGCCACGAACCACATTGTGGCTATGGACCGCCCTCGCAGGGCGCTTACCAAAAACAATGTATTCCGCAAGGACATGCTTATGCCAGCCACGAACCACATCGTGGCTATGAACCGCCCTCGCAGGGCGCTTACCAAAATCAATGTCCTCCGTAAGGACATGCTTATATGCAAGCCACGAACCACATCATGGCTATAAACTGCCCTCGCAGGGCGCTTGACAAAAACAATGTCCTCCGCAAGGACATACTCATGCCAGCCACGAACCACATCATGGCTATGAACCGCCCTCGCAGGGCGCTTAACAAAAACAATGTCCTCCGCAAGGACATACTTATGCCAGCCACGAACCACATCGTACTATAATATAAACAATGGAGGCTGTTCTTACTTTCGATCCCCAGGATCATAGGCTTGGCAGCTCTTTCAATCAGGACAAAAACGTCCATCTTCTCTGCTAACAGAGGTAACAAAAGACATAGACAATGACGCTCCGAAATTTCGAGCCAGTCAATTTGCACTTTATCGACACCGTTGGGACTAAATAGGTGCTCCAAGTATCATAACACAAAGGTATCGAATACCGTTTTATCTGAAGCCATCGCTCAAGGTTCCAAACGTTACAATCGACAGTTGTTACACGCTTTTATCGAACAAAATGTCTGCAATGCTGACACAGATGAAAGAACAGGTTTCTAGAAACAGTAAGTTTTTTTTTTTTTCCAAACTTCGTTTTAACCCAGTTCTTAGTACCAAAGAGCACTCAAGAAAGGTCACTCCGTCCAATTTTTAACCTGAAGTCGTTAAATTATTATATGAATTCCGGACTGTGTACGGCCAAGAGACGGGATGTACAAATTACTTTTCTCAGACCTAGGTACTACCATCTGACTATAGCCAAATCTCACAATGGTTTCTTCGTCTGTTCTACAAAGGCGAATTACTAAGAATTATATGCCTTCCATTTGAGATGAGCACGGCAATGTTTTCTTAGACTATTATCTTATAGACATAAAGACCAGATGGTTCTGTCCCAGACATGCCAACATTGTAATAGAAACACTTACTTATTTTGGTGTCTACATAAACTTCAAAAGGTCTGTTTGACCGCCCTCGCAGGGCGCTTACCAAAATCAATGTCTTCCGCAAGGACATACTAGGATACATGGAGGAATCACAAGCGTCCATACATACCTACTTATGCTCACGACTCTTATCCCCGAAGGGATAGCCAGAGACCAGGCAATGAGGACCGCAAAAGCAGTCCTCTGCCATAGTCTACGTTTCACCAAATGATAATTGCACATGTACGTGACAAGTGATGAGCCTATCGCCGCTCTATACTTTTGGATGTATGTGCAATCTATGGTCCGTTAGTCGCATTTTACGATACCTAAGAGAAGAAATTGGGCGGTAAAATAGACTCTACCTTACGATGTAGTTAAATGTATTGGTAGCTAAAAATTATCAGAAACACCAATACATATACCTCCACCAACATTCTTTTTGACAACCGTTGCTTCAGGATTGGGGGGTCACAACTCAACAATTCTGCCCTATCGGGAAGGTGGAGTGCATCCCAACAAAGCTGCACTGCAATCAAAAAGAAAAGCGGGCTGTTCTAAGTCTTAGAATTACAAGCATCGAACACGAAGCCTGCGACAATTTTATTTTAATCCTCCAAATTGCCAACCAACAAATGACCACCAACCAAATTGTGGTCAAAATTCATTACATTCCAGGGAAATTAAACAGCCATGCAGATCAACTGTCTCGACATAGCCAAGCTCTAGAGTGGCATCTACTGCCAGAATTCACACAAACGATATTCGCGAAGTGGGCCTGGCCAGTAATTGACCTGTTTGTATCCAAGAACGCTCGAGTAGTGGGTAAACTATGCAGATTTATCTCAATGATTACGAAGCGATGTTTCACAGTGCTTTCAGCCTGAAGTAGAACGCTTCCCTCTGGCTTGGAAATTCGCACCACCTTCCCTCATCCCCCGGGTGCTAGCACACCTCAACAGCAATTTATATGATTTTGGTACCCCTTGCTGCCTCACTCACAGTATGGAATTCGAAACGTAGACGCCTGGTAGACATAACCACAGGCCTGCCAACCTCCAAGGTTCAAGACATGACGTTGAAATTTGGTGTGCTTAAATGATATTTCGTTATGGAACCACAAGCAAATTTCCCTGCTCAAGCGTCCGGTTATTATAAAACATATGAGCACTTGTGCTTGGTCCAGTAGTACAGGAAGGGCGTAAGCAGCAGCAGCGGCGCCATCCACACGAGGAACGCGTACCAAATGGGTCCAGTCAGTCAAGTTTTTGGCAGATTTACACTTAATATTTTAAATCTTTCTTAAAATACTATACACTACTATAAATTGTCGTGTCTCCTTTATGCAGCGCACAATTGTATGGAAATCTTAGTGACGAGGTAATAGTTAAATATGTTTTAAAATCAATCTCAATTAAACATTTAAAAACAACAAAACCTTCTTTTTCCAGGTTTTAGTAATATTAGTCTGTATTTCAAACGTAGGGTCAACTAGATTTCAAACAGCTCGTAACACTGCAATATTATTGTCGCATTGCTCCTTTGTTACCTTGCTGTGGACACCAAACATTATTTTGTTCAGGACAATGCAGTAACATTAAGGCGACAGTTTGGGTCAAAGATTGACTGTAGGGACTACAGACAAACACGCTGGAAATTGCTACTGGTTAAAAGGATCAATAAATATTGTACAAAATGGCTAAACTAATTTATTTAAAACTTCGAGTGGTTCACCTACACCTGTTTCAAGCACTGTGGTAGCTATAGATGGATATTACAGCCACACCTGGTTGTGTTTTACTCCGCTGTAGCATCTACAAACTAGATTGATATGATTTACCCATTGAGAATATACTAACTATTGCTAATTGAGGATTAGTTAATACTTTTCAGAAGGTTTATTGTCATGAAATATTGATTCAGGCGTCACGAAGTTTTTCATTTTTTATTTTTACCCTGTAAAGTGATTGAAATCAAATAGTAAACAATATTTATTTCCTTATAATAATGTTTACATGGTTTACAAGCTAAATTATTTGATTTTTCATCAATGACTGGCCAATTATTTTCTTACATGACTTAAATTGTTAATAATGAGTACTTAATTAAATCTCTTATTATTTCTTTTTGTTTAAACCATAATCATATGATTAACTCTCTCGCACTTATAGTTTAATTTATTTCTCACATTGGCGTTTTCACCAGGCGATAACAAACAGGTCTCAATATTATAAGCTTCTAATGACGGTCAAGTGTTTAATAGACGCGTTTTACCTGAAATAAAACGCATATTAAATACTTACCTCATTAGAAGCTTAGTTTTTATTTCCGCCTGGTGCTTAATGCATATTTCGACGCAATGATGAACAAATGGGCACGGGGGTGAAATCTCCTGGTTCCCCCACCGCGCCACCTGGTGACGCCACTGAGTGGGATGAGCGAGAGAGACAGCGATATACCGGCAGAAAGAGAAGGAAAATACGACGGGAAACGGATATGCCTATCTCAATATTATAAGCTTCTAATGAGGTAAGTATTTAATATGCGTTTTATTTCAGGTAAAACGCGTCTATTTTTTCTATTACTTTTATAATTTCTATTATTATTTTTACAACTACTACCTAGCTATACTTCTAACGATTTTATATTATATTCTCGTAGTAGTATTAGCAGTTACTCCATTAAGTAAGTAAGTACCTATCTACCAACCTAAATTCAATTCAAAAATTTGTTTACGCTTACACCAATTATCTAGCTAGACCAAGATGAGTATTTTTTGAAACTCGTTAATATGGTAAGACAACGGATAAATATACATAAAAAATATCCAGACTGGAAATCAGTTTAGAAAAACAGTCTTTCTCTTAATTGACCCGACCGGGAATTGAATCCGGGTCCTCAGAGATGGCGCGACGCTAGACCCGGCGGCGGGCGTGCTAATCACTTGACCACGGAGGTCGTCAACCTAGTTAGGTGCAACACAAGTTAGGTGCAGGTACAAGTAAATTGTAATAATATTGGTAAGTACTTAATAATTGTAGGTGACTTCTACTAGAATTGATGTTATAATAGGTACTTAAGACTTAACTAAGTAAATAGGTACCTACTTACCTACGTACGTAGACATACAGACGCGGGGGGACTTTGTTTTATAATAAGTAGGAAGGTAGGTACACTAGGTAGGTAGTGATGAATGATGTTAGTGTTATTACGAGTACCTACTTACCTACCTACTTCAAACGTCGAGAGTGATTTAGGTACCTTCATTCATGACGAAACTGAACTGCAATTATAGAAAAACTGCTTCTGACGAAAGTGGAATCTGACGGACGTTTATTAAATCTATATACTATGTGTAAATCGTGTAATACAGAAAGTAGGTAAGTAATAGAATATTAATAAAATAAATAAATAAAACTTTCCTACAATCACACCAATTATCTAGCCCAAGAGAAGCTTCGAAGAATCTCGTTAAATGGTTACTAGACAACGGATAAACATAATTAAAAATTGAATACTTAAATTCATACTTATTATACATAGAAAACACCCAGACCAGAGACAATTTAGATGAACAACAATTTCTAAATTGACCCCACCGGGGATCGAACCCGGGACCTCAGAGATTGGCTACACCATGAAAACCGGTGTACAAACCACTCGACCAAGGAGGTCGTCAGATATTATATAAAGTAGGCAATTACTTTTCTGGATCGCTGGGCAATGAGAAGAAACTTTTATCAGTTTGTTTTTGGTTATTACCACAGCCGTATCCACAACAATAATGAAAACCGGGCATGATTACTCGTGCGTGTACTCGTAAGTCGTAGGTAGAGATGGGTTAATAGCCGGATTGTTTGGATTATTAGCGATTATAATCCATTAATAGCCATTATTAGCCATCCATTGGCTAATAACCCCGCTATTAATAGTTTCATACAATTTCAACAGACGTTCTGTTTACAGTCACAAAAGTTAAGCTTTGCGCAGGTAGAGTAATTGATGGGAGACCAGAAGCGACCTCGGCGAACATTGCTTAACTTTCGCGATCGAAAACCTCGAGATTATATGAACTTACGGTCACCCATCCCTTTGGCGACCTCGGCGAACATTACTTAACTTTAGCGATCGAAAACCTCTAGATTTTATGAACCTACGGTCACCCATCCCTTTGGCGACCTCGGCGAACATTGCTTAACTTTCGCAATCGAAAACCTCGAGATTTTATGAACTTACGGTCACCCATCTCCTTGGCGACCTCAGCGAACATTGCTTAACTTTCGCGATCGAAAACCTCTAGATTTTATGAACCTACGGTCACCCATCCCTTTGGCGACCTCGGCGAACATTGCTTAACTTTCGCAATCTAAAACCTCGAGATTTTATGAACTTACGGTCACCCATCTCCTTGGCGACCTCGGCGAACATTGCTTAACTTTCGCGATCGAAAACCTCGAGATTTTATGAACCTACGGTCACCCATCCTCTTGGCGACCTCGGCGAACATTACTTAATTTTCACGATCGAAAACTCGAAATTTCTATGTACCTACGAGTGATGTATAGTGTAAAAATAGATAAAAACTGTATAAGCATCTTCCATTAATTCGCTTATTGTCGCGATCATGAAATGAAAATCATTACTATTTGTTACTAGTATCAGGTAAGTAAAATTTTACATTTAGTATTAAATGCTCTAAAGTCCCCAGAACACAGTGGCGTGTGATGGCACACTGCTGGCCATCGCCAATTGTAGACAACTGTAGGCCACGATTACGTCGCGTTCACACAATGGTGTATGCTGGCCCACTGCTCATTGCTGCCTGGTAGTGGTGGGGAATATATATTTTTTTGTGAATCGATTCAAAACTTTAAATCGATATTTGATATCGGATTCTGAAACTGTATAATATTTTAATATCGGTGATATCGGTACCTATCGACCATATCTATCACTGTATAGTATATTAATAAAGGATTCGTAAAATTTTACTTACCTGATGATGATACTAGTAACAAATAGGTAGTAATGATTTTAATTTCATGAAATTTTCACAAGCACATTTGTTTGTTAAAAAGATCGATCATTGATAATTAAATAAAAATCAGCGATACGGTACAATATTCTTTTAACTGATCAGTAGTTTTAACTGATCAGTTATTCAACTGATCAGTTTAACTGACCGTGAGTGTCGCTTTACAAGGCGAAGCAAGTTGATAGGCAAAAATAATGAAACATGATGCAAGTAGAAACTTTGTAATGGATCGTCCCTTGATGAAAATGAAAAATGTTTATTTCAACATAATAGCATAATACAGGATTATACAGTGTACCTCATAAAAATGTACTTCCTACTTTGTTGTCAAGATATATCAGTATTTTACCTGTGACATCAACACTAAAAAAAAATTCTTACGTTGATACCAGTACGATTAACAAGAAAAATAGCCTCATCTTATCCTAAAGTTACCTACATAAAATTAAGTTTATTAAGTATTTTAAGTTATATAAAACAAACATAATGTAAAAATATGAATTTGAATGGATATGTACATAATATAATATTATATGTATTTATAAAATACGTTTGTGCCTTACGTATCGCATCACTATCCAATTTCAATCCCAGTACACACACAGTGGCGTGTGATGGGATGGGCCATGCTTGGCCACTGCCGGCCATCGCCATCACAGACTTAGTAGAGATGATCGCCATTGTGTAGACGGGGTAGATGGTGTACAGTGGCGAGCAATTGTCGACAGTGGCGCGCAGTGGCGCGCGATGGCACGCAATCGGAAAGTTGTCGGTTTTTGGGCACACATCAAAGGGAATCGTGGCGTCTAGTCAGAGAATATATACACTACCGTGAAAAGAAGCGACACTTAAGCATGTGTGCTCGTAAAATCGCTCGCTGCTATGTGTGGGTGTCTGGATCTGCGCGGAGGCCTTGCGCGGCGCGCGGGGTATGGGCGGGCGGCCTGGAGGTCGCCTCGGCTGAGGGCTGAGTCGAGCGAGCGAGCGTCTGTATTGCGCACCGCACGGCACAGACTGACCTACACAATCCGGTTTATATCATTTGGCTAATAATGGATTAAAAGCAGTTAATAGCCATTAATAGCTGATTTCGGATGGTAACCCTGCTATTAATGTTACAGTAATGATTAAAAATATCGCGACAATGAGCAAATAAATGGAAGATGCTTATACAGTTTTTATCTATTTTTACACTATACATCACTCGTAGGTACATAGAAATTTCGAGTTTTCGATCGTGAATATTAAGTAATGTTCGCCGAGGTCGCCAAGAGGATGGGTGACCGAAGGTTCATAAAATCTAGAGGTTTTCGATCGCAAAATTTAAGCAATGTTCGCTGAGGTCGCCAAGGGGATGGGTGACCGTAAGTTCATAAAATCTAGAGGTTTTCGATCGCGAAAGTTAAGCAATGTTCGCCGGGGTCGCCAAAGGGATGGGTGACCGTAAGTTCATATAATCTCGAGGTTTTCGATCGCGAAAGTTAAGCAATGTTCGCCGAGGTCTCTTACTGGTCTCTTATCAATTACTCTACCTGCGCAAAGCTTAACTTTTGTGACTGTAAACAGAACGTCTGTTGAAATTGTATGAAACTATTAATAGCGGGGTTATTAGCCAATGGATGGCTAATAATGGCTATTAATGGATTATAATCGCTAATAATCCAAACAATCCGGCTATTAACCCATCTCTACCTACGACTTACGAGTACACGCACGAGTAATCATGCCCGGTTTTCATTATTGTTGTGGATACGGCTGTGGTAATAAATAACTAAAAACAAACTGATAAAAGTTTCTTCTCATTGCACAGCGATTCAGAAAAGTAATTGCCTACTTTATATTAATATTCTATTACTTACCTACTTTCTGTATTACTCGATTTACACATAGTATATAGATTTAGTAAACGTCCGTCAGATTCCACTTTCGTCAGAAGCAGTTTTTCTATAATTGCATTTCAATTTCAACATGAATGAAGGTACCTAAATCACTCTCGACGTTTGAAGTAGGTAGGTAAGTAGGTACTCGTAATAACTAACTAACTAACATCATTCATCACTACCTAAGATCATAGAAGGGAAATCACTACCTACCTAGTGTACCTACCTAGGGGCCGTCCATTAATCACGTGATGTTTTTTTCAGCATTTTTTAACCCCCCCTTCCCCTGGGTGATATGTGGTGAGGTTTAAGTCAACCCCTCCCCCCCCTCCCACCCAAAATCACGTGTATTTTTTAGTACCTACAAAAATCTTATAATTTTTTTACAACTGGTGGAATTTTGCAACTCAAATTTGAAGCACATTTCTTCAACCGATTGAGCTGAAATTTTGCATACATGTGTAAATCGTGTGACAATGCAATATTATGATGACATGGTGCTGATCTGATGATGAAGCTGAAAGGTGGCCATAGGAACTTCACAATGAAACGACACAACCTCATCGAGTTTGGGCTCGTTTGAATCGTCTTGACGAGTAGTTTGTCTTTCAATGGTAACCAGGGTCTGATGATGGAGCTGGAAGGTGGCCATAGGAACTCTGTAATGAAACAACGCAACCCCATCGAGTTTCGCCTCGTTTCATTCATCTTGACGAGTACTTTGTTTTTAAATGGTTACCAGGGTCTGATCTGATGATGGAACTGGAAGGTGGTCATAGGAACTACGTAAAGAAACGACGCAACCCCATCAGGTCTCAGCTCGTTTGATTCGTCTTGACGAGTAGGTACGTTAGTGCTAGATGGTAACCAGGGTCTGTTGATGGAGCTGAAAGATGGCCATAGGAAGTCAGTAACTAAGCGACACAACCGGATCGAGTTTAATTCGTCTTAATGGGTAGACCGTTTTTGATGGGTGGTGGTTTGGTGGACGTGAATAAATCATGTATACCTACACGTTCAGTGAGAAGAACAGATAAAAAACGTGTCCAAGGATAACTAAAAAGTAAAAAATAAATTAAAAGTTAAAAAACTTTTTTAAAAACAAGCTTATATTTAACGTTGTTACTTAATTTATATTATATAAAAGTTTGTCGCAAAATTAACTATTTAATTAAGTGCTATAAGTATACTTATGTTTAAATAAACAAGTAAATTAAATACCTTGATGTGATTTATTTTAACTAAGTATAAAAATTTTCAATCTAAGAAAATACGAGTACTTAAATCTCGCGGCAACCTTTTAAGTATATCATATAAATGGTGTAATGACGTTATATGTTGTTAGTAAAAGTTTATTTTTTTTCTTTTTAGCACTCTTAAATAAAAGCTTGTTTATTAAAAAGGTTTTTTACTTTTAATTTTAAGAATATTATCTTTATATAAAGGTATAAAGTTTAATCTAATTTTATTCGAGAAAATTAAGGACCATGATAAAAATGTCTTAGAAAGGAAAGGTTGCAGGTTGTTTTTTTTTACGGCGAGTCATCACATTACACGCCGCTTTCGGTTTAGAAATCGCGCGTTTGCCTAAAAAATAAATACACGTGATATTTTTCTACACCCCCCCTCCCCCCTTGTGATATTTCGTGATTTTTGCCGAACCCCCTCCCCCCCTTTCGAGCCGCACGTGATTAATGGACGGCCCCCTACCTACCTACTTATTATAAAACAAAGTCCCCCCGCGTCTGTATGCCTACGTACGTAGGTAATTAGGTACCTATTTACTTAGTTAAGTCTTATAGTGCGACATAAAAGAGTAGAAATTAAATAATCCAGAACTAAATTCACTCATTTTTTGGCAACATTGATTATCTGTCATTAATGTCAAGTGGTTGTTTAACTCTGTCCGTGGTTACGATATAAATTGTTGTTTTAGTGATATTTCTACATTCCTGGATTTAAAACACTGATAACATGATTATGACCATCCGTGGCAGTTCTCGTAACATAATATATAAGGTTTTTTTTGAGAGGTTTGGCAGAATTTCAATACGGAACTTTGTTACGTAATCTGGATGATATTTACCAACGTACAGCAGATTATACTGGTAAGTAAGTTATAAAAGATGTTGAAAGTATAATTATCTAAAATATGCCTATGCGCAATCGGTTAAATTCCGTGAAACAATCAGTATTTTTAAATATTTTTAAAAGTTTTGGGGTTATGATATTACAAACAAAATTGTTGGTTATTATAGTTCGACTCGAGAATCTTGAACTTTTGAATTTATTGGGACTTTTTATCAAGTTAAGGGGTAGAGTGTGGTAAGTATAGTAAATTATGTGGGTTGGCTTTTGAATCGAGTCGCCTGAATTTGAAGAAACTAACACTGTGAGGGGGTCTTAGGGGTTCTTAAATAAAGGTTTATTAACATTTTAGCTGCCGCTGTTGCGTTAAAATATTTAAAATATATAAATATAAATATAACTATAATCACGAAAAATTACACGTTTTTAGGTAATACAATACCATATTAACAGAACCGAAGTGTGGGGACGGGTGGGGGGGCGCAGCCCTCCCTACGAGGGGGGCTCGGGGGGCGAAGCCCCCCGCCATGAAAAAAGTCTAAAGAGTTAATTAGGTTAGGTTAGTAAGTATGTTGACCAAAACGCGCGAGCCGAGCGAGCGAAGCGAGCGTGCCGCGGGAGCGGAACAATATTAAAGTGGGGGGTACTCTCTCCTCCCCTCCCGTTCCCCCACCAGTTAAGGAGACTCGATTCAAAAGTTTTACCATGATACATAACCTTAAAATACAAGAAAATTAACATAACTTAAAAACTATTTGTTTGCGGCAGGAGGGGTAAATGGGGGGGTGAGCCTCCCCCCACTCCTTACCTTCACCACCCCCACCCCGATTCAGGCGAAACGATTCAAAAGTTTTACCAATTATGTTTATAACTCAGTCCATAGGACTGAACAATTTTGGTTTTGTTATTTTTTATGCATATGTTTTTATTGTTCTAGGTGTGTCTGAAAGTACTGTGCGGAGAATAGCTAAACAAGGCTCCGAAAATGGAGGAAAATTTTCGACTCCCGCTAAACACAGAAAGGGTCGACTCACAAAGGAACTCGATGACTTTGATATGTGTGCAATCCGTCAGAAAATTATTTTTTTTACACTTAAAAAAGAAATACCAACAATATGCAAATTAATAGCTCAATTAAGGCAACTTATTGGCTATGATGGAAGCCGCGAGCATTTGCGAAACTTGAAGAGTATCTTTACTTTAATTTATTAGTTTTATATCTAAATAAAAATAATTTATAAGTACATTGGCTGTTTTCATTAAGTACTACATACAAACTACTCAAATTAATTATTTTAACGACCTCCTTAGCTGAGAGGCGAGCACCCCGGACTTGGCGTCGCCATCTCTGAGGTCCCGGGTTCGATTCCCGGTTGGGTTAATGTAGAAAACCAACTTTTCTATATGGTCTCGGATCTGGGTGTTGTGGTACCGTCGTTGTTTCTGATTTCTATAACATAAGTGCCTTAGCTACTTCCTTTATATCAGAGCAATGTGTAAGTGATGTTTTCCAATTATATAAAAATATTAAATAAAAACAAGTATCAAGAACAATTTGATCGACCTATCAGGGTTGCTATGTTAACGACAACAGCGCCCTCATTTATTTTCTACTCTTTTATGTCGCACTATAAGTACCTATTATAATATCAATTCTACTAGTCACCTACAATTATTAAGTACTTACCTATATTATTACAATTTACTTGTACCTGCACCTAACTAGGTTGACGACCTCCGTGGTCAAGTGATTAGCACGCCGTCGGGTCTAGCGTCGCGCCATCTCTGAGGTCCCGGGTTCAACTCCCGGTCGGGTCAATTAAGAGAAAGATTGTTTTTCTGAACTGATTTCCGGTCTGGATATTTTTTATGTATATTTATCCGTTGTCTTACCATATTAACGAGTTTCAAAAAATACTCATCTTGGTCTAGCTAGATAATTGGTGTGAGCGTAAACAAATTTTTGAATTGAAATTTGGTTGGTAGATAGGTACTTACTTACTTAATGGAGTAACTGCTAATACTACTACGAGAATATAATATAAAATCGTTAGAAGTATAGCTAGGTAGTAGTAGTAAAAATAATAATAAAAATTATAAAAGTAATAGAAAAAACAGAACATTTTGTTTTAAACGTAGGTATTTTAGTTGTAGGTATTATGAATAATACGTTGGTACCCGATTCGTTCCAAGAATCGATTCAGACGCCTACGATTCATTACGATCCAAAAAATCGCTTCAAAGAGAAAAATCATGCATGATGCATCCCTAATCGGCCATTGTGTAAACACCACCGGCCAACATACGCCACGATTCCTTTGATGTGTGCCCAAAAACCGACAACTTTGCCATTGCGCGCCACTGCGCGCCACTGTACACCATCTACCCCGTCTACACAATGGCAATGGCCGGCAGTGGCCAAGCATGGCCCATCACACGCCACTGTGTACTGGGGCCTTTAGGGTTAGAGGCCATTAAATTATTTCTGACACATTTATTTAAATGTCGAGCGTCAAAAGTACCAAAGAAGCAGTACAGTAATATATCTTATTGCCATCAAACTTCAAACCAAGTTTTTTCTGTAGAGATATTTCTTGCTTTCGATGCACTCAAAAAGTCTGAACCTAAATCTGATACTATTGCCCGTACATCTAATCCAATTTCTATTAAAGTCCCTATGACTTTATCCAACCACGAAAGTAATTCTGGATAATTTTTACACTCCGCTGTCAAAGCATAACTTATTGGTTGTTTCCAATTTAAAAACATGCCATGACCCAGAACCCAACAGCGTTTTTTGCGGAGATGGATGTCAACACATTATTTTTTCAACTAAGTCCATGATTTCATGTAAGCCGTGTATTTTATCTTTACTGGGTTCATAACAAAGATTGGTTTTTAATGACATAGCATCAACGCATAAGGTAAGTAGGTACCTACATATTTTTTCTTTGTTATCCATTTGTAACGTTTTTAAATTTAAAGCATTTAAAAAATGGCTATTAAACCTGTAGAAATTGGGATCTACATCCTCTGAAGCGTTATTGAGGGTAAATGAAGAAACTGCTGCAGAGTTCTGGTTCTTTTTGGAAGGAGTCTGGTAATTTCAAATGTGGAATAGCATTTTCTTTCAACATTTTCGTTATTTTATAATGATCGTTACCGAAGTGATCACAACAAACGCGCTGAGTTAATTTTCTACTTTTGGATGTCTCCAGTAGGTCCTCCCGCCGAATCACAGATAGCCATACTGCTAATCTACAAACATAAAATAATGGCACCTAGGTATTATGTCCGGTTCCCTAACTCGAAATACGGTCCTAAATTATCGTTGATAAATTTTATTATCATCCATTAACTTAATAAAAATTAAAAAAAACAGTGTTTCTTTTCCTTTCTTGCTTCATTTATAGGAAAATGACAAGAGTTTGAGTAACAATTTGACACCTAATTCATGGTACAAGTATGGGTTCCCGAGTTACTGGTCACTGCGTATGACTCCACAAAAAAGTAACTCTTTTTACCACTACACTACAGCGAAGCAAAGGAAGGGTAATGATTATGACATCTATGTTTCTATGTATCTCATAACAATAACAAGGTATGTATGCATCATGTATCTATGTAAAGATGTTAGAGCGAAGCGTAAAAACTACTACAGCTATTTTTGCTAATAAGGCATTAAAAGTTTTGTTTTTACCAATGGTTTAGCGTATAAAAGCACGAAGCACGGAATCTGGCATTTGTTGCTATAAGTACCGGGATTCAAGCAACTTATTAAAACTACCAGTCAAGTTCAGTGAAAGTTATTAATTTATAATTTGGTACCTATTTTAATTAAAATTGCAGGTATATCCCCCGCACTTACAGGGGCCAGTACAGGGAAGCCCTGACTTCCTACATAGGCATGCAGCTGCGGCAGGAACACTTCAACTTTACAGATGCTGAGGTTTCTTTGATCGTCCCTAATGAAGTCCAAACACTATCTTTTTTCCAACCCCAATTCTGGAGGATTGGACGGACGGAGTTGCGGTCGGTGGTTTAAAGATCTTATTTACCACCAGTGTTCGCCACATGGAAGATCTGCTGCTAAGGGTTAACCGCAGCAAGACAAAGATGATGATCGTTGACCGTGTGAATAACAACTCGCCAGAAGCTACACAAATTTTGAACTGTGATGTGGGCCAATCATACATCTACTTAGGAGCGCTGATTACTAATAACGGCGGATGCGCAGACGAAATTAAGCGGCGTATGGCGATTGCTAGGTCTTCGATGGACAGGCTCAAAAAGATATGGAGAAACCGCAACATAACTAAAGCCACGAAAACCCGGCTCGTCAGATCAATAGTGTTTCCCATATTCTTGTACGCCTCGGAAACATGGACGGTGCATGAAAGTGAGAGGAGGAAGATAGACGCCCTCGAAATGTGGTGCTGCAGACGGATGCTTGGAATATCGTGGACAGAATTTCGTAGGAACGTCTCTATACTACAGGAGCTCGGCATCAAGTGGCGTCTCTGCTCTATTGTCCAAGCTCGCATACTGTCTTTCTTTGGGCATGTGTCTCGGCACGGTGGTGCCTCAATCGAGCGGCTTGTAGTACATGGTAGAGTTTAGGGCACCCGACCGCGCGGTAGATCGCCGATGAGATGGACAGACCACCAGGTTAGAGCAGCCGTGGATCTTGTATCTGTGCACTAGGAAGGCGGCTGCCAGAGATGAATGGCGACGCGTTGTAAGGCGGGTTACTACTGCTGAAGTGACGACCAAGACCACTCTGTCAAAAGTGTAAAGACTAAGAAGAAAGAATGTATACCAATAACAATTACGAGTATTAAAAGGTCGGATGTTTACCATACGATTTCGGTCTAGCGATCGTACCTATGTTGTCGTATATCGTTAAAAACTTCAAATAATCGTACACTGAAAGAACAAAAAGGTTGATTTTGCACGGGTTGGCGACACATTAGTTGAATTAACAAAGTGATGGGTTAAAGCAACATGAACAAATTGTTGTTTTCACAGAAAAGTTTTTGTTGGTATGAAAACAGTTGTTTTTACCTATTTGTACACGTTGGCGTAACAATTTATGCATAATTCAATAGGTAATTGTTGATTTTACTGTTCAAGTTGTTGAAATAACCATTTTTAAAGTTAAATTTACAAAATAAATACGTTAAAACAACAAAAGATATTCAACCATTTGTCGATTACCAGAAGCAACAAAATAAATTTGTAAATTATGCCTATTCCCAATAGTTGATTTAATGTAAATTTTAATGTTGGAACCAAGCTGATTGGCATAACCCTTTCAAATGTTTGTCTCAACCGATCCACAAACAGTTGGGATAACAATATAAGCAGGTAAAAACCACAGCAAGACATAAAGTTAAACCAACACGTTCGAATGGTTAAACGAACACCCGAATGATGGTTAAAATAATGATTTAAATTCTATACAAAAAAAGTAATTGACACGACCCATTAAAATGTTTGTTTTAACCGTGACACAAATAGCTAAGATAACAGTATTAAACAGGTAAAAACAACAGCAACACATAAAGCTTAATCAATATGTTCGAATGGTAAAACTAACTCAAGAGCAAGGGTTAAAATAACAACATAAATAGGTTAAGACCTATACAAAAAAAAACGATTGACACAACCCTTTCAAGTGCTTGTTTCAACTGTCACACAAACCGTTGGGATAGCAATGTACACCGGTAAAAACAACACCAACAAAAAAATTTAAATTAACCTGTTTGAATGTTTAAACTAGCCCTTCAGAGTGTTTGATTTAACCGTCACATAAACAGTTGGGATAACAATATAAACAGTTAAAATCAACAGCAAGATTTATAACTAATTCAACAAATTCGGATAGTTAAACTAACTCACGAGCTAGGGTTAAAATAAATATATAAACAGGTTAAGTCCTGTACAAAAATTATCGATTGACACGACCCTTTGAAATGTTTGTTTTAACCGTCACACAAACAGTTGAGATAACAGTAATCAACAGGTAAAAGCAACAGCGACACATAAAGCTTAATCAATATGTGCGATAGATAAAATTAACTCAAGAGCAAGGGTTAAAATTCTCTTTCAAATGTTAGTATTAACCATCACACAAACAATTGGGATAGCAACATAAACAGGTAAAAACAACACCAAGCCAAAAAACTAAATCAACAAGTTTGAATGGTTGAGCTAACGCTTACGAACGTATGTTATAACCGTCACACGAACAGTTGGGATAGCAATAAAACAGGTAAAAACAACAGCAACACATGAGGCCAAATCAACATGTTTGAATCGATAAACTAACTCACGAGCTGGGGTTAAAATAATAATATAAACAAGTTAAGTCCTACACACAAAAAAAACGATTCACACCATTCACTACCCTTTCAAATGTTTGTTTTAACCGTTACACAAACAGTTGGGATAGCAATATAAACAGGTAAAAACAACACCAAGACAAAAAACTAAATCAACAAGTTTGAATGGTTGAGCTAACGCTTTCGAATGTATGTTAGAACCTTCACACGAACAGTTGGGATAGCAATAAAACAGATAAAAACAACAGCAACACATGAGGCCAAATCAACATGTTTGAATAAATAAACTAACTCACGAGCTAGGGTTAAAATAATAATATAAACAAATAACGTCCTAAACAAAAAAACGATTCACACAACCCTTGCTAGTGTTTGTTTTAACCGTTACACAAACAGTTGGGATAGCAATATAAACAGGTAAAAACAACACCAAGACAAAAAACTAAATCAACAAGTTTAAATGGTTGAGCTAACGCTTTCGGATGTATGTTAGAACCGTCACACGAACAGTTGGGATAGCAATATAAACAGGTAAAAACAACACCAAGACAAAAAACTAAATCAACAAGTTTGAATGATTGAGCTAACGCTTTCGAATGTATGTTAGAACCGTCACACGAACAGTTTGTTTTAACCGTTACACAAACAGTTGGGATAGCATTATAAACAGGTAAAAACAACACCAAGACAAAAAACTAAATCAACAAGTTTGAATGCTTGAGCTAACGCTTTCGAATGTATGTTAGAACCGTCACACGAACAGTTAGGATAGCAATAAAACAGGTAAAAACAACAGCAACACATGAGGTCAAATCAACATGTTTGAATGGATAAACTAACTCACGAGCTAGGGTTAAAATAATAATATAAACAAATTACGTCCTAAACAAAAAAAACGATTCACACAACCCTTGCAAGTGTTTGTTTTAACCGTTACACAAACAGTTGGGATAGCAATATAAACAGGTAAAAACAACACCAAGACAAAAATATAAAATCAACAAGTTTGAATGGTTGAGCTAACGCTTTCGAATGTACGTTAGAACCGTCATACGAACAGTTGGGATAGCAATAAAACAGGTAAAAACAACAGCAACACATGAGGCCAAATCTGCAGTGAAAACGCAGATTGGTGGAAATAAATATATATTTAAATAGACAGAGATGAACAGTCGTAGCAAAAGTTTGTGACAACAGTGTGTCAAAATAAGAGTCTATCAACATTCAAATACTTACATGACAACACTATAAAAAACAGCCAGTGTCCTTATTTTAGTAAATAGTTTTTACACCTTCCCGTAATAAGGACACCATGTATCTAAGTAAATAAAACTAACAAACACAATACTATACACACCTTAAAACTATAAACACAAGACATTTTTAAAACAAATTGATAACTACATACAACACGTAATACAAACAAATGACGGCACAAATAAAGTAACATTACAAACAAAACTAACTTAACCCTAACAATTTTATGCACTTCTGATGTTTGATTTTGGGCAGAGGTTTTGTCAAAACATCAGCAGGCATGTGATTTGTGGGGATGTAATGTAATGAGATGAGTGTGTCGTCCAAACAAGTGCGTATGAAATGATACCTAATGTCAATGTGTTTGGATCGAGAATGATAACTGTTGCTGTGAGCGCTTTAGAGCACTTTGATTATCACAGAACAGTTTTATGGGTGTGACTGTGTTCATGAGATTATTTACAATGGACTTTATGTAGATAGCCTCTTTACATGCATCGCTCAGTGACATGTATTCGGCTTCCGTCGTCGAGAGAGCAACCGTACGCTGTTTGCGGGACTCCCAAGATATGGGTGCTCCACTGAACGTAAATACGTACCCTGTGTACGACCGACGATCTACGAGACACGACCCGTAATCGGCATCCGCGTAGCCCGCAATGTTGAGGCTCGATGTTTTGTCGTCTTGAAATCGTAGACCCATTGATTTTGTCGCTTTAAGATAGCGAACGACCCGCTTAGCGGCTCGCCAGTGCACCTCCCCGTAATGTGTGTTGAATTGGCTGAGAAGTGACACAGCATGAGCTATATCAGGTCTCGTGCCTATAGCAACATACATTAGGGAGCCGATGAGCTGCTGGTATGGAAGATCTGGGCGTTCGGCTTCTTTGTCAGGTAAAATCAGCTTGAGTCCAGGTTCAAGAGGTGTTGAGACAGGAATGGCGTCGTTCATGCCAAATTTATGTATTAGTTTCTCTATGTAACTGGTTTGGTCAAGTGTAAACGTCCCTCCGGCTTGTGTTACACGCATTCCAAGACAGTCTTTTAATTGGCCTAAATCTTTAACGATGAACTTTTTCTGTAGCTCCTTTTTGAAGTCATTTTTCATATATTCATTGTTGCTAAAAAGAAAAAAGTCATCAACGAATACAGCGACAATTAAAAGATCACTTTTATTTCTCTTGAAGTATACACAATGCTCAGTCTCAAGTTGTGTCATTGAGAGACACGCCATGGCTTCACGAACTTTTAGGTTCCATTGCCTCGGAGCCTGTTTTAAGCCATATAGTGACTTTTTAAGAAGACACACTTTATTTTTGTCTTCAGGAGCATAACCTTCAGGTTGCTCCATGAAGATTTCCTCTTCCAACTCGCCATTCAGGAAGGCAGTCTCCACATCCATGTGGTCAACTTTTAAATTCAATTTAGCTGATAAAGCCAGTAGGATTCGGATGGATGATAGTCTTGCGACTGGTGAAAAAGTTTCACCGTAGTCCATGCCATAGACTTGTGTGAAGCCTTTTGCTACAAGTCTAGCTTTGTACTTTACTATTTTTCCATCAGTGTCCCTCTTTATTTTATAGACCCATTTATTTTTTATTATTTTTCTATCGTTAGGTCTGTCCACTAAAGTCCACGTTCTATTTTTTATGAGACAATCATATTCAGCATTCATAGCTTTAATCCATTCATTTTTTCTAGCATCTTCCAAAGCTTCTTTATATGTCTCCGGTTCGGAATGAGAAGAAACCAAATAGAGAGATGATCCATTATTCGCTGGAAAACGAATTGGAGGTCGACGCTCTCTAGAAGGATATCGACTCTCACTTTCTTCGGAAGTAACAACAGCTGGTTCAGGTTCGAGTTGTGGTGTCACTGGCGGTGGTTCTGAAAAAGTAACGATTGGAACCTCTGCAGGTATAACCTCAACAGAACACTGATCTTGAATGGGAACTGATGGCTGTAATTCACGCGTGGACGTGGGAGTCACATCTTCTATAAACAGAGAACTTGAATTGGATGAAGATGAATGTGGAGTAGTGGATTCGTGGATATCAACAACATATGGAGTCGTTACTCTTGGGGGACTATCGTTAGAAAGTTGACTTGGAGTTGTCGTAGGACTTGTCAGAGACTTATTTTCAATGAAAATTACGTCTCGGGCAATAATAACATTCTTCGGGTTCCGAGTATCGATTAAACGATAACCTTTTGAGTGTTCGGCGTACCCTACAAATATACACTTTTGTGTCTTGGCGTCAAGTTTCTTGCGCTTTTCCTCTGGAATAAGCACGTGAGCTTCACAACCGAAAACTCTAAGATGAGAAAGGTTCACCTTAGTACCAGTCCAGACTTCCTCGGGAATCCTGTTGTTGAGCGCTGTAGTGGGGGAACGATTCTTGAGGTAAATCGCTGAACTTACGGCTTCTCCCCAGTAGGCTCTTGGTAGACCAGCATCTTCAAGCATTGACCGCGCTTTTTCTATGACAGTACGGTTTACTCTTTCCGATAATCCATTCTGCTGTGGATTATATGGTACAGAAGTTTGGTGAATAATTCCATTATCTTTTAAAAAATTCGACATTGGTCGATTAACAAATTCTCCACCGCAATCTGACCGGAGTATTTTAATTTTGAGACCTGTTTGGTTTTCAACCAAACTACGAAATTCGACAAACTTATTAAAAACTTCGTTTTTATGTTTTATAAGATAACCGAAAATTTTTCGTGAAAAGTTGTCGGTAAAAGTTAATAAATATAGAGCACCTCCAAAGGAATGCGTACTCATCGGTCCACAAACGTCAGTGTGAATGAGCTCTAATTTATTACTTGACTCCTTCATTACAGGATATAAATGGTCTCTTTGATAATTTACCTCGTATGCAAGACACACACGGTTCGAATAATCTGTCTTTAAAGTCTATGCCCACTTGTTTATTTTTTAAGACGTTGACAGCTTTGTGATTCAAGTGTCCCAGGCGACGGTGCCATAGCAACGCTGTTTGTAAACAATTTGTCAAATTAGCTTGGTGGCAGACGTCAAGCTTGTACAAATTATTGAAATTGGATGCAGTTGCGACAATTTGTCCGGAAACTTTACAGTTTTCTTTTTGCAAAATTGTCGCACCACGCTGGGAAAATAAAACCACAAATCCGTCACGTACAAGAGAACTCACCGACATTAAATTGGATGCTAACTTAGGGACATAGAGCACATTTGAAATAGTACTCATATCATTATCGCTACTTAGAGGCAAACGCACAGTACCTGATCCTTCACAAAGAATCTGGTCATTGTTGGCAACGAAGATTGGTTTCAACTTCTTATGCAAGTTCTGGAAGCAGTCGGTATTGCGACACATGTGTGAAGTTGCTCCCGAGTCTAGAAGCCAATCTTGATTGTTTTGATGACCTGAGGGATATGGAGTGAAAGAAGATGAAAGTGTTATATCTGATGTAATATTAGTTTTTGAAACAATGTTTGAATTTTTATGTTTTCTTTTTCTACAATTTGAAATTACATGCCCAAACTTATTACAAAATTTACACTTTACTGATTTGGTGCTAGAGTTGGAGGCCGAAACTAATGCACTAGGGGAACAGGGGGAAGATTCTTCGCGGTGAAATTTCAGATCTTCTTTCAGAAGGCGCGTGGCCACTGAGTCGGAAGAAATATCAACACCGGAATTTTCTATCGCCATAATCAAGGGTTTGTATTCTTCTGTTAATCCCGTTAACATTATCACGCCCACAAACTCATCACTCAACCCAGCATCTATCTCCAGTAACTTCTCTTGTAAATCCCTGATGTAGTTAACATAGCTTTCCATGTCACCAAAGTTTGTCATCTTCGTGTTGAATAACTGCCTGAGCAAAGTTAGTTTTCGGTCGAGACCTCCGTCGGCATACTGGCACTGCAGTTTAGTCCACGTTTGTTTTGCTGTCTTTGCAGACTTGACCGTTGAGTAGATACGTGGAGCTACGCTTAGACAGATTTTCGCTCTAGTCTGTTCATCCAACCTTTTATAGTCTTGTCTCTCTGCTGCAAATATTTCTGGTGATTCGACGCACTTCCATAAGCCACAATCGACCAGGAACATTTTCATTCCGAAACTCCAGGACCCGTAATTGGAACGTCCTTCCAACTTTGGGATAGGTGGCACACCGCTGGCAATGACCGCTGGTCCAGCTTGAGCAGGAACAGAGGCATAACGGATATCACCCTGCGCTCGAGGGCGATCTTCAGCTGTAGGTGGCTTACTCATTTTTGCGTGAGATACTTTTGACCTGTAAGGTTAAATGCCTGGGCCCATAACCTGCAGTGAAAACGCAGATTGGTGGAAATAAATATATATTTAAATAGACAGAGATGAACAGTCGTAGCAAAAGTTTGTGACAACAGTGTGTCAAAATAAGAGTCTATCAACATTCAAATACTTACATGACAACACTATAAAAAACAGCCAGTGTCCTTATTTTAGTAAATAGTTTTTACAAAATCAACATGTTTGAATGGATAAACTATCTCACGAGCTAGGGTTAAATAATAATATAAATGAATTAAGTACTAAACAAAAAAAACGATTCACACGACCCTTGCAAGTGTTTGTTTGAACTGTCACACAAACAGTTAGGATACCTATCAATATAAACAGGTAAAAACAACAGCATGACAAAAAGCAAAATCAACGTGTTCGAATGATTGGGCTAACGTTTTCAAATGTATGTTGTTAAATTAAACGCTACCTAAATGCTAAATACGAGTAATCTGAGATAAAATTACTGTGTCACATACCTACCTACAATACAGACAAACCGACTTAGCGAAACTATATCTATATTTGTATTTGCTTTCGTATGTCTGGCTGTTCAGGTTTTCCGTCAATAGTATAGGTCACTCTCAACCGATTCTCGTGAAAATTTGTGAGCGAGTTCGATACCTATTTATAGTTAGGGCAAAATGCTTTTGTATGTCCGGCCCTATGATCTTGTTTTGGAAGATAACAAGATGAAAAGTTGAATTAAACGCCATACTTACCTACCTTAACAGTGTAAGTAGGTCCCTACTGTTAAACGAGCTTTGATTTTTTAATGGATTGTCGAAAACGGCTGTACTTAACGATTTCGATGTTTACGCTATAATTAATGCTTTAACAGGACACAAACTTCTCAAATGTTTGTTTTAACCCTTTCACAAATAGTTGAAATAACAATTTAAATAATTTGTGCTGATCTCCCGGCAACGTCGCAAATTACTATCTGCGCGCACTCAAGAAGCAAGGGCGTCTATTCACGAGAAGTTCGGCTATGCGATTCTCTAAGCGACACAGACGCAGCGCGCATGGCGGTGATCTGCTTTCTCTTTCCAATTCTATGAATATACAAGAGACAGAGTTAATTCTCAGCGCTGCGGCAGCCGAACTTAGAGAATCGCACTGCTGTTGACAATGACATGTGAGTGGACACTTATGATGTTATGGTTACATTATCGCGATTCAGCGAATTTTTGACCTGTCGCGTCGTGTAGCTATAGCCAAACAGTTTGCTGAACCTACCGCACATCAAAGGGATATTTTCTCAAACTTGCAATGAAATGTTGACATGACTTACTTCAATTAGGTCTGGAAATACTACGTAACCGGTGCGATGAGTGAAGATGATATGTAAAGGAATTTCATACAGCCCAATACACCTACCTAGGCCCGTAAAGCAACAGTCTTTACGGGGGAGGGAGGGAGGGAGGGGGGGGGGCGCAGGCCCATTGTTTTCATTTGATCCAATGTAGTTCGCCCGAAAATTTTATATAATTATACACCGAGATTTTGTATTGATTTTGGAGCCGAAAGCCTGTTCATGTTTAACATCAGTAGAAGCTATTTAGCTTGTAAAACTAAAAATATGAGCATAAAAAAATCATTATAAAAATATCAATAAATAATTTAAGAACCCTTAATACCGGCCGATCTTGTAAAAGTCAACGACCGAGGCGCTTCAAACGCGCCGTCTTACTATGTGAACTGGAACGTTACTATGTGTTTTCGACAAAAAGTCACTTTTACAACTTTTTTATCTTTGCTCGTAATCGTAAATCGTAAATTATTATTTCTTAAATACGTACAACACTTTATTTGTATCATAACGTTTTCGGCTCCAAAACCAATGAAAAATCTCGGTGTATAGATAGAAAGTTTGCCGTAGAAAAAACACGAAGTTTTTATCGCGTCAATGCGACACGAATTTTTTCCCGATAATTTAACATGATAGTGATATTGTTATGGATTGTCCTAGGTGTTAAAATAGGTTTTACTTATCCTAATAATAGTTACGCACAATATTAATTAGGCATAACTTTTAAGACACATTTTTTTAAGGATAACTTGTATTAGCATAATAATTGTTAAATATACTATTATAAAGCCTAATACTTGCTAACGCATAATTATATTTAAGCATAATTTTGTTAGGCTTAATAATTATACTATAGGGAAAAAGTAAGGTTTGGAAACTTTGTGTTTGCATTTGATAAAATACTTTTCGTATATAAAATAAACATGTTGGCGGCATAAGGGTGGCCCAAGGGCCACACCCACGCCGCACCCTAACCTGCTATTACACTACAGTAACCAATTTATATTAGATATACCTAATACCTACTTTTGGTTTTTCAGATTCAATTACCTATCACTAAAATATAAAATATTGCAAAGACAAAACCTGTTAAAAAACCAATTCAAATAATAGCCGATTTTGAAACTGTAACCTCACCTTCTGTTTTATGTTATCTACCAGACTATCTTTATGCCTAATAACTATTAGACGAATAAACAATATGCCTTGTAACTTTATGGAAATCAAAATTAGGGCGAAAAACATTAGCCTCACCATATTTATGCTTAATGAAATAGTATGCCAAAAAACAATTAGGTCAAAATATTATTGTGACAAATAAAAATATGCCTAACTCGTTATGCCAAATTAAATTAGGACAAAAAAAATAGGCGAAAAAGAGGGAACCCGTTAAAATAACGAGCACTTTGATCACGTTTATGGTATTTATTATCGACTAATAACTAAATCTAGCTTAAAAATAAGTGAGCGCCAGGAGAATTTTCGTCAGATGTTCAACTGGATATTCTGCCTAACCAAGCTCGTAGGTATTTCATCTAGCTCAGCCTTGTAGATTAAACCGTATACAAAAAGGGCGTGTCGTTAGTCTACAAAGAAACATTCATCGTGTCAATACTTGCAACGCACTGAATAACATTATGTATAAGCTGGCCCTTTCAAATGTTTGTTTTAACCGTTACATAAACAGTTGGGATAACAATATAAACAGTTAAAAACAACAGCAAGATTTACAACAAAATCAACTAATCCACATAGTTTAAACTAACTCACGAGCTAGGGTTAAAATAAAAATATAAACATGTAAAGTCCTGTACAAAAATTATCGATAGACGAAGCGACGTTGCCGTATCCCGCACGCGCGCGCGCCGCCGTCGCGCTGTGATGCCGACAGCTTAGTTGAACGAGAAAATTCGAATAAAGAGCACGCACGGTTTGCAGCATAGATTAACTTATATAGTTTGCAGTACGTATTTAAGGAGGTGAGGTGGACAGTTCAGTGTGTAATGGATTTAGGTAAGTATGCGGACATATAAATGCGTTTTGATATAAAAACGTGTATCTACCCATCTAGCACATAAGTTTTATCGTGCTTATTGTATTTTCGCCGTAAAACGCGACCGGCCTGGGTACCTTAATTAAATACTTATTTTTATGTTTCGTATATTTAGCCGAATGGGGTATTACGGCGGAAACAGTCAAACGTTTTGAAGGTACCTACATGTTTATTGTTTTCGTTGTCTGATTACTAAAGCTTAGCGCCACGCTGCGTGTCGCAACGCAATCGGTTACATACCTTTTTCATAAACGTGGTTACATTAGCTCATAGCCGATTTACACATCCTTAAGTAAGTAAAAACTACGTGTAGACGCCGGGCGGCAAGTAAGTCTGTCTACCTATCGCATTAAGTAAGCAAGGAAGTAGTAAGTTCAACTTACTTACTTACTTATGGGTGTGTAAATCGGTCTTCAGTACCGCGTGTCGCCACGTTCAATACAAAGCTTTGTATTTTAAGAAGGGAAAACTGGTTTCAACGAAAAATAATGTGTTATTTTAACTAAAGGAAAGGAAAGGAAAACTGTGGTTTTAACGAAAAATAATGTGTTATTTTAACTAAAGCAAAGCTTTTGATTCAACTGATATATATCGGTTGAATCAAACAAAAATAATGTGTTACTTTAACTAAAGGAAAGCGTTTGATTCAACTGATATATATCAGTTAAAATAACACATTATTTTTCGTTTAAACCAGTTTTCCCTTCTTTATTTAAATGTTTGTGTTTACAGGGCACATCTCCGGAGGCGGCAACAGCAAGTGATAATGTTTATGATATAATATCAGCGCCGTCGAGCCCGGCATTACGTAGTAACAAACACTGAAAATCCTGAAGAATATCACGCGTAAGTGTTTGAATGAAACATTACTTGTAAATATTTTTAACCCACGACGCAAAGAGAGGGTTGTTATAAGCTTAACGTGTCTGTCTGTTTATCTATCTGTGGTATCTTAGCTCCC
This sequence comes from Scoparia ambigualis, assembly GCA_963921215.1. Classification (NCBI taxonomy): domain Eukaryota; kingdom Metazoa; phylum Arthropoda; class Insecta; order Lepidoptera; family Crambidae; genus Scoparia; species Scoparia ambigualis. The sequence continues at coordinate 19,802,844 of OY992504.1, forward strand.
AAACGGCTGTACCGATTTTCGTTTAGTTTTTTTTGTGTTATAGATAATTTTATCCCGAGTGTTCTTAGTCATGTTTTATGAAAATCTGTTCAGCCGTTTGAATATCATCAGCTCTTTTTTTTTAGTTGATGAGGGGACTTGATTAACTAATCTATTGTTATTTTAACTAAAGCAAAGCTTTTGATTTAACTGATATATATCGGTTGAATCAAACAAAAATAATGTGTTACTTTAACTAAAGGAAAGCGTTTGATTCAACTGATATATATCAGTTAAAATAACACATTATTTTTCGTTAAAACCACAGTTTTCCCTTCTTTATTTAAATGTTTGTGTTTACAGGGCACATCTCCGGAGGCGGCAACAGCAAGTGATAATGTTTATGATATAATATCAGCGCCGTCGAGCCCGGCATTACGTAGTAACAAACACTCGGAATCCTGAAGAATATCACGCGTAAGTGTTTGAATGAAACATTACTTGTAAATATTTTTAACCCACGACGCAAAGAGAGGGGTGTTATAAGCTTAACGTGTCTGTCTGTTTATCTATCTGTGGTATCTTAGCTCCCAAACGGATGAACCGATTGTCGTTTAGTTTTTTTTTGTGTCATAGATAATTTTATCCCGAGTGTTCTTAGCCATGTTTCATGAAAATCTGTTCAGCCGTTTGAATATCATCAGCTCTTTTTTTTAGTTGATGAGGGGATTTGATTAACTAATTTATTGTTATTTTAACTAAAGCAAAGCTTTTGATTCAACTGATATATATCGGTTGAATCAAACAAAAATAATGTGTTACTTCAACTAAAGGAAAGCGTTTGATTCAACTGATATATTTCAGATAAAATAACACATTATTTTCGTTAAAACCACGGTTTTCCCTTCTTTATATAAATGTTTGTGTTTACAGGGCACATCTCCGGAGGCGGTAAGAGCAAGTGATAATGTTTATGATATAATATCAGCGCCGTCGAGCCCGGCATTACGTAGTAACAAACACTCGAAATCCTGAAGAATATCACTCGTAAGTGTTTGAATGAAACATTACTTGTAAATATTTTTAACCCACGACGCAAAGAGAGGGGTGTTATAAGCTTAACGTGTCTGTCTGTTTTTTTTTTTATGCTAAGCCTCGCAAATGACCCCACTCCACCTGATGTTAAGTGGAAATGAAGTCCAGGCGCGAGGACAACTGGTGCAGCGTAAGAGACGTAGCATCAGTCACCCTCACTCTGCCGGCCCACAAAGTGCTTCTTCACGCCTCGTTTGAAGGACCCTATATCATAGGTAGGAGGGAATACGTGTGCTGGTAGACTATTCCATCTTTTGGAAGTGCGACAAAGTTATCTATCTGTGGTATCTTAGCTCCCAAACGGATAAACCGATTTTCGTTTAGTTTTTTTTTGTGTCATAGATAATTTTATCCCGACTGTTCTTAGCATGAAAATCTGTTTAGCCGTTTGAATATCATCAGCTCTTTTTTTTTAGTTGATAAGGGGATTTGATTGACTTCCTTATGTCCTATCGATTCGAAATTTGGTACCGCGTTACTTCAATGATATAATAAAGTATTTGGTAAGGTAAACATGACCTGATCAGCCGTTTGAAGAGCATCAGCTCTTTAATAGTTGATGAGGGGATCTGACTACCTTCCATATGTCCTATCGATTCGAAATTTGGTACCGTGTTACTTCAATGATGTTGAAAGTATATGGTAAGGTAACCATGACCTGATCAGCCGTTCGAAGTTCATCACTTTAAAAAGGACAAAATAAAAGTAAAATTAAAAAATTAAAAAGCCCCCCGTCACAAAAAATATACTTACTGTAAAAACTAACAAATAATATTTTAAACCTATTAAAATTTTTATCGTCACATATACACTCACAGGCACAATTAACCGCCCACCTATATCATTCGTCTCCCTGATTGTTTTTGTTAACTATGGCTTATCGAGTGTTTTGTTTTTTGTTAAGTGGGTAGTCCTGCAATAAATTAAACACTTTTACCCTTATTTCGTTTCTTAAATTTGTGTCAATGACGGGTTTTTTGGAACTTAGTCGTTCTTTGACATTGTTGCAAATCTGTTACTGTGTTATCATTTCCTGTTCTTTTCTGCCATAGTGTGCGATTATTGTTTAATTCAAGTTTCTGGTGTTAGCTTATTGTTTGTGACTGCAAAAAATGCCACTCGATGCAACTGGTGTAGCCAGGGCAGTTGCCTTAGCTGACGCTGGGTACAGCCAACGTCGCATCGCTCGTACACTCGGTGTACCACGAACAACCATACGGGATGCCATCAGACGGTTCCGGGAGACAGGTTCATACACTCGCAGGCCAGGTCAAGGTCGACAGCGATGCACTTCGGCTCGAGATGACCGCTTCGTTGTCGGCAACGTGTTGAGAAATCGCTTTTCTACCGCTACTGAAGCTCGTACGCGTCTTTTTGAAGTACAAAACGTCAGTGTGAGTGAACGTTACGATTAGAAGAAGACTGGCAGAAAGAAATCTAAGAGCGTTTTGTCCCGCTCGCGCCCCAGAACTGCTCCCACAACACCGTAGAGCTAGACTTGCTTTTGCGCGAGAATATGCTGAATGGACTGTACGAGAATGGAAGGACGTACTGTTCTCAGATGAGAGCAGAATAGCCTTAAGAGGTCCAGATGAATGCCAGCGTGTCTACAGATGCCCAAATGAAAGGTTTGCTCCATGCGCTATAACGGAAACAGTGGGTTACCAGGGAGGGTCCATAATGGTTTGGGGAGGTATCTCTTACGAGGCCCGTACCGATCTTGTAGTGTTCGACAGAGGCAGTATAAATGCTCAAAGATACGTGGAAGAAGTTCTCCAAGAACATGTCATACCGTTCGCACCATTTATTGGTGACAATTTTAGATTAATGCATGAGAATGCACGATGCCATACCGCAAGATTGGTTACTGAGTACCTTAATGAGACCGGGATTCAAGTTTTGCCATGGCCATCACGCAGTCCGGATCTCAACCCAATAGAGCACATATGGGACAACTTCAAAAGACGTATTCGAGCAAGAGTACCAGCCCCTACATCCATTGGAGAGCTCAAGACGGCTGCGGTAGAGGACTGGCACAATACCCCCAATCAGATATCCAAGATGTGATGGATGGACTATCAAACCGGCTCCAAGAAGTCATAAGGGCCAGAGGCGGCAACACCCATTATTAATTTTTATATTTTTATAGTATGACCGTTTTTTTTTCAAAATTTAAAATGTCTATTTATGGTCGAAATTTTAAAAATATCGATTTTTGTCGTAATTCTGTATTAAACGACTTTTTAAAATCAAACCTTTTATTTTATTTTTCGCCTTAAATGTTGTTTATAACGTAGCATTCATAAAATGTGATCTATGTTTAAACATTTCTAAAAATTTTAGGAAATACAAGGTGGGCGGTTAATTGTGCCTGTGAGTGTATTATATAAGTTCAAATAATTTTTATTTTCCAGGCGTCGTCGCGTCGGGGCACCGTCGAGCAGCTTGACATCGGGCGTCTTCCGCGACACGCAATCTTTCGTAGCCGGAAGTATGCTGCGACGCGCGGCTGGGTAATATAGACTTTAAATACTGTGTACATGATTTAATATCGTTTAAAGATTGTAAAAACCGTCACCAAATTGTTTAAGAATAAACTTTTTACCGTATGAATCGTTTTTTAATGTTCTTTTTACAGTACTTGCTATGTCGAACCAACTTGTTTTCTTAGTTATGCTAAAGATATGTATAGCTATGTATTAGTTAGAAGATACTTTTGTTTGTCTACTTGTCGTGTCTACTTTCTACCTACCTTCTATCTGTGTGATTTAAATAATGTTAGGTCATTCTATTTTAGTGTCTTAGTGTTGTATTAACCTAGAATCTATAGTATTTCTGACAAACCCATTTTGTTGTGTAAACTTCTACAAATTTTGTTGGGAATACAAAAAATGTTTTGTACCTATTATCAACCTAGACATAATAGTATTCTCAACAAAACAGTTTTGTTGTGTCAATATTTTTTGTTGCATTTACCTGTCCCCCTAGCACGCTCGGTTAATTGTCCGACGTAAAGCGTAAAGGGACGAATGCTTTATGTCCGACATAAAACTTAGCGTACTAGCCTCACAAATAAAAAAACTTTTAAATCAACCTCTCAATAAATATGTTGGCTTAACACGAGGTACAATGTTGAATCAACTTGCGCTATAATTGTTAGGACCATTTGAATTATATTGCCAAATTAACTACTTTACAATGGTATACGAGGTAAATTTCAACATAATTCAAGTTAAGGTAATCCATTAAGAGGGTTTACGCATTTCGGTTTCCCATTCAAATTTTCAAGTTGAAATTTTTAAAGACCAATAAGCCAATTTTAGTGAAACTTTGCATGCTAAAGTAAAATACAGGAATCTAAATAGTTTGTCGATAACATTTTTAAAAAAGGTTTATTTGTCTGAGTTATTGCGATTTAAAGTTCACTATAGAAAGTTTAAAAACGCAATAACTCAGTTAAATAAACGTTTCTTGGAAATGTTTTCAACAAACTATTTAGTTTTCTATATTTTACCACAGCATGCCGAGTTTCATCAAAATTGGCCTACTGGTTTTTAAAAATGTTGACTTGGAAATTTAAATGGGATACCGAAATGCGTAAACCCTCTTAAGTATATTCACCCTAAGTTGAATAATTATTTGACAATATAATCCAAGTTTTAGTCCTAACAATTATAGCGTAAGTTGATACAACATTGTAGCTCGTGTTAATCCAACCTCTACTTCGAAAGGGTTGATTCAATAGTATTTTATCAGGTAGATGCAACACAAACGCACTTATTGACACAACAAAACTGTTTTGTTGAAAATACTATTATGTCTAGGTTGATACTACAAAATATTTTGAGTGTTCCCAACTAAATTAGTAGATGTTGACACAACAAAACTGCTTTGTTAAAATTACTATTGATTATGGGTTAATAATACAACACCAAGACACTTATTGCCTCAACAAAACTACACTGTTAATTTTACCATTTAATTGAGGTCAATTCAACAAAACATACATATAGATCTAACTATTACAGCAAAAGTTGGTTCAACAGTGCAGGACTGTTAACCCTACCCATTTTTGAAAGTACATTTAACCTTTAAAGTTGGTAAGTTCCACACCTTGACATTGATCAAATCAACAAAACGATTTTGCTAAAATACTGTTGGTTATATCCAAAATATTTTGGGTTGACCCAACAATATAGTACGAGTTGATCCAATATAGTAACTCAGTTAACACAACCTTGAGTTCGAAGGTTAATCTAACATTAAAAGCAAGTAGATTTAACACAAACACACTCGTGTTTTTAACATTTCGAGTACGTTAAAGCAAACCTTGTTAGAAGGTCAATTTTACTGTCATGGTTGGTTGTTTTTACAGGTTTGCACTAGGTGCAAACCAGTAAAACTAACCATTAAAAGCAAGTCGATTCAACACAAACATACTTGTATTTTTAACTTTTCGAATACGTTAAAGCAAACCTTGTTAGAGAGTCAATTTTACTGTCATGCTTAGTTGTTTTTACAGGTTTGCACCAAGTGCAAACTAGTAAAACTGACAAAAATCTAAAGGTAGGTAATGAATTAACATATTGCTAGACGGTTAAAATTACCATTGTGCTACTGGTAAAAACAACTAAATTCCACGGGTTGGTGCTATATTAACCCCTTATAGAGGGTTAATTTTACCATCTTAATGAAATGTTGAATCAACAAATATGTAATAAGTTAAAATTACCGAAACTGATCAACAATATAGTTTTTGTTCATTCAACAAAACTCAATTAACCCTAAAATTTTGTTGAAATATGGTAAAACCAACTAATAAATTCTTTCCGTGTAGGAGTACAACAATCTTAAGTCGTACTTTTGGCAGCCCTGGGACGATGCTACTCGGAAGGCACTAGTGTCGCGCGGCCATTCTGGTATTTAATACAGTAAGTTTGCAATTTTCATAAAACATTGAATTAACATGTGCTTATTTTGTAAACCATGAGTCCTATCAACATACATCCAAAGACAATATTGTAGAGAATTAAATGAAGAATATGTTGTTTTTGACAGTTTTTACGTAGCTATAACCGTTTTCATGATAAATAAAAAAGAACACGATTATGGACATAAAAAGTGGGGGGGGGGGGGGGAAAGCAATCATTTCCCGACGTGTTTCTATATCGATATTGAAGTACATATATAAAAGCTACATTGCTGCCAAGTGTGATGTTTTTTTCCAAATGGGACCGTAAAATTGATTTTTGTTAGGACAAGGAGCCGTACAGTGTAGGACTGGCATGAATTTATTCTATCGCGCGATAGTTTTAATGTTGCGATTACTCCTAAGATATTAATTTAAAATGTGCATGAAATGCTGACTTGGGGCCCTACCTATTTTTAATATAATCAAAGGTATACTACCATATGAACTCTATTCAATATAATAAAAATAAAACATTATTACTAACGGACATTTTAAACATTTTATTAGATTTGCCGACCTACGACCTATTGTAGACGAAGTGATATAAATTTAAATAAAAAATCGGAAATTGATAAGTATTTATTTATCCTATTAAAAATCATGAAACTAAAACACATGTTAAAATGTCCGTTACCATATTTTATTTAAAACTAGCTGACATGACAGACTTTGTCCTGTCTTAATTGATGAACAATAATTTTATGCAACTTTCTAAAAACGATATTTGCAGCGCACATTCTGTTAATCGCTGAAAGTTAAACATTTAAACAACTGACAGCCAAAAGCACTAAGAAGGTTACATTAGAAAAGTAATTGGTCGTTAAGTTTTCTTTCATTGTCTAATGTTCCGCGCAACTTTCTATTTTTTTCTTTTAAAAGAACCTCCTGGCAGTAACAAACACAAAAAAAAGAATTAGCGAATTTGGTCCAGCCGTTCACGCGTGAAGTCGTGACCACGGGTAACAGGGATTCACGGCTAGTGGACCCCAGAGGTGGCTCAGTTTAGAAAAGAGACACGACAGACGTTCAATGAAGCGAAGGCGAAGAACGACTTTAGCGATTACAATGAGGCTTTAACTCGCTACAGCAGTGCGGTTCGTAAAGCAAAAAGATCAAGAAGATATATACGCAGAACATGGAGACGTGTTAAGGTAATATACGTACCAAAACCGGGCAAACCAGATTATGATGAACCCAAAGCTTTTAGGCCAATAAGTTTCTAATCTTTTCTTCTTAAGACCTTGGAAAAGATGGTAGACAAATTTATCAGAGCGGGACCGTTAAAAAAAGTCCCACTTCACGGTCTTCAATGCGCGTACTAGCCAGGGAAGTCAACAGAAACCGCTCTCCACCATGTGGTGATCTTCAAATGGATTGAATGCATGTTAAAAGTTAGATTATTCTACATCTACACAGAACTGCTTGGGGACAGTTTACTCGCTCAAACAACTAGAGGGTGCCCGCAAGGGGGGGTCCTCTTCCCTCTGCTATGGAGCCTTGTAGTTGATTTAATCATAGCAAAACTGAACCAAGGACCACAATACAGGATGGACCAAACAGTGACACTAAAACATTTTTTTTGGATTCCTGACATCCAGGTGTACCTGGAAATACCCCATGTATGTTCCGCGATTTTTCGTAGTTTTCGAGCAATGATTCTTTTTTATAATTTTGAGAATTTTCGACTTGACCGACTTAAATATTTTATTTTATGCATTTTTTTTAATTTTTCTTTTGTAACATAGACCTCATGCCTTGTACTTTCACACATAAAATACCCAGCTTCCTGCCGTCAAAGTAAGTTACAAAAAAAATTACCGAAATAAAATAATAAGTGAAAGCCAGGATAGAAAGCCATAGAAAACCAGGTTTACGGTTTTGAATCTGTGACAAAACTTGTTTTCCGGTTTTTTCGGTGATTTCGATTCTATTACTTAAAAATCGAATGTCAAGGAATATTTCTTATTAATCAGCCTTAATAATCATTTGTTACAATAATATTACCCATTAGTGCCTCTGGGAATATCCCTTAAAGTCAAATTAAAATTATATTAATTATTACAAACACACAAAATGCTTTCTTAAAATCATGACATGCATGATAGATAATATGAAATAAAATAATAATTATCAACAATATTAAGCCACTTTTAGAGAATGTGCAGATTTTAGATGAGTATGTATAAAATCATGACCAGCGCACTAAATCCCTTTTCTTTCTGAATTTCACTGAATTTCACTTTGCATTATGAATGAAAGAATTTTCATCAAATTACTACGCTTCGGCAAGTCGGCAAGTGAGTAACCTAACATTACCTTAACACTCAGCAATAAAGTAAAACAAAAACTTACGTTTTTAGGCAGTTGTTTTATTTTGTATTGCGTTAGTGAAATACTGCGCTAACTACTATTATAACGTATATAAAACTCTAATTATTCGATTAAAACACAAAATAGAGAAAGGCCGCAATCGTATAATCGTACGGTGAAATGCTCAATTAAATTTTAGGTTATGAAACTTGTTTCTACCCTAGTTAGCGGTTATCAATTAGTATGAATTTTTTTTAATGGTGAAACCAGTGTTGCTTGAATAGATCCAATTTCCAGAAATCGGGTAAAGTGAGAATTTTTACCAAAAATATCGACCAAAGTTAAAAACCGAAAAATCGAAATAATCGGTTTTGTCAAATCTTAAACTCGGTTTTAAAAATTAGCAGCAAAACCGGTTTAAAGGTTTTTCGATTTCGGGGAAACCGGTTTTGTGACCCCTAGGCAGAGCCAACTGACGACGCTGAAAACCGATGACGGCAGAACTGTCACGTCCAGGTCCGAAGTTATGGGAGAGGTCGAGAAGTTCTATGGATAGCTATACACATCCACGCGACCACCTGTACAAAGCTTAGCTACGGACCCTTGAGCTAAGCTAACCCGACACTTCACTGAAGATATACGGGATATCAGCCTCTACGAGATTGGTATGGCTCTCAAGCCGCTTAAGAACAGCAAGGCATCGGGTGCTGACTACTGCTGACGGAATTACCGCTGAGCTTCTGAAAGCAGGCGGAAAACTGGTACTCGCAGCTCTTCAGATACTATTAAATTCCGTCGTACTCAGAGGTAGAACGTCAGAAGCGTGGCAAGAATGTGTGGTTGTGTTGTTCTACTGAGGAACTACAGACCCATATCACTTCTAAGTTACGTTTATAAGCTGTTCTCGAGAGTTATAACTAACTAACTAACTATAAAATCATCAAACCTGCGTGCGAGATGATTTTATAGTTAGTTATAACTCTCGAGAACAGGTTATAAACGTAACTTAGAAATACATACGCTGCGGCAGGTTATACAGAAGACTGAAGAGTATAACCGGCCACTTTGCTTAGTTAGCGTTTGTGGACTATGAGAAAGCCTTTGATTCGATCGAAACATGAGCCGTGCTACAGTTTCTCCAGTGGTGCTAAATGACTACCGGTACATCGAAGTGTTGAAGTGTTTGTATTAAAACGTCATTATGACAGTTCGCCTTCAGGACCAGAGCTCGAAGCCAGTCCAGCTACAGCGTGGAGTGAGACATGGAGACGTCATATTTCCGAAACTCTTCACTGCTGCACTGGAGGACGTGTTTAAGCTTCTGGACTGGAGAGGACTCGGCATCAATATCAACGGCGTGTACATCAGTCACCTTTGATTTGCCGACGATATAGTAGTCATGACTAAGACCCTGAAGGACCTCGGAGTCTTTCAACAAGTGGGCCTTAAAATGAACATGGAGAAGACGAAAATCATGTCGAACTCACGTGTCGTACCCACTCCTCTGAAGGTTGGAGACTCTGCTCTTGAAGTTGTTGACGAATATATATCCCTGGGACAAACGGTTCAGTTAGGTAGGTCCAATTTTAAGAAAGAGGTCAATCATCGAATCCAACTCGGCTAGGCAGCGTTCGGTAAGCTACGAAACTTCATTCTCGTCCAAAATACCGCAGTGTCTCAAGACGAAAGTGTGAGTTGCCAGCGTGATGACATACGGTACCGAAACGTGGTCGATCACTATGGGCCTAATAGGCAGGCTCAAAGTCAAGCAAAGAACAATGGAGAGGGCTATGCCCGGGGTTTCTCTATGTGATCGAATCCTAAATGAGGAGATTCATAGAAGAACTAAAGTAACCGACATAGCCTAAAGAGTCGCCAAGCTCAAGTGGCAATGGGCAGGTCACATCGCCCGTAGAACCGATGGCCGTTGGGGCAGAACGGTTCTCGAGTGGCGACCGCGCACCGGAAGACGCAGTGTAGGCAGGCCTTCAACAAGGTGGTCCGACGACCTGGTGAAGGTCGCGGGTAGCCGCTGGATGCGAGCAGCACAAGACCGGTCGTGGTGAGTGGAGATCATTGGGGGAGGCCTTTGTCCAGCAGTGAACGTCTTCTGGCTGATGATGATAATGATGAACATATAGCGACTTTTACATTGCGGCGGATTTCATTTAGCCATAATGCAATCCGGCTGAACGTTGGGGTTCGCTATTTAATCCCGAAAGCCGTTTTACCGATTATCATTTCAACGAAAACTATTAACCGAACACATAATTGAACGATGCCTTATTTGTACGAAGTTTTAATTCACTGATGTAACGATTCACCGAAAAACCAATTACCGAAGTTCATTTCAGCGACCAGACTCGTACATTTAACTGACACATTATTTAACCAATGTAACATTTAACCGAATTTTACGAGTATGTAGGTAGGTCAGAGACTCGGTGGCCGTGTGGTCAAATGCTTGGCTCGATATCCGGAGGTCCCGGTTTGAATTCCCATGTCGGATAAAGTGCGATTGGAATTCGAAACACCATGAAAAATCACCTAAACCGTAATGTTATGGTGGTGATTGTAAATCATACTAATCAACCTTGCCAAATGCGAGTTAGTAATCACAAACCCGGTGCTATGAATCGACAAATACGAAACGCACTTTGTCCGTCACAGGAATTGAAACCGGGACCTCCGGATATCGAGTCAAGCACTTGAACTCGGCCACCGAGGCGTTGACCTACATACTCTTAAAATTCGGTTAAATGTTACATCGGTTAATAGTGTGTCGGATTAATGTATGGTCGCTGAAATGAACTTCGGTAATTGGTTTTTCGGTGAATCGTTACATCGGTAAATTAAAGCTTCGAACAAAAAAGGCATCGTTCAATTTAGTGTTCGGTTAATAGTTTTCGTTGAAATGATAATTGGTAAAACGGCTTTCGGGATTAAATAGGGAACCCGAACGTCGACCCGCCCGCCGCGCCGTAATGCGAAACATCTTCGTTTTGTAAAACGGCTAGCCGGAATGTAATACGGCGGATTATACAATCCGCCTGCGAGACATACTTATACATGTCTAGTATGAGTAAATAAAAATGTAACAATACTATTAGTGAATTTATATGACCAACAAGTAGTATTAAAGCAAGTACAAAAGTCCTAAACACATTGCAATTTTTAATAGTTTAGGTTAGGCCTCTGTATCTCGGTACAGACTAAGTTTAGAACAATGTGTGCATTACAATTTTTACAAGATTATATAATAAATCCTAATCGAAATTCAGCAACTTATTGCTGGCCGTGAGAAAAAAAAGGCAAGCTACCCCCAGCATACATAATGGTCATTGTCTTTTGAGGACTTGATGACTTAAGCTATTTTGATTTTTCGAACTTTCATAACATGACAATGTGTTGATTAAGGCATTAGGCTTTTTCGCCATGGTTGTGGTTTTGTCGTATGGTCTATCTTGCATTAAACCAAAACAATAAGCTTTGTCGTTTGGCCCATTTTGCATTCAACTTAATTAGAAAACTGTGTCACACACAAATATCTTATGAACATTGTATGTTGCTGAATAATGATGGCCTAAGCATCAATATCTACTATAATCTAGTAAGGGTTCATTTTGTTTCATCTTAATGGGCATCTGCATCAATCTACTTCACTCTGGTGCAACATTGGGGAATGCGCATATTGAACTGTTACTGTTAACTGGGGGTTAATTTATTTTCTCCCGTATTATTTTATTCTAAGTCGATGCTTAAGCCAGTTTACTTTCAGCTACCGTTAGTATTTTACTAACGCACTTGGCACTTGAACCATTTTGCTTTTTTCAAAAAATTACTAAATTTGATGCATTTTGGGTTTGGGTTAACCAACATAAATTTTCTAAAATAATACACAATTACCAATAGTAATAGCTTAAAAAACTTCCTCACTTATTTAGGAATACACTGTACTTTGATTATATAAAGACACTGTATTACATAAACCAAAGTCTATTATATATACTTAGGTGTCTATTTATGATTTTTTTTCTAAAAACAAAAACTTGAATCAGTCCTCCTGCAAGTTTTACAAAATGTCGCTTGGATCAATTAGCCTTTCAACCGTCGTCGTTATAATACTCAAGACTTAATTAAGTAAATAGGTAATCTGTAATTTCTGGAAATCCAGTGATGTCAATATTTATCGTGTCTAGGGTTGCCACCTTTTTTTAGGTTGAATAAAGTAGGTATTTTTTATTTCTCATACACGGAAAGTAAGTTTGAAGTTGCCTGAGGAGCGGGTGGAAAGTAATACTTTTCCGCCTTAGGGAGAATCGTTTTTCTGACAGGTTCTGTCATGTGTATTTATTTATTTATTTATAATGTACTACCAACAAAACATACACTAATTCGAATGTAACAAAAAACGAGTTTATCTTAATGCTAAGTGCTGTCTTAATTATAGGTAGTCACGACATGCAATATCAAAATACAATCTTAATTGTTGAACAGTAACTCATGTGTAGTTGTGACTTACTTTTTATAGAACTGTCGATTCACCTGTAAATATTAAATAAATAAATAAAATTAATTGTTTTTAAATTATTTTTGGTAAATATATACTACCTACTAACTTTTTATGTAATGTATGTGTGCATTGGGGCAATTCCGAAAATGGGGTAATACAGAAAATTCAAATTTTCTACCAACTGCAGTGATATTTTTATGCTGGCAACATTAGTACAGACGCCATATTGAGTCTCCTCGGCGCATCAGTCATCGTGAGTCGCTAAGTGTAACTGCCACGTGTGAGGTGACAAATTTTGTCAAACAAGTGTTTTCGCGCCATTTTTTGGTGTTTCGCATTAACCCCAACATATTTTTCTCGGGATTCTGGTAAGTTATGTGCACGCTTGTTTGTTTAAACAATAGATTATCGTTTTTTGTGATTATTTTTTAATATTTAAGAGGAGTACAACGTTCTTTTCTGCATATTGCGCAATTACCCCCATGGGTTTATTCCGACATATTTTTTTTCACAATAACCCCGCTTAAACTTATTCATAGTAATAGGCAGTGGCTCTCAATCTGTAGGCACTGAAGTAAATTAAACTTTTGAATGTAATAAAGAAGGAAAAATTTACGCCACATGCTTCATCAACAATATTAGTTTAAGTTTTAATTTCGCTTGAGTTTGTTTTCATAGTACCATAGTACCATTATTGCCAAGTACACAAAATAAACCGCTGCCACAACATCGTTGCATCGCTTCATATGTTTTAATTCAAACGAAAGAATGTTCATGAGTTTTATAGTTGTTTTACCGTCATGCGTGTGCCTTCCATAAGCAAGGTGCTTAAGCAACTGCCGGAACATTGTGTGTTCTACGACATTTATTTAATTGACAATACTCTCTTTCCGCACAAAATAATATAAGTAATTTGCATGCATCGAAAGTTTTGTGTATTTTCTGAAAAAATCGTCGAATAAATATTGATCAGGGTGGCGTGTAGATAGGTACGATCCGGCCTACATGTTCCATGATATTGCATTATTATGAATAAAAGTATATTATCCTTTCAGAAAAATTATGCCCCGTACTTACACTAAGAAGAAAGTAAAAAAATACACACCACAAGACTTAAGCCAGGCCATAGAAAAGGTAAAGGATGGAGAAATGACTGCGTATAGTGCAGCCCAAAGGTACAATATTCCTATGACTACCCTTCATGAACATCTCAAGGTCAATATCATCAGACCAAATGCAGGTAGACCACTTGTTATACCTTTAGAAATCGAAAAAAAGTTAGCAGAGACAATCATCATCATGGAAAAATGGGGTTTTGGGTTGTCGAGACTGGAAATTATGGAAATTGTCAGTGAATATTTACGACTAAATAATATACAAACACCATTTAAAAATAATATTCCAGGTCCAGACTGGTTTATTAATTTTCGGAAACGACATGGACTGTCTATTAAAAAAGCACAGCCAGTAGAATATGTGCGACGAAAAATGACAGACCCATTCGTCATTGGAGAATATTTTGGATTGCTCAAAAAAACTTTGAGTGATTTAAATATTATTGGAAGACCTCAATTTATATGGAATCTAGATGAGACTTCATTATGCCTTGATCCATCTAAAACAAAAGTGGTTGGACAAAAAAATAAACCTTCTGCAAGGACCACTCACGGAAGTGGAAAAGAAAACATCACTGTGCTGGCAGGTGCAAGCGCCAGTGGTAAGAAATTGCCGCCTTTGATAATTTTTAAAGGCGCATTTGTTTGGGATCAATGGATGGCTGATCTGGAAGATGGTTATTACGATTTTGAATTATCCTATGCCGCCAGTAAAAAAGGATGGATGGAGACGGACATCTTCTATAATTATTTCGATAAAATTTTGATCCCAAGTATTGGTGAAGAGCGACCGGTCCTTATAATTTATGATGGGCATTCGACTCACGTCGATGCAAGAGTTGTGGAGCTGGCAATTCGAAACCATATCACCATTCTCAAGTTACCACCACATACATCACATTTGCTACAGCCGCTGGACATTTCAGTTTTCAAGTCCTTTAAAATGAAATGGGATGCCAAACTCGTAGATTGGCAGCGTAGAAATGTTGGCACAAAAATGCCAAAAAAAGTATTCGCCCAGGCTATGGCAGAAACATGGCAACAACTTAACCCTGATGTTATCAAAAGTGGTTTTAAAAAAGCGGGAATTTATCCCTTTAACGAACATGTCATACCAGCAGAAAAGTATGACCCAGATACATACCAAAGATACCTAAAACATATGTCAAAACCTAATTGTACTCATACTCATGATGATCTCAAAAACCCAAAATCCTTAATAGGAATTTGCATTGACTTGATTAACGACCAATTTACTTCAACCAATGAGACTTTTGAAATGTCAAACACTGATAATGTTAGCTTGCTGTCCCAACAATCAAAGTCAAACATCCAAATGATGTCTTTTGTTGCTAACCACCCAAGTCAGATACCTTCATGTCTCCAGAATTCGAAGCCATCACAAGTTCAAGCACAACCAAAAATAAGAATACTTTCAAACGTAATCCTCAAAGAAGCATCACAGTCATTACTTCCTGCCCAAGTACACATTCAACCACTACTTCATGCCCAAACACACCCCAAACGATTGATTCAAGCCCAAGTACACCCCCAACAATTACATCAAGCCCAAGCACACCCCAAACAATTGTGTTCATTTGAAGAATTGTTACTTAGAAAAATACAACAGGATAAAAAAGATAATACTGCTACGAAAAAGAAACGAATTACGAAAGGCGCTGAAGTGATAACTACAGCTATGGGAAAGAAAATTTTATCAGAGATGGGCAAATCCCATGAAGTTAAGAAAGTCACAACAAGCATCAGAAAAAATATGAAGAACAAAGGAGTTAACAAAAAGAAAGAATCTACAGTTACAACACAATATACAGAAATAAAACAAAGCCAGCCAAGCTGTTCAGGAATCAAAAGGAAAAGGAAACGTCTATCATCAGTTGACAGCATAACCAGTGTATCCGATATCATGAGCGAACATACAGATTCCGACATTTTTGATTGTGATGATATTCAAGATTCTGAAGGTACTCAAATTTTAGCTGGTGAAGAGATACCCAGTGAAAAAAAAACTACTTTTCTATCTGTTAAAGGTAAAGGTATTGGAAAAAGAAGTAAAGGTAAAGAAAACCAAGAAGTCAATTCCATAAAAAGACGAAATTTGGAAAATAAAGAAGATACAAAGGAAATCGACTTTAGTGAAGAACAGCTAACAGAACTCGAAACTAAAGATGCAGCTAGTAGAAACCAAGAAAATGACCTTTCTATTCATGAAAATTATAAATTAAATGATTCAGTGCTCGTCAGATATTTAATTAGAAATAAATGGAAATATTTTATTGGATTCATAAAAGAAATAACAAAATATGAAAATAAAAACTACTACCTAATAAACTTTTTAAAAACTACGAGAGTGCAGAAACGTTTAACGTTTATTACTATCAAGAAAAAAGATATTGACAAAGTCCCCGAGGATTTAGTAATAAAGAAGATAGACATAAAAAAAGACAGCGATAAAGCTAAAAATTATTATTTAACCAATGAGGAGGATACTGTTTATTTTACTTAATTTTCTACCTTTACTACATAAGTAACTAAAGTACTTTTTGTATTTTTTATATTTTTTAAAATTTGGGTTTTTACGAAGGACCTATTTAGAGTGTTAGGTTTTGGTTTCCTCAAAAAGCGGTGCAATAATTTACCGGCCATATAGCGCGGCGGTGGCCAAATGGCGGCACCGCTTTTTGACGTTACGGTTTCAATTACCATTCTCTAGGAAATCGCGCCATATTGTTCACATAGACAACGTTCTAGCAGGTTCTAGTGACGTCATTCACCGCTGTATTACGCGGGCCGTTACATGATGGCACCGCTTTTTTAGGAAACCAGAGGTTTAGAAATTGTAAGATATGACTATGATTACTTTTCTTTCCTGCGATGAAGCTGCATTTAAGTTCTAGTTAGTTAAATTATGTACTTAACAAATAAATATGACTGATATATTTTTGAGATATGTTTTTTTGTAAAGCATACATACATTTATGCGATAAAGCTGCATTTAACTTTTATGGAAATTAAAAAGACTGAGTTTTTAGTTTTTTATTTATTGAATTGTTATGTTAATGAAAAAAATATGACTGATTTACTATTACTATATCCGTAACAAAGAAATTTAATTTTTTCAATTAACGGATGTAAGTATGTATGTTTATATTGTTCACCAGGGATACAAACAATCCTATAAATCATAGGATTGTTTGTATCCCTGGTGAACAAAAATCTTTGACTGGTTAATTATAGTTACCTTGTAACTGAAACAATAAAGTTGATTATTGATAAATGATTTAGTTTAATTTTCAATTTAATTTAAGAATTCGTATGCAATGCTGAGACAGCACAACAAAGGGTTTGAAAGTATGAATATGCGCCATTATAGAAACGAACCCAACTGAACATCAGACTTGCGCCATTGCGCAGACTAATAGTGCTAGGGAGCGTTATCTGACGCTTGCTGCCCGCTTATTTATTTATTTTATTATATTTTATTTTTATATTAGTTTCTTTAATGGTACGGGCTATAACCATGTATCCAGTGCACGATGTTATAATATATCAATCTTAATGAAATGTTGAGAACCACTCGCTCTTTCATAGGGTAATTCCGAAATAAAAAACTGTTAGAACTTAGATCTCCGACACTAGTAACAAAATTGATGATATTCTGTGTTAGGGGTAATGGTGAATGAAAAAGAAATTCAAACCTTCTGTCCAAGTGCAATAAAACTCAATATTGAGTTATTTCAGAATTACCCCATGTTATTTTGGAATTACCCATCGGTACCAAAAATATTATCTAGCATTTTAAATGCTCTATTTTAAAAATCTAAACACATATTTACTTATCGAATATTTCAGTACTTTAGAACGTTTCTTGATGTAACCAGACGTAAAACAATGGTAGTAATAAACTTTATATTATTTTTGTGATTGACCAAATTATAGACCTCTAGACAACTTGTAAAAATTCATTGCGTAATTGCCCCAATGCACCTTATGACAATTTTCTATAAGTAAGTATATTGTTCCAATTTCTTAGGAGATTCTGGATACCTTCAAAAAGCATGGTTAATCATAATAACACCAATATTTAATGCTGCATCATGCTCACAATAAAGAAGGGATGTGTACCACATGTCGTATCCAACAATGCAACTGCATTAAACATGGCTTAAAGTTGTACTTGATTCATTATCAACATACTAGGGTAATTATATAAAATTAATTGTTTTAAAATTATTTTTGGTAAACATATAAATAATCCTATGTTTTATTTCGAAACATTATCAACCAACTCATAATGAATGGCAGTGAAATAAATAATGTAAAATAAATAAATATTTTAACTTGTCGCGTAGAGACCACGATCATGTCATTGTGTCTGTGAAGGCGTATATTTAATAAATGATTTGACTTTTAATTTCAATTATTTTCGGTACCTACTTCTATAAATAAGTAACAATGAAACAATCCTATATTAAGGCGATGTTGTCTTCATCGTCATCCTATGAACGTCCTGAAAGTTCCCACATGAACGACAGCACTAAGTGTTTTCTGTGGCACTAAGGCAGACTGGCTGGGCTATAACAGGCTTAAGCCCTGAGCCAATACAACCGCAGTGTGCTTTACGTGCCTTCCGAAGCACGGAGGAGCTCGAGACGCTTTTTATTTGGTTACCCATCCTTTAGCTCGGTAATGTGAAAGTTGCGTAACTAACTGGCAAGATCACAAACCGGTGCGGCGCGGGCGGGGACTTTTTGCATTAGTTGAACCTCTAGCATTACCTTTCAAGTAACAGTAAGTACATTGCTTCGCTAGTTTGCATATTTTAAAATTAGTTTTAATTTAACTAGCAAAACCATGTACTTGGAATGTTTTTTATTTTATTTTATTTAGGACAATAATCAATTAGAAAAGTAATGTGATAGGTGTTGTAGTTAGACAACTAAACCCGAAAGCCTTAGCCGCTACGCCATAGAGTTACTTTAGGCGATGTACTCATACAAGATGCAAACGTTTTAATCACTACCTAGTGGGTATTCGCATCTAAGATCAAACTGTTTAAATGTTCGCGCGGTTTGTAACATTTAGTGTTATCACTTATTTCATTACAGACGGACGTCAAGTTGTTAATATTTGAGAAATTCTTGGCAGCAAGCGTTTGCTTGTGGTCTTCAGTCTTAATTTATTTATATTATAAGCTGAAAAATGGGTTTGGTCTCATATCAATATCATATTATGGTAGGTAAGTCACTCGTCATCATTATAAGTACTTATTTACAAACGTGCTTGCCTGGCGAACTTCCGGCGAAAAAAGCGATTGATTCATTTTTCAAATTGTCTCAAGGAGTCTACCCGAATTTCTTAGTAAAGTGACATTCAATTCACTAAAACTCAAAAGGATCGGTGTGGTTACTACCTATTTATTTATCTTACATAAGCGTTACATTATCATCAAACAAAAAAATACTAAGACAAGCCTGTATATCCCTTAGCTTATCTTATTATTTATTGTTGCTTATCTTATTGACTAGGCCCTCAGAGAGCCTAGTCAACTGGCAAACGCTCGACCGGTGACAGCGACAAAATCGCTCATCAAATTCGCTAGGCTACATCGATATCGACATAAAGAACATACAGGCTTGTCCTAGTAATTTATTGTTTGATGATAATCTTACGCATACGTACTATTAATAAATGGGAAGTAACCACACCGATCACCGTACCTTTTGAGTTTTAGTGAATTGAATGTCACTTTACTAAGAAATTCGGGTAGACTCCTTGAGACAATTTGAAAAGTGAATCGCTTATTTCGCCGGAAGTTCGCCAGGCAAGCACGTTTGTAAATAAGTACTTATTTGATGACGAGTGACTGACCTACCATAATATGACATTGATATGAGACCAAACCCATTTTTCAGCAAATATAAATAAATTAAGACTGAAGACAACAAGCAAACGCTTACTGCCGAGAATTTCTCATAAATATTATCAACTTAACGTCTGTAATGAAATAAATGATGACACTAATGTTACACACTAATGTGACAAACTATTCCATCAGTGTCAACCTAAAATTCAGAAGTTTGTTAATAAACTACTATTTATTTTGTCTTGTGAAGAATGTGTTAGGTTCTAAATAATAGGAAAATAAAAATGCAATAAAAATAGTTTTTCATAAATACTACATGTTTAATGTAAACTGTTACAATAAAAGTATTATCTATCTATATATCTACATGCACTACTAACCTCATGTCCAACATGTTGTTCCAAGATTAGTAGGTACCTAGTAATTCTATCCCCAGATGCCAGATAAGTCTACCGAACACATCTATCTGTCCATCACACACAAAGAAGACATTGTTTGCTGCCTGAAATAGATATTATATTTAGTTTAATGTATTTCACTTTGATTATTGTTACTGTTATTTCAATAGAGCAGTGTTCGGAATCTATTTCCTTGTAAAGAAGTGATAGTAAGTATTTTATTAATTCTCTCGTAAATGCCTAATTAAAATACGAAAAACTCACCTGAAAACAACGAATGTAGGTAGTAGCAACAATGGTATCAACAATTTAACAGGTCAATCAAATGCAAATCCAAGTCCGGGATAGCAGGCCGAAGTCAACAAGTGAGGCAGCAAACGAAAGTCCAGGATAGCAGGCAGAAGTCAAGAAGTGAGGCAGTAAACGGTTATCTATCAGGTTATCAGGTAATCGCTCCAAATCAGAAATACCTCAATGAAATCAGCATAGAAAAACAGCACAGCACAAAACCCCACCACAACTACTCAGAATCCACCCACCACCAAATAAAGGGATACATAGACAAATGTGCAAGTCGCAAAATGTGCAGGCTGCGTAAAATGATCAAATCGCAAAATGTGCAGATCTCACATGGGGCAGATCGCAAAATGTGCAGATCTCACAATGAGCAGATCGCAAAATGTGCAGATCTCACAATGAGCAGATCGCAAAATGTGCAGATCTCATAATGAGCAAATCGCAAAATGTGCAAGCAGATCTTATATTGAGCAGATCGCAGAATGTGCAGATTTTGAAATAGAGCTAATTCAGCCCACGGGGTTGCTTGCACTCGGAGGGGGTGAGGGAGTTGGGTGGTGGGAGGCAGGGGTTGGGGTGGGCCCCCCTTAAGGGGAGGTATTTCGGGCGCTTCTCTCTCGCTCTCTCGACGGTACGACGGTAAGGGACGAGTATAACAGCGAAGCGGCGCAAATAATCGCGTTTTATATTTTTAAAAATTGATAGATGTAATAAATAAAAAACGATCGGCTATAATTCCTCAAGTTATCTATGAACTTCATTTTGGTAAATGACTCCTAATATTAAATCACTTATTTTAAGAAAAAAACCTGGAAAAGAAGATAAAATGACACAAAAATATGTAACTTTGTGAATTTATTCTATCGAGCCAAATTTATCAAATCGTGTTTCCATCGGGTGTATTTCACAGATTAAAGCCTCAACAATATTTTATAATTTTTGCAGATTTTAATTTTACTGTTTACTGCTTCAAAAAGTAATTCTAAGAACGGGTTTTTTTAATTTTTCACTAACACTTAGCCTTAAAGGGGGGACACGCGGAAACCCATAGTTTTGTGATTTTTTCGAATTTGTTCGAATAAAAGGGGTAACCTTATTGTTCTGAGGGGTAACCAATCACTTTAAAAGATAACGATGACTTATTGTAAAACCTTTTCATTACACTTTGGCATCCTTCCTTCTTGCTAGTTATGATACATCTTTTCTGTCATGCATGACATTATAGAAAAATAAACCTTTATCGTGTCAACAACTTATTGATTAAAAGTTTTTACCTAACATAGAATAATAATTATTAGATTGGTTTCATCTGAGGTTCTGCCATTATTTAACAAAAACGATGGATATACAAATAAGTGTAAATCAAAAAGGGAATAAGACTTTGCTACACGAATGTTACCGATACAATTTAAAAAATAAAAATCCAAGTGGTAGCTGTTTGTGGATATGCGTTAAAAGAAGTGATTGTTGTGCTTCTGTAACCACCAACAATCTGATGAACGAAATATTGCGTAAAAGTGTGCACACTTGTAAATCTAATGAGATTGAGAATGATATGTACATGATGATAAAAAAAAACACAAGAAGATGTTTCTAATGATATGGGTCCTGTTCAACAAATTTACGAACGCAACATGGAAGATTTATTGTTTCAGGATGATAAATATAGTGGAAAGTTACCACCTTTTGTAGGAGTACGAGACAGTTTGCACGGAGCCAGAAAACGGTTTTTAAATTCAAAAGCCGCTACTTTTAAAAAACTAAAAGATGTCGTTATACCCGATGGCATAGCGGAAAAATTTTTGGTGTGTGAAAATGGTCAGGATGATAAAATTTTAATTTTTTGTTCATCTGACGCCAAGAAGATCATCAAGCATTCTGCATTCGACGCCTGCCTAGGTGACGGCACTTTTAAAGCTTGTCCCAGACCATTCACCAGTCAGTTATACACAATCCATGTAGATTTGTATTCCGATGGTAACTCGACAAATGTTGTGCCCTTAATCTTTGCCCTTTTGCCTAACAAGAAACAAAGCACATATGTTCGTTTGTTCGAACTGTTAAGAGACAAAATACACTTGAATGTGCAAGAATACATTTGCGATGCAGAAAAGGCTCCAATTAATGCTGTGTCAAAAATATATCCTGCAGCAACCATACACATTTGCTACCAACATTTTAAGAAAGCAGTTTGGGACAATGCGAAATCTTTTGGTCTCACACAGTCAAGTGAACAAAGACAGTTGGTACGTCAAATTTGTAATTTGCCAATGCTGCCAGATCAATTCATTGGCAATACCTGGTGCGACATCGTAAATACTTTACCGGACGAATTCAACCATTTTATAGGATATTTTCAAACAAATTGGTATCCAAAATATAAACCTTCAATTTTAAGTTGTGCTCGTTCAAAACACAGAACTACAAATGCAATTGAAGGATGGCATCATCGATTAAACGTTAAAATAACGCGAAGACCAACTATATATAATTTTATAAATAAACTAAGAAGAGAGAGTATTTACGTAAGTTCCAAGATGAAACAGATTATAAAACGATATTTAAGAACAAACAGGAGACTGCGGTACAGGGTTTTTGATAAAAAATATGAAACGATATTGGACAAATTAGAAAACAACCGAATCACATCTTCAGAGTTCTTGAAGAAAGTTATATTTTTGAAAAGTGCTTATTATAAATAAATATTAAAAACATAAATAAAGCACCGTTTGCACCGTAGTCGGTATTATACAAAATTGATTTGAAACTTTAAGTTGTTTTTTAATAATAGGTGTTAGATTAATGTTTTATATTTTAGCGTTTTATTAACGCTTAAATATACTTAAGTAAAATTTTAAACACTGAAAAAAGACGACAACCTCAGGCCACGTCAGGTCAGGTCAGAATCGAACCACGCACCTTCCGCATTCCGGGCGGCTGCCTTAACCACTTGGCCACCGAGGACCTCGGTAGCCAAATG
The DNA here is from genome assembly GCA_963921215.1 of Scoparia ambigualis. Taxonomy (NCBI): domain Eukaryota; kingdom Metazoa; phylum Arthropoda; class Insecta; order Lepidoptera; family Crambidae; genus Scoparia; species Scoparia ambigualis. Next base: position 19,826,387 of record OY992504.1, read on the forward strand.
GTTAAGGCAGGCTACCGAGGACCTCGGTAGCCAAGTGGTTAAGGCAGGCTACCGAGGACCTCGGAATGCGGAAGGTGCGTGGTTCGATTCCCGCCTGAGGTTGTCGTCTTTCAGTGTTTAAAATAATAGGTGTTACTTTATTTTGTTTTAAAAGCGTAGAAGTTATGCGGCAATAACCATGATGAAAATAGTTTGTTGAAATCGAATAAACCCACTATACGGAAGAGTGATAGAGAAATCAATAGCGTTTTGTTTCGTTTTCTGTAAACGATTGTTATCTTGGCTTAGTCGCCGGTTTCTCGAAGGGGTTATTCTGATTCTGACACAGTTATCAGTGTAGCACAGATAGTGCGATTTTAGAAACGCAATCGGACACGTTTTTTGTTTGTTGTTTTGTTTTTTGTTTGGCCATTTTGTTGTTTGGTCAACTCGATGTTTTAACAATTAGGCATTTATCGACTAAGCCGTCTTCAAGCAAGTATGTTAAGTTTCACTAATTGTTGTTTGTTTAATAATAAATCTTTAATATTGTTTGGGTTTATTTTTATTTTTAAAGATTATTGTGACTCTTGGTTTTATGAGCAAGAATCAAAAGAATTCAGTCTTTTGGCCGCGAGGTCTAGAAGAAATTAGAGTTCCCGGTATCCGGATTACATGTGGAAACGTGTAGGTACACGTGTCCTTAACACCGGTGGTACTAACAACCCGCAATACACGGGGCCGCCAACAAACTTTTTCTCCAGAAAACGGTTAAGTTCAATCCATCGGATTACCTCTACTCGCCGTGGATCGGACCTGCGTGTACGAGTAAAGTGTAAATAAGTGCACATTTTACGATTTGCTCATATTGCGACCTGCACATTTAACGATTTGCACATATTGCGACCTGCACCTTCTGGGATTTGCACATATTGCGACCTGCACCTTCTGCGATTTACACATATTACGACCTGCACCTTCTGCGATTTGCACATCTTGCGACCTGCACCTTCTGCGAATTGCATTAGTGCACATTTTGCGACTTGCACATTTGTCGATGTATCCAAATAAAGGGATACATAGACAAATGTGCAAGTCGCAAAATGTGCAGGCTGCGTAAAATGATCAAATCGCAAAATGTGCAGATCTCACATGGGGCAGATCGCAAAATGTGCAGATCTCACAATGAGCAGATCGCAAAATGTGCAGATCTCACAATGAGCAGATCGCAAAATGTGCAGATCTCATAATGAGCAAATCGCAAAATGTGCAAGCAGATCTTATATTGAGCAGATCGCAGAATGTGCAGATTTTGAAATAGAGCTAATTCAGCCCACGGGGTTGCTTGCACTCGGAGGGGGTGAGGGAGTTGGGTGGTGGGAGGCAGGGGTTGGGGTGGGCCCCCCTTAAGGGGAGGTATTTCGGGCGCTTCTCTCTCGCTCTCTCGACGGTACGACGGTAAGGGACGAGTATAACAGCGAAGCGGCGCAAATAATCGCGTTTTATATTTTTAAAAATTGATAGATGTAATAAATAAAAAACGATCGCTATAATTCCTCAAGTTATCTATGAACTTCATTTTGGTAAATGACTCCTAATATTAAATCACTTATTTTAAGAAAAAAACCTGGAAAAGAAGATAAAATGACACAAAAATATGTAACTTTGTGAATTTATTCTATCGAGCCAAATTTATCAAATCGTGTTTCCATCGGGTGTATTTCACAGATTAAAGCCTCAACAATATTTTATAATTTTTGCAGATTTTAATTTTACTGTTTACTGCTTCAAAAAGTAATTCTAAGAACGGGTTTTTTTAATTTTTCACTAACACTTAGCCTTAAAGGGGGGACACGTGGAAACCCATAGTTTTGTGATTTTTTCGAATTTGTTCGAATAAAAGGGGTAACCTTATTGTTCTGAGGGGTAACCAATCACTTTAAAAGATAACGATGACTTATTGTAAAACCTTTTCATTACACTTTGGCATCCTTCCTTCTTGCTAGTTATGATACATCTTTTCTGTCATGCATGACATTATAGAAAAATAAACCTTTATCGTGTCAACAACTTATTGATTAAAAGTTTTTACCTAACATAGAATAATAATTATTAGATTGGTTTCATCTGAGGTTCTGCCATTATTTAACAAAAACGATGGATATACAAATAAGTGTAAATCAAAAAGGGAATAAGACTTTGCTACACGAATGTTACCGATACAATTTAAAAAATAAAAATCCAAGTGGTAGCTGTTTGTGGATATGCGTTAAAAGAAGTGATTGTTGTGCTTCTGTAACCACCAACAATCTGATGAACGAAATATTGCGTAAAAGTGTGCACACTTGTAAATCTAATGAGATTGAGAATGATATGTACATGATGATAAAAAAAAACACAAGAAGATGTTTCTAATGATATGGGTCCTGTTCAACAAATTTACGAACGCAACATGGAAGATTTATTGTTTCAGGATGATAAATATAGTGGAAAGTTACCACCTTTTGTAGGAGTACGAGACAGTTTGCACGGAGCCAGAAAACGGTTTTTAAATTCAAAAGCCGCTACTTTTAAAAAACTAAAAGATGTCGTTATACCCGATGGCATAGCGGAAAAATTTTTGGTGTGTGAAAATGGTCAGGATGATAAAATTTTAATTTTTTGTTCATCTGACGCCAAGAAGATCATCAAGCATTCTGCATTCGACGCCTGCCTAGGTGACGGCACTTTTAAAGCTTGTCCCAGACCATTCACCAGTCAGTTATACACAATCCATGTAGATTTGTATTCCGATGGTAACTCGACAAATGTTGTGCCCTTAATCTTTGCCCTTTTGCCTAACAAGAAACAAAGCACATATGTTCGTTTGTTCGAACTGTTAAGAGACAAAATACACTTGAATGTGCAAGAATACATTTGCGATGCAGAAAAGGCTCCAATTAATGCTGTGTCAAAAATATATCCTGCAGCAACCATACACATTTGCTACCAACATTTTAAGAAAGCAGTTTGGGACAATGCGAAATCTTTTGGTCTCACACAGTCAAGTGAACAAAGACAGTTGGTACGTCAAATTTGTAATTTGCCAATGCTGCCAGATCAATTCATTGGCAATACCTGGTGCGACATCGTAAATACTTTACCGGACGAATTCAACCATTTTATAGGATATTTTCAAACAAATTGGTATCCAAAATATAAACCTTCAATTTTAAGTTGTGCTCGTTCAAAACACAGAACTACAAATGCAATTGAAGGATGGCATCATCGATTAAACGTTAAAATAACGCGAAGACCAACTATATATAATTTTATAAATAAACTAAGAAGAGAGAGTATTTACGTAAGTTCCAAGATGAAACAGATTATAAAACGATATTTAAGAACAAACAGGAGACTGCGGTACAGGGTTTTTGATAAAAAATATGAAACGATATTGGACAAATTAGAAAACAACCGAATCACATCTTCAGAGTTCTTGAAGAAAGTTATATTTTTGAAAAGTGCTTATTATAAATAAATATTAAAAACATAAATAAAGCACCGTTTGCACCGTAGTCGGTATTATACAAAATTGATTTGAAACTTTAAGTTGTTTTTTAATAATAGGTGTTAGATTAATGTTTTATATTTTAGCGTTTTATTAACGCTTAAATATACTTAAGTAAAATTTTAAACACTGAAAAAAGACGACAACCTCAGGCCACGTCAGGTCAGGTCAGAATCGAACCACGCACCTTCCGCATTCCGGGCGGCTGCCTTAACCACTTGGCCACCGAGGACCTCGGTAGCCAAATGGTTAAGGCAGGCTACCGAGGACCTCGGTAGCCAAGTGGTTAAGGCAGGCTACCGAGGACCTCGGAATGCGGAAGGTGCGTGGTTCGATTCCCGCCTGAGGTTGTCGTCTTTCAGTGTTTAAAATAATAGGTGTTACTTTATTTTGTATTAAAAGCGTAGAAGTTATGCGGCAATAACCATGATGAAAATAGTTTGTTGAAATCGAATAAACCCACTATACGGAAGAGTGATAGAGAAATCAATAGCGTTTTGTTTCGTTTTCTGTAAACGATTGTTATCTTGGCTTAGTCGCCGGTTTCTCGAAGGGGTTATTCTGATTCTGACACAGTTATCAGTGTAGCACAGATAGTGCGATTTTAGAAACGCAATCGGACACGTTTTTTGTTTGTTGTTTTGTTTTTTGTTTGGCCATTTTGTTGTTTGGTCAACTCGATGTTTTAACAATTAGGCATTTATCGACTAAGCCGTCTTCAAGCAAGTATGTTAAGTTTCACTAATTGTTGTTTGTTTAATAATAAATCTTTAATATTGTTTGGGTTTATTTTTATTTTTAAAGATTATTGTGACTCTTGGTTTTATGAGCAAGAATCAAAAGAATTCAGTCTTTTGGCCGCGAGGTCTAGAAGAAATTAGAGTTCCCGGTATCCGGATTACATGTGGAAACGTGTAGGTACACGTGTCCTTAACACCGGTGGTACTAACAACCCGCAATACACGGGGCCGCCAACAAACTTTTTCTCCAGAAAACGGTTAAGTTCAATCCATCGGATTACCTCTACTCGCCGTGGATCGGACCTGCGTGTACGAGTAAAGTGTAAATAAGTGCACATTTTACGATTTGCTCATATTGCGACCTGCACATTTAACGATTTGCACATATTGCGACCTGCACCTTCTGGGATTTGCACATATTGCGACCTGCACCTTCTGCGATTTACACATATTACGACCTGCACCTTCTGCGATTTGCACATCTTGCGACCTGCACCTTCTGCGAATTGCATTAGTGCACATTTTGCGACTTGCACATTTGTCGATGTATCCAAATAAAGTAACCGGAATAAAAAAAAACGCCGTTCTATTTTTTAAAATCATGGTGACAGTTACACTTTTTATTACCTTCTTTACAGCTTTGGACACTTGATTTTAACTCAGGAAGGCATATCAAGTTGCCAGGTTATTGAAAATTATGTTTTCATTTTTATTTTACTACACGAAAATGGTAAAGCATATCGGAATATTACTTTTACCAACTAAATACATGTGTTTTATACTATTTTTTGAGTAGGTGTACATGGTCTTGGCATAAAATTAAACATCTCCTTTGTGTTTTTTCAACATTAATGTGAAATAATAGTGGATTATTAACCGTTAAGTGTTTGTGAACGTGCATGAGTGTTGGCAAATGAAACAAAACCGTGCAACATCACTTTTCAAATTCTCTCGAGAAGTCCGCGTGAGATCATAGTAAAGTCCCACATCTTTACTGAGGACTCAATTAGATTGGGGAACATCATTTATCATTCATCATCTTAATCACTACTCATTATCATCTAGGGAAAAAAAAAGAAATAAAAAAACTAATGACTAGGCTTCCTGACCTTAGCCTGCTCCTACACGAAACAAATATGAATTAAAAAAAAGCAAATATTACTGTCAAGTCAATGATCTTCTTGGCGGGAAAGTGAAGCGTCATGTCTTCAGTTTTGTTTTATTTTCCAAAATTTGTGTTTTTTCGAACATTAATGTGAAATAATAGTGGATTATTAACCGTTAAGTGTTTGTGAACGTGCATGAGTGTTGGCAAATGAAACAAAACAGTGCAACATCACTTTTCAAATTCTCTCAAGTAGTCCGCGTGAGACCTCAGTAAAGTCCCACATCTTTACTGAGAACTCAAGGGGTTTGGGGAACATCATATATCATTCATCTTAATCACCCTTCGAGTGGCAGATGTCCCGCTCCGGGACATTTTGGAAAAATATTAGGGGTAGGACGCCATTTTGAAAATAGTGGGTTTAAGTGCATTATTTAATTGCCTTACCCTTTAGATTTCAAAAAACTGTAATTTTACTGATTTTTTATATGAAACCTATACAAAAGGTTGCATTTTTGTAAGGAAAATAAAAATTTTAAGGAAATAAAATTAAAAAAATATATAATCAAAACAGCATCGTAGTGCAAATATGGCCGTAAGATTCATGCCGAATTTCGGTACAAAAACTCTTATAATTATTTAATTATATTATTTTAGTTAATACCTTACTATTAAATACAAAGCTAATATGTTATTCTAAAACTTAAAGTAACAAAAAGATACATGCGCATATATTTTTTTACAATTCTAGCTTTACACACCAGCCGGACTACACAACGCGAGTCGAGCGCGTCGAGAGCGAGACACTTTTATAAGCAACTGTCTCTGTCGTTGCCATTTTCTGTTAACCCATAGTCTGTCTCTGTTTTACGATCTAACGTTTGTGTGAGTTAAAAGAGTGCAGAACCCTGTTTTGTTTACATTTATTCAGCCAAAACCGACGCACTACGTCATCGTCCCGGAGCGGGACAAATGCACATGAGTGCCTATAAATGTCATCCCGGAGCGGGACAAATGCACATGTCCGACAAATGCGAAATGGCGTCTGCCACTCGAAGGGGTACATCAAGGGAAAAAAACAAATAAAAAACTAATGACTAGGCAGTATGGCTCAGACCTTAGCCTGTTCCTTCATGGAACAAATTTAGTACTTGGATGGGTGACCGCCTGGGAACACCGCGTGCTGTTGGCTCACAGACAATACAACCAATTAGACCACGCTTTGCCAGGGATATGCATTCGCCAAGGTTAGGCAGTGACACTGCATAAGAGCCGGCTCCTCCCCCTTTTCGTTCCTCATTCCGCCGCCGAGAGTCAAAGCGAAAGCTGCGGCTGTGTTCCCAAGAAAAAAATAAAATTAAGTGGTAATTATGCCGTATTGTTCGGTGAAATGGTGTGGAAAGTGTAGCACAACGTCTAGTCTCACTAAAGATGGAATTACATTTCACCGTTAAGCGATTATTCCCTTGATAATCATTAAAATAATTCATTACCAAAATTAAATATAAGGAAGACACATAGAATAGCTCGCGTTGATGTCTTTTTTCACATCCCTTTCTTTCGTAGTTGAATTCACATAACGCTATCGCGCTCTGACATAATGGCACGAGTAACTAGTGACGAGACGCAATATAGACATAAACAATAAGTTTTCGATAACATTTGTTTTACAAGGTGATAAATAGGTACATGCCTCTACTTTTTCATATTTATTTTAATAAACATATTTGAAAATAAGATACTGTTTTCTTGAGTGTTTTAATTTTTCTTTAAAAGGGTTCAACAGTGTTCAGTTTTATATTGAAGTACATTTTGAATATTTATATATTATATAATATTAATTATTATTATAGTTTAGGTATTTTGATAATCTATTGATTGATACCTTGATAAGAACTACCAATACCTAAACATTCATAAATTGTCAATTTCTTATAATTTTGTTGTACAATATAGTGTATACATACGAACTATTGAGCCCAGTTTGGATTTATCATGTATTTTATTTCAGGAATAGTGGTTACTTAATTTAAATAAAAGCTTGTATAATAATAAATATAAATTCATCACACGTTTACTGATGCGCCTTATATAATAATAGGTATTTTCCTATGAAATTACTTTGTGTATGGAGATTTTTACTTTCATTTTTCTAATTTATATCGCAACTGAGAAAGCTAACGTTATGAAACTTTTCGCTATGACTATGGACATTCAACTAACTCAATAATAAATGTAGCCTAAGTTACATGGACTAAATTACAACATTTTGGGGGCTGCTGAGCGTGACAGTACCATCACTAAAATACAATAGGAAATTTTGAGGCCAAAAACATTAGCCCAACCACAAACAATAATAATTGGTGGCAGCACTAAGTTTCATGTCTTGTCTCTTGTAGTCGCCATAAGCTTGTTTTTTTGCTTTTCAGTTAATATTTTTGACGCAGTCAGATTTTTTGTTTTCTTTCAATATTTTTTTATTTCACACTTTTATGTTAAGTACCTACTAATAATTAGTCGGGTAAATATTACAAATTACTTTCTTTAGTAAGTAAAGGGTTTTTTTTTGTTTAAATTTAACACAATTAATATAAATTAATGTAATATTGGTTGTTTTATTTGAATACTATACACCTAACCCATTGGCAGTGCTTTCGCTGAACTACGCTCAGATGCTAGCATTGCCACACTGGCTACAAAGTAACGTGATGCCAGGGGGGTGACACTCCGTAATTCGGTCGACTTATTCACCTACACGCTCGTTCCTCCCGGGTGGTCATTTCACAGGGCGCACGCAGTACGCAGGACGCGACCGATTTTTTTATTTTAGCAAGTGGAAAGTTCACAGGAAGGTTATACAAAAGCGTTACTGTTCTGCATTCGGATGCACTAACACTAAATTTAAAGATAATGAATTAACCTTTCACAGACTTCCCAAGAATCCTGTAAGGTAAGTAAACAAGTAGGTACTTGTAGTATTTATAGACAATTAATAATAATATGATACCTAATGATTTAACTAGTTTGATGAGAGAAGTAGACAAATTCAATGCAGTTATCGTTGTAGGTTAGGTATATAAGGTACCTACTGAGTCAATTTACTCAATTTGTCAGCGATCACGCATGAATAGATTTTAAGTTCGTAAATAGTTTATTCATTAGGTACTGATTGCGGTCGACCTTAACACAAAACGCGGTCCAAAGTTAGACTAGGTTTAGTAGACAGGTACTGTGGTTATGCATTAATAATGCCCCTCTACGAAACCAAACATAGCGGTAGTCCTTGGTAAAGTTACACCATCAAATATCATCATCGGTGCGTTTTTTTTCATTTACCAATAGATTAATGGATTCAGACATTTCCAAAATTTTATCTATACGTACGGTTTTTATAGGTATGTATATTAAAAGCAAATAATCTTGTATTTGATACTAGTGGCCCGGGGACGACTTCGTCCGCGTGAATGTCGATTATCGCGCAATGCGGACGTAATTTAAAAGTAGCATATGCCCGTCGATTTTGTACTTACTTACTTTAGTAGGCATTTCCTCAGTAGACGTGTCCCATCATCTTTAAGATGGCAGAATATGTTAGTCAAGTTGGTCAAGTGTAATATTAGTTAGTTTGTAATCGGCATCACGGCTCCTGGTCTTTATGTAAGTGTGCGAGATCGAAAAATGGATTGTACGCTAGTTGGTCTACGTGAGTTCTTCTGACCGCCCAAGTCAACTAATATCTAAGTATTTATGTTCTGTTATTTTGTTTATATAGCGCTTAAAATACCTACCTACTTACATAAATATATTTCGAGATTGTAGGGCATGTAGGTTGATCCATTGCCGCCTGTACTTACTTTACATAAGCATATAGTAAGACATAGTAACACAAGTAGATACTACAGAGTATTAATATGTAGGTACGCATAACCACCTACTTCAATGTTTGATGGTTAAGTATTACTTACTTAATAATATTGTATTTTATTGATCATTATCAAACAAACCACGAAAAAGCGTATGTTTTTTATTATAGGTAGATACGTGGCGCAAGCGCTTTATATTTGCAGTATTTGCATTCAACCAACCCTATATGAGCAACACGCGGCCGGGTTACGTCAAGCTTACGAAGCAGGATTTTGTGAATGCAGCGGCTCGCGCTCGTACCGCCTTAGATATAAGATTTAGATTCGATTGTCCCGGCTGTTGAAAGACTTAGGTATGAGTACAGGTGCAAAGTTATTTTGGACCGTATTGGCGTGCACCGTATGGTGATATTGTATTGCAATTGTGTCGATAGTGTCGTTTCTGCTTGTAATATTATTCTGTGGTATTACTATGTTTTAGTTGAAAAGAAATTTTGTTTTCTAACCACAATAAATATGAATAGTAATTAACATGTTTTTTCATTTTTCCGTAACACCCATAAGTTCAGTTATCGATATCAAGGGAAGATTTGCCCATCACTAGTGAACTATCACTAACATTGTCAATTTTGACATGTCTTTGAACGAACCAATGAAAATTAGGTGACTTCTCCCCGCAACCCGCAACCTTTTAGCGATTTTGTTTTCGTACTAAAGATCGTTTAAGCGTGGTCTATTTGGTTGTATTGTCTGTGTGTTGGCTTTTTGCTTTAGCTTTCTTTGGTTTTGCTTTACATATAAAAAAAAAAATGTCAAGTCAATGTCAATATCGTGTGTTTTGGTTTGTGTCTACGAGGATGGTTTGTGTATTTTTTAATTTCTTTCTTCTCATTTGTCATCATCCGTCCGATTCTTGTAAAATTTTACTAAAACCGAGACAAAGTAGAAAATGACGAGGGAAAGCTGTGACCTTTACGTTGTTTTGTTTATAAACTGCTAAAGATAAAATAACTCGTACGTAACAGTTTTGTGATGATAACAAAAATATTATCTACGCGGATTTGGTGATAAACAAAGTTGTACAGTAATAAAACTGAGTTCACATTCATTGCTCACACACTTTGGACGTTGATCATGGCTTCCAGGAAAAGAGTTTTTGATTTGTTGCGGACTGTTAATGTATCATCGTAAGTATAACATAAATAAGTTTATACATAAGTTTATCTTTATCATTTCCACTTGCTAGTTAAACCTACACTAAACTGCGTACAAAGTTTTTGAACCGCCTTAATTTTTATAGTCTTTATGTAGAAATATCTAAGAAGGCGGTTTGATAAGTCCATGACTTTGGAAAGAAGAAACACTGTTTTTTACATATATATTTTAATTTTTCTACATAATCTCCTTTCAACTCTACACACTTAGTCAAGCGATGTTCCAACCTCTTCAACCCAACTTTTTTTTTTTTTTCTGCTTTTATCGGCGATCAGTCGGCAAGACTAGGCTGATGTGTTGGGTGATAACTATCTTGAAGATGATGAAGCCAGCGCTTCAACAATTCTTTCATAGAATAGTCTTCCTTTTCAGTCTTTTTATTGCTAAGGAAGGCTTTAAGAGCTGGGTAGCCAAGGGGTTTGGATGGGAAGAGAGACGTTTCAGATATTCCTTTCTTTGCCTCTCTATTTCAGTTTGAATGATAGGTACGTTGAGGTATTCATGAATCTCGACGTTTCTGGAGAACCACGGAGCATTTGTAATGGTATGTAAGATGGTCTTTTGAACTCGTTGTAGGCACATTATATTACTTTTGATGGCAGTACCCCATAGCGGAATTCCATAGGTCCAAATAGGTTTTGGAATTACCGGTCTTCCGCCTGAAAGCAGGCGGAAGACCGGTACTCGCAGCTCTTCAGAGACTATTTAATTCCGTCGTACTCGGAGGTAGAACATCAGAAGCGTGGCATGAAAGTGTGGTTGTGTTTTTTTTTTCTTTTAAATCTATTTATTTAATAAAGAGAGTTTTTTCTGTACAGAAAATGCCACCCTCATAGGTGAATCATGGTTGGTTAATGCTAACTTAAATTATGTTACTCTACGCTTAATCCCAACGGAGACCATCTTGTAAAGAGCTCGGGCTGCCCCTTATGAGGGAACAGCCAGAACACTGTTGTATAGGCCTATGTTACAGTTGTTAAAGTTAAATTTTTCTAAAAACTCACACCTCTCTGCTTGGTTACGGACACATTCCATGAGTATGTGCATCACATCTTCCTTGCAGTCACACTCGGAACAGTTAGGGGAATCTTTTTTACCCATTAAATGGGCAAAACTGTTTAATGGTATGTGCCCGGATCGAAGCCGCAAAGCGGTCACAGTGTTCATTCCTGCTCATATCCGTGTCCTCAACCCAGCAGTAATTTGGTAGTTCTGGCTGTATGGTTTTATACCAAATTCCTATGCTGCGTGAACGTTCATCAAAGTACTCACGCCATAGTTTGTTACAATTTTGTTTTGGAATGTATAAAAGATCAGAAAAGTATGGATCACAATTCCATGTTATACCATCATTAGCCGCTTGTTTTGCCAAAACGTCTGCTTGTTCATTCCCTGGTACCCCGATATGAGCAGGAATCCACTGAAAAACTACTTGTTTGCCGCTGTTTCTCAGGTTACACATACTCCTGACAATGTCGTAGGCTATCGGTGTTCCTCGCATAGGTGAGGTACATCGAGCCACGTGTTGTAGGGCGCTCTTTGAGTCAGACATAATGACAAACTTACTAAAGTCTATAGAATTAATATATGATATTGCTTCACATATTGCAACTATTGAAATGAAATACTTTTTACGGATTAACTCGCGTTTAATTTACTATTTACATAGTTTTTATATTATCCTGACGTTTCGAACCCTTTACAGGGTCCGTGGTCACAGGGAGACTGAGGTGTTGGTCGTCTCATTGTCAGAAGTTATTTGCCTACCGTCAATAATTTTTATATTTTACCGGGTGCGTTCAAGTTTACACAATACGAGCTAACAATATTTTTAGGTCTGGCAATGTGTTGCTGTTGGGGCTGGGATTTGATGACCTGTATGATGGGGTCCCAGGCAGGTGGTAAATTCCAACCATCCTCTCTATTGAAATTACGATGTTTTTTAATTTCAATAGCCTCGCGTATCATCCTAGGGATGAATCGTTGTTCCTTGGCGAGTATTTGAGGTTTGTCAAATCTGATGTAATGGTTGGGTCCCTCGAGAGCATGTTCACACACTGCAGACTTATTTTCGCGCCTATGCTTGACGTCAGCTATATGTTCTTTTACGCGGGTTCCTACACTTCTCTTTCTAAGAACATATAGCTGACGTCAAGCATAGGCGCGAAAATAAGTCTGCAGTGTGTGAACATGCTCTCGAGGGACCCAACCATTACATCAGATTTGACAAACCTCAAATACTCGCCAAGGAACAACGATTCATCCCTAGGATGATACGCGAGGCTATTGAAATTAAAAAACATCGTAATTTCAATAGAGAGGATGGTTGGAATTTACCACCTGCCTGGGACCCCATCATACAGGTCATCAAATCCCAGCCCCAACAGCAACACATTGCCAGACCTAAAAATATTGTTAGCTCGTATTGTGTAAACTTGAACGCACCCGGTAAAATATAAAAATTATTGACGGTAGGCAAATAACTTCTGACAATGAGACGACCAACACCTCAGTCTCCCTGTGACCACGGACCCTGTAAAGGGTTCGAAACGTCAGGATAATATAAAAACTATGTAAATAGTAAATTAAACGCGAGTTAATCCGTAAAAAGTATTTCATTTCAATGTGTAGTGCTCGCTTAAACCTCAGAAAACAATATATTGCAACTAGTTCTGCATACATAATTGATACTTTTGTATTTATTTTGAGTTTAACTTGGTCACCTGTCTGAGGATCAAAGAACGCCGCACCGATTCCATTTGAATCCCTAGATCCGTCAGTATATAATTTATAACACTTAGAATATTTATTACTAATATGTCGATTACAAATTTTCCTTAAATCTAACCTGTTAATATTTTTTTTACTATTTTCTATATTATCTATTTTAATATTAATACAGTTATTTAAATCTATATTACTTGCCCAAGTATTAAATGAAAACATTTCCAAAAGTTTGCTTCTATATATTGGTTGTCCATGTAGGTATTTATGAATTAACACTAACAAAGGTAATTTTTTTCGCCTCCAGTATTGATTATTGTTGCAGATTGCTTCCAGATTATTAGTCAAAGTTATAATTTCATTATTATCTATCGATTTGCATCTAAGCCAAAATTTTGCTGCTAAATAATGTCGCCTAATAAAAAGTGGTTGTATACCTAACTCGCATTCCATTACATGGATTGGTGTACTTTTTATGAACCCTCCAATCAGTCGTAAACAAACATTTTGTATTCTGTCCAGTTTATACAAGTGAGTTTTACATGAATTGTCGTATACGAGGCTAGCGTAATCCAATCTACTACGGATCAGTGAAATATATAGTCGCTTTAAGTTAGAAGGGTGGACACCCCATCCTGAGCCTTTCAAAATTTTAAACACATTAAGTAACTAAACGTGACGTTTTTTGAGCCGTTTCATTTATGTGTCTAGACCATCTTAATGTCGAATCCATCCATAAACCCAAATACTTAACGCTGTCCACCACTTGTAAAGTATTGTTATTAATTTCAAGGTGGCACGGAGTGCTGTCGCATCTTCTAAAGCCTCTCTTAAACATACACACTTTCGTTTTCGAAGCTGAGATATCAAGCCCTAGGTCTGTAAGCATTCTGGATAAATTATTTAGTGCTACTTGTAACTTGAACCTACCCTCTTCGATATTATTACACGCAGTGTACAAAACAAAATCATCGGCGTATTGAGAAATAAATATGTTTTTAATATCTTTACAAATATGCCTGGTCGCAATATTAAACAACAAAGGCGAAAATGGGTCGCCCTGTGCTAAGCCCCGGCCCGTATTCCTACTCATTAACGAGTTTTCTTTTTGAATTTTAAGATTTCTTTCTCTTAAAAAGTTCCATATGTAACAACACATCCGTGAGCCGGCTCCCAGTTGGTCAATCGAGTTTACTAGTGAGGTGACGTCTACGTTATTGTAAGCGTTGTCGATATCAACAAAACAGGCTAATGTTGTTTTTTTTGTGGAAAACCCATTTAGAATTCTCATAACCAAACTTGCCAAATTATCTAATGTGGATCGTGATTTTCTAAAACCAATTGTGCTGTTTGAGAAGAGGTTATGTCTCTCGCAGAACCATTCTAGCCTACTATTCAAAATGACGTGAAAAACCCTTCACATATAGGACATCATCGCTATAGGTCGGAGTGATGAATCAGAATTAGGATCTCTACCCGGTTTCGGTATTGCTACTATGCGTATATCCCTCCACTGCGTTGGAACAAATCCTGTACTAAAAAATATATTGTAAAAATAGAGTAGAATATTTTTTACGCTATCTGGCAGGTTTTTAATCATACTGTATGATATATTATCGACTCCAGGTGAAGTGTCTTTGGCTCAAATACTATGTTCTACTTCTAAAAGTGTTATATCAGAATCTAAGAGCTTATTGGACGATTTAAATACTGGTTTATTTGGTACTACATAATCGGGAGTTAAGCTATCCAGTAACCTTGAAGTTTTATTACTATCAGCACAGTTATTGGTGTATCTAATGCCTTTCATCCAATGCATTTTTCGATATAAACTAGTTAAATTTGTTGTTTGATCTAGAGATGTACAAAAGTTTTGCCAACTTTTATTTCTTTCCTTTCGAATAAGAAATTGTGCTATTCTGATTTTTTCTTTTAAAATATTTGAGTTTATGGGTGTTGGATTTCTTCGAAATTTTGACAGTGCCAAACGTCGCTCAGCCACTGCTTTAGATAACTTATCATTCCAATAAGGTTTTGGGGAGAATTTTGTTGTTGGATTCCGATTAACTTTAACTAAAGGGATACTCACATCTGCAGCTATATCAATATAATCAATGAAAACATTATAGGCTTCTTGAATGTCAGCGGGCATAGACCAATCCAAAAACATTTTTTCTAATAACAGTCTAAAAGATAGCCAATCAGCCCTTTTAAAATTCCTTTTACAACTAATATTCTCCTTACACCTGACTTTAGTTGATATTTTAATAACACAGTGATCACTGCCAAGGGTTTCGTTTAACACTTTGTAGGTAACATTCAAAGCTAAATCCGGTGAAGCAAACGTTATATCAGGCGAATATTGTTGGAGAACCCCGTTTACTAATTTAATCCGTGTTGGAGTCCCATCATTTAGAGTAAAAAGTGGTGTATCTATCAAAGCATTAAATATTTGTGTACCACGGGCATCAGTTTTTCGAGACCAGTTTGTATGGTGCCCATTAAACTCACCAACAATAATAGATTTCCCTTTTGATATACCAAAAATATCTTCCCAATCTGAAGTACGTGTGGCTACCCCCGGAGGACAATAAACTGAGATTAAATTTTCTACTTCTCCACTATTAGTAATTGTTATGTAAATAACTTGTATGTTGGCATTAGATAGTTGAACTAAATTTTGAAAACATTGAATAGACTTATGTGTGCAAATAGCTATACCACCATATGAATCGTCTCTATCGCAACGGAAAATATTATACCCGTTAAGTTTTAATTCACTATCAGGATCTAACCACGTTTCGCTCAGGCAAGCAATATGAATTTTTTCTTGAATTAAAAGGTTTTCTAATTGAACTAATTTTGGTCTTAAGCTTTGGGCATTCCACTGAATTATATTTAAAACTGATTGTGTGTTAGGGACTTTATCCATTAAAATAATCTAATATAAGTTGTAACACCGGCCAGTCCGCAATATTTTCCGTAATCAATAAGATGAACCATTCCGTACAACACTTAATCACATTGTGTATTTTCACTTTCAGAGAATCCCCTCTAAGAAATATCACTTCTTTAAGTCTTCCCAACAGTTCGCTAAACGTCACTTCTTTAACTTTTTCATTTAAATTATCCTTAAGAATATTTTTGTGTCTTAAATCTGTGTATTCTTCTAAGTAGATTTTGTTTTCTTCAACTGTCCGGTTACGTTCTTTGGGTGTTTCTTTTCTATGTGTTGCTTTTGTTTTTGCTTTACTAGCGTAAGACGTGTACGGGTATGCTTTGCTGTTGTATTTATTCTCGGATATTGATGGAGTAGAAATTTCTTGGACGTCTGTCTTCTCTTCTGTATACTTTTTTGGGTCAAAGGTATTTTTGGTAGCTTGTAGCGAGTCGTTTTGAAGATTTATACCCTTTGGAAATTCTGGCACATTCATCGTACGAGCTTTTCTGTACGTGCAATTAAACTCCGCCATAATTTGACGAATCCTCTTCTCTTTTTGAAATTCGGGGCACGATCGAACTAGAGCCATGTGATTTCCACCACAGTTTACACATTTAAAATTTGTAGTGTCGCAGTTTTCGTGGTTACTTCCACATTTTGGGCATGTTTTTTTATTTGAAGGGCATCTTTTTGCTGTATGTCCTAATCTCCAGCAATGTGAACATTGTGACACCGGAAACACATAAGGCTCGACTTTTATTCGTAGGTCTTCTACAGTCACAAAAGGTGGTAAGTATGAATCTTTGAAACATAAACGGACTGTTTCACTCGGTTCCCATTTACTGTCTTTGCTTCGGCGTTGCAGTCGGTTCACGGATACAAGAACTGCTGGGGAAGGACATCTTAGATATTTTTTTATATCTTCTTCTGATAAATCTAGGTCGACTTCCTTTATTATACCATAAGATAAGCTTACTTCGAACGCTTTTTGAAATTTCCAACCTTTTTCGATAAGATCTTCATTGGTTAATAGTTTGTTAGCGTTAATTTTGCTTTCAAATGTGACACGTATCTTGTACGGGTTTAAATATTTTATTTTTTGAACCTCTAAAATCCCAAGAGTTTTGAATAGTCACGCGAGCGCAAATTGTTTTGGTAGCTGTTCATTCGATGATATATAAATCTCCATTTTTTCTGATTTTATTTTTCTTTTCTTCGTGACCTCTTCCCATTCCTCTTCTTCCTCATTTTCTTCTCGGTCCCTTTTTGTCGGCTTCCATATTTGCTTATTTTCATAAAACACCTCCATATTGTATAGTTCCTCTTCAATCACACTTTCGATTTTATCTGACGCGTTACTACAATCGGATCGATTACACACATCACTATTTTCCTCCATCGCGTCGGGCGATGCAAGTACTTGCAACACAATAGCGGCCGGCGCACGGTTTCTACCTGCGCTGCGGCCGCTCTGACCTTGTCGTTAACGATGTAAACAACTAGCTCCCGTTTGCTTAAATACGCGCCCGTCTCGCACGAAGTACCGGCCGCGAGTGGTGGTTGTGTTGTTCTTTAAGAAGGGCAACAAGGCCCTACTAAGGAACTACAGACCCATATCACTTCTAAGTCACGTTTATAAGCTGTTCTCGAGTGTTATAACTAATCGTCTCGCACGCAGGTTTGATGACTTCCAGCCAATCGAACAAGCCGGATTCCGAAAAGGCTTTAGCACCATAGACCACATACATACGCTGCGGCAGGTTATACAGAAGACCGAAGAGTATAACCGGCCTCTTTGCTTAGCGTTTGTGGACTATGAGAAAGCCTTTGATTCGATCGAAACATGGGCCGTGCTACAGTCTCTCCAGCGGTGCCAAATTGACTACCGGTACATCGAAGTGTTGAAGTGTTTGTACGAAAACGCCACTATGACAGTTCGTCTTCAGGACCGGAGCTCGAAGCCAGTCCAGCTGCAGCGTGGAGTGAGACAAGGATATGTCATTTCTCCGAAACTCTTCACTGCTGCACTGGAGGACGTGTTTAAGCTTCTGGACTGGAGAGGACTCGGCATCAATATTAACGGCGTGTACATCAGTCACCTTCGATTTGCCGACGATATAGTAGTCATGGCTGAGACCCTGGAGGAACTCGGCACAATGCTCGGTGATCTCAACAGAGTCTCTCAACAAGTGGGCCTTAAAATGAACATGGAGAAGACGAAAATCATGTCTAACTCACGTGTCGTACCCACTCCTCTGAAGGTTGGAGACTCTGCTCTTGAAGTTGTTGACGAATATGTATACCTGGGACAAACAGTCCAACTAGGTAGGTCCAACTTTAAGAAAGAGGTCAATCGTCGAATCCAACTCGGCTGGGCAGCGTTCGGTAAGCTACGTAATATCTTATCGTCCAAAATACCGCAGTGTCTCAAGACGAAAGTCTTCGACCAGTGTGTGTTGCCAGTGATGACATACGGTACCGAAACGTGGTCGCTCACTATGGGCCTTATTAGCAGGCTCAAAGTCACGCAAAGAGCAATGGAGAGGGCTATGCTCGGGGTTTCTCTACGTGATCGAATCAGAAATGAGGTGATTCGTAGACGAACTAAAGTAACCGACATAGCCCAAAGAGTCGCCAAGCTTAAGTGGCAATGGGCAGGGCACATCGCCCGTAGAACCGATGGCCGTTGGGGCAGAACGGTTCTCGAGTGGCGACCGCGCACCGGAAGACGCAGTGTGGGCAGGCCTCCAACAAGGTGGTCCGACGATCTGGTGAAGGTCGCGGGTAGCCACTGGATGCAAGCAGCACAGGACCGGTCGTGGTGGAGATCCTTGGGGGAGGCCTTTGTCCAGCAGTGGACGTCTTCTGGCTGATGATGATGATGATGAAATAGGTTTTAAAATTGCATTGTATATGAGGAGTTTGTTGTCCAGAGAAAGGATAGAGTTCCTCCCCAGAAGCCAAATGAAATTCCTAAATTTCAAATTTATCGCATCTCTTTTCTTTTTTATATGAATTTTCCAGGTGAGCCTACGGTCAAGGTAAAAACCCAAGTACTTGATGCAGTCTGTTTCAGGCAGGTAGTCAGTTCCCAATTTGACAGGCGGGCAGTTTTCTTTTCTCATCGTAAAAGTGATGTGGTTTGATTTTTGGGCACTTACTCGAATGCGCCACTTTTGCAACCATGTTGCCGTTTTATCTAGTAGGCGTTGTAGATTGTTCTTAGCCTCTACTGGAGATTTATCGCATGAGAGGTATGCTACATCGTCGGCGTATGTCGCAACGGTCACATCTTTAGATGATGGAAGATCTGATGTAAAGATATTATACAGTACAGGACCGAGAACCGAGCCCTGAGGTACACCAGCCTCAATTTTGTATAGAGTAGATCTAGCATCTCCCTGTTTTTCGTCTTCAACCCATCATCATCTTCGACCCATCTAAAAATATTTTTTGTCAAACTCTGAAAAATAGGCCTCAGTTTCAGCTACCACCACTTCGTTTGATGAAAATCTTTGCCCGCCAAGCCATTTCTTCATGTTTGGGAAGAGGAAAAAGTCACAGGGGGCTAAATCTCGCGAATGTGGCAATAATTTGTATCCTAATTCGTGAATTTTTGATGTCGCGATTGTAGACGAGTGGGCCGGTGCATTATCCTGATGAAATAGAATTGTTTTCTTTGTTAAATGCGGTTGTTTCTTGATCAACTTTTTATTTAATCTATCTAACAATGCAGCATAGTAAGCTCTGGTTATTGTCTTGCCTGATATCTAAAAAATCGATGTAAATAACCCCTTGGCTGTCCCAAAAGACTGTGGCCATCACTATACCAGCCGAGCAAACAGTTTTTGCCTTCTTTGGGGCACATTCCCCGGTGGAAGTCCATTGCTTCGACTGTTGCTTAGTCTCTGGTGTATAATGATGGACCCACATTTCGTCAACTGTTATATACCGACGCATAAACTCACTTGGATTGCGATTATACATGGCTAGGTATTCCTCAGAAGCTGTTACACGATTTTGTTTCTGGTCGACTGTTACTAAACACGGCACCCATCTTGCAGAAAGCTGCAAAATATAAAATACTTGTTCAGTCGAGATGTGCACAGCATCACTTATTTCGCGTATCTTCACTTGACGGTCTGCCAAAACAATATCATGTATTTTATTATTAACCATGGGCGCTCCGCGTCATTAGTGGTAGTACGTCACCAACGAAATTCAGTGAACCATGTTATGTACCATGAGAAGGCGCAGAATCACCATAATACTTTTTCAATTTGTCTTCAGCCTGCTTAATTGTTTTACCACATAAAAAATAGTGTTTATTTAGCACTCGAAACTCGCTTTTCTCCATTTTCAAAGAATACTTGTTTAGAAGTCGCCTAACTTTTTTGTTTCTAAAAAGCTTGTTTTCGCACCAAATTTATTAAAAGAACGGCATGCGCTTCGTAGTGAGTTTCCAAATATGGGACAAAAAAAAATATTAAAAAAAGTTTTTATTCAACCTTATAGTCATTGACTTGCCAAACTGCCCTCGTACAAACAAAAACAATGTCACACATCATCATCATCATCATCATCAGCCAGAAGACGTCCACTGCTGGACAAAGGCCTCCCCCAAGGATCTCCACCACGATTGGTCCTGTGCTGCTTGCATCCAGCGGCTACCCGCGACCTTCACCAGATCGTCGGACCACCTTGTTGGAGGCCTGCCCACACTGCATCTTCCGGTGCGCGGTCACCACTCGAGAACCGTTCTGCCCCAACGGCCATCGGTTCTACGGGCGATGTGCCCTGCCCATTGCCACTTGAGCTTGGCGACTCTTTGGGCTATGTCGGTTACTTTAGTTCGTCTACGAATCTCCTCATTTCTGATTCGATCACGTAGAGAAACCCCGAGCATAGCCAATGTCACACAGATGCAGATAATCTTGGTTAGTTTAAAATGGAATAGCCTGCTAATAGCAGAAAGTAACCGCCTTTGTGATCTAGTGGCTAAGCCACCGTTTCCAAACCCAGAGGTCCCCAGTTCGATTCCCAGCGCGATGTAATCTTTGTGTACTCGTTTTGGTTGGTGGTAGGGCTGTTAAGCCTGGCTAGCTATCATCATCTTATCTAAGTCTGTTGCCATAACAACGATGTTAACAGCGTTGTTGTGTTCCGCCAGTTAAGAGATGAGATAGCCAGTACCTCCACAGTGGTTGAGGATTCCGGGTGAAGCACGCTTCCACCTTCAGCCTTATCGTCATTTACCATCAGGTGAGATAAAGGCCAAGAGCTTACTTGTTAAAGAAGAAAAAGTAGAATGTATGGTTACTATCAAAGTATTGTTACCTTCTGTACTAACAAAATTCTTTTTTCTCAGATGCCAATGCCCTGCTCATGGTTACAGGGGTAATATTCATGTATCAAATGCCACTCCATTGAAAGATTATGCATTTGAAGTAAGTATAAATAAATATCTTAATTTTGTTGATGAATATTGATACAATTTTCACTAGTTTTTTTATTTAATATCATATAATTTTACACCTTTTTGTTTGAAATATTATCTGTTTTAACCATCTAAACTAAACCATCGTAAGTTTTGTCCTTCATAGGGTGGATTCGACCAAACTGGAATAAGACTTACTCCGTGATTAATCTATACAAATTCGGCGTTTAATCTAGGTACCTATAAGACCTTATTCCAGTTTGGTCGAATCCACCCATAGACATATAAAAACTAGATAGACTATCAACACTCTCAAAACGTCCTCACAAAATGAGTACCTAGTGAGATGTTTAGGTACGCCTTTCGTTTGGTAGTGTGTGGGCTAAGGCTGCCTGTCCACAGCGAGGCTGCGGTGCGGAGAAGCGAAGAAATATTAATCAATAGGATTGCATTAAATCTCCAGCAATGCAATCCTATTGGTTAATATTTCTTCGCTTCTCCGCACCGCGCGCAACCTC
The DNA here is from genome assembly GCA_963921215.1 of Scoparia ambigualis. NCBI lineage: Eukaryota > Metazoa > Arthropoda > Insecta > Lepidoptera > Crambidae > Scoparia > Scoparia ambigualis. Next base: position 19,848,459 of record OY992504.1, read on the forward strand.
GCTCCGCTTCCATGGACAGGCAGCCTTAGTGTCCACATTGACAAAGACTTCCATTGCTTTTCTTCTGAAATACATTTACATCAAATGTAAATAATTACATATTATGTCAACACTGCCACTTGTACTCCACGATTTAATAAGGGTTTGTGTATCTAGTTTTCATAATTATGTGATCGAAGGTTTTAACTTAAAAATATTATTCTAAAACACTGTGTTTGTAAGTCAATTTATGATATTTGCAGATAAAAAATTCAACAGTGAGATACGGATTAGGTGTTACCAGAGAAGTTGGTATGGACCTTGTCAACTTTGGTGCCAAAAATGTCTGTGTCATGACAGACCCTAATCTTGTATCTTTGAGTCCCGTTAAGGCTGTATTAGACTCTCTAACCAGGAATGGTGTGAACTACAAGGTCTATGATAAAGTCAGAGTAGAGCCTACTGACACTAGGTGTGTATTAAATGTAGTTAAAGCAAACAGTTAAAATTATTATTTCATTTCTTTACTACTTCTGATGTAGAATAATCTTTAATATGTACAAGGTACTGTTGTGTGGATGATTTAATCTATTTATAACACTTTTTATTATCTTATCTGTGACAGCCAACTGTGATGATAAGAACATATACTTAAGTTCATTTATATTTATTATAATTCTTATATAATATATATGATCGAGAAAAACATTGTATGATTAATTTGTTGTTATGCAAAATTAAGACAGTCTAAGTCAGCTGAAACACTTACACCTAAGGGTGATTTATATTAGAGCGGGCCGTGCACGGGGCATGCCCCGTCCGGGCCCGGACGGGACACGGATCATGCACGGTGTAATATGAACTGCTTCATACAAAATGTATGCAACGTCTCAACTCAGCGGCGTCGTCCGGGCCCGTACGGGACACGCCCCGTGCACGGCCCGCTCTAATATATATCATCCCTAATACTTAACCCTTTAACGAGCACAGCATGTTGAAATTTTTTATTGGTTTTCGACCTTATCTCAATTGTATAAAGTTCAAAATATGGTGTCAATTTATTTGACAATGCCCTATAAAGGGTTAACTGTATTTATCAGCCAACAGTCCCATGTCTCGCATCTACCAGTATCATTGGCATTAAAAAATGATGTAAATTTTTTAACTCTTTACCTAGTATGTCACTAAAGACAGTCATGTACTTATAATAGGTATGTAAATTAAGTGGTTTGGGTCACTTTTTTCGAAGAAGGGGGAGGTAATAGGTACTATAATCTTTACATTTCACTGGAGTGCTATTAGGTAGAACGGAAAAATAACACACAAAACAAAATGTGGATTTAAAAAAGCAGAGACACAAAATAATTATTTATTTAAAAAAAACAAGTAGTGGGTCCTGGGAGTTGTTTTCTCACCACACGAGGAGATCAGGCCACAGCCTACCAAGCTGGCTTAATATGGGTAGGTAGATTTTTTGATTTTACCGACAAGTTCTTAAAATTAGAAGGACCAACATCTTCTCTGATGATTTGCGACACCTTTTTCTTTTAATCATGAACACGTTTTGGTGTTAACTAAGCTTTGTACCTCATGAAGTCTGCTTTTTGTACCTATTACAAACAAACCTATTGTGTGTAACGTCTTGGTGGCCGAGTGGTCAAGCTCGGCTCGATACCCGGAGGTCCCGGTTTCAATTCCCGGGTCGAGAAAAGTGTGTTCTCGGATTTTTCGATTAATAGCCCAGAGGGCCTACTCTCTTTCTCTGAAAATAAATTTCGGCTGATTTTCGTTTGCTATTTACAGCAGCAGCAGCTGTTTAAGTTTATGTCTGGAGCTGCGCCTCCCTCGTACTGGTTCCGCAGAATACCAGCGCCATGGCATGTAAAGGTATGTTTCCGAGATGGGCTACAGACTGCAACCGCAGGCGACATTGCGGCTATCGGCTGCGGCTGACCGCAGTGCTGGCTGCGGTCGCGGTTGCTTCTAATTCCAAGTGTCACAGTGCCTATATTCCGTATGCAACTATAAAGGTTTTTCGTTCTTGCGTAATCTAATAAAAACATCTGAGTAAAATATTATGTTTAGGTATTACTATATTTATTTAAATCCTTTCCTATTCCTTTTAAACTTTGACCAAATTATTGCGGTAATTTGGATTGGATGTGTCGTAAAGGACTGGATGACCGGAAACAAAGTTAATTAATATCTCTTCATCATCTTCCTAAAAAGTCACCATTTTTGTACGTGACACGTGTAAACTATCTGCGGCTCGCGACACCACTGGTGCTGCAGTCTGCGGTCGCTGCGAGCCGCAGGCCGCAGTGTTGCCGCGCTTGGAATCAGTTTCATAGAGATGCAGAGAAACCAGTAGTGTCGCTTGCAGCTGCAGTTTGCAGCCTGCGGTCCGTCTTTGAAACATACCTTAAATGTCACCGCATAAGCTTTGGGCGACCATTTCGGCTGCATGTTCTATGTCTATTATGTTAAATTGTCATATTTTTGCTCCGAATAAGTATTTTTGCTCCGAATAAGTATTTTTCATTTCATTTCAGTTCCCATTACTTTCGAAATTTCGTTCATACAAAATAGGTTTGGCATTTAGATTATTAATATAGAAAATTGTTTGAAATTTCAAAAATAATGGAAAGCGCTATGAATAGCAAACGAAAATCGGCCGAAATTTCGTTTTGGAGAAAGCGAGTAGTCAGTGGATATCTTCAGCCCCTATCGGGCTGGTTCGGGCCTCGAGGCTTAGCCTCATGCCCGGGCATCTTCTAAAGCTCGTTTGGTGAGCTTGATCACTTAAGGTGGTTGGCAGGGGCGTTTTTTTTAAATTTTTTTTTTTAATATTTTCTTTTGTATATTTTTTTTTTGTTTTTTTGTATTTTTTGTATTTCTTTTGGGTCGCTCTCCTGCCAACCGGGAACATATCGCCCCTGTCGGTCCTGCTATCCGCCCTTTCCCTTCCCCGGCGCAGCCCTCGGCGCGGCTAACCCCCCGGGTGAGACGGCGATGGCCGAGGCCCAGTGAGCGAAAGCGAGTAGGCCCTCAGGTTTGTAGTCACCAACTCGAATTTGGCACGTGGTGATTAATAGCGCAATTATTTATTTATTTATTTTATTTTACATGCTGGTTTACAGATTATGCGCCCAAAACACCGACATGTCATACATAAAATAAAAATGTAAAAATCCTAAGAACTAGAGTCACAGATATACTTACAATAAAATTATGTCACAAAAACTGGAAATTAAAATAACAAAATCAAAATTACTACAAAATAATTAAAAATTAAATAGCTTACTCTATAGTTTATTTTAATAGTTTTGGTCGAGAAAGTAAAAGGCTGCAGCCCTAAGCCATGAGCAAACAAATCGACATTGTCGTATTGAGCGAGCATGTCCCCGATGAGGCGCAGGGCGTCAAGTCAAGTCAAGTCAAATTATTTATTTAATGTAAACCTTTACAGGCACGTATTGACGTCAATACAAATAATAATAAAAAAAAACAGTTAACTAACTTCTATTTAAGACTTAACAACTAATCTAACGAGCTTATCTAACGAGCTTATAGTCTGTGCCAGACAAATGCGCATCGCTACCCCCAGTACCACTGCACGCCGAAACAGAATCGCGTCGAACCGAAATATAAGCCGTGGTCATAGAATTAAGTAAACATACGTATCCTGGTACGAGAAAAAATAGCGGGCAAGTGTCTCTCCCCTAGCGACACAAACGGCTAAAATTTATAGGTAGGTAATTTATCGTTTTTTTTTGGGATGAAAGGTGAAAAATGATAAATCACAATGAGTTGTTAACTTAAGTTATTACTTAATGGAATAAAATTAAATATGATTTCCAATTATCGTATTGATAATGTGGTAAGTAATAGAAATTGGAGTTTTTGAAGTAAAATAAAGTAACGGCTGAAATGAGTTTTGGAAAACATTAGTACCTAACCAATAAGGTTGACATTTTTAATTCACATTTTTAATCATTCAAATATCTTTTTTTTATAAAAACCTAAGCATAAAAAAACGTCAAAAATTAATAAGCATAAATTTGTGTGTTTTAAAATTGTTTCGTTTTTCGTCTTGGTACAAGCACACAATAACTAATATTACTACCGTACAGAAGGTTCACCCTCCAACTACCCCCACGCGAAACCGAAACCCATCGCGTGACCCGAGCGTTCATATTCCGATAAGCACAGCGGACTCGATATCGATTTGACGTCCGTCAGGAGCGCAGGGTTTACGCGCGCGCGTAGGGATTACGAGTTAAGGCTAGATAGATCGCGCTTTGAGTTTTTTCAAACCATCTGATGAGACAGAAAATAATGGTTTAAATTCTGGAAAAAAAAGAATGTATTAGTTAAGGATCCAATCTATTCAAAGTCTCATTCAGTTACAAGTTACAAGATCCAATGAACTTTACTCGATAGAAAAAAAAAACCCAAAGTTACTTCTTTTTGTAATGTTTTTCAATATTATGACTATACTACTGATACTTTACATTTAATTTTTGTACTCAACGAAAGACAAATAATTCGCAGATAAAGAACAATGGGCAAAAGTGGCCCAAGAGCTGAGACCAGATCCTCCACCGATGAGACCCGCGGGAAATAAGAGCCCACACCTGCCATATGATTCCGGCAAAAGACCATTCAAATCCGTCCCGGGATCCCCCCCCTATGGCCAAGTTAAACTGACCATTAATAATGAGATTTTATGTTATGTGTGGCGCATGTTTGGACATGTTTGTGCCTGTCTAAATAAGATACGGTATCCCGTTTCTTCGCCACTAATTGCCCCCCTCCCCACCCCTCCCCGCTCCTCCACCCCCGTCAGGTTAATGTAACCACACAAAAAAAAAAATCCCGGGTCGGACCCCGACAATACCTTGCAAAAATCACACGACAAGCTCGCACCCTCACCGCGCGCGTGGTAGGCGCGTTGTATTAAGTATTATATTAATACAGCGAAGCCTTGATTGGAACCCTTGGTCCTAAAGTAGGACAGCTCCCACTTTAGTACAAAGGCCTCCATCATTGTTAAAAAAGTACAGCCTATATACTGATACAGGCTGTACTTTTTTAAAGGTTTTTTTCCTTACGGCACAGATAAAACTAAAGCTACTAAGTACATGTTAACCGTGTCGCGTAGCGGTGAAAGAATACTACCACCCCCTATCTTCCCTTGGGTGTCGTAAAAGGCGACTAACGGACTAAAGACTGCACTGCACATACATTCAACAGCATAGAGTGGCGATGGGCTCACCACCTGTCACGTTGAGCACATATGCTGTCGCTATTTGGTGAAAAGTTTACTATGGTAGAGGACTGCTTTAGCCGTCCTCATTGCCTGTCTCTGGCTGACTAACCCTTTGGGGATAATAGTCGTGATTTTATGTATGTATGTACTACGTCTTACAGCTTCAAAGACGCCGTTCAGTTCGCCAATGAGGGCAGGTTCGACAGTTTCGTAGCGGTGGGCGGAGGCTCGGTGATGGACACTTGTAAGGCAGCTAACCTCTACTACTGCGACCCTGACGCTGACTTTCTGGATTATGTCAACGAACCCATTGGGAAAGGCAAAGCTGTCACCGTACAATTGAAGCCTATGATTGCGAGTAAGTATTATATTATTATTTATTATTAGTAATAATTATGAATAGTATTGAAGTTGACTATTTTTGACTTGCGACTTTTGAATACATATTTTAACCTTAGATGAATGATTGGTCTCGCTGAGCTCGACTAGATACCGCCCTATCTAAAAACCAAAGCTCCGTAAATGCGGCAACTCATCTATGACAATTTGCAAGAATGCTGTCCTTCTTATGTTTTGTAGCATTATTTTTACACAGTTTTATTACGCAAACTAGCATTTTGCTTTGAATTATGCCCAAAATTTATTTAAAAAATCAGTACGTACACTTTACGCACAGCTATCAGTGTGACTGGCTCTCGGGTACGCCGATTTCGGCGTAGTATTTGTTGCCGCATTTTACAAGTACGACGGAGGTATCTATTTGAGCGCAGCGGGACCAATCATTCATCTAAGATTTTAACTTATGCATTAAAATAATATACCTACCTAACTTAGTTAAGTTGTATTTGTAGTTAATAATACAGTTGTACTATTATAACTGTTTATACGGATTAGTCAAGTTTTTTCGTATTCGTAGCCCACCTTAAATTACCAATCGATCGAAGTGTTAGAATGCAAGTCAAGCAAGTAATGTACTTATGTAAAGTGAGTGAACTTCAGAAAAACAAAATTGTATTGTAAGTAAAATAAAGGTGATAGAATACTACGACCCCCTCTCTTCCCTTGGGTGTCGTAAAAGGCGACTAACGGACTAAAGACTGCACATATCTCCAACAGCATAAAGCGGCGATGGGCTCACCACCTGTCAGACTGAGCACATATTGCGTGCAGTCGCTATTTTGGTGAAAAGTGGATTATGGTAGAGGACTGCTTTTGCTCTCCTCATTGCCTTAGTCTCTGACAACCCTTCGGGGATAATAGCACAGAATAACTAATAGTACTACGTACAGAAGATTCACTCTCTAACGACTTCACGCGAAATTGAAACTTATCGTGTGACTCGAGCGTTCATATTCCGTTAAGCAACGCTGACTCGATATCGATTTGACGACATGACGTTACAGAGCGTAGGGTTTACGCGCGCGCGCAGGGATTACGAGATAAGCGACTCGGCGCTCGGTGTTCGGTGCGTCGGCTCGCGGCTACGTTTACTGCCTTAAGCCGCGGTCCGACGGCCTGATTTTCCACGCGCCCAACCGCGCCAACAGGCCGTGGGAATCAACGCATCCGATGAAGCCTGCCGCGGCGTGTCGTCGCCTGTGCGATCTATTGACCGCACCACGCCGCGCCGCGCCGTGGCACTCCGCGCCAAGCCGCTACAAGCCGCGACAGGCATTGCCGGTCCCACGGCCCGTTTGCGGACGCGCCGCGACAGGCGTGGCAGTTAAGCGTTTCCACGGCGCGGCGCGGCGTGGCACGGCGCGGCCTGGCGCGGCGCGGCTTGTCTTCAGACAGGCCGTGGCACCCGGCCATCACGCCCCTGGGAGGCGCGCCAACCGAACGTACCTAAACTGCGGAGTGACACCCCCCTGATAATAGTCGTAATTATATGTATGTACAGTCACGAGCAAAAATATGTAAACAATTATAACTCTTAATACAATGAAATAGGAGTCAAAGTGTATACATATTGGTGCACGTGACTGTACTAGCGGCTGCTCGCGGGTTCCCGTTCCCGTTTGAATATCGAGATAAAAAGTATCCTATGTGCTAATCCAGGTTATAAACTATCTGTATGGCGAATTTCATCCAAATCCATTCTGTAGTTTTTACGTAAAAGAGTAACAAACATCCATCCATACTTACAAACTTTCGCGTTTATAATATTAGTAGGATATATTGTAAGTAAACATTTCTGACATCGATTTCAGTACCAACAACGAGCGGCACCGGCAGCGAGACAACAGGCACCAGCATATTCGACTTCGAGGAGATACACGCGAAGACTGGCATATCCAACACGGCGATCCGCCCGCACCTGGCCATCATAGATCCCCTCCACACACTCACACTACCGGAGAAGGTGGCCAACTACTCGGGCTTTGACGTGTTCTGTCACGCGTTGGAAAGCTTCACGGCGATCCCGTATAATGAGAGGGGGCCGGCGCCGGCTAATCCCGCGCTGAGGCCGCCGTACCAAGGCAGCAATCCCATATCGGATGTGTGGGCCAGGTTTTGTTTACAGGTAGGTAAAGTTGGTGGTATAGCGGCTTACTGAAAGAATACTATCAATTCCTCTCTTTCCTTGGGTGTAGTAAAAATAGACTAACGGACTAAAGACTGCACATAAATCCGACATAAAGCATTGTCACCACCACTTTGTTCGGCTTAATACCTGCCGCAGATTTCCTTCACCGCACTACACGCAATCGACTGTCATTCCATCCACATCACCTTGATGGCTGGCGGTCTACTACTGTACGTTTTTTAAGAAATTTCTTGCCTCGAACTACAGTGTTGTGGAACCAGCTCTCGGCGGCGGTATTTCCGGACCGTTACGACTTAGGGATCTTCAAGAAACGAGCCTATTCCTTCCTTAAAGTCCGGCAACGCGTCTGCGATTCCTTTGGTTTTGCGGGTGTCTATGGGCGGCGGTGATTACTTTCCATCATGTGACCCGCTTGCTCGTTTGCCTCCTTCTGCTATAAAAAAAAACCTATCACGCTGAGCACAAGTGCAGTGTTTTTTTGGTGAAACGTGGATCATGGCAGTGCACTGCTTTTGCGGTCCTCTTTGCCTAGTCTCCCACTAAACCTTTGGGGATAATAGTCGGGAATCTATGTATAGGGTCTAACAATATCAATAAGCGAACGTTTAACGGGAGCATCTATTATACACCAAACTGAGCATGCTCACCAAATTTGGTCCAAAACTACAGGCTCGCTACCGAGATAATCAACAAAACATTTTCATAGTTTACCAAAAAATACACCCTTTCCAAACCCGTACAGCTGTACTACACTCACACAAAGATAGCCGAACATGCACACTAAACTCGGAGCAAACTGAGCTATCTTTTTATTGACGCTTGCATGCGTGTTAGTAAAGATACAGCATGTTTCATGATGTGCATTATTTTAATTGATTTAGTTTGTTAGAAAACATAACTTTGAAAAATTACTATAAAACTGGAGCCCATTTTTTTGTCATTGTATTCAGAATGATGTATAGATACCACCCTTAAACGTTCACTTATTGATTTTGTTAGACACTGTATATGCATGAACTTCATTATATTATGTTACGATGCTGATTTATGAATGATGATTCAATATCATTACATATTACCTATAAGGTAATGTCGCCGTATTCCTGTGTCTGTTCTCTTTGGCTCCCCTTTCTCTGTCTAAATCCACGCAATAGATTTTTACGCGGATTCCTTTGATAGAAAGATCGTTAAAGGACGATGGTTTTTTATATCATTTGTAGATGATACTAATGTTTGTGTACCTACTTGAATAAAATGAAGCTTACCATTGCACCCATGATAGACGATACAGCGGTACTTCACCCGCTCCGTCTACAAACCAGACGATATAGAGGCACGCTCCAGCATGCACCTGGCGGCCACCATGGCCGGCGTGGGCATCGGCAACGCGGGCGTGCATCTCTGCCACGGGCTGGCTTATCCTATCGCGGGGCACGTCAAGAGCTTCGTGGCCCAAGACTATGGGTAAGTATCTTCGATCAATAATACCAACTGGATGTTAGGTCGGCGCTAAAAATATGTCTCGGTAAATGACAGCGCACTTGAGAAGTGAGCTCTTATTTTGTTTAGTTTGCTCGAAACACGGCCAATGTAAACACGTTCACAATGTGGCAATGTGTATTTAAGAGTTGCAAAAATAATGCCCGAAAAAGCAATTTAACGGCTGGATTGTCTTACTTTCGGTATGAGTACATGTAGAATAAATGATATTTTAAGTTTTAAACTAACCAATAATATTAAATTATGAACACAATTACCGATTTTAACCTACGCTACAAATGTTTGGCCAACGTTGACCAATAGACGCGCCAACATTTGTGTAACAGAACGTGGATGCGTGGATGGATCTAGTTGGTATTGTTGATCGAAGGTAAGTATAACTTAAAAAATAAGGCTAAGGTCTAATTAGTGCGTTGCGGTGTGACAGCGTCAACGCTGCGTTGTTATACATAATATATTTTTGTGACATGCCACATTGTGTTGTGCGTTGCGTCGTCGCACGTTAAGAGCTTCGCGGCCGAAGACTGTGAGTAAGTAGTCGTTAACAGACGATGCAAAGGTACAGACTTTAGAGAAAGGCCAATTTTTCCAACCTACCACATAATGTGCGAGCATCGGCGACGCGGGCGTGCACCTCAGCCACGGGCTCGTCTAACCCATCGCGGGGCACGGTAAGGCTTCGTGGCCGAAGACTATGGATAAGTAGATAGAGATCCCTAGAACTGAACGCCCTGTCTAATCTAAAACGGAACGCCCCTCCATTATGTTTACTCTCACATGCTAAGGTGTATAGACGTTAATACACACACATTTGTCTTCGTCATTGGGTAGTTCAGTCCGCGGCTAGACACGAATGGTACCTTCGACATGTCCGAATGGCCGGATCTTGACCGACAGATCTTTGCCGATCTGTGCAGATGCACGACAGAGCGGAATTGTATTTCCATACATTAGCGCGCCCTCCGCGCCATACAATGAGGGTATCTGGACGGGACTGATCGCTCGATATATGACCTATTTGTGCGCGGTCCAGTCAAAGTGCGCAGCAAAATCGCCGCGTGCACACATGTAAAGTGTTGCCATAAATATTTCTTCTCACACCTTGAAACAATACATTTAGTGGAGGGCGTTCATTTTCAGATTAGACGACCGCTACTACTTAAAAAATACGTTGAAAAATTACTATACTAAGGGTCCCACCCAACACACGGGCCACCGGCCACAACCACAAACGCCGCCACGAGAAGCTAAAATCTAAGAAACGAGCAGCAACGATTTGTAGCGTGTGGCGGCCATCGGCATCAACCGTGTGCGGCGAGTCCGTATAAAATGTATGGAAATTACAGGAAATATGCCGGTAGCGTCGTTTTGTGATTGTGGCTCGGTGGCCCGTGTGTGGGGGCCCTAAGGGTAAGGCCTCATTAGTGCGTTGCGTTGCGTCGTCGCAGAGTGAACGCTGCGTTGTTTTACAAATTTTTTGCTGAAATACTACATTATGCGTTGCGTTAAACTCCTTAATATCCCAACACATTTTATTTTTATATTTTTGTCTTATATGCGTTACAGAACTGAACCGATAATACCCCACGGCTTGTCGGTAGTGGTGACCGCCCCCGCCGTATTTCGGTTCACGTCAGCCAGCGATCCGGACAAGCACCTCGAAGCTGCCAACCTCCTCGGAGCCAACATCGCCGGCAAGAAGCAGGCGGACGCTGGTAAAGTGCTCGCTGACACCATACTCAAGTATATGGAGACTATGAAGATAGAGAATGGGCTGAGTCAGTTGGGATACTCGAGCGAGGATATACCGAGTTTGGTGAAAGGGGCGTTGCCACAGGTCTGTATTTCTAATTGTCAGATATAAATAGGTATAAGCATGCTTACTACAAACAATACAATAACACTAAATTGGACCGATCGCGAATTGGACGAACCGCGAATTGGACCAACTGCGAATTGGACCACCTGCGAATTGAACCAACCGCGAATTGGACCTTTTTTTTGAAAATTGGACCAAACGCGAATTGGAGACCAAACGCGCCTAAACGTAGGCTGGCAAGTCCATATGTGACAGTCCCATGGTCTGCGGGACGGGGGATGAAAGTTTGCGGGGGCGGGAAAGAAGAGCGCGGGCGGCGGGGTAGTAGGAACACATGAGTAAAGAAACGGAACAGAGACAAATCTTCAAGGAGCATACGAAAATTCTCACCTATTTTAGTAAGGTTGGCAAAAGAGAATAACATAAAATGAACAAACTAAGCTTTTTATTAGGTAAGTATGTAGACAAAATAAGGATTTGGGCATCAACTCGTCACATCAAAATTTAGTTTTAACCGGTCATACACCGCCAAAAGCAGTATTATTTGTTTCAACCCGTCACAAGTTAATTTATTCTATTAGGACACATTGTAATTTTGTAGCTACTGGTCACACTGCAAATCTGTTCCTATTCGGCACTCCCGTCAAACAGTTCTTACTGGTCACATGGAGGATATTGTATGGTTTGTTAAGATTAAAATAAATACATTATTAATAAATACTTGACATTTTTGATTTATTGTGTGGTGTTTGTACCAAAGTTTTGTTGTACCACACGTTTGGCGGGTAGTGAAATTTGTTTTATCCTCCTTGTGACCAGTTAGAACTGTTAGACGGGAGGACGAATAGGAACAGATTTGCAGTGTGACCAGTAGCTACAAAATTACGATGTGTCCTATTTCAATAGAAATAAATCAACTTGTGACGGGTTGAAACAAATAATACGGTTTTTGGCGGTATGACCGGTTAGACCAAAATTTTGGTGTGACGAGTTGAAGCCCAAATTAAAATAAGGTATAAGTATATTTCCAAATTGCTTACTCCAAATTTTTTTTTCATACATAACTACCTACATAACATAAAGGTTTGTGCGACCTACTTAAACAAGATATTTCATATTTCAATTATCCCAAGGAGTCTACTAGGTAAGTTAATGAAAACCAGATTATACGTTTAAGTAGTTTGCAAAAACCTATATAAAGTTACGTAAGTATAATATAATCGTATAATCTTGTTTTAATTTACTTACCTAGTTAGACTCCCTGGGATAATTGAAATGTGAAATATCTTGTTTTTTCTAGTATTATTCATACAAACGGTACAGTTAACAACCATTTTTCAAGTCCTGAACTAATTATTTACACTTTTATAACTATTTACAGTTTATTCCACTAGCAACAATTTCATAAAAATATACAGGAGCACAAAACAAATGACGTGCTTTGTGTAGGCCCTCCGTTTGTCCACTGGCCGAGCGAGCGTAAACCGGTTTTATCCAGTGGCGGCGCGTACGCGACGCAGCGGCTAGTTGACACGTGCACATGCGCCGTATGCTTGTAGTAGTTGACTCGCGACGGCGCGGTTGTATGAAGCTTGGTCTCTGGTAGGAACGTCAGTTGTGTGCAGAAGTCACCCGTCCCCTGTCGCCCGCAGACCATGAAACTGTGACGTAGGAATTTGCTAGCCTATGGCAGTTGTCCCACCGCCGACGATGAACGAGAAGTGAATCGAACTAAAATTAGAAACGAGTTGGCGAGCAGCGGAAAGCGAGTGTGTAGTTCCGATAGTTTTGTCACTGGGCTATAAGCGCCGCTGCCGCTGGTTGGTCTCTCGGCGTGAGTTCTGATCGAGAATTATCTATGATAGCTCTTGTAGCTCAGCGACGAACTAGTGGAGCTAGTCCTCGCCGGCAGTATGAACAGTCAGCGATCAACTATTTATACAACTTTAATTTTTCTTAATACAAAAACAATTAGGGGTTACTTCCACCCATGAAACTGAACAATTTTCCCCAAGAACCTATGTGCAAAAACGACAAAAAATTTTCGACCTCCCATACAAAACTGTCCGATCAGCTGACGACTGGTATGGGAATCGATCTTTTTTGTCATTTTTGCACATATGTTTCTTGGGGAAAGTTGTTCAGTTTCATGGGTGGAAGGGTGAGCCCTTAATTGTTTTTGTATTAAGAAAATTAAGGTTGTATATATGCATCTCTTTTGTTTACACGGAATGTATACACGAAGTGTATATCTACACCGAGATTTTTCATTGATTTTGGAGCCGAAACCCTGTTCATGTTTATCATCAGTAGAAGCTATTTAGCATGTAAAACTAAAAATATGAGCATAAAAAAATCATCCTTAGTAGGTACCGGACGATCTTACGAAAGTCAATGACCGAGGCGCTACAAACGCTCCGCCTACCCCCCGCCCCGCCGCCGGCGCAGGCGACCGGCCGGGAAAGTTCATAGGGGTCACGGTGTACTCGTAGATAAGGAGAACGTTACTACGTGTTTTCGACAAAAAGTCACTTTTACAACTTTTTTTACTTAGCTCGTAAAGCGATTATTATTCCATAAATAGGTACAACACTTGTTTTGTATTATAACGTTTTCGGCTCCAAGACCAATGAAAAATCTCGGTGTATAGAACGTTTCTTGAGCGAGAAAATAGCCGATAGTTACGGTGTCAATAACCTGTCTATTGGTCGTTTCGCGTAATATGGAGCTTAAGTCCTTTCTCTTAACTAGGTGAAATGCATACGCTGATGCCAAAGGCGACCCCTGGTTATGTGGGACTCCTCATGGGATAAGTAATAATAATTCCGGAACGCCATCTCGATAATAATTTGTTCAATCAATTTCCACCCAATTTATTTACAATGTGGCGCTATTGTCGCTTACAAAAGTGCCATTAATTTGACATTTTTTAGATTTGTGATTGGAAATTGATTAATGCTATTGTGTTTCAAGAGTAAGCCTACAGGGCATAATAATTTAAAAAAAAACGCGAGTAGATACGTAAAAAAAGATTTATTTTAACAGCTTAATAATTAATTTTTTCCTCTTTTTTTTCAGCGACGTCTATTGCAATTAACTCCTTTGCCACAATCGGAAGAAGATTTATCTAAACTGTTAGAAGAATCCTTAACTGTCTATTGAAACTAAATAATGTGCCATACAAATGAAGGATATTGGGATTGTTCAAGTAGGAAGCAATAATATAATTATACCATATCGTAGTTTTAAGTTAAATTCTATATTTTGTTATGACTATTGTTATTCATTGTTATACTCCTTTTTTGTTAATTAATAAACATGTTTCATACAATAATGAATTATTTATTTTATAGCATTTAAAAGTGAATGTGATCATCAAGCCGAATTTGGCAAGCGTGATGTTTTAACCCATTAAGAACCGATTTTTCAATTGTCAGATAAAAGTTATTCGTTTGATAAAGTATAACACTAACCCATGGAATAATATGCTTTAGTTAATATTCTGAGCACTAACTATTTAAAAATGTATTGTCATATCACGTATTTTCTTTTTTGACAAGTAACCAAGTAACATTTTAGGTTTTAGAAAGGTTTTGAAAGGGTACTAAAACCTTGGAAATTTGCTCTTAATTCTTAACGTGCTCAATAATGTTATATTTATCTTATATTAACCTCCTGAGTGCAAAAAGGGCCCACGTTTTAGAACCTTTCTAAGAGCTACGCAAAATCTTATAGATTATATCCAAAACCTTTAGAAATAATTAAACAGAACCCAAATATAACCTACACAACATAAATAACCATGAAATGTAGATGTTAAGTTTTAAATTAGATTTGGATGTAATTTTTGATAGCTTAAAACCTTTTTGATGGCCTTTTCAGGATTCTAGAGTTTCAAAATGTGTCTATGAAAGATTTTTTACACAGAAATAGCAAATGTCAATAGGTATAACCCGCGCCAAACTTCTAGCTCGCTGTGAACACGAGGCGATTCACGTCGCAATAGCACAATATGGGTATCTGCGGGACGTAAGCGGTTAGGGAGGGCGGGGCACATCCCCGCTCACCCCTGCGCTTTACCGCGCTCGCCATGTGTATGTGTAATTTTGTATTCGTTTGTTTTGGTAGTAGTAGCAGTGGAAAGTACAGTCACGTGTATATTTTATTTGGTCTGGTCGCGATATTAGGTTTTTTTACGAATTATAAAAGGTTTTAGTTTAGCTTTTGAAAGGCTGTTAAAATGCCTAGAAGTAATATCGTTTTACGTCGGCAAGATAGAAAAAAATATTTCTAAGAAAACACAGTTTCCACAGCTTGTTAAAAATGTTATTTTTTTAAATATATGTATTCTTATAATTTAATTGTTGTTATTAATTTATCCTGGTTAATTTTGGGTATTCAAAAATAAATAAAACGCTTAGTTTATAAATTTAATTATCTTGTTATGTTATTTTATAATGAATATAACACTTTAATTAATTTATTATAATATTGCTAACTGTACTTGCACGTCGCAACTTCAGAGCGAGCTAGAAGTTTGGCACTACCTTTACTTATTTATAATGGCGCTATTCGCTGTCATTTCACCAAGATTCAAAATGGCTATATAAAATTGTTATATTCATTCAATATAAGTAGGTAGCTTACTGAAGTCAGGTAAACTTAAAAACGTTATACAACTGGCACTTTATCATGACAGTTTAGGATAATAGTGCTGTATACGAGACGGGCCTTTCGTAAGTTAAAAATTTTCAAGATATTTTACTGTAATAATAATTATTAAATTAGGTTTTTGTTGGTAAACCGCATTAAAGCAAAACTTTTACTAATGTAAACAATATATATTTTAAATTATATAGCACACAAACCATAATTATTCCTTTTTAAATTAAATTATTGCTTTTTGTTTAATTTTATTTTTATTTCACGAAATGGCTGTCATTAGGATATTACTAGAAAGTATTAATATTAACCTTTTCAGGACTGCAAGTTAAAAGTTAATGCCTTCAGCTCCTAAACAATTACTTATGGTTTAGGTTTTTGCTACTCCGTCCTAATTTTTTTGCCTAGCTAACTCGAATACAACCTAAAGGTTTAAGATAGGCTTATAGCGATTTCCTATAACATCCCATGACCATAATTATGGTTGTATCAAAGATAAAAGTAAACGTTTAGATCTCACTTTCGCTTTACATTAACCTTTCCAGAACTTACTCAAGAGTCTCAGACAACTTTATGATGATGGGGCTATATGCTCATGTAACACAAGTCAAAATAACTTTAATTTTAACTCTTGTCAGCGGCTCCCAGGTTGTAATAATAAACTATTAGTTTTAAGACTTATTAATCATTTTCAAGTACATAATATGACCAGATAATAAAGCATAAACCTTTTTATGACTCTTGTACACCTAAAGAAACGAGCCTATTCCTTCCTTAAAGGCCGGCAACGCGCCTGCGATTCCTCTGGTTTTGCGGGTGTCCATGGGCGGCGGTGATTACTTTCCATCAGGTGACCCGCTTGCTCGTTTACCTCCTTCTGCTATAAAAAAAAAAAAAGGCATTTATAACAGCCTAGGCCCGAATGAAATGTTACTTGGTATTTTTGATTAAACGCGTACAATACCTACTTTATCCGATGGAAAACTTATTCGTGGATTGGAAAATCAGCCTTAATTGTAGTAAATACTTAATTTCAATGATGGAGGTTATTAAATTAATTAAATTGAGTTAATCTAACAGTTATCTAGACCAAGATGAATATTCCTCTGAAACTCGTTAATATGGTAAGATAACGGATAAATATAGAAAAAACACCCAGACCCGAAATCAATTTAGAAAAACAGTTTTTCTCTAAATTCACCCGACCAGGAATTGAACCCGGGACCTCAGAGATGGCGCGACGCCAGACCCGGCGTGCTAACCCCTCTACCACGGAGGTCGTCAATATTGTCGGGAATTACTTTTAGGAATATTTTAAACTAGTGACAAATGTAAAAAATTGTTACCTAGCGAAACCTATTTACTATAACAGAAACTAACTTATAATTTTAAATTAAATTATAACGTTATGAATGCAAAAATAAAACTTTTATTTTAATTACAATAGGCACTTAAAATATACTTTAATAATATTGGGTTATATCCTTCTTCCCTATTTTATCACATTTATTTATTATTTTATTACATTAAAAGCTTTCATTGCCTTTACGTAGACATTTCTAAGATTATTAATAAAAAAGCAGTACATATTTTTTTTAGAGTTTAATTTTTTTAATTTTAAGTACATAAAATAAACCTATCAACTAATTTGTATAATATATAATAATATGTATATCTTAAATTAATTTGTTGTAATTTGACTTCCTTTTGTTACTTTATAATATTCAAGAAGCGCTAGATACAAAACATTGGTCGCAGTATTGTTCGAGTCGAGCAGATTCTGAAGGCACTGTACTATGAAATGTATAGAAGTGTTATTCGTACGTGACTAGCGCTATCCATCAAAAGTGCGGTCGCCGAGCAGGAAGAATTTCGTACAATGACCCGTAAACACTAGTCCCTTATGCTTACGCGCAATCACGGACATTTGACACATTTATTGACAGGTCGTAGCACGAATTGCTTTTTGCTCCGCGACTGCACTTTATCACTTACTGCTTATGTGAGAGTTAACGCAGTTTTTGTTTTTCATTTTAACTCTAAACACATGATTTGTACCGTGTGCCTCACACCGCTTCGGGGACAATGTTGTTGTGGTGGAACGGACTGCTCTCGTATGACATGTTGGAGGCTTTGACAGTGACGCTGGGAAGGGGCTGGTAGCGGCTAAGCTTAGGCGTGGCTGGGCCAGTCAAGTCTTCCGACAATTGCTGGTACACTAGCCCGCAGTCCTTCTTAGTGCGACCCTGTTGGCTCATAGCGGCGATTATGGCACTGTTATATCTTATTTGCTTATTCCTCCTACTGCACATCATCATCACTACCTTCGCTATCAGAATGAGTAGCAACAACGCGCCGAAAAGCGCGATCAAGATCGGCCAAAGGTAGCCATAGTGGCTGTGTCCGTCCTTCACTGACGCTTGGACGTACACCTCCGGCTCCATATAGTCGTAAACGCTGTCATTTTCCAGAAGTTTGATAGCGAGTGTCACCTTTTCTTTCTCTGGTGCGTCGGATTTCACAACTGGCTTAGTCCTAATAGCAGGCTTCTCAACGAGTTTCACTTTAAGATCAACGTCATCGCCATCCTCGTCGTTGTAGTCCTCCGAGGCGTCGTCGTCGGCATCGTTGTCATCGTCAGCATCGTCAGCATCATCGTCATCGTCGGCATCTTCATCGTCTTCAGCTTCGTCATCAGCGTCGTCATCGGCGTCGTCAGCGGTGTCCTCATTAATCTTCTTGTCATTCACCTTAGTATCATCGGCTAACTTGCCGTCGTCGAGAGTGTTCTTTAAATCGAAGTTGCCCTCTGCATCCTCGTCAATTCTCTCCCATATTTCCTCATCGGATACCGCTGGCAAAGCCTCTACGAGGTGCACGACGGCGCTTCCGCAAGTTTTGCGAGTGAGGAATTCCCAACTGTACGCTTCTTCCTCCTCCTTTGCGTCTGTAGCTAAGTTAGCAATGCGTGCAGTGTTAGCGTTAGGTGACACTTTACGTTTGCTTAACCAGGTCATGAGGTTTTCAAATTCGCGGTTGCAAACCAATGGGTTGTTGCTGATATCGAGAGAACGCAAATGGTTCAGTGTGTCTAACTCAGTTTGTTTAATTTCTGTAATATGATTCTGGGATACATTCAAGAAGGTAAGGTTACCAAGTAATGTTTGTGGATGATTTTTGTTTGTTTTCCACAATGCTGTAAGTTCAGCGTTACTCATATCAAGCCAGGTCAATAACGGAGTATAAATGAATACTTCCGCTGAAAATACTTTAAGTGGATTACCTTGTAAGAAGAGTTTGCCTAATTCGTTATTTTTCTCGAAGACTTTCCCTTCTAAAGTCGTAAGCATATTGTCAGCTAGATTGATTTCGACTAATTTCGGACATACTGAGAAAACTTTGTTGCTAATCGTTTTGATGTTATTCCCAGACAGATTGATCACGGACAACGCAGTGAACGTCTTAAGGGAGTTGTCGTAGATTTCTTCAAGCCCGCAGTTAGACGCGTCAAACAAGTAAATGTTGAACTGTTCAGCTGTGCAGCTAAACCCTTCGACAGGCAAATATCTCAATAGCGGATTATTTGAGATTTTGAAAATGTCTAATTCAATATTTTCCTTAATAAGTTCACTGGAAACGAAACTCAAGTTGTTGTAAGACAAATCAAGATAGTTCAGCTCTACAAGCTTGTGGAATGCTTGGTTGTGGATCTGCTGCATTTTGTTGCCGCTCAGGTTGAGATTAGCGATGTATGTCATGCCGTTGAACATGGATGGTCCTACAAACTTGATTTTAGTTTGCCCAGCGTTAAGAGTTAATAAATCGGAGATTTGCAGTCCGTAGACGCTGTCGGTAGGATTTCTTTGAATATGGAGCGTTGCCAGCTCATTGTTTTCAGAGAAGATATCATCGGGAAGCGATTTGATTTGATTATCGCTTAAATCAAGTTCTTCTAGGTCCAGTAGCTTCTTAAACGTGTCAGGATCCAGGTCTATTAGATTGTTACCTGCTACATTTAGGTACATAAGTCCTAGCATATTCTTGAATGTGTTAGCGGTGATAGTTTTCATGTTACAATATGACACATCGAGTTCTTGTACTGTTGTTGCATTAAGGAAGTAATCATCAGAATGAGGTTCAGGGAATTTGAGAGGATTGTTGGCTAACGTAAGTAGTAATAATTTCTTATTGCTATCGAATGTTTCAGGATGAAGTTTCTTCAACTTATTGTTGGATAAGTTTACAGCATACAGCTCTGATAAACCATAGAAGGCACTCGGGCTGACAAAGTCAATTGTGCTGTTCACAATTTTCACAGTTGCAATCTGATGGAGACCAAGCTTTCTGAATATGTGATCGGTAAGTTGTATGGAGAGCCCGGGGTCTGCGTTTTCGATGACCAAATCGGTGACGTCATCTCCAAATTTCTGCGTGCCGACCTCAAGGCGGTTGCACTTTGCTATCTTGTAACCTTGGAATAACGTGCAGATGCAGTCCCTCGGGCATGGCTTGTCCTCGTTGAAGAGCACTTCCTGCTCGTCTCCATTCTCAAAGTCATCGAACTGGGTGAAAATAGGGTCGGTGCCACTCTTGACAGTTTTGTTGACGGACTCACTAAGTGAAAGCGCACAAACTGCCAGGAGCAGAAGTAACTCCCGGAGCTTCACCCCCATGTCGCTGTAGTGAACTCTGAAAAGAAGAAACAATTTTATGTTAATCATAATGTCTAGCACATAAGAAATCGTTATCATTAGTTTGAAAACGTTGGGATCAGGTCAAAAACCCGGGGAGATAACCCACTACGCTGGCCCAGTGCATGGTGCAAGACAACCATTGGTTTTATTCAAACAACAGCATATAAAGAATTCTGAATCACAGATAATTTCACATAACAACTAAATAGTTACACAAATTGTGACGTCTCTTGAAACAACGCAAGGCACCGTTAGAAAGAGTTAACAGTACCTAGTGCAGAACAATAGTATGCACGTTTTGCTCTTTTTGAAATTTTTGAGCACAACAATAGGCCAGCACGTCGTTACTTTAAAAAAAATACAAAATAACATTTACAAATAGCATGTTTCCGCTGCAAACACAGAAACGTGCTTTGGGAAATGTACGGTACGTATCCTTCATTGTTACACAATTGCCTTACAATGCGGTAGACAGTCTGACGTTAAATGTTTTACATTAAATAAAATGACTGTTTACTACAATGTTGACCCAATTACATTGTTATTGTAACACAGTTTTAGTTCTGGCGAATTTAAAAATCAAATGTCACGAATGTTTGTTCGCGCATCACTTCTGCAAATTCTTTTTCTGTTGTGTTTGTAATGTAATTAAATAATTGTTGGGATAAGGTTTGTACGAAAAAAAATGTTGGGAATTTTTTCCAGGGATATAGGGTGTTCACGCGGCCAAGCCGCAGGCGCGCTGTTAGTTCAAAATAATCAGTGTATCCCAGCAGTCCCCTCTGGCGTTTGTCCCCTTGGGGCACAACTAGGATTTTTTTTATAAAAATCTCCCAGTTGTCCCCCGTGTCACCGGTGGAGGGGACAATTGGGACTTACATTTTTAAATATCCCAGTCTCCCCCACTTACGGCAAAATCTCAAATGGGGGAGACTGGGACATCTAAAAATTAAAGTCCCAGTTGTCACCCGTGTCGTTGGTAGAGGGCACAATAGGGAGGTTTTTATAAAAAAATCCCAATTGTCCTCCAAGGGGAAAGACTAGAGGGGACTACTGGGATACACTAAAAATAATTGGAGTGCTTTTTAAAGATTTGAAAAGCACTCCAGAGAAAGGATAGAAAATGGATGAACCAGCAGACCAGTATAAAAACTGAAAACGGAAACGAGGTCGCATACCAGTCAAAGTGGTAAAAGTGTCACTAATGTAATGTAGTCACTTGAAATTACGTAAAAGCAGGCATCCATACAACGTGACAGACAATACGCGCTAACAGATGTCGGCTTTGTTGCAGTGAAATCTTATCTGCTTATTGTTCATCAGAACGCTGAGTGTAAGTTTGTAAATGTGCAAACGTAACTATCGCGTTTGAGTTAAGTTTTGACAGATAGATCTTAATGCTAAGTAAATAAGATCGAGAATCAAAACTCTTAACTCAAACGCGATAGAACGTTTGCAAATTTTCAACTTACACTCAGCGTTCTGATGTCGGCTTTGTTGCAGTGAAATCTTATCTGCTAATTGTTCATCTGTCGTATCGCGACTGGAATGGAGAGACGTGTGCGCACGTTTGCCGGCCCTTTGTTGGTTTTATAAATATTATTTGAAATCGCTCTTATTAAATAATATGTTATAATGTATCGCAGTTACAATAATACCTATTTAGTAAGAGGAAAACCTATAGAACCTTAATAACAATGAAATAGCGTTTTTATGGGAATGAGTAGATTAGGTAGGTACTTACCTACTTACTTAAGTACATACATACATATAATCACGACTATTGTCCCAGAAGGGTTATATTTATTTATTTAATTTCATTGTCATGCTAGTTCACCGATTTGTTCCAAAACACATGCAAGACATACAATATATAGTCAGAGACTAGGCAGTGGGGACAGCAAAAGCAGTCCTCTCTAAGCCTCTACCATAGTGCACTTTTCACCAAATAGCGACTGCACATGTGCTCATCGTGACAGGTGGTGAGCCCATTGCCGCTCTAAGCTGTTGGATGTATGTGCAGTCTTTAGTCCGTTAGTCACCTTTTACGACACCCAAGAGAAGAGAGGGTAGTGGTAGTATACTTGCTGTCACAGGCTTTGCCACATGGACAACAGCAAATGGAGAGATTGGGCGATAACCCACCACCATGGCCCAACTCAGGTTAGGTAGAGTTTATATAAAAATTATTACACTGATAAAATGTATCATCATCAGCCTATAAACGTCCCCCTGCTGTCACAGGCTTTACCGCATGGACAACAGCAAATGGAGAGATTGGGCCATAACCCACCGCCATGGCCCAACTCAGGTTAGGTAGAGTTTATATAAAAAATATTACACTGATAAAAAATATTACACTGCTAAAAACTTATTACACTGATAAAAATGTATCATCATCAGCCTATAAACGTCTCCCTGCTGTCACAGGCTTTATAGTAGAGGATCCGAGTATACAACGACCTTCACCGAGCCGGGTAATGGATGAAATTATTTTATATTAAATTTAATGTGTTAAAAATATATTGCGTGTTATATTAATTAAATATTTTTTTTAAACATTGCACTTGTTTCGATAATAAATAAATTACATAGGTACCAATCGAAAGTATGAAGCCTATAGAATATGCAAACGTTAGGTTGACTATTTTTTTCCTGTCATAACATTGGGTAGGCAGGTGTAAACAGGCAAGTCAAGATTAGTAATTTGCAACCGTCTGGTTAAATAAATAAAATTTATGTTTACATAAAGATAAGCTCATTACAAACACACACACACCAAACCAGTGCAATGTAAAAAAAAAAAATTTTTTAATATTAAATTAATCATTAAAGGTACTGGACTGAAATTTTTCAGCCAAACCACTCGCGATATATTATTTAACATATTAAATTTGATATAAAATACTTTTCATCCATTAACCTTCCCGGTGAAGGTCGTTCTATACTCGGATCTTAGACTTAATAGACTGCGGTAATCCGCATGGACAACAGCAAATGGAGAGATTGGGCCATAACCCACCGCCATGGCCCAACTCGGGTTAGTGAGTTTGTATAAAAAATTTGAAAGCTTTCAAATATAATAAAAGCTTTCAAATTTTGGTCACATTGAGGTCTTTACCTGAGCTACAGAGCCGCTTTATGCTTTTATAGGCGCCGTGCCTTGCTGGCGTGGGCAGTTGGCCCCTTTTGTGTACTTGCTTACCTATGTCCGATCGGCTTTGATAGGCGTTGGTAGCGGTCGTAAGTTTTTTGTATTAAGTACTTACTGTAAAGTTATTTTTATAACAATAAAAATTATTTTCGGCCTGTTTTGTCTTCTAGAATGATTAAGTTTCTAAATTGTCAATGTTTTGTTTCTTATTTATTTGACTATTCTTATCTGTTCGTTCTCATAACAAGAGATAATATTGGTCGAAATAATATTTGTCGTCATTTTGTTATTTTACGAAGGACTGATTTTCCAGCTTCCATTGTGTCGTTGCGACTATAATATAGCAATGTTTGCATGACGTTATTTTAAAGTAGGGCAATTTTATTTATTGGCAACCATACTTCCTATAGTAACACAATTCTCACTGTTCTCACTAGCGATTCACTAAAAGAATTCATACCAAAACCTCTTTTCCCTTGGGGATCGTAAAAGGCGACTAACGGACTAAAGGCAGCACATGCATCCAACAGCAAAGCGCAGCGATGGGCTTATCACGTATCACGTTGAGCACATGTGCAGTTGTAATTTGGTGAAACGTGGACTATGGCAGAGGACTGCTTCGGTCCTCATTGCCTTGAGACTCGTGACTTACCTTTTGTAGAATAGTCGTGAACTATGTATGTAGGTATTTTCACTGTACAACACACAGGTTAGGGTGTTACTAGACCAATCGATCGATCGTCGATCGACGGCATTGATCAACGTCGATCGAAGTTGATCGACTGGTCTGGTAGCTTTAATTGATCGACGGATACCGTTTGAATAACCAATCGTTCGACGACGGTTGGTCGACGTTGATCGTTAGGTCTAGTAGCTTTAATTGATCGATCGACGTCGACTAATCCACTTTACCATCGATCGATGTCGTTGATCGATGATCGATCGATAGGTCTGGTAGAAACTATCGATCGACGTCGACTAATCCATTTTACCATCGATCGATTGGTCTGGTAACACCCTTACGACCATGTTGGTCAGCAAAGGTGAAGTAACTTTGGTCAAGGTGATCTTTTTTTTTCCAATTTATTTTAATGAACCACAAACAAGTTTACAATGCACACTTACAAAATTATCCTTATTTATAGTTTTTATTACAAATACAAAATCAATGTATAAGTATGTGTGTGTGTAAGAGTGTATGCATGAAATCAATGTTTATGTGTGTGTGAGATGCAGTAATAATGCAGATGCAGATGCAGGAATTCTATTTAATCTTGAGCTCTTTGTACGTGTTAGGAAGAATTACAGAAGGCTTGTTTATGACGTATAGCCCGTGACTGGTGTTGTAAGACGCTAGTTGTTTGCTCCCACACCCATCCACCCACGTTAACATTTACGCTTGAACGAACATGTCTGCGCTCGTCTCTATCAAAAAAGGCAAGCTTTTAGATATAAAACGAATATGCCTGAGCTCCTCTCTCTACACAAAAAGTAAGCTTTAGAAAATATGAAGACTTGCATAGTGGCTTTGATTCGTTTTATAAATCTTTGTGCATCTAATTCTATTTAGAAAGTCATACATTTCTCAATCTATTTTAAATAGCTAAGTTTTTAAAGGTAAACTTGAATGGTGAAGTAATAAATGATTTTGTTCTTTTTTGTGTGTTTAGTTTATATCTTTGTTTTATATCTACGGGTACCTAGTGAGTGACGGAGCTTGCCTTAGACGGGCCCTGTATGAAAACTTTTAGGAGGGCGGTGCTGGCTGCTCCTAGGAGATAAGTTAGCCAAACAATTCACTTGTTTATGTTAGTATGTTGACCAAAAACGCGCGAGCCGAGCGAGCGAAGCCAGCGTGCCGCGGGAGCGGCCGGTGAAGCGCCAGAAACGACGTTTTTTTACATACTCTCTCCCCTTTCCGAACCTAAGGGGGGAAGGGGGGGGGGGGGGGGGGTCGCCCTTCCCCCCCTCCCCCAAATGTTGGTTACGCGGTTGTACAGTTTTACCAAAACCTCAATTGTTACGTACGATTACGTACGATTACGACGACAAAACTTAAAAACTACCAGTCTGCGGCAGGGGGGGGGGTACTCCTACCCACTCCCCCTCCCCCCGCTCACCCCTCCCTCTCCCCAATTCAGACGACTCGATTCTGAAGTTTTACCTGTTCCTGCCCCGTAGAAATCTTAAGATATTTTTTAGCACACGTGCGGGGCTCCAGCAGCTCGTGGGCCCCGTATCATTAATAAGTACGGCTAATGCGGTGGTAGCTACGCCCCTGCTTGTACCAGGAAGATTCTTTTTCTGACATACAATGTGACTGTACAAGTACATCCTCCTTATTATATTAGACTATGTGAGTAAGTATTACAGCCATTGCTTACAATATTTTTAACTCAAATCGTTACGTTCGGACTGCAGCACACACGATTTTCAACTTTCAACTGTTGGATATTGGAATCAAAATATGTTGCAGAATTTTGACGTTTTGGGGTGGTATTTATAAACATGCTGTTGTCCGTACATAAAGCTACCAAAATCATGGTTACTTATGTACCTTAGTCCCTTGGATTGGTAAATACACAGTTATCCAACTACATCCTTTCAAAATGTAAAATAGAACAGGCGACCTTCGTCACGTTATGGTAAAATAAATACTCAATAATGGTAAAAATGCAAAAGGAGACACGAGACGAGCTCTCCAAAACTGTTTTGGCAACATAACAATAGCGAAATGTCATTTGCGAGTGCTAATGAATGACATTTAAATTCCTTGCTTGCGAAAGAGGAACAAAAAGGTCTAATCAATTTTTTTTTTAAATATCGGGGTTTTAGATTTGTCTGCATCAGATATTGTTTTGAAGATATCCTTCGATGATCCTTACAATAAGAAAATGCATTGTCCTAAGGTTCAATAACTATGACTATGGTTGTTTTAATAAGTATTCTATGTTCTAGCCAGCTGCTAGATAACAAAAGAATCCCATTGTTTGTAATACACTTTAAAAGATGTCTTCAATGTTTTTTAGTCCATTCATTGATATATCATGTAATGAAACCGCTGTTAATAAGTAATTAATATCATTGATCACGTAATTAAATCGGCTCGTAGGTACTTATCCTTTCAGTGGTTTCTTTTCAAATTATCGATTAAGAATATGAAACCTCATTGAACCCGATGATACCTATTTGTATTCAATTTCTCGTTTGATGGCTTGACCTTGGCCGTATCTAGTTTTTAGGCAGGTGACGTTATGTTTAGTCCATATAGACTGGTTTAGTCCATGGACATAATGATTTTGTCTGGCTTGTGACAATTTTTTTCTAGCAATGTGTTTGGCAATAAAAATAATAAAAGGCTATTCAGTATTCATTTTCCATGTGGCGATCTATTATGTGACCTGTCGATACTGTTTTCGATTATGTCGTATTATTAGTTACTCATACTTATAGGTAGATAGTACTTATTAAGTGATTGCGACAACTTTTACTTCAATGGGCACCAAAAGATTCTCATTTGCCACTTTATTTCCTACAACTACTTACTTAAACATTTTTGAACTTGCAAAGGCATAGGGAATGTAGAAAGTTAGTAGCACTTTCACGCTTGTACGACAAGAATACGGCTACGGGCGTTTCGTACGCTTCGATATCGTGTGACGAACACACCGACCGATTAGCTATAGATAACAGGCGAGGTGAGCAAACATCGTGTCTAATGAAACAGGTTTATACTTCCTAACGTGTTTGGGACACAAACTGAACTGTTGTGGCGTCGTCAACATAAAACGGGCAATTTTTTACAATCAAGGTGGTGAATTTAATAGAACTAACTTAGATGCAGTATAATCCAACTTCTATCGAAGTGGGATTATAGGTAGTTACATGCGGCTCAAAGGGCGTAACCACCATTTTCGCCAAAATAAGTTTTGAATGCCATTTTATTCAGTTTTTTTTCCGCTATGGAACTGTATATTTAAAGCATGTTAGATTATTATTGCTATGCAACCATAGACATAAATACATAAATTATATCGTACTTGCGTGGTCCATAAACACCTAAGTGTAGCTTCCATCTTTAAATATGGAAAAACGTCGGACGTTGTTATAATTAAATGCGAGAAATCAAGGTTCTCATGAGGCTTTGATCCTTATTGATCTTTACAAAAGAAAGTCAAACTCTTCTTCGTCATAGGTAGCAACTCTTAATCACTAAAGAACTCAGAACAGAAGATATTCTTCTGTTATAAGTAATTTTTATATTGAGCAAACTGAATGATGTTCATGGATTAGCTCTATAAACTTTTCAAATTTCCTATTTAAATTTCGCTAAATGACGTACCTATTAAAGTTACCGGAAATGTATGAAATCTAGGAATTGTATACAACTTCTACGAAATGTATACAATTCCGAAGCTATTTAGGAAATGTGTAAAATATTGTTTTAAAAATTACATACATAGGTATCCTGGGAAATGTATAAATACATTTCCTAGGAATTGTATATAATTCCAATATCGTATTAGGAAATGTATAAAAAGAATGCTTTCTGAAATAAAACACGTTGTTAAAATGGTACAGTCTTATATTTCTGTTCTAGTATTTCTGTTGTCTAATAAAAAAAATAACCTAAAAATTCAAGACAATCTTCTACGTCTTAAACTTCTAACCTATCACGTGACCTACAGAAGTAGGCAGCAGCAGCTAGTATCCCTTGCTATTCTCGCGTACCCATAGATATCTTAAATGTTTTACATTTCCGATTGCTATTTAGGAAATGTATAGATTTCCTAGGAAATGTGTTTAATATAATTTGTAAATAACATACATTTCCGTTAACATATATACGGACGCCACCTAGTGGTGGCGTCCGTATATAGGTTGTTAACCTACCACAAAATTTCTTCAATACATTTTGAACTGCATCTCTAAGGTAAGTAGGTATAAGGGTCTTTGTCGATTGAAGAAATTAGACAGTTGTGAATAGGTTGATCTACAGTGCAGCCAGTGCATACGTGAGTGTGACACCAATCAAGTACCTATACACCAAAGTACCTTATTATCATCACTTGCATAACATGCCCTTTAGTAAAATTTCGTTACTTTTGGGGTTTTAGCGATTAGGGTTTAGAAAAACTTAATCACCATCGTTCCTTTATGTCCAGTAATTTCACAGTACCCTATACACCGCAAAACGCAACGTTTTCATATAAGGAAACTATATAGGTATTGAAAGAGTTACACTATTCCTCGAATATCTGTGACGCAGTAAAACATAGAGTGAACATAGCACTACATATATATTTGTAACATGGTATATTTCTGTATGTACATAATACGATAGCAGTACCAACAGCTAATGCTAAACATGCACTAAGATATGATATTTACTTCCACCTAGGGCTGTCAACTGCACGCATGTATGATGAAGCGTCTGTCCTTTATATTTAATATACCTACTGTTATATATCGATATAGCCTGGATATAGCATCATCTATAAACGTCCCACTGCTGGGCACAGCCCTAACACATGCAACAGCACGTGGGCAAATTGAGCCATTGGATTTGTTTTATTTGTATTATTGTTTGTAATATATCGATACTTACCCTAGTTCAGAAACATATTTATATCAACGTTTTTGTCAAAGAAATTGTAACTTTATACACCTAATGTCGTAATTACACCACCTTTTTTGTACCCATGATTGTGGACAAAGCGGATCAATATAATGTTGCATTGGAGACCGATTTGTAGTATAAACAAAACAGCGCAGTGTTGTAAAGCGGCAAATTTACGTTCAGCCGTAATGTAAAGCGACTAAATAAAAGTACGCCTCATTGTTTTAACTTAGAATTATTAATTATAATTAAAATTAAGTGGGTTTTAACGTAACGAACCGATCTATTAAATAATTAAAATTATTTGTAAATAGTAAAATGTACAGGGGCAGCAGCCCTACCACCGTCGTCGTAGGTGTGGTAGAACCGGTATTCTGCGACGCGCCGTGCAACTGTGCCATAACCACGCCAGTTCTATCGGACAAAATGATTCTCTCCTCGCTCCAAGAGATAACACTTTAGAAAAGTCACTATATTTCGCTCTATATCCCCTTGTGTGCCACGAAGACTCCTAGAAGTTACTAACAGTAGTATGTGTCAGTAACACTTCATTTTATAACCCGATAACTCGCATGTGCCGTCTCTCAACGAACGGCGATCTTGCAAAGTCGAATAACAGCATTGATATCATGAACAGCAATAGTACAATGTTTGGTAAATGCTTGCGAGAAATACTTTACCTATATGTAATGTGCAAAGTTTTGTTTACTGTATAGTTAGGATTTTTTGTTTCGTTAAAATTAATAATTTCAAAGACAATGTTAGCAGTTATCGTTATACTAACGATTAGGACACATAAGTAGTATGGTTTACCGTCACCGTCAAGTACTTATTTAGTCCTAATTATTTATTGTAACTTGTTTTGGCTGTAAGTATACTGTTGTGTTGAGCTCATATAGAATATATACTTTGATAAACTTTACAGATTTTTTTTACTCACTAAAAGAATACCAACGTATCTCCTTTCGGTGTCGTTAATGGCTACTAACGGACTAAAGACTGCTCACACATCCAACAGCATAGAGCGGCGATGGGATGGGCATCACCTGACACGCTGAGCACATGTGCAGTTGTAATTTAGTGAAACGTGGACTGTGGTAGTGGACTGCTACTGCAGTCCCTCCTCATTACCTAGTCTCTGTCTGGGTCCATATTGGGTTGCGTTAAAGAGGTATATTTTAAGGCTACATAACGTTTTTTTGGCATCCGTTTCGTTTCGCATAACGTTCATTCAGAATTAATTATTAGGCATAACTACTTTATTTCCCCTTAAGTAACTTATTTTATAATAATGTTATATCAGCATCAAATGTTCATGCATAAATGTTTTTACAATAACGATTACTAATCATTACATTTATTGGCATCTCGCCCTATGGCATACATATTTCAAGTCATACACATAAAAAACCTAATGTTAACATTTAGAATATCACAAGAGTATAACGCCTACCTATCACGTGACCTACAGGAGTAGGGAAGCTAATATTTCTGTTGTCTTCTTATAAAAAATGTGAAAAATTATGCGTTTTGTATTTTATGATAAATTAAATTAAGACGTGTAGATAGCAGATACAGGATAAAATGTTTACCTACTAGAAAAAAACAACCAGTCTCAGGAAAGCTCGAATGGAAACGAACCCATGACCCTTGAATTGCCGGTCCACTGCTCTAACCGCTAAGCTACCGAGACCCCAGAAGACTCGTTGGATTTTTTTTCTAATTTCAATAATAAAGGTACCTAGCTACAGCAATTATGTTCTTTACATTTATGCTAATTAAAATTATGATAAAGACAATATAG
The DNA here is from genome assembly GCA_963921215.1 of Scoparia ambigualis. NCBI lineage: Eukaryota > Metazoa > Arthropoda > Insecta > Lepidoptera > Crambidae > Scoparia > Scoparia ambigualis. The sequence goes on from OY992504.1 coordinate 19,879,511, forward strand.
TAAGTTAAAATTACGCCGATGAAACCATTATGGGTTTATAACACTCTACTTATCATAATTTATGCAAAAAAACTTAATGCTGAAACTGTTATGCCATACATTATGGCGATAGAGATTATGCGACCGAAAGGGCTCTCTGTCTAACCCTTAGGGGATAATAGGGGTGGGTCTATGTATGTATGTATGTAAGTACTTTATCGAAGTACTTATAGATACTATAAAATGTAGTACTTACCATGGTATGTTCATGTCTTAGAGTATGTGCATGTTTACAGACACATATCATTCATTTATGTAGTTTTAGGCTCACAATATGACCTTACGAATACTTAGGATCAAGCTAAAGGTTATTACCTATTTGTATTCAGCATCAGAATCGCACAATCGTGTTTTAAAAATACATGCATTTGGTGAAAATATGTCTTTTTAAACGTACGTTCTGAGTTTACGTTAGGCTTGACTTGAACCAAAAAGATAGATCTTTGCCAAAAGAAGACTCTGAATTTTAAAAAACAAGGTACAATTTAAATATTCACGATAAGCAATATCAAATAAACTTGTGCAAACTTGGACCAATGGACAGTTTGGTTAAAACACAAAGTCAAACTTGACTGGAAAGAAAATTGCTTTAAAATTTTCCTTTTTGTGATCTAAATCTTGTGGATGATCTCATTATAAACCTGATTCATTTATGGATCATTTGTAAAACCAATTTTTTAACAATATAATTCCCTATTAAACTTTTTGCTTATGCTTCTTCTATATGTATGTACTATCGTCACTTAGCGAGTAATATACGCTAATAAATATAGTACCTACAATATATACCTACCCTGTGCCCGTATAGTCGGTGTACGAGTATCCGCACTATTAAACATTGATAAGATAAGATAAAATCACGTTGGCAATACTGTTGACGTAGAGACAATAAAATTGGTTCAGCAAAATATTTAAGTAAGGTTACTGTTGTTTGAACATAAGGGGTCCTACGGTCACCTCTTAGAGCAGCATTACTTTAATCTCACTATTCCAAATTCGTATGAGAATTTGCATAGTAAAATTAAAGTAATGAGTTGACAGTAGGCCTACAGAATGGTAAGTGCGATTGCTATTTTGGCGCCTGCTTCGGAAGCCGTTGGTCCCGGTTGTCATAAGCAGTCGTTAAAACCAGCAAACCAGCATTGGTCCAAGGTGGTGGGTTATTTATTGGTCCTATCTCCTCATGTGCAGTTATCCAAGTGCTCATTAGTGGGACGTTTTAGTCTGATGATGATGATGAAGCAGCGCGTCGTGGTGACGAACGAGGTGAGTAGCAAAATTCGCTATATATTTATTAGGGTTAAAGTACTTATTACAAGTTACTTATTACAAGCAAATTTCGCTATACTTATTAGTTCTCAAATTCAAAATACTTATGGGCATTTATGACAGACACAGGGAATACCAATCAGTATGGTTTCATTCACAGAAAACAGATTTTTTATTTAACGCGTAAAATTATCAAAGTGATATTCTAGAAGCATAAAGTATATATTATTATATCTACAGATAATGTCAATTTGATATGCCTAACAATACATGTACACACTTTTATGATTAAAGCGGCGCCATGACATCAATACTATAAGCAGAGAATATATACACATAGGTAAGTATATTATACCTACTGTAGTGATTTGAGATTTCATACATAAGTACCTTCATAGAATGACGACTAGTCATATTATCCCGTGGGGTTAGACAGAGACTGGGCAATGAGGACCGCAAAAAAAGTCCACTGCGCCGCAACACTGTTCACATTTCATCAAATAATTACTGCACATGTGCTCAGCGTAATAGCTGGTGAGCCCATAGCCGCCAATATTTTTCGTCCACTCTCCTCTTACGGCAGCCAGCTAAATCAGTCATCATCATCCGCCTATAAAGTCGGACTCTGCGCTGCCTCGCCGCATAGACAACAGAACATAGGGAGATGTGCAATTAAACACTCCAGCAACTTTTTATTAATATCATCCATTATGGTATAAAAACTAGATAGAGATGAAACTGCTAAGCAAGTTATTGCGCACTGGAGTTGCGGTCCACGGATTGCAAATGGCTCAGTGATTGTGAGTGATCCAAGCGGATGTGGACCTTGCGAATAGGGTTACCATTTAGGAATTTGAAATGTCCTGACAAAAAGCCTGACATTTCGATAAAAGTCCGGACTTTTTAGTCACAAAATGCAAACATTACCTACTCACTTTTTATGTTTTGTTTTTAGGTAACTGAGAAGTTAATAAAATTAAGGACTTATTTGATATAACTTAAATTGTACTTTTGTTACTCATATTCTAAAATCCGGACAAATTAATGATCCGGACAAAGTCCGGACTAGTCTAAAAGTCCGGACATGTCCGGATTAATCCGGAAGGATGATGACCCTACTTGCGAATCAATGCGAATAGCTTGCTTCGCGGTGTGTCGTCTCTAGTTTTAGCACCTCTATGATATCATCAGTCATCCATCACACAATCCATACTTTTCTTTGGTCATAATCCCTATTTTCGCTCCCCCTTCGCCATTCAACACTTATATTCATCAACCCACCAATACGTCATTCAATTACTAGGAATTCACTCAAACCTATTTTGCAATATTCGCTCAACAGTTTCGGGCCTCGCCCATGAGAATGCGTTTGGGGCATAGATAAATTAAGTATTTGCATACAATTGACGTCGCAAGACCTATATTGACGTAGTGAGTGTGCGTGCAAAAATGCATATGGGCGATATAACATACGTACATTACCCATACATATGTACATATAATACGTACATTATACACCGGTACGGGCGCTGGCCGGGCGGTCTTTGATTTGACTTGCGTCATTCCTTAAAGGTCTGTGTTTTATTTGTATAAAGCTTTAACATACTTATTTTAAACTTAGGTATGATACAAACATTAAATTTAATTTTTTTTCAAACCAAAAGCCTAATAATAATACTTTCTGTCTTCAAAAATATCGAGACAAAGCGATAGAAGTAGAGAAAAACGTTAATGTTTTTATGCATCTCGAAAATTTTCTAGTGTAGGTACTTTTAATTCTCAGATTTCTACGCAAAATATATATATTTTTTACGAATATGTTGGGTTGTTTTTACATTAATTTATTTAAGTGATTATTGGTGTTTAGATGATAAAAGAGTATACTTATATTAAAATCTAGAAATAAATTAGCTCTAATGGATACACACCTATAACCTTGTTCAGCAAATCAGTTACTTCTTGATAAATATATCTGCAACAAAAACAAGCATAGGTATAGTAAATGTATTTGCAATTTAATTAAACTAACAATTAAATACTATAAGTATTAATTTTCCTCCGTCACACAACATACAATTATTATAACTAACATAAGTGAGATTCTATGGAAATGTTTTTCCTTAAAAGAAGTGTAATTATAACATACAAACATACATAATATGTATGTTTTAATGACCCCCTTAGGAAGGAAGGGTTAGTCAGAGACTAGGCAATGAGAACCGCAAAAGTATAGTCCTTTGCCATAGTCCACTTTTCATCAAATAGCGACAGCACATGTGCTCTCTCTAAGCTGTTGGATGTATGTGCAGTCTTCGGTACGTTAGTCGCCTTTTACGACACCCAAGGGAAGAGAGGGGGTGGTAGTATTCTTTCACCGCTACGCGACACGGTTGCCAGTGTTGCCACATTCATTAAAACCGATCTTTTAATAAATATAAATACATACAATTACGACTATTATCCTTAAGGTTAAGTTAGAGACAAGGCAACGAAGACCGCAAAAGCTATTGCTATTTTAACTGCCTCCCGTAAGTTGGGTATTCTCAATAAGGTGAGGCGGTTTTTCACTCCCGAGCAGCGCTGTTTGCTGTACAAAACTTAGGTGCGATCGAGTATGGAGTATTGTTCCCATCTATGGGACGGCTCCGCTAAATTCCTCCTCAATACACTTGATAGACTGCAAAGGCGAGCGGTATGCATTATTGGAGATGCTGAGGGTACAGCCTCCCTTGAGGACCTCCAGCTGCGTAGAGACATTGCTTCTCTCAGTGTCTTCTACCGGAATTACTACGGAGAGTGTTCTGAAGAACTTTTTGATCTTATCCCGCCCTCTCATTTCTCTCCCGTACTACACGTGCTGGTCTTAGGAACCACCATCATACTGTACAGACTATCAGCACTCGTACCAAACAATTTGGCAAGTCGTTCCTTTGTAAGACCATTCGGCTTTGGAATTCTCTGCCAGCGCATGTTTCCCAGCTCCTACAGTCCCGGGTGTTTAAAGCGGGGCGTGAAACGGCATTTATGCAGGCCGTCATGAATAGGTGCGCTCGTTATCGTGCTTATTCCACGGTGGGGAGCGCCCTCATTATTTTGGACTGCATCGGCTGCTTGCCATCAGGCAGGATGCAGTCACTATGACGAGTCATAATAGAAAAAAAAGCAGACACCCTGCTACAGTCCAAGTTACACCTAAAGCACATTTGCTCAGCGTGATATGCGGTGAGATCAGCGCCGCTTTAAGCTGTTGGATGTATGTGCAGTGAGGCTCACTGCCAAAAGACTTTATTTAGACCCTAAACTTAGACCCAAGGACTTTCCCGTTGTCCATTGAAAGTTAAATCCCGTCATCTTCGCTATTTATAGGCCCGACTCTGGATAAGAGTCAAACAAATACTTGCAGTACAAGATTGAGTACAATGCCTAATTATTGATTTATCTAATTAATTACGAATTAGCAATATTGTGGAGATATTTGAAAAACAAAACAGGATTAGGTCTTTTTACGAAAACAGTCTTTTTTCTTGAAAAAAAAAATAGGGATCCTGAACTTTCCTGGTATTAAGTATGTAGTATGCTTTTTTTATAGAAGAAGGAGGCAAACGAGCAGGAGGGTCACCTGATGGAGAGGCGCGTTGCCGTCCTTTAAGGAAGGAATACGAATTGTGAGAGGGGGGGGGGGGGATGGGCCTCCGGAACCCTCAAAGGTTTAAAGGTATCTATTAAGTTGTGAAGTTATCAGCCTAAGTTGTCCATCCCTGAGGGTTTGATTGCGGTAGGGCCAATTTAGAAATAACTGTTTTTTTCCAAATTGATTTCGGGTCTGGGTGTTTTTGTGTTATAAGTATGTTGAACCGTTATCTAACCAATTAGAAACAAGCTTCTAAGCTTAACTTGGACTACAAAACTGAGGTGAGAGTGAAAAAAGAAAAAAAAGTTTATTGAATGTATTTTCCTACCTGCTAACAACGTAGGTATGTTATGGATTAGGAAAATATACCGTAGTATACTAGTCTCTCAAAAAAATCTGCCGATATTTATGCACATCACATCTTAATGCTGGTGACTGTACAAGCAATGCGCCACGACAAACTAACAGCAAGCTGGAACGCACCAAACGAAATCGATGAACCAAATGACGAAAATAGAAAATAATGACCTCGCACACACAATCGACTTTGAATGAAAGTACACACGCCTGCAGATCGACCTATCCAAAACTGTCAAATTTCTCCAATCGATATTGATCCTTATAGTCTAGTAACAACGTTCAAAACGTATTAAAGAAAATTGTCATTTTGTGGAAAATTTATGTACGGCTGTACAAAATCTAGCAGATGGCGCCACATCGCTGCTGGCTGGCCACACATTATGATAAATGTGCCATATCTGCGTTTCGATTAATAAACATATATATACATAATCACGACTATTATCCCCGAATAGTTAGTCAGAGACTAGGCAATGAGGACCACAAAAGCAGTCCCCTACCATAGTCCACTTTTCACCAAATAGCGCCTGCACATGTGCTTAGCGTGACAGATGGTGAGCCAATCGCCGCTCTACGCTGCTGGATGTATGTGCAGTCTTTAGTCCGTTAGTCGCCTTTTACGACACCCAAGTGAAGAAAGGGGGTGGTAGTATTCTTTCACCGCTACGCGATACAGTTAACATTATGATAAATATGCCATAACTAATAAACAAGTAATACTTCGATAATCCATAATACTTAGTGAGTGCGGAACGGGCGGAGCTCGAGTTCTATACAAACTGGTTTTGTGTAAGCACTTGTTTTGTGTTTGAAGGGTTATTGCAACTGTGGCGGACGATGTAGTAAACCTGATATACATTTTACGTTGATCGGTAGATTAGATTATTTTTAATAATATATTTTCTTTTAAACTGTATGTAATAATGTTTTCGAAGAACACTGTGAACCTATCATAGTTTTAAACTTTACGCAATATTTATTGTTACTTAAATGTATCTTATGTGTACGATCTTTTTGACCAACTTGACTGACTAGGTACTAACTAGTACCATAGTCAATTAAGATAATTAGTACGCTGGACTGGGCACTCGTATTTTTTGTGCCCATTTAAAACGAAGCGGGAGTCGCTAGACCTAATTTTTACATTATACCTAATAGTAATTGACCAATTACGTTGAATCATTTTGACTTATTACAAACTGTTATTTTAGTCCCAAGTACCTACCGCAGTGCCATGCACTACTCATTTTCCGTCTAAATTTCAAACGTGGTTTACACAAAGACTGGGTTTAAATTAAGTGTCATTTTTATTACAATGGCAAAAAGAGACAGCATAGTGTTACTCGTCTATATTTGGAATAACAGGAATAGAATAGAATAAGAATAACGGATGTGTTACTATAACTATGTGCGTCAAAACTAATAAAACCAAAAAAAAAACAAATAAAACCAAAGCACAAATAATAATTTGAACCAACCTAGCCTAGGCGACTAGTATTATAGAGGTCAGCAGCGGTCTATAAAGCATTCATTAAATACGCATACGTACAATGAGCTATAAAAATGTCATGACATAGAAACCCAAAATGGAACAGGATACCAAAACAGTTACAAAACAGAATTCATACATTTATATTCCTACTGATGACTTCATTTAATAGCGTTGAATATTTAAATGGTCTGTCTTCTAATTTGTCTTCATCAATTAATGAGAAATACGTGTACGTACTTAAAAACGTATTTAAAACATATTTTTTGTCTTAAAGCTTAGAATAAATATAATTTGATTGTTATTTAATTTAATTTAATTTAATTTACAATGTAAACTCAATGAGTTTACATTGTTTTAATCGCCTATTCCCAGCGGGGGGCACATCTTTGTGTGCTCGGTTTGGTTGGTGGTAGGGCTGTTAAGTCCGCCTGGCTAGCTACCACCATCTTATCTAAGTCTCTCGCCATAACAACGATGTTTATAGCATTGTTGTGTTCCGTACAGTTTGAGATAAGATAGCCAGTTCCTCAGTGGTTGAGGATTCCGGGTGAAGCGCGCTTCCACCTTCGGCCTTATCATCACTTACCATCAGGTGAGATGAAAATCAAGCGCTTACCCGTTGTAGAATAAAAAAATAAAAGAGTTAAAATGTTCATGTTATTTTCAAGATTTATAACATTTGTCTACTTAACTATACCAGTATTTTAAATGTTTCCTTTAAAATTCAGTTCTATTCCAACTCTGCACCGGGAGACGGTACAGTATCCCGAGACAGCTAGTATACTGATACTAAAACAGACAGGAGGTATTTTATTTTATGCATTATTAAACAAAATCAACAGCTTATTACGAAATTTTATATTATCTTATGAACTAAACCAAGGAAGAGTCAATAAATAGAAAGCCAATACAGGATTTACGAGCTCGCTAGTATTCTGAGCTACTAGTATTGAAACTGTCGTCGTTACGGCTTTTGTACACCACCGCGCTCCAGTTTCGAAACGGGGCTGAATCGTATTATGGCCGTACCCCATTATGTAGTCTGGAAACTCTAAACAAATGAATCCGGCCCTGAACTCCACGTCTAATGTCAACGAAACAATGGCGGCGAAACAGTCATCAAATTATCGAATGAATAGAAGTGGTCAAAAATATACCAGCATTAAAATAATAATAACATAATCGTCAACATGATTAAGGTAGATATACTTTTGATAGGTAGCAGTTCTTATTGTAGATGTTTACTTTAATGTAGATGTATTTTTGACTACTTTGGTTGTTTCGCTAAATCGTATGCTGGCTGTACTTACGTACAATCTTCGTACAATGTAGTAATAGTAAGATATAGACATTGACCATCGGCTTCGTGTGCTGAATTTAACATTGACAAGTTCAACTGTGATGTTACAATTTAATATGAAAGTTATGTAATTTTTTATTACTGAGTAGAACATTTTGTATAAATTAAACAATTGAAAAATTATTCATGCTTGATAATGTTTTAAATATAATATTGATATGTGTATAAATTAATATTTAATGTATTAAAACAACTGATTATGTTCGGATCGAATTTCCCCCGAGGCGATGTCGTGGTCTTGTGGGCATTTAGTAAATCAATGAATTTACTGTTTCACTTTTAATTAATGATTTGCAACATCATGTTTCAAATTATAAATGTTCATATTTTGCTATTATGATCTGCATTACCTGTTCGAAAGCTTTTTATTCCGAATTTAGGTTTCGATAAACAGTGCGTTTTTTCTTTGCAAACAAACAGCTTCGCTTACTTTCACGATCTTAATGCACCGAGCATTATGTGTATAATTTTTCAAAACTTTACAATCACATTCTAGCTGTACAGGGTTAAAAATATTCAGTGGCAACATAGCCGATTCTGTCTTGTATAAGGTTAGTATTACAACAAAACTCAATGAAACAAAACAGTAACCTTACAAAAGTAACAAATTAAAGAGACGAATAACTTTACTGGGTTTTTGTCAAATGGACTATTGTTAATTTGTATAATAGGAGGTTTTTTGTCTTCTCCTGTGTTGAGGATATTGATTTTATAAAGAATTGCTGGTCCGTGAGCAGACAAGGAAATGAAATGATGCACTTGATTATTTATTATGTCAGGCGAACTTCCCCATACCAATTGTAGGTACTGCATTTGTTTTATAACCATTATACAACGTTAAAATTAAGTTGTTAACGTAAATGTGATTTAGTATACACATTAAAAATTGCCTATTTTGACAAATACCGGACTGGTAGAAAATGCCTAAAGGCTGTTATGTAGATAATTTTAAAGTATGCTTGGTACCTAACCTACACTTTACGTATTAAAATTATAAAAGGAGCGATGATAAATGGGAATTAAAGTAAAGAACAATTATGTAGGGACTAGGTTAGGTACTATCCATCATGCATCTCGTTTTACCTAACAACCAAATCTGTTACCTGCATGACGAAGGAAAACTTTAGACGCCAAATCAGTTTCCTGAACAGTGTTTTTTCTCGGAGATTCTTGGGTTTTATTTTATCACGTTCAAGATGACGAAATGACACGTGATCGTGAAAATGGTTTAATGTCAACATTGAATCGAAGTTGATGTACCGTATCGTACCGTTGAAAATGTGGATCTTAATTACATTTATATTAAAGATATTAAGAGTAGTTTACCAGTGATTCCCTTTCTATAATTAATTATATAGCTAAAATATTTAGATTTAAAAAAAAATATGCTGTTGCAAATGTTTTCCGAATCGTACTAATAGTATAATTTTCAGTAAGTAAATTAACTTAGTAATAAGAAGAAGATGCTAGTGGGCTGACACACAATAAACTAAGCAAGGTAGAGATCTTTGTCTGCGTGCTTCTCAGTAGGTACAAGGTCTCCGGACGTAAACTTACTACTTACACGATAACGTAGGGTGTAATTTCATAAGTATCTTATGACATAAAAATAATTATATTTCATTTCAGACTCTGTACAGATTCAAAAAACTAATTCCTAAACTAGTAGTAGTCGACTTACGACTAAGTACATCAAGAAAAAAACAATGCAAAATAAAAAGTACTTACCAACATAAAACAATACAAGAAATACAATAAGTAGCTCGTCGCTCAAGAAGATAAGAAGGTATCGCCTCGTATCGGCGCTACACGCGGAAAAGCATAACAAAAGAACTTTAACAGTTTAATAAAATGAATGAAATGTTTCGATTAATAAAAAAGTATTTACTCCGTAACAGAAGGTAAAGTTGGTCCACTGTCTAGGTGGCACAACATCAAAACCTCATTGAAACCTTACCAATCTCCGCAGTGACTCATCTGACACTCCTAACTTTTTTAATCGTTTTTATATCGTTACTTTTTGCTTAATGCTATCATATTACGTTGCGGTGGCCACCTGGCAGCGAAGGTACATACTACATACATAATAATAATATATGTAAATTAATGTATCGTCGGTCTGTCTGTTGTGTTCGGTGTACAATAAGGTAGACCTCGATTTCACGGACCTGTACGCCCGTTGTTCATTACAATGGAGTTGCATTTTGCATTTGGCTGCGTTTCGGATATACCGTTGTGCCGCTTTGTACGATTGAGTTTTATGTTTTAAGCAAAGGTGGAAAAAGTACGATGTTCGAATTCACTGAGTCAGTGTCCGCGTAAACTTTAGAAAACAATAATCACAGGTTTTTGTTTGTTCAAGTATTTTGCAAATGGAATAAAAGTTTTGTATTAAGTTAAGTTAGTTATCTAACCCATTTCTTGGTTGAAAGTGTATTTAAATTTTAAAAAAGGGTATTTAATAATATTATTGATAGAATAATATACGCACTTAGACTTGACTGCATATTTACTGTAGGGTGACTATTTTGACGGACGACGATCTTGGGGTCACCTCTTTAAAAGAAAAATTTTCAGCATTAATTTTGAACAAAAAGTGCGACGACAATCAGGATAGAGTATTTATATAGTCGTAGGTGTTATTTAGATTTTTTTACCAGTAATAATGCTGAGTCTAAACGAAAATTGCTACATAAAATAAACGTAATTTTATTTTATACGAAAAACAAAGCAACGTAATTTTGTACAAAAATTCAGTTGACACAAGTTAATAGGCGTAATGTTAACTACATTCATCTCGCATTTAATCGCTAAACGAAGGACATCAAATATTTGCACGCAATAACCGATAGGAGTCGCAGTATGTGATCATTACAAAAATTTAGCACCTAGAGACTATGCTCTCGGAAAAATATAGCTACGTATACATTTTGACTCTTATTGCTTAAAGAATATGGGTGATTGAAAAAGTTTACGGACTCTTAGAAATATAGCTAGCTCAGTTACGTGTTTTGACTCTTATTGCTAAAAGAATATGGTCCATAAGATGTCAAAATTGTGTTAACATTTTTAGTCCTGTTTACTTGCCGGGTCTCATCGCCGACCCACTTGGCAGTCCTTGTGCTTAATTTCTACGAATGTTCAGCGAAAAAAGCGTATGCCAGGTGGTTCTATTTACTATGTTTGATACAACAGCTGTGTGTAAGAAACCTGTTTAATGTATGAATTTGGCGCAAGAAGCGCTCGTTCGCTCGCGTCAGGTGCTCCGGACGGGTTTTGATGTGGGCTGTCACTGTTATTTTGGTGCTTTTTCTCGTTTTTATAAAAAAACAAATTGTTATTTTAACTTTTCTTAATAGCTCAGATGTCGAAACACCAGACACAATAAGAATTTAAATTTTAGTAAAATCTAGGAGTCTGTGATAGACAAGGGGTTTATTTTTTTGTGGTTTAAAGATATAGCCGTATTCCTTATGTGCATTGCTTTAGGTCCTTTAGTGTGGAAATCATTTTAGTATAGTATATAGGTATTTTTTATCGAGTAAGAACTAAACCCACTGAAATTACGAAATCTTGGGTTGGGTTGTGCCGTCAATCATCGGTTCTACCTAACGACTAGAGAGACCAATTTAATCTTAGCAAGTCATCAAACACGATATTAATGAATAAGTATTAAGCCTACGCAATGCACATCAGTAGGAAGATTACTTATTTAAAACGGAACAGGTAGGCTACTCTTGAAACAGAATTGCATTAATCAATTTCCAATCACAAATCTAAAAAAATATCAAATGGCACTTTTGTAAGTGACAATAGCACCACATTAGAATTAAATTGCGTGGAAATTGACGGAACAAATTATTATCGAGATGGCGTTCCGGAATTATCTTTACTTATCCCAATATCGATACATATTAATCGCATTGGAATTGTATTAAGATTGAGTTTGCGTTCGAGAGTAACCCCCCAGGCATCAGCTATTATTAATACATTAAAAAAATCCTACATTATCAAGGCTGTTTACGCAGACGAAACGTGTGCAGTCGCTAGTATAAACTGTTATGTTTTCGGACAAAACCCTCAATATTGTATTTTATGTAAGTACAAAAATAAATAAACATAAAAAAAAATATAGTAAATTACGACATAGAAGACTACTACTACGAAAAGGTGAAACACTCTAAGACTATATAATTATTAAACGCAATCATTTTCATCAGGAGTATGAAAGCAATAATGTAGCAGCTTTAATTAATTGGGCTATTTTTAAAATAAACCATGCACTCGAGATCAATAATTACGATCTTATGACCGTATAATGAGCACGCATTCCATTAAAGTAAATTGAAGTGGATATTTCGCTGTTAAAACGAGTTTAGTACCAATGAAACAGTGACACTCTATGTAGATCGAAGTATGTAGGTAAGACTAATATACGAGTATGTGTCTATGTCCTTGCTTAAAATACGATGGATAAAACAAGGCCCTAAAACACAATTGATTTGATTATCTCTCAGAATAATAATGCTTTAGTTGTTATTCTGAGGATTACTATAAGAATTAATATATAAAATGTCATTGTAAACGGTACCATGCATGGCATGGCAGCGACATTACCTCTTTAGATGGCTAAAGACTAATTCCACTACACTCATCACAAAAGGCATATCTAATGTTGGCGAGGTTTACCTACCTACTGTGAGCTTTATTGTCACATGCATGTGGTACCAGGGTACGTTTCCAAGAATGCTGGCAACATTGCCACTTATTGAATCTTTGCCTATAAAGAGTTTTGTTGATATCCGGAAAACATAATATTATAACTAGCCAAGCGTCTCAGTAAGTGATAATGATATTTTTTTCTATGTAATTTTTATTTTTATTATCTTTCATTTATTGAAATATGAGTAGCACCTGATCAAATCCGAATCACCAAAGTTTAAAAAAACACGCAAAAACTTACAGATTTGTACTGATTGACTTTTTTGTGTGTATTATTAATTGGTGTAAAGGCTCATAAGAAGTGTTAAAATCAAACTTTTCCATGACATGCCGTTTTTTTCATTATGGGCATATTATGTCATGTCTATTAATTATTTTACAACTGGTTACAACCCCTGTTTAATCGATTGAATTAAATGAATGGGATCAAAATTCAGAATGTCCTGAAACAACAGAAGAGTCTTTTTGAAAAAGTAAAGTCTACTAAATGACAAAAGGTTAAATACATAAATTTAAAAAAAATACAGATTTCGCAGTCCCCGCAAGAAGCGGAGCATTTCAAATGAATACAAAAAAAAAAAAATTCATTTTAAATAACACATTGTTCACAAGTTCAATAATAAAAAAAAATATTGAGATACACTTACTTCCCTAAAATTACGCAACTAAATTACTTACAAGTCGAATTATAACACTGCACAACACAGAGAATAACATTTTATTTTCTTTTACAAATTCCAACTCGAATGCACTTCTCGCCTGCATCCGCATCTTTTAACACCATTACCATGACGATCGGTTAATAATCATAGAAGCATAACTTTTATATACGGAAATACCCGTTTTTCTACAATTCCAAATCTAAAGGGACCACCTACAGGTCACAATTATTAACCGATTTTCAAAATTTTTTCGCCATTTTGTAGCTAAACTAATACCCTAAAACTTTTTTATAATATTTACTAGTCTGTTTGTTTTTCAAAATATTTTCAATTTATTAAACAAACACCCCTCGAATAACCCATTTTTTTACATTATTCAAAATTTTAAAAAAAGCTGCCAGCCGATTTTAAAAATCTCACACATGTCTCGATAAATTCCTCAACATTAGGTACTATTTCCATTTCGATCCTCCTAAAATCCTCGGAGCTATGGCCAAAAATACGTCTCAGGCGATTTGCATCTGTTAACCATTTTCAATGGTAAAATTATAAAAAAGATTTACTGCCATAAATAATTGGTAGACGCAGATTTGGTAGCTTGTAAAGAAATTCTTTTTCCAACATTCATGCATTATAATGCAATATTTGGTAGAGCCATTTTCATATTTGTCAAATTACTTAAAATAATATCTTTAATTAACACAATATTTGAATGTATTCTATTTGCATCAGCTTCTTTGTATGGACAGTCCTATCCCATGGAACGATTATTTAATTGCACGCTAAGATCCTTGAAACTAAGAATATCCTGAAACAATGCGCACATGTTTACAGTGCCAGTGTGATTGAAATCGCTTTATCGGCCGATTCCGCTCCTTTATTATTTCCTGCGTGAAGGAGGCCTATTACGTAGCACTATCGAAACGAAAGACATACGAAGACATACATAGCAAATCGTAGCAAAAGCTCTGCCTACCCTTCAGGGAAATTGTGCATGTAATTTTTTTAAAAATTTTTCTACGACTAATAAAGGAGCTAGATTATCTCTATAGATCTATATAAAAAGGGGTTCGGCTGATAATGTACAACACGAAAATGATAACTGCACGCGTAATGTGCAAACAGTCAAAATGTACATCATGACAAATTTACAGAACGCGAAATGTACAGTACGCAAAATGTACTTACACATTTCGCGAATTGTTTAGCCGACACTTAAAAATTTGCGATATTTTTGTTGAGGTTACAAAGTCAAATTATTTATTCAATATAAACCTTTACAGGCACTTATTGACGCCAATACTAATCAAAAAAACAGTTAACTAACTTCTAGTTAAGACTTAACAACTAATCTGACTAAGTATCTGCTCTACCTACCGTTAGAAATGCAAGGTGATCGCGAAGCGGAGCGGAGCTACAGGGGGCCAACATTTCGTTAGATTTTAGCTACGACGCCGACGCACCGTTTTCGAGATATTTGCGTTTTTATAAAAAGTTACCTTGACATCTTTTTTAGTCCTGAACCCCCTTTCCGAGTTTTCCGACACAACGTGGAACCAAGCGAACAATTTTACAAGTCCAAACTGCATACAAAAATATCGCAAAATAATTCGCGAAATGTGTAAATTTCCTTTTACACATTTTGCGTTATGTGCTTCCAGCGTAAGTACATTTTACGTACTGTACATTTCGCGTACTGTACATTTGTCATGATGTACATTTTGCGCATTTGTGCATTATGTACATTTTGATGTTTGCACATTATGCGTGCAGTTAGCATTTTGCGTGTTGTACATTATCAGCCGAAGCCAAAAAAAGCTACACGACGAATGTACTTACTTGTTCGTGCATCACTTCAGAACATCCTGCACCTATTTGGCTTATTATTTTTTGATGTGTGTTGTAAAGTTCAGGATAAGGTTTGTATGACAAAATATTTTTGGAAATTGTTACGGGATACGCGGTGTTCACAGACGCAGGAGGATCGCTTGTTAGTTAATAATAAAGATAAATTAAGTAACAGAAGTAAAGAGAAAAAAAAAGAAAAAGTTAATTTGATAGTTGGATACAGACAGAGTAGGTACCTTAGAATTGTGAAAACTAAACCTACTTGGTCTGTCTTTTGTGTAACGAGTAACGTGTACGCGAAATGTGTGGGCACGTAAGTACACATTTCGTATTATGCCTCCAGGATATAGACAGATCAGATTCCCCGTAGCGATTAAGCCGCGTCTCAATACAGCTGCCAGCAATTATTGTGCGAGCAAGAACGTTTCTCTTATAAGCGGAAGGAGAAAAAGCCGGGCGAAACGACAAAGTTGGCAATCGGATTAATTAACACTGAATTTTATCTTGATTCATGGTTTTTTGTTATTTTATTATCAAAGTGTCTAGCCTGCCACCAGTGGTTATTTAATAAAATTTAATGTACTGCCGTAGGTCACGTGATAGGTTAGAAATTTAAGACAATCGCGAAGCGCAGCGTAGCGACTGTCTTAAATTTCGAGGTTATTTTTTTTTATTAGACAACAGAAATACTAGCTGCCCTATTGCTGTAGGTAGGTCATATGTATTGTTATTGTTGTCTAATGAAACAATAACCTCGAAATTACAAAATACATATTGTTTTCTGAGGTTTAAGCGAGCACTACACATTGAAATGAAACACTTTTTTTTACGGATTAACTCGCGTTTAATTTACTATTTACATAGTTTTTATATCATCCTGACGTTTCGAACCCTTTAAAACACAAAATACATATACAATGACTAATAAGTTGTAGCAGAATAGCTTTTTATGTAAGTCTACCGCTAATGAACTATTTCACTACGCTACCATAATGTAGTTTTTACAATTAAACTTTATACGCTTGTGTTAAGGTACAAATTGGAATACCTAATAACTTACGGCAGAATAAAATTATTTCTTAACTTTCCACTAGTGGCAGTACATTAATTTTTATTAAATAACCACTGGTGGCAGTGGCATTCCTTTTATTATTTACTTTATATACTAGTTTTATAAGTCCTTAAAACGCATGGACTTAATAAATAACTACAATAAAAAATATTATAAATCTTAAATCAATATCGGTTACTTAGCTAAGCTAAGCTAACCAAGGACGATATCTAATTTATCATGGTAATATTAAAGAGAAAATTATTAAAGAAAAAACAGAGGATAAAATCAATACATACGCCAGTAACTGTTCTGTATTGATTTACTCTTTCGTAGGCAATGGCAGCTATTTTGTCACTATTGAACCTTATGCTCTTGGAATAAGACTGAAATGCAATGAAAAATTGCAACAAACAAGGAAAACTATATCGATTGCACAATAGATATAGATATAAGTGCAATGATAAAGTTTTTACTTGCCACAACACACAGCAAATATAAACCAATACTGACAAGAAATTGCAAAAGCGTCACAACCCAAAAAAAAGACAAAAGTTCCCAGTTCGCAATGCCAAGTTCTCATAACTTGCACATCAAGTCACCCATCTATACATTCTGTAATTTGTCGTAAAACCGCTTTAGATACTGGCTTTAACTACAAAAAAGACGACCGTGATTTCTTATATAGCAAATGCTTTATCTCCTATAAATAGTAAGGAAAGGCTGGAGTTTATGCCCACCATTTGTTACGACCACATTTCTATTTTCGCCATAAAGCGAGCTTTTAAACAATTACTACGTTACGAGGGGATCTCAATAGTTCTATTTTACGACAACATAGCGTAGGGTTATCAATTTCGTAAAAACTTACGGCCTTACTTATAAACGTTACTTGTCGGGGATATTGAACAACTTAAAAGTTAATGCTTTAAAACATTTTAAGCTAATTCTAATGAAACTTTCCATAGCAATTTTCGAATCGTACGATTTTAGTTAAATTTAACTAATGTTATATAGACAACATAATAACAACTAGGCATAGAAATCTAGTGACATAATATGTCACTAGATTTCCATGCCTATTTCATTAGAGCAGGTTTTTTTTAAAGGTATTAACTTCTTTCCTTTGAAAAGTAGCGTATAAATTATAATTTCCCTTGGCTATTTTTATTGAGCCGTAAATGACCTGTACACAAAATATCCAGACTTCAATCAATGACATCTTATGAACCACGTAAGCATATTTGTGACATAAAATACGAAAAATAGGTATCATATCATATACCAAGAACATTTGGGTGTGAGGGTAACTTAAGCGTGGCAACCCTAGCTCGCGACAAACGGCTTTGTGTTAATAAATGCCATGACACCATAAATCCCAGGCACGGTCCGGCATTGTCGGGTATTCCATGGGTTCATGGCATATTAACAAATATGACAGAGACATTTAAAAGAGTGTGTATAGGAAGCTAGCAGTACAATTGGATAAGTTGTGTGTTTTGTCTGAAAAGGTTTCAGTTTTCCCGTTCGTGTTAATGATATGAGATGAGCAGAATGCATACGAATTCGTTCATTACCGCTTTAAGATAATTACTATAATTAGTGTTTGTGTTACCTAGATTTATAATTCACTGTAGACAAAGTTATTGTTTTATGATACGTAGTCGTGCAAAATAGTTATAACAATGATAGTTGTGCAATAGAAATAAAGTTAATAATAACGTCATTTGTATGTTCTAGCTAGATGTACTTATATCGAAAGTTGACTATTCTTGTAAAGTACTTAGAGCTGGGGGTGTGAATACAAAACTAGTGAACTCTCTTATCTTTATGGTTTTAAGAAGAGACAATAAATTGTTTTCAAAATACAAAGACTTTTATCAATTTTCACTTTTCGTAGAGTAATAATACTTTTATTTTGAAAATTATTTTAGCACAACAGATACCTTATCACCAGATATCGGCTGCTTACCGTCAGACAGGATGTAGTCACTATGACGTGTCACATAAAAAAAAACTCTATCAAAATAAATTTTGTTCATTATTTCATTACTGTTCTGAACATAATTATCTTGCTACTAAAATAAAATAAAAATAATGTTTATTATAACAATTTATGATATTATCCAACTTTGAGAGTGTAAGTTCGAAAATTTTTTATCAAAAAAATATGATTTTTTTTAAAAGCGGACTAATAAGGAAAAAATACCCAATTTTTACTTAAAAAGCATATTTTGATCCGCCCTAAATAGTTATAGTAATTTTTATTACTTGTAATTTTTATTACTCATTATCTTTTAGAATTTTCATTTTGCCATTAAAAAATTATCATGTCTTTACATGACCGTTATTATGGTCAGCTGCTGGTGCAACTCCAGTATTAATTTTACGGTCAAAACCATTCTGTTCTTCGCTTTCAATTCAACAATAAATTATGATTATAAAGCTTTTCGTAATCGTATGTCGTAAAAGTAAAGCATCTGGTAAAATTGAAAACAAATTCAGCTGTTTTCTGTGGAACCCGATATTTGTTTTGTAGAGGAAAATATTGATGTTAGTATACGTTTTAATGTTAATAGTCCGTTTTCATTACGTGTTCGCTATGTGGGTCAATTTGTATTGGGTTAACGATGTGCACAGGCGACTCGTAACAACCTTTATTAGGTCCACATCCGAGATCGTGCTAAAAGATGACGAAATTGACGAATGTTGTCAAATTGATTGCCCGAAGTAATATTTAGTAATGGTGCTGTAATCTGTAAGAGGTTACAAAGTAACCCTTTGTGTTTGCCGAAACTTTTAATTGAACTGCGGTATTTAATAAATATTTGAACGTTGTACCTACCTACACATAAATGAATACAAATATTAACTTATATAAATAGTATTTACATTAAATTAATAAAGTAAATAAAAAACTATAAGCATGTACCTTAGGCATGTACTTAATAATGAGACAAAATAATTATAATGCAGATAATGACTAAATGTGGTTTTAACACTTGAAAGAGTACTCCCCTCTATTAATTAATATTGTTTAAAACAACATTAACTTATTTTTGTTTGCAGAAACTAATTTCGGTAAATAGTATCTATGAAAAAAATTGTTTTTTTTAACAATTAATGTTTGATTTCGATTACACTGCTGCTATTACATTTCTCTCAAATTACTTAGGTTGAAAACGAAATTATTTCAGGCAATGGAATGTAAACGGAATTATTATTTTTATATTTAGTGGAATGAAAACGCAAACACCCATTTGAAATGTTTAAGAATATAGTGCCACATCTCAGTGTACAAAGATTTATGTAATATTGAGCCTGCGACGTGTGAAGGCCGCCTACCGATACTGTTAGTCGAGCGTCGCTGCCGTAAAACCTGACACAGTAAGAATTCAACTGTTAGGAACCTCTAGGAACTCAGTACAAACGTCGAGACCGCAACCGGAGAGCTTACAGATAGTATTATTGCTCATGAATGGTGCATAGACGCATAGGACGTCTCGCTTTCACTTGGACATTAGTACGAGATGGAACGATATATTTTTTGAATGTTACGTCGAGGGATTGCAGCTAGTTTAGTTGGTGATTTTTCTTTTGCTTCATGTCGAGATTAAGTCGCAGTTCATCGATTAGTTAAACCAACAGATCATATTAAAATGTATGTAATATACTACTTATAAAAATTAGGTACCTACTGTTAGTTACTTCTGTAGGTAATGCAAACTATTGTAAATGTTGATTAAAATGCATTGAGATAAATGATAATACATATTAACTCAATGTTAAAATGTAATGTAGAGTTCAGTAACTAGTCTTCGTGACATACCTGGG
Source organism: Scoparia ambigualis (assembly GCA_963921215.1). Taxonomy (NCBI): domain Eukaryota; kingdom Metazoa; phylum Arthropoda; class Insecta; order Lepidoptera; family Crambidae; genus Scoparia; species Scoparia ambigualis. The sequence goes on from OY992504.1 coordinate 19,899,779, forward strand.
TTAAAAAAGAAGTTGCTAATGCTATACTTAGCTTGCTATAGGTACTATAAACATTTATTCAACCTTTTGGGTCCCACTGCTGGGCAATAAAAGTAAGACGTCATGCATCCACTGTTCAACTGCCTAAACAACTTATTTCCTTCTTTATTTCTCTCTTCCTCTCTCTACTATAATAGTGAAGCAAATATTAAGGATACATTGAAGTATATTTTTTTCGAAACTGGTTGGCGGTTCTTCCCACAGAAGGTATATTCTATTTCTAAGTTATTATGTTACACAATATTACTTGTAAGGAATGAAAACTTTTTATGTAGGCATTAAAATGCATTACTTTCACCCGGGTAGATAAAGAAAAGGGACTTCCATACATAAACTACATTACACAAAGTCAATTGGAGGTAGCAAAGCGGTTTTTTTGCCTGCTAGGCGCAATTTTATTAATGAGAATTTAAATTTCAAGGCGCCAAAATGTCACATATTTAATTTGAATTTGGAACGTGAGCCGTGACGCCAAGACTGCGCATGAGATGAATATGTAATAAGTACCTACTTAAGATTAGTTTTTTTAAATACAATTTAAACTTATTTATAGTTGAACGTGAAAAGGTTGCAAATTTATTACTAATTTACTTTTCATTCAATATATTTTACGGTTGCTACTTCCGGATGAATTCAGGAGTTCAAAAAACCGATTTTAGATTTTTTACTCATTCAAACAAAGAGTAGGTACTTATTTTTTAGTTTCATGTAATGTTAACACTGTCATAAATATCTCTATAAGACTCTGTATTCTATTAAATACCTATTGCAACAAGGTAACAAATAATATACTTATTCGAAACAAAAACATTTGTCATTTTATTAAATACCAACTTATTAGTTGTGATCGAATGACATGAATTGCTTCATATTTACTAACTTTTTGAAATAATGAGTAACATAATATTTTGAAACTTATCCGGTAGGTAGTTACAATGGCAGTTATCTCAGCTATGCTTAGGGTTGTTAACTGTGTTATATAAAATAGGTATTTTATTTTTATGTGAATGTCTGTGAACGAAAAGTAGAGTTTTTTATTCATCTTTTCTAATAATAATCAAGCATGATTAGGGCATTGAGCATTGAAATGCATGTGGATAAAGAATCATGGGTTGCATTCAGCAGTGCGATTCTGTAAAAGCTCCAGGGCCCTGATTCTGTATCGCAATCTATAGATTCCATACCTAAACCTTACCGCGCACAAACGTCAAACGCATTCGTTTTTGGGAAGATATCTTAACTTTTTAAGGAATTAACGTGGTTTTGAAACAAGGAATCGTTACAGAATAAGGGGCCTGAATGATCAGTGAGATATCAAATCCGCAGTGAGTTATCAAATCCGCATTCTCTAAATTCGACTCTACATAAACGTTTTAAGTTAGAGCCGAATTTAGAGAGTTAAGGTCCTCTTTTAAGGTCAAAAGACTCTCCTTCCCCTTCCTCGCCCAGTTAGATAAGTTCAACAGAGAAAGGGGAGGTCTATCCAATAAAAATCCTGTACCATGGGATGGCTTGCGACCACGAACAGCATGCAAGCACCAAGTTAAGACAGGCAAACCTGACTGTGAGCTCAGTCATCGACTAAAATAAATTGATGATGACTACTAAGTGTCTTCCCATAAGCATTGGAGTCACGATCCAATGATCTATTGCGGCTGTGGTAAATATTATCTATGTTTAAGTTAACGAGTGAAGATGAGCTAAAGAAACTAATACTTAACCAGTACAGTGATGTATTGATAAGAAGTTTTTTAATTTATTTACTTGCTATGTACAATTAGTAAATAAAGAAATACATACATACATCACGCCTGTTTCTCGAATGGGTAGGTAGAGAATCAGAGTTCTATTTGCTATGATACTGACACTGCCTGACCTGGGAATTGAACCTTGGACCTTCGGTTAGTGCCCTGCCACTCACTCGGCCAAGGAGGTTTCGTATTCAGGAGGAATAAATCTAACGTTGGCGGAATTACTAATCTCATTAAATACCTACTTACTATTTATAGGAAGAAAAAACCAACAGGGACAAATTAAGTAGGTCTTTATTTAATTAATAATACTCTAATATTCTGTTCATTATGTGAGGTTAGAAATAATTATTTATAGTAGGTAAATATAAATTTCAGAATTAAAAAAAGAGGTTTTTATTCAACACAGTTTTTTATAAATTTTTTTGATAACTATATTCTATCGTTAGGTACTTAAACCAACATTTCGCGTATCAGTAATTCAGGAAATTTTAATATTATTAAAGGAACAACAGCACAGCATCAAATCTTCCGCATTGTAATCAAACTGGGGACACTGTTCTCTCTATTTACATTCAGAAACATAGACGGACAATCGCCGAGAATTCCTTTACGTTCGTTTACGAGCATCTATAAAATAAGGTGCGAGAAAGCTGACTGAATTACCGTTGTATGTAAGAGGAGCCCTTTCGAGGTGCCAACGGGTTACCGTTACCTCCAGCCAATTCGCCACAGTGATCCGATTAGCGACAATATCGTGCGCGAGGAAGTAAATAAAGCAACGCATGGATGTATGGGAACGAGAGGTTAGCACCAAATACTAAATAAATGAAAGTCACTGACGTACGAAACTTGAATCACTGATTGAATTGTGGTTGGCTGATTAAAAATGTGTAGTACTGTTGCTAACAAAAATTGACTGTCATTTGTTTTTAATGAAATTAGGCAGCCATCGATAGCGATTGTTTTTAAAATGCTCGAAATGTATGTTATTAAACAGCAATGTTTGCTATGTGAAGATCTAATCTCCAACATGTGCTATCACGAAAAATTTCATACAAAAATTTAAGCAAAGACGATTGGAGAATTCGCTCCTCATCCAAAAATACTACTGGTGTGTATTTTGAAGGTAAGAGTGAATACCGACTTTCTGGGCAACCTCTCTTGGGTTACATTTGCGTGTTCTTAACCAAGTTGTTAGTCAGATGCTTGACTAAATATAAAGAAAAACTTTATGAGGAAAACTTAAAAAGTCGCTAAATATATTATACATTTTATTTATCTCTGACTTTTCGAACGCTTAGCAGGGTTTGTAGTCACAGGAAAACTAAGGTCTTGGTTGACTCAAATATCTGTAGGTATATCTGCTGCCTACAACTATGTATTTTTAAATTGGGTTCATTCCGTTTTAGCTTTCAGTATTTCTTGGTATTCACTATATATCTATAAAAAAGTCGTATAAAAGTCGCTGGCTGTGTCTCAGTGGCACACTCAGGCAGGCAGGGTACTCAGACCTTATCTGAAGTATTTAAACTCCTTGCTTATCGCCTCGTCGACACGTAGTGGAACTCATTACCGAAATACAAAGCGGCCGCACCAGATTTGAGGTTGAAAGCTGCTCTGATAATGTTTTAGTACAAACTGACAGACTTAAAGCTTATAAACCAAACTACTTTCCACAAAATATTTTAATAGGTACAAAATGGATATTAGAATACAATAGTTATAATAAACAAGACGTAAAATGCAGCCGGTTTATATTAACAGAATTTTATTAAAAACGCAATATTAGCAGATTTCTGAAAATATAACAATGTTACTTACCTAGATCATTTTTATTTTATTATGTAAAAACTACTTACTGAAAATGTTAGAATATAACACTTCAGTCTTGAAACACAAAGTTAATCATAATAAGTACTTACTTAGTAAATATTTTTTCATAGTCTATTATCAAGCAAACTTATTACTGTGTTTGACAAGTGTTCATTAATTATTACGTACCTTTATTAAGTCTACGGGTGTAATACTCTTTGATTGTTATGTAAATAATAATCTTAGATTAGTATGTAAATAATTAAAGGTATAAAGGACTACAATACATAATTGTAATTTAGAACAGCATCAAAGCATTTAAATATTATACCATTGACATATGAAATCGATATAAGTATATGTACATTGTGGAAAAAAAAGACCGTGGTTCGAAAAAAAGTACCCTTATTATTGAAGATGGAAAATTTTACAGAAAGGAAACAAACTTTTATTTTCAAAAAAAAATAAAATTGCATTTAAAGATTTTTCAAAAATCACCTGCTTGAGCCGGGATTAAAACCGGTAAAATGTGAAAAAAAAACATCCTGTAAGTATTTTATGATACCAACCGAAAGAGTCATCCATAAGGATCAATTTCTTTTAAACAACATAGTATCTTAAATTAAGTAAAGATCAAGAAAAATATTTTTTGTTGTAAAGCTTCTTACAATTAAAGAAAATAGTTCACTCAACGAATTGCTCAAAATGAGACCATTTTTCACGTAGAGCACAGACGTATTCTTCGACTGAATTCGTTTTACGTGTCGGCTTTTGTATCGAGTTATGGTGAATATTTAAGATATTATGTTAAGAAATTGATCCTTTCTTTCGGTTGGTATCATAAAATACAGGATGTTTTTTTTACATTTCGGCGGTTCGATTCCCGGCTCAAGAAGGTGTTTTAAAAAAATCTTTAAATGCAGTTTCAATTATTTTTGAAAATAAAGTAATGTTTCCTTTCAGCAAAATATGCCATCATCAATATTAAGGGTACTTTTCTTCCAACCACACACACTCTTTTTTTCCACTCTGTACCTATAAAACTGGACTACGTTATTCATAAAACAAAACCTGAAGCAACAAAAGACACAAATCGATAGGTATGAAATGAATATTCCATTTTGTCAGCGCATAGAATCTGTGTTGGCGCGTCGAATGACCTCCATTGCTTAATGTTTACCTTATTACTTATTGCCACGGACGCGTACAGAAATAAAAACACACGCCTACCCATAAACCAACCAAGTTAGGAAAGCTCTTGTTTAAACAAATTCCGGTATCGGGAAAGACCTATTTAATTTGGCCGTTGAACTAAGTACAAACGTCGAGACCGCAACCGGAGAGCTTACAAATAGTATTATTGCTCATGAATGGTGCATAGACGCATAGGACGTCTCGCTTTCACTTGGACATTAGAACGAGATGGAACGATATGTTTTTTGAATGTTACGTCGAGGGATTGCAGCTAGTTTGGTTGGTCATTTTTCTTTTGTTTCATGTCGAGATTAAGTCGCAGTTCATCGATTAGTTAAACTAACAGATCATATTAAAATGTATGTAATATCCTACTAATATTATAAACGCGAAAGTTTGTAAGAATGGATGGATGTTTGTTACTCTTTCACGTTAAAACTACAGAATGGATTTGGATGACATGCGGCACACAGATAGTTTATAACCTGGATTAACATATAGGATACTTTTTATCTCGATATTTCCACGGGAACGGGAACCACGCGGGTGAAAGCGCGAGCAGCCGCTAGTACTATATAAATTAGGTACTGTTAGTTACTTCTATAGGTAATGCAAACTATTGTAAATGTTGATTAAAATGTAATGTAGAGTTCAGTAACTAGCTGAAGGTCTAAAGAAGGAAGGGATGACGAGTAGTTTGTGTTGTTGGATACGATTCCGGTTTATATCGCAGACCTAAAGGACCCGGTTCAAATCCTAGTAGGTAGTGTTTACATTTTGTATTCGATATTGGTTGGTGGTACGGTACGGCTTGTAATAATAGTACTTATTAAAACAATATTTTAATAATATATTTAACTTAAAATGAGGCAACTCGTACACCATGTACCAACCCAACCATTCGCTTGTGGTACCTACATAATAATATTATTAAATTAGTCGCAATCAAAATAATGTAAAGGACGAAACTCATCACATGAGGATAATCGCCATGTGTTATGTGTCTCGTATTAAGGTTGCCATGGCGACGAACGTTTCGAGAAGTGGTCGCGCGCGCCATTGTCTCGGTTCCTTGAAAAGACTCGATGGAAGCCGATCGGCGATTACTCGAGTAATTGATCAATCAACGTAATAGAACGTCCCAGGTATCTGTTGAGCGGCTCGTATCGAGAATATCGAGTTACGAGTACTAAGGTCAAGTACGAGTACATCTCCAAAGTAGGCTAGTTCTCTTTTACATGAAAAATAAGTCATGGTCCGTCATCATCATCATAGTCTTCTTATTACATCTACATGAATCAAGATGTGTCCCATTTACAGGTTTGTCATTTCCTCAAATGACTATAAGACTGAGTCACGGCCGCATAGTTGTGTACCTACCTACCTGCTGATTTTGGAGAAAGTATAACGTGTTGGTGATAAAGGTGGCGTAACCTTTGTCTCCAACACGCTACACTTCCTCCATCCAGAAGCTGTTTTAAATCCACCGAATTTCCTTTTTTCCATTTAAATACAATATTTCACTATTTAAAAAAGTACGCAACATTGGGTTGTACATATTTTCTCAAGAAAAATTTAATTGGTTAAGGCTGTTCTAATTCTAAATTATTATTATTATATTATTATTTCCTCAAACACTTATAAAAACAAAGTTTTTGATGTCTGTTACCGACGCATCACAATATAAATTTAGTTGGACAGAAACCCTTCTATCCCCAATACATTGACTAGAGTTACTCCTGATTTAAAACTAATGCTGTTTTTGCTTTCCTTTAGTAACAAAACTAAGAAAGCTTATGGCTTTCTCAGATGAAGCGTCTCTAAATGAATGATTTTAAAGTAATTGAGTATACACCAGTAGTTAATTGATTAGTTGTCAAAAAAGGTGAGTCACTAGAAAATACCGACGCGTTATATCTTATTATTTTTAATTTATGCAAACTCCTACATTGCTCGGGTTCTCGACGTGTCATAATCATAATGTTAAAGTACAAAAGTTGTGTTTCAGAACCATTCGATCAAATTATAAAATAAATGGTAAGTAGTTAAGTCTTCTGCAATAAGTTAAGTTGTCTTCGTTATTTTTCTGGATCTGAATTTAGGTTCTTCAAAATAAGAACTGTTTTCTTAGAACTCCTTGCAAACCTCTTGTATTAATAAGATTGTTATACAACGGGCTTAAATGACCCATTACATACGAGGTAGTTTAATAGAAACCGAGTTTTAATGGGTTTTTAGCGCCGTGTGTTACACTCTGATTTTCACTACGAATGCGAGAAAATAAAACAATCCAATACAATATGAATTGGTTTATTTTATTAAAAATTAACCCGTTAGTTGCTTCAACGACACCCAAGGGAAGAGAATGGTTGGTAGTATTATTTTGATGAGCCCATCGCCGCTCTATGCTGTTGGATAGTAGGTATATGCAGTCTTTCCATCTCTTCCTTGGGTGTCGTCAAAGGCGACTAACGGACTAATGACTGCACGATGGGTGGCGATGGGCTCATCAAAATAATACTACCAACCCGTCTCTTTCCTTCGGTGTCGTAAAAGGCGACTAACGGACTAAAGACTGCGCATACATCCAACGGCATAGAGCGGCGATGGGCTCATCAAAATAATACTACCAACCTCTCTCTTCTCTTCGGTGTCGTAAAAGGCGACTAATGGACTAAAGACTGCTCATACATCCAAAAGCATAGAGCGGCGATGGGCTCATCAAAATAATACTACCAACCCCTCTCTTACGGGCTAAAGGCTCACCACCTAAGCACATGCGCAGATGTGCATTTTTTTCTTGCTGAAGCGTGGTCTGTGTTGTCCATTAAAGTTTATGGTAAAATTAGTAATCATTTGAATCTAATGATTACTAATTTTACCATAAACTTTAATAATAACTATCTCAAAAAACTTGTTTATCTAACTAACAGTAATAAGTCGAGTCTTTATTCATGATTATTCTACTTATGTCTAAATACTTTTTCGTTTTTGTAGGCTCATTGTCATGTGACAGACAAAAATTTAAAAAAAATACTTTTTCCCTTATGGCAAGAAAAGCTATTTTAGCCCCGCTCTAGAACGCTACAATGACGGTCTTTTTGAGCAAGAGGAGTGAAATAATATTTAATAACCCGACGCCGACGTGACGACGTTATTATAACATATTATTAAATTAGCTTCAGTTCACAAATGAACAGACGTGCATTGTAAACGTAATTGATATTTCGATAAAGAGGTTACTGCAACTCTGTGTTGTTTGCATGAAACGGTTTATTATCTGGCGTCTTCGTAGACAGAGCTTTGTAAGTATATCGCCGTATCTTGTTTTTACGGTGCCTCAATGTTTGAACAGGGCATGCCGGCCGATAAAGAGGCTCGAGCGATCACAAATTACGTGCCTACATTACTTTATCACCTTTTAAATACTCAACTTCTACTACTACAACGATGTTTAGTATGAAAATTTGAGCCCTTAAGTCTTATCTCATAGAGATTTAAGAGTTAATTAATTTCAAAGTTATTTGAAAACATTTTGGAGCAATTCTGATAAATCTGTACCTACACAATACCATCATTGATTTTATTTAAAAAGAAAACAACAACCAAGTCTTAATCGAGTTTTATATTTTTCGATAGAAAGGTTACCAGAACTTTTTAAGTAATAATAAATTACAATAAAAGACAACTTTTTTTTAATTGTTGCAAACTTCAACAGATTAAAAAACTTTAGTCTCTTCCTTCCACTTAAAAACGGGGGTGATGTATGAGGAAATCGGAGGAAATCTATATTTACTGATTTGAAAAAAAAGTCACAATCTAAAAAGTTTACTTAAAAGTTATACCATGAATAGAAACCAATACACACCTATACCTACTCTGTACGAATGTGTCCGATAAATTAACCATAATATAATGCTAATCCACAAAAACAGTGATGAGCATGGTCACATTTGACGTCATCGATCCTTAAAACAATTGCGAGCAATTAAACTGTTGCCTTTATGTTGAGCCACTGAGGTCATCATCTCCTACAAATTGTTTCGTGTTGAGGGTAAACGGAGAGGTTGTTGACTTGTCGGTGTTCCAGTTGCCGCCCGATTGAGGTTATCGGTCAAACAATGCGATAGAGGACTAAAGGAGTACGTGCTTTTTACCTGTGGAAATGTGAAAAACAAATCATACATGTATGTTTTTTTTTTAAATTGTGCTTATTTTGATAGAGCTCTTGATTTGCTGCCTAGCATGAAGGTTCATAATAAATGTTTATATAAAGGAGCATATAAGGAGATTGCCATAGATGTTTTTGGAGTGTAATATGGAGATTGCTCTAGAGGTTTTTTGGAGTGTAATATATAGGAGTGTCTCCATACCTTATGAGATTCTCTGGGGAATTCAGACCGGAGTACGAGAGTAAAGAACCTGAGGCTCCTTTGGTTTGATATAAGGGAGCGGACTTAGGATAGAAATATACTATTAAATCGAAAGTCTTAAGTAAACAGATCAAAACTGCAATCGCAATAGATTTGAAATGTGTAATGTGTTCAATCATGGATCTTAATTAGTATCCCAATAAGACTTCATGCCTTATTTGGGTCCGCAATGTATTAAACATTGTACAGACCCAACAATGCAACGGAGGAAAATTAACAAAAAGTCTTTTATTACTGAATATATTAATAAAACCGCTACATATTGCAGAGGATAACATTTTTGAATGTTTACAATTAATTAATCTCCATTATTCATAAATGTGTCAACCTTGGCCGATTTCTGTACTCTGGAATTTGAATATGTACAAAAGTACAAAAATACGTGATTCATGTACACCACACTCATAATAAACACATATGAATATGGAAAAACTTTGTCCACGCCGGAGCAGCGTAGTAATTAGTCATATTGCATGCACATAGGAGTTAATTTTGAGTTAGTTTCAAGCTTCATACTCGTAATTACGTACAATATGACATAATATGCCGCGGCGGGTCGACGATTTAAGAAGGTTGACGATTCCTGGTTTAAAGCAGCCAACAAATTATTCACAATTCTATGTTCGTAATATTTGATTATTTGCGTAAAAAAATCTCTAAGAATGTAAATTCTAAGAGGTTTGATAAGACACTGTGTTGCTAGCAACAAAAAATCAAAAGCGTGGAAAAATTTTTGTCGGTCTAACCAATACCTCAGTGGCGGAGTGGTCAACGCAGCTGCTCACATTGCAGAGGACGCGGGTTCGATTCCTGCCTGAGGTAGACATTTTTTTTTCAACGTTTCGTTATCTTTGAATTCTATGTTCAATTTACTAGTCTCACTCGTTTTTTACAGTTTTTTGAAAGAAATATACTATTGTTTGTGGTTTTCTCCTTAATCTTTCTCAAGATTATGTAAAAATCCCAGTGAGACTAGTTTTATTTGGCACAAAAAATTGAGAATAATTTGTTTATTCATCGAATTTGGATTTTGGACCTAAAAATAACAAGTGACATTAACGCTTTTTAGAGACCACTATGATTTATGTATGGGATGACTTAACAAGTCAATGCTACGTCATTTTGCGGACATCAAATTCGTAGATTAGATTGCTAATTTTTAAACTATAATGAGCTAATTTATTAATGTATTTGTTTATTCTTTATTCCATTATTTATTCTGTGGTAGTGATCAAATAGAGTCAAATAGGTTGTAGGTAATAAACAGAGTCAGCATTCGTAAATGTGAAAGCTTGTAATTAGCAATACAGAAATTAAGTTGTTAATTTATAAGAATATTTGTCTGTAAGCTTTCCTAAAAGAAATAAATAAATAAAATAAATAAATTAAGTATCTGTGAAATGGTCTACCATTTTACTATTGACGATGTTAACGTAAGCGTTTAACGCAATAGACTCGCCATGGAGCGGTTGCCACTTGTCTTGCCTACACCTACTAACTGTTACACTGAAAAAAATCGGATCTAATCAAGTGCATTTTTAACTTGTTTAAAAAAATGTGACGATATTAATAACCAATTTGTACGAAATAACAAAGTACAAATGTTTCCATCTAATAAGCATATGGATAACATATTTAACTTAGTCCAAATTATCACAAGGACTGATTGAATTAACAAAATAATTGGTTAAAATTTGCGCAAACAAGGTAGTCTTTAAACTAATTAAGTAATGTGCCGAATTAAACAACAAACGATAAATATTATAAAATTACATTCATAAATACGATCAAGTAAAATGATAGAATTGTTCTATCATTTTGATTGATAAGATTACCTAAAAGTCATTGTAACAATCACGCTATTTGTTAAAGCTTGATACACTTTTTTTCGTGAGTGTTGCCATTTGTGAGAAATTTCCACTAATTGTGAGACCTACAAAAATTATGCTTTATTTTCTAGGCTGAAAGTAAGATAGAATTGTTGAGTAGGTTTAGTAAATAATCGCTAGTTACCATTACGAGCTAAGGTAGTATATAGTATACCTACAATATTATAATTTATTTTTGTTTGTACGATTTTTTGTGTGGATATAGTTACGAGGCTGGAGCACTCTCCAATAAGTAGTAAAACTATCCTAAGTCACTGACACTTTTTACCGCGATAAAACATCTCATGCGTGTTTTAATCCCTCTATACCTACTAAAATTGACAATGTGTGTGTACCTGTCTTCTTTAACTTCGAAAGGCATCTATGAATTGCTATATTTTTTTAATGTATAGGTAGGTCTAGGTACGGTTGGAAACCAAGAGTGTCATAATTATGCTACTTTTTACAGCGGAAGAACATCTATTTCTCGCGAATGACTTGTGCTTTTGATTTGAGGTCATACTTTTTAATGTATGATTGTCCGTTTCTTATGTCGCAACGTCAGCAAATCCTTTTAGCGGAACCACAAGCCGAAACACAGTAAGGCCAACGTCGCAGACTTAAGGCTAGGTGTTAGTGAAAAATTAAAATAACACGTTCTTAGAATTACTTTTTGAAGTAGTAAACAATAAAATTAAAATCTGCGAAAATTATGAAATATTGTTGAGGCTTTATTCTGTGAAATACACCCGATGGAAACACGATTTTTTAAAGTTGGCTCGATAGAATAAATTCACAAAGTTACATATTTTTGTGTCATTTTATCTTCTTTTCCAGGTTTTATTCTTAAAATAAGTGATTTGATATTATGAGTCATTTACCAAAATGAAGCTCGTAAATAACTTGAGTTGTTATAACCGATGGTTTTTTATTTATTACATCTATTAATTTTTTAAAATATAAAACGCGATTATTCGCGCCGCTTCGCTGTTATACCCGTCCCTTACCGTTGTACTGTCGAGAGAACGAGAGGAAAGCGCTCGAAATACCTCCCCTTAATAAAGGCAAACTAGAGATTAGAAATCTCCGCAGGGTTTTACTGTTGCTGATATCACAACAAATACCTACCAAAACTAAAAGGTTAGAATCAAAGGGAATCCCTTAAAAGAAATTACATTTCTCGGTTCATCTTTTGAACCCCATGTTGACAGGCTATTGAAATTTTCACAAAATATGTACCTATTGCCATAACTGCTATACTAATTTATCGTTAAAATAGTTTTTTTCAGTTTATGTTATTTATTTTGCATTAAGATTTCAAAAGTAGAAAACCTATTACCTTATATGGCAACACTTTAGGCGGCGCGGCCAGCCCCGGCGCGCGCGGCGCTGCGCTGGCGCCAGAACCGGGAAACGGGCAAGTTTTGACAAGTTTCAAGTTAGTTATGTTGGTGTGTTGGAAATTATTTTGCACTCTAATTAAACTGCTCTAAGTTTATGTTTACAAGTGCCAATTTAATAAAATAACTACGGTTTTGATTACAATAAATACTATGGACGAAGTGGCTGATCTTCTGACAGCATGGGAAATACCAGAACTGATCCCAACGTTTGCAAGTAAGTACCTATTTTTTATGAGTTTCTTTGCTGCATTATTTACGTTGTCACAAGTTAACGAAAGTGATGTTTTAGAGGTAGACTTATTCTTTTAGATTTTGGTCTCAGCCACTGTTCGGTCCACAGTAGGTACGTGTTCTGTGGTTCGGTCAGATGTTCATCTTGTACTTGTACACCTTACTTACACGCAAAGAGATTTTTGCTTACACGATAGCGGCAGCGGCTTGAGGCGCGAAAAGAGCAATAATAATTAGGTAGGTACATAAACATACTGAACCTAACTATTGAACTCGCCGCATAATTATTAAACTAATTAAACTATAATTATTAATTTAGGGGGGAGGGGTGCGAAACGAAAGTAGCTTGTCATGTCAACCTCAGACCAAAAAATATTTGGTCTGAGTTGTCAACGATGATAATAAAGGCCAAACATTGTTTCAATTGTAAGTAGGTACCTACTAACAAACTTGACTTATTCTAGTGTTTGATTTTTCAAGTCAAATCACTTCTGACATGGATTAAATTACTACTATCTTTCTCAAATAGCCGATACTGTGTGTATTTAATCTTCAAGTCATAAAGCGAAAGCTGAATCTACCAGTGAGCCTTTGTGTCATGCAGAAAGTTTAGTTTGGATGTGGTGAAAGAAAAGAAAAATAAATTTAATAAGATTAAACAATACTATACAAGAAAAATAAGATAAAAAGTAAAAAGGTACACCTATACTTACACATTAAACATACACATAGTTAAAACATAATTGACATTTATAACAATTACAATTCAGAGAAACTCGAGTCTAAAGAGATGAATTATGGTTTCTGTTTAGCTTATCTATTATATTGAATTTTAAATTTTTTTTAAAGTTAATTTTTAAGTTACGACACCAGCGCTAATTTGGATTCATATTGGAAGAACTAAATGGCATTGAGTTTTGTATTTTTTTCCTCAATATCCACTCAATATGAATCCATATTAGCTCTGGTGTCGTAACTTAGGAGTACGAAAATTCGCAATACCAATCCGATCCAATAGCGATCGGTTTCAAGAGTAAGGGGGTTGATTACCTGTGGAGTAATGAGTGTATTAGTATATACCTACCTACTTACAGTAATATGAGCTATGGGATTGTGAGTTATTTATTAATTTATAATTTTTTTTTTTTAGAAAATGGAATAACTGTACATTTGTTATCAGCTTTAAATATTGAGGAAATCAAGGAAATGATACCACTTATTGGGCCAAGAGCAATTTTTATACGAAGTTGGAAGGTTTGGTTGAAAACAGTCAACAATGAAAATGCTATCATCTGTGAAAACATAGAGGAAGTTGAATTTTCTAGTTGCAATATTTCTCTGAGTGTAAGTATCTTTAAATTTTATGCATGTAACCAGTAAGTATATCTCTACTTTCCAATTTTAAAATAAAAAAGTAATGTAGTACTTACCTAATGAATTAGGCAAGTAGGTACTTAAATAATTTCAACAAATATGAAACAAGTGTGTTTCTTTAGACATGTTATGTACCTAATATGTAAGTATTATTGATTCTAGAAGTACATGATACTTTTTAAATATAAAAACCAAATTATCATGATGTTTGTAGACTTTTTTAGATCCCAAAGTTATTGCGAAAACAATTTTTATATTACATATTTATTTTTTATAATTACTTATTGTACTTTTATGTACAATCTGACCGTTAAATTGTCTTCACGGTATGGGCTTAAAGTAATATCATTTACTATAATGAAGCAGACAAACTTTGAAATAAATAAGTAATATTTTTGTTTCAGGCTCTTCAAGATATATATATTTTGCAAGAGCAAGAAACACAAACCACAACACCAAAACAAAATTTTCCAAATGAAACCGAAACAACCACTCCACACAAAACTGTAGCAGAAAATGTGAGTATTTTGTTAATTGTGTAGCCACATTTATTTTTATAAACTATAATTTACTTTAATTTTTTATCAATATTTTTCTTTCAGGTAGAGTTATGGCAATTATTATTGTTAAAAGAGAATTTTGAAGCGACATGCTTAGTTCAGTATGTGGGAGAATCTTTACCTAATGAAAATGCAAGAAACCTTTTGGCTTTGGAACCTATTTATCGCCCCCGAAACCCCCTGCATACAAAATTTCATAGAAATCGTTGGAGCCGTTTTTGAGATTCAGATTATATAGAATTGCTTGTTTAAAGGTATTACATTATTTATTATTTAAGGTAAATAGTTATATTTTGGATCATTGAAAAAAGCTACAAAGTGTATGCTCAACTGCTCTTGACTGTACCTACCATTTTAAAATAATGTCCCTAAGGTTTTTTTTGTTGTAACATGGAAATCTCATACTAATTGTTTTTTCAGTTACTGATGAAGAACTAACGAATTTAGCAGCCATACTAAGCCTGACAGAGCTTATAAGCTCCAATGTAGTTCTGATTTCTATGAAGGATAAAGTCTCTGCTGGTCCCTCAGCGGCAAAAAAAGTGAAAGGTAGCTCAAAACGATGATGGAAACCTAGTAAAGCGGAATCGAAAGAAGCATTCGTAATCCATATAAAAGACAATAGTTGCCTCCAGGTAACATTACAACAAAAACACAAATCACTTATGCAAAGAGGTTTAACACTTCAACCTTATATAGCCATTGTAGGACCTACGTTGTCTACTATAAAGTCGTACTTGGTTATTGTAAACCCTAATACATTTAACAACCTGCATACTATACTAGAAGCCATTCACACTTGTTTCAAAATTATTTGGGCCCTAAATGCAGAGTACCCGTTGGATTATTATGGACCTTGGTATTTTATTCAGAAAAGTTTTTATAAACTCTCTAGTCCCCATGACAAGGGCTCAATGTCAACAGAGTCCTTAATGACAGATTGCAACATTTAACCTAAGTAGTTATTATATAATAAATAACTAGACAACTAAATATAAGGAATAAGATCTGCTATATGTATACATATAGGCAGGTCTCATTCCTTTTACGCCGGGTTTAGATTTAATTTAAATTATTTCTTATTTTGTAACCACCATAGTCATGGTCGTCTGTTTTTTGTGCCAAAAGGTGTGTTTTAACATTAGCGCACTTCGAGCGCACCTAAGCTTAATGCATGACAGTAATCAGTATAAGACTTATGTATGTGCTGAAGGTAGTTGCGAAAGAAAATTTCAATTATTTACATCATTTAGAAGGCATTTTTTAACTCATGAAGCCAGTACTTCAGCTGTTGTTTCAGTAAATTTATCTGACCCTGATCAAAATGAAACTGAACTTAGCAACAATGTTCATAATATGCCAATACACACAATAGAACACAATGAGCTGGTTTTAAAACAAATTTTGCTGAATCATGGTCAAAGAGAATTACCACAGCAGATATTTGAAAAAAGATTATCTGAAATGATTGCAATTTTATACGCGAGTCAAAATTTACCTAGAAATGTAGTTCAGTTATTTATTAATAGCTTTCGAGAGTGTGTTTCAAAATCTTTAATTATTGCCATTGAAAGTTGTCTTAACAGCTTATCACAAAATAGTGAGATATCAGCTTTTTCTGTCCTAATTATAATTAATAGCATTAAGCCCTTACTGACTGCACCTTTAGAAAAAATTTCTTCAGAACACAAAAGATTAAAGTATTTTGAAACTCGTAATACTTATGTTAAACCTCAACCAATTGTTATAGGTCAAAGATTAGACAATGTGATAGAAGGTGGCATAAGACGTTTTGTACCTGTGACTTGTAAGCAGAGTTTTGTTAGTTTAAGAAAGGTATTAAAACTTTTTTCATTGCTAGAGGGAGTTCTCATAGAAATTCTTAACTACATGGCGTTGTTAGATAGTAATGATACACCAGGTGCTGCAATCGAAAATTTTATTCTAGGTTCCTATTGAAAAACTGTTAAGCAACATCATGGAGAAAATATTGTGATGCCATTGTTTATGTTTTATGATGACTATTATAATCGTATCATACTTTATATAAGAACTTGAAACGACGGCAATAGGTAATCGACGTAACGTAACCTGTCACACATCGAGGACCTTTAAATATCTTTAATATGTACCTTTATTTCATATTTTGTTAAATGTTGATTTCTTACAATTATTGAAAACAATACATACTAATTACTTGACTTAAATGGTATTTCATTTGTAATTTATAATAATAATAATGTTAAGTCCAAGTATTTTTAATCATGTTGCATGGTGGTATTTAATTACAGTAAGTGGCGCAAGTGACTCCAAACTGCTCTCTATGTACACTCATATACAATACAATGCGCTTCAGACCAGCTGCACAACTGAACTTTAATCTATGGATCTATATGCCGGGCATCATACTGAATAGTTACGTGTCCAGAACAGCATCAGACTGTAAGCATCAGTCGCAGCGTGACACCTTCCATTTGTCAGTCGTTTTGCAGTCGCATTGCAAACGCATTTTGTGTGAGTGTGATAGGAGAGAAGTAAGGAGACCACTAGCGCCATTAATTTTAAACATCTTATATATTTGGACTAAACATAACACCTAGTGGATCCCAACATGTATACTCGATGAATGTCATAAAGGATTTGTTTAAATCGTTCAAATTGAATAGTAACATCAATATACTCACATAATGGAACAAAGTAAGGACACATTGGAACTAATTAAGTAACATGATTGATCTTATAAAGATCTTTTTTAATTTTATCAACCGAGAAATATTATTTGAACATGTAACTTTGTTGACTTACACAAGATCTTTAGTTAAATTAATAAATTGCAATGATTAGGTTGATCATTATTGTTTATAAGATAAATCAAATTTCACGATTAAACACATAAAATAAGTTGGTTAAATTAATTAAGATAATGAGTACTACCACTAACTTCAGCATCACTGCTAACAATTAGGCATGATTAATTTAATTAAGAACTTGATCATTTCTACTAATTAGTTAGTTGAATTGACAGTAATTCTTGATTATTTTTTTTATCAAGATGGCTTGATAGCAAGCATCAAGTTGCTTTATGCGAACGTATTTAAACAAGTATATTGATTAAATTTATCAATATTTTGATTTATTTAATCATATTTTTTTTTCAGTGTACTGATGATTAATACACACATTTTTAGTTTACTATTTTGTAGTATTAACAAATTCATGATAATTTGTTGTGGTCGAAGGTACCTAAATGGTCTACCATTTTACTATTGACGATGTTAACGTAAGCGTTTAACGCAATAGACTCGCCATGGAGCGGTTGCCACTTGTCTTGCCTACACCTACTAACTGTTACTGATGATTAATACACACATTTTTAGTTTACTATTTTGTAGTATTAACAAATTCATGATAATTTGTTGTGGTCGAAGGTACCTATCCAGCTTTTTAAAATATAATATTCCTGATTTTGTTAATTTTAATTTGTATGTTTAAAAAAGGAAGTGTCTAGCCTGCCACCAGTAGTTATTTAATAAAAATTAATGTACTGCCACTAGTGATAAGTTAAAAAATAATGTTATTCTGCCGTAAGTTATTAGGTATTCCAATTTGTTCCTTAACGCAAGCTAATAAAGTTTAATTTTAAATATGCATTATGGTAGCGTAGTGAAATAGTTCATTAGCGGCAGACTAACATACAAAGCTATTCTGCCACAACTTATTAGTTATTAGAATATGTATTTTGTAATTTCAAGGTTTAATAAAACAATAACAATACATATGACCTACAGGAATACTAGCTACCAGTATTCAGTTGTCTAATAAAAAAAATAACCACGAAATTCAAGACAATCGCTACGCTGCACTTCGCGATTGTCTTAAATTTCTAACCTATCACGTGACCTACGGCGGTACATTAATTTTTATTAAATAACCACTGGTAGCCGGCTAGACACTTTGTTTAAAAAATCCAGATAACTCGATAACTAGGTACCTATGTTAACAAAATTAGTGATATATCTAACATGAATATGTACGGTTTCATGACATCATTACGATCGGTTAAAAATGTTTAAATACATAATATAAATAAAATAGTGGGTGCTCCAGCACATAATGTGAAGACTTTTTAATGTACCTATACTCTATATGGTTTTGTGGGTAAATACTCATTGGCCAACGTAAGCTAGTTTCCTGTTATCATTGACGTAGTTACCTCAATACATTAGTATGCCACAAACTTGTTGTTTGTGTCGTAGCGTTGAATATATTAAACGAATAAAGTTTCAAGGAGCACAAAAGAACTGACAAGAACTGTCCTTTTTGTTTTTGACAAAAATTCTATGGAAATCTGAAATGTATATTTGTTATCATATTAGAGCCGTGTCGCGTACCGGTTCATTAAAAGAATACTACCACCCCCTCTCTTCCCTTGGATGTTGTAAAAGGCGACTAACGGACTAAAGACGGCACTTGCATTTTTAAGACGAATAGAGTATTTTTTCGTTTTGTTAAAACACAAATAGAGTACATAGCATAAAAAAGAGTATTTATTTATTTGTCCTAAAAAACGCATTTCTTGTTGCTCTTTGCGACATTGAACAAATATTTGTCTTTCTTGAAGATATTATCAACTCGTTTTTTATTAAATTTAGGGTAGCTCTATTCCTTTCGTCTCTCCACTTCACATTCATAAGAGAGAAGACTCTCTCAGTGAACTCTGAAGTACTCTTAACCAGTAACGATCAGTTTTTCGTAAATAGAGTATTTTAGCGCACTCTATTCACAAATTAAGTATACGGCCGCGCGGCGCGCTATTTTGTGCTCTATTGGTGTCGTAGATTATAGAGTACGCGTACATGAAAAAGAGTACAATACTCTATTCTAGACTACGGGTGGCAACCCTACTTGCATCCAACATCATAGAGCGGTGATGGGCTAACCACCTGTCACGCTGAGCACATGTGCAGTCGCTATTCGGTGAAACGTGGACTATGGCAGAGAACTGCTTTTGCGGTCTTCAATGCCTAGTCTCTGACTAACCCTTTGGGGATAATAGTCGTGATTATATGTATCTTATCAGTTATCAAGAAAATAAGTGATGCACACAGTTTTATAATATTCTGAATTACTTTTCCGTACGTTTCCAATATATGATATTACTCTACATTGTTATTCATCGTACATAGTTGTTTAAATTTTATAAATATTATTTTATTTGGACAAAGGGGCATGTAAAGTCTGATAGATTTGTGAGTACAGCGTAGGATAAATGTATGAACCATGGTTAGTTATTTGAAATCTATGATCTCTGCAGTTTTTTACAGGTTTGTTAATGTCGCTGGTTCGCTCTATCATTACTTTATGTACATCATGACCCGTGCTAACGACTTACAAGTTATATTCAAACGTCAACTCGCGAGTTGACGACCATGAGATTTTGTTACTGTGTCCAATTTTATTTTATTGCAATTTTATTGGATATCTCGTACCATGCATGACACTGCTGATTAAGCAAAAATAGGTATGAGGTTGCTCTACCATTAGCTAGTCTCTTGTTTCGTATTTAACAATCGTTTTACTCGTATAGATTTTTTGCACTTCAATTACGAAGTTACGGCATCTTGAAAATATCTTTTTCTCTTACGAACTGTCACGACTATTTTCGAATTCCGTCTGGTCCAATACAGACGGTCGTCGGAGGTTGACCTTCTTTGTCAGATACAAGTTTAACATGATACAAGTTTGATATGATTCAAATTGGGAGCATTCGTTTTCCTCGTTCGTTTCGGTCGTCCACGATCGTGATTCATGACGTATCGGGGCTAGACGTGTGAAGTAATCGGTTCCGAATCCGCGACGCCGCCGCCACCAGGATGAGTCGACAACTCCGCTCGTGATACCGTCCGTTGCAACTGGTTCCAATCACTTGTGTAATCACTGGCTGATTAAAGGTTCCACTGTTTCACACGTAGGTACGGATTTTTTTGTGTAATGTGTGGCCAACGAGCCAGTTGGACCGACGCGACGTACACCTGTAATACTGGAGGAATCGCAAATGGGTTGCCGGCAAGACATACAGTCGAACATTTTTAAGCTTATGTGGTTTACTTGTTAAACCTATGACATATTATTGTGATCGACTTTGTTACTAGTACTACCAGTAAATATTTTACTGATATTACGAGTACTTATTTAAAGTCTATATACCTACTGAATACTACGAGTACTATACATTGCGATGCGCCTAAGCTGGCCTATTACATCTCGACTGTGATTTTTGCGTAAAAAGCCCATTTTTGCATTTTGTAGTAATTTTGCAGTTGTATTTATCGTTTTTATCCAAATAGGATAATAAATTCATGCTTAATTTTACAAATCTCCACTCTCCAATAAGCTGAGTTCGGACGGCCGGCGCATCG
Organism: Scoparia ambigualis; assembly: GCA_963921215.1. Taxonomy (NCBI): domain Eukaryota; kingdom Metazoa; phylum Arthropoda; class Insecta; order Lepidoptera; family Crambidae; genus Scoparia; species Scoparia ambigualis. The sequence goes on from OY992504.1 coordinate 19,920,866, forward strand.
CACTTTGTAGTAATTTTGCAGTTGTATTTATCGTTTTTATCGAAATAGGATAATAAGTTCATGATAAAAGCTCTGATAACCTCATGAAGTAACAATTTATTCTGGTATAAAATTTGCTCAATAATATTATCGTAGATATGAGAAATTCACAGTTAACTTAAAGCGATTTTCGAAGTTTTTTGGTTTAGAATAAGATTTTTTTCTACATAAAATCAATGATATCGAAAAATTTACAAAAAACGAGGCCGCTACGAACTATGCCAATAGCTATTTCTAACTATTTCTAACTAATTCTACACTATTCAATAAGTTTAAAATTATTAATTATTTTTGTTTCTGAGATCAAGAACGCCAAAATTGGCCATTTTACGCAAAAATCAGAGTCGAAATGTAAGGCCGAGGCCTCTTAAAGCAAAATTATCATCTGCACCAAAGTTTACTTCTTGTCTCTACATCTGTTTAAAAGTGCACAACTACCTTACGTAGGTACATTGTTAGGAGTTTGTTGAAATATATTTTATTTATTTATTTAATTTTATTTCGTGAAAAACAAACGGCTATTTTACTTATACAATAGTGCAGTATTTCTTAAATACAAAAAGCCTTATACAGTTTTCACAGGTAGAAGAAAATATTTGTATTACAATTAATCCCAAATGAACAGTATTGTAACGTTACTTTACATACATATATATATACTTATTCATATAGGTATATGTAAAATGCTATGACAAGCCATATTTACAATGAATTTATTATATATATATTGATTTTACTCCTTTTATCAATGTAGATGAATTTAATATCGTTGATATCTAGCTATCGTAGACTAGAATCAAAACAATACAATAGCTCATACTCTAACCGATTAGGTAGATGTATATTCAGTATGATTGTGTCACAGGGAGACCCTGTCACCAATTTTAGCAAGTCTAAATGGCTATTTGCATTATGTTTGTTGAGCGTAGCGGCAACTTTATACTACTTATATGTATAACTGTTCGTTGAACTGAACAATCAGCAATGTAATTAATTGCACCCTGTGGTTCTTCTAAACTATTGTCAAGATAGTGGTAAATTAAGCAATGAATAAAAAGGAGGTGTGGGTATTATACAAATCTGTCAGAATATAATAGAATATGCCAAAGAAGTGACAAGTTAAAAGTCTTGGAACAACATAGCATATCAGAAGAGGCCTAGTATATTTCTACACAAAGTAAATACATGCTCTACTATTTCAAGATATTTTAATATTCAATCGTGTTAAAGTTTACTACGATTTGTATGAGATCACAAAGCAGAAGACGTCTTCTGTTCGAAACTAACTGTAGCGAAACTAACTTGCAACTCTGAAACTAAAAGCAGTCTTAGATTTTTAGAGAGCAGAGGTTCATATCTTGTGACATCCGGAATACAGAGATGTAAGCATGGATGGATAGCGAACCTGGAAGTGGAATTGTGTCGTCAATACTCAATTTACTACTTCGTGGTTTTTAGAATAGAGTTCGTAGCAACAGATCAATGTCTATTTAGATTTAGAATATAATAGAATAGTAAAGTTTATAAGTACATTTAGGTAAAAATGAAAACATAACAGTATGACACAGAATATACATAAACACAAAATTAACAAAATCCAAGGTTTTTTTACAATAACAGGTACCAAAGGCCTCCTCTCAGCAAAAAGTCATGAGATAGACTGACGCTGGTTTTATGTGGATAGTTTGGATAAGAGTGCTCATACTAAGCCTTATCAATTGATTGACTACTTAGGCTCTCTTTTGCCATGGAACTTCAATGTTCAACAGTAGTGTAGTGTGAAAAACTAATCCATGGATTCATTTATCGTTTACTAACTGTAACTGTTTTTTTCAAGAACTTTCCTACTCACGTCTCTCTGGGGCTTTCCCAAAATGATGTGTGTGTGTGAGTGCATGTAGTTTCATGTCATATTGAACAACGAAATCGTGTAAATTATGAATCATATCCTTGTCGAAAGCTAAATTATATGTCGTCACTTCTTCTTGAGACATGTATTCGCAAATCGTAGCTTTCGTTACGAGTGGGTAGCTAACAGCAACATAAGACGTTATGTGACTGTAGTAATAAAGACGTATTTGCACTTACACAACTTAACAAAGAATGGTTAAATCTTTATTGTAAATATCCACACTACATTTACTCATAAATTAATGCAAAATTAAGAAAAAACAAAAAACCACTAAATTGGTAATAAATTAAGTATGAAAAGCTTTTGTTTTTATTCCACAACCGCGAACCGATTGACCTTTATCTCACCTGACGGTACGTGACGATGAGAACATAATTATGGAAGTTTTACCCGGAATCCTCAACGGCTAAGGAACTAAGAACTGCTCCCACAATGCCACTAATACGAGACGAATAAAGATGCATAATGAGAACCATCATTTTCCGAAACTCCGGCTTAATCCCTTGTCTGTTACGAAAACTCCTAGAGGTTGCTGACAATTCAGTTTTATATGTGTCTGTTATTAAGACAGTTGAGTTCATAACCACGCGTCCACTCTGTCAAGAGTGTCCGACTAAGAAGAAGGGATTTTCTTTATCCCCTGATCTTAATACTAGACTAGCGGTAGCTGCCCAACCAGCCAGCATATTACAGCCCAATGCATATTTAAGTCAGCAAGAGCGTCATTATGCCCAGTGTTTCATATCATGGAAACAATTGAGAATAAAATGTTTCCCCCATAAACGTCACGGCGCCCGCATGCACGCGATTGTTGCCCATATAACGGTCTAAAGTACCGCCTATTTTAAGGAAATGCCTTTTGTAAATTCTCCGAGCGCTTGTAACAATTTTGTTTCAAGATGAAGTATTTTGTAACACAGCGTGTTTTGTAATAAAGTTATAAGAATTTATTAGCAGATTAGCACAAATGTAATAAATGTCACAAACAATTTACTAATAAAACACTCCTATGAATCAGGCATCAGTCCGTAGGTCATCGGAGAGTAGGGTTGCCAACTAAAAAATAAGTATTTTAAGGTAACATAAGAAAAATAAACAGTATTTTAGAAAAAAACAATACTTTATTTTTTAAAGAATTAAATACAATTTCTTGGTGTTTCTCGCACAACTTATCAATTTTGTAATATTTTTTAAAATTTCGTAGGCTCCGCCACAACTAAAATTAAAATTAAAATAAATGAGGAGTTCATTTCTAACTAAATTTATCGAGGCTCTATTTCTGTCGTCCCGCCACTTTGCATTCATTACAGAAAAAACTCTTTCTGTAAATAATGAGGTGGCGGGAACAGAAAGTATGTAGATATGAGACAGTTTTAGTTATGTTTTATAATTCTTCTGAACTGTTTGCTAATAAATGTCCCCACTTTTGGCCAGTACTCATTTCCATAAATTCTTGGTTTTCTGATAGCTTTTCATATATTTTTTTGAACTTTATTAATTAAGAAAACAAGTTATCCATACTAATATTTAGTCTGTGCAAATTTAGACGGTCTATAATTTTTTCGAAATGATCAAATGTGACTAGAGACTTTAATGATAAGCAGCATATTGAAGAAGCCAATTATTCTGATTAAATTCGAACCATTTTTCTAGATATAAATTAGCCTTTTCAATGAAAAGTATGATGTTCTTCGAAACTCTTTCGCTTCAACGTTTGCAACTTTTTAATTTTTAAAATGGTATATGGTTGGTTACCAGAGCACAGTGATACTAAAACAGTATTTTGGATAATTTATTTTTTCGACATCAAAATGTATAATGTAGTGTAAAACAGTACCTAAGTATAATACTGTTTCTAACAGTAAAGTGGGCAACCCTATCGGAGAGAGACCTTACCTTTACTGGGAAGAACCGGCGAGAAACTCTACTAGGACTTTCCTCTTTTCTTTTTTTTATTTTACCAACAGATTTACAGTGACACTTAGTTGCTGTTTCTAACATGGCATTATGGTTTTGAACTTAATACATAGCCACATAAAGTCCAAATGTACGTAGCATTCATACATATAATCACGACTATTATCCGAAGGGTTAATCAGAGACTAGGAAATGAGGTACGTAGCACTTAATTATAGATGTTACTAAAACCTGCATAGGGGTATTCCTTGAAGCGCACCTGACCAAGCGCACCACATAAGTGCGCTTGGAAATAGGTAATTAATATATTATATTTTTATTCCTCGAAGCGCACCAACGGTAAAAAATAGAGAGGAGATTAAAATATTCGTAATATTGATGTCGATAGAAACTAGGATTAGGTGATGCAACTAAGGGATCTCACTTACCTTTAACTATCAGGAAAAAAGAAATAAACGAGTAGGACTAGGTGCTGCAACTTACTACGTCAGTAATAAATTGAATCATGACGGTCATTTTGATCTAAAAGTACCAGGGTAACATAAATGAAAAGAGGTAAGTAGATGAATACTCTAAACATAAACGTACGTTATTCGTTTTGCGGTATTTTCTGTTAGTTACCACATCTCTATCCTCATTTTATCTGCTGGTGCGCTTTGAGGAATAAAAATTTATATTTTAATTACCTATTTTGAAGCGCACCCATGTGGTGCGCTTGGAGGAATAGTTTAGGTGCGCTTCTTCTGGTGCGCTTCATAACTGGTGCGCTTTAAGGAATACCCCCTGCATAAATTTACACAGTCTTATGAAATATATAGTTCTATTCCATTCTATCCTATTTTATTATATAGAGATAATTAATACACCTATTTTGTATTTGCAAATAGTGGATAAAGAAGCCGTTTTTTGTTACACAAGGTCAATGTTGCAAAATGTCAAAGAAGGACACTTTTCATTACTCCTAAATAAATAAATAATACAATCAAACATTATCGTAACGTGTTTCAAGATTACATAACTACTTACTTAACGTCTTTGGAATAATAAAGATGTTCTGATGTACGAAATGACGTCATTCAAGCTTTATAAGTTAGCGGCCATGCGAACACAGTCATGTTATTGTGGAAGGTTTCGATTGTTCAAAATATGGGACCACATGTTTTTGAATAAAAAATGTTCTGTATCACGTTAGAAATGTTTATTTAAAGACATTAATGTTGACGCCGAATCATTTTCACTTTTACTATCTCAACATTATTTCTTTTTAATATCTATTATTTATACGAGCTGTCCCGGTGAACTTCGTACCGCCTAACAATCAATGAAAGTAGTGTCAACTTTTAGTTAAAATACATTAAAAAGGTTAAAAAATTGAAGAATATCGTCCAGCTGTCAATTCTAAAGTCAATTCGGTCAATGTTTTTTTTAATAACTTCCAACTTTGCTGTCTTCACTCACTCAATCACTTTGTTCTTTTACTTACACAAACCTTGACCTAACAATAACGAATACAACAAAAAAGTATTTGCCAAATTGGTGCAGCCGTACTGAAATGATGCGCGTACAAACATTTCGGCAATTGATTTTTATTAATATAGATTACTAGCGGCCGTTCGCCGTTTTACCCGCGTGGTTCCCGTTCCCGTGGAATATCGGGATAAAAAGTATCCTATGTGTTAATCCAGGTTTAGAAACTGTATGCCGAATTTCATCCAAATCCATTGAGTAGTTTTTACGTGAAAGAGTAACAAACATCCATCCATACTTACAAGCTTTCGCGTTTATAATATTAGTAGGAAGGATGATGGGGCCGTTTATTAATTACGTAAGAGCCCTCCGACGAAATCTTTTTTTCTTATTTTTTAAGGAAAGTTACTGTCATATAATTGTTAGATTTTGATAGATAGATAGATAAAAACTTTACTTTATTTTTTGAAAGGTGTGACAAGATTGCTGTCATATCTTAAAGGTGAGTAAGCCTCTATTTGCTACATATTTTAGGGAATGGTTAAATCTGGTCACATGAAATATGTATTTAAGGTGTAAAAAGACCCTGAACGTACCCGAAATATACGACCAATGTACATCAAAACAAGTAACATTGAACAGAAATAATTGCTAGAAAACCACTTTTATTTTTAGATATTAAAACACAGCTGTTTCTGCAGCACGCAATGTTATGCCCGTCCTACGCGTGTGAAAGAGACGGGTGATATTCGGGTGAAGGTTTTTTTAATAATGTTAAGTAATCATATGTAAAGCAGAATTGTGACTTAGACACATACGGAGTTATCTTCTTAACTCGTTACTGGAATGAATTCGTCACTGGCTTCGATATGGGTCTTTTTACTCGTCGTATAATAGAAAATAGTATATGTTATCCCTAAACTGTTAGTCAGAAACTACGCAATGAGGACCGCAGTAGCAGTCCACTGCAATAGTCCACGTTTCACCAGATTACAACTGCACATGTGCTCAGCATGACAGGTGGTGAGCCCATCGCCGCTCTATGCTGTTGGATGTATGTCCAGTCTTTAGTCCGTTAGTCGCCTTTTACGACGCCCAACGGAAGAGATGGGGGGGTTGGTATTCTATAAATGATCCGACCAGCATAGCACAGCGGCAAGCGTTTTTTTCAACCAGATATAGAAGAAAATAGTAGCAGGTGGTGGTGAGAAAGATAAGAGGACATCAGCGAATTTATATTTGCATCCGATTTCTCCATGAAATGTCGTTGCTGATAAAATCTAGATAGGTGACAAGATTTATTGTTGCTCGCGCGATTGTTGTGTCTCGGGTACAGACGCCATCACTTCAGTCTACCACAAAACGTCAAATTTCTTTAATACATTTCGAACTTTATCACTAGGGACATAAGGATCTATATTGATTTCAGTTTTTTTTTAGTTTTGCAAGGTTTATCTGCAGGTGTGTGTCCATTCACGTCACGTTATCGCTGATGAGGTGAAATCTGTCTTGTCACTTGTTGTTTACGTGTGATAATGGAAAATCACTAAAAGGCTCTTAAGACAAAGCTATATAAGAACAAAGAAACATCTACTCGCAAGAGAAAACTTGATTTGTTATCATTTATAGCAATCAATTAGATGTAATACAGATTTCGTTGGAAAAAGTACCTATGTAATACAATAATACGCGATAAAATTGTATTTATTTAGTATATTTGGATAACACGGCACCCTTTTTCTCGTAAGGGTAAAACGACCCTTCAATATAAACAACTTTACTTACTTTACTGATTCCTTCCTGCTTTTCCTTTACATCATCACCACCTTATTATTTTAAGGGTGAAAGGCACAACACAGTTTTACAAAAAATAAAAAATAAAACTTTTACACGTTTTTAGTTTATGAAATGAGAATATTGACAATGAGGTTAGCTTCCCTCGAGGCGTAACAACCAATTGAGCCAATACAGTCGGACGGAAACGGAACTGATGTTGTTGCGATCGAATGGCCGACTGATGGCGCGTCGCACTCGCCAAGGCTCGTTCCGGGGTTCCGCGCGCTAAACAAAAAAATCTTTATTGATTTCATTCTGATTTCATAGTTATAAAACTTTGAAGTAAGTGTGAAATCTTTTTTGGCTTGAAAATTGTATGCTTAGAGCTCAGCAACAGCTGTCGTAAATTCGTTAATACCAGACATAATTTAAAAAAAAATTGGATGATATTCTCAATGAAGAATATAATGCTTGATCATCTTACTTTGCTCTTTCGCTTATGCTGTATTGTATAATATTCAATACACTTTCGTTCTTATACGAATTTTCCTTAAGACACTTTGTAAATGGAACTTAATTAAGTTAATTTTTCAATTAGTTACTTGGGTACTATATTTTTTCCACTTTTTGAACATTTGTGAATTAGTCAATCCTTCTTTAATGGTCGAATGCTTCAAGAGTATGGTAACAAGTAACAATGCACACTTATTTCCGCGTCTACAATTGACGTCTCGGACGCGTGTTTTTTTACTCGGGTTCACGTATACTTCTCTTTGTTTGCCCGATATAAGCGAGCCCACAGTCCAAAACAACTTTGTACACACGCCTGCAGATCAACCTATACAAAACTGTCAAATTTCTCGATATTGATCCTTATATGGTAGTGACTAGGATTACCATTTAGAAATTTGAAAAGTCTTGACAAAAAGCCTGACATTTCAATAAAAGTCCGGACTCTTTAGTGTTTTCCACAAAGTGGAAACATTACTCATTTTTTATATTTTGTTTTTAGATAAATGAGAAGTTATAAAGATTAAAGACTTATTTGATATTATTTAATATGTGGGTTTGCTAGTCATATTCTAAAATCCGGACAAATTAAAGAGCAGGAGAAAGTCCGGACTAGAGTCTTAAAGTCCGGACATGTCCATAATAATCCGGACGGATGGTAATCCTAATAGTGACAATGTTCAAAATGTATTGAAAGAATTCGTCATTCCTGCAGATCCTACCACAATTACAAGTACATGCTTGCCTTTTGAGGCAGAATGTTACACTAAGCCAGTTGTCAAAAACTCTTAATCCTCATCAACATCAGCTTATAATCGTTCTACTACTAGAAACAGGCCTTCCCACATTTTAATCACAATCCTCCTTGGCGGTTTAAACGATTATTTTTCTTTTGCATAAAAAAATTGTCGACAAAGGGTACAGGGCAAGCCCATAGCAACACCATCTCTATCTATATCCATTCATACTTTCTAATAGTATAATCTATATTTATGCTGTGGTATAATCATGGCATTCCATACAAAGAAACCGGATGTCAGCCAATGTCTCTTCGTCATCAGCCTTTGCTGGGCTTAGGCCTTGCCTCACAAACAATAGCAATAACTCACTGTACTGGCCCAATGCGGGTTTGTGGGTATCAACTAATGCAAATTTAGTGTAATAACCAACGGGTCCAAATATGCCTTCTGTGTACGAAGAAACTCAATTTTTTTATTGAATGCACAGTTGCCAATGATGCGATCCCGAAAACGCTAGCCACTACGCCATTGAGTTAATTGATGTTCTAAATTATCCTTCATATTATATCTACTACGTTTTTATCCAAAGTATCAAAATATACGTTAGGTTAAAATGCTATTATAACTGATAGATCCGTATGAATAGTTTCATTTCTTTGTTATTCAACATGAAGTGCAAAATACGAACATAATACATCACCTAGGCAAAACGTTGACTTTCCATTTATACCATAAACCATATTTACGAGCAAGTAATACCCGTAAGTACCCGTAGCAGCAATTTTCCAAATGACTTCCTCAAGACGTGAACAAAAGTGCGCATACGCAGGCGGCTCGCATTGTGAGTCGAAACGCGGCCATTCAGCGGAATCCAGAGAATGCACTGGCTCGTTCTGGGAATTGCAGTTGGTTATATATACCTACATATAAATATATTATAGGAGACCGCAGAATGCGCAGGATTCATTATGGTGGCTGCAAAAAGGTGGGCTTCGTTAGAGCAGACCTAGAGGTCGATTGAACTCCGTTGAACAAAACTTTTTGAAACAGTCCGTCTTATCGCCTGTTGCACCTTATCTTGTAATTCTTTTTGTGTCATTTTATTACTTTTTACCCGACTGCGCCAGAAGGAGGGTTATGTTTTTCGAGAGTATGCATATATAATTGTTAGGCACGCTCTGCGTCTATCATTTCCAAATTACACAGAAACACAGTCGCGTTTTTTTAGTTTTTTAAATTACCTTTTTTTATTAACGCCGTACAGCGTTACCAGACGTAAAGTTATACGAGTTCTGAATGTTTTTAGTTTTAATTCCCTATCATGTTTGTTGATTGTATTTTAATTAAGAAATTAAGTGTTGCTAATGTGGTTGTAACGATTGATTGATAGGAGCAAAAAATCAATTATTTTTAATTACGAAATATTTACGATGTTAACTTTAAAATTTTTGGCACACTGATGACATCGTTAACACTTAACCGGTACCAATGTAAAGTGTTGGGTGCTTTGATGAATATAACTATTTAACCTTTTGAATTTAACATTTTTTAAAGGTTTATGTTTAACCCGCTATTAAACAGTTCATGAAACCCATAGGTACGTTATCTGCGTCTGTCATTAGAAGATCCTTAGAAAATCTTAACTCTTTCAAACACAAAGAAAAAATTAATAGTGTTTCACACTTAGATTAAAACTTTGTTTTAATCTAAGGTTTAAACAATTCTGCCTAGTCATAGAGTAAAGTTGTTTGTCGTTCTACCATAACAAGGAGCAATAAGTCTTGGAGTATATATACAGGTTTCTCAGTTAACCTAATATGATCATACAATCACGTCATTTGGTAGCACTTATAATTCTCGCATCAATTGCTAACAATGTCACGCCTTGCCAATTATGGACGTTCATAATAATAGCTCCAACCGGCTATAAATTTAAGAAGTACTTATATATTATATGCAACTCTTAGTTTGATATCCTAAGCTATAGTGTACCTTCAAATTGTACATGCATACATGATTAACAAACTTCACGCCTGTTTTCTGAAGGAGTTGGCATCATCATTCCATTTGTTACGGCACACTTTTTCTTAATTTACTCTTTTATCATTCTTTATACATGTTCGTCGCTTTAGGGGATCTGGACCTTTTACGAGAACGCCGCCGATTTAGTCTCTCGATCATCGACAGATGGCGCGCAACGCATTCTATTGTTATTTTCACTTATTAACGGGATTAGAGATTTTCATACTAAAATTTTATCGGGTTTACTCAATCACTTGCTGAATTCGTCTGCAGGGAATATTATGGTGGTGACCTTGTCTGTTCACAGAGGCGCGCCGACCTTCACAGTACCACAGAGTACTAAGATCGAATCGAATTATCAAAAGATCAAATAGTCATCATTTTATTAGGTTTTTTTAATTTTATTACACAATAAAATTAAGATCAGTGTTATTTTTTAACTCTGTATCGCAATTTTTAAAAACACATAAATGAAACGGAAACAAAAAGTGACGTACTTACAATTTGAGATATTAAATCTCTGAGATCTGGTGTAGGCAATTCTAAAATTTTATTATTTCTGTACGGATTCTTTATTGTCCTATAAATAATATAATTATTATCTCTATAGAGAGATCTATTAAAGCCAGCTCTGCTTTGCGAAGAAATATACTTTATTCTTGTTGTTTAATAACATCAAGTTGTAATTTTTTGTCGAAAAAAATCTTTTATTTATACATGTGTAATCCATTTTAGTGTGTGAACGGGAAGTTTTACCTTTTAAGTACATGTTTATAAGTTCGGCTCCTTCTTGTGTGATTTGGTATGGTACTGTGCCGATCTCCTGCTGATTGATCGGCTCATTGGGTTTTCAGTATTCGTCATCGAGTCCCGTGTTATAGTAACCCAATCTGTATTTGTGCGGTCGAGCAGAATTCTCGATTGTTTTGCAAACGTTAAACCCGATTTTGAGCAGCCATAGCCCAGATTTGATATTGTAAACACCAGATTTGGCTCCAGTTGAAATTGAAATGCAACAGTTTATTTTCCACAGTATTGTGGAACTTGAAACCGTATTAGGTAGTTTAAACAATGAGCTGGATTATAATTAAAGTGTGAATTCGAAGGATGTGGGCGATTCACCGAAATGTCGTCTAACAAATCCTTTCTTGGAAAGGTAATCCTTTGAGACTGAAACTTTGATTTTAGTAGATGGCAAAAACACGGTTCTACTTGACCAAATTTCTACAATGAGACAAGTGAGATTTCGTTTCTTCTTATTTATTCAACATGTTTTACTAACAAGCTCACAATAGTTTTTTATGTTTTTCATGCACAAAATAAATCGTGAACCCAAAATAGCTGACTACAGTCATTAGAAACAAAGTTGTTAACACATGAAACGCTATGTATACTAAATTTAATTAATAAATATTTGCGTTTTTTATTACCACTAATTAGATTGCTAGTGATAGCAATATGATTATGAAATATGATAATAAAAAAAATGGTAGACACTACGAGTATAGCACAGATTCGCCGTTCGTCCCCGGTGAGTATCCTGCCTAACTAATATTATAAAAGTGACAGTTTGTTTGTTTGTTTGTTTGTTAAGTTTTCACGCTAAACCGCAAAACAAATTTTGATGCAATTTAGTAAAGAGATCTTGGGTCCTGAAAACGATTATAGACTACTTTTTCCAACGAAAAATTAACGCTACGTATATTGTTAATAATAACAATATTGGTTTTTGTTGAGTTTATGTAGTGTGTTTTAAAAGTACGCTTTCTTTTAGATTTGCCTAACTTACATTACAAATTGACTTCTTGATTGTAGCTTAATTAAGCTTCCATACTGTGCCCTCAGCATTGCTGAGCTGATGTAGATTTTCCATTTGCCAATTATCCAGTCAGTTGTAAAATTATCCAGTCCATTATAATTATATCTAGGCAATGATACAAATAACATTGTATCTAGGCAGTTGAGCCCCTATCTGAAGAGTTGCACAATTTTCTTGTTTTATTTACCACGTAAATTCCATGTACGAATTAGGTTTTGCCCACGCACATTAGAGTTCTATTGAATTATGAATATTTAATGACAAGATTAATTGATTTTAATGAAGTGAACGAATTGTGCAAAGATCGTAGCAGATGGCGATCCATAGTCTCAGCCTACCCCTATGGGAAACAGGCGAGAGTTTATGTATGTATGTATGTATGTATGAATGTATGTATACATGTAGGTAAATAAACACAACTTAGAAAAGAGTTACGACCTTTTTATTCGGAGTATTCTTATTTAAAGTTGTTATATTGCCTAGGCATAGTTAAGTCAAATGCATAAAAGTATCTATGAAGTTTTTGATTTGATCTGGAAAGATAGATAGATAGAGATAGATAATACTTTTATTGTAACATAATAACACAAACATTTACAATGCATTTACATAAAAAAGAAAAAAAAACAATGTTACAATTTGGCGGTCTTATCGCTTAAAGCGATTTCTGCCAGACAACCAGTCGGATGGAGAGAACTATTAAGAAAGAAAAGAAAGAAAGACAATTTGATAAATAAAAAACTCTTTGAACTTCTATTATTAGTTAGGATTGACACTAATTAACGATTACCATTTTGAAATAACTTCAGCCAATCTGACGTATGTTTTAATGCAGTCGGCACAATTTAAATTGGTATCAATTAGGTCAATCTCTGATCAATAATCTTTGTTGATTTGTCTCGTCGTTCAATTTAACATCTATGTATGAGTATGTGAAAGTAATGTAAACTGCAAATGAACATCATACATTTGTATCATCTATAAATAAATTGAATGACTTAATAAGTATAGCAAATTTATATATTTGTTATATCTTATATTTTGTAATGAAATGATAGTTAATTAAAATACATTTGTATTTAACATTTTTGTAGTGTTAAGCAATGCATAGAATCACACATTTGTAACCAGTATGAGGTATACGATATTAAATTTCATTAGGTCGCAATGCAATGACGATAAGGCATGCAATTTTCGTCGATGTGGTACTTATGTTGGAATATTAAAGATACGGTTAGTAACGAAATGTATTTAGAACTATAATAACACAACGCTTCTCTGTTCATTTATAATTTTTTGATACATTCTCCAGTTGCTTTGTCTAAACTTTTGTTGTTGACTGTACGTGTCGATTAAAAACAATTATCGTCTAGTAATTTTAATGGACCGCTATACTATGTCAAGAGTCAAGTTATATCTTCAGTAGTAAAAACACGTCCAAGATAACTCTCTTCCTTACTCCTCCCTCTCTTCAGAACTCTCCTTTACCCATTTCAGTGGACCTCAGCATTCTTGGCATGGACATTGGCCAGGAACTGAATCCAAAATGCTACATCGAGAGTGTTATTTTAACTGCCTCCCGTAAGTTGGGTATTCTTAATAAGGTGAAGCGGTTTTTCACTCCCGAGCAGCGCTGTTTGCTGTACAAGACTCAGGTGCGATCGAGTATGGAGTATTGTTCCCATCTTCGAGACGGCTCCGCTAAATACCTCCTCGATGCACTTAATAGACTGCAAAGGCGAGCGGTACGCATTATTGGAGATGCTGAGGTTACAGCCTCTCTTGAGGAGCTCCAGCTGCGTAGAGACATTGCTTGTCTCAGTGTCTTCTACCGAAATTACTACGAAGAGTGTTCTGAAGATCTTTTTGATCTACCCGCCCTCTCCTTTCCTGTCCCGGACTACACGTGCTGGTCTTAAGAACCACCATCATACTGTGCAGAATATCAGCACTCGTACTAAAAATTTGGCAAGTCGTTCCTCTGTAAGACCATTCGGCTTTGGAATTCTCTGCCGGCGCATGTGTTTCCCAGCTCATATAATCCCGGGTCTTTTAAACGGGGCGTGAAACGGCATTTATGCAGGCCGTCATGTCATGAATTGGTGCGCTTGTTACCGTGCTTGTTCCACGGTAAGGAGCGCTCTCATTATTTTGGACTACATCGGCTGCTTACCATCAGGCAGGATGTAGTCACTATGACGTGTCACATTAAAAAAAACCACTTATATTTTGGTCGATAAATTTAGCCTCTACATGACCGAGAAATATACGTCTCTCTTTAGTTCCGAAAAGTGGTAAAGATGTAACAATAACAGATGAATGGACCTAAAAGAGTGACCGTAATATATACTATATTTATTAACCTCCAAAATGAACAGCAGCAAAAAAGTTAAGCAGTAGTTGACATTGTAACGTTGTCTTTGCGGTCGGCAACGATTCATAGACCATAGACTTGTCGATCATAAACAAGATTTATTACTAAATCCGAGATGAACAATGGCGAATTACTATTTGTGATGCAAGAATCGCGTACGTATACCTAGCAACGGTTCAGTAAGAAAAATCTCAAGTTTTATCGATAAAAAATAACCCACGTGGTCGTACAAGTGGAATTGGAAGGTTATGAGTCAGAATTATTTAAGGCGCTCAATTGGGACTTAGGGAAGTGAAAAGGCTCTTTTTGAATTCACTGAGTCACATTTGTATGCGATCAGGAATTCCCTTTGAAACTGGCTTCATCAATCATTGAGTACAATAATGGTCGGCGGAGTGCAGACGGTCCAGCCTTATTCGAAGGTCAAATCGTTACAGCAGCGACAATAATGTCTGCCATGTCGTCAGATGATCTCAGAGACTTATTAGTAAAATGCGACAAACACACACGTTGTAAAGATTTCAATATATTGCGCTGCGGGTGAAATTTTCCTCTAGTAACGCAATAAACAATGAGATGGATTGTGAAAAGCTTTTAAAGGTGATAAGGCAATAACAACGTAGGTAGGTACCTACACGATTGCGCTACTGTTTAGTTCTAACCTTGTATGTTTGTATAGACGGGTCGTGGCGGAGATCCTTGGGGGAGGCATTTGTCCAACAGTGGACGTCCTTTGGCTGATTGTGATGTAATGATGTGCCTATGTATAAACTTCTTGTTGGGTTAGAGTTTGCTGTTTACCGCTTATAACTTTTCAAAGTTCCGGTATGGTCAATGTTGAAGAACTTTTTATAAGGCTCTGTCGATATAGGATAAAATGTTTACTAGAAAACAAAACTTTTTCTAGTAATCATTTTATCCTATATCTATATAGCATTGTGAAAATCATTTTATCCTATATCTATATAGCATTGTGAATGCAAAATTTCAATAATATAGGCTCTGTCGATATTTTTGACACCATTATTTTAACGTTATTTTAGGTTTAGCCGCGGTGTGGAACCTTATTATAGTAGATTTTTGGTAGTGTTCGAGCTGTGCTTCCTTAATACAGAACCTAATGTAATGACCAGTAGGTATAGACCTCGGGTTGGGCTAATTATTTCCAACAATTATGGAAATATTAAAAAACATTTCGAGAAATTTTTGCACAATTTTTGGGTTTTCGTTGCATGTTTTAGCATACATAGCCATCAAAGTTTCAACTGAAAAAAAGAATAAAACTAGTTTGCTCTGTTTCGGGCTTCCAAAAGGAAAAATATGAAAAAATCTTTGGAAATAACGTAGGTAACTATTATGGTCAAAAATAAATTGAACCTTTATTTCAATACGATAATGGACATCAAACTGAATATAAATTATACAATTCTGGAGTTGTTAATCGCAATCATACTGATTGCTTGTAAACCTGATATCAACTACGTTTGTGTTAATACAGGAATAGGTAGTTTAAATAATAATTAATTAATGGCTGTTATTCATTTTAAAGGCGGGTGCTAATTATGATGGCAGGTAGATTACCTTAACTGAAGTTTGTTTAGTAACTCACGTCTGGCACTATCACAGATAATTATCTACTTTTCCGATGTGTAATTTGTTTGTCGTGGGCTGAAACGCTTTGTCTAGATAAGGCGCTCGTCCTCAAAAGGGATTACTCGTCAACAATTAACTCGTTTAACGTACTGAAATGCGTCAGTGCATGGCACAACGTCCACAGCACAAAGGAACTTTGTCTCCAAAACCCGATAGTCTATTATTTTTAAAACAAAACACCACGCGGTACTAACAAAGACCACAGTCACGAGATCACAGAACGGTACACGCACAGCTTTAACCAAAAATGTCACATTTCATATATCGTCGTTTGTGTAGTTATAGGCTGCGCAAGCGGCGAAGGCAGCGCCGCTCTCCTCGGCTCGCCTGCGAGCCTCCGTCTCACTTATATGCACAACGCCTTCGGTGAATTCCTTGCATAAATAAGTTAGAAAGCTCAACATCACTAAACGTTTTTCACTTACACTTCCGTAACTGCACTGTTTCCAAAACAACTTTAAAAACTAACTTCCTTACCTTACAATGCGCAGTATTGATGTCCAAACGTTCGTCAAAGGGAAAACAGGCTTGCAGCAGACACAGTCACAGGTACCGCCACTTCGAGAGTAATGGCGCCGGTACGCTCGTTCCAACTCGACGACTGTCTCACAGACTCGGAAAGCGAGCCTAGTTTGCTTAGTCGCGAGGCGGTCCCGCCTATCTCTCTTTAACTCGCCCAATCCGCCATACTGAATAATGAAGCGGCAATAGATTTGTCAGCTACGGTTGAACCATACCTGCGGTGCAGCAACCTACATCACCGGTACATCGGGCAATGTCATGTCTCTTGTTTGCTGGTCCGTCTCAAAAATGCTGCAATATGTTTGTTTACATGATATCCTTTTGTTTAGATATAGCTTTTGAGAAAGTTCGAGATAGATAACACGATAAAACCACTTTTTCTTTTGACAGTTTTCCACAAATCAAAACATCCAGGCTAGCTGCTAAATTTGGGGACCTAAAAAATCATGAAATCCTTGCTCTATCAAAATGCAAACTCTACATTTTTGGATTATTATGAAATGCTCGCGCTCGAATGGGTATGTGTTTGGTTCTGTTTCTGATAAAATTGTTATCTTTTATCATTTAGATTGCGAGGACTGTGACAGAGATATTCTCATTCTGAACAAAGGCTCTACCTATTTCGAAATGCTTTTAGTATCATTTGCAATTTTTCATTTACCTATCAAGATATTAAATAGATGTTAAGATTTTCATATTATTTGATATTTTTTATTCTTATTATCATTTAAGTTTTAATAGTGAACACGATAACGCTAATAAAATTGTAAAGTACATTAACATTTTGACACAATGCCATCTTTATTTTACATCGTGTTCTTGAAAAAGCACACATAATTAGCATTTCCAACAGTAACATATTCCGTCATTGTTGTTCACAGCTTGTGCCATAGATGGCAGCACTGAGGTTAAGTTTGTAAATACGCAACTAGGACGTAGGTGGCGCTGCTATGTAATTTATTATGGTAAAGCCGTTTACCAACACCAGAAGTACAGTGTCAGGTCAATAATGGAATACTACCGACCCATCTTTTCCCTTGGCTGTCTTAAAATGCGACTTGCGGACTAATGACTACACATACCAACAGTAAAGAGCGGCAATGGGCTCACCATAACCATCACGCTGAGCACATGTGCAGTGTTATTTGGTAAAACTTAAACTAAGTATAACAGAGGATTTCGGGGGTTAAAGTTACTCGCGTCCGTAGGTTTACCCTTGAGACCCTACACGTGACCCCTGGGTGGTGCTAAATGAGTAACACTGACTGAGTGGTAGAGCCACTCTGCGTTGCAGCACGCATTAGGCCAGCTCGCCCGGGGTAATACCACCCTCTCAATGTTTTTTTAGCATTTTTTAAGCCCCCCCTCCCCCTTGGTGATAACGTGGTGAGGTTTAAGTCAACTCCCCCCCCCCCCCCTCCTACCTAAAATGACGTGTATTTAATTTAAAATTTTTATTTTATGTTATATCTTTAAATACAGGTATAAAGTAGGTATAATCCAAATTTATTCTAGAACTAGGCATCGGCGCCACAGTATAAATAAATAATAGTACTTCCACGGCAAGTCAAGGTCACACTACACGCCGCTTTTGGTTTAGAAATCGCGCGTGCAACAGTGGTGAGTGTATGTATGTTTCCTATTATGATTTGCACAAAGATCTTGCCATAAAAATAATGTCAAATCCTACTAATATTATAAACGCGAAAGTTTGTAAGTATGGATGGATGTTTGTTACTCTTTCACGTAAAAACTACTAAATGGATTTGGCTGAAATTTGGCATACAGATAGTTTACAACCTGGATTAACACATAGAATACTTTTTATCCCGATATTCCCACGGGAACGGGAACCACGCGGGTGAAACCGCGAGCGGCCGCTTGTATTACATAATAATACATACTCGTACATATAATCACGACTATTATCTCCGAAGGGTTAGTCAGAGACAGGCAACGAGGACAGCAAAAGCAATCCTCTACCACAGTCCACTTTTCACCAAATGGCGACTGCACATGTGTTCAGCTTGACAGGTGGTGAGCCCATCGCCGCTTTATGCTATTGGAAGTAAGTGCAGTCTTTAGTCCGTTAGTCGCCTTTTACGACACCCAAGGGAAGAGAGGGGGTGGTAGTATTCTTTCACCGCTACGCGACACGGTGTGAAAATTAAAATATAAAAATGTAGTATTTGGAATAATTGTCTGTAGTTATTGAGTAGTACAGACTACAATTACATAAATTATCATAGATTTATCGTGACCGTAAATCTGATTATGATCACTGATTCTATTGAAATTCAATAAAAGTCTGTTAAGAGGAAACACTACGTCGACGTGGCATGCAAAATTCTCATACAAAACACAGAAAAACGACTTTCGTAGTCCCCTGATTCCTCCATCAGAACTGGAAGTATTTTTGTTACTTTTTCAGCATCGGTTAGAGAAAGAG
This sequence comes from Scoparia ambigualis, assembly GCA_963921215.1. Classification (NCBI taxonomy): domain Eukaryota; kingdom Metazoa; phylum Arthropoda; class Insecta; order Lepidoptera; family Crambidae; genus Scoparia; species Scoparia ambigualis. The sequence goes on from OY992504.1 coordinate 19,940,066, forward strand.
ATTTTCTATGTCTGTATGTTTGATTTTTTTTAATTAACTCATTTATTTAATAACCAGGGACCTTCAAAATTTAGCAAAACTACTCCGTTTTAAGGCGTCTCCAGAAACATTAAGTGTCTGGCTTAAAGAAAAAATCAAACATACAGACATAGAAAATCTCTTTCTTTAACCGATACTGAAAAAGTAATAAAAATTGGTCCAATTCTGAAGGAGGAAACAGGGGACTACGAAACGTCGTTTTTCTGTGTTTTGTATGAGAGTTCTGCATACCACTTAGACGTAGTGTTTCCTCTTAAGGGGAGGTATTTCGAGCGATCGGTTACAATACCTCAAATTTGGTGAATAACTCTTAATATCAAATCACTTATTTTAAGAATAAAACCTTAAAAAAAGATAAAATGAAACAAAAATATGTAACTTTGTGAATTTATTCTATTGAGCCAACTTTATCATATCGTATTTCCATCGGGTATATTCCACAGAATAAAGCCTTAACCATATTTCATAATTTTCGCAGATATTTGTTTTACTGTTTACTACTTCAAAAATTAATTCTAAGAAAGTGTTATGTACATTTTTACGCACCTAGCCTTAACGTGATTCTCTACAAAGGCCGCCGCGAGCTTTCACGATCACTACTGACAATACTGCGCATCTTCTTTCCTTTATCTTAGCGTTTCATTAACCATAATATACATACAGGACCGCAAAAGCAGTCCACTGTGGCAGTGGACTGCTTTTGTTTTCCGTTTGACGTTTGACGTTTGATGTTTCACCAAATGAAAACTGCACATGTGCTCAGCATGACAGGTGGTGAGCCCATCGCCGCTCTATGCTGTTGGATGTATGTGCAGTCTTTGGTCCGTTAGTCGCCTTTTACGACACCCAAGAGAAGAGAGGAGTTGGCAGTATTCTTTTAATAAGCTGCCACTATAAAGCTCAGTCAGTCATAATTTTCAGGAAATTAACACAAAAGATTTTTTTCACGTCTCTCATGACCTCATTCGTGGGTAGTAAATAATAATATTGATGTTAATTTTTCAATCATTTAAAGTGACTCGTCGATGTCTTTTACTCGAGCCGGTCTTACATTTCCAAAAATGTAACTACTATATTAATTATAGATATTTTTATGGAAGTGTATAGAGTGCCACAAGCGGCACTGTATCTCCATCGGTTAGGGAACCGTAAGTTTTGCGGTATAATAGTGACGCCGCCTAAGCTGCCGTAAAGTTTTTGTTAGACAACAGAAATACTAGCTGCCCTACTCCTGTAGGTCACGTGATAGGTTAGAATTTCAAGGTTATTTTTTTTATTAGGCAACAGAAATCTAACTCCATACAAAAAATCTTTTGAATAATAAGTCGTCTGAACATTATGACAAATAAAAAATATGTTACGGTTCCCGAACCGATTGAGATATAATGCCGCTTGCGGCACTCTATCCACAGCCTATTTTTATTATCTTATTTAATAAAATAGTGGACTGACATCTACGGGCAGGGCACTTTTCTAAAATCTCACTGCGGAGTTATTGTTTTTTTTTCATAAATAATGGCTGGGTGCAGTCATGAATCTAGAACTATCTATAGTTCATGGGTGCGGTTAGCTCATTCAGCCAGTATCAAGTAAGAGAGATAATTTTAAATACAGATACATCTTTATTCTGATGACACAGTCAGAATATAGGAAGTGCCCTGCCTATAGACAGTAGTACTATTAGTTATTCTGTGCTATAGATAGGAGGAGATACGTTTTTATTTTTTTAAGGAAAAAGCAACTCAGCAATTTTATTGTCTCTTTTCTGTAAGAGACAATAAAATTGCTGGGTTGCTAGCCCATTCTTCGAGGTCTCTCGCCCTAGCATACGATGGCGGCCCCTCAATTGTCTGTCACGACTCCAAGAGGTTACTGACAGACAACTGAATTTCTATTGTGTCTCGTTTTGCGGCAGTTGAGCTCATAGTTTAAAAGGAAAGACTAATCATCAGGGTACATTGTGCGTCATCTATTGACGATACTACACCCTTGATGTTTTGCATTATCTTATCTTCCGGTTTCGTTTCGAGTCCTATAATACGACTGTCGGATTTTGATAAAAAAGCAAGTTAAAAAAATAACTGCGTCTGTGGTCTAGTGGCTAAGCTACCGGTTTCAGACCCAGAGGTCCCGGGATCTATTCCCAGCGGGGGGTACTTCTTTGTGTGCTCGGTTTGGTTGGTGGTAGGGCTGTTAAGTCCGCCTGGCTAGCTACCGCCATCTTATCTAACTCTGTCGCCATAACAACGATGTTTAAAGCATTGTTGTGTTCCGACAGTTTGGGATAAGATAGCCAGTTCCTCAGTGGTTGAGAATTCCGGGTTAAGCGCGCTTCCACCTTCGGCCTTATCGTCACTTACCATCAGGTGAGATGAAGGCCAAGCGCTTACCCGTTGTAGAATAAAAAAAGAAATTGCTTGGGTACTTATCAAAATTGGCTATACTCTTAGTTAGTCGGTCACCAGTACGCAAAGTAATTTATTAAGCTCATCCCGTTAGGTCCAACCTATGAGGAGTTCTAGTCAATATTTGGAGCTGACATTTTCGTTTTTGTACCGATGATTGTTAGGTCGCAATGGTGATTAGCCTGGTTGCTTCGTAAGTTTTAAACGGCGCGCCGACCATTAAAACTTTAATATATTTACGTGAACATCTAATTAGGCGCCGTTATCCGCGCGAAAGTATTGCCAAATTGCTATATGATAGATGTTAAGAGTTGGTAATGGCAGATAGATTCTAGTTTCGCTGCTACCCAAATGTCTAGCTTTCTCTACTTATTTACATCCCGCTTCCCAGAGGGGTAGTGAAATGTATGAGAATGAAACACAAGTTTTCCATTCACTGGTTTATTCCGTACTGTGGGCTTACTCTTGAAACACAATTGCATTAATCAATTTCCAATTACAAATCTAAAAAATGTAAAATGACACTTTTGTAAGCGACAATAGCGCTACATTGGAATTAAATTGCGTGGAAATTTATTGAACAAATTATTATCGAGATGGCGTTCCGGAATTATCTTTACTTATCCCAATATCGATACATAATAATCGCATTAGAATTGTATTAAGATTGAGTTTGCGTTCAAGAGTAGGTAACCCCCCAGAATGGTAACGCGCTACTATTTAGGAATTTGAAAGGTCCTGACAAAAAGTCTGACATTTCGATAAAAGTCCGGACTTTTTAGTCACATAATGGAAACATTACTCAGTTTGTATATTTTGTTTTTAGATGAATGAGAAGGAAGTTAATAAAGATTAAAGGGTCAGAGTGTATTTGATATTACTTAATATGTAGTTTTGTTACTCATACCCAACTCAACCCTAGACGCGGCTGCGGCTGCCCGCGCGCATGTACTGTCGGGGTCACCGTCGCTTTACCACTTTGCAGCGATTTTCGTATGAAGCGCACCGACCGCCCGGGTACGTGCCCGTACCAAATAGACGACGCGGTGTGCAAGGGATTTTGACCTTTAGATTGGTAAAGCGACGGAGTCCGCCATTGTACATACATAATGTAGGTACCTAGGTACATTTCAGGTAGGCAGAAAACACAGCTTTATATTTTCTATGATTCTGACACACTACTTTTGATTGATTTAGGGTGGATTTCACCAAAGTTGTATACGTCTTATTCTTAGTATAAATCCATATTTACACACGTGTAAATGAACTTTACGTTTCACCAACGCTTAACCTAATGATAAAGTCACTACACTACAGTTAATTCTTATACCGCCAATTTTGGCCGCATTAGCCCCTATTCTTAAGATAATAATGTCACTAATGTCATTTAAAGCAGCCTTCAAATTAATATTGTAAATAAAAAATGCCGCGTCGTTTGAGATTGTTGATTGACGAATCTGATAGCAGTGATGAAGATTATTTTAGGCCCACGCCTGAGATGGTTTAAGGAAAGAACAAATTACTTAGAAGATTAACAACAACAACATTTTTTTGATGTCTTCGTCAGAAACGTTACGTCAGACAAACAATGTTACGCCAGAAAATAGAAAAGTGTCAAGCGCCTTTGCTCTCGTACGAGATAAACTGCAACTATACTTTGGTGGTTAATACGCTCATTCGTTCGATCCACATAGGTTCGTTCAATAGCACAGAGTAACTATGCGAGAGTAACTTATTCTTACATTAGCGTGGTGAAATGAAATACAAGTTATACGTATGATAAATCTAGGTAGTAAATTTATACTCGGGTAGCTATTCTCGTGTAATTTTGATATTGGTGAAATCGGGTCTTACTGTCATAACATTCTTCAGTGTCGCGTAGCGGTGAAAGAATACCCCCTCTCTTCTCTTGGGTGTCGTAACAGGCGACTAACGGACTAAACCCTGACTAAAACGGACTAAACCCCATACATTCAACTGCATAGAGCAGCGATGGGCTCACCACCTGTCACGCTGAGCACATGTGCAGTCGCTATTTGGTGAAATGTGGACTATGGTAGAGGACTGCTTTTGCTGTCCTCATTGCCTAGTCTCTGACTAACCCTTCGGGGATAATAGTCGTGATTATATATATGTATGTAAGTACATTCTTCATGGATGCTTGTCAGTTTAGGGTACTCTTGACCCGTGACTGCAACCTTTTGACTCTTGACCCGGTCAGGTCAGATAAACAGGATACGCTTATTACAAGGTTTTGGGGAACAACTTTTTAGCCTAGCTTTTCTTGCCTAGTTTTGTAAATATTTACAAAAAATAGTACGTTCTGAAAGCACTGTGAGATTTTTTGCTACTTCCTGTAATCAATTAAAGCCAATCGTCTGAATTTCACGGTTCTGCATCAGACACAGCTGGCAAGACATGACTCGACAATGAACCGATTAATTTGTTTGACTGGACTTTTTTTGGTTGTTGCCTACCTAAAAGAACCTAAGCAGTAACTGCCTTTGTTGCGTTTATCAATGGTATCCGCCATTGTTCAGTTGGGTTGTTTGATCAGTGACATGAACATCGTCATTGGTTTACAAGTTCACCTGGCTAGCTACTACAACCTTGTCTAGAATGTGAATATTGTCTTGTACAGTGTTAAAAAAAAAGACCGTGGTTAGAGGAAAAGCACCCTTTATATTGATGATGGCAAGTTTTACGAAAGGAAACATTCCTTTATTTTCAAAAGTAATTAAATCTGCATTAATTTTTTTTGAAAAATCACCTGACTGAGCCGGTTCCTAAGTTCAAAATATTATTTTAAATATTCACCATAACTCGATACAAAAGGCGACACGCAACGAATTCAATCGAAGAACGTCTATGCATACGTGAAAATGAATCTCATCTTGAGCAATTCATAAGTTATGTGAACTATTTTCTGTAGATAGTATGAGTACCTAAGCTTTACAATAAAAACAACATTTTTCTTGGTCTTTCTTTAATTTAAGATACTATGTTCTCTATAAGTAATTGATCCATAAGTATGACCAACCGATTAACCGAAAGACGGTTGGTATCATAAAATACAGGATGTTAATATTTTTCACATTTCACCGGTTCGGTAACCGTCTCAAGCAGGTGATTTTTCAAAAATCTTTAAATGCACTTTTAATTACTTTTGAAATAATGGAATGTTTCCTTTCAGTGAAATTTGCCATCATCAATATTAAGGGCGCTTTTCCTCCAACCACGGTCTTTTTTTTATTATACATAAGACATATAATCACGACTATTATCCCCGAAGGGTTAGTCAGAGACTACGCAATGAGGACCGCAACAGCAGTCCTCGCCATAGTCCACTTTTCACCAATTAGCTACTGCACATTTGCTCAGTGTGGTAGGATGTATGTGCAGTCTTTAGTACGGTAGTCACCTTTTACGACACCCAGGGGAAGAGAGGGGGTTGTAGTATTCTTTCACCGCTACGCGATATTTTTATTGTAATTAAACCCACCATTAGGACATATTGGTGGGATAGGGACTAATCTCCTTATTTGATGTTGCCCTGTGCTTTCAGTGGGATGTTTATAGACTGATGAATATGATGAATTAAAATGATAATTGTTGCAACAACTTCAAATAATTATAATAGAATTAAATACGATTTACAATATTACGAAAATATGAGAAATTTTATTTAATTAAATTAAGGATACTTTTTTTTCGTACAACAAGGCGGATTCCTCGTAAGTAACCCTACTTGTAATCACAACTACTTTAAGAAAAAGAGATAGCAATGACGCAATAACTATAAAAGCCTCTAAGGAATGGCCTTTGTTACAAGTCAATGACATCATTAATTACTAGAGATAAGTGTATATAGGTACGAGTTTGCCATAAACATAGATAGAAGCCACACAAACGAGATAATAAGCCATTGAGGTATGAATATTCTCAAATTATTATTATTACTTTTATAGGCTTAATTTGTTCCATTTGCGGAAAATCTTTTTCTGCAGTGGGATAACAGAGGTCGCTTCTTCCACTCCCTTCTACCATTCATTTTCACTTTGAGGTTACTTTGGAACAGAGCTCATTTGGTAAGTATAGGTACGACAGACGTGGCCTGCCAATTATTCTCGAATTATCTAGTTTGCCTTGTTTTCGTTCATCGTGATGGTATGTTAAGTAGATCTCGCACTCATCACTCGGCGGGCAAACGAGGTAACAAAACATAAATCACCTTCATCATCATCAGCCGCAAGACGTTCACCGTTGGACAAAGGCCTCGCCCAAGGATTATTATTACTATAACTTATTTAATGGCTTCGCATTTAGCATTAAGCCAATTTCAAGTGGTAAGTATATTATTTTACGGTACATTGAAATAAAATGGAGTCTCACAACACGTGTTGTTGCTAAAAGAACACGGGAGAAACTCCTCGCCCAAGGATCTCCACCACTTCCGGTCTTGTGCTGCTCGCATCCAGCGATATCAATAAACACTTTTTACGAATAAACTCGCGTTTAAGTATATTTAAAATTAAACTATGTTAAATAACAAATCTTTGTAAAAATGAATTCGAATGTATAATTTTTTCGATTTTAATTATATCATTACAACTTCAGTTTGCTAAACTATTTAACTATGCAGTTGACATAATCTAAAGCGTTCATTCTCGGTTGTCTTCAAAAGAGGAGGTATTATTTCTGTTGTTGATTCAGTATAAGCGGTGTGTTTGAATGCTAATCAGAACGATGCATAGTGTAAGTACAATCGTAGATAAAAAATACATATTTATATACTTATTTATTTTAAAAGTCAGATAGGAAAAGACGTTATTAATTTGAAGCTTTAATGTAATATATATGGTAAAGAAAAGTAAAGAAAGTTACTTTTGCTTTTTTCTTAATGATTTTAATTAGTAAGATTATTATAAATTAAATAACAAAGTCTTTTCATGAAGGGATCAGTGATCTGATGGCACAGTGGCACAGGCTTAGACGAATCGACCGTTCAGAAGAATGCTGCAAGTTCATCTTCATCCCTTGGGTGTCATAAAAGGCGACTAACGGACTAAACATTGCACATACATCCAACAGCAAAATGCGGCGATGGGCGCACCACCTATCACGCTGAGCACACGTGTTCAGTTGTTATTTGGTGAAGCGTGGACTGTGACTGTGCACTGCTTTACGGTGCTCATTGTCCAGTATCTTACTAATGATCTTATTTCCTTTGGGGATTTTTTCATTGTTTTTTTCTCGCTGCTTCAACATGATCAGAGCGTAGTTTTAGCTTTTTCTCATTCATACTAGTTCTCGCATGTATACCTCTCGCACTTTCATACCTCATACTTCACAACCATTCATCATATCTTTTGCTCTATCTCGGGTCGGACTCCCGTTTCCTACTTATGCCGATCTACTACTAACTTTACCATTATCTTTTATTTATTAGTATCTTAAGAACTATGGGGAAATATATATTTTTTTATCTTTCTTAAATAATACCATTTTCTTATTTTTTTATATTTCTTTGGGGATATTAGACGTGGGTGAGTGTACGAGTATTCACGTCATTTCGAAACGTAAATGAACACGTTTGCGCGCGAGTGTCCAGCACATGGGCGAGCGAACGTGTATCCTGGCGTTGTTTGGTAAATATCCAGTGAACTCCGTGACCTTAGCCGGGCACGTGGCGGCGACTGTACTTGGAACTATTACAGCAACTAGCACAATGGCTTCCTGGGAAACTGAATTTCTATTCATCTTAAGGTTCACGAAAACGCTGCCCATTGAAATTATACATCTTACATTTACATTTTATCAATTATATATTATACGTTTTATTAAATTTTCTTGTTAAGTATTTATTTAGTTTTGAAGTAAGCACTATACTCCCTATTTCGCACTCTCGTGTTCGTCGTCTATTGTTTTTCATTAATTTGTTCCGGTTTTATATTACGATTTGGCAATCGGTATTTATTTTAAACGCAACCGGACTATCATATTATGTGCAAAGGACAATTTCTATGGTTACAACTCTGAAATTGCGAAAAATAAAATCTGTTGTTCCGTACTGAGGGCCTAGTCAACTGGCAAACGCTCGACCGGTGACAGCTTCAAAATCGCTCATCAAATTCGCTAGGCTACATCGATATCGATAAGCTAAGGGATATAGAACATACAGGCTTGTCTTAGTATTTTTTTGTTTGATGATAATGTAACGCTTATGTAAGATTAATAAATAGGTAGTAACCACACCGATCCTTTTGAGTTTTAGTGAATTGAATGTCACTTTACTAAGAAATTCGGGTAGACTCCTTGAGACAATTTGAAAAATGAATCAATCGCTTTTTTCGCCGGAAGTTCGCCAGGCAAGCACGTTTGTAAATAAGTACATATAATGATGACGAGTGACTTACCCACCATAATATGATATTGATATGAGACCAAACCCATTTTTCAGCTTATAATATAAATAAATTAAGACTGAAGACCACAAGCAAACGCTTGCTGCCAAGAATTTCTCAAATATTAACAACTTGACGTCCGTCTGTAATGAAATAAGTGATAACACTAAATGTTACAAACCGCGCGAACATTTAAACAGTTTGATCTTAGATGCGAGTACCCACTAGGTAGTGATTAAAACGTTTGCATCTTGTATGAGTACATCGATTAAAGTAACTCTATGGCGTAGCGGCTAAGGCTTTCGGGTTTAGTTGTCTAACTACAACACCTATCACATTATTTTCTAATTGATTATTGTCCTAAATAAAATAAAATAAAAAACATTCCAAGTACATGGTTTTGCTAGTTAAATTAAAACTAATTTAAAATATGCAAACTAGCGAAGCAATATAGTACTTACTGTTACTTGAAAGGTAATGCTAGAGGTTTAACTAATGCAAAAAGTCCCCGCCCGCGCCGCACCGGTTTGTGATCTTGCCAGTTAGTTACGCAACTTTCACATTACCGAGCTAAAGGATGGGTAACCAAATAAAAAGCGTCTCGAGCTCCTTCGTGCTTCGGAAGGCACGTAAAGCACACTGCGGTTGTATTGGCTCAGGGCTTAAGCCTGTTATAGCCCAGTCTGCCATAGTGCTGTCGTTCATGTGGGAACGTTCAGGACGTTCATAGGATGACGATGAAGACAACATCGCCTTAATATAGGATTGTTTCATTGTTACTTATTTATAGCGGTAGGTACCGAAAATAATTGAAATTAAAAGTCAAATCATTTATTAAATATACGCCTTCACAGACACAATGACATGATCGTGGTCTCTACGCGACAAGTTAAAATATTTATTTATTTTACATTATTTTTTTCACTGCCATTCATTATGAGTTGGTTGATAATGTTTCGAAATAAAACATAGGATTATTTATATGTTTACCAAAAATAATTTTATATAATTACCCTAGTATGTTGATAATGAATCAAGTACAACTTTAAGCCATGTTTAATGCAGTTTCATTGTTGGATACGACATGTGGTACACATCCCTTCTTTATTGTGAGCCTGATGCAGCATTAAATATTGGTGTTATTATGATTAACCATGCTTTTTGAAGGTATCCAGAATCTCCTAAGAAATTGGAACAATATACTTACTTATAGAAAATTGTCATACTTACATAAAAATTTAGTAGGTAGGTAGTATATATTTACCAAAAATAATTTAAAAACAATTAATTTTATTTATTTATTTTATATTCACAAGTGAATCGACAGTTCTATAAAAAGTATAACACTGAAAATGTGAAACAGCAAACAATTTACAGATTCACACAAATAAAAATGTGATAGTAAAATTACAAACTCAAGCAACAATTACAATCGATTACTTCACAATCGCCAAATTGATAATAACTAAACTATTACAGAGTATGCTAGATATGGAACTTAATTTGTATTATATGTATAACAAGCCACCTTATGTTAAGCCACCTATTTAAAGAAAGAACAATATTATAACAAACACAATAGAACCCACTAGATTTAATAATCGGATAATAATAATGCAAGTTTATACATATAATTACCTTTGTATGTTGATAATGAATCAAGTACAACTTCAATAGCTTAATGTTATGACTAGTAGAAATTGATATAAGTAGGTACTTAAACATTTTCTATAGGTACCTACTGCAAGTAAAATTAAATATCAAGTAAAAAATAACATTAATGTTGTATTTCTTAATATATTCTTATTTCCTTACCTAACTCTCTCAAAGTCAAAGTTTATTAAATATGAGGCTTCACTTTCTCTTATTGACATTAAAACTATATGTGTATAAAAATAAATGCCAATTGTGTGTTTATGAAGGTACTGTTTTATAGTAGTACCTACCTAAGTAAATCTTTTTAATAAAGTACAATAAACTTAGAACTAAATTAACTTTATACTTAATTTTTCCCCATCATATAAACCAAATCACTATTTTATGGGTTAAATATATTTATGGCACACTGTTCCTTTTCTTAAAATAAAAATGTTGTCAACGAAAGTATTGTTTTTTTGTACATAAGTAAATCTTTTTAAATAAAGCACAATAAACTTAGAACTAAATTAACTATATTTATGGCACAGACTGCTCCTTTTTGTAGAATAAAAACGTTGACAACATTAGAGCTCCACAAAAAAAATCATATAAATAACTAAATTCAACGATGCCAAAGCCATGTTCAATGCAGTTTCATTGTTGGATATGACATGTGGTACACACCCCTCCTTTCTTGTGAGTCTGATGCAGCATTAAATATTGTTGTTTTATTATCATTAACCATGCTTTTTGAAGGTATACAGAATCTCCTAAGAAATTAGAACAATATACTTACTTATAGAAAATTGACATAGATAAAAAGTTAGTAGGTAAGTACCTATGTATTATACAAAATTGCTTGATATTGTTTTTTACCAAATAACCATGTTTGTTCACCATTCTGAGGAAGTCCATCCTCCAAATTATGAGGTAACATTTAAGATTTTTGAATCGTCGTCTCAAATCTGCAAAACCACATAAAATAGTTTTATCTTTATGTCAATACTCTTTATTCTAGCAATTTTAACAAAACTGACATTTCCTGGTAAATCCCAATATAATAATAGGCATAATACTTACCTTTATTATGTAAGTAATTATTTATTTATTAAAACTTACCGTTTGAACGTAAGGACTGATATCTTTTCCTATTAAGAAAGATGCTTGTCTGTATAAGATTTATAGGGTATAGTCAATAGGTACACCTTACTACACTTAGAGCCTTGGTTTAATACTCTAAGCTACCTGGCAAATTAAATCTTCATTGGAACCTGTAAAACAAATAGGCAATCTAAGTTATAAATTGATAAATGGACATTATGGATAGGTTACATTTAATATTTATACAAAAAGTCCCTTACTGTTGTCTTAATCTTGACCTTTCTTGTCATGATTAAAGGTACTTAGGTGGATTTATTTGGCCCAAATGTTTGTATGGTTTGAGAGCCCCTACAAATTGTTATGCAGCGACTTGCTCTTCGTTGCGGAAAATGTTGCATGACACACATTTATTTGGTCACTCACATCGCAACAACTATATCAGCACGCAATTCCCGGCAGACCTTAGCTAAATATTTGAAAGTTCGTAAACGAGAACTCTGAGAACTATTCACAAGTACAACAAACTCGATTTCGTTACTTTGCTCCAAGTAACGTAGGGAAACATTTCTTCCTTAGCGCCTGAGCACTTGATTATTGCAGTCCACAATAGCCCTAAAAAGAGCATTTTAAACAAAACTTTCAACACAACACAACTATTCCTTCATCAGCTGATCAAACAATCGCCATTTTGTGTGAATTTTTATCTTCAATGTTTGAGTGATCGCTAGATTAGCGATTCTTGGCTTGTCAAACTGTCAATTAGGTCTATTTTAGCGTAAATTTTACGTCGTAGGTAACTTTTGCTTATGTCAATCCCATACATTCGGTTTATCGTAGCGAAGATTTCGTAGCGTTTCATTTGTTTGCCAATTGACTAGGCCCTCTGTACATTTGTCACATACGTTGTTAACCGTGCCGCGTAGCGGTGAAGAATACTACCACCCCCTCTCTTCCCTTGGATGTCGTGAAAGGTGACTAACGTACTAAAGACTGCACATACATCCAACAGTATAGAGCGGCGATGGGCTCACTACCTGTCACGCTGAGCACATGTGCAGACGCTATTTGGTGAAAAGTGGACTATGGTAGAGGACTGCTCTTGCTGTCCTCATTGCCTAGTCTCTGACTAACTCTTTGGGGATAATAGTCGTGCTTATTATGTATGTTGTTACATACAACTATATAAGACGACTGCTAAAAACCGCAAGAAACTTCAAGGGCTGATCAGGTCAAGTGTTTTATTCATGACAAAAATGACAAAAAAAGAGTTCGTGTTTTTTCGTAGGTACTTATCGCCTAGCTGACGGGGGCAACGGACGGCCGGCCGGCCGTCTGTTGACCCGTCAACGTAGGTACTTATCGCCCAGCTGACGCGGACGGGTCAACAGACGGCCGTATGCTTTAAAATAAATTAGATACTTAGAGACTATCCAATTAAAATTCACTAAATGAATTATTTCATTAAAAATGAAAAAAACACGAATATCTATTTTGTATTTTTGTCATGTTTAAAACACTTGACCTGACCAGCCCTTGAAATTTCTTGCGGTTTCTAGCAGTCACCTTATATAACTCGTTTTAGCCATAAGGTTTTATTATAAAAAAATACAAAACTTTAAATTATATTCGCCGCATGGGCGCAAATATGTAAGTACAGTAAGTAATTATCTGCGCACCACATATATAATATTATAAAACTATATTACTATATTCGTTTGCATGCTTGCCTGCCTGCCTCAGTATTAATAATTTGTTAAAATCTCACGATTTTTTTAAAAATATTTTATGAATAGGTAAGTATATTTTTTAATCTGTCTTTATTTTATTATGAACGGCCAAAGGAGTATTCTTTTATTTTTTATTGATACGTACTAATCTATTATTTAAGGATACGTTTAGATTGTATTGTCTGTTTGTCTGTTTGCTGTCAATCTGATCAAACAAAAAAGAAAGCGATTGTCACCGCTGTCATACAGAGCCAAGGGACCACCCGGGGCCAGATTAGGTGTTTGTCTACAAAGGCTTAAGAATAACACGACTAATGGCAGTAATAAAGTGCCCTTCAGAACACAATGAGTGAGGCTTTGATAGAGGTTTGGGACGATTCCTTTGAACCTTGACAAGCAATCAATTTTTTTAACGGGCTTCTAGTTATGAATGATAGATAAATCTCTTTTTTTAATTTATTGTTGTTTTAATGTTAGTATTTATTACTCTGTTTGTTTTATCGTCAATATTTTTTTTATTTATCAATAATAGAATGACACTTTTAAAGATAAAGATAAAGATATATTTATTTGCAAATATGGGTACATGATTGGTGGTACAAAAAAATTAAATTGATTCAGCCATATTTTACCACTAGGCATGCAAAAATATGTTAAACATAATTAAATTATTATAAATTCTATTTAATTATATTAATAAGATAACTAATCAATTATAAATTGTTTCTCATTCAGGAATTCACTTACACTATAATATGCTCTATCTGCTAATAAAATTCGAAGTTTATGCTTAAATTTCAATAAGGTAATTCTTTCCAGCACTTGGGTATTTTATTAAAAATATCTGGAGCCATGCAGTAGACACTTTTGCTCATAAGTGCTGTCCTAGCTAGAGGTCGACATAGTAGACTATTGTCGCGCCTATTCCGTGGGACTACGTCGGCTAGGCGTTCAAAACGACTTGGGTTAGACATTACAAAGACAGCTACTTCTAGTATGTATAGACTTGGCAACGTTAATATTTTATATTGTTTAAAGTATGGAACACAGCTATCAGTAGTTTTAAGTCTAAACATCGCTCTAATGCACCTTTTTTGTGCATTAAAATCTTTTTAAGATCGCTATTTATGTATTCCCTTGTCTGCCCAGTGACTGATTGCATATATAGCTACATATATCTACATACACGTCACGCTCGTTTCGGTTAAGGTGTTGCAAAGGGGGTGCTACTACTAACTTTTTTTCACAAACTGACGAAAAACATTGCTAACAAAAAGAGATAAAAAAAATTTCAAAAAAAAGTTTTAAAAAAATAGGGAAATCAAAAAAAAAAGACTTTTTAAATGGAGCCGACACTTAGAAAAAATACGATTTTTTTTGTATAAAGTTTGGACTTGTCAAATTTTTCGCGTTGTGTTGCTAAGAGGGTGCAGGACTTAGACAATTTTTCTGTCTTTTTTTTCACATTTTTTTGTTTTTGGATTTTTTTCTATCTCTTTTTGATAGTATAATGTTGTTTGTCAGTTTGTGGAAAAAAAATAGAGTGCTTTTTTTATGCACCCACTTTGGGACACCTGGACCCTCGTTTCCTGGAGGGGTAGGCATAGAGACCACAGCTCTTCATTCGCTAATATCCTGACACATCCTTGGCTAAAATATTGTTGAGCGAAGCAATGGCTGATTCACATGTCATACTCGTGAACTGGTGCCGCCTGTGGAGGCTGGTCTGCTCCTGCAATCTTATTTTTATTTTTAATTGAAATAGTCTTTCTTTTGTTTATTTCAAAGATCCTGTAAGACATTGTTAATTTTATTTTAAATTGAGCAATATATTCTTTTGTATGTGTTGTGTTGTCTTGTAATCGTATTAAAAGTTTTTTTATGTTGTAATGGAAAATGTCCTTCTATGATATGGAGGGCATTTTCCAATTTGTATTGACGCTGTAAAAGAAAGGGAGAAAAGAAATGCCTTTGCTGAGTTTCTTGCCGATCTTCTGAGTACAAGGCTCCCGTCCCATAGTTAGAACTCAATTATTGTAGCCTAAACTGAATAAATGAATTTGACTTTTGCTTTGGCTAAATCATTGTAATGACAATAAATTCGTGAATATTACTGTTGTTATTTTTTTAACGTTAACTAAAGTGTTTAGGTTATGCGAACAGAATAATCAATTTTATTCATGAGCAAAGGAAGTGTGAACGTAAAGATTATCAACACTTTCATCGAACAATTATTTCTCACCATTCAAACGGTTATCTCCATCTGTTATATTCTAATGAACAAGGGCGATGGATTTCCAATAGAAATGGTGCATTTTATATGTATTGTGGAGGTAGGTATGTCGGCGTAGGTAATCGGATAACTCGATTTCTTGCGAAGCGAGAATCGAGTCCGGCGCATTCCCTGTATCGATATAATGCTTTCTTTTAACCGATCACGAAAATCGTCGGAAACGGTATCAGTACACACGTAAATGATTTGAGCTGTTTTTTTAAACTGAAATAATTATATCTGAAACTTATCATCATCTACATAAAGCCTCGTGATACTTCCATGATGTGATCATGCCACGGTTGCCTAAGTATTACTACATACTCATATTTTCCGTCACTGGCGTTATTTTCAAACTTCCTTTTACGAAACCATTTAATAAATAGAAATCTATTACTGTTCGTTTCGTTCGTAATTTTATTGGCTTCACAATTATTTATAAATGTTTGGACAGGACAACGTCTGTTGGGTCTACTAGTCACTAATATTATCTAGTAAGATGGTGCAACTGGTTGCATACAAAATTAATGTGTTCGGACTCCTGTCAAATGAAACAATACGAAAGGTTGAATGTTTCCGTCCATAGAGGCCAGTCATCCTTTGTCTGCCTTCTTCCTGTCTCTTTATTACTTTTTTAGTGGTTGTAAAGAGATTGAATAAGTTGTCTATGGTCACGTTGAGAGCTTGACTATTATGAAGAGAGGTTCCTTTAAGGTTGTAGTCTGATATTAAAGATTTGTGCTTGAAAATACTAACATCGAACAGCATAGAGCGGCGATGAGTTCACCAACGCTGATCGCTGTGCAGTCGCTATTTGGTGAAAAAGCACAGGACTGCTTTTGCGGTTCTCATTGTCTAGTCTCTGACTACCCTTCGGGGATAATAGTCGTGGTTATAAGTATGTATGTATGTGAAAATCTGCGGTATGGTTCTAGAAACGGGGTTTACCGAAAAATTAATAAATAGGCATACCTTTTCATATTGTGGGCCGGCAGAGTGAGGGTGACTGATGCTACGTCTCTTACGCTGCACCAGTTGTCCTCACGCCTGGACTTCATTTCCACTTAACATCAGGTGGAGTGGGGTCATTTGCCAGGCTTAGTATAAAAAAAATATATATTGGGCCGATCGATGTGTCACACTGCCAACGAAGTGTTTTTTTATTTGTAGCTGCGTGAATCTGCTTTCTGAGTTTTAACAATCAATTATCTTTTGAACTGCTCTTATCTCGAATTATTTGCATAGATAAGAATGGGTGAAATGTCACGTTATCGCCATCCACTGGGTTTTAAATAAATATTCCCATATTAAGGTTGATACTGTCAGATAGGTACTATCTTGTGTGCGGTTTTTTAACGTTTACACAAGATAAAGAGGATGTCTGTGTTTACGTTGGAATGACGTTTAGCGAAGTGAATATTTTAAGGATTTTTTGTAAAGATTTATACCTAATGCAGTTTATTTACTAGTCACTACTTCAGCTGAGTCCATAAACTTAGCTTGCATGCTAAACTTATATCCGAAATGTTGTGAAGTAACTAATATTAGTTGTATTACATATGTCTACCTATTGGTATGTACGTTGTTTATCGTTGTAATGATAAATATACATAGATAGATAGATAAAACGCTTTATTGCACACACAAAAATACAGAAAACATAAAATAAGGATATTAAAACAAATGTGGACAAAGGCGGTCTTATCGCTTAAAGCGATCTCTTCCAGACAACCTTTGCGGTATAAGACAACAGAATAAGAGCGACAAGCAGTGCACCAGAAACAAGCAAATATGAAATAAAAAAAATAGAATTAAAATACTTAAGTAAGTAATATAAAAATAAATTAATAAATAGTAGATAATTATTAAATAGTATAAAGACAAAAATAGGGTGTTAAGTAAAAGGTAAACGTATTATATTATCTCACGATTGCTCTAAAATTACGAAAAACAAGCAGCTCTTCTATACATCTAGGTTAAATAGTTTTTGCAGTTTTGTATTCAAATTAAAAATTCAATTTAAAATGTATAATTGTTTATTCAATTTAGCTTACAATAATTGAGCACTTATAAATGTCGCTATGCCATTCGTAAGTCCTAACTATGGGGCGGAAGCCTTGTACTGATAAGAACCGGCAAAAAAACTCAGCAAGGGCATTTCTTTTCTCCCTTTCTTTTACAGCGTCAATACAAATTGGAAAATGCCCTCCCTATCATAGAAGGACATTTTCCATTACAACAAAAAAACATTTAATACGATTACAAGACAACACAACACATACAAAAGAATATCCAATAAAAAACAGGTATTGCTCAATTTAAAATAAAATGAACAACGTCTTATCTTCTTCTTCTTCTTCTATCTTCAACATTTTATCGTTGAAACAAAAAAAGAAATACTATTTCTACTACACAAATAAAAAATAAGATTGCAAGAGCAGCCCAGCCTCCACAGGCGGCACCCGTTCACGCGTATGAATATTATTATAACGATATTATTTATTTAAGTTTCATTTAATTGTCTGTAAGACAAATGAATGAATCTTTTATGGTAAGCATACCATAGTAATAAAATAATGTGTTTAGTTTAATAACAACCTTTACCACACACGCACACCAAATGTGCATAAGGTGGTTCGGAAAAGAAATAGGCACAACTTGGGGCGATGCCAAGCAGTGGTATAGAACAAGCTAGGTAAAGAAAAAACCATCCTTAAACTGTGTCGTAAATCTCAAAACATCTGACAAATATTTTAAAATATGTGTTGAAAAAAAGCATAGTATGAAATCAGCATACACGTTACGATAGCAAACAATATTTAACTTTTATCGGAACCCTTCAAAAGTTCGGGACAAAAGTGCAGTTCGGGATAGTCGCTCGTGATAGCGTTATCGCGTGACGCACTTCCGGTTCTGCGCGCGCGCATGTAAGTTCATTGTTCGCTAGACGAAGCTCCTGTGTTGACTCATCATTCATCAAACAAAGCCGGCTTACTTAGAAACTTAATTTTTAGGAAGTTTCAAAAAACTTATCGGTTGAGGAAAAAAAGAGGATGTGATGCTACTTATGACTATATTATTATAGTGAGATCTTTTTACCCGTATGGTAAAAAGATGTGTAAGTGTGATGTCTAAGTGTAAAATCCTACTAATATTAAAAACGCAATTGTTTGTACGAATGTATGGATATTTGTTACTCTTTCACGTAAAAACTACTGAATGGATTTGGATGAAATTCGGCATACAGATAGTTTATAACCTGGATTAACACATAGGATACTTTTTATCCCGATATTCCCACGGGAACGTATGGATGGATGTTTGTTACTCTTTCACGTAAAAACTACTGAATGGATTTGGATGAATTCGGCATACAGATAGTTTATAACCTGGATTAACACATAGAATACTTTTATCCCGATATTCCAACGGGAACCACGCGGGTGAAACCGCGAGCGGCCGCTTGTACATATTACGTACACTTACAACTATTATGGGTTAATCACAGTCAGAGAGAGACTAGGGCCTAGACTCTAGGCAATGAGGACCGCAAAATCAGTCCTCTTCCATAGCCTACGTTTCACGAAATAACAACTACAAATAGGCTCAGTGGGACAGGTGGTGAGCCCATGGCCACTTTATGCTAATTTGAAAAGGCATGTTTTTAATCGCCTAACAAATAATTCGTTTTTGTCAAACGAAATAAATCAAAAATAGCACCAACAGTTATGACTTGCACACAAAAAACGCACTCTATGTAATTCAACCGGGCATCAGTTTTCTGGTCTAAGCAAAACTGTTTGAATTGCATGCATTCGTATAACAAAGTAAGTATGTCAATCTATTTAATCGATTACAAACATAACTTATTCTAAAAAGAACATCATTTATTCTAAAGTGACCTACAGGAGTAGGACAGCTATCCTCTATAATTTTTACTACTGAACAGTTTCGTGTGCTAATCAGTACTTTTGATGTGCTATTAGTATTTTTGTTTTAAAAAAATAAGTCTGTTATATGAACTAAATTTTAGTTGTGAATAGATTTAAAAAGATAGCTGGTTTTCGTATACTTTTTAAGTTTTTTAGAGAACATGTTTTGATGAGCAGATAGTTTAATTGTAGAACAGTCATATGTTTCTGATGTGCAATAAATTTATTAGAGGAGATTGTTATGTTTGTGTAATATTTTAACAGAGGTGCAACTAGAAATATCCCATTGTAAAATATACATTGGCCTGCAAAAATAAGTATCACACTTTTAAATATTTTTTTTCTTATCTATAGAAGTAAGAGATTTAAAATAAAAAACGTTTTATAGCAATTTTTATCAGCTTTCTTTGAAACTATAGTAAATTATACATTAATACAATTTTTAAGTCTTGTGTGTCTTGTTTACCTTGTGTACTTAAAAAGTTATTGCAATTTTTAAAGTGTGATACATATTTTTGCAGACCAGTGTAGTTCACATTTGTTAAATATTATGCATGTAAATTACAACAGGATAGAAGATAATATATGAAACGTGTAGCCGTATTGTGTAAGACTATAAGTAACAAAGATAATTTCGTATTGTGCAAAAAAAGAAATCGAGGATCCTCTAAGATTTATTTTCATCCGTCAGGTTACAAGCCATACTAGCAGATCAACCCGCATTGAGCCAGTGGTGGGTTATTATGACCCGATATCCCCCTGTACTTTTGTCCATGTGGGAACGCCTGTGCCCAGCATTTGGAAGTTAGAAGCCTGAAGATGGCTAGCAACCAATTCTCTTAAAAAAAATACAAAATACACACATCAAAAGTGTCTACGGGTCAAATAAATTTTTAGCAAGTTATAATTTTTTTTTCTAATAATATTTACCTAATCTGGTTTTCCAGACTGGCTTCTTGCAAATTTTTTCACTACCAGTGCAGAAATTTTACTGCTTTTGTAAAATTGCCTTTACGCTCTTATATAGGAATTCAGATTGACAGTTGATTTTCCATGTAAAAAAATAATGTTTTATTCATATCGTGAAATTCACTAAAAAGAATCAATAACGATCCAACAAAATTGAAATATTAATTCTATAACGCAACGATACTTTAAAATGTAAGTAGGTACTTAATCCCTAGTCATTTTTGATATGTGTAGTTTCCTAATTATTTGATTGTTATACTTTAACTGGCCAAAAACATCGATTTGCTCCTAAAGATACACTTGGCACGAATTAACTTAAATAAAATTTGTTTTTACCTGTAAGAATACTACACACCCACCCCCCTATTTAATTGACTAAAGACATACATCCAACAGCATAGAGCGGCGATGAGCTCACCACCTGTCACGCTGAGCACATGTGCAATCGTAATTTAGAGAAATGTAGACTATATAATATAATATATAATAATATAATATATTTATTTGGAAACAAAAACGAAGTAAGAACATTAATTTACCGTAAGTGCGATAATTGCTGCAGTAGTCATAAACTGAGTTGCATTCCATAACGCCCAAACCTCCAGTAGTTTGAGGCGACAGTGTTCCAGGCAGTTGCCTGCTTCTGCGGCCCTTGTTGCCTGGTCTCACTAACCCTCATAATAGTCGTGAATATTTGGTCACTTACTAACCCGTTAGGGATATTAGTCGTGATCTATGTATGTATGTTTTTACCTTACTGAAAGTGACTCATGCACTTTACCAGTTCAGTACTGAACTGAAATATAAAAATTACAATCACTAAAATATTTTTTTTACAATAAATATTGCATAATTCTAGCACACCAGAATTTTGGCCGAATTAACTACATCAATTATTGTGTGTAGTAAACTCGGCCACACGCCCAGCAACATTGCCCGAAAAGACTATAGTCTATATTTTAAAAGGGGAAATTCGGGCAAGGTTCAGTATTTTTGTGGCCGATTTGCCGCCTAAGCCGCCGATCTAGGTCACCCTGTTACTCGCTATCAGTAATTTATAGAACAGATTTATGGAAATTTGTTGTGATAACATCGCAATTAAAGCTTTATCGCTATCGATGCAGCTTGGGACACGTTCAATGTTAACTCGAAATCCTAGATGTAAAATAATGTAACTACTTACGGGTATTATTGTCTGTTGATAGATATATGTAAAACATCTTACTGATGATTTTTACCTTATTAATAAATAAATAATAAATAAATATAAATAGTCAAATATGATATAAAACGAACTCATTACATTTATTCCTCAATTAACCTTAATTAACCAGATGCAGTTGTTAAGATTTCAAATACATGTAATAATGAAGTTAAAATGTAGTTAGTAATTCATTTCATTGTTGCAACGCCCTTGCAGGGCCATGTTTGAGACTAATATTTTTTGTAAGATCTATGTAAAACATGAGTGAGGCAATAAATATGACTACGGTATATTTAGTATAGGAACACTATTGCATTGTTTAATTACGACAGATTAAATAAGATGGTGGTAGCTAGGCAGGCGGACTTAGAACAAATCTTAAATACAGCCTGTTAACTATCTCTCACTGTTGGGCAAAGATCTGGGACCTTACCATCAACTTTTATTTTTCTCTTAAATAATGGCTTCGTGCGATCAGCACATTTAGCCAGTGTCAAGTTTTTAATAGTAATTATTATTTTCTTTACATTAAGTGGATGATAATGAGTGATAGTGAACGTTTAATGGTAAATGATTTTCCCCCAAACTCCTCGAGACTCAATAAAGCTGTGGGACTTTATTGAGGTCTCACACGGACTTCTTGAGAGAATTTGAAAAGTGACGTTGCACTATTTTGTTTTATTTGCCAACACTCATGCACGTTCACGAACACTTAACAGTAAATAATCCACCATTATTTCACATTAATATTTGACAAAACACAAAATAGAGAAAATAAAACAAAAGTGCAGACTTGACGCTTCACTTTCCCGCCAAGAATCATCAACTTTTAGGCTCGTATCCTAAAATCAAACTCAAATCCATGCTTAAATACAGTTAGAAACGGATGTCGATATAAGCGATAGCACCATACCTTTCTAACTGACTCAAGCAGAAATTTGAGTTTGGTTTGGTTTAAGATACGAGCCTAAGGGTGGATTAGACCAAACTGGAATAAGACTTACTCCGAGATTAGTCTATACAAATACGGCGTTTAATCTAGGTATAAGATCTTATTCCAGTTGAGTCGAATCCACCCTAAGAGTAGTATTACTTTAATCTTACTATGCAAATTCCCATACAATACGATTTTTGCATAGTAAGAAACCTACAAAAACACACTTGACTTTGTACCGTGTTCTCATAGACTTACAGACTAGTTTAGTATGAACAAGTTTGATTATTTCGGTTCTGTGGTACATCTTATGCATTGTGATCGCAAAATATCGCATAGTCTATGCTCGATTCTGTCAAATTTGACGTTGACAGTTGCGCCAATTTTTTTTGTCAAAAAATTTCCAAGACTGAGGGTTAGTAAAACTGCTCTATTAGGTGACAGTCTGTAGAGCTTCTGATGACGATGACTGATGACATAATCACCGCGCTTGCCAATTGAAATGTTGGTTGACGATCACAAACTCGGGCTATGCATCGAAAAATATGATACACGCCCGACCTGATAATTGAACCCCTCCGAATATCGGAAAGAGTTCTACCACCATCCGATCTTAATCGAACTCCCGGCCCAGGGGTCGGTCTGAAAACCGTGTGGTTAAACTAAAGGCACATAACAGATAAGTTAACAAAAACAATCAGCCAAAATATTTGTGTGACATAATAATTATTTGAATAACTTTTTCGTATTGGTTAGTAAAAAACATGTCATCGATACTTTAATGACAACATTTTATAAATACCTACTACATACGTTTGTATGATATTATTCATTCAATAATATCATATCAAATCAAATGATCTTACTATTTTCGCGTTTGCTTACGACTATTTTCCTCAAAGAGTTAGTCAGAGACCGCACTAGTAGTGCACTGCCACTGTCCAAGTATAACCGAACAACAACTGCACACGTGCTCAGCGTGATAGGTGGTGAGCCCATCGCCTTTTTAATAGGTTCACTGTCCAAGAAATATAACAATAGGTTAATCAATTGTTATGGCCCATGTGGTCTGCGGAACTGCGAACAGCGGGCCAAGCATGCCCAACACGAGATATGTCGCGGACGATATTCTCTCTTCCTTCGATGGCGGGAACGACAAACTATCTCGGTTATAGTTGTCAAAACTTGATAAAATTTGTTACATGTTAGGGTTTGTAGACAAAAATACCACAGCTACAAGCAAAAACTACTATTATGTCTAATTTTGACATATCGTGTATATATCGCAGTCATATGATAAAAACAGAGATTTGGTCAATTCCATAAGTGATTTGATCAAATCACGAGGATTTTAAAATAACAACACGATTTATCATTTCCCTAAACAAATCTAGGGATTTGAACACCAATAGAACATAAATTGCCCTACTCCTGAGGTCACGTGATAGGTTAGAAATTTAAGACAATCTCGAAGCGCAGCGTAGCGATTGTCTTGAATTTCGAGGTTATTTTTTTATTATACAACAGAAATACTAGCTGCCCTACTCCTGTAGGTCACATGTTTTTGGTCATTTCACGGAACCATTTCTGGTATTTGTTCAAATCCCTAGATTTGTTTAGGGAAATGATAAAATCGTGCTGTTATTTTAACATCGTCGTTATTTGATCAAATCACTTAAGGAATTGAGCAAATCTCTGTTGTTGTCATATCCCTGCGACATACTCGTATAGACATAACACGAGAAAAGGGGTCGAGATAATTTTCTTGTGTACGCATGCTAGGCCCGCCGGTTAAGCTGTTGGATGTATGAGCAGTCTTCAGTGCGTTAGTCGGGTCTTACGACAGCTAAGAGTAGAGATGGGTTGATAGTACTCTTTTAATAATGAGCCGCCGCGGTCACACAGGTCATTTTACCGAGGATCCTCGCGGTTTTACCCGCGTGGTACCGGGATATCAGGATAAAATATAGCCTATGTCACTTGGGAAGAATGTAGCTTTCTAATGGTAAAATAATTTTCTAAATCGGTCCAGTAGTTTCGCAGCCTATTCAATTCAAACTAAGAAATCTCTCCTTTTTATAATATTAGTATAGACATACCTACATACATATAATCACGACTATTATCCCCGAAGGGTTAGTCAGAGACTAGGCAAAGAGGACCGCAAAAGTATTCCACTGCCATAGTCCACTTTTCACCAAATGGCGACTGCACATGTGCATAGTGCAGACTGTGATTAGCGTGACAAGTGGTGAGCCCATCGCCGCTCTATGCTGTTGGATGTATGTGCAGTCTTTAGTAAGTTAGTCGCCTTTTACGACACCTTATTTTTATTCTTTCACCGCTACGCAAAACAAACGACTTTGCGACAGGCCTTATTTACGAAGGTCGTCTTCAGTGAGCTAGCTTAATTATCTCATAAAAACTGTTTCATTGCTATAAAACCTTCGTGCCAAGTGTAACGAAAACCGCAAATTAATGTCAACTTGTTTATGTTTTTATTATTATTAAAGATATAATGTGAAATGTTTATTTGTTTGATCGTGCAGCGTATATAGTCTGAATATATAAAATTTACGCTACCTAAATGATATCTAAGATATAAAATTATTAATGATAATATACTTATATTGTCCCACAGCTCGGTCTTCTTCATTGAATATTTTCATTTCAAACACAAAAAAACCAAACCAAAAAATAAATAAGCCAAATAGTCGTTCTAAAGTGATGGGCGAACACAATATGTATGTTCGTTCAAGAATATTCTTGGCAATTGGTTTTTATTAAAGATTGTGAGAATGGAAGGTATCTCATTACAAGGCTCCCGCCACATAGTTAGGACTTTCGAACCGATGGCATAGCGACATTCATAAGAGCTCAATTATTGTGGCCTAAATTCAATAAAAGATATTGAAATTGAAATTTCTTTTAAATCTATTTTTTAGACTGTATGAATCGAAAATGTTGCGATAGTTTGCGAAATGCAAAATTGGACTAACTTTAATTTCTATCATGACGGGTCAGGATTACACTTTGAAACCCTGAAGTGTCATTTTCTTTATCGGTTCGCGATATTTGAAACGTTTACCTCACAGATATAGATTGAAATAGAAGCGGCATGTTAGCTCAGTATGAAAACCAAGCGTGATACTTTTTTCGGTGGGGTGCCGCGCGATCGCAATAACTGACATAAGTCTGTATATTGATGTTAGTCTTTATATTGATATTTAAAATTAGAACAATTCTGCTTTGAAGTTTCAGACCTAGTAATTTGATTAGAACAATGTTTTTATTCTGCGAAATGAACAAAATCATCACGCGCTTGGTTTAAAAATTAAAATTGACTTTTTTAAGATGAGGGTGACCTGC
Organism: Scoparia ambigualis; assembly: GCA_963921215.1. Taxonomy (NCBI): domain Eukaryota; kingdom Metazoa; phylum Arthropoda; class Insecta; order Lepidoptera; family Crambidae; genus Scoparia; species Scoparia ambigualis. The sequence goes on from OY992504.1 coordinate 19,966,060, forward strand.
GGAATATAAAATACAAATAATTACATACATACAAATATTTTCATGTAAGAATTATTGTTTCATGCGTAAAATTAAGAAAGTTGACGAAAAAAAAATTTAAGGAGTCATTAGATTCACGTATTGTTTGTTATTGTTTAAAGAATTTGTTTCAAATTTCAACAAGGCCACGACCTTGTGCAATGACCAGGCTAACTTACGTAAGTTCTTTTAATGTATTTAACTAATTCAGCGCATAGTACAAGTAACTTAAAAATAAGTAAATTTTCACAATTTCGTGCAGGATCCCCTTAACAAAATTACTTTCCTACCGATGTATGAAACTACTTACTACTTACTGCGCAAGTAAAATTAAAAAAAATCTACTTGGTGCTGACAACGGCTAAATGAAACGCGGTCGAAATATGGGTTTTTACCATTCTTTTGATACTATTTTGGCACACAAAGTACGTACACATGCCGCTTCTATAGATCTATTTCTGTGGTTTACCTTCTCAAAGACCTACTGACATAGCAAGAGCGAATAAAATGTATACCTATGAACCATGAGCTGTGTGGGTTAAAGAATATTACTGACCCAACTCTTCCTTTCACTATTCACATATCACTGAGCACACGTGAAGTTGTTATTTGGTGAAACGTGGACTATGGCAGTGGACTGCTTTCTGTGCATCTCATTGCCTAGTCTCTTGACCCTTTGGGGATAATAATAGTGAATCTAATTATGCACTAATAAGATGCCACCATAATTCGAACCTTAATCAATTATAATAGGATGGAAAACCAATAAGAAATAGATTAATGTTTTACATTTTAGCGTTTTATTAACGCTTAAATACCTATACTTAAGTAAAATTTTATACACTGAAAAAAGAAGACAACCTCAGGCGGGAATCGAACCATGCACCTTCAGCATCAAGCACTGACAAATTTCGACGGTTGAAAGCCAGACCTCGGTAGCTAAGTGGTTAAGGCAGCCGCCCGGAATGCGGAAGGTGAGTGGTTCGATTCCCGCCTGATGTTGTCGTCTTTTTTCAGTGTTTAAAATTTTACAATAAGAAATATTTAATGCTATACCAGTTAAAGGGTTAAATCAGATGCGTTCCGATGTACGAAATGAGCTTACGAAATTTTAGAGTCTTGCAGTGCGGTATTGAGGATTGGATTTGACCTAGCTATTCATTTCCAAATGTTTCAATGTGAGGTCATGCTGTCGTCAGGGGTTAAGGACCCACTATCTGTTCAGGACACTGCAGTGTTGTGTTTTAGTCGGTGTGACTCACGCTTTGGTTTGCATCTGACGTGCTGATATTGCCGAATTGATATGGGCGAATGTTCCGAGAACTGTAAATCGAGCTGCGGGTCCCATTGTACTTTAGAATGACAACATGTTTCGAGTTTCCTCTTTCCTACTAAGCTGAATGGATAATAAACAATGTCCAGCGGCTTTCTTCAATCTGCATGCTGCGAGTGGAATACTACTACTACTTTGGCTTGTTATGTATTCTGTGCTTCGGCCATATTGCATTTTACATGAGACAATATATTTATGATATTATGATAATCTGTGTGAGACAAGAAAGTAAAGGAAATAGACTTATATGCCAATTTTTTATTTTTATGTAAGTATTGCAAAAATAAAAAGGAATCATTCGAAAAATCGTCATTACTTTAAAAAAAATACCTGTAAACATGGTTGTGCGCTCTAAATCGCTTGACCTTTTTAAAACGAGATAACAAGAAAACATATAGCAAATGGAATACTTGGTTCGGTGTCGCATCTACAACTACAACAGGCCGATAAACACAGACGGCCACCGGCTTTCACTGGTTCATAAACAGTGCGCGGTAGGTCAGTTCCCTAAGCTAAGGTCCCCGACCTCGGTTCTAATTCCTGTTCAGATAAACTCCGTACAGTTACGCGCGAGTATGTCAAATGGCATAATTATGGTGGCTGTGGCCGCGCCACGGTCACATTTCTTGCACCTGATACTTGCGATCGGGCGGCTCTTGTTGCTTGCTTTTCCATAACGATTTGGTGATGATGAACAGCATTGGTAAGCTTTAATCTTTTAGACACGATAAAAAATTTTAAAAGGCAAGAGGTCTCCGGCGGTCTGGAATCGGTTTTTCTATTGTGTCTGGTTGTGAGGCAGTTGAAAGGTTCATGGCGTATGGGTCTTTCAAAATAATAGTGAAAATTTACAGTCCAAATGTTGTGTTTTTAACCAAACGGGAATTATAAAGAATTTCTTGTTTTTTTTTAAATCAACGGCCAATACGCGTCAGGTGCACCATCGCCGGGACAATTTCCGCGATAGTGGCTGTTACTAATTGTTATGGGACCAGATGATCCACCGGCCGACACCCACGACGCTCGATGCTAGGGGAAACTCTATTATACTACAAACTTTCCTTTAGTACTTAAAGAGAAACTGCACTACTTTTTATAGGTATTGTTTTCTAAAGTTTACGCGATCACCCTAAATGAAATAAAACACTTCATACGAATCTTTTTTATTAACCCCTCAGCCCCCAAGCGGCCGCATGAGACCGTACCTACAAAAACACACTTGACTTTGTACCGTGTCCTCATAGACTTACAGACTACTTTAGTATGAACAAGTTTGATTATTTCGGTTCTGTGGGACATTTTATGCATCGTCATTGCAAAATATCGCATAGTCTATGCTCGATTCTGTCGAATTTGACGTTGACAGTTGCGCCAATTTTTGTGTCAGAAAATTTCCACGAGTGAGTGGAACATACTGACTGAAATTATTGTACTACATATGTTACTACGAAATAGTAACATAGAGCATTATGTTACGTACTATGGAATAGTATTATAGGAATAGTAATAATGATGTCGTAGTGGTCGCTGGAAGACTGGGATGTTTGTCGACACGAAATTATTTGTAAGATACCAATTTATCGGATGCATTCCGTTTCACGGGATGAGCATAATTAGAGCATTTTACAGTATGGTGTTCAGGTTTGGATTAACCTGATACCTATAAATTGTAGCGTTCCTTGATTTTAATGATAGAGGCCTTTGCCTTGCAGTAGGACCTTATACAGGGTTTTTTTTTATCTGTGTACATAATTTTTTAATTATAGAGTTAGAGCTTAGAGAATCAAGAGCTCAATTTAATTAATTTTTTTAAAGTGAAAAATAAAGAAACTAAAATTTATTAAACATATCCACAAAAACCGATAATCATGGTCAATCTACCAGGACCGCGCAATTGAACTCTGACACATTACGATACCACAGGATACCTAGGTTAAGGTCTGTTTAAACCTGAGCGGTATTCGCTACCGCTGTGGGTAGCGGCAGCACAAGTACCGCGTAGGTCGTTCTAGCCGCGGAACTTTATACTAAATACCTGAGCAAAACCCGCGCGGTAACCGCGCGGGTTATACCTTTACCCACAGCGGCAGCGAATACCGCTCAGGTTTGAACAGGCCTTTAGGTTACCTTTACGTTACACGTGACCTTTCGTTCGCCCGGTATCCACGAGTTATTTTTTATTGTGCCGGACAAATTAAATAAATAATAAATAATAAATGAATTTAAAAAAACAAAATTATGTTTATTAAAGTTACTGAAACACATAAAAAAATTGTGCTCATATAAAAAAAATCCTATACAGGCTGGTTTACTTTACTTATTTACGTCTACTGACTTCTGGTCGCTATTCCAGCAAAGTAAGTAAGTAAACACGTCTACCGATGGCTAAGTGTCACCGACGGTAATACTCCATCACGGGTAGACATAACAACACAGCGCAGACATAACAACTCGGTTTCTTGCCATAAAGACGTCTCGGAGCAACAAGGCTGGACAGGTTAAGTGATACAATTAATAAGATTAGCTGCTCTTGCGCCGGTAACTTTCTCGGCTACCGCTTTATTAAATGAAAAGGGGATAGGGCTAAATTGATATTACTTGTTATGTATAGTAGTGTAAGCGATCAACGGGTGATCTTCTAGCATACTTTACTCACGCATGGGATGAAGCGATGGACAAGCATGGCGAATCTCTGGCAGTTAGTCTTGATGTCGCCAAAGCTTTCGATAGAGTATGGCATCGCTCCCTTCTTTCCAAGTTGCCAGCCTTCGGTGTGCCGCCACGTTTGTGCGCCTGGGTTGCAGACTTTTTAGAAGAGCGGAGGATTCGTGTCCTTTGTGAGGGTAGTTCCTCCGAGTTCTATAAAGTCAATGCCGGAGTGCCGCAGGGTTCTGTGTTCTCACCTACTCTATTTCTTCTGCATATCAATGACATGTTGTCCTTGGGCAATATTCATTGTTATGCGGATGACAGTACGGTGCATGAGCGGTACATAGGACATCCTGCGGCAAAGCAAGCTGATATCGTGGTGAAAAGGCAAGAACTGGTTGCCAAACTGAACCTGACTCTCGATCGTGTCTCCAAGTGGGGATCTGAAAACCTGATGTTTGTTATGTTTTGAACCTGAGTTTAATGCTAGAAAAACCCAGGTTTGTGCATTCTCGTCCAAGATAACTCCCTTCCTTACTCCTCCTTCTCTTCAGAACTATCCTTTACCCATTTCAGTGGACCTCAGCATTCTTGGCATGGACATCGGCCAGGATCTGAATCCAAAATGCTACATCGAGAGTGTTATTTTAACTGCCTTTCGTAAGTTGGGTATTCTCAATAAGGTGAGGCGGTTTTTCACTCCCGAGCAGCACTGTTTGCTGTACAAGACTCAGGTGCGATCGAGTATGGAGTATTGTACCCATCTATGGGATGGCTCCGCTAAATATCTCCTCGATGCACTTGATAGACTGCAAAGGCGAGCGGTACGCATTATTGGAGATGCTGAGGTTACAGCCTCTCTTGAGGAGCTCCAGCTGCGTAGAGACATTGCTTCTCTCAGTGTCTTCTACCGAAATTACTACGGAGAGTGTTCTAAAGAACTTTTGGATCTAATCCCGATCTCTCCTTTCCTGTCCCGGACTACACGTGCTGGTCTTAGGAACCACCATCATACTGTGCAGAATATCAGCACTCGTACCAAAAAATTTGGCAAGTCGTTCCTCTGTAAGACCATTCGGCTTTGGAGTTCTCTGCCGGCGGATGTGTTTCCCAGCTCCTATAATCCCGGGTCTTTTAAACGGGGCGTAAAACGGCATTTATACAGGCCGTCATGAATGGGTGCGCTTGAGCGCTCTCATTATTTTGGAGTACATTGGCTGCTTACCATCAGGCAGGATGTAGTCACTATGACGTGTAATATTAAAAAAAATGTAGACTAGAGAATATTGAACAAGGAGTAAGGTATGGAAATTACATTTCATCTCACCGCCGCCCGCCCGCCGTGGAAGGAGTGGGACTTTTGAGGAACGGAGTAGGACTTTTGAGGAAGGAGTAGGACTTTTGAGGAAGTAGTAGGACTTTTGAGGAAAGGGTAGGACTTTTTAGGAAGGAGTAGGACTTCTGAGGAAGGAGTAGTACTTTTGAGGAAGGAGTAGGACTTTTTAGGAAGGAGTTGAACTTTTGAGGAAGAAGTAGGAGGACTTTCGAGGAAGGAGTAGGACTTTTGAGGAATAAGTAGGACTTGTGAGGAAGGCGTATGACTTTTGAGAAAGGAGTAGGACTTTTTAGGTTGGAGTAGGACTTTTGAGGACGCCGTAGGAATTGTGGGGAGGTAAGGCGGGAGAGATGGGCCTCCGGCACTCTCACTCTAATTATGTTGCAACGTTGTAATGTTTTTGTCTTTCCTTTGTATTAACCGTATAAAGGTAAGTACATAGTTTGGTTGGTACAGGCTCAGAATGGGGCGATTCCATTATGTGCATGATATAAATTCATTTTAGAAAAGTGGGTATTTTGATTAAAAAATGATGTTATGTGAACCTTCAATCAAATGAATTCATTACTACCCTTTAAAACACGGTCTTAATTTATTAAGTATCAGAAAATTGCATTCGAAGTAAGACCACGTAAGACGTAAAGCGAGTTCAACATATTACAAAAAATTTAAATAATTTATTTATCGTGGATTGCGAAACGAATTAATTATGTCTAATTTGGAGCATAGTATTAATGGTATGTAAAATACATTGGACAGTTTACATTTGTACAATATATAGGGTGTACAAAAAAAATACACACAGTATTATTTTTGATGTTTTTGTATACTTCTGCAATGTATGTAACAATTCCCTACTTTTGATTTTACTTTTAAACTAACCAGCAGTTACCCTATTATACACTAGTAAAAGATATGAGAAACTCATTGCAGAAATATACAAAAACATAAAAAACAATACTGTGTTTATTTTTCTTTGTACACCCTATATATAAGGCGACTTTTAGAAACCGCAAGAAACTTCAAGGGCTGGTCAGATCAAGTGTTTTAGACATGACAATAATGACAAAAAAGCTTTTTTTATTTTTCGTTAAATAATTCATTTTATGAAAATTAATTTGAATCTATGAGTATCTAATTTATTTTAAAGCAAAAACGAAATATAAAATGAAAGAATTAACTATTAAATAACGATTATTAACAACCCGCGGGCAGCAGCCGGCCGTTGACCCGCACGCCCGTCTGTTGACCCGTCCGCGTCAGCTGGGCGATAAGAACCTGCGTTAGTCTGCAATCTTTTTTGTCATTTTTGTCATGTTTAAAACACTTGACCTGACCAGCCCTTGAAGTTTCTTGTAGTTTCTAGCAGTCACCTTATATATTGTACAAATGTAAACTCTGTAATAGTGCAATATATTTAAATTACCACTATGCTCCATCTTAGACATAAATAATTCGTTTCGCGATCCACGATAAATAAATCATTTTAAATATTTGTACCATTTTGAACTCGCTTTACGTCTTAATTCGAATGCAATTTTCTGCTACTTAATAAATTAATACCTAAGTTTATGAACCATCCTTACCGCGAAATAAACCGAGTTTATTGGAAGAAAATTGAGTCAGAGATCTCTGGCATAGAAAAAACGTTGACTGGGTCTAAGAACGATGTATGAATCGGTGGAGCAATAGGGCAGTTAGGTAATTAAAATTTGTAATACCTGTGACCCACATCATAACTAAAATAGTGTTATAAGCACTTAAAATACGTGTCACTTATTATTACACAATGGAAGCAACTTTAACAAAAAAAATACATTTAGACGATCCAACGTAAATCTACAAATAAACTAAAATTAATTTCCTCAGTTAAAATGTTGATCTTTTTCCACACAGGTAAACATAACTAACCGAGGCGCTGAGACGGAGTAAAATGATTCTTATATATAAGTGTAATAAGTACATGCGTGATGTTTCAATCAGTTATGGTGTATTAGCCCATGATAAATATACCATTAACATTCCGGAGGATAGTTTATACTGTTTATAGGCCGAAGGCTGCTATCGGTCGACTAATTTATATTAAGGGATTTGAGTTTCGTTCGTTTTAGAGTAGATGACGTACGACGTCCAAAATATATGAGTATTTTAGAGATCATATTAAAACGTCCATGTATTAAAACTTTATAGACGGAGATGTGCCCGTAGGGTGGGCAAAGGACAATGTTCTGCGCCCATACATTGTTAGCCTAAGAACCAACAATTATGAAATATTCTTTTCTAGGTTCGAAATTGCAAGTAAATAACAGTAAAAACAAATATTTTTGACTGACACTCCCGAGAGCCTAAATATCAGGAAAACTTGAGGTTATGTTTAATTACAGAATTTGAGAAGTGATGTTGCACTCTTTCGTTTTATTTGCCAACACTCATGCACGTTCACTAACAAATAAATAATCCATCATTATTTCACATTAATATTCGACGGAACACAAATTAAAGAAAATAAAATAAAACAGCAGACATGACGTTTCACATTCCCGCCAAGAAGTCTAGAACGTCAACTTTTTTTTTCTTGACTATGGATACTAGTCCTTCAGTCGTATTATTAGAGTTCATTGATCGACTTAAGTCGACTAACGTTTACAGTTTGGAATAAAATGCGATGTATCGTATTCTAATGATGCTTGGAGTATTTGGCACTAAGTATATCGAGTCAGCCATGCATGCATAATATTATTAGGTTTGATATTTTGGTCACAAACCTTTAATTCACTGGCTGAATGCACTGAACTCTCAATACCCAACCCATAATATAAAAATGATACTCAATATTAATGTCTAAAAAGTTCTTTTTATTATTGGTTACTTAACTAAAAGTGTCCGCGAATATCTAAATACTGTTATCTGTCGTAAAAAATAAGCTAAGAATAATCATGTATGTCATGTTTGTGTTGGTTCTTAGGCTAAATTCAACAATGTCCTTTAATTTGAAGGTTGAATGAGAAAGATTTTGGGAGAATATTCCAACGTCTATAGAAGAGATAGAAGAGATTTGTTTGAAGGCCGCTCAGGGGACGAAACATATGGAAAGATTTAGAGGAGACCTTTGTTCGGCAGTGCGACGATTTATGGTTAGTTAGTGAACAAAATAAGATTGAACAGACCTCTATTTTTTACTTAACATTATGCAGAAGAGTTACGAGTCCCGTGTTCCGGTATTGTCCGGTTATTATTTCGAAAGTTATCTGAAAATGAGCTTACCGAAATAGTTGGAATGAAACTCAGTCTCATTCACGAAAACAGACAAAAAATACTACTTTTAACTGCCGACGTAGTTTGTAACTTATTTCTGTTTGTTACTTGTTTGACAAAGCCGCTCTCAGCGTGTGTCTAATATCTTGTTAATCACTCCAATGGATAATTAATTTCATATTTTCAATGAAATTGAAATGCATTCTGTATCTACTATAATAGCCGATAGAATCCATATAAAGTATCACTCGTTATAATGATTTACCGAAGAGGGTAATGGCTTCTTTTGAAGATGTTGTAAATGGTATTTGTAGTACTCATAACTGTCCCAACCTTAATGTGCCGGTTGTAAAATATTGTATATACTTATCTTTAGTGTGTCGAATGTTGATTTATTAACAGAACAGTTAGAAAAATAATTATAAAAGAGAGTAAAACGAAACTGGGTTTAGGAAAACCTTTAGATTGTCAGGGAGTTGTTACTGGTGACATAGGTTTTGGTTTTTTATTTTGTTTTTAGGAATTGTTCGTAAGTCCGTTACTTAAACAGTTACAGTAGGTAACAATATAATAAGTTGCTATAAAAGATAACGAAATTCGTTATCTTTGAGTTTATTTGAGCGTTTTTTAACGCAAATAATTAAATATTACGAAGTTGCTATAAATTTTACTCTATACCATCTTTGATTAATTTAACGTACACTTAAGTGAAGGTGCATTTTTTGTTTGAGTTATTGGCTTGGTGCGGTAAGCACATTTCGCCAGTGTCAAGTAAAAGAGATATAAAGTAAGTAATATAAAAGTTTGAGTATAAAAGATATTCCTCCAAACCCCTTGAGATTCAGCAAAAATGTGGGACTTTACTGATACCTCTTAACGGATCATAATCCACCATTATTTCACAATAATATTAGACAAAACACCAAAGGAGGACCGGCAATTTAGCCTATATGACCAATAACATTAAGCGATATGTCGTTAGAAAGGGTTTTTTTATTCTACAACTTTTAATACGGCGGCAAGTCTCGAATCGCTGTGGGAAAAAAAAGCTAGGGTTAACACGTTTACTGCGTTACGAGATCTAATAGTTCTCGTACGAATGTTCGATTCAGTGCGGAAGTGCAATTGTAAGTCTATCCCGCTTGTGCTAATGAATGTTCGTTAAGTTATTTTTAAGTATGAGTGAGATGATTTAGCCTACCATGCATAGGTATCGTAAATGTTGTATTTTTGTCAATAAAAACGTACGAGATCTTATAGGTCTCGTAGCGACCAGATAGTAAAAAAATTACTTTAGTGCGACACGAGACTCTTTAATCTCGTAAATATTTCGTACGAAGCCTGTTTACACACTAGCTAGTGTTGTGTCAACTTTTAAAGAGTGCAACTGTTTTTCTTTGCTATCATGATTCATGGATAAAAACAACCGGAAAAGGTCACGTACAATTTTAGAACTATCATTCTCCAATAATAATTGTGATGATAATGATGTGACGAATAAATATGATCATTCTCCAAAATCACAATCGCTTTATCGAAAAGTGCTTCAACGTGTTCCAAATGCCACATGTGAAAATATTTCTACTAGCCCAAGTTCTGGATTCACTTATCAAGAACTTACTAATGTAAATTAGGTTCAATTCAAATTCACTTCCTTGGAATTACTCACATCTTTGTTTCGCTGGTCAAAGTATCCCACTTACCTAGTACCAGCAGCAATATTTACTAAGATACAGCAGAATTATTGCGAGTTCGTACAGATAAATATAGCACATTAAAATTTATTCATTCTAGACAAAATGTTTTTTTTTCAATCCCATCACTATTGTTTTTATCGATATTTAGTCACATGTGCGCTACGTGATCTAAATAGTCTCGTAATTTTCCTACTTTCAGTGCATTACGAGATTCTAAAGGTCTCGTGTTTTATTTTTGTATTTTTGTTTCCATTTTTGTATTGACCTTCAGGCGAGTCCACATGTACAATGACATATCTACCATCTACCAATACATAAAAAAAAACTTAATTCGAGCTGTTTTCATTAAAATAAAAAGATTTTAAGGTAACAGTCCGTACGACATCTAAAGAATCTCGTCCCGTCATAATCAGACGACAACAACGAGTTCTTTTAGATCTCGTGACGCACCAGTAGCAGGTAGCATAAATCTAGCTACGCAGTCAACGTGTTAAATAAAACAGCGCGAGTTGAAACACAACGAATTACGGTTTGCGTGGATAAGCGACGGACTAAAGACTGCACATACTTCTAACAACACCGAGCGGCGATGGGCGCACCACCTGTCACACTGAGCACATGTGCAGTCGCTATTTAGTGAAAAGTGGACTATGGTAGAGGACTGCTTTTGCGGTCCTCATTGCCTAGTCACTTTTTTTATTGTGGACTGATTGCGCGTTTGTCCTCGATTTAGCCTGATGGAAAGTGATAATGAGGACGAAGATGAAGCACGCGCAGTCAGGAAATGCCTGTTTACTCTGGCCTTAAAGACGCCCAAGTTGTAGCGCTCAGGGAAAACAGACGCAGGGAGGTCATTCCACATCCTAGCTGTCCTAATAAGGAAACTAGCAGCAAATCGCTTCGTCCGGGCGGGTGGAATATCTACAACATAGGGATGAAAGCCCTCCCTCCGTCTAGTAGTCCGATGATGGAACGGGGAAGGAGGTATGAGGTTATGTATTTCCTGAGCACACTCTCCAAAATGTACCTCACTAACCCTTCGGGATTATAGTCTTAGTTATATGTACTTATGTATGTGGTAGTATTCTGTCACCGTTACGCGACACGGTTATTAGTATTCAAGCTTTAGTTTGGTACCTCGGTATAGCAAGGCACAAACCATTCAATCCTCCTGCCGCCAGATGAAGAAGCTTGAAATAGATAATTGTCTAAATTTTTTATGTGTTATATGCGGTCTACTTATAGTAATTATAATTAAGTCGTTTAAAATCAATTGTAATTCTGATAATAACCATTAAAGAGCAATAAAACGTTAATATGAAGTTTTATTTTATTTAGCCATAACTCCCACAGCGATTCGAGACTAGGTGCCGTAGTAAAAGTTGTAGAATAAAAAAAAACCTTTAGAACGACATATCGCTCAATGTTATTGCTTAATAGGCTGGGGTCCATACATTGTTGCCGGTTTTCCAACAAAACTCACTCACCCGCTGCAGCCAAAATATTTAATTAGCTTTACAAATAATTTATTTTATGTATATGACATTAATGGCTCATTGATTTAGAAATGTTTGCTGACCATTAGTTGAACATCACTAGCAATATAAGCTGACCGAACACATTTTTCTGCTCACTAAAATACAAATATTGTGCTTACATTTTAAATGATACCCATTTATGATTAGCTTCTTATGTGTTTTTGTATAAAATGAGACTTCGACGTGGCACTACTTAAACGCTGTAAGATATGGAATTCTTACGATCTCGACGCAATTTCGACACTGGACATTTTACGACATTGACATAAAACTATATCCATCGGAAATTTTATGAATACGTCAGCCAGGAGCGCTGCTGTTCAGTTTTTCATTTGACTAGACTTTAATAAATTTCATTAAATAACCAATTTCCATTTAATTTATATACTTATATAAATAAAACGGTGATCGCTTAAACTTTAGTAAACCTTAAGACACCGATTAGTTCTAGGTAATACCTACTACCGATTAATAAAGTTTATGACTATACTATCTTTCATTTGCAATTTTATTGTCCATAAACTAGTAAATGGCCAAGTATCTATCGACTCAAATGAGAAATCTTAATAGATATATGCACATTTTAAGAAAGTTTTAAATTTTGATTACCAAAGGTAATCATTAGGTTAATATCAACATTAATATCTATATTGAATTAAAATATTAGCATATGCAATAAGTACATCGTGGAGGGTCATGTTGCAAGTACTTAGTGCCTAACCGCCTCTATAGGCGAGTGTTTCTGTGAGTCTGATATCCGGAGATCCAGGGTTTAATTCCCACGTAAGTCAGGTAAGGTATGTTTCGGTGTTTTTATGTATAGCCCGGATTTGTGATCACAAAGTTTACATTTTTAAGTTTACATTTTGGCAAGCGTGGTGATTATGCCAACAGCCATCAATTTTGTAATGTAAATGATGGAGGCCTCTAATAGGCTTGTGTCCAAGAATAAATCGGGTGGATTGGCGTTTCTAATGATCAATTATGTTTTATAGAAACAAAATATCTAAAATATTCATTATAATTATTAATATTTAAAAAAAAAACGACAATAATACGCATTCAGTCTTATCCCCTCGTCTGTTGAAAGAGCTCTAGGAGCTCTCTGTCAAAAAACCCCTGTCTGTGAACAGAGCTCCTGGAGCTCGTTTACGTATCGACCGTTTCTTTTTACCGTAGAACGTCGTAAACTGTATCTTTCCTACTCTAACTTGCACAAAGTGTAGGGAAAAGAACAAGGATGGCTTGAAGTCGTATGCGAAGTCTCTAAAATCCACTAAAGTATAAACTTACTTAATTTTTTTGGTCTGGGCGTTCGGGTCACGTGACATAAGGCGTTTTTGTAAGGCTTGTAAGCTTGTCTTAGAGCATTAATGCTCTAAGAAGCTTGTAAATGAATGACGTCGTGTTTTTTTCATTGATTAATGTGAAATAGTGTTTATTAAGCAAATACAATCTAATTAAATGTGAAATAATGGTATATTATTTTATTTTTACGAATAAAATTTTTTTTTTTTTTTGAAAGGACAATGTTCTGCGCCCATACATTGTTAGCCTAAGAACCAACAATTATGAAATATTCTTTTCTAGGTTCGAAATTGCAAGTAAATAACAGTAAAAACAAATATTTTAACGGACACTCCCGAGAACCTAAATATCAGGAAAACTTGAGGTTATGTTTAATTACAGAATTTGAGAAGTGATGTTGCACTCTTTTGTTTTATTTGCCAACACTCATGCATGTTCACTAACAAATAAATAATCCATCATTATTTCATTAATATTCGACAAAACACAAATTAAAGAAAATAAAACAAAACTGCAGACATGACGTTTCACTTTCCCGCCAAGAAGTCTAGAACGTCTATTTTTTTTTCTTGACTATGGATACTAGTCCTTCAGTCGTGTTATTAGAGTTCATTGATCGACTTAAGTCTACTAACGTTTACAGTTTGGAATAAAATGCGATGTATCGTATTCTAATGATGCTTGGAGTATTTGGCACTAAGTATATCGAGTCAGCCATGCATGCATAATATTATTAGGTTTGTTTGTACATATTATAAATATTTTGGTCACAAACCTTTAATTCACTGGCTGAATGCACTGAACTCTAGATACCCAACCCATAATATAAAAATGATACTCAATATTAATGTCCAAAAAGTTCTTTTTATTATTGGTCACTTAACTAAAAGTGTCCGCGAATATCTAAATACTGTTATCTGTCGTAAAAAATAAGCTAAGAATAATCATGTATGTCATGTTTGTGTTGGTTCTTAGGCTAAATTCAACAATGTCCTTTAAATTTTAAAATAATATTGTTAATATTTTACAATGCAAAGCTGGATTAATCAATTTTTTTTTAATTACTTTTTTTTGTAATGATTTCAACGACATAATTTTTAAATACAGCTACATTATAAAACTAGAGATATCGTCATTTTAATCACACGTGGTACTATCTCGCGGGACCACCCAGAAGTGATGACACAGATAAGCCGATTCAGACAAAATGGCCGCCACATTTGACAGGTGACATTAAGCGGAAATCAGACGCCGTTACGCCAAATGTCATTTTATTGTTGTGACATTTCTATAGAACAAGCCTTGAACGAAACGGATGTTTGGCACGGCGGCGTAACGTCATTTACTCAACATGGCGGTCATGACGACGGTAGGTTTAGTCACCGAGAAAAAAAACTGCGATACGTCGACGGTGACTTTACTTACCAAGAATTCAAACCTCGTTCCGTCCACGGTAACTACAGTACCAAAATAAATAGGTCAAAGCACGTAGTACGTAGGTCCGTGAAAAAATTTGAGGTCGTTCTATGGTTGCTAATTCATCATACAAGTAACAGAAATCTATATATTGTCACCTTTGACTATATACATGTGTAGACGGAGCATCGCGGTACAAACGCTTATCAAAATACGCCCGGTTTTTGTATTGAATTTGAAGTGTGCGTGACAGCCGCGTATCTGACACTAGCGCGAATGGTTGCCAGCGAATGCCTTATTTCCGATAAAGTAGGGAAAAATATTTATGCACAATATAATTTTAAAATGATTCATAACATAAAATAACTTTTTAAATTAGGTATGTCTATCGTATATGTAGGTATAACGCATAAAAGAAGCTGGTGTGTTTAGAAAAAATGGATGATCGAAGGCGAGGGCGAGTACAATAAAATAATGCGCTAATGGAAGCCTGCGTGCGTGTGATATGTTTGTAATAGGCACGAAATAGAAGCAACAGGCAGGATGATTTACATTTAATACTTAATCAAAATTGATTTTTTAATTAGAAATTTAAATATTTTAAATTAAAATCAAAACAATTAATGGCGTTCTCTTTTGGATGTTAGGTACGTCATTTTTCATGTTCTCTAATTTCTTATTATGTTGAAACCTTATAGTTAAAAATTTCGACAACGACTTCTACCGGATCAGTTGGAAATCTGAAAATTAAAATGTTCGCTATGAGGTGAGATAATGTGATGACTGCTCATCAATATCCGTGTCCAATAGTTTACCTACATGAGACGAGAAATATTGACCTTTTAGGGGCACAAACATACACCCGCACTTTCTCAAACATCGTCATCATCATCATCAGCCTATAAACGTCCCACTGCTGGGCGCAGGCTTCCCACGTGGAGATAACACGTGGGAATATTGGGCCATAACCCACCACGCTGGCCCAATGCGTGTTGGTGGGTATTCTATGTCTATCATCTTATGACAACAAACGGGACCAACGGCTTAACGTGCCTTTCGAAGCACGGAGGAGCTCGAGATGTTTTAAATTTGGTCACCCATCCAGTGACCCGACATTGCGAAAGTTGCTTAGCGGGCAAGATCGCAAGCCAAACGTGCTAGCCGATGCGCCATCGAGCTCTGAAGCGTACATACTACCATCCCCTACATACATATACTTAAACACACACTTCTTACATAAATACTTAAGTGCATTCCATTTCAAACATAATAATTTTTTTATTCGTTTCGAAAATCGATACGATACCATACCACAATAACAATTTATAATAATAGTATTATAAAATATTACAGTAGGTATTATATTTTTTCTTGTTTTAGAACGGAACCTATAATCCAGCCAAATTCGATGACGAATGTTTGTAAACAGATTACTGTTATACCTAGTTGCAGTAGGATTTTACTTTTTCTTGAGAGACATTCACAAGATTGTATCTTTCTTTCAAAAAACGGTAAAAATCCTAGTGAAACTAGACATTTGCACAAATGATAGTAAAATTTTTACAAACATTCGGCATCGAATAGGAACCGTGACATTTATTTACGCTCTTATAAATCAGACATCAGTTTAAAAAAAGGAAAACTTTTAAAGTGTTCCAATAATAATTATATTTAATGTATTAACTTTATTTACAACAAGGCCATGTATAAATACTAACTTACAAGACTGAGTATTTTTTATCATACTTACTATATTTAAACCTCCTTTTATATTCTGCCACCAATAATGGGAATTCTACATTTTGATACCAGCAACACTACGCATACATGGCCGTTATTATTATTAAACTTTAAATTTTCATTAAAATTTATCGATACTTACAGATGGAACGTGACTTTTCTTTTCGAAAAGATTTTTCCTTTGTAGTTTCGACAGAATTTCACTGAGCAAACGGTCATTTTGCGAACAATTTCACCAAAACGCGAGAGGTAAACACTGCTTGACGGCACAATGACACTGACCGCCAGGATTGCGCGATAGGCCAATATTGGCCTATAAATTTTTCTACGTTTTTTTACGGCCAGGCTCTATCTAGACATGTATATAACATAAAGTTACTATACCTAGCTAGGTATAGTAACTTTATGGTATATAATCAAAGATTGTCACACAAAAATTCACAGAAAAAAATAATGAAATTGACGAAATTGACAGTTCGCTAAAACAGAATTTTTAAAAATGTCGAAATACTCTTCTACTCACCGTATTTCCTAAATAAGTGCACATCAAAACAATCGCAAACTAATTATCTTTAAAGATTGGTTAAGTTTGTTTACATTCGTAGACAGTGACATTGCAACAAAATTTTTTTTCTGACCAAGCGCCATAAACACGGCCACGTTCTTTGATACGGTTGTTGCCCACTGCACCTAGTTCGTAGTTCCGCAAGAGAGGTGGCTGTATGCAATGACCTTTTATAAATAGACTAGTCATACGTGAACAAATTGCATTTAAAAATTGGCGAAATTGTTTCTATGACGTAATACACGTCGAAAGCGAAAGTAAATAAATACAATCATGTCAAGCCTATTGTTAAAAAGAGATAAAAACTATTTATGATAGTCGACCAATTGGCAACAGCGCATTCCCCTTTGCACGGCTATCTCGACCGCCATTGTTTTCTCTCTTTCACTCTTACAGAAAACATAGTGCACGCTTCTCGCTCACGCATATCGAATTGGCAACAGCGCAAAAGTCATAACTAAATGAAAATTTTCTATTTTAAATTCATATTTACAATACTTACAAATGAAATTAAACACTTTTCTTGTCTCTTACTGTTGCAGTATAGTTTTTGCAATTTATGTATACACAGGAAGGCATTTTATCTAACAAACAACATAAAAAACTTTAAAAAGGTACAAACGTAATGACGTGACACTGACTGACGTGCGACTGAGTGAAGTCCAGGCAATTACCTTGATTTGTCCTTGCCACTACGGAGTCCAGGCAACGTATCTAAACATAAAATATCATTGGCTGTATGGATATTGATTTATCCGTTGAGCAATTGAACATATGGCATAGTGTACGAGAACCTTTAGTAAAAAAATTTAATTGTTGACTATTTTGACGGTTTGCGATTTTTTTTGCATAGGATTTTTTTTGTGCTAAAAATGTTGTTATTACTCTTCGTAATCATCCTTCTTCGTAATAATGTGCACATCAAAAAATGGGTTACACGCATAATGACAACTGTACACAAATTTACCTATACGCATAATGACACACACGCAATATGACACACACGCACAAATGGTTTTAGCTATCGAACATGGTATGATTCTTTATAGTTTCAAACAGTGACTTTCAAGTAATAATAACTTCTAAATATCGATATATTTTTACTTATTTTTTTGTCTTAAAATGTTTATTTTTGTAATTTTTGTTTTAGCTTTTCGTAATTAACTGTTAATTTATTAAAATACTGCGTTTTCTAAGCATTCCGTACGTATATTAAGTTTTGATATAGCCTGAGTAGTTGTTTAGTTCTAAGCTTTTTTGTCAGTTCAGTCAGGGTTCGTTGTCTTCTGTACACTCTTCTAGCAGCTCTGGAAACAGCTGGACGCTGGGCGCCATGTTGTATATTTGCGGTCAATTTAAATCGGAATATCAAAATGCAAAATAAATATTGTAAATAAATGATTTTTTTTAAAATAATGTATTCTTGGGTTTGAATAGGTAAACAGGTAGGTATTATTTTAATATGATTTTGAAATTTTGTTAACTAGTATTACCCTGTTGTAAGACAGTATAGATAGGTATTACTTACCGATAGTGTTTGCTATCTGCATACTCGAGCCAACTCTTTTACATTTATTTTATCCCCTACGGAGTAGCGCTTGGCCTTCATCTCACCTGATGGTAAGTGACGATAAGGCCGAAGGTGGAAGCGCGCTTCACCAGGAGTCCTCAACCACTTAGGAACTGGCTATTTTATCTCTTAACTGTCGGAACACAACAATGCTATTAACATTGTTGTTATGGTGCTATACTTTTGATAAGATGGTGGTAGTTAGCCAGGCGGACTTACAAGCCCTACCAACAACCAAACCAAGTAAACAAATATGTACTATCCGCTGGGAATCGAATCTGGGAATCTGGGGTTAGATCGGTGGATTTGTCACTAGACCACAGAGGCGGTTAAAAAACTATGCGATAAGTTTAAAAAAAAGGCTTAACTTTGACGAGATAATTTGTGTGATAATTGTGTAATGAACCTTATACAAAAATTATATTTTTCCAGTGGGAAAGTGTAAAGCCAGCTGCCGCTGGAAGTTGATGGGCTGACGATGATAATTGTGACACAAGACTATAATATAATAGCAGGATTTTCTTTTATTTATATGTCAGTTACCATTATTTAATTCATACCTTTCATTGTTTTCAAACTTTTAGCTCGGTTTCACTGCAAGGTGTACTATGTAATCAATTATTACTCAACGACGAGGAGTGGACATTGGAGGCAATAGCCTAAAGGCTCTATCATTGCCGCTGATTAGCCAAACCCTAACCACACAACCATGCCTAACCTCTACACGCCTAGTAATAAGAGCCAAAATCCATTGGGCACCCGACTCCCCAATGATTTGTGAACATGACTGCGAAAGTCGTCCATTTAGCGGGCTGACTGCTTTTTCATAAATAAATCTTGATTGATGGGAGGTTTCTGTTAGATGTTCCATCAAGTCACAGAGAAAGGCGAGGAAAGTGATTTTGCAATGGAACCGATGTTAATAAGCTCAGGCGAAAGTGTGCGGCCACGTAGCCCGCCGATCCTTGTTAATGAACTACTGGTTCGGATATGCGCCTTACCGTTTCCAATGGGCTATTTGAACAGACTAAAATAGAAATCCAACAGGCTATTTAATAAAATATTCGAGAAACTGTGGCCATGTGGCCCGCTTGACTCGATATTCGGAGGTCCCAGGTTGAATTCCATGCAACATCTCACAAACGATTGACGTTGAAGAAGGTGACATACAAACTAGATCTTATTTACATATCATATAGAGAGAGCGAGGAGCACAATGGCGCAGCGACTAGCGCGTTCAGCTTGCGGTCTTGCCCGCTAAGCAACTTTCGTAATGCCGGGTCGTCTGATGGGTGACCAACTAAAAACATCTCGAGCTCCTTCGTGCTTCAGAAGACACGTTAAGCCGTTGGTCCCGGTTGTTGTCGTAAGATGGCAGCCGTTAAAATTCACCAACCCGCATTAGCCAGCGTGGTGGGTTATGTCTCGATATCCCCACGTGCTATTGTCCACGTGGGAGGCCTGTGCCCAGCAGTGGGACGTTTATAGGCTGATGATTATGATGATAGGGATAACTGTGTGGTGACTCATTATTAAAGAATTGAAAGAATACTACCCACCCATATTTTCTCTTGGCTGTCGTAAATGCCTAACTAACTAAAGACTGCTCATACATTCAACAGCATAAAGTGGCGATAGGCTCACCACATATCACGCTGAGCACATGTGCAGTAGTTGTTATTTGGACGTGGACGGATTGTGGCACAGTACACTGCTTTAGCGAACCCTATTTCCTAGATTTACTTAGATATCTATTCTATTCTATTCATATATCGAAGAAACATGGAAATGTGATAAATGCAATTTATCTGAGATTTCCAATAGAATAATAATGGAGGAGTGAGTTAATCGGGTGCTTGATTTATTTTAACTGCCAACTATTCTAGAAAGTTGATATTAACTATAACTATGATAAATACGTAACCATAAGAGCAAATGACGCGCTGAGTCTTAGCATAACAAAGTTGAAGCTTTATTAGAGCTGAAATTAAGACTAACGACAATACATTTATTTTCATAACACGTGACTGATGCTCGGAACAGTCTTAAATCTTCTTTTTTTATTATAACTATTTATAACACATGTTGAAATGTGTCTCTTTATAGTGTTCGTGTAAACTTTAGAAAACAATATAATAAATCAACTATTGTTATTATAAAAAAATAAAGGTTTCAATGATAAAAATCAAGATAATGGCAGAGGATAATGATTGGATGATTATGGCATCATATTCAATGAACTTCTTCTTAGATGGATTTGTATGGAATATAAATATAGGTAATTTAACACCGTAAGAAAATATGGGAATATAAGCAATTTACACAAATCATGTTATTTTTTAAAGATAAAAGGAGGCAAACTATCAGGAGGGTTAGTTGAAGGAAAGTAATCACCGCCGCCCATAGACACCCGCAAAATAAGAGGAGTCGAAAATACGTTGTGCGACTTCTCAATAATCATGAGGCATCTTGAGGGAGGAATAGGAGTTGTGGAGAGATGGGGGTAGAGGGGGAAAGATGTAAATCCGGTACTTTCGCTCACCGGACGAAACACAACAGCAACTAGTGCCATTGTTTATCATTTCATTTCATTTATTCCTCGTACAAATAAATTTGTGTAGGAAATACAAATAAATAATACATTAAAAAAAAGAAAGAAAGTAACCTAACAATCATAAATTAATTAATTAAAATCTAAATAGTAATTAAAATTCAAACATTCAAAAAAAGTAATAAAATCTATACACATTATACTTAAATAAGTTCATCAATTAAAATAAACATCATTAAACAAAAATATTAATTTAAATAATCACAGACAATAAACGTTTTACGCCGATATTCCGTGAGAGGATGGTATTACGGCGGTAGTTCGTGCTGCAAGCAGCGTGGCACTCAGAAATAAATGTTGCTTAAAACTGAATGAAATACATAGTAGGTATTGAAAATTTTAACACGAGCACTTCCATACCGGGTCAGACACACCAACTTTAATTAAATGAATCTTTGGGACCGGAAAAAAACGTTATTCAACACTTTTTTCGAACCTAAGTGCACTTTGCGTATAAACATCATTGACCTAGAAGTATAGACAAGAACGTCCATACAAACCATTTGTTCAAATTCTGGAAAAAGAGACCTAAAATTCGCTGCAGCCGCTTCAGCGCTTAAACATTGAAATGTCGTCTTATCAACAGACAGACATCGCAGCGCCGCAGCACCAGATCGGTCAAAGACAACGTGGTGTGTATCAAGATGGCGACCCAAATAAATTGTCTATAACAATAATTGAAAAATATCTTTTCTATTCTTTAAATACGATATAACTTCATAATAATGACTTGAATAACAATTAATTTCACTTACTTGAGAACTGAATTGTAGTAAACGTCAAGGTGTACACTTTGAAAAGAAATAAAAAAATATTTTTGCCGCTCCGCACGCGCGAATGTCAAAGACACACTAAAGCAAGGTGCCGAGTCGACTCCGCAGATGAGTGTAACATAGTGCGTGTTCGGAAGGGCCTATCTAGTGTAACGTATATATCGCTGATAAACATACAGTTGACATATATGCTTTGCCAACTTCACGCTTTCGAGAAAAACGGCGATCTTTAAAATATTAGCACTTCTCTCCCGTTTGTATGATAAAGGGTATGATAAATAGAAAAATTGGAGTAAAGACATTTTGCATCAAATATTTATCTTCAAGCTGATAAAGACAATTATTATTGTAGTTTCTCGTTTAGCGTAAGAAGTGCACATGCTGCCTACACGTGTCCCCGATTTCCAATGCACATATGGCATGACGTATTCAATTGTGTCTTTGTGAATGCACCACCCATGTGTTACTTTAAACTTTATCTGCTAAAAATAGAGTCGTTTTTTAAATAAAACATCAAGTGCAATTTGTGAATTGAAAATAGTTCAAGGTTCTTTTGTAGTAGAATTAAAGATCCATTTGTCGAGGAACGTAAAACAAAGTGCAAGTGGTTATGGTTACTTAATCAATGGTCAGTAAGTCATAATAAAATCCTTTTTATTTGTCACTTTTTTAATATTTTAGTTCGTGGTTACATAGGGATATTTATTGTTTTCGCTTACATTTTAAAAAAAATGTTAATTTTTCTATGCTTTCAATTTGTTTTTCAAGAATTATGTTCTTACAGAATTTGAAATAAAACGCCTCTCTGTGATCACGAGAGTAAGCCTGCAACGGGCTCCAAGATCGAAATATTCCCTTATAGTAAATATAAACTTATAAATATAATATGTTATGTTATAGTATGTAGATTATTGAATAATTATTGCACTGTTGCATTACCTTTCCATATTATTATCATGCAAAATAGTCATTGTATGCGTTCAATTGCAAGATGTCTCGATAAAATGTATTATTGAACTGTCTTTATAATTTTTTTTATTATTATAATGACTGTCATATCAAAATACGCCCCTGAGCGTCAAAGACGTCGCACTGACCTCTTTACCGAGTTTATACAGAGATACAGATTAATGTCTTTAATATGTTTATGTATTTTTTACGACACGGCATATTGAAGTAGTTGCCATTGCAATTTTTTTTTCATATACTATGTAATACTTTTAGTTTTTCTGTGTTACTATATAAGATGACTGCTAGAAACCGCAAGAAACTTCAAGGGCTGGTCAGGTCAAGTGTTTTAAACATGGCAAAAATGACGAAAAAGGAATTTGTGTTTTTTTCATTTTTAAAGAAATAGTTAATTCATTTTGTGAATTCTAATTGGATAGTCTTTGTGTATCTAATTAATTTTAAAGCAATAAAATAAGAAAAATAAAATAAATACAATTAAAAATAACGATTATTTACAACGTGCGGGCAACGGCCGGCCGGCCGTTGACCCGTCAACGTAGGTACTGACGCGGACGGGTCAACAAACGGCCGGCCATTGACCCGTCAACGTAGTTACTGACGCGGATGGGTCAACCTATATTGCCCCCGTGTTGTAAATAATCGTTATTTTTATTGTTTTTATTTTATTTTTCTGTTGATTTTGCTATTGAATATGATATGATATTGAAAAAAAAACACGAATTCCTTTTTGTAATTTTTGTCATGTTCAAAACACTTGACCTGACCAGCCCTTGAAGTTTCTTGCGGTTACTAGCAGTCACCTTATATAGTGTAGTAGTATATAATAACTAGGAAAAACATAATCAGAAACTTTTTTATTTGATTTTTACGTACGTACATCTGTTCAGTTATTATTGATAAATGTTTAATAGTAATGAAGTTGTCTCATGCATAATAAAATATGTCTATTTTACGAAAAAAATCCTAAAGTTTGCAAGGATTTTCTTGAGTAGAAATGCTCAATGTAGCTTATGAAGCCTTTTAAGACCCACAGACCGTAGCAAGGTCCGTAATCTTTACTATGCTGTGGTCAATATCTTTTCCTAACCGTTCCAGAGAACGCGTTATACTTAATGTAAAATGTGTGGATTTACAAAACTGTGGACATCTATACTAATATCACAAAGAGGAAAGATTTGATTGTTTGTTTGTTTGCATTGAATAGGCTCCGAAACTACTATACCGATTTGAATAATTCTTTCACCGTTGCGAAGCTTCACTTTTTACGGGTGACATAGGCTATATCATATTTTCCAAAAATTCGTCACGGGATACGGGACGAAGTCGCGAGCGGTCCGCTAGTGTATTTGTAAAGTTTCCTTTTTCTCAACATTTTGATATCATGTTTAAGTTATTCGAGGTGAATAATTTATTTATTGTATTCTTACAAGAACGTCGGAAGAAATCTGGAGACCTGTTAAGGTCACCCACTGTTTGTTAAAATCGCCGCGTTTTTACATTTTCGCCAACCATATTGACTGTTGCAATATATCAAAGCAAATAAGGAAAGGACGTATTAAGTCGATTTATGTATATACATATTCCTTGCGGTGCTGCCATTGACATTTTCGTAGTACGATGAGATCGCTTCGTAATAATAATGTGGTGAAACAAGGTGGTATTTAATGAAAAGTGACTCACCATTTTTATATTTTGTCTTAAAGTAAGCTAAGGACATTTTGATGCGACTGACGTTACGTTAATGGCAGTTTAATGAAAGGGTTTTTGTAAGGTGAACTCATGATATTTAAACTGAAGCATCATAAATGTTTGTGGTTCGAAAAAGAAAAAGTTAAGGTACTCTGGACTAAACACTTGTTAGACGGTATAAAGTGTAGCTGGACGAGATGAGAGCTTAGAAGAAGCGAGCAAATGAAGACTCTTCGATAGAGTTAAAATTTACATATATTTGTATAGATGCAGCACTATCTGGCAATGACTTAGGCAATGAGGACCGCAAAAGCAGTCCTCTGCCATAATCCACTTTTTACCGATGTATGGGCAGTCTTTAGTCCGTTAGTCGCCTTTACGACACCCAAGGGAAGAAAGGGGTAGTACTATTCTTTCACCGCTACGCAACACGGTTAATTCAATTTGTACGACTAGATATTAACTGCACGTCTTACTATCACAGTGCGTGGCAGGACATAGTAGTTCCGCTCACACAGTATTGGGTCAAACCGAAGGCGCCTGTTGAAGCGCAACGACACTCGATACGGTCCCGGCCGTCATCATCGAGTTACCAACATACCAACAAACACATAACACCAACAAAATGATACTTAAACCTTAACCTACCAAGAAATAAAGTGCAGTTTACACTTTGCAACTAGCTAAGTTAAGTTGGTTACGGTGTAAGATCGTGTTGGCGTCGCGCCAGAACATTTTTGCCAAGATAATCTAGCCGAATCGATGGTAGCTGACATGCTACTACGTAATAAAGCTATGTCAGACTTGTTACGAGGTGTTTGAAGTGGTTCGAGCGTTTTGTCGTGTGGAGTCCGTTCTCATTGCATTTTAAATGTTGGTAATGGTCAATTGAAGCTGTCACCAGGAAACAGAGATGCAACTTGTTTCGTTGGTTTTTACTTTATTGACATGTTTTTTGATGTAGATAACTGAAATGAAGGATCTTTAGGTTTAGGTGGTTAATCGACTACAAGAATTTATCTTCATTACCATCAGTCTGGGAAACCTTTGACTTTAGGAACAAAGTTTACTCCAATGCGGATTAGTGGGTTTCAAAGATGGCAAATCTTACTTTAACAACCGGAAACAACGGCGAAATGTACGTTATAGTTTTTTAATTTGATCACTCTTAAGGTGAGCGAGCATTACAAAAATCCCTTAATTTACTAGATCGCAAAACGAATGCGTTTACCTCTCCTATTACAAGAACTTAATCAAGTACGCACGTAAAAGAAAGAACTAAGTACTTACCTACAAAGAATACTCAAAAGCTAGTGAAGTTCAAATTAAGAAAGTGAGAGCGGGAATGTAAGAATTATGATGGTAACAAACTGAAATGAGAGTTAACAGTTTATTGTCGAGGTGTAGATAACATGTTTCGAGATACCAATTTCATGGTTAAGCCTTAGATTTAACTAGAAAGGACATACAAACAACATATCTCCACTCAAGACTAATGATATTATTTTAATCTGTTATTGTTTAATAGGTGGGTTAATAGGTTATTTAATACGTTTAAGTGTGTGTTGATTGCATGCTTGCTTAGCTGTTGCTGATTAAGCGCCTTCATTATCGTTATGCCTACACTAAAACAAGGAAGTTGGCAACACTAGCCCACGGGTAAACAATACGCTCCATAAATAATTTGCTGACAAATAAGAAACACGTAATAAACAATATTGTGAGTGATCGCAAAGTGAAGTGCTACGCTAGACCTCGTTACTGAATTGTTATTTGGGACAAACTCTGGTTACAAACAGAAATAACAACAAAGTTAAGTGACATTTTTCTACCCTCAATATACGTTATCGTGTTGCTGTCAGTACGATCGGTTACGATGCCGTAATTTGACGGCATCCTAGTACGAAGCGGATAGAGTGCCACAAGCGGCATTCTATCTCAATCGGTTCGGGAACCGTAACATATTTTTTATTTGTCGTAATGTTCAGACGACATAATATTCAAAAGATATTTTTGTTAGATTTCTGTTGTCTAATAAAAAAAATAACCTCGAAAAATAACCTCTAGGTTAGAAATTTAAGACAATCGCTACGCTGCGCTTCGCGATTGTCTTAAATTTCTAACCTAACGTGACCTACAGGAGTAGGGCAGCTAGTATTTCTGTTGTCTAACAAAAACTTTACGGCAGCTTAGGCGGCGTCACTATTATACCGCAAAACTTACGGTTCCCTAACCGATGGAGATACAGTGCCGCTTGTGGCACTCTATACACTTCCTCTACATATGTTATTTAGATTAATAAAATACAGTGCTGTTTTTAGTTAGTTTATATCTAGTGTGTATTGCGAATTTCATAATGGATAAAAACATCGAACAAAGAGTTTGTCTTAAATTTTGCGTCACCAATGGAATTTCATGTTCGGAGTCACTGAAAATGATACAGAAAACTTACGGTGAATCGGCTTTATCAAAAATACGTGCTTATGAGTGGTACAAAGCATTCAAAAGCGGTCGAGATTGATGGAAGATTTGCTTCGCTCTGGTAGGCCATCAACGTCTTCAACTGAAGTTAACATCGCAAAAGTGAAGGAAATGGTGACTGAAAATCCTCATTCAAGTTTGAGAGAGATAGCCGATGAACTTTCTGTGTCTCACGAGTCGATCCGTACCATTTTAAATAAGCACTTGGGTATGAAACATGTTGCCGCTCGGCTAGTCCCAAAAGACCCGAATTGTCTCCAAAATCTCAATCGCATAAGAGTCGCTGAGAACGAGTCAATTCCGACCCAACATTCATGCAACGCATTGTTACTGGTGACGAGACGTGGGTTTACGAGTTTGACATGTAAACTAGTCAACAAGCTTCGGAGTGGCGCCTTCCGTCTGAACCGAAACCGAAAAAACCACGCCAAAGTCGATCAAAAGTCAAAGTCATGTTGACTGTTTTCTTTGACTATCGCGGTGTTGTGCACTCGGAATTTTTGCCGGAAGGTCAAACGGTAAATAAAGAATATTATTTGAGCGTTTTGCGGCGTTTAAGAGAGCAAATTCGACCATACTTTAAAGGCGATAAAAAAATTTGGATGAATAACTAACAGTTTGTGTAAAAGTGATTTTTTCCCGGTACTTTCTTGACAGAGTAGTATACTGTCAAAATCGACTGATAGCCAACAAATTGAATTTGACGTCTCTTCTGTGTTGCCACGCATAAATAAGATTACTACTTAAGGGAAAAAACCTGTAAACCGGACTACCCTTCTACTCTTCGACTCGAGCTTGCAGCGAACGCCGCCACCGGCTACATTGACGAGCGAGAGCGGACGCGGCTGCGGGTCAACACCAAACATAAGCACTTGCGTTGATGACTCGTTTATAAAAACTAACACCAGAAAGCAAAAGGAGAGTGGCGAAGTAGAAGAATATAAAAATGGTTTTGAGAATTTTTGTACAGGCATATTGACGTTCTTAAAAGATTTAGCAAAAAAACTAAAATGAAAATTTATCCTTTATAAAAAAAGAAATAACTGAAATCAGAACAATAAAGTCAGTAACAGAAAATTTTACACAACAACTAATATTTATCAATAATGATATAGAAATTATAAAGACTAATATAACACAAAAACTCAAGAAAAAATAAACATTATAGAAACCGAAATATATATTTAAAAAGGCAAGTTTCCGAAAATTTGACAAAATTATCCTTTCTTTGCCACGAAGACCTCATCCTCGAACTAAAGGAACGAACCAAACGCGAGAACAACGTCGTGATTGTGGGTGTACCCGAAATAAATAATTAAAACTATATCATATAGAAAAGGACAATTCTATTTGAGGGAGCACAGCTGTTCAATAGGCTACCAGATGAAGTGAAAACCTGTTAGACTTTGTATGTGTTTAAAAATAAACTTAAGCTGCATATTGCAAGGAGTACATCATAGACACAAATTGTACTATCATTTATTTTTTAAGTAATATTCATAAATAAATATTCAGTAATATCTCATTATAATTGAAATGTAATTTCGTATGAGAATAAAGATCTTTAAACCAATCATCCGTCTATACAAACATTCTATTTTAGTGTAAGCCCAATTTTTCAATTGTTTCCGTGAGTGAAAACAACACGTGAGTGTTTGATGCTAGACATTTAAAAGACAGTCGTGAAAACAGAGAGGTTAATGTACTAGACCTTGCCTGAGTCTAATGTTACGACGCCGGGTATGGTCACGAATTAGAAAGATGCAGGTACTCTATATATTGTTAGTGATGACAAACTATCGATATTTGATATTGAAAATGAGATAAGGTTATACCTGTTGACAAAAAACTTCATTATCACCATCATCATCTCAGCCCACGATCACCCACTGCTGGGTATAGACCTCCTTTATTTTAAGCCAGCCCCGTCCTCTGACATGAAATGTTTAAGATTCTTTTCGCTAAAACGCTAAAATAAAGACTGTATACTTAAAGATAGTGGCATTGACATTGGAAAAAGGAGCATTTCTGGCGGATTTTTTTTTAAAGTTTCCCTATCTTTTAACACATATAGCTTTCGATTCGTTATCGAATCAACTAAGTACTAGGGCTAAGAATTTGGATGGCATTGAAGCAGCCTTCTCTAGAGGTAAATGAGGCGAATTCTAATTTGCCTGATGAATTATTGTTTTCGTTAACATGATCGAATGATGCGTTAGTCCAGCGTGGATGGCTATAGCTCAATCTCCCCTTGTCTCCTTTTCTTTGTGGGATTGTGGGAAGGTCTGTGCCCAGCCATGGGATGTTTTTAGGTTTATTATCTTTTGACGACCTCTGTGGTCGAGTGGTTAGCTCGCCGGGACTGGCATCGCGCCATCTCTGAGGTCCTGGGCTTAATTCCCGGACGGCTCAATTTAGAGAAAAAATGTTTTTCTAAATAGATTTCGGGTCAGGTTTTTTCTATGTTTATGTATATTTATTCGTTATCTTACCATATTAACGACTTTAATAAGAATACTTATAGCTTTCGCTAGATAATTGGTGTGAGCGTAAACAAATTTTATTTTATTTTATTTATTTTAATTTTATTTTATTATTTTGTTTTTTTTATTTTATGATGATGATCGAATAGTGAATTATACTCGCACTAAGCATCCAGACTTGTTACGAGGTGTGAAGCGTTATTTCATGTGACTCTTATTATATTTAAATCTTCGATCAACTTGTTGATCGAAGATTTAAATACTCAGTTATGCCTGAAGTCAGGTAATTGACTGTTCAGATATTAGAAGCAATCATAAACCATGATACTGTCATTGTAAGAGTGACGAAAATAAGGGCATCGCGTTGGTTGATGTTTTTCTATAAATACATAGTAGTGATTATATTCTGCCCGTCGTCGTCGTAAGTTTCGATATTACGTACCGTAAGGTCATAACATTAAGACAGGTCTAGTTTTGACCGGGTAAAACTATTATTTAGTAAAGTGTAGCTATGGCGCTTCGTGGGCATTGTGGCGGCATCTCATTGTGTCCAAATCCGTCCAAGTCACTTGACATATGACCAGGCATGAGTTTAGCAGCCAATCTGCGTCAATCCTTATACGCTTTGCTTTGACGTTTACTAGTCAAAACTGGTTTAGACTAAAAGGGGTCTTGAGGCCCTACTATCACCTCTTAGAGCAGAATTACATTAATCTTACTATGCAAAATTCGTATGGGAATTTGCATTCTAATATTAAAGTAATACTACTCTAAGGGTTGATGGTAAGGTTGACTGTAACATCGATATTCTTTAAATCAAGTTCTACTGATATTTCTAATAGGTAAATTTCCGAAACGTATTGTTATTCTCGTAGCATCACTACATTGCCTTACGGAGTTTCTATCGGGATACAGTGAACTAAAATTGTGATAAATAGTCGCATGTCTTAGGAATTAGGGGCCACCCGCGTCGAAGATTTTACATACTCATTTGTCACTTGAAGATTAAGCGTTTTAGATGTTGCCCGCAAAGAAAATCTGATCAAATTACACCTTTATTTCATTTACAAAAAGGTTGGAAATCTTGAAGCAATTATAAGTCAGCCACAGCAATATGTTTGTAGTAAAGTAAGACGGATAGGTACTTATTGCGTTAGATGGGGTACTTGTTTGCGTCTACTAGAAATCGAAAGTATAGTTGCCGTTCAAATATTTATTTGCTTTGATGGTTGTTGATATAATCAAAGCAATGATCGGTTTAAAATGTTTAGATTAATGTTTTTTTTTATATTTTAGCGTTTTATTAACGCTTAAATATACTTACTAAAACTAAAAAAAAAAAAACATTAATGATCGGTTTGTTTAAACTAACAGTCATGTTAATTTGTTACAAACAGTACCAACTAGGTACTGTTGGCTTTGCCTGGTCTCAGGAAAACGGGTTACATGTGTTTATGTATAAAAAGTTAAGAATTTCAGCAGATGTCTTGTTATTTCAAGATACCTTTAGCTATTCATGTTTCAAAAACATTTGCAAAATATTCGCTGAATAACTCGCTAATGTGAAATTGAATGCGATGAAGTATTATAAAATTTATAAAACATAATACTTATTTAGTATATTCGTTACATCACTAGTACCTAGTGATTTCCGTGGCAGAATTGAAACTCATCTCGTTTGTCACCAAGATCCGCTGTTTTCTGGTTTTCATTACGTTATTGAATGAAGTACACAAGCAATAAGCACAAATACGCAAATCTGGGACTTACCTATTGATTTGTTTGCAGACCAGTGCGTTCTTATGGATGAGTATATATATTATAAAGTGTCCAATTGTCTTCTTCCATTCCGAGAAAGTAAATCTTCAAATAACAAAGCCAGATACATGTTCAGTGGGAGTTATTTGCATACATAGGAATCTTTACAACTCGAATCATAATAATGTTAATGTTGAATTAATATCAGCGAAAGCATATTAAGAGTACGTACCTATAGTATTATATCGATTTAATTTATACTTTAAAATGAGTAGCATAAGGTTGAGCGCGATCAACGTAAAGATACACTAGGTAGCGATCAATCATGTCTGTTTGTGCGTACATGTTAACGCGAAATAACGAATGCATAAACAATTTATTGTAGTACTTAGATCGCGAATCTATTGTAATTGATGGCGATTCGATTCGGTGCCCGGTGGAGTGTTATAAAATCAATTTGGGGGCAACTTTCACGGTGCATTAGTTCAGCCACTGCGGGGGGCCTATTAAGAAAAAAACTACCAACTAATGGGTATTGTAGTTTTTTTTATTTACTACGGGTAAGCGCTTGGAATTCATCTCACCTGATGGTAAGTGACGATAAGGCCGAAGGTGGAAGCGTGCTTCACCCGCAACCACTGGGTTGAGGGTTTCGGGTGAACAGGAACTGTCTATTTATCTATCTTATATCTAAACTGTCTGATCACAACGATGCTATTAACATTGTTTTTATGGCGCCAGCCTTTAGATAAGATGGTAGTAGCTAGCCAGGCGGACTTAACACGCCGTACCACCAACCAAACCAAGAACACAGAGATGTATTCTCCGTTGGGAACCGAACTCGGAACCTCTGTGTGTTAGATCGGTGGCTTAAGAGGAAACACTACGTCGACGTGGTATGCAAAATTCTCATACAAAACACAGAAAAACGATGATTCGTAGTCCACTGTTTCCTCCTTCAGTACTGAGACAATTTTTATTACTTTTTCAGCATCGCCCAAGTAACAAAGTTCTCCTGTAGTGCACAGTTTACAAGCTTACAGCACTAGTACCTCTCTTTTAGTGGTTCCCGGTTTTACTACCAAGCTTATAACAGGTTACACGGAGTTCGTTTGGGTTTATAGTACAACTGTTCTTATAGGTTGACTTATAGTCGTGTATAGAACGAAATTATAGGCGCAGTAAAGGCTAAGATTGTCTATAAAAGTATTGCATAGGTGTAAATACACTTGAGAAAACTTGCATCAGTAAGTTACACTTATAATCGCCTACAAGAAGTAATTATAAATCCGCTATAAGTGTAATACGCCAGTTATAGTAATTTATAGACTTAGAACCATTTGCACTTGTTACTTGACCTTTAGGGATGTATAAGTCAACTTTATGTGCCAATTATAAGTGAATTAGTTCTACAGTGGTGTCTTCTAAGAGTATGTGTACTTGGTACTATTGTGGACTCTCGAATGCTGTTATAGTCTTAATTTCTATATAAGGGTTTCTTGTAAAACTATTAATGTCCAAAGATATCTCCGTGAAGTCAATTTAAGAAGACAATTGCTTTTAATATTTATCGCAGATTCACGGCCATTTTGACTTCTTTTGAGTCATTTGGTTTTATTAAATTATTACAAAAATGGATATAAACAAATGGAAATATGGCCATGATATTTCGATTAAAGTCACAACTAAAACATAAAAATAATAAACTCTTAAGCATTAAAATTAATCATAAGACATTTGTATGCGGAACCCTATTTCGTCACAATATGGACGACAATGCTGTTAGAACTAATATTATTTTTAAACACAACTTAGTAAATACGCTGTGTTCAAAAGGCGAACAAAAATTGAGATGTAAAACACAATATACTTCACCGAAAATACTATCGCGTTTGCCGTGCAAACATATGCACGTAAATATTACGTGCGACATACTTGTTAATACATTTTATTTAAAATAGATGAATTACCTTTAATTATTTTTTTTCAACCGTACAACAACAACAATTCACAAATGTTTGAAGTGGCTAGTAATGTAAGCGCAGAGTACGATACACGCCTGCCTGGTTCTATTAGATGCTCATAGTTGGCTTCGCGGGAGCAGATAGTTCTGCGTAGTCCAACTATAAGTGTATTATTGGTCTAAGTGGTGCTCGCTAAGTCTACTATGAGTGTTTTATTAGCAAATGTACGCGTATAAAATGGGCCCTTTTCCGTGGTTATAAACTTTTACTAGCCTGTTATAGACCTGGCTCCGGAACCACTACAAGACTACATTTTGTTACTTGGGCGGTTAAAGAAGACATTTTCTATGTCTGTGTGTTTGATTTTTTCGCATTAAGTCATTTATTTAATAACCAGGAGCCTTCAAAATTATGCGAAAAAACTCCGTTTTAAGGCGTCTTCAGAAACATTAAGTGGCGGTTTAAAAAAAAATCAAACATACAAACAAAGAAAATCTCTTTCTTTAACCGATTCTGAAAAAGTATTAAAAACTGGTCCAGTTCTGAAGGAGGAAACAGGAGACTACGAAACGTCGTTTTTCTATGTTTTGTATGAGAATCTTGCATGCCACTTCGACGTAGTGTTTCCCCTTAGCCACTAGACCACAGAGGCGGTAAAACTTGCACATAGTGGAGTTAACATATCATTCCGTTAATTTGAGGTACTCGATGGCGCAGCGGCTAAGGCTTTCGATTTGCAATCTTGCCAGTAAAGCAACTTTCGCAATGCCGGGTCACAAATTAAAAAAAAGCTTCTCCGGGCTTCGGAAGGCACGCAGAGCGGTTGGTCCTGGTTGTTGTCGCGAGATAAAATGTCGTTTAAACCCAGTGATGGGTTATACAATAGGACACAATCTTCCCTTATGTTGATGGTCAGGTGGGAACGCCTGTGCCCAGCAGTGGGACGTTTATAACCTTTTTAAACTACCTGTGAAAAAACGATGTATTTTTTCATGGGTTGTTTAAAAAGGTTATAAACGTCCCACTGCTGGGGGGATTAATGAAAAAAATTATGTTGAAGCATACACCTACGGAGAAGAGGAGGCATACCCACTCAAAAACCTAGTACTATCCGCTTTATGCCACGGAAATGGCATGGAACCACTAGTAAATAAGAAAAACTTACCAGTTTATTAGTGCGTTTGCAGTTGAGGCCGCCAGACCATTGAAGTTTCGACGATTTGATTTTGATAGTAAGCCTGCGCGGTTCAGCGCTACATTATTCACGGACTGTCAGCTTCCTTGCGGTGGTGGGAACCTTGGTTTCGGTACGGTTGAGCGCCCATCAGACGTGACACTTTTACGCACACGTCGCAAATACATAGTGACACCTTTGACATTGAGCATGCCGTATTCCTTTGTATTGAATTTTCAAAAAACACCTATCTAGTTCCTGGTTCATGGTTAGTAACTGATACACCTATGCGTATGTGGTAATAATAAAACTACTAAGTTAACAAGATATTAAACTTGCTTATCTACTAGTAATTATAAAAAAGTATGTGCCGCCTAATATCGGCCACGGAATTTATAACCATATCATTTGAACAAAATATACACTACGTAGAATAGTTATTGAAAACATAGATATGGTATTATATTATTAGTATTAAAATTACAATACTTATATCAAATTACATTCTGACATATTATAGTTAATGGAAAGATCAAAGTGGTCTCTAACAAAAACGTAACCTTAGAATTAATAGAAAAGTTTATTGTTAGGACAGAAGTGAAAATATTCGCCCATAGCTTACCATATTGACCCGACGCCTACTGTGATGATAAATAATGCATATTTCCGTTATTTAATTATCGTACCACCGCAACGAATGAAGTAATTTCTTCGATCGCGTTTCAGTAATTATGGCGTTGCACTTTAAACATGTATAAATTTAATTAACACCGCCTATGCCTGGCCGAGACCGGAGCGTTCACTTTTCCATGTGATGCAACACACGTCAGCAAGCATTTATGAAGTTAGAACTTGTTGTCCAGTGAGATAGATGAAAGCTCATAGCTACACACAACTTTAATTCTTAAGACCACAGCACACGCTCTGACAGCAAACGATAACCACTTTTTTGAAAAAAAAATCTGTACATCCTCACTGGTTGACTGTTAGAGAAATCCTTATGGCATTAAGTCCACCGTTTGCAGTAAGTTAGTAGGCAATAAAGTTTAAATAAATAAATAACCATTATATGTAAATTCTTACCGTGTCGCGAAGCGGTGAAAGAATACTACCACCCTAAATATTGATAGATCATTCCAAAACAGCGTTCAAGGGAGGACTTTTCTGTGCAACTGTGAGCGATCATGTACAAATACGGGCGAAATACTATCTCTTAAGATATATTACTTATTAGATTCAAACTGAAAAACAACAACACACAACAGAAAAGCCACTGAATAAGGAAAAATAGGCAAATGACTTAACAAGGAACCTGGAAGAGGTGTGAAAGAGGAAGAGGGGTGCAATATGAGGGGCATAATTTATTTAAAAATGAACATCTGTTGGAGAAAAATGAACATCTGTTGGAGTTAAAAGCAAAACTTCATCATGATAGGTAACAATAGTTTAGAAATACACCGCACATTGCACCGAAACAAAACTAGCTTATCTGTATTGGCCATGAGACTTCACGTCCTACTGCCCTTGGGTCAAAATAAACGAGATGGGATTATCTGTGCGGATATCCTAATGTCGCATAATATGTTAAATACAGGACATAAATTAATAAAGGTATTTCAACGTTACTCTACCTATGTTATCATTTTCAGTTCAGATTCAGCTTTGGCAGATCCGTAAGGAAAAAAAACTTAGATGTCAAGCAACCTCTAGCTATAATTGTTCAGAAAGATAAAGGTATCACTTCTATCGGTGTAGCTAGTCCTTTAGTTAAGCAAGTAGCTAGCCCATTTCACACGAGCGTGTCTCGGTGGCATAACGCGTGGCCGATGCAAAGCGTGCACTCAAGCGCACCAAGATAGGCGTGCTTAAAGCTCGGAATACAGAACAATATTCTGAGACCGCTCACAAAGTCACAACTTTCATTGAGAGGAGTATTAGAGATAAAGCTTTATGTGAAAACGAAAAACAGGAAACCCTAGTTCTAGTTAAGTGTTGTTAATCTCTTTTAACCGCCTCCGTGATCTAGTGGCTAAGCCACCGGTTTCAGACCCAGAGGCCCCGGGTTCGATTCCCAGCGGGGGGCACATCTTTGTGTGCTCGGTTTGGTTGGTGGTAGGGCTGTTAAGTCCGCCTGGCTAGCTACCACCATCTTATCTAAGTCTGTCGCCATAACAACGATGTTTATAGCATAGTTGTGTTCCGACAGTTAGAGATAAGATAGCCAGTTCCTCAGTGGTGGAGGATTCCGGGTGAAGCGCGCTTCCACCTTCGGCCTTATCGTCACTTACCATCAGGTGAGATGAAGGCCAAGCGCTTACCCGTTACCCGTAAAAAAAAATTCCTTTTACTGGTAGTGGCAATATACATGCCACCATAATTTGAACCTTATTCAGTTGGAATAGAATGGAAAACCAATAATAGTACATTGTTACCCTAGGGGTGAAAGTAGCTTATTTACTCCCGAGACGGGGTTAGGCGCTTGAGCGCAGCGAGGGCGCCAATAGTTCGAGGGAGTAAATAAGTCTTTCACCCGAGGTAAACACTGTGCTTTTCATTACGAATATATGGAAAGTCTAAACAAAAACATGAATGTCTTTAGTCCGTTAGTCGCCTTTTACGGCACCCGAATGAAGAGAGGGGTTTATAGTATTATTTTGATGAGCCCGTCGCCGCTCTATGCTGTTGGATGTACTTATGGTTTTTAGTTAGTTAGTCGCCTTTTACGACACCAAAGAGAAGAGAGGGGTTGGTAGTATTATTTTTATGAGCCCATCTCCTGTCTATGCTGTTGGATGTATGTGCAGTCTTTAGTCCGCTAGTCGCCTTTTACGACACCGAAGAGAAGAGAGGGGGTTGGTAGTATTATTTTAATAAGCCCATCGCCGCTTTATGCTGTTGGTTGTATGTGCAGTCTTTAGTCCGTTAGTCGCCTTTTACGACACCGAAGAGAAGAGTGGGGTTGGTAATGTTATTTCGATGAGCCCTTCGCCGCTCTGTGCTGTTTGTTGTATGTGCAGTCTTTAGTCCCTTAGTCGCCTTTTACGACACCGAAGGGAAGAGAGGTATTTGGTAGTATTATTTTGATGAGCCCATCGCTGCTCTATGCTGTTGGATGTATGTGTAGTCTTTAGTACGTTAGTCGCCTTTTACGACACCCAAGAGAAGAGATGTATTGTTAGTATTATTTTAATAATAAGTCACAATTACACCTACACCTACTTTCCGTGTACCTATGAGGAATGAAAAAAATAGTTTCATTCCTCATACACGGAAAGTAAAGAAAGGTTGGGTTGGATGGGCTCATCAAAATAATACTACCAACCCCTTACCCGCTTGGGTGTCGTAAAAGGTGACCAACGGTCTAAAGACTGCACACACAGTATACAATGCTGTTGGATAACAGCATAGAGCGCCGATGGGCTCATCAAAATAATACTGCCAACCCCTCTCTTCGTTTGGGTGACGTGGAAGCGACTAACGGGCTAAAAGCTCACCACCTAAGCACATGTGCAGACTGTGCAGTTGTTACTTGCTGAAGCGTAGACTGTGACGGCATGGTCTGTGCTGTCCATAAATTCAAATAATTACTAATTTTACCATAAACTTTAAATAAATATAAAAAAGTTGTTGATTTATGTATAATGAAATTCACTCCTTTTTTCTTTAGCTAATTCATGTTTATTTTTTAGTTACTTTCCTTGTATTAGTAACGAAAAGCACAGTGTTTACCTCAGGTGAAAGACTCGTTTAGTCTTTCGAACTATTGGGACTAAATAAGCTACTTTCACCCCTAGGGCACAGAATAAATAATAGTCCTAGGGTAACAACTAACAATGTACTGTTAATGCTGTATCAGATAAAGGGTTAATAATGTTTAGTGTTCCGTTACAACAATGAAAAGCTATTTTTTAGGTTTTTTAGAGGTATAAATATTAATTTATCATTATGACTATTAGTAACGAAATGGAAGCTATTATCTATATAATATAAAAATGAATCCCTATTTCCCTTGGTCACGCCATCACGCGTGAACGGCTAAACAGATTTCGCTAATTCTTTTTTTGTTGTGTTTGTTATTGTCAGGAGAAGGTTCTTATAAAAGAAAAAAAAATCGATTTTTTTATAATTTATTATACCAATTCGAATTCAATATTCTTAATAAGACAGGACAACGTCAGTCGGGTCAGAAAATCAACATCTATAAATATATATATAAAAATGAATACCTATCTATTCTATCTTCTATTATATCTATCTATATATATAAAAATGAATCCCTATTTCCCTTGGTCACGCCATCACGCGTGAACGGCTGGACAGATTTCGCTAATTATTTTTTTGTTGTGTTTGTTATTGTCAGGAAAAGGTTCTTATAAAAGAAAAAAAACGATTTAAAAAAAATTAATTATACCTATTCGAATTCAATATTCTTAATAAGACAGGACAACGTCAGTCGGGTCAGAAAATCAACATCTATAAATATATATATAAAAATGAATACCTATCTATTCTATCTTCTATTATATCTATCTATATATATAAAAATGAAACCCGTTTTCCGTTGTCACGACATAACATGAAAACGGCTTGACCGATTTGGCAGATTTTTTTTTTGTTGTGTTTGTTATTGTCAGGAGAACGTTCTTAAGAAAGAAAAAAATAAAATAATTTCTTTTTTTTAATATTTTTTGCAATATTCATAATTACGACAGGACAACGTCTGTCGGGTCAGCTAGTTATATATAATAACCTATTGTTTGATATTAAAGTACCTACTTTTGCATTAGGGAAGTACAGTGGTATTACAGGAAATCATAATACACGGTGAGTTTAGTAGCTGTACGGAATTGGTTTGGGTAAAAATTAAGTCTAGCAGTGTATTTGAACTACGAGTATATCCTCTAAATAGAGATAATTAGCTATATCAGAATACCTCTGCGTTGAGTGAAATCCAACTACTGACTAGCTAACAAACAATTTCTTCTCATTATTATTCGGTACTTGGAATTGCCCTTTTGATTAGAAATGTTCTTGGTTCGTTTAATAAAATCTTATGAGTTGAATATATTAATGTGTTTGATGGTAAAACCAGTTTATTTCTTAATTGCGTTGTAAAATATAATTAAGTAAAAGTTTGTTAAGTCCCACTTTGATTACCTATAGAGATAATATTCGAGAGAGTCAATTTAAAGATCTTATTTATTTAAGAGGCCTATCTCGACTGTGATTTTTGCGGAAAATTGCCAATTTTGGCGTTCTTGATCTCAGAAAGAAAAACACATTAACATTTTTGACTTATTGAATAGTGTAGAATAGCTATTTCGATAGTTTGCAGAGGAGCTATTGGCATAGTTTGCAGGGGCCTCGCTTTTTGTAAATTTTACTTAACTTTTTAATTAAACCCAAAATTGCAGAGATAGATTTTCATAAAATGCGCGAAGGCACTTTTTTGAGCTCCTAGCTTCTACTGTTCTATACAAATAAAATAAAATATTTGAATGTTATTTCTTATATAGTCGTTTAGTTCGTAGCAGACTCGGAATTTTTAGATATCATTAATTTTATATAGATAAAAAAATCTTATTCAAAACCAAAAAAATACGAAAATCCCTTTTTTCTGTACAACTGTAAAATTACTACAAAATGTGATGCGAAGGCCGTCGGAACTTAGCTTATTCTCGCAGAGTGGAGATTAATTGTAGTATTAAGCATGGATTTTTTATCCAATGTCGATTAAAACGATAAATACAACTGCAAAATTACTACAAAATGCGAAAATTGGCATTTTACACAGTCGAGATGTAATAGGGCCCATAACTTTGACATATTACATTGCTCATTTTACTTTACACTATCTGCAGTATGACAATTTTATTATTGTTAGTAGGAAAATTCCGCTGTGTAAATACCATAAAGTTACTAAACCTAGCGGAAATAGTAACTTTATGGTAAATACGAAAACATATTCACTGATCATTAAGCGTTTTAATTTTCATTTTATTTTGTACTAGCGTCTCGCCCGTGACTTGAACGTCCACGTGAACATCCATATCCTTTTCTTAGAAGAAGAGTTGGTAGCATTAGATTCATGTCTTTAACGTACTAGGTTTTATGCCATATCAACAGATTTACTAGTTTTTTGGCTCTCTTTGCCCTGGTCACCCTGAAATATTTGATGAAGTGTAAAAAAAACTAAGTCATAAATCTAATGCCAGTAATAAATTTCTATCAAGAATCACAGTTGTAACCAGAAACTTATCAAAGCTTAGAATGAATAGTACAGATTACTTATTGTTGTAGTCTTGCTATCGGTTTTACTAAATCATTAGCGGTTGATGTGGTTACCAGGAAAAAATAAATTAATGTTGCCAACATTAATTTATTTTTTCCTGGTTCCTAAAGCGCATAATCTATTTTCCTTTTAACACTTCCTCTAAATCTCATCTGTTCGCTTTCAGTTAATATTGTCCATCGAGTTAAAAAGTTGCTTGTAACGTTTGCAATTAATCGCGAAGCCGAGGCGACTATAACGTATTATAATACAATGTAGTTTTTTAGGAGAACAAAAAAGCATCGCTGCGGGGCAAACTCTCGTAGCTGAAACTAGCTATGTACGGTATACATTGCTTTGGTTGCAGTAAAGCGTTATATGGTACTACATTTGTAAGGTGCAATGTATTGTAACAAAGTGAATTGCGCCGGTTGGCGTTTCGAAAGTTTGGTGTTGTAACATCGCCGTCTGCGGTCAGTCTAGTCGCAAAAGTCAATGGCAGGCCTACTTTCGAAGGCGTCACGTAATTTTTTTTTAGATGTCTCGGTAACTGGCCTATTCGATTGTTGTTCGGATTATTATTTCCGTTGCGGACTAATTACGCGGTGTGCTGATCTCGTGTTAGTCTGTGTGGTCTGATTGGGGTTTACCTGTTCTGAGGTTGGAAATTGTGCCAGCTAGGTCATTAGTTTACTATGTGTTTGTTATTTTATTTTGGGTATTCTATTAATTGTTTAGTGTTTTTGGTACACAAGTTTGAATTGATGTGCCACGACTGGTTCATTGTTTAATATTATTTTTAGATTAGTTATATTAAGTAGAGAGCGAGTTATCCGAATGGATCAGAATGGAAAATAGATAGACAGTCAAATTTCTTTAAAATATGTTGTTATAGATTAGAGTTTAAAAGTCATGTATAAGTCGAAGCCGTTTAAAATATTTAATGCACGGACGTGTGTTCGCGTATCACTTCGGACCCAGAATGGCTGCATCAATGTGGCTTATTCTTTTGTTGTCGTGTTGGTTTGTATTCAAATAAATTTTTTGGTATATCGTCACGGGATATGGGGTATTCACGCGGGCAAAGTAGCGGGCGTCCGCTAGTACGTTATAAATCTTAAACTTATAAATCAAGTGATAATTTAACCCAGTATCAAAATTCATGGAAATAAAAATGTTTTGGACCAGTATAGAATATGTAGAATAGAATATAATAAAACTTATTTGCATCACTGTCACATTTTCAATACACCATATCCGATGACCAAAACTTAAGTTCACAACCTAATTAATTTTTATAACTTTATAATTATGAAAGCATGCGTAGTTGAAGTGCTGATTCAAACGGCTTGCGGAGGACGGCCTACTGACCTTTTAGTCTCAATCTCAATTGACTAGTTGAAAACAATAGATGTTCTGTTTTGTGTAATAATTCAGATTATTAAAACAGCCAATTTAATAATAAATCGTCATTATTTTTTTTTGCTATTTGTTGTCTTCTTTTTCTTTTTTAATATTTAAAACAAAAATATATCGACTTAAATCTAATATCTACGTGCTATGTCTATGTACGTGTAAACACTTGGCATTCATCACCTGATGTTAAGTGATGGCGAGACCGACAATCACAGAACAGAAGCTACTCGTATTTCTTCTGTTTTGTGCCTACAGTGGTAGTGCAATTCACACAGAATCCTCAACAACGAAACAATCTTATTTCTAATTGTTAAAACACTATAATTCTACTAACATTATTGTTACAGCAACATAACTAGAGAAGATGGTGGTGGCTGGACTCAAAAAACGTATACGAACAACCACGGTAGACTTTAATAAAAAAAGAATCAACATGACGGTACCTCTGGGTCTTACCCTACCGCTAGAGAAGTTACTAATGGCGGGATGCTGCTGGGATAAACACTGGAGATTGCCCAACCGGCGCGGCGGTCTCAGATCCCAGCAGCAAGTGAGAGGATGTACTTGGGTTTTTATTTATTTATTTAGACTTTATTGCCTACAGTACAGCAAATGGCGGACTTAATGCCATAAGGCATTCTCTACCAGTCAACCAGATCAGATGTACAGAAATTTTTATAGGGACATCTAGAGACTACTTAATTATATTTAAAAAAATAATATTAATTTATAAACCATAAATTTACATACATAAATTATACACAAATAATATAAATAACAATACACATACTTAAACCATATAACAATATAATATAACATGTACAAATAAACCTAAGTGATATATTTGTCAGTTTTGGACTACTGGACAGATTTGAGAAAGTGCTCCCGTGCTAAACTCTTAAAGGCAACCCTGTTGGGAGTATCTCTGACATCAAAAGGCAGTGCATTCCAGATTTTGATGGGTAAGCTAAGCACCCTTCTCCCGAATCCCTGTCGAGGTCTTCGGGCCTGGAAACGGCCACATAACCACCCGTGCCACCCCGGGTGCGGTGGTACTCAGTAATGAGTTTTCCAAAGAGCTTAAATAAAAAAAGATCAGCAACTAGTACTGAGCTACTGTCAGATTAGGTATGTGATAATCGATTGATCTAATGAATAATGTCCCATAATTGGTTGGGTTTATGTACGCTATATTAAAAAATGGGGAAAAATACTTATTAAGAGCAAAATACAATAAATTACATATACTTAATGCATATTTTTGCGGTTATAAAATAAAAAAAATAACCTTTTTTCAACCTCGAATCTGATACAG
Organism: Scoparia ambigualis; assembly: GCA_963921215.1. Taxonomy (NCBI): domain Eukaryota; kingdom Metazoa; phylum Arthropoda; class Insecta; order Lepidoptera; family Crambidae; genus Scoparia; species Scoparia ambigualis. The sequence continues at coordinate 20,009,392 of OY992504.1, forward strand.
ACGAAGGATGACCAAAGACAAAAAAAACTGTAAATGTCGCTTTTTTGGTTAGTTTAGTTCATTTATTTTTGTTTTGGTTAGTTTAGCCAGGGTATACGTATATGTTGCAATTTTGTTTTAGTGTTGCTGGCCAGAGTGATCAGCACTATTTTCAGTGAAAGTATAACCCCTTTAGATGCCCCTTTACGAGAATTAGCAGAGTCCTAAAGACTGCCACAACCCAAAGAGATTAGTAATAATTTAATGTTGTTGGCATCAACCAAATACTATTGCACTTATAGATATAAACAATCTTGATTGCACTTATTCATTTGCATTCCCTCCTAGAAGCAAGTGACACGGAGCCGGCGAAGACGCCAAACGCGCAGTGATCGTTACGAACATACTTAACGTTTGTTTTATCAAGCAACTGCCATTATTTTTTGTATTTTTGTACCACATTATTACAAAAAGGCTCGGTAGGCTCCGTACGTCCCAAGTTTTGTTGACTTGAATTGAATTGACTGACAAACAATGACAAGCAAATATGTAACAATTAAACGTCATATCGAAATTCTATTGTTAGGAGTTTCTCCTTACAATGGAGGTGTGAGAGAGAAGAGGACTTAGGAGACTCCATTTTATTTCTATCTACCGTACAATACCAAATATACTTTAAATAATTAGATCACTTGAAATTGGCTTAATGCTACACGCGATAGCCATTAATTAAGATATAATAATAAAATGCCATATTTAGCATCAATCATTTTGTGTGTGTTTAAATTCTATTGTTCAAATAATTGTATCTTCCACAAAACAAAGCAATTTTAGAGAAATTGGATAGTCAAAAACGGTTCTACGTGTCTTTGTATTTATTTTGGTATTTGTACATATATCACGCTTAGACTCCATACATTCTGGGATATCTGATCTTCTTTCGTCTAACAGTATGTAGTCAGAAGATTACAGAAATAGGCAGTTAAATTTCAAAATTGAGTTATGGCAATAGTAAATTGAATCTGCGATACGAGATGAGATCTAGTACAACTAACAATTAGCGAACCGACGAACTATCGCGGCAATTGCACGGTTTGCGTTCTAGGGCTGCCCCGTGTTGGAAATTTAACGAATTTACTTCAATTGTATTCGTATGTAATAAGTACTATAGGTTTTAGATCGCACTGGAAGTTAAAATAAAAAAAAACTAACGAACACCCCACCACCACACTGTATTGTAATTCAACAGAGTTTAATAGAATATTGTATTATTCTATACAAATAAGCAATATTGGAAGCTCAAAAATCGGTTTTCACAAGTGTTTTCGATTAATCTACCACTAGTTTCTATTTTGGTATTGAAAGTAGTGTAGCAAATTTGAAACAAAATAACATATCAGCAATAACAAATAAGGTGAAATACTTTCCCACAAGCAGGACTCTAACCTACTTCCATATCCATAATATCGTCACTGCATCCGACTCGTCCAACATCAGTCAACGAAAAACTTTTTCTGAATAACATTTTGTTCCCAAGTAAATTCGTCAGTTTCAATTTATTATTAGCCCTACAACGTTTTCGCAAATTCTTCCAGCCGTTGACAGCCCTAAAGTTCATTGACTTCCGTCCACTTTAATTTTTCTGCGGGCAATAGGTCACATCTCTAATTACGAAGGATAAGTTAAGAAATCAGGTTACTAGATAGTTATGCCAATTATCAATCCCGATGGCAAACGGCATTTTACTTGCTGATAATTTAATAAGTAGTAGAATAAACTAAACAAGGATTTATTTGAGGTCTATTAAAATTTTTCAAACTATTAGACTGTATGTGTTTTTTTATGTTTAAGCTCTATGATTTTTGAGCTAAGAAGCACTTAAAGCATCGTTATTTTGCTTGCAATCTAAGTTAAGCTAATTTCGCAAAGGTGGGTCACCAAATGGGTCTCGTAATAGAAAATCTCTAGCTCTTTCGCACTTCTGAAGGCATTGAAGTTATTGCTGTTAAATCAATGAACACCTACCACCTGCCTTGTGCCAGCGTTGTACGTAGTAGCCCTATCTGCCCTGATGCTATTTTCCATGTGAATAGTAGGAGGCTTCTATATTCATGCCTGAACACAGAAGTGAGGCATTTATAAAGTGATTTAATTAACTTCTGTATCTTAAGAGATTTGAATATTAGTCATTAAGTTTCTTATCTTGGGCGACGTGATCTAAGGGTCTAAAGGTAAATTTTTTTTTACCTTTAGACCAGACGCTTTCCAGATAAGCAAATATCACAATGATGAGTCACCAAATGGATGCGATTTTGTACAATGTACATGTCCATTGTAGGCCTAAGTCCAGCATTGCTGCGTCATAGACTAACGATCATTTAGCCACCCCTCAGGCCCCAAGCGGTCGCATGAGACCGCACCTACAAAAACACACTTGACTTTGTACCGTGTTATCATAGACTTACAGACTACTTTAGTATGAACAAGTTTGGTTATTTCGGTTCTGTGGTACATCTTATGCATTGTTATCGCAAAATATCGCATAGTCTATGCTCGATTCTGTCAAATTTGCCGTTGACAGTTGCGTTAATTTTTGTGTCAGTAGTCCAACAGCATAGAGCGGCGATTGGCTCACCGCTTATCACGCTGAGCACGTGTGCAGTTGTTATGTGGTGAAACGTGGACTACGGCAGTGAACTGATTTTGCGGTCAAATTGCCTTTTTTTAAATTCTATTCTACAACGAGTGAGCGCTTGGCCTTCATCTCACCTGATGGTAAGTGTCGATAAGGCCGAAGGTGGAAGCGCGCTTCACCCGGAGTCCTCAACCACTGAGGAACTGGCTATCTTATCTCTATACAGTCGGAACACAACAATGCTCCAAACATCGTTGTTATGGCGACAGACTTAGATAAGATGGTGCTAGCTAGCCAGGTGGGCTTAACAGCCCTACCACTAACTAAACCGAGCACACAAAGATGTACCCCCCGCTGGGAATCGAACCCGGGACCTCTGGGACAGAGACCGGTGGCTTAGCCACTAGACCACAGAGGCGGTTAAAGTGGTGCCTAGTCGTGAGTGTGTGGTACAGTACAATCTAGGAAGTTCTCCGGCCGCCACTTTTCGGCGACATTGGCCCTCTCTCCATTCCGACCAATCAAATCCTACTAATATTATAAACGCGTAAGTTTGTAAGTATGGATGCATGTTTGTTACCGTTTCACGTAAAAACTACTGTATGGATTTGAATGAAATTCGGCATACTGATAGTTTATAACCTGGATTAACATATAGGATACTTTTTATCCTGATATTCCCACGGGAACGGTAACCACGCGGGTGAAACCGCGAGCGGCCACTAGTCAAATCATATTCTCTTTATTCAAGTAAACTTATAATAAAAGCATTAAAGAATCGTCTAAAAATTTTTTTTTTCTATTTATGGATGGGTAGGACGTCATTGAGCTGTGGAGAAGAACGTGCGCAAGAAACTCCACAGCTTTATATAGTAGTAACGACATTTACAAAACAATATTAAGTCGTTACCAAGTCATACCAACAATATCAATAACCTAACAACAATAAAAATTAATATATTATTTATATAGAAAAAAAAGATAAAAACAAAAGTGAATCTAAAAAGTTTTACTTGGGCACTATGAACGCATTAGAACAATTTATTATGTGTGCTGAATAATAATTAGAGGAATGTTAATTCCATGCATTTTTGTCAGTGTCTTGTCAGTGTGCGCCTAGATTGTGTGCAATCAAATATCGCCGAAAAGTGGTGGACCGGGAACTTCCGCGACTGGATGTAACTCCGTAGTGACGTCATCCGTGGTCTAAACATAAGGTATGCAAGCCAATTGTTCATTTGTCAGGAACGACCAGGATACGTACAAGGATTGTGCGCACGCGCCGCCTATGACGGAAGGCTGCTAATCGCGTCCTGCGCAAGGTCACGGCTAACGGGCTAACTGAGCCAATGCAAAGATTGCTGCCGACATGCGGGTGTGACTGCCGGGAGCGTCAGCGAAAAAGGGTTACTATCTTTTTTGTTATTACATTTACTTAGCAACTGTTTTTATTAATATAAATTATAAGGAGGGGATTTGGAGGAGGCCTTGGCCCAACAGTGGGACAATATACACAAGCAATAAAACTATAAATTAGCTTGGCTAACTAATAACTCCACTCTACCTAATGTTGACTGGAAATGGAGTCCAGACGCCAAGACACAGCGTTACAAAGAACACCTACCACCTGCCTTGTGCCAGCGTTGTACGTAGTAGCCCTATCTGCCCTGATGCTATTTTCCATGTGAATAGAAGGAGGCTTCTATGTTCATGCCTGAACACAGAAGTGAGGCATTTATAAAGTGATTTAATTAACTTCCGTATCTTAAGAGATTTGAATATTAGTCATTAAGTTTCTTATCTTGGGCGACGTGATCTAAGGGTCTAAAGGTAAACTATTTTTACCTTTAGACCAGACCAGACGCTTTCCAGATAAGCAAATATCACAATGATGAGTCACCAAATGGATGCGATTTTGTATTAATGTACATGTCCATTGTAGGCCTAAGCCCAGCATTGCTGCGTCATAGACTAACGATCATTTAGCCACCCCTCAGGCCCCAAGCGGTCGCATGAGACCGCACCTACAAAACTAAAAATTGCCTTTTTTTTAATTCTATTCTACAACGAGTAAGCGCTTGGCCTTCATCTCACCTGATGGTAAGTGACGATAAGGCCGAAGGTGGAAGCGCGCTTCACCCGGAATCCTCAACCACTGAGGAACTGGCTATCTTATCTCTATACTGTCGGAACGCAACAATGCTCCAAACATCGTTGTTATGGCGACAGACTTAGATAAGATGGTGCTAGCTAGCCAGGTGGGCTTAACAGCCCTACCACTAACCAAACCGAGCACACAAAGATGTACCCCCCGCTGGGAATCGAACCCGGGACCTCTGGGACAGAGACCGGTGGCTTAGCCACTAGACCACAGAGGCGGTTAAAGTGGTGCCTAGTCGTGAGTGTGTGGTACAGTACAATCTAGGAAGTTCTCCGGTCGCCACTTTTCGGCGACATTGGCCCTCTCTCCATTCCGATCAATCAAATCCTACTAATATTATAAACGCGTAAGTTTGTAAGTATGGATGGATGTTTGTTACTGTTTCACGTAAAAACTACTATATGGATTTGAATGAAATTCGGCATACTGATAGTTTATAACCTGGATTAACATATAGGATACTTTTTATCCTGATACTCCCACGGGAACGGAAACCACGCGGGTGAAACCGCGAGCGGCCACTAGTCAAATCATATTCTCTTTATTCAAGTAAACTTATAATAAAAGCATTTTTGAATCGTCTAAAAAATTTTTTTTTTCTATTTATGGATGGGTAGGATGTCATTGAGCTGTGGAGAAGAACGTGCGCAAGAAACTCCACAGTTTTATATAGAAGTAACGACATTTACAAAACAATATTAAGTCGTTACCAAATCATACCAACAATATCAATAACCTAACAACAATAAAAGTTAAGATATTATTTATATAGAAAAAAAAGATAAAAACAAAAGTGAATCTAAAAAGTTTTACTTGGGCACTATGAACGCATTAGAACAATTTATTATGTGTGCTGAATAATAATTAGAGGAATGTTAATTCCATGCATTTTTGTCAGTGTCTTGTCAGTGTGCGCCTAGATTGTGTGCAATCAAATATCGCCGAAAAGTGGTGGACCGGGAACTTCCGCGACTGGATGTAACTCCGTAGTGACGTCATCCGTGGTCTAAACATAAGGTATGCAAGCCAATTGTTCATTTGTCAGGAACGGCCAGGATACGTACAAGGATTGTGCGCACGCGCCGCCTATGACGGAAGGCTTCTAATCGCGTCCTGCGCAAGGTCACGGCTAACGGGCTAACTGAGCCAATGCAAAGATTGCTGCCGACATGCGGGTGTGACTGCCGGGAGCGTCAGCGAAAAAGGGTTACTATCTTTTTTGTTATTACATTTACTTAGCAACTGTTTTTATTAATATAAATTATATGAAGGGGATTTGGAGGAGGCCTTGGCCCAACAGTGGGACAGTATACACTAGCAATAAAACTATAAATTAGCCTGGTCTACTAACACTGGGTCAGCGGGATGTCTAAAACTAAAAGAACAAACTCAAACATATTCATTCAATAAACTCAATTAATAAGTACTTTGTATCGTCCAAATCTTTTTTAACCTACCTACCACGCATTCAGGACGTAATTTTTAACTGCGGCAAAGAACGGGCGCAAGAAACCACGGCGCACAGAAGCAACAACGTTTACAAAAAAAAAATGTCGTTACAAGGTCATAAAATACAAAATAAATGTCAATTAAAAAAATAATTATTAATGCAATACAATACAATGTTTCAATTAATTATACACAATTAGAAATAGCTATTTGAGTACTTGGAGCATTTCAGACCCAAGCTCTTTTGTCTTCTGTGTAATCTGACACTTTATAATAAGCTGTTTTATAAAGCTTTTCTTTGATTTTGATTTTAAATTTATTAAGATCTAATTTCTGAATATCATTTGGTACTTTGTTGTAAAATCTTACACATAAACCCTTAAAAGAATTACTTATTTTATGGAGCCTAGTATAAGTTATTACTAATTTGTTCTTACTTTTAATGTTTAAATTGTGAATATCGCTGTTTTTTTTTAAATATCAATATTTTTATGAACATACATCAGATTTTCGTAAATGTATTGTGATGCAACTGTCATTATATTTATAGTTGTAAACATAAACTGCTTTTGCGCACCGTACTCCCGGAAGCAAGGCCCGACAATATTTCGGCACACACATGAAGATTGATGCCGCAGCCACCCGACCCGCCGGAGCCGATGCACCGCGCTTCAGGACGTCCTTATTTTGCTGGATTGTAAACGATTTTTGCTTAGGGTCACCTGTGTGTATGTGTGTGTGTGTGTGAGATGGGGGGTATAGGATAATATGTTTACTAGAAAAAAATCAACCAGTCTCAGGAAGCTCGAGTGGGATTCGAACCCACGACCTTTGGTCCACTGCTTTGGCAGCAGTGGACCGGCAATCCAAAGGTCGTGGGTTCGACTGGTTGATTTTTTTCTAGTAAACATTTTATGCTATATTTATATATAGCATTGTGAATGCAAAATTTCAACAATAAAGATGGGGGGGTATTTAGTATTCGAAACAATTAGCTCAGGACCGCAATCAGTGAATGAAATACAAGGATGCTGCACTGTCACACTGCTGCTGTGGGACAGTGAGGGTTTTCTAATCATCTAGTGAGCTGTAGGCCTCCCCTTTCTCTGTCGAGATTTTCTAACTAGGTGGGGGTGGAAGAGAAGTCGAGAGTCAAGACTCGAGAGTCGAGAGTCGAGAGAAGCAAGACGATTTTTTATATTACACACATACTTAAAATCACGACTATTATCCCTAAAGGGTTAGTCAGAGACCAGGCAATGTGGACCGCAAAAACAGCCCTCTGCCATAGTCCACTTTTCACCAAATAGCGACTGCACATGTGCTGTGAAAGGTGGTGAGCCCATCGCTGCTATATGCTGTTGGAGGTATGTGCAGTCTTTAGTCCTTTAGTCGCCTTTTACGACACCCAATGGAAGAGAGGGGGTGGTAGTATTCTTTCACCACTACGCGACACGGTTATAAAAAAAAACGCGATATGGTTTTAAATTTCTTTTTCATCCCACCATCTCGGAAAGAGTATTTTTAATCTTCAATATCTGAATGGAAAAGCCGTTTTTATTCTCTAGAGGATAAAGTAAATTGAATTTAGAACATCGTGTGCACTAAGTTTGTAAATTAAAAAAAACATTAAACCTATTTACTGCTACCTCTATGGTGCCGAATATATCATACAACTTTTTTTTAATTTGTTAAAAACTCAGACTCGGAACCTCTTTGGTGTACCTACTTTTTTAATTTGGTTGGTCATTTCCTCGTTGAGGTGGGATGAAAAGTTACGTGTTGCACTCGAGTGCAAAGATTTTTCACCTCGTGCTCTTTTGATTCCCTCGGTAACGCTCAGGATTCTAATTTTTGAATCACTCGCTGCGCTCGTGATTCAATTTTAGAATCCTTCGCTTGCTCGGTCATCAAAATTGAGCACACGGTTAAAAAGCAAGTTTGCACTCTTGTATAACAAATAACTATTTCTTTTCAAACGGCGAACTGATTGGTATTTATTAAGATCCCTTTATCTTACTGTACGGTAGCAAACCGCACAGTTATTTGCACAATTGCGACTTCGCATCCGCCAATGTTTTGGCCATAGGCCAATGTGCAAAATTTTGAGGTACAGCGCGTCGGTCGGTCCTCCAACCGCAACTCACAACCTACGTTCAATCAGCACCTATAATTTGTTCATAAGTATCTTGTGTGATAATAAACTCTATGTTAATAATCATAATATTCGTGTCTTTGGTGTACCGAGAACCCGTACATGAACAATGCCAAAATATTTAGTCAAGTTTGAGTTCAAATCGAGTATAGGGGTCTGTACGGTCACAAAGTCACAACACTTAGTAGAATCAAAATAAATTGATTGAAGACGACGACATTGTGGGCTACATTGGCGGTCGTCCTTTCAAATAGCAGTCGTCATCCGTGACGAGTGGGACTTTATAAGGGAGATGATAAGAGCAAAACTCCCCGCTGCGGAATAAAAAATATCTTCTATGGCAACTTCACTATCCTCCATACATAGAGTGCGAATTCCGATCAGTGACCTTATCATAAACTCTTAGAGCAGTAATACTTTAATCTTACTATGATTTCCATAAGAATTTTGCATACTCGTATTGATGATGATGATGAATATAGGCGACTATTATCCCAAAATGGTTAGTCAGAGACTAGGCAATGAGGACCGCAAAAGCAGTCCTCTACCATAGTCCACTTTTCACCAATTAGCGACTGCAAAAGTGCTCAGCGTGACAGATGGTGAGCCCATCGCCGCTCAACGCTTATGGATGAATGTGCAGTCTTTAGTCTGTTAGTCGCCTTTTACGCCACCCAAGGTGCGCTGTCAATTAAATTCTATCTAAGCTGGCTACCACCATTGCTTGAATGTATAATATATAATTGAAGCCTTTGACATACCTGACCCGGTATGTCAAAGGCTTTTTTTAAGATGCTGCTATCTTACGACAACGATTGCGACTAACGAGTTATTGTACGTGTCGAAGCACGAAGGACCTTGAGATATTTTAATTTGGTCTCCCATCCGGGTACCCGGCAATCAGAAAGTTGCTTAACATGCATGATCACAAGCTCACGCGCCTGTGCTCTTCTATTAGTATGACATAGTACACATTAGATAAGTAGTCAAAAGTAATTCTTCAATTTACAATTCCTTCAATGGTGTAATGTCCCATATGATTATGCTAATGCTTTAAAATGTTAATTAATAAATGCGTTCTTACCTCATATGTAATCGGCTTCCAGGACAGGTCAAGTTAAAGTATTTTAAGAGAATTTTGATAATACTCCTCATGGAAGAACCATATAGAAGCGTGAGAAAACAATAATGACTTTGTACGGACAACAGCAGGAACGGCTATACAAAACTATCAAAATGTTGTTATCGATTTTCATCTTTAACTATCGGGTATTAAGTTCAAAATTAATTGCAGAGTTTGAACTTTTCGTGGTTAGTGTGTAGCTACTTAAAAGCGTTATTTACATGTCATTAGATAGTGGATATGGCATATGATAATTGAAGCACTTCGTGCATAAAGGCACTTTTGTTTCCATTTAGTCACTAGTGCGTTAAGTATGCGGTCGTGTAAGTTAAGCAACTATCTAAATATCAAGCCCACGGATGGGTGACTAAATATCTCGAAAGTTGATTGTTACCGTGAGATGACAGTCGTTACTCATCAACTACGTGGGGCGCACTAAAAGTTTTCGGAATGAATAAGAATAAAAATACTATTATAGGTCAAAAATGAATTTAAGTGTGTGAATGTTTCTCAAAATATTATCCCTTTGCATACGCACTTTTTCATTCGATTAAACCAATTTTAAAAACTTTTTTGCCACTCCTCCGAGGTGACTTTAGAAACGTGTTTTTCATACTCTTCGACAGCCTCTGGTGATGAAAATCATTGACCGCGTAATTGGTTCTTAATTTTTGGGAACAGAAAAAAGTCACAAGGTGCCGTTGGGACTGTATGCAGGATGGCTCATAAGTTCTACGTTTTTCACCATCAAAAATACGTTTGTCTGTCTGGCCGTGTGGGAACTAGCATTGTCGTGGTGCAAGATGACACGGCGTTTACGGTTATTTTTACGGAGTTTGTCAATAATTTCCAGCAAACAAATGGTCGTGTAACAGTCGCTATTCACGGTACGACTATTCTCTAAAGCAACAGTAGCCACGTGTCCAGTTTTATTAAAAAAAGAAGCAATCATTCGCTTAGATGCACTTTTCACGCGCGCCGCTTTAGTTTGTTTCGGCTCATCTTAAAAGACCCATACGCTCGATTGCTGCTTTGTTTTGGGATCGTAGCAATAAATCCATGTTTCGTCACTGTTACTATGGCCCACACCAGATTTGACGCAAATTCGTTGAATCTGGTAAACATGGCACTGCACCAAGTGACGCGGTCCGTTTTTTGAGCCTCGGTCAAATTGTATGGGATCCACCGCGCGCACAGCTTTCTCACACCCAAATGTTTGTGTAGGATTTATTGTATTTGACTCATGCCTATATCTAAGGATGCGCGAAACTCATGGTAGGTCACATGTCTGTCTGCTTCAATCATACGGCGCACAGCATCGATGTTTTTGTTGTTCACAGCGGTGGACGGGCGACCATCGCGAAATTCGTCACAGAGATTGACACGACCGCGCTTGAATTCTGCAAACCAGCTATAAATAGTCGTCTTGCATGGTGCTTCATCGCCAAAAGCAGATTGAAGCCGAGCGATGCTCTGTTGGGCTGTCAAATTACACTTAAAATCGTAGAAAATCATACTACAAAAATTTTCCCGAGTTAAATCCATGTTAACATAGACACGCAATTTTTAAAATGGCGCCACAGTGTAAAAGCAATTAACAGTCAGATGAAACAAACTGCATTCTACTGCCAAAGAGTTCCAATTTTAAATGTAGTAATTACTTTTTAAATATTGTTTATGTAAGTGGATAGTTCCCGAAACTTTTCGTGTGACCGTATATAGTATTTTGTAAGCTAGTCCTATTAGAAAACTGTACCTCCTCCAGAAGTAAAAGGTCTATGTGTACCTACAGGCTTACATATTTTTGTTGATTACTGATTAACGAAGTATCTTATATTATTATTGTGATGAAAATCTTAGGCACTAATTGTTATTGTTAGTATGTAAGTACCTTCCTACTATAACAGAAATGCTTGGTAGGTCACGAGATAAACAGAGTGTTGTAGCAATGTTAACGGACAACAGGATTTGTCTAGGGGTTACAATTTATGAGATAGAATATTTAAAACCGGAAAATGTCAGGGCTTAATATAAAGTTCCAAGTTTTATGAAATAGACATACCTACATACATAAATTTACGACTATTATCCTCAAAGGGTTAGTTAGAGACTAAGCAATGAGGACTGCAGAAGCAGTCCTCAGCCATAGTTCACGTTTCACCAAATTCCAACTGCACATAATATGCTCAGCCTTATAGGAAGGAGGTAAACCAATTGCCGCTCTATGCTGTTGGATGTATGTGCAGTCTTTAGTACGTTAGTCGCCTTTTACGACACCTAAGGGAAGAGAGGGGTTGGTAGTATTCTTTTAGTCAGCTGCTTTACCACACGGTTCGGCATATGAAATAAAATGCTCTTTTTATCCTCGACTCATCATCGTTGTCCTTACCTCTATTTTGACCTAATCTGACTTGCCAGGATCCTTCATATTAATTTAATTGCCTCTGTGGTCTAGTGGCTAAGCCACCGGTTTCAGACCCAGAGGTCCCGGGTTCGATTCCCAGCGGGGGGCACATCTTTGTGTGCTCGGTTTGGTTGGTGGTAGGGCTGTTAAACCCGCCTGGCTAGCTACCACCATCTTATCTAAGTATGTCGCCATAACAACGATGTTTATAGCATTCTTGTGTTCCGTACAGTTTGAGATAAGATAGCCAGTTCCTCAGTGGTTGAGGATTCCGGGTGAAGCGCGCTTCCACCTTCGGCCTTATCGTCATTTACCATCAGGTGAGATGAAGGCCAAGCGCTCACCCGTTGTAGAATAGAATAAATAAAATATACCCTAACATCGTATTATTTCTAGACTAGGTACCAACCTATGCTATTAACAGGACATAAATTCTTTCTGTATCTATCAAAAAGTCCTTATAAGTATCTGGTACACCTCTGGCAGTAGTTACAACCACAACCTTAACTATTCAATGTCCGTTTTAGTTCCTCTGTGGTCTAGTGGTTAGACTACCACCGATTACAAACACATTGGTCCCGGGTTCGGTTTCCAGGAATAAAGGATTTTTGACTTGACTTAATTTTATATTACTTCTATATCTATTTAAATACCAAATCCGTCAGCACTACTTTAGGGTTTTAAGCCCTCGCCCACGAGTCCCGACTATTTTACGAGCCTCAGCGCATTCGTTGTCGCCGGCGTCACTTGATTTACCGGTGTTTGTTGGACGTGTCCCGGTTAGCGTAAAGGGCACCTTGAATACTTAATCAGGTTGGCAGGACCTGAATAGGTTTTCATTATTAACGGGTTCAAAATGAGAAACCGCTTTTCTAAGTTCAAACTTTTGTGTGCTTTTGTTCCAGCATGTTTTATTACTATTTACGGGTTTACTTTTGTGCAACATTGATAGCTACTACATGTAAGTTTGCAATACCAGAGTTACCGACCCTGTAAGTAAGAACCTTTTCACAGTCGAACCTTAAAACCTATGAAGAATTCCAAGCTGTACTCCTTTGATAATATCTCAGCAAGGGAACTTATTCCACAAGCTGAGCGTTCGCGGGCGCGAGCGCCGGTTCTTAACACATAGAAGACAAATAATTTGAGGCTTAGAGACACTTGAAAGCCGTTCTTAAATACGTTCTCTATTTTGTCAATAAATTACTGAATTGAAAAGAAGAGACAAAGTTCCTTAGGTAAAACGAACCATTCAGAGATAAAGCGAGTTTAATTACTTATGCGTTGCTTAGCAGTATGTATATAATGTTGATATTTTTATGTAATGTAACTTCTATCAGTATAAACCTTTAAGAGGTTATTCCGTGATATATTTTAGGTATGACCCTATTTAAAAAATTGTGTAAAAATTGGTTTTGTTAAAATAATTATAAAAAAATAATATAACTCCCATGGTTTATGTGATGATGATGATGATGATGTAGTGCCGTTGTTGGCATTTACAATAGTGACTGATGACAAATCATCAAGAATTAATCGTTAAAAGCAAGCGAGAGAAAGAGCTGTAACAGGTACAGTCACCTGCATATTGCTTCAAGTAAAGTAAGTTTACATTGATAAGTTAATCATAATATTGTTTTTCACATTTTATTGTGTACTACACTAGAATAAAAACTTGTTAAGGATTAATTCGCGTTTACAGTTAGTTAAGGGTTATTTTTAGGTATTATTTGTCTACCCCGCCTCTGCTGACTCTCTTCGGGAGCGGGCGTTGCTATCTGCTCCTACATTTTTCAAGCGGATAGCATCGTTTTACTGTTGTTACCATTTTTATTTTAATAAATATATTTCATTATTATGATTAATCAAATCAATGATGTTAACAAAGTTAATTAAAAACAAACTCTATATTCACTAAGTAGCTCATTAAACTTAATTACTTACCACATAACAAACCTTATTTGGTTAAGCTATTAAATGCCAAGACATTATTGACCACTTGTGTTGTATCGTTTAATGTGTTGGTGGCGTTGGTGCCTGTACCTCGTCGCACGTTCAAATGAGCCGAGTTCATTTATTAATCCCAGTTTGGTAAAGCTCGCGGTCGGCACCGTGTTCAGTTTTCCCTTTAATAAGCTTAAGATTGCCCGATTATAAGCGGGAGCGGTGAAGCGATATAAAATTTATGAACGTGTGCGCTTCGGAAATGACTAGTAGAGTATTTTATTTTATTTTATTTTGTTTATTTACTAAGTACATATTTTAAAATAGATAGATAATACTTTTATTGTAACATAATCACACAAAAAAGAAAAAAAGAAAAACAATGTTACAATTTGGCGGTCTTATCGCTTAAAGCGATTTCTGCCAGAGAACCAGTCGGATGGAGAGAACTAATATACTCTAAGATCGGAGGTGCAAACATTGAAAATATAATTAGTTACACAATTAAAAGCTACACAATTTAAAATCTATACTTCCAAATCAATACTTAACTTCCAAGGATTTGGCCATAGTCTCACCTGATGTTTGGTGATAATAAGGCCGATGGTGGAAGCACATTGCATCCTGACTTACGAACAATAATAGCAGATGGAAGATTGGGCCACATTGCCACTACGCTGGCCCAATGCGGGTAGTTTATGCAGCTTTACATGTCTTCCAAAACACGGAACCATGTTGATATACCAATGTGGATTGTTCTTTTTGTAGTAAAGTAAGACAAAGGCTTTGTATCACTAGAGACAAATAAAGTTGTATTTTAGTATGAAGAGTTTTTTTTACTCATTACAAGTACAGTGTACGTTTGTCTCGATAGCTATGGACAGATAATATAATCAATTAATAATTAATCAATACAACGTCGCACAAACAGCCTTTTGACATAGATAGATTGGATTGACGGCTAGTAAGTTTATCTAGTATCTTAACTTCTTAACCACTTTATTAGCAATTACTACATACATAATCGTCGCACCAGCTACGAGTATTTACGTCTTGATTGACTGGTGTCAGCGTCGTTATCAGATCAGCAAAATAGTTGATTTGTTTATCCGGAGAAGTTATTTTTTTAATACTTATCGAATTTTTTTTTTAATATCGGACAATATTAATGTTCTGTTAGTTAACGTAAGTATTGGTTTATTTTCCAGGTCGAGCAAACTGTGTTTCAGATTTTTGGACGCATAGTCCAGTTTTTTGATGACCTACCTACATTTGGTGACCGTTTATTGTATTAAACCAGTACCATTCAATTTCAATGTAACCAGTGGGACATTATATATGCTAAATACTCAGTTAAGAGGGTTTACGCATTTCAGTGTCCCATACCAATTTCCAAGTTGAAATTTTCAAATACCAGTAAGCCAATTTTGATTAAACTCGGCATGCTGAAGTAAAATTTAGAAGTTGTAAATAGTTTGTTGAAAACATTTCTAAAAAACGTTTATTTACTGATTTATTGCGATTTTAAACTTTCTATAGTGGACTTTAAATCGAAATAACTCAGCCGAATAAACCTTTTTTTTAAATGTTTTCAACAAACAATTTAGATCCCTGTCTTTTACTTTGGCATGCAAAGTTTAATTAAAATTGGCTTATTGGTCTTTAGGCGTAAAATGTATGCGTAAACCCCTTCTTCAAGCACGTACCCAGGATTTTTTATTAGGGGGGGGGAGGGGGGGGGGGTACAGTCCAAACATAAACAGTCGTTGCATTCGGCCGATATGACGCGCTCACACACACACACACACATATGCCCCCCCTCGATCTCACTGGTTTTCACTGGTAAAACAGTAGCGGCGCGCATTTCGGCCGTTTGTAGTCTTTGCACAGTGCAAAGACTGTTTAGACTGTGGTAAATGAATAAAGTACCTAAATGACACGTAAAAGCTTCTCGGAAATAAATAGCAAATAAATTTTCACATAATAATCGAATAATAGATATTATTTAAAAAAAATAGAAAACGTTACAGCATTATGTATAACCGTCTTGGTCGGGAGGACATTTCGTTTAAAACTTCATCCACTGATTATGGCTTGATTTGAGTGGGCCGACATCAAGGCCAATCCGGTTAAACGCTCATTCCCCATTTTATTGCGTAAATATGTTTTTAATCGATTTAATGTTGACAAGGATCTCTCAACACTTTCGGTAGAGAAAGGGAGCGACGCTAACAGTTTTAATAGTGTGTGTACATTTGGATAAAATGCAGCATCACACTTATCTAACACTTCTATAGCTTCTCTTTCCATTGAAGTATGATCAGCATTTTTCCATTTTTCAGCCCTTATGTGATATTCGCTTTCCAATGTGACCTCAGATACATTGTCATTTAGGTAAGAAAGTAGATTCGAAAGGTTCTGCGCATTATCGACACATATCTCTTGTGGTATTTAACATTTCTAGCGTTGTCAAAATTTGCACAATTTTCCCTTCAAATCAACTTTTCAGACTTCCAAAAAGGTCATCTAGACACGGAATGAAAATGCTTCTTTTAAAATATTCCATTGGCGAGTCTGCTGGATAATTTTGTCTATGTACCTACTTGTCTGCCAGTTATTCGTGGCATTGTGATAGATTAAATTCTTCGTTTAATAATAATATAACAATAATAAAACGTTTATTTCGGACAAATATCCATACAAAGTTGCATTAGTAAATGACTATGCTATGTTATTAAAAAGAAAATATTAAAAGAAAAACTATAGGTACCTAAGTCAGTTCATGTACTTGATTGTGCCACCCACATGCATTCGAATCCAATGCCTCTGAATAGGACAGTCAAGTCGCTCCGTATTGGTTCGCAGGTTTTGAATCTGCTCTATGACATATTTTGCAAAAGTCAATGTAGAGCTTAAATCGTGTTTAGGACTTAGCAAATACTGAGACAAAGTCAATGTATAACTCAGCAATTTCTTGCAAACCAAAACCGATATCATAAAAAATAGATTTGTCATTGCTGAATGCAATTGTTCCGCTTTAGCTGCAATACCTCTTCCTGTTACCGAAACATCTAAGAGGTTAATGACAATAGGTTCAATTAGATCATCAAAAACCATAATGGCGTTATGACGCTCCACAAATCGCGTTTCACAAACACCTATCAATCGTGTCATTTTTGTCTCTGGTACATACATACGCCTGAATGTGACTTTTCAGTTATGACTATTTAATGAATTTTTTCGAAATTAATTGCAAATGTCCTTAATGGTTTGAAGGCAGTTTTCAACACAAGGTGTTCTCATACCTGCACTAAGAGCAAGATTCAAACGATGATTGGCACAATGGATATACATGGCTTTAAGATATATTTCTTGGATTCGCGCTTGTACGCCTTTGAATATACCACTAAAGGATCCAGCGCCACCATAGCCTTGCCCAATTAGTTTTTCCACATTCAAGCCAAGATCTTCGCACTTTTTTTATTATCGTATTGGAAATCGCGGCACCTGTCATTCCGTCAAATAAAACACAAAAAAACCACGTTATTGAGATCGACATATCGCACATAAAGAGAAAACAGAAAACTGTTCGACTACATACATCCAAAGTTTCATCTGCAAGGATACTGAAAAACCCTGATTCATTTACCGCAGATATCACTTCGGGGGGAGGGGGGGGGGAGGTCCGGACACCTTGGACCCCCCCCCACCCTGGGTACGTTCTTAACCCTCTTAACAAAGATCTAAATAGTTGCTTAAAACATTTTTAAAAAACGTTTGTCAAAGTATTTGCGATTTAAAGTCCACATGGAAAGTTTGAAATTTAGATAGCTGTATTTAACATTAGCATGTTAAGTTTCATTAAAATTGGTTAATTGGTTTGTAAATGTTGAACTTGGAAGTTTTTATGGGAAACCGAAATGTATCATTGGTATCCACAGAACAGAAGAAATAGGTGTGGTGTCGATTGAATTAGTAGTGGCTGTAATAATTTTGTTATCTAATGTAACCGTGTCGTGTAGCGGTGAAAGAATACTACCACCCTCTCTCTTCCCTTGGGTGTCGTGCGACTAACGCGACTAACGGACTAAAGACTGCACATGCATCTAACAGCATAAAGCGGCGATGGGCTCACCACCTGTCACGCTGAGCACAGGCGCAAGCGCAAGTCGTTGTTTGGTGAAAAGTGGACTACGGCAGAGGACTGCTTTTGCGGTCCTCATTGCCTAGTCTCTCTCTGACTAACCCTTCAGGGATAATAGTCGTGATTTTATATAATTATGTATGTATTTAAATATAAAAGGCATTTGCGCTTAAGCTTATGCTTAGCTCGCTTTAGAAAGTCACATGTTGATGCGTAAAACCTTTAATTGAAATTGTGAATGTTCATTAATTATAACCATTCCCGCTACTTGATACGTCCCTGTGCGTCTGCATTATTAAGTTTAATAGCAATTAATTTATAAACGTAATTTGTGTTTATGTACTTATGTCTTTGGCTCCAAGAGATAATTATATATTTTTTTAAACAGCCTTCTTAACGGATTATTTTGCTTTTGTTAGTTTTGTACTTCTAAGTTCTACAACTTATTTAACTACTAAAATAATATATACAAATAATAACCCCATGATATCGGTAAAAGTACCTAAACATTTTAGATGAACTATTTTGTCATTGTCATGTATTGTATCAATGAAATCTGTACAAAAGTTTTTACTTGAAGCTTAAACAAAGGGATACACAAACAACTAGGGATACTAAATTAATTAACTGACATCTAATATTTTGTATATTTAATAATAATACAAGGTAAAGATAAGTTCAAAGAGTAGTCATATTATTTTTGTACTGACGAGAAACTGTTACATTTGAGATTTTGCCCTCTTGGGGAAAAGGAAGAAAATCCCAAACGCAAGCTTCAGTGGGTTTGTTTTAAAATAAATACCATAAAATGTTTCACGGCTAAGTAGTATATTATATAAGAACCAATCCTAAAACACCCTGAATTCAGTTCAATAACAATAAATTTTAATATAAATTTTAATTTACTACTACTATTTAATTAGGGGGTTAGTATCAACGCTTGCTGTAGTTGATTTAAAAAAAAAATAAAGGTAATAGTTAAAGTATAAATACCTTACTTAATATCAAAAAGTTTTAGGGAGTAAAAAGTTGTTCAAGAACAAAAAAAACCGTCCACAGTAAGAGCTGACACCGCCTAGCTTGTGCGCTAGGCGGTGTCAGCTCGCCTTACAGCCGACGCAGGAGGTTGCGACTGGAACCCCCGAGGAAACGGGCCTCGCATTCAGTCTTTACACACAGCTCTAAATTCTGGCGACGAGGCGAGCTTCTTGAAGCACCTGGAATTATACGGACAATGGGGTCGTAGGGCGGTTTGATGTGTGCTCAAGTGTGCGATGTTGAGCAAGCTGCGTCTGCCGTCAAGTCCTATACTACCATCTACCTTGCGACTTGCAGTAGCCGAGTGTGTGGGGCTAACCCGCCAGTGACATCCCGCACGGTGGGCCATTCCCTTACCCTCAATCCCATGATCCTATCCATAGCAACTCCCCTCCTTACCACTTTCCTTCCCCCTTTCCTAATCCTATCCCATCCCATCCTTGGAGGGATGACAACCTCCACCCCAACATTGTCACAACAACCAACAAAATGGCACATTTTTAAAAACCGATTTACCCCAGGAGGGTACCGGCAAGGCCGGAGAACCCCTCCCTGGGCCTTCATGATCAGGCTGCCCCTTGTATCTTGGGGAGGGGGGGGGGGGGGCAAAAAATTTGCCAATTTTTGAAGTTGCCTTGGGCAGCAACCAGAGGGCGTCTGCACCTGCCCAGCAAACCCATGTGGAGGACCGTGGAATGGCGGGGCAACGGGAATTGGGTCCTGATGGCATCCGTCCTATTGCCACCGCCGGACCATCGCGGCAGAAGGAACTGGGTCCTCATGGGATCCGACCTGACGGCCCCAGGTCTGATACAGGGGGGAGCTCGGGCAAGAAACCGTGGCATAGGTCGGGCAACCGCAAGCGTCAGGCCAAGCTGCTTAGGCAGCGGGCCGAGGGGGAGATGACAGCTGATGCGGTGGAGCGCTCGAAAAGGCTGAGGGAGGTCAGCAATGAAAGTCAGGAGGCGCTTGATGCCAAACGTGTTAAGACTCACGGGTCTTACGCGGGGGCAGTAAGTGCCTATAAGATGGCCATCATTGCTGACGACTACCCTGCGACTACGCTGGGAGAGGGCCACTACGTGGCGATCCAAGGAACCATTTGGGACCTGCTGGAGGCCGCGCCTGACCCTCTGCCAGTGGTAAACATCGGAGGCATTTCGTCGGGGGCTATTCTTTTCACGTGTGAGGGGAGTAGCTCGGCGAACTGGCTCCGAGCGCAGGACGGCCTTGTCGTGGAGGGCGTCGTGGTCAGGGTGGTTGATGCGAAGGACCTTCCGAAGCCAGTTAAAATGGCTTGGAAATCCAGAAACATCAGCCGCCTTGAGGTAGCTAGAGTTTTGAGGATGTTGCAGAGGTACCATCCTGGCTTGCGGACCTCGAGCTGGAAGATCGTCGATACTAAGGTCGAGGGTCTAACAGTTCGTAGGATCGTGTTAATGGATGGTGCCTCTGCAGCATTCATTAAAGCAGAGGGCTACTGCCATAATACGGGCATCGACAAGAGCGTCTTTAAGCTTCTGGAGGAGAGGCCTACGGACGAGCTTGTCGATGCCCAAGGCGGTAGAGGTGGTGTGAGCGTGGCGGGAGTGACTGTGGGTGAGTGCTCCCAAAGCGCTCCAGTGGCGGTGGGGCAGCCGGAACATGGCGCACCTATCGCGGTAGCCGAGGATGTTGGAGAGGAGACCACACCAATGGAGTGTGGTGGGATCTCCTCGCCAAGATCCGAAGATGTCATGGGGGAGCTCGCCCTGGACGAGCTGCTTCTGGGAGGGTCGTCTCCGTTGGCACGGGGGCACGGCATCGGACGGCGAACTCACGCAAGACGGGCGATAACCTTTACAGAGGTAAGGTGCGTTCAGATTAACCTTCATCATTGTAAGGCTGCAACTGCCATTCTGGTACGCCAGCTAAAAAGGAATAAATTCGACATTGCCTTAATCCAGGAACCGTACCTTTACAGGGGCCAGATTAAAGGTTTAGGTGAAACCCCTGGTATAATATACTACAATTGTTCTACTAATGACATGAGGACTTGCGTTTATGTCAGAAACGACCTACACGCAATGCCTCTAATGAAGTTCTGTTGCCGGTATCTGACCACTGTTAAGGTCCTTACGGGAGAAGGGGGTGCTAGGCGGACGGTAATTTTATCGTCAGCTTTCCTCCCTTTCGAGAAGGCGGATCCAGTATCAAAGGAGATACGGGAACTGGTAACCTGCGCTGGCCAAGAAAACCAAGATGTCATTATCGGCTGCGACGCCAACGCCCATCATGTAATCTGGGGCAGCTCAGACACCAATGAGAGAGGGGAGAGACTGCTGGAGTATTTGGTAAGTTCACCCATGCAAATACTTAACAAAGGAAATAAGGCTACCTTTTTCAATGCCCGGAGGGCGCAGGTGATTGAAATAACTATTGCTAGTAACAGAGCGGTAAGTAACATCACAAACTGGCATGTATCGGACGAAGTATCCCTCTCCGATTATAACTATATATGCTTTAGGTACAGACTAGGTAAGACCATAGGAACTGTGCGAAGGAAGAACCCAAGAAACACCAACTGGGAGGGCTTCAGGAAGGATCTCAGGCGGGAACTAGATAGTCCATGCTGTAAACTTAACTCAGTTGTGGACATAGAGTTTGAAGCTGACAGACTCACAGAAGCACTGATGACGGCCTGGCAGAACAACTGCCCAGAAACAAAATCAGTGGCGGGGAGACAACCGTGGTGGACTCCAGAGGTGGCTCAGATTAGAAAAGAGACACGACAGGCGTTCAATGAAGCGAAGGCGAAGAACGACTTTAGCGATTACAATAAGGCTTTAACTCGCTACAGCAGTGCGGTTTGTAAAGCAAAAAGATCGGCTTGGAGGAAACATTGTGAACAGATACAGTCTGTTCCTGAAGCAATGAGACTAACCAAGGCAATCTCTACAACAAAGGCGATTCCACTGTCTACAGTAATGAGGGCAAAATGGAACTCGAACAGGAAATGGTGAGAATACACTGAAGGTCATGTTTGATACCCACTTCCCTGGATCAAGCATCATTCAAGACGAACATGATCCAATCAGCTGGAAGGAGCAGCAAGTGAAGACTTCCAAGTATGATTGGATAATAGCTAAAAAGGTGGTGGATGAATCTATGGTTAAATGGGCACTAGGGAGCTTTCAACCATATAAAGCACCAGGACCTGACAATATTTACCCCATCCTACTACAACAGGGCGCTTCCATTCTGGGCCCCCATCTCTGCAGATTGTATAAAGCCTGCATTGCATTTGGTTATATACCCAGAACATGGAGACGTGTTAAGGTAATATACATACCAAAACCGGTTAAACCAGATTATGAAGAACCCAAAGCTTTTAGGCCAATAAGTCTCCAATCTTTTCTTCTTAAGACCTTGGAAAAGATGGTAGACAAATTTATCAGAGCGGGACCGTTAAAAAAATTCCCACTTCACGGACTTCAATGCGCTTACCAGCCAGGGAAGTCAACAGAAACCGCTCTCCACCATGTGGTAAGCCGAGCGGAATCAGCCTTGGAGAACAAAGAGATCTGCGTCTGCACATTCGTAGACATTGAAGGTGCATTTGATCGCACAACCTTTGACTCCATCAATGTGGCAGCCAGAGTTCATGGCGTGCCACAACCTATCTGCAAATGGATTGAATGTATGTTTACTCGCTCAAACAACTAGAGGGTGCCCGCAAGGGGGGGTCCTCTCTCCTCTGCTATGGAGCCTTGTAGTTGATTCAATCATAGCAAAACTGAACCAAGGACCACTATATACGGTTGGTTATGCGGATGACCTGGTCATCACAGTCAGTGGAAAGTTTCCCTCCACGGTATCGGAGCTAATGCAACGGGCCATGTGTTTGCTGGAGGATTGGTGTAATACCAATCATCTATCCGTAAACCCGGGGAAAACAACCGCTATCTCCTTCACGAGGATGAAAAACCTCACGAAACTGGGAAGCCTAAAACTTTATGGCACCCAGCTTCCCTGGTCCAGAGAAGTGAAATATCTAGGCATAACACTGGATAAGGAACTTACCTGGAAACAGCACATGGACACGACCGTTACCAAAGCCTACAGGGTCTATGGTATGTGTCGCTCCACCTATGGCAAAACGTGGGGACTTAACCCCAAAATCATAAGGTGGATCTTCATGATGATGGTGCGGCCGATCCTTACATATGGCAGCATCGTCTGGTGGCCCAGAACCAGGCTGAAAATCTGTAAGAATGCATTAAGCAAACTTCAGAGGACAGCATGCATGGCGATTACTGGGGCATTCAGAACCACACCGACGGCAGCTCTGGAGGCCCTTACGGACCTTCCACCTCTGCACAGTGTCATAGAAACAGAGGCAAAGAAAGCGTTACATAGACTTAAGGTGGCCGGGCTGTGGGACGCATCTAAGCCTCTGACCAGACATACAAAATGGGAACCTAATGATTCCCTTGACAGGATCATGGAAATGGGGTATAACAAAATCTCCCCCCAGTACATGTTCGAAAAGAAATTCAGTATATATGTCCCAACTAGGGATGAATGGAAACAAGGACCAACGTCTCCAGAGAAGGACAGCCTAATCTGGTACACCGATGGATCCAAAATGGAGTCGGGTACTGGAGCAGGTATCTTTAGCAATGACTTCGAACATAGTCAAAGCATGGGAAAATTTGCAACTGTATTCCAGGCCGAAATTTTTGCAATTCTCCTATGCGCAAAAAAGAATTTAGAACTCGCCCCCAGAAAGCAAAACATATTCATCCTGAGTGACAGCCAAGCAGCACTCAAGTCACTTATATCGCCCCGGATCGATTCCAACCTCGTACTTGAAACCACAAAAGCTTTAAACAAGCTAGGTGGACACAACAGGGTGAGATTGATCTGGGTACCAGGCCACATGGGAATCCATGGCAATGAGATGGCCGATGCACTTGCCAGGGAGGGCTCAGAGACACCATTTATTGGTCCTGAGCCGTTTGTTGCACTGGCACCAAGCACCATCAACAAGGCCTTTAAGGACCAAATCCAAAACAGGCATAAAACCGAATGGGAAAAGCTACCCGGCATGAAACACTCAAAATCCTTCATAGGTGGAGACGCCCTAGGACGGAGTAAAATCATATGCGGAGGTAGCAAAAGGCAGGCACGAACAATTATCGGAGCCCTGACCGGGCACTATGCCACAAAACAAATGCTCCACAGAATGCAACTAGCAACAGACATCTTGTGCAAGGCATGTGGGGAGAAAACGGAGTCCATGCAACACTTACTGTGTGACTGTGACTCCCTTGCTAGGAAAAGAATGAGTCTCCTGGGATTCGCCTACCCGAAACCAGAAGATTTTACGCTCTTCGCCCTCAAAGACATTGCCAAACTTATGGCAGTCGTTTTCACTGAGGAAACAGAGTGATAGGACGGGGTTGCACAAAAGATCCCAATGGGTCGACGTGCCGCTGCGAGAGGGAAACCTCTGCAGGCCCCACTAAGATAAGATAAGATAAGATATACGGACAATACGGAGTCTTAGCACTACATACCCCACACTTAGGTCAGTATCGTTAAAGGAATGTGGTCCCACAGTCTTCTATCTTAAACCTGAGTCTTAAAGTTGGGTCTCCAAAGCATCCCAGCGTTATGGTACACCTATAAACCAACACTAGTCCAATAATATTAACCACCATTGTTTAATTTACTGTTTGAACACAATGCTCAACAATGTTATTAGATCCGACTTAACAATGAGTTTGTTCTTTGTTGGGACATGAACAGTAATAACTGGCTAAAATTAAATATTAAGTGGTGATATGAATACCACGTGGCTTACCTTGGCTAAGAGCTTTGCGTCGCCTTGCAACTCAATTTGTCAAGGAGTGATTCTAAAACATACAAAATCGAATGTCTGGATTCTCAGTAAAAGATGACAGTCCATGGGTTAACAGAGCTTGTGGAAAACACTTATGAACAATGATGCAGTAATACTCACGCGCTGTGGTAAGGTTATGTGGCGCGCTGGTTGCTAAGCGGCGCACAGTGTCACGTCCCATAGCCAATAAAAAAAATCGAAAGAAAGCGAGGTAGCTTTGAAATAAAAGTAAGTTAAGATAGATAGTTATCCTCTATAATTAACATAAAATAATAGATATCATCATTCTGGTTAATAAGTTATCACTCAGTGAAGTCTGTCTGTGTAAATATCTCGTCATTCGCTACGTTTTAAGTGCATCTAACGATTAATAATTACGCAGTTCTTATTATAAGCTGTGTTATTATAGGTTTTGAATATTATTATGGAGGACATATCTGATCGTAAGTCATATACAAAAATATAATATTTAGGAGTTAGTAGGGACGATATTAACTTAGATACTAAATTAAAAGAAATTTTCAACTTTGACGAGAGTTTTCAAAAATACATCCAAAACCATCTCTAGGAATGTTATTATTTTTTGTTCACTTGTGTGTCTACTGTATTTAGACAATATTTTTTCTTGCGAAAACTTGCAGATTTGATGATTATTTGCATTTTTTAGAATCAAAATTTAACTTATTAAAAATGAAGATCTTTTCGAAATTTGGCTTTTGAGACATAAACAAGAAAAACTCTTTGTAGTAGCGAATAATACATGAGCTTTTGCATATTAAATGAATGCCCAGACAATATTTGCCAAAAAAAAAATAATTTAAAAATGTTAACCTACTTTTTTTTAAAGATAATGAAATACTGCGACTAACAAAAATAAAAAAACAGCCATTCTTCAAATATTTGTTGAGTTATTAATTTCGCCCTTTTCTCCATACAATCGTTACACTGTGCGGCGGCGGGAGCTGGTAATATCAGCACGGGATCCTGCAATGAAGCCACAAACTGTTGACAATCTGGTCAAACACCCTTTCGAAGAGCCGCTCTAAATCCACTTACACTTATTTACAACTAATTCTTACCTCAGGCAACTGATTCTCTCAGTTCTCCGTGACCACTTCGATGAGAATGAATGCTGTTTTTGCGACTTTCAATCAACCGGATGCCTTAAAGATGGATGGCCAGCCTAGGAATTTACCAATATTTTGAGTAAAATCATGAGCATTAGTTAAAAAAAAGAACAAAACGTCATATATGACGTTTTCACAACTCGTCCTGAAACTGAAAGGACCTGTCACGAATAACTACATGAACTCGAAAAAATTTCAACGTTTATTAATGTGATATCCGTTTTTCATAATATTCGACTTAATTTTTTTTTAATAATTACCCTGTCTAAATCCCAGGGAGCACTATTATCCTCTCTGACTACCCTCAGAACAATAACTAAAGCCCTAGAATAATATTATTATTCTGAGACTAAAGCATAATATTCTGAGTGACAACATCTAGGGGCAGAGACAATATATAGTTAATCTACATTCCATTTTACAAAAGCCTTTCGAATGTTCTAGATTTAAGTCTTTGTAGAAAAAATAGTTCCATTTCCGGATTTGTCTAAATTTAATTTAATTACCTACTGAAAGTAATAATAAAAACTAGTAATTTATTAAGTAGTTTATAATCCAAACTGTTTCGGCGACTATATAATTGAAGTGAAAACAATAAATCTTTTTTGATAGCAATTTCGCCACGCCTCTATGTGTCTATGGGCTTGAAGCGGTTTAGTGGGCCTAAACCTCCTACAATTAGTATGCAGCAGCAGCGGTTTAGTCCCTGCTTCAAAACAGGAATGAAAACAGCGAATAGGTTACAAAGTTTATTCCTATTCTTTTAGAAAATAATTTACAAAAAACTCAGGGACGATTTACATATCGCTCACTCTGTCCGCTTGACTAGGACTTAAGTCTTAACTTAGCTTCGGTGATCTACCTGAAGGACGGTGTGCAGAGGCGAAAGCTAGGCCGGTAGGGCAGCAGTGGCGACAGCAGACCGGGGGTGGCAGGAACCCGGTGGAAGAACCCTGGAACCCACAAGAAAAAGAAAATGTACTTATGTTAAAGTCCCGGTCTCTGTGTGGTCCGGTGTAGTACAGCTACAATTGAACCTGGCTCATTTACTAAGTAAAATTGTAATTGCAAAACCATTACACAATTTTAACAAGAGAATTCACAAACAAGTAGGTAGGTACCAACATTGTAAAATAAGTAATTATTAAATTAACTGGGAATGGTATTTCGTCCGCGGGATCATATGAGACCTCGCGTCACTTCAATGCCATTACACTTCCTGGATAGTAAATCATAACAAGGAAGAAATAGCAAATATTCAACTTGAAGGTAACATGACTTTAAAAGAAATATATTAATTTAGGCTTTACGTTAAACACTAACAACTAGTAATATCTGTAAAATTAAAATACTTACACACCAAATGTAGCAAAATCAATTCACTCGGAATATATGATAGACGACTCACCGAGATCTCAGGTTAACTTATTTAACTATTTACTTGAGCAGAGTGACGGCAATTAGTATCGTGTTGTAAGGCAGGGCTGGAGCTCAGAAAAAGGAATTAGGGCTGGAGCAGCAAAGAGAGCCTTCTGAGGGGGGATCTGCCTTTTATATCAGCTCAAGACAGTCAGAAAAAATACTCCGACTGTTATTTCAAATCGTCCAGCGTTACACTGCATTATTGCCTCAGAACAATAACTAAATATTGTTCTGAGATTATTGCATACTCAAACAGAGAAAAAACTAGTGACCCGACCACAAGGAACACAGAGCATATTACACGGGCAGAATCTAGCCTACACAGCCTACACATTCACCGAATGCAACAAAATTATAAGTAGTATCCTTATGGTGTAAGACACACAGAAAAATCCATGATGTTTTTTCAATATGTCTTATCCCAAAACTCTATTTAATTAAAAGATATTAGAATTAGAAAATAAATTTTCTAATTCTAATATCTTTTAATTAAATAGAGTTGAAATTTTTCAAATCATTGTTTTCATGTAATTGTTATTATTAA
Organism: Scoparia ambigualis; assembly: GCA_963921215.1. Lineage (NCBI taxonomy): Eukaryota > Metazoa > Arthropoda > Insecta > Lepidoptera > Crambidae > Scoparia > Scoparia ambigualis. The sequence continues at coordinate 20,037,404 of OY992504.1, forward strand.
TTATCTCCAATCTATCTATAGGTTAGCAAAGGCAGGCAAGGACCAAAATTTCCCACGTAAAAAACAAGAAATAAGTACCTATCTTACTCTTATATGTCTGACTATATCAAACTAACGGTTCTCTATTTTTTTTTTAATGTTTTATTCATAATCGAAAGTGTCATAACTTTTTTGAAGTTTGATTCATAACATCGTTAAAATTTGTCCTAATGATTACTTGCTCGAGTTTAATGTTACATAATATCACATGTCATAAAACTGAAATCCCTAAATACAGTAGGTATGCCCTTTTGTTTGTCATAAATATTACAATTAATAACATACAAAAGACTCTAACCCTTTTTTAATAAAACTTTTAAGTCCTAATTTTAAATTACATAATTTTTATTTATCTTAATAATGTTTTTTTTTATAGCAGAAGGAGGCAAACGAGCAAGCGGGTCACCTGATGGAAAGTAAGTTTCTTGAAGATCCCTAAGTCGTAACGGTCCGGATATACCGCCGCCGAGAGCTGGTTCCACAACACTGTAGTTCGAGGCAAGAAATTTCTTGAAAAACGCACAGTAGTAGACTGCCATCCATCAAGGTGATGTGGATGGAATGACAGTCGATTGCGTGTAGTGCGGTGAAGGAAATCAGCGGCAGGGATCAAGCCGAACAATTCCTCAGAACACTCTCCATGATATACACGGTACAATATACAGAGAGACGCCACGTCTCTCCGAAGAGCCAGTGGATCGAGCCGACCTAAAATAACCACGTCGTCGACAATTCGAGCAGCTCTGCGTTGAATGCGGTCAAATGGAAGGAGTTGGTATTGGGGTGCTCCAGCCCAGAGATGGGAGCAGTATTCCATATGCGGCCTGACCTGTGCTTTATACAGTTGTAAACGGTGGGCCGGCGTGAAATACTGACCCGCTCTATTAAGCACACCCAGCTTTTTCGAAGCTAAGCTGTTTTTAAAACAAATAATATGGCTTATGTCATGGCTCCGGCGCTACGGGTCTCCGGCCGCCTCGACCCTTACGCGCCTACGCTATTCTAAATTAGCAGACAACATTGCGTGGAGTCAGATTGACAGTGATACGTTTCCGTCACTAAAACCTAATTTTTAGGTTCGTTCGCTCCAGTGTAGGCTCCGATTTCACGAAAAAGTGCGATTCCCTTATATCTCGAAGAGTAGTGAAGATTTATGATGTTTAAAGTAGGCTCAAAGGACGCGTATTCATAAGAGCGGTAAGTTTGGTACAAAAAGAAATATTCGATAGGTCAAAAACGAAAAAGTTATAGCCGAAATAGTTACAAAAAAAAGTTCATTTTTTTCCGAGTTTTTGATTTTGGCGCTCAATATTTTGGAAACGAAGAATGATATTCAAAATTTTAGAAAAAGCTCCTCTGGACAATTTAGTATAGGTATACAACATAGCCTAACCTTTTTGAAAAAAGTCTAAACGATATTTTTCACATGATATCTAAGACTTCATGTTCCGCAGAGTTCGTTATCGGTGTTTGTTGTGAATTATCGGGGTTATGAGGGTGATGAAAATGATTGCTGTTGCGTAACCGGTAGGCCTAAGATTAAAATTATTAAAATATGAAGATGCGAAGTAAATAAAGTTTTTTGTTGTTGTACCTCTGGTTATCCCAGCAGGTACTCGAAATTTCTGAGCTCACATGTAGATGCTGAATTAACCTCTCAGCCTCTCCTTTTACCTTGGTTTTTAAGTACTGTATCTTTTGAGCGCAGGAAATCGATGGGTTGTTATGAATGGTTTCAGTGAAAAGGTCTTTAAAGAAAACCCAGCTGTTGTAATTGCCATGGAAGGTTGGTATTTCTATCTGCGGAGTAGCCTTTTCTCTGTAAGCCACTGACCACATCTTCTTCTTGATGGCCTTTAAAATGTCATTGTATTCTTTCTTATAATTAGAGAAAGGCACTTCATATTCCTTGTTTGAACCCTCAAGCTCACTCTCCAGATCCCAGTGCAGCGCGTCGATAGCTGCCCGGCGAACTTAGAGCGTCCGCAAGATGTCGTAGAACTCCCATTTCCCTGACACGGAAGCCAAGTCAATGTTGGCTGTTGTGCGTTGAAATGCCTTTAAGAGCTACTCTGTTTTTTCAGATGATAATGACGGCGATGGTTTGTACGACTCAATCGAGTTACCTTTGAAAGTTGGTGGCTTCAAAACTGGAGTTCTTTCTCTAGCACTATCCGTGCTATAGTCTGATGACCTTGAAAATGCGCCCTAATTACTTCATACCTCTCTCTTACTCGTTCAAACTCATTGCTAGTGAAATAGCTATGAGTCTTTGTACCGAATCCTGATAGCCTAGCGTGATTGTTATTGAATTCGAGCCAATAATTGTCCAGAATATCAATTCTACGAAGTAGATACTCCGGTGGCTTTCTTTCAGCTTCGTCTTTATTAAAATTAGTTAAGACGTGCTCAATTGCTTTGGCGATTTGCTATTGGTTAGCAAAGATATCCTCCATTACTGACATGATAAAGAATAAAAGGACTGATCTTACTTGATGCGATCTGCTCCTTGCTGGTAAATGGTGGCAATTGCGTGCGGACCCTTCCACAGCACCTGAATTACCAGACCAGAGATATTGATGCCTCGGGGATAGCTCTCATTGATATGAGCTAGTCCTTGGTAATAATGACGTATGAACTCGCTTTCGGCACCTGAAGACCTTGATTTCTCCGGGGTAGCAGTACTAAGAGTACTGATACGTACACTTGCACTTTGTCCGATTGGTTGCTGAGCGAAACTAATGACTCGAATAGCGTTCACTCGAAACTCGAAACGCGCAAAAGTCCCGCCTTTTACTAAAGTTCGAATCCCGCCTTTTACTAATTGCGAACGAACTGATTGAAATGTATAATGTGAAAACTAAAGAAATGCCTAAATGAGGTCAAATCAAAACTGATGACTTTGAATATGACTCAATGTACGTCGCTAGCTCGGACAATATTAATTTGATAGGGATACTAAAATCGTACAAAGCGATTTCATAAATTTACTTGTTCACAAAAATTTGTTTGTTCACAGGCGTTATGTCGAGGACACTCATGTTAATCTAAGAATAAAATAATTAAAATTCAACGTTCTGGTTTTATTTCGTAACAGTTCCTTTTCCCTAATTTCTCGTCGCTCAGCGACAATATTTTCTCGAATTCCGTAGATTAATTTCCAATGTACTCGATAGTCGTGTGAGGCATGAAATCTGTGATTTTTTTTATAATAAATTAACATTCGGAATAATACACATTACAATGCTTAGGACATACGACTTTATTTCATTTGAAAATTACGAGATTAAATTATTGTAGTACCTACTCGATATTTTAACAGAATAGTTTTAGAAAAAAAGATAAGATAAAACAAATTTTTGACTTTTTGAACATTATGGCTATTGAACTTTATACTAAATATGTTATGTAAGTATAATGATTTTCGGACAAACAATTTTACAATAAGAAAGGGAGTACCCAAACTAACATTTAGTTTGATTTACTTTCACATAATATTATGTATTCAAATATGCTAGCCGATAATTTTATTACATTTTAAGCACTAAGTGAGATTTATTTGAAAGGCGATGATGTAATGAACTGTTATAATGATGCAATTTGCCATTCTTAAAATTAAAGATTATAATTAATTGCTTCGCAGGTTAAAGTGTAACAACTTTTATAAAACGGCTACCGTGAAAGCTATAAGACTGTTGAAGAAACCATTTATGGCCCAATAAATTTAGTATCTACATTCTTTGGTTGTATAATAACATAAAAGCCAGTTCAATCACAATAAATTCTTTACTCGTTCCTTAACGTTAACAGCGGTGAATATTAAAGCGTTTACTTTCACTAAATAGCGTATCTCCAATTAAAAGTTTGCGAGCAATTTATAATTTAATCAAACTTTGTTAATTAACAAAACGTAAATTTTGTTATAACTTTCACATAGTGCAATTATTGACCACGTTGGACAAGTTATTGTAACATAAGTTGTTGTAACTTAAGTTTGAGCCGGGGATTTTCTTTTTATTTTTGTTTTTTGTGTTGTTTAATGTTTATCGTACTTTTTATGTTGATGTTTTACTAACATTTAAATTGATTTAAAGTAACAAAAATTTTAATTAGAAGGTAGCGTAAGTCAAGATTATGTTTAAATTACCGTAAATAGGAGAGTTGTATCTGAAAACACAGTGTGGGTATGGGTAGGCCACTAAGAAAGTTTAGCATTGTGCCTAGAACCCATGTGGATAACGACAACCCTTATACCCGTAACTACAGCCAAAAAGCATTGTTTTGCGTTGCTGTGTTCCAGTTTCAAAGGAAAGATCCAGTGAATTACAGGGCAAACCTATAAATGCGTCAGAAGTTATTCTTCATTCTCGACATCGCGCAAGTTTGTTTAGTTTAATTAAACTACTTTAGAAATGTTATTACAGTTCATTGTGTGTTATCTAAAAAAAATATTCACTAATAAATGCTCATTTACTTTGTATTTTAAATTTAAGTTTTAAAGTAATAACATTTTACAGGTGAGATTATCTGTAATGACTATCAATAATCTGATCAGACAAGTACACAAAGTATTTTTAAGATGTTACTTTTGCTACAACTATCGGGAGTCGTGGTTTAATTAACAATTTTTAAAAGCTATGTTTCGGATTTTGTTACAAAATTACCCCCCCCAAGCAGCAAAAAGGCATGACAACTAAAGAATTTATCACTAAAAAGGCCTGTAAACTGTTGATTATTTTCATTTTTAATTTGTTCCTGTGATATAACAGTACATTGTTACCCTAGGGTGAAAGTTGCTTATTTAGACCCGAGACTGGGTTTCGCTATGCTCGGGCGCACATAATTCGAGGGACTAAATAGTCTTTCACCCGAGATAATAAACAACGTGCTTTTAAAGGTAAACACAAGGAAAGTAACTAAAAATAAAAATATGAATTAGCTAAACAAAAAATGAGTGAATTTTATTTTACATAAATCAACAACATTTTTGATTAAAGTTTATGATAAAATTAGTAATAATTGAATCTATGGACAACACGGACCACGCCCACACGTCCACGCTTCAGCGAGAAATAACTGAACAGTCTGCACATGTGCTCAGCGATATATACATGTGCGTAGGTGGTGAGCCTTTAGCCCGTTAGTCGCTTTTACGACACCCAAGGGAAGAGAGGGGTTGGTAGTATAATTTTGATGAGCCCATCGCCGCTCTATGCTGCTGGATGTATGTGCAGTCTTCAGTCCGTTAGTCGCCTTTTACGACACCCATGGGAAGAGAAGGGTTTGTAGTATTATTTTGATGAGCCCATCTCCGCTCTATGCTGTTGGATGTATGTGCTGTATTTAGTCCGTTAGTCGCCTTTACGACACCGAAGGGAAGAGAGTGGTTGGTACCTAGTTTTATTTTGAAGAGCACATTACCGCTCTATGCTGTTGGATGTATGTGCAGTTTTTAGTCCGTTAGTCGCCTTTTACGACACCCAAGGGAAGAGATGGGTTGTTAGTATTATTGTATGTATTTTCCTTTGATTATATAATGTCTTTTATTATACTACACATGACAGTACCTGTCAGAAAAACGATTCTCCCTACGGCGGAAAGTATTACTTTTCACCCGCTCCTCAGGCAACTTCAGACCTTATTTCCGAGTATGAAGGATGGTATAGGAATGAAAAAGCGCTTTCCAGCTACATGTTTATTCTATAAGCTTATAGCTCAAAAGTATACTATTACCAATTGATATAGATGTTTATAATACCGTTTCACAACATCTTTATAGTGAAGTGCTATAGCAAGCTGTAATGTAACAATATTGCTCAATTAAAGTTTTAGCAGACACCTTTGTTTCTTTGATTTCCGTAATAATTATTCAAAATGAGCTACTATACATCGTTTTGTTTAAGCAGTGTTTAACACTCACCTACACGGAAAGAAATTATTATAACAATACTACCAGAACATATTGTAAATTTCATTCTAGTTTAAAGAAACAGAATTAAGTAAAATTGACCGTATTGAATTTAACAACAAATAGTCGTATTTTAATAAAAAACAGAATGTTATAGTAAAAACACTTTAGTAAACAATACCCAAAACTTTTTATAAGTACATTTTATTATTTTAGAAAGAAAATTTCGATAATAGTAAAGTATACCGTCATAATTGGTTTGTTATTGCTAGCTGGGCCATTATTTTATTTAGGGTACAATAATCGGTCCCTTCGACCAAAAGCGACTTTGTCAAAAAAAAATAGGTAAATACAAAAATAATACAGCTATTAGTAGCTACCGATTAAAATATCTGTACCAGAACAGCATATAAATTAATGTAAAATATTATATTCCTTTGTAAATTACGGTAACTAAGTTGTTTTTTTAAGCAACGCAGTTGTTTTTCCTATTTAAATTGGCTGTCCTTCTGTGCGAGTTACTTGACATAAACTTAAATTGCTTTAAAAATGTTCATGACGTCAATGTTTTTGAAAGTTTTAAGTAATACGTAATTGTATGAATTTTACTAGAACGCCAATAGGTATTATTTTACCACAACAGTTTAATAATAATAAAATATTTCTTGCCGTGTCCCCGTTGTAGAGCAAAATGACGCATACTCAGTGTTACCATAGGAAAGTGAACCTTAAATAGGGCTTTTTAGACATCTTCACTCCTAATATCCTTTGATCGGTCATGAATTGATATTGGCGCGCGGGAGGGTGGCGCGGCGGTGCAACTCACCAAGCCAGTCACTCGAGAGTCACCGTTCGGGGTGCGTGAGTTTATTGTGAGACCACTGAGTTACCGGCGACGGACGGTGAGTTTTCTAGATATTAATAATTTTATTCAATGCAAAATGTGTAATATTTAGGCAATATTGTGGTTGCATCATTATTGATTTAGAATATGTATCCATTTAAGTACCAAGTTTGAAAACGTTTAAGTTTTACAACTGCGTTACCACTACACTGCGTTACTACTAGTAGTAACGCAGTTGTAACTTTAGTAACACAGTGGTATTCCGTATGCTTTTCACATATTGATCACACATTTTATGGCAGAAATATTACATTTAATTATTGTTTTGTTATAGAATAATAACTTCGAACAAAATGGCTTTAACACCGGCTAAAAAACAACGGCGTTTTGGCAAAAGTTAAAAGAAAATGTAATAAAGAATGCCGAAGTCAAAAGAAAACATCTGGAACGCTATCATGCTACAAAAAAACTTGTAAAAGACATGACAGAGAGGGAACATAGATCTGCTAAACGCAAATGGAAGATTGCAAACAAGAAACGTCGAGAGCATCAAAAAGCAGCGCAGGCCATTTTGGTTGAAACCCCAGTTTCTACACCACGTTCAAGTACTCCCATTTCTCCTAGGTCAAGGGGAAGAAGACATGTGAGACGAGACCGGTCTGCATTATACAGACAAAATATGAAATTGCAGGAGCAAATGGATAAACTAAAAAAGAAGTGTAATAAGTACAAAAAAAGATACCAAAGACAAAAAGCAAGCAAGTCGGAGACCGGAGACAAGAAATATGCAGCTTTATCTAATGCAATCAAAGACCGATACTCCAGGATACATAATGTAAAAGAGAGAAAAACCATTCGACAAATTTTTCAAGGAGATTCTATACAAAGTTCCAGAATGAAAGTTGCCATTTTGCAAGATACTCTGGGCATTAACAAATTAAAACAAAATCAGGCTGCACCTAAGCAGGCCATCCTGGCAAAAAAGATTAAGACCTTTTATGATCGTGATGATGTATCCAGATCTACGGCTGGGAAACGAGAAACAGTGACTTGCAAAAAGAATAAAGTGCAAAAAAGATACCTGCTAGATACTATGAAAAATCTACACATTTCGTTTAAAAGAGAAAATCCTAATGAGAAATGTTCATACTCATATTTCACTAAGCAGCGGTCATTTTACGTAAAGCCACCAGCTGTTGATGGCAGGGACACTTGTCTCTGTTGTTTATTCTCCTTCAAGCACAGATGATGATGAGCCTCTTTCAAAACTTAGACCCGAAAAAGAGCAAGAAGCCTCGGTTTCTAATCAACATGAAAAGGATCTGATTCAGAAGGAAAATATACATCCATCGAAAATATCCTTTGGCGTTTACGTCATGGTAAAAGTAAGCTCTGAAAAAGATAAATCTTATTCTTACTTGGGAGTCGCTCAAAGTGATGTCGATGAGGAAGGAGAGATTAAAATTATGTTTTTTAAATCAGCCGATGATTCTGGGAAAAGGTTCAAAGTTATAGAAAAAGATGTTTCTTACGAACCGTATGAAAGTATTTTGAAGATACTTCCGAAGCCTAAAATAATTAAGAAGGGAACACGAGTTCACTACAAATTTAATGCGCCATTAAACATTTTTGAAAAATGAGACAACATTTTTGAATTTATTTAAAAAATGTTGTCTCATTTGTTTTTAAAAAAATTGATGTTCCAAAGATTTTTTTACATATGATTAAGAAGAGTTGTTTCAATTTTTGTTTGATTGTAAAGACTATGATTGTTTTCTCATGTTTTTATTAGGTTAAACTTAAAGAAAGTACAAAATGCTGTGATTTAGATACCACTGTGTTACTTGTTTTACCACTGTGTTACTTTTTGTCCCTCTTTTTCTCATAGCATTTAGTGCCATAAAGCTAATTAATATTGAATAAGAACTTTAAATTTAAAGATAAATCCATTATTTATGTTGTTTGTAGCAATTCCTTATGTTTTCAGCATAAAATAATTACTATTTATTCCTATTATCGAAATGTCTTTCATTTTACTTTAATGTTTGGTAACACAGTGGCAAACTTAATTATAAAAGAAATCATTAGACTGAGATTATTTGTGATTTAACTTTATAAGATTATCCTATACTGTCGTTAGTTTATATGTGATATGTTTACGAACTGAACTAAATGTTCTAAACAATAAAACTTAATTTTGTAAGAAAGTAACGCAGTTGTTATTTTTCCTCATAATTTCTTGAACAAACGTCAATAAATATAAGACTTAGCAAGAAAATATCGCTGCAAATGTCTTTAATATTTACTATACATAATAGTGAACATCAATAGACATTAAACGGTACAAAATACTTACAAAACTTTTCCAAAAAAAAAACTTCGAACGAAGTCCAAATTGGTCCCTTAATAAAATAATGGCCCAGCTGTCAATTAAACAATGAAATATTAAGGTTGTCTTTAAAATAACGGAAGTAACAAAAAATGATTTATTTGTTTATTTTAAGCTAGATTCATATTAGTACTGTTTACCCCATATTTCGTTTGTTGTTGCAAGCTGTCAAATAATTAATACAATATCTAAGTTGTCTCTAAAATAACGCAAGTACCAAAAAAGATTCTTAAATAGTACTGTTTACCAGATTTGGTATGTTTTCAGTACCATAAATAATGTTTTTTGTAACATGTGGATCGTAATACAAAACGAATCGTTGTTTACGTGTGCAAATATTTTGGTTGGCAACATCGACTGGCTATGTTTCATTTCATCTTTCGGTTCGGAGCACTACGTGCGCGTGCGCTGTGACTTGTGAAAAACAAATAGTCAATTAAATAGTTAATAGTTAAATAAAAGAAGTGTTCGTGATTAAATGCTCTCTGAAAAATTATTGGAATCCTGGCAGTTGGCCGAGTATGTACCAATTTTTGCCGGTAAGTTTTATAAAATTCCTTTGGCTAAGTAAGTACCTAATAGTTTCCTATGAATTCCTGTAAGAAAATTTATGTTATTATTATGATTAGGCATACTATTTATTATGACCAGTAAAGATTTATCTAGCATTATCAATAGGACGGACGATATGTACCTACCTAATTATACTTATAGGTACCTAGACTAGAAATTTCGAAGAATAGGTACGTGACTGAATGCATAGAGCAACATTAAAACTCGACGGCTCGATCGACGCCAGTGGTTGAAAAATCGTGCGCCTTGTGAACAATACCTACTCTATGCTATACTAATGAACACAGTGAGGAAAGTTTTACTTGCCTACATCTATAAGAAAATTCATCACGGCGGGATGGTTCTTGCTCGCTCGTCTACTTAAGTACCGACATGAAATGTTGTATTATTTTCAGAGAACAAAATAGACATCAAAACACTTGGTCTTCTGGATGCGGACTCGATCAAAGAGCTGATAAGACCTGTACGGGACCGTGTGCGTTTCGAAAAAAATCTTATCCAGTGGAACGACTTAACTAACCCGTTAACAGTAAGTGATAAGTTCCTACCTACTGTTCTTACTATATGTTAATGTAGCGATAAGAACTACAGCACGGAGAAGGTAGTTAAAATGTGCTTTGGAATAAGATGTGTTTGTATGTTACTATGTTTCTTGATAACGACTGTGCCGATTTGGCAACAGTCTGTTTCTTTGCATGGTCCCATTGGTATTTAGTTTTAACATTTTCAAATATAACATTAAATTTAAAAATATCAATAACCCTATATTGATATCTAAACAGGGCCGTGACAATGACAACTAAGTTACAAAATTGAGACATCCAACTCCATTGGAATATGAAAATATCTTTGGACTTCATCAAAAGCCGGTATCTAAGTACCTACTTTCTTTTTTATCCAACTACAGAGAAGCAAAAAGGAGGGTTATGATTTTAACAGTGATCCCTTATAACCATAACTTCTAAACTATTATCATAATCATAGGTATATATGTATATTTGACGACCTCTGTGGTGTAATGGCAGCAATGGCACCCACACCAGGCCACCACTCAAGAGGTTCCGGGTTCGATCCCCGGTCAGGGCAAGTTGGAAAATGGCCTTTATAAATTGCCCTGGGTCTTTGATTTTTATTTTTATATGTATTTATTATAAAATATAGTATCGTTGAGTTAGTATCCCATAACACAAGTCTCGAACTTACTTTGGGGCTAGCTCAATCTGTGTGATTTGTCCCTATATATTTATTTATTTGATATCAATTGATATCTTTAATTTAAATTTACAGTCCTATAAAAAACTTGTGCGAGAGTTGACTTGCAATGTATGACCATTTATTCCACTTTCAATTGTAACTGTTACGTTATTTTGACATTTTCTATTCTTAATTTTAATTTGTTTATTATTTTAATCTAATCTTAAATTTAATTATAATTTTTGTTTTTATATTAAGTATTTGAATTTTGTGTCATTTTGTTATAATTTTACATGCAATTCAATTCAATTTAATTCCATTTAATGAATGTAAGCACTTTTAATTTTTTATTCTTTGGTTTTGTAACAATTAACTTATTTAATTTTATTGATATGTCTGTTTTGTATAATGGTGGAAACTTTACTGATTTATGTGTTTTGTTATGTGTCTTTTGTATGTATTATTAAAATTGTCTGTTTCCCTAATAGTAATAAATAAAAATAAAAAAAATAAAAATTTATTTTATATGTCTTATACTTGTCTATTATAAGTTACATTACCTTCATGTGCATGTATGTCACTTAATTGTTATGTTATTTGTATTAAATGATCTGTTTATCCCTATGGTTGACTGAGAGAGAATACTTTTAGCGTTAAGTCCGCCAATTGCAAGACAATTTATATTGTGGAACAATAAATAAATAATTTAACATATGAGGTATTTTAATTAGTGTAATATTTTATTATAGGTTGCTGAGCAGCAGCCTTCATGCTCCACATCGTCCACACCTGTAAATACTCCTGATCACAACGACGACACCCTTGATGACATAACAAATTTAATATTGGTGCCCCCATCCAGCATATCAGCAAGTATATCACCAAGGACTTCAACATCAATATTTTCATTAATTGATTCGCCTATAATTGATACGAAATAAAACCTATTAAACATTTTAATGATCAAACATCACACTTTTAAGATTAGTCAAACTTTTACTCATATGTCTGTATACATTTAAACATGTAAGACCACCATGTAAATTTTTAAATAAATGTAATATACTCGTACACTCACAAACGTTTAATGTTTCGTTTTATTTAAAACTTGTTGACCATGCCTTCAATAAACATATAAAATGACGGTTTCTTGAAATTAAAAAGTCACCAGGTGGCGACACTGGGGTCAGATCTTTTTGACAAGAAGTGTCAAAATCCACCTCGACGGTCGCCAAGCTATCTTTATTTACTATAAATAGTAGGTAAATGAAGCTTGGCGCAGAAGGTTACTTTAGTACCTACGGCTTGTATTACAATGGGGTCATTTGCCGGGCTTAGTATAAAAAAAAAAAAACAAGCTTGCTGCAATTGAGTCTTTATAAAAATGTAAGTAGCTGTTATCGTGTTTATTTTTTGCTTCACAATGTTTAAAAGGAGAATGGGTTATTAAAAAATATGTACACATTTACATGTTGTTAAAAAAAGTTAAAATCTGTCAGTTTAGTCGCTACAATTATATGCAAATTTCGTGACAAAACAGACAGATTTCCAATTTTTTTTAACAACATGGTATTTGTGTACATATTTTTTTAAAGACCCATTCTCCTGCTAAAAATTGTAACGTAAAAAATAAAACATTGTTGTAATTACTAAAAAAATATAGTAAACTGAACAATATTACATTCTTATTATAGTAAACTCAATAATTTGGTCTGATAATGGCTAACCACAATGTTTGTAGCGAACACAAAATAAGTAGTAAAGTGTAAAAAAATATATAGTTTAGTAAAATCTCAACTTGGTTATATTTGCATTAAATTTGTTAATAGTCACTATAATAATCGATCAGCCGTTACTAAAAATCTGGTTATCTCCAAAATAAAGAATGGTGTTGCGAACAATACCAATTCCGTTATACTTAAAAAAGGGAACTATGTAATGGATACAAATTGGTTTTTGTGCACTATACACAAATTTTAATTACCAGCATTTTGTTTAACTGTGCTAGATATTCTTGTAAGCTATTACTAGATTTTTGTAGTAAACTCGACAAACTAGTTAGCTGTCGTATATATTACACGACAATCTGGTTAAGTTAACTTTATTCTGGTTACCTCTAATAGAATTTTTTCTCCGTGTACTGAGCAATATTGTTATATTATTGATATTCAGGACATTTTTATAGTACTACATGTATTAGTAGTCATAATAACTCTACAATAGAGTGATTTTGTGATGTATCCTAGTTCCAGACGACCCTTATGTAATGTAAATATGTACGATATACTCATTGACGACTAGGGACTGTAAGAAAGAACTTACCGCATGGCTGAAATCTCTGGACTACAATGAGACTGAAAATTTACTTTCTTATATTGACTATTGAGTGGTTAATTAAACTTGCCTCACACCTATTCACACATTTTTACAGACTCTCACACACACACCCACACACATTTACACACCATCGCTACAAAACAAACACACTACACCTACACTTTACATATTTTTCCTACTTAAAATATTTTTTTTTTACTTTTATATAAATTTAATTGAATTCTTTTTTATTTTCTAAAAGTGTAAAAAGCATGTATTTAAATGTAAGTTCCTACTTTCACATGTATTAGTTAACACAATAGTTATCTTAATTTAAGTTAAGGAAGAGCGACTCCCTTTGGTACAGGTGCTTCTGCATATAATAGAGGAAGTCTTCACCTAATATTGTTACTTAAGTCTTGAAATGAATAAACCAATTATTATTAATTATTATTATTAAAACAATTGTTAAAACGATATAACCGTGTTTAAATTTCTGTTATTGTTTCAATAACAAGCATCATGCAAACATTTTTAGGTCAGTGTTATTGAGTTATAATACAGTTTTTTTGATCATGTATTGCACATTATTACAGCAGCGATTATTTATCTCATTTATAAAACGAAAACAGCACATAAAGGCAGATAATTGTGGCTTTATTTCACACATTTGTGCTGTAAAATAATTTATCTCGCTTTTGCAACAATAATCGGGCAATTTTGTTTCGCAGCGTCCATTATTAACAAAAAATTAAGAAAAATGAATTTAAATAATTGGAGAAGATATAAACGTAGTGGAACATATAGAAGAGAAGTTAATAGACGTTATTAAACAGCAGCCTTTAATAAACCATAGCAATCAAACTCAATTTGAGAACACAGCTATGGGAAATGGTTCCGTAAAAAATAAATGTTATAAAGAATTTTTAATTAAATGAAGACTTCGATGAATTTAGTGACAATATTTCAAAATCTTCATAGTTTGATTTTTGTAGTGAAGTCTTATGAAGTATAATGTTTCTGGATCTCCGGATTCTTGCTGCATAATGAAAGAGTCTCTGATGTAATAAAACTTGAGTTTGTTGCTTGATTATCTATTGCATGTAGAAGTAAGCAAACTTCAGATGTTTGAACTAGTTCATGCTGAGCTTCAGGTTCGGAAAAAATTGCTTCATTGCCTATATTTTCTTTGTTCTGAAAAGTAAATAAGAAGGTGTTGTTAAAACTGCAAAGCTGTCTTTAAATTTTAAATACTCAAGCCATTTTAATGAAGTATTAAAGATTTAGAAGATAAGGAGTCAGTGATTACATCTCAAAAAAAATATTTCTTAAATTTATGCACTTACAAATGGCAAAAGAATGAACGGTGAATGGAATAGGGAATGAACGATATACGATAAATAAAACATGAACTCTTTTTTAGTATGCTAAAGTACTGTAAAAGGTCTGTAGAAACCAATACATCACTATTTTGTGCACTGCGTCCCTGTTACATATTTTGTATAGTTCTGATTTGTAACGTGTGACACTATTATATTCGTCGTGCGAACTCGTTAACAGATGGACCTGTGTCTGTTAAATAGTCAAAAGTATATTTAATCTAACTTACTGTTTAAATCATATTGTGTAGTTGATAAAGTCGTTTTTCAAACAAACACACGTGCACCGGACTTTTTACTTCTCGGCACATTGCAAAGGTAACCGCTCTTCACCCCTTCGAGTAAAAGAGACAGTGGCGTCTCGCAAGTTTATTTTCTATGGTTCCCGAGTGAGACAGTAACGGCGACGGTGACCCACCGTAGCACAGAGCGCGTTTGTGTACGGCAAATTTCTTCTACCTCCTTTATTACTTGTTGAACTGTGTTTGAATATCAATCGACTTTCAGTCTAAATTCAGTGCTAATACTTATAACAGTGTTCCCATTTTAAGCGAAAATCGTAATGAATACTCAGCGTACCCCGCCTTGTATGAGTGCTGGCTCGCATCCTAACTTGTCTCAATTAATGGATGACGAGTTTCAAAGTCAAGTCACCATGAGAAAAAGGAAGAATCCGGACTGCGATAGCATCTGTATAGAAGATTTTCGTCGTGAGCTTGCTGGCGTAATGGCTGAATACCGTCAGGAGTTAAGACAGACCTTAAACGAATTTCAAAAAAACATCTCGTCATCATTCGAAGCTTTGATTGATAAACAAAGTGAGAGCATAAAAAAAGTTCACAAAGATCTATGCACCCTCAAGTCAGATGTATCTGATTTAAAATTGTGCCAACAGGGCATCCGGAAAGAACAAAGCGATATCACCTCAAAAATGTCAACTCTCAACAATAAGCAAGATAATTTGTCTGATAAAACCAAAACTTTAGAGTGTGAATTAAATGACGCGAAAAGACAAATTTCTGAACTAACAGAGCAGCAAAATTTTAAAGACCAGCAAGGCCGTATTAACAATTTAGAAATTTCTGGAGTTCCGTTATCCAAAGGTGAAAACCTCTTTAACGTGTTGCATAAAATCGCAACCAAGATTGGTTTTGCTTTGTCACCGCACGACGTTGATTTTGTGCACCGAGTCAGACGTTATGCCAAGAAAGTTCAACGTAAAAATCAAGATCTATCCACGAATCAGTCAGTCCTGCCTGCTGTTCCGAATATCATAATTAAATTCACGCAACGCAAAAGAAAAAGTGAGTTTTTGGCCGCCGTGCGCGCTCGCCGCGGACTGACAACAGCTGACCTTGACATTGACGGCGCTTCCATACCAATATTTATAAACGATCACTTAACACCACACAATAAATTACTTTATGGAAGAGCTCGCAAATTAGGGAAGGAATGCAGTTACAAGTACATATGGTTGAATGATTGTAAGATATTTCTTCGCAAGAACGACACATCCAAATCCATTCTGATTGGCGGTGAAAAAGACTTGGATAGAATAAAGTGACTACTATCTGTGCTATTGACAACATCTGTGTTTTGTTATTACACTTTTTTTATGTTAACTTATACATTACAATCTGCGCCGTATGAAGTTAGCCGTGCATGTACTGGTATATTGTTATGCGAGTATACGTATGGTGCCTGTAGGTTACTAATTATAACCGTTTGTAACTGTAATAAAGGTCAATTTATAAACTCAGTGTCGTGTTTAATCTTATGGCAGCTTAGCAATAAAGTCTGTGGAGAGAAAATTTTGTGTAGTTGGTTTGGTTATTCAAAAAGTAAAACCATTGAATTATATTACTGTCCTCGTGATATTAATAAAATTATTATAATAAAAAATTGTAAGCTATCGTATTTACAAATAAAAGGAGCGTGGTACAAGCATATTCTTGAATTATTTAACTACCTTATTTTTCTACATTACTATTTGTTGAATTACCCTAATTTAAATAATCTAATTTATAGATGAAATATAATTTGTCTATTTATTTTATATTATTTGTAATGAGAAAAGAAAATACCATAAAAAATGGAAAAAATATGGCAATCAAGCGGATTATAGGATTTTCTCGTTACTTAGATCACGATTACGCAAATTAGAAACAGATACACATAACAAATATTTAGTATTTTCAGAAAATAAAATTAACAACAGCCCTAACTGCTTTTGGTCGTATGTTAAGTCTAAAAACCAATCAGGAGAACTTCCTCAAAAAATGTTCTACGATAATAGAGTAATCTCGTCAGGGGACGACATTTGTAAAGCTTTCAATGATTTTTTCCAATCCGTTTTTATCAAGTCAACAAATGATCATTTAAATATCGCCCCTAACACCACCACAAAATGTAATACACTTGTAGATATTGGGCACATAAACTTACAAGAAAGTAATCTACTAAAAGGCTTAAAACATGTCAACATACATAAAGGAGCCGGTTCTGATGGAATACACCCTATAATAATATCTAAATGTGCTGAGCATTTATTAAAGCCAGTCACTATTATTTTTCGAAAGTCCCTAAATTCAGGTGTATTCCCTAGTCTTTGGAAAAGAGCTCTAATTACGCCTATACCCAAAAACAATAAAAAAGAATTAGTTATACAATACCGACCAATATCGAAGCTATGTGTACTTGGTAAAATACTGGAAAGGTTAGTAACTTTACAGCTGTCCTATACTTTCCGTAATCATATCTCTAACAAACAACATGGATTTATTAAATCCCGCAGTGTTGACACCAATATGGTAACTTTCACCGATTTCGTTCTAAGAGTTATGGATAATGACACTCAAGTTGATGCTGTGTACACCGACTTCTCCAAGGCTTTTGACAAAATTAGCCACAATTTTCTTATTGAGAAACTTGGGAGGCTCGGTGTGCACGGCAGCTTGCTCAGATGGCTGGATTCATATATTAGAAATCGAAGTCAGGCTGTCTGTCTTAAAGGTTATTGCTCAAGTTATTTACCAATACCATCTGGAGTCCCACAGGGTTCTCATCTTGGACCGGTGTTGTTTTCTATATACATCAATGACATCGAAGACGTTCTACTAAACTGCAATCACCTTCAATATGCAGATGACACCAAAATTTTTAGAGTTGTGACAAATATGGATGATTGTTTTAAACTGCAATCTGACTTAGACTCTTTAAGTAAATACTGTACTGAAAATCAATTGTTTCTTAACACAGATAAATGTCAAGTGATAACGTATACAAGAAAATCTGCCCCTATTTCATTCAATTATAAACTAAATGATATGGTCTTAAATAGATTGGACAGTATTCGTGATTTAGGTATAAAAATGGACTTACACTTTGACTCAATTATCAAGAGGTCCTTTCGTAGTTTAGGTTTCATCAACAGAATAACAAAGCCATTTAAAAAACTTATTACTTTTAAGATCCTCTACTTCAGCTATGTTCGATCTATTTTGGACTTCGGCTGTGTTGTCTGGAATCCTCACTATAAACAAGACATAGATAGAATTGAAAGAGTTCAAAGAAAGTTTATGAAAATATTAAACTACCGTAGTAACAATACCAGTGAGTCATACAGCGAATCATTGAAGGGTTACAAATTACTGTCATTACAAAACCGACGTAAACAATTTGACATAGTCTTTCTTTTCAAATTATTAAATAACCGTTTAGACTCTCCAACACTTTTATCTAAAATAAACTTCATTACTAAAACTCGTTTGCCCGCACGTTCTTCGCGTTCCATTAAAATGTTTGTACCACCTCGATCCCGAAAAAATTACACTAGGAATAACTACTTTAGCCGCTGCCTTACTTTGTATGATACTGAGTTCTCTGACATAGATTTATTTAATAATTCTTTGAATAGCTTTAAGTCAAAACTTTTCACACAATTAATTTAATGAACTTGTTCTAAAATATTCTCTTAACATTTTCTATGTGTCTGTGCATTCGCGGGCGTTAACATGTAAGTTTTTAAACATGTAACTTTTAACAAGTTTTGACTTTTATTCCACTGTAAGTTAATCCTAATGGATGGGAGTTATATTATTTGCATTTTGACGCTCGTGACTTCACATATTATTTATAGATTGTGTGTGTGTGTGTCTGTGCGTGTGTGTGTGCGTGTGTGTGTGTGTGTGTGTGAGAGAGAGAGAGAGTGTATGTGGGTGTTTGCGTACATGCATGTGTATGTGTATTATATGCATGTGGGTAGGTGTACGTAATTAAGTTTTGTATCCTACCTTCAACGCTTTGTTTTACAACTAGTTACATATTAGTAAGTTAAAATTATGTTTGGGCACTCTTTGTCTATAAACTTTTGTGTATTTTTTTGTATTTGTGTTTTTTATGTAATGACTGTTCCGTGCCAGAATAAATTAAAAAAAAAAAAAAAAAAAAAATTATAGATGAATTTTAACACTAAATAGCGATATAAATGCGCCAATTCGGAACAAAAGACACTTTTAATGGGGTTTAATAATGCCAAAAATAGTGTTTCCGAAAACATTCTATGGTCTTTTACGTACAGCACAGTTTTTGCTGCTTGGACAGGGATTGAGATCGCCGCATTTGGCATCAATGGTGATTAAGCCACTACCTATCAACTGCTGCGATGTCTTGATTTCAGTGATGGAGGGGAGGATTTTACCCAGAAGTGGGCAGGGACCGGACAAGCGGATTAATTTTTAAAACCACTTGAAGGGGTTTCCCTTTCGATCGGCTAACGCAATATTTGGTAACCCTTTTGGATTGCTTACCAAATTATAAAGGAAACCCATCAGATTAGGAAACCCTAACACTATTAAAAGAGTAAGCGCTTACCGAATTTTTAATGGGGTAACCTATTTTTTAAACGTTTTCCACTTAATTAAAGGGTTTTCCTCCACCTCCCGCACTACTCAGTGGGACAGTATATAAAGCGACTGCTAGAAACCGCAAGAAACTTCAAGTGCTGGTCAGGTCAAGTGTTTTAAACATGACAAAAATTGACAAAAACAAAATTCATGCTTTTTTCATTTTTAATTAAATAATTCATTTTGCGAATTTTAATTGGCTGGTCTTTGAGTATCTAATGTATTTTAAAGCAATAACATAAGAAAAATACGCACATTACGTCATAGGAGAATAAATGGTCTCATTGTAGACTAACGTAGGTACTTATCGCCCGGCTGACGCGGACGGGTCAACAGACGGCCTGGGTCAACGACCGGCCGCTCGCTGCCCGCGCGTTGTAAATAATCGTTATTTATCATTTTACTTTTCTTATGTCTAATTTATTGCTTTAAAATAAATTAGACACTCAAATACTAAGTATCTATTAATTAAAATTCACAAAATGAATGATTTAATTAAAAATGAATAAAGCACTAAATTTTTTTTGTCATTTTTGTCATGTTTAAAACACTTGACATGACCAGCCCTTGAAGTTTCTTACGGTTTCTAATATATAATACTGTTTCTATACTTATTTTTTCTACCTTTCAAATCCTCTGTTGGTAGGTTGGTAGATATCTAATTTTCTATCTCATAAAAACGTTTTTTACTAATAGTATTAATTTACGATTTCCTTCCTTCCTATGATATAGGGTCCTTTTGCGAATTACATTATGGGCCGACAGATTGAGGGTGACTGATGCTACGTCTCAAGCTGCACCGTTGTCCTCGCGCCTGGACTCTACTTACACTCAACATCAGGAGGAGTTGAGTAGAGTCATTTGCCGGACTTTCTATAAAAAACCAATAATAGTTATCACTTAATGTTACATTTGCCGGACTTTCTATAAAAAAACCATGGTAACCACTTAATGTTATCGAAATTAATCAAGATTAATCGCTGATTGGTCTTTATTTCATTACCATTTTCACGGTCCACCGCTTCGGTAGGGGTGTAAAGATTTATAGATCTAGCTGCCGCTAATAATGTGAAAATTACACCGAAGGGAGACAAATTTATTTATCTATGGGGGAGTTTGGACTTTGATGGACACGCGTATGTCAAGTTGATTTGTCTACGTTTAATGTTATTAGTATTGATTGGGTGCAATGTCCTGTCTACTTATTGTATTTACGAGTATATATTACGACTAGAAAAAAAACAAAGATAATTTTGCATTACGCTACACACACTCACGACTTATTTCCCCCTAAGGGTTAGACAGAGACTAGTCAATAAGGACCGCAAACAGTCCTCTACCATAGTCCACTTTTCATCAAATAGCGACTGCACATGTGCTCAGCGTGACAGGTGGTGAGCTCATCGCTGCTCTATGCTTTTGAATGTATGTGCAGTCTTTAGTCGCCTTTTACGACACCTAAAGGAAAAGAGAGGGGTGGTAGTATTAATTCTTTCACCGTTACGAGACACGGTTATCTGAGAACTAAGACTAAGGAATTAAAGTATAATACTTGTGATTTTGATTTGATTTTAATGGCTATCTTATCTCTAACTGTTAAAACTTTGCCATGCTACTGACAATTGCCAGGCGAACTTAACACAAGCACTACAATCCACTAAATCAGGTACTCCCGCTAGTCCCGCTGGGACCACTAGGTCCAATTACTAAGCCACATAGGTTTGAAGAAACGCTTATAACTCTTTTTAAAAAGCCAGGCCAATTGTTTATGTAGTCAAAATTCACAACTTTATAGTTAGAGTGTAGAAGGATAAACCTCCAGTAAATATCGTACATTTATCAAAAGTGTCATTAAAGTTTTGCAAACACACAACACGTCTTGTGACTTCATCACACACGTCATACTAATTTACCTTGGTTGCTTGCTTGTTATTTTTTTTTTGCTGTCAACGCATTTTTTACTTGTGAACAAGTAAGAATTTGATACAGAATATCATATATCAATTTTTGGTCATTGACGTCAAATGAGTTATGTAATCGAATATAAATAATGACAATTTTATAACACTGTATTAAAATATTTTAATGTACCTACGTATTTTTTAGGCTTTACATGACGTATGCAAAAGATAAGTCTGGTCTTTACACGTAGTACTATTATTTATTCTGTGTCTTTACGCAGACATAGTCGCTTCACATTACAAGATTTTTATTCTTCATAAAATATTTGGGATAACATATCCCAAATATTTTTTTCTTTGGAACTTTGAAATATTTTATTTTATTCTAAACAGATCCTACATCTATGAGACTTGCCATTTAGACCACGGCGCCACTAGGCACAATAGAAATTCTACTCTTTGAGCGCTGATCAGTGCAGTTAAAAAGTTAAACCACGAGAATATGTCGGATTTATTAATATTGTAATAAACCGGAACTGAAAATTATCGGCATTTAATACCACAGCACGTAACATTTTATTAAATGATTCTAGTGTAGGTATAAATATCCTGTATCCTGTACAGGAATATGATAAATTTAACAATAACAAAATAATTAGGTCAACTAGTTCCTAATAATAAGCGCTCAACGAGGAGGTAACTTACATTGAAAATATGCGGTAATTTGAATATAAACAAAAACATTTGTTACACTATTTATTAATTTATAAAGTAAAGGCCTATGTTATGTCCCATTGCTGGACAAAGAAATCTATCATTAACCTTTCAACTTCGGCCACGCACTGATCAGTGCGCAATGAATAGAATTTCCATTCCCTCAGGACGACTACATCATTTTCTTAAACTTGACACTTTCCTAACTTGTCTCATTTTTAACTCGGCTCTTTCTTAGTTGGTCTTTTTTGCAAAGTTGACACTTTCCCAACTCGTCTCCCCTCCTGACGACTTCGTCATTTTCTTAAACTTGACACTTTCCTAACTTGTCTCATTTTTAACTCGGCTCTTTCTTAGTTGGTCTCTTTTGCAAAGTTTACACTTTCCCAACTCGTCTCCCCTCCTGACGACTTCGTCATTTTCTTAAACTTGACACTTTCCTAACTTGTCTCATTTTTAACTCGGCTCTTTCTTAGTTGGTCTCTTTTGCAAAGTTTACACTTTCTCAACTCGTCTCCCCTCCGGACGACTTCGTCATTTTCTTAAACTTGACACTTTCCTAACTTGTCTCATTTTTAACTCGGCTCTTTCTTAGTTGGTCTCTTTTGCAAAGTTGACACTTTCCCAATCTAGTATCGCCGCGTTCTGAGTGTAAATTCGTCGCTACAATTGAACAGAATATAATAGAATTGTTATTTATTGTGCACTGTGTACAAATAAGGTCTTAAGAACTGACGAGTTGATAACCACGCTTGCAAAATGTTGGTTTAACCCTTTGCCGTCTTTGTCGTCGTGATATATGTATGTATGTTTCAAATCTTATATGTAACTAATAGTCTAGTAAAGTTGTAAAAGTGTAAAAAGATTGAACGGCTGTTAGCATTGTGAAGACAATAATACGTTTCCACATTACGTATTATTATCTGGAAGGTGTGCCCAATGCTAAAGCGCGGATGTCGATTAGTCAAGTGGGCCGCGCTGTGTTACGTGACAGCAGGGTTGGCTCGCTCAGTTTCTGAACTCATACATAGGATCATATACTCACAATTTTCCGGGTTATTCAGGGACTAGGCAAAGAGGACCGCAAAAGCAGTCCACATCCACAGTCTACGTTTCAACAAATAATAATTACTGCACATGTGCTCAACGTGATAGGTAGGCTTGCCAACCGTCCCGGATTTTCCGGGACGTCCCGCTTCTGGGTCAATTTTGGTCCGTGCCGCCGTGACCCCTTGCGGGACGCTTTATGTCCCGGAAAGCAGTGATAATATGATATAGGTAAGTATCTATCTCGTACCAAAACTATCCTCGGGTTAGGCATTTGTATTAATTTTTTTTATATTATTTATTATTTCAGCCATGGTCGTCCCACTGCAGAGCAAAGGTCTCAATTCCCTTTTTCCAATCTTCGCGATTAAGCGCTCTTGATGGCCAGTCTTTGCAGTAGGAGTCTAGCTCGTCCCACCATCTCCTTGTTCATCTTCTCCATTTTTTATTAAATGATTTAAAAATACATGTAAGTAAGTATTTTATATGTGGTGTGGTGTCCCGCGTAATATACCCGAGTCCCGGATGGCGAGCTGGGTAATCCCGGAAATGCCTTTTTTGGAGTTGGCAAGCCTAGTGATAGGTGTTGCCCAATCGCCGTTATATGCCGATGGGATGGATGTATGTGTAGTCTTGAGTCCGTCAGTCGCCTTTTACGACACCCATGGGAAGAGAGGGTGTGTTCTTTTAGTGAGCCGATATACCACACGGCTCGGCAAATTAAAAAGGTATGTAGGTGGACATATACATACATATAATCACGACTATTATCCCCGAAAGATTAGTCAGAGTCTAAGCAATGAGGACCGCAAAAGCAGTCCTCTGCCATAGTCCACTTTTCACCAAATAGCGACTGCACATGTGACAGCGTGACAGGTGGTGACTGGTGCGAGCCCATCGCCGCTCTATGCAGTTGGATGTATGTGCAGTCCTTAGTCCGTTAGTCGCCTTTTACGACACCCAAGGGAAGAGAGGAGGTGGTAGTATTATTTCACCGCTACGTGACACGGTTGTGACATATGTAAATAAAAATAAAAAACCACCACGCGACAGCCCTAAGGTGTGTAGAGCATTCTCAAAGTGATTAGCCGCTTCCAGCCACGTGCATTATCTTGCAAATGTGACAACTTCTGTGAACGGCTTTTATCGCACATCGGCACAGTCGCTGGCTTGTTTCTGCACTAATAATGACACTTTCTTGTTGGCTAACAACAAATTTAATATCGCAGCTTTGGGTCAGTAAGAGTCAAAAGGAGCGAAGTTCATTGGACGTTGTAATTAGTTCAAGGTTGTGCCGTTGTTCGTCTCTTAATCATGTTTGAAATTTTGTTTTTTCGACAGTGAGCGTAATGGTAACGGGTTGTTGTAAGCTATGTTACTCGTAAAACTATGATGTTAAGATAATTATGGATGTGATAAGTTCTGATAGATTTCGAATACGCAAAATGCGGATTGACAGACAAAGTTTCAACTCAATTCGTGAAGTTTTTATAGTTGTTTTCTAAAGTTAACTAACAGGTCTTCTTGTAACCTTGAAACGAAGAACTTTGCAAAAGATTTGAAACGTATGTACATTTACTTTTTTATTATACTCACGGCTATTATTATCCCCAAAGAGTTCCCTCCGTGGGTTTAACCACCATTTTGCAAGCGTGGTTGCAAGCGTAATCAAGCCGATATTACCAATATGTTTTTGATTCGAGCGATGTACTAATAAAGGATTCCTTTCTCCAGCAGTGGGAAAGAACAAAGGGTATTTCTTTACTTCTTAATTAATTAATTAATAATAATAAATAAATTTTCCTACACTCACACCAATTATCAAGCCCAAGAGAAGCTTCGTTATGAAACTCGTTAAATGGTTACTAGACAACGGATAAACGTACTTAAAATACATAGAAAACACCCAGACCCGAGACAATTTAGAAAAACAATAATTTCTAAATTGACCCGACCGGGGATCGAACCCGGGACCTCAGAGATGGCGACACCATGAAAACCGGTGTACAAACCACTCGACCAAGGAGGTCGTCATTCATTAATAGTGTTACAAATGTTTTGATTTATATTTAAATTATTTCTATTTTTCCAATGCAAGTTTGCTTTGCTGAGCACTCATTGTCTGCTTAACCTTTTTTTTTCTTACTGTTAAATTAATTGTATTCCTGTACAGGATACAGGATATGTACTTACACCATAATAATTAAATAAATATAACTGGGCATGGTATGAATTGAGAATAATTTTCAGTTCCGATCAATTAAAATATTAGTAAATCGGAAATCGATAAATCACTATTCCTCATTGAAACCTTCTTATTCCAAAACGTAGACAATGTTATACCTGGTGTAAAACAATTTTTTTTTTGATAATAGAGGCATATAGAGACCAGACCGTATAAGTTTAGCCCGAGTTTAGAATGCGAGGGTAAATATTTAACAAATAGATACCTACCTCCAAATAATCAGCGAACTAGATAATCCATATTATGTTTAAATGGCGGTAAAATACAGACTAATGACTCACTAATCACAATGAACAACGAGAAGAAATTCACGAGCGTAAAGATAACGTTAAATGTTTGCTATTGTCAAGGATAAACTGTTAGCTAATGACATCATTACGTATCTGCGTATAGAAAAGTGTCTTTAAAATATGTGATTCATTCTAAAATTGTTAGAAGTAACTAGATTCTAAGATCTACTGAACGTAAATCTTTTGAAGGTTAAGCATGAACAGGATAATAAAGCAATTTCTTCTTATGCTCTCTCAATTAAAAATGTATAAAATGGAATGAAAAGTGATTAAATGTTAAGGCGTTTATTTTTCATATTATTTTATCCTGGTGTTTCAATGTGTTGCGCTATGTGGTCGCGGCTTTTATTTAAAAAATACTACCAACCCATCTCTTCCCTGTCGTAAAAGGCGACTAACGGACTGAAGACTGCGCTCATACATACAGCAGCATAAAGCGGCGATGGGCTCACCTCCTGTCACGCTGAGCATATGCGCAGTTGTTAATTGGTGAAACGTGGTCAGTGGCAGTGCAAGGCTTTTGCGGATCTCATTGCCTAGTATAATAATTAAAGGCAATCAAAGTATTTATTTATTTACATTCCACTATGGGGCCCTTCCTTTTTCTTTCTATACAGAAGGGAAGAGACCACGAGGCAGGTGCCCGACTCGTTGGATCGACCTTATCAGGAATACTACGCAGTCGACTGCAGTTACAGTGTACTCGCAACGCGGGAAGTCGACAGAAGTGGAGAGACATCGCGCGATTCGCGCGACATGCGGCTGCCCCTGGGAGCGAGTGGCGAGGGCGAGCCGCAACATGGCCGCAACCCTGTCCATCGACAGTCACGACCACTCTGCCAAAAGTGTCCGACTAAGAGGACTATGGAGCTCTTATGATATTAACACGCTGTCTTTGGTTCGAAAGTGTACGGCGGGAGACCCTGTACTGGGAAAACCGGAAAGAAAATCAATAAGGGCATTTCTTTTCTCCCTTTACATTACAATCACTGCGGTCTGTGTTTACAGCTAAAGAAAATTTTAAAAATGCCCTGCTTATTGAGGGTCTCTTGAGTTGAGGATCGTAAAACCAGACACAATTAAAAATCTATTGTTTCGTGACCGCCGGCGGTCTTATGGTCCTTGACTTATAAAGAATGACATTTAAGTATTAACAAATATCCCAAATTCATGTTGCTTACAAAAAAACAACATCGTCATACAAGTATGTGCAAAAAAAAGTTGTGCAATAAACCACCGGTAAATTAAATCTTTTGTTAAAATAAAAAAAATTTAAACGTGTATATAGTAAGTACCTAAGTGTACAGTAGTAATGCAGTATTTAAACATAATGTATGTTAAGCGTGTTAAGTAACGCCCGACGACCCACATAGATAAAAGGTAATATCAAAAATCTGTGCTCCACATACCATGCCAAAGGTTGACTTGAATGATGATCCGCTCATATCCTTAATTGCACCGAACGCATTACGCTAACGAGTGGAGTGACCGAGTTGATGTGTAAAAGCCTTGTTTAAGACTAAGTTCTACTCGAGCATCGGTAGAGTATAAAAAAAGAACTCTTTAAGTTATTAATTTTACCGATGCTCGTAAGTTTTTTCGTCTGCCTGTGACCACGGATTTAGCAAACGTTAACTGGTAAAACAATTATTCGGGTAAATCCGTATGGTAGATGTTTTTTGTGTTAAGTATTTAAATTGTGTAATCTCTAGAAATACAGTTAAGAAATACTGTTATGAAATAATCAGTTGTAGTCACAACTGATTATTTCATAACTGTTTAAGTAAAAATTACTGTGTATGTAGTAAAAAAAATTCTGTATATACTTACATATTTTTTTTAAAATATTTGAACTCTTTTAGATAGCCAAGACAAATAAATTCACTCTAGCAGCAAGAGATTTTCTATGAACTTAATGACGATGAAATTTTGCATTTAGTCTTAAGTGTATAGTCCGCTCCACAGAAATATGGTCCGATCCTAGTCCTACATT
The DNA here is from genome assembly GCA_963921215.1 of Scoparia ambigualis. Taxonomy (NCBI): domain Eukaryota; kingdom Metazoa; phylum Arthropoda; class Insecta; order Lepidoptera; family Crambidae; genus Scoparia; species Scoparia ambigualis. The sequence goes on from OY992504.1 coordinate 20,065,140, forward strand.
TCCCGTAACATGGCAATCGTAAAACTCGACCAACCCGCATTGGGACAGTGTGGTGTCTCCATCTCCCCACGTGCAGTTGTTAAGAAATGAGAACAGCAGTGGGAAGTTTATTGGTTTTCTGAAAAAGTCATCTTTCACCAATCACCAATTACATACATTAAGTATGTCAACAATCGCCAAATGCAAGGTAAAAAAATTTGAGGTAAATTTTCTATTGGTTGGTGTATCGCACACTTTGGCATCATGTTTTGATAACTGTTAACAGCAACGTAGTGCTCCTAAAAGCAAGCTCATTAACTAAGGCAATTAAGATAGATCCTCCTTGTGGTGTCGAAATGGTGAAAGCTAATTTGAATCTGTTAATGAGTAATTGAAGATTATTAAGCCTCTTTAGTGTTTCAGGCGGATCGTAATTTGCTTGTTTGTTAGTTTGTCGACACTATAGATAAAAAAACCATAATATTTGTATGGTAAATAAAACACGAGTATCACTTCTTCCAAAAAATAAACCTAATTTAACTAATTACTAGGTTTGGCCTGCGGCTTCGCTCGCGTTAATTTTTCGCGGGACTAAGTAAATATATATAGCCTATAACCGCCTTCAGGGTTCTATCTACCTCTATACTAAAATTCATCAAAATCTGTTTAACGGTTTTAACGTAAAAGCGTTACAAACAAACTCACTTTCGCAATTAAATTATAATAAATATTATATATGAAATAAAGCAATTATATTACATCCAATTCGCGCTCATTGCGATCATCGGAAAACAGTACGTATGTTTGTTTAAATTTTAATATATATATATTTTTTGGTGTTAATTAAAAAGTTATGAAAACTTTGACATGTTTGAACCTAGGATTTTAAAGTGTTTAAGTTCTCTCCATCCGACTGGTTGTCTGGAAGAAATCGCTATAGCGATAAGACCGCCAAATTGTAACTGTGTAACGTACTTGTTTTTTATGTTTTGTGTTTAATGTAAACTGTTACAATAAAAGTATTATCTACCTATCTATATTAGGATAGCCAGATAGGTTTTTGTTTTAATTTTTTTTTATCTAAGTAGCCATGCGGAAAAGCTTCCCTTCTTCACTGTGAGTCCTCAACGCATGAAGCTTATAATTATCTATGAACAGGCGAAACACAATAATTATTGACGTTATTGTTGTGAAAGATTTAGAGGTAGCAAATCAGTTTGACTTAATACTAGCACTACCAACAAGCAAATCGAGTACATGGTATCCTCTTAGGTATTCCCATACTTGACTTGCTCGATTACAAAGAAAAAATATACCTATTAACTGCAAATTATTTTATTTGTGACCACCTAAGAATTTATTGTTGTCGATTATTAAATTTGTAGCGTATTCACATTTTATGTTATATTCTGCACTAAGCAAAACTTAACACTTTACACAAATATGGAAATTCAGCTTATTTTCATTTAGGGACGTTTTAGGCGGATAATGATGAGGTTAAAATTTTCCATTTTTTTTCTTTTATAAAAGAAGGAGGCAAACGAGCACTCGGGTCACCTGATGGAGAGTAAACACCGCCGCCCATGGACACCCACAAAACCAGAGGAATCGCAGACTCGTTGCCGGCCTTTAATAGGTCAAGGATCATAAGAGCGCCGGCGGTCGCGAAACAATTGATATTTAATTGTGTCTGGTTTTACGGTGCTCAAGGGGTCAGGAAGGAATAGGCTCGTAGTAGTAACGGTCCGGAAATACTGCCACCGAGAGCTGGTTCCACATTACTGTAGTTCGAGGCAAGAAATTTCGAGAAAGATTATTAACTGTTTTAAATCCCATGTGATAAAAAACAACGAAAATAATATGCACTGTGATATTTTTCAGATAGCAATAACACACGTGATAACGTAATTCAAATGCAAAAAATATTGGTTAAGAGTAGGTACTAAAATTGAATAATTAGTATCATCATAATGATACGTCTGCTTCAAGTGCAATATATTGTTTTTGTTTAGACACAAAAAACTAATGACAACTAGGTAAGTAAGATCGCGCAACATAAACGCACCACATTTGCAGAGCAAAGCAAAAAAAAAACTGAGCATTCGGCAATAACGTCGAGATGGTGTGATTCTCGTACGATACCACCACCATTTTGCAAACCTACAGCTAAGTATTCCAACTACAGGCACAGTGTCAACGGCACCGTACTGGAGTTTTATAAATCTGTGTTGTAACTAAATAAAATTGTACAATCTTTGGAAGCGTTCAAAACACCTGAATGATCAAAACGTAGAATTACCTCATCATTACTAATAAATGAAGATATTATTGTCACAAATCCTTCAAAATATTCCAAGTTACAATGCGGTTTCGTTAGACGTTTTCCTTAAATTACTGTAGAAACAATTGCGAGAACTGAATTAGGTCAAGAGCATTTCTTTACCACGACGAATTGTGGTGTAGGAAATTCCTTATTTTGTAGAAGTTCAATTGTTTTGAAAGGATCTTTGCCCCCTTGCATAGACGGGTTCGGGTCGTTCCCTATTCGGTGTCTAGCACAGCAATCGAGTTTCGATGCCGAGGTGACGCCGGTTGCCGGCTCAGCTCAGTCAGCTCGACCGAACGCCAGTCGCACACGAGCCGCCGCCCCGTCACCACGTCGCATGTACCACCGAGCGACCACGCCGCAGCGTGAAAAACTTTGATATAACCCAATCAAAAGTACCCGTGAATACAAAGTGCAAGTGCGACAGTGCCGAACTAGTGACCCTGAACATCTCCACCCGACTCGACACACTCTCACACGCCAGCGACCGAAACGAATACGACAATTAAATACAACTTTTTCAACAATTTGCACAATATCTATAGTAAGTACTTTTATATTCCATTATGCATCGCTGCGTTCGGCAATTTGATAGCTAGCTAGCTACATGATATTTCAACATGTGTAAATCAACTATATAATTCTGCGTGTCTTCGGTCGGCTGTTACAACAGTGTTTTGTGCTACCGACATTTCTGTGATATAAATTGAGTTGACGAAAAATTCTAACAAGTGCCGGTTGAACGTGGTTTCGTCATTTATGGTCATTTGAAGATTTTATAATTTATGCGACGTCATAATTATCGTCGTTTAAAACTTGTTCTCAAGGTTCATAATGTCATTTTGTCTAGCAACTCGTGAACTGTAAATTTAACTAGGCACTGTATTGTCAATGAATTGTCGAAAACGGGCTCTTTATCATTCACGTGTTCCTCAAAATATTTTTCATAATTGTGATTTACCTACTATGAAATATCACTGACACTTTAGGCACTTGGCACAATTACCTACTAGATAAAGTATAGATAATATTAATCAATTCACTATCGTTGGAAATGTTGTAACATAGGTAGGTACCTACTATGAGTTTAAACATTTTATTGAACAATGTTTTATAAGAACCATGGCCAATGTCAGTCACCCCTTGGCTATTAAAACTACTTAATCTACTAAGTAAGAATTCCGATGACTAAAAAAATAAATACTTTACTATGACTTGTTCGCACTTTGCTGAATATTTCATTTTAAAAATAAAAAAATCAGTGTCTAAATAGGGTGAATGTAGAAGTTTCATAATAGCACTCTCCATTCTCCTACCTAGTTTGTGATGGATATTTATTTATCAATAATCGAGAATTTTAAAAACCCGAGGAAAGAAGTTTTAATTCCCATTTGAGGACAATATAGGCTTTATTGCTACAAGATTCTCTCAAGATGTAACAATTTTATTTCTAAAGTTCACGGTCAAACCACAGATGTCAGTTATATGATAACGTCAAGTTACCAAATAAATAATAGAGGCAATCCAACCGACTAAGGTGGTCTCTGTAAACAAAATAAAAACCTATGTAACGATGATGCAGCAGAGATGTACCTACACGCAACTCGGAATGGACGCGGAGGCTGTGCGGGCAGGTCTCGGCTATTAGCTTAATAGACCCGTGATTAGAGAACCGTTTCGATTAACCCCGCGACCACCAGCCAGTGTTCGCCCCCTTAATTTTATTTCCTTATTCAAACCACCGGGTCAGAAATGAAATCATATGAAGTGAGAACAAATTTTTTTTACAACGGAAAAGTTTAGTTGAACATTTTTTTGATATTCTGATTTTTTTTAGAATTTTAAATTAAAACTCTGTGTAAGTTTATGTTTCATATTATTTCTAAGATCCATTTAAACTTTATAATTTTAATTCTAATAGCGACTTCTCCAGATATCCTCCACATACTTTTTTACAGGAGAATTTTTCACAAAGAAACATTACTCGTATACTGCTCCGTATTTAGCGTTATGAGTGCATGAATCGATTACGTGCTAGGTTAGTGTAATATCAACTACGTCTTTGACACTTCCTTCGTCAAAGACCTTAGCTCCGTTTATTACTTTGTGGATTATTATTTCAACCTCTGTGTATACGTGATTACAGTTTTTATCTACGGCATTGAACTTTAATATATGTATTGAACATCGACGATTGAAGAAGACAAATAAATGACACTGTAAGAAGCAAATAGAGAAAACCGAAGATAAATAAAAACAAATTAAAAAAAGAGCAAAGGACGTAAATTTATAAAACAAGAGCCCCTTCTTTCTATACTCTTCGTCCGAATGGATCACCATTAGTTAAGTTTTGTGCCAAAACTCAAATCAAATCAAGTTACCTACTACAATCAATTACGTTCTTATCAGACTATTACTATTACTTATTTATTCACGATATTAATAACATTTCGCAAGACTGACTGTATCCAAGTGAATTCTTGTTACCACAAAATGCAGTCACCACCTACTTAAATCCCACGGATGTCCTTGTACTACTGCAAAGTTGTTGACTAAAATTAAAGGAAGAATTTCGTGCTTATCAATAACTACAAATTACACTTAACTGTCAAAGTCATTTTGTCTATTCAAAATAGCATTTAACCCAATCCAAGAGATCCGCCATTATAAATAATGTTACCATACATATAACCCACAAGAAGGATGTGACCGTCAACTTAAGCCTCAAAAGCGTATTTGTTAACATTTTTTTGACATTTCCTATAGCTCCAACTTCAAGTTCACGCCTATTGAATTGTAAATTCGTTTCCTTCTTTACCGGTGATAGTTGAAACTGGATATGATTTATTAAGTCCTGTTCAAGATTCATTTTTTAATATTCCTTTGCAACGCTTGGATCAGCGGTCCCTAAATTTTTAGGCTGCGGAACACGTAAGAAATCCTGTTTTAAAACCCCATCAAATGTTACCAAATGAAAGACTTCAAATGATAACAATTTAAAATAAAACAAAATAATGGCTGATTCACTGTACTTTGCTTGAATTTCCACGGCACCCTTGAGACATACTTTAGGAATCGCTAGATTGGATAATAAATAACGCTTGGTGATCAATTAATCTTAATACTTTCTTGAAAAATGTCTTTGCCATTATTATGTTTTGCAAACCACCAAATCTGAAGACCAACATTTCTGGCATTTATTCGACATAGTGAAAGTATCTACTTTCACCCCTCAGCTCGGTACGATTCTGTCCGCAAAATCTGTATCAACACTCGACTTGCGCTGTGCAAAAAAAATGGTGTCATTAGGTCTTCATCTGATGAATAATACGTAGCGATTTAACGCCTACTTATTAGTCGGTCTAGCCGGTACCGAATCGCATTTATCTTACTAATAGTATTTGCATATTTCCTAATTGTAATTTATGTAGTTAGTCAATAAATTACATATAAAGAAGCAAAGTTTGAAATATTTATGTATTTTTTTATTTTTTATTTTTTTATTCTGCAACGGGTAAGCGCTTGGCCTTCATCTTACCTGATGGTAAGTGACGATAAGGCCGAAGGTGGAAGCGCGCTCACCCGGAATCCTCAACCACTGAGGAACTGGCTATCTTATCTCTAACTGTCGGAACACAACTATGCTATAAACATCGTTGTTATGGCGACAGACTTAGATAAGATGGTGGTAGCTAGTCAGGCGGACTTAACAGCCCTACCACCAACCAAACCGAGCACACAAAGATGTACCCCCCGCTGGGAATCGAACCCGGGACCTCTGGGTCTGAAACCGGTGGCTTAGCCACTAGACCACGGAGGCGGTTAGTTATCTGTTAATACTTAGGTATTTACCAAAAAGAGTGTGAAGGTAAGTTAAATTTAACTTTATGACCCAACAATTTGTGTTTTACGTTTGGGATAAACCATTTATTTAATTTAGTTTTCCTACATGGAAACCCTTGATGATCACATCAAATAAATTCAATTCACGGTTTTGAGTGTATATTCAATTTTTGATTGTTTAAATGAATCAAAATAACTTTATTACAAATTATTATTAACATGATCTAGTTGTCACACAAATGTCGTCTGTTTTTGTAAAGTGTTTATTGTATTTACATCATATCTATGAAGTTTCTGTTTTAGCTAGATAATGTTGTATTGTTTGCTGATAGTAACGCATCGCCGTACACGCACACCTAAAACATGACATAATATTAGCCCAGAAGTCCATAGAGCATTCCCATAATAGAGCTGTTCAAATATATATATCAGCAATCATAATACGATTATGATTGCTTTCGATAGTGAATTTGTTTAACTATTTTTTAACATTACTATATTTAAAAAAGAGCTTTTCTATTAATTTATAAGTACCTAATTAGATCATGTATCATATCATGTATGAACTTAATCATTGAACGTAAATTGTTACTTGATAGTCTTAGCTTCTCGTGCCATTTTTTTTGATATTATAGATTTGTTTAAACTTAAGTGTTGCACAAAGTCGTGGCTGTCATCTTGATCATCAGTGTTTGCTGAGATCAGATCGATTGTCTTACGATAGCAATCAACAGCTTAACATGTCTTACGGAGATCTTAGCAGGTCAAAATATTAAAATTAGGTTATCCATTGCGAAAGTTGCTTAAAACTTGTACGATTGCGACGAATGCGAACGAAAGCTGCAGCAACGAGACAGAACTTGGTATTAGCTGCCTATGACCTTTACAACGTAACCAGATGGAGACATTAAAGTATTATACTATACTGTACATTCAGAAAGTACCTACACATTTTATAGTAATTTATGGTATGTAGTGTTCGTTGTACGGGCATGAAGTTTATTACTTTATAGGTAGTACAAACTTTTATTGTCCTCAATCAATAAATAAAATGAATTCTTCGAATCGTTATATGAAAAACCAACGTGAGTATCTACTAACGTTGTTTTTCCATTTAACGTTTCGGTAAAAACGGTTGATACGATTATTATTTTACCTAATTAATGACTTCGCTGTTAACAAATTAGCCAATTTCAGTAGAATATCTATACTATATATAAATACAATTCAACTGCCACGAACGATGTTAGCGCGTTACTTCAAAACGGCCACACCTATTTGGCTAATTCTTTTTTATTGTGTTTGTAGTTGTCCGGACAACATCTTAAAAAAATTTTTTGGAAGTTCGTCACTGGATACAGGATGTTCACGCGGACGGAGTCACGGGCGGACCGCTAGTTTGTAATAGTAACTCATATGATTGAACGTTAGATTTAATTAAAAATTAAGTCTCACAACACTTGTTGTTTTATAAGAACTCGGGTGAAACTCCGTCTCCGTAGATACGATAGTGGTTTAATAAAAAGGTGACAGTGACAGTTTTGTTCAAAGCTCTATGAGCGAATGAATGAGTGAACTTGTACGCGTGACTGAACCTACAGAGGCGCGGCCATAATATAAATAGGTCAGATGAGGTAAGGAGCCCGTCCGCACAGTGGGTCGGAGGGCAATACTCCGTTTGGTCACATTAGCTATTGTAATTGTTTCTATTGTCACTACCAATACCATAATATAAAAGGGAGCGAGTCGACGTGATTGAGCATGCCCAAAACAATGACTCCGCGACACCATCTTTTGTTTGTTAGATGCTAAAGCCGATTAAAATATACGCTCTTTGGTTTACTGAAACCTATGGCGGACAAAGAAATGTTAATGCGGTGGAAATATGAAATGTCAAATATTTTATGATAAGATAAGATACATATAGGTACCTACATAAAATCACGACTATTATCCCAGAAGGGTTAGTCAGAGACTAGGCAATGAGGACAGCAAAAGCAGTCCTCTACCATAGTCCACTTTTTATCGAATAGCGACTGCACATGTGTTTAGCATGGCAGATGGTGAGCCCATCGTCGTTCTATGCTGTTAGAAGTATGTGGAGTCTTTAGTCCATTAGTCGCCTTTTACGACACCCAAGGAAAGAGAGGGGGTGGTAGTATTCTTTCACCGCTTCGCGACACGGTTAATATCGAATGTTATATGTTATCGAATGTTATATGTTATCGAATGTTAATTGAATATCGAATGTTATTGTCATATGTTAAGATCAAATATCGATGAATTAGATAGATAATTCGGTAGGAACGCTGTTTATGCACTAAGCCAATTTCAGTAGTATTTGTATGTATTTATAGAGTATGTGTTTAAGTGGAAAGACCACGGGTGACATTCCAATGCAATAGAAAACATGTAAAGCGGGAAAAGTGTCCCTTTTTTCCGCTTTGTAGGTACCATAGTTATCCCTTACATTTATGGCTCATTAGTGCAAATTGGGATAAAACAATTGTTTGTTGAGGAAGTTAGATATCACAAAGCTTTATCAAACCAAAACTAAAATGGGTACTTACTTAATAAAATATAATTGGTATTGTGGTATGCTATAGTACACAGTGTATTTGGTAACAGGTAGATATATAATTATGCAAATGGGCCATCCTGTTAAGTCCAAAGACTTATGTATGGGACTAACTGTGTAATTATGGAAAAAAATCAGCTGTGTCTCACATTTAGATCAAATTGTATTTGCAGTTTTATATTGAACAGCTATTTTTATACAATTTAAGAGTTGCTTCCATACAAATATATAGTCTTTGCATGTAATATATTTAAAAAAACAGCAAAAGGAACCCACATCTACGGTACCTATTTTTGCCTAAGCATTACAGGACCGCAAAGAAAAAGGGTCGGTTACTTACGAGATAGAAGATATTCTAACCGACCCTTTTTCTTTGCGGTCCAGTGTGATAGTTTTCGGTAACAGCTTACAATATGTGCACACTGAAAACAGTAAAATAAAAAAAGTAAATTAAAATATCAAGTGTATGTGTATCATCGGTAGTCCGTTAGTAGGTAGGTAGGAAGAGCAGCCACTTGGATCGCTAAAAGTCGCGTGTTAGAGACTTACCTACGTAAAAATTTATCAAACCATATTTCATTGAAAAAAATTGAAACAGCGTAGGTATAACTTCTAATACAAATACAAACGAACTAAACTAATTTGTTAATGATGACACATGACTAATTGATTCAATTAAAAAGCATGAGAACCGTTAAACTAATCAGGCAATTATCAAACGAACGCGGCTATGTCGGCGCCGAGTACGTTTAGATAACAGCTAATTTAGCTACTTGGGTGAAAGGTGTACTAAAATTACTAGACTATCGCATCACACTAAATTATAAATTTGCTAAAGTGAAACAAAGCGTATAAAAAACAACTTTGAATTGAAACTTTCATAAGAAATCCGTTTAGTTTTGATACGTATTTATTTAAGCCTGACGTTTCTAACCCTTTCTAAGATCTATGGTCACAATGAGTCTCTTGTCTGTTATTTTAATGTGTAGCCTAAGCGTAAACTTTAGTAGACAATACTATGATGTAAAATCATCATTACTATACTCTTAGTTGGTAATCAATTATATGGTTTTATATAATGTAATATCATTGTACGTAATAATTAGTAGTTACTTTTTATAATCCGAAGTTGGTTCCATTGCGAATATGTAGTAGCCGCCAAGTTTCTATGTTTTATATTATAAAAAAATGGTTAGACAAATTATTTTTAATACCAGATCATTAAAATAGCACAGTAAACTAATTACTGCAGAGATAATTAAGAAAATGACATAAGTGGTTCGGTGAATTACCATTGTTTTTGTGTGAATAATAATTGTGATGACTGAAGCTCAACACTCATTATTTAATGCGGAATTTCCGAGTTTTATTTCTAATCTGCTTTACGAAAGTAAACAATATTTATTAATTAATATTCTAAATGACATGGTCTTTGACGGCTCAGCAGAGGTCTAGACTCGAGGTGTGCCAGCGGGCAATGGAGCGCAGTATATTGGGTGTCCGCCTAACGCACCGTATAAAAAACTCAATTCTGCGCTCAAGGACCAAAGTTCAGGACGTCTCTCAAAAATCTGCCCAACTTAAATGGAATTGGGCCGGGCACGTTTACCGCATGCCAGAGGAACTTTGGGCCAAGGCAACTACCGTTTGGGTACCTCCCAATGCTAGAAGGCGACGCGGCAGACCGAGGCGAAGATGGCGTGACGAGCTGAACGCATATCAGCCAGATTGGACCACTGTGGCGGTAGACAGAAAAAAGTGGAAAGAAGAAGGGGAGGCCTTTGCCCTGCAGTGGGACAAAATAGGCTGACAATAATAATAATAATAATAATAATATTCTAAATCTTTAAATACTATTACCATAAGGGCCGCTAGAGATAAACACAAGATAATAAAACATACTTTATCTGTTCGATTCTCTAATCGTTATTATCATAATCTATCTGCGTTTCTGAGAACACCGGCTAATTTAAAAACACGAATTCGAAATCAATTAAAGTATTGTCTCAAACAATAATTAGCTTCCAAGGAATTGTTATCATCAAAAATTCGTCGGACCATAGACCGGTCCATCGTGTTTCTCTTATATTTTAAAACGGATGCACCAGATAAAGCGGGCATATGTATGCCTCTTTGTGGCTCGTTATCAAGGGCTAACGTTTTCCCAAGGCTTCGGACAATGCCTTTATTGATAGTACGGCACGTCTGGTCTCCGACACTTACAAAAAACTTCAACAAAGACGGATTTCAACGACCGTCTCAGCTTTCTAAACCAATAACTCTAAAGTCAAATACTGCTATAACACTAAAGGCTTCATTTTTGTATATTGATAGGCAATATCGTATTTTACTTCGATGTCGGTGGGTTATGAAGACTATTGACTTTTAGGATGTGATTGTAAAATGCAGTGGCTACTTGCAACTTTAACAATTTATCTGTCAGACAAAATTAATGACATTCGTAACTTTCTATACCTAATAGTTTTCTATTACGTGCCTAGTGCAGCTAGAATTAGTTCCGAATAGTTTTTATATCCATGATATAAATATCCATGGTTCCGAATGCTTTCTTAACTAAGAATTTCACTTCTCATTTTACAGTGCTAATTGGGTTTGATGATCACTCATGTTGGTGAATTTAGATGTTTCATGGACAAAAAAAAATAAACATAAATTAATGAACATAATAATTTATGGCGTTCTCAAATTTACGCGAACAAAATACATCAATTTCAAAAGCAAAGCTTCAGTAACACCAAGGATAACACTATTTTAAATAAGTAAACTAAAGCGTCTCAATACTTTCTTTGCCATGGCACATCTAAAATGTCGATCTCGTTGGCTGAATCTAGATTTTATTCTTTAGCACTTACAGAGAATCCGAATTTCCCAACATAAAAAATAGATACGTAAAAGGAGTGATTTCATCATCTTGGGTGCCATCTCCAAAATAAAGTTTGGAGTTTAAAATTAAATTAAATTAAAAATTTCTTGCGGTCCCTTAAATTAGGTCGGATGCTTGAGACTAATAAATTATTGAAAAAATATTTTCTATTATGTAGGTATTATGTAGATTTTTCTTACTAAATGTAAAACTCTTCAACTGGACAGTAATGACATGCAATCAACAGTTTACAGCTTATTCCCCGCTAGAGGCTGGTTGCGGCTTCCTGGAAGGCTCACTGGCTTCTGGCAAAGATCCTTGCTGGGTTGGTTAACCTTATATGGGTTCAAGTGCTCTTCCGCATTCATTTAGAATTTCAAATGCTTTTTAACGGTACTAAGGACTAACGAAATCTATAAACGACATCTAAATACATGTATTTCTATAAAAAATCATGTTTGTTTGTCCTTATTTGTGAAAAAAGGGAAAGGGAGGTCTTTACCGTCCAGTAAGACGACCATGGCTGAAAATAAATACTTAAAATAAAACATTGTCCTGTAAACTCAAATGTTTACGTGTACGCTAGTAATAGCTAGAGATAAAATAAAAAAGTAGTAATGTAAAAAAACGTAAGCTATCTAGAAGGACGTCAACCTAACTAAACTAAATCTAACAACGCAATCCTAAAAACATTTTTTTATAGGAAAGTAATTCAATACCTATCCATTAGAAAGGACGTGCAAGAATTTGCTAGAATATTTTCGTTTGGACAGTAAGCTTATCATCTTGCATCCCTTTTATAGTTGCTCAATATATGGGCAAAGGTATGGGATAATGTCTGGAGTAGTTGCCGCCTGATATGGTCCGAGTATTAAGAGTGGTTGCGACAAGAACAAATATGCAGCTATTTTTTGCCGATTCTCCAATGGATAAGCTTTACAAAGATAACATTTGTCTAGCATTATTGATTTAGAAAAATTGTGTTAGTAAGCTCTAAGTAGGTAAGAGTTTTGTAAATATTTTGCCCTTTTTTTCACAAACGGTCGCAGATAGAGCACTTCAACTGGAATTTTTAACTGCGTCTGCTTATCTTAAGTTATCACCAACTGTCTGTAAAGCAACAATGCTACTAAGTAACCACATTGTTGTTACGGCGACAGACATAGATAAAAAGGTGGTAGCTAGCCAGGGGGCCAGAGTATTGTGAATTTGAACTTGTTCCCTTATTTTCTTTTATCTTACTGCGTAAATGACGAGCACACTGAGTGCATGATGGAAAGGCGCCACCATATCCCATATACCTAGATGCTTGCAATACCAAGGGTATTAATTGCAAGGGTGATGCTGACCCTGGAGTTTTAATGCCTCGGTGCTTTAGGTTACCATATATAGAAAAATTGGACACAGATTCATGTTTAGAAGTATATTTTGCCCTAAAAGGTATTGGATTATCAAATAAAAAAATATATATTATTATTATCTAGCCCAATTTGTCCCACTGCAGGGCAAAGGCCTCCCTCTCCTTCTTCCACACAACTCTCTCTGTCACGCCATCTTCGCCTTGGTCTGCCGCGATATCGTCTGGCATTAAATGGGACCCATTCGGTTGTTCTTTTCGCCCATCTTTCGTTAAACATGCGGCGAACGTGTTCGGCCTAATCCCACTTAAGCATAGCGGCCTTTTGGGTAATGTCCATGATTTTAGTTTTGGCGCGCAGCGTTAAAAAATATAATATTTCATTTGTTTGTCTCGCATCTGCGACTGCATTTGTCTCGAGTGCTCGCCGTCGAGGTTTTTTCCTGATATTACCAAGCAAAATATTTTTATAACTATACAATAAAGTCAGCACACAGAATTAATTAAAAGTTTGGCATTTAAGTAACTTTTACATTGTAACGAGGGACATTATAACAAACTTAATAAAGTGCTCTTAATTATAATTTCGCAACATGCGGGCATAATCCATTGAAGTTTCGACACTTCCACGAACATAAAGTTGAGAAGAAATGGTTTGTATATGTACCTACCTATTGTAAACAATATACCACGCATTTTTCTTGTTTCTTATGGAAGGGTAACCTTTGTAGTCAGTGGTACTTATGTCGCAAGTGATACGATAAATGGCAAATGCTATAAAATGTAATTGGATATTTATTCCATCACGAGATAACTAGGGGTGGGATTGAATTTAGCTTTTTACTTAATAAAAGAATCTCATTTCGGGAGATCTGTCGGGCCTTATTTTTCAATTCATACCATTTAAATTATTGTCATGCGGCAATTTTATTTATATGTCATAGTTTACTTCAATGTTTTCATTATTGTTTACAATTTATTGTGTATGTACTGTGAAACTTTATGTTAATTCTATAAAAAATATTTTCATTCCTTATTGTATTTCCTCATTTATATGGTATATTATTAAAGATTGCTTAGCATTATTGTCTGTAACTGCTGTGTACCATGTAATGTATTTTTTTATCTTTTTGAACGGTTTCGACTAGTGTTTTCTATTCGTAATATTTGATTTTTTGCGTTAATAAATAATTTCCCATCTAAGGAAGTGTTTTAACGTTTCCTTATCTTCCAGTGTCTTCAAGACAGCTCTTGTGTTGCGTATAAATAAATCAATATAGTTTAAGCGTGATGTTGTATGACGCCACTTGTTAACAACGCCACTAAGATTAAGGCTACAAATATTTATAAAGGAGAATAAAATAAACAAGACTCCTAATATAAAACCATTAACTGCAAAATTACCAGTGAAAATTACAATTTACCCAAGGACTGTTAAACTATGCATCCTTGTTGTAAGAGTGTTTACGCGTGCGCCTTATTATAATAAACAATTGGATAGTTTATAGAAATAACTCGCTTCCCTTCCTCGTAATGGTTAATCATCAGCCGGCATTATAGTTTATTTATATTGTCGAATAGCATTTCGGCGCGTGCAGAGCTTCCCTATTTAGACAATTTTGCGCTTTAGTATCGAGTGGAAACAAAACAAATGAAGGCGCTGATAGCTGAGCTGGAGCGTGTTATGCTTAACTTCTTATTTCGTTCTCTTCTTTCCATGACAGATAACGTACCAAAACAAGATTTTAGTACATAGGTAATTCTACTTATGACGGTTTACACATTGCGGTATCCCTTAGAAACTTCCAAATTTAAAAATGTACAAAACAAAAAATTAATTTTGCAAGCAAAGTTTAAAATTGGTTTATTGGTTTGTAAAATTTTGAACTTGCAAGTTACCCAAATGTGTAAATTGTCTGAAGTACAACCCTCTTAAGCTATCATTACCAGTCTATAAACATCCCCCAGCTCGGCTCTTCCCAGGAATTGATGTAAAAAATACTAAACTCGTAAAAAAGATTACTCCGTGGGCCGAGTTAGCTCAGTGGAGATTAGCCTTCTTCCCGTTTCTATTATTGCACTCAACTTGATCACAGTATTAGCACTTACAGCCATTCCGCCTAATCTGTGAGTATCGTAAGTGCTATAACTAACCTATTCAAGCCTCCCAGGCAAACGTCTCGCAAATAATGAGAAATCGTTTCCGTTAGAATAGGGTTTCACCAAGTAAGGCCACCGCTCATGGGCGATCACGAACGCCCACAGAGCGTGGGCGAGTACTGGAGACAAGCCACTATATATCAAGACCTGGTAGACTGGTCCATAAACATAGGGTTGGTACAGCGTATATAGCTTCTGCCTCACCCTTCACTTGTTTTTAAACGCGTTCGCGTACTATGTGGTCTTGGTAGGCAATTTACTAGTTCGTTCTTATTTGTCGTCGTTCCAATAATTACGGCAGCTTCATTTATATTCATATTGGAGCGAGATGAAAGCATTTCAATG
This sequence comes from Scoparia ambigualis, assembly GCA_963921215.1. Classification (NCBI taxonomy): domain Eukaryota; kingdom Metazoa; phylum Arthropoda; class Insecta; order Lepidoptera; family Crambidae; genus Scoparia; species Scoparia ambigualis. The sequence goes on from OY992504.1 coordinate 20,080,612, forward strand.
ACTTATTATATGTAGCGGGTAAATGACCGTGAAACCGACTCACCTAGTTTTTATGCAAATGTTGTGAACGACTATAAAAAGTAAAAGACGTCTTTAAAAAAAAATTAAGTACTTACCTATACATTTTTTTAAATAAAGTACAAACAGGAAACCACTTTAAGAAATGCATGTATTTCATACCATTCCCAAAACTTGTAATTGAAGTTATTTGTATATTTACCTATATATTGTGTCACTGATTCAAAACATTGTGCTGACACGTTAAAATAATTAAACATGACCACAGAATTAAAACGAATAATTAAGAATGCCTAGCCAGACCCCTGTAAGTACCTACTTACAGGGGTCTGGCTAGGCATTCTTAGATAAAAATTCTGTGTACCTACACACTTAGATAAAGTGGTGGTAGGGAATTGAACCAGGGGTGCTTTACGCTTGAATGACCATTATGACTTAATCACTGGACCACAGTGCCGATTAAATATCTTTAAGTATATTAATATAGTGTTTTTGTGCAATAAAGAATATTGCTTAATCTTAATATTAGTAGGTTTGTGGCTAGCATCCCACGCGGGTCTAGACCTCTAGACATTCGTACTTTCCAATAACTGGAAACGAATGGAAAACGGAACACCATAAAATGTCTCCATTATCCTTCAATTCCATTTTATTGCAACACTAAAATCTCTTTTATTGTCTTCAGTTAATACCTTTGTTGGGAAAACGCGATATCAAAGTAATATACTATGAATCTTATTTTCTATAATAAGAATATCTTTTTCAAATAAAACGTGAACATTGAAATAAAACTCTTAGTATAGATCAGCCATCGGATGGGTAACCAAATTAAACTGTTTCGCGCTTTTTGTCATCGGTGGTTTTCGTAAGATGGCAGTTTTTCGGTGCAGGGATTAGCGGTTGCGCCTATTCCAAGAACCAATCAACATTAAATAAACGAACAATAAATGAAAACAAATAACTTCAACAAAAAAGGAAATTCCTAATTAATTTAAATGTGGGCGGAAATAACAACAAGCGTCACATGCATTTTTTATCGATAGTACAAATAGGAATGTTAGGCGTTTATAAGCAAAATATGCCAATATGACATGTACGTATACGAGTAAGTAATAATAGGGTGTTACGCAGTTAAGGAAACAAAAGCTGAAATTATCAAAAACTATTATTTGAAAACAGTCAACGTACCTACTCTTACTTAAGTAAGCGAGCGTTTATACGCTCGAACTGAAAGTGATTGACTGATTGCTTGTGGTGCAACAATTCAAAAACTTAGTGTACTCGTAAGTACCAAAAAGTTTTAATATTTATTTCTTTAAGGAAATAGGTTCTAACAAAAGTGACAAATGAGTTTTAGTTTGCGACGCGCTTCAGCGGCCGTTACTCCATCGGCTCGTTATCAATGCTGATTACGTATGTTGTTGCGTTGCTTTCGTTTTTTTCAATTGACGCGCGTTCAACGGTTGTTAGACTAGTTCACATTTTGACCGCAGTTCAGCAGCGTTAATAGTAGTTGATTATTCTTCTTAGTTTTTACGTGTTTAGCTTAATACTTTAAATAGATGATGTGAAGGTCATGATTATACTTATAACTGATAATATGTAATGAAATAACGTAATAAATATAATACAAGCAAGAGTATTGACCACAAACAGTTGCCCATTTTAAATTCTAAATTTTCCTGTACGAATTTTATTTGAGCCTAAAGAAAGCGTTTTGTAATTATTTTTTTTCCATAATTTTCTTTTTATCGAAAACACGTTTAACAAAGTTTTGAAATGCCTGTTATTTTTTTCAAAGTATTTATGTTTTGAAATCCTACTCAACGTTTGGCCGAAGCTATTAAATGCTAGATGATTTATTTTCCAGAAACACATTTCCAATATTATAAAAATAACAACATTTCAAATAATTGAAATCCATAATATTATCGAACAACTTGTAATACTAGTAGGTAGGAACGTTTAAGCATGCAAGCAAGCATGCAGCATGCAAGAGATCATGCAGCATGCAAGCAAGAATGCAGCATGTAAGCAAGCAAGCATGGAGCATGCAAGCACGCTGCAGCAAGCCTCTAGCAAGCATACAGCATCATTCAAGCACGCATGCAACATGTAGCAGGCATGGTTTCTGTCACGGCTCCGGCGCTGCGAGGCTCCGGCGGGCGGGCGGTCCCACTCGAGCTTATCGCCGCAGATGGCTTTCGCTCACCACCGCAGTTTCGGCTTGCTGGCCGGCCCGGCCAGCCTCAGCTACGGCAGCGAGCATTTAACCCACCTGCTCCTCAGCTCGCGGGCCGCCTCGCCCCTCCACGCCTACGCAGGCTTAAATTACACTCTAGCGTAGGGCAGACAAGACTACCTACGTGGAGACGCTTTTGCCGCGATTCGTTTCTGTCACTGAGTTTTGTAGACAACCTTACCGAAAACACAAAGTATTAACTTTTTAAGACATTTTAGTTTATTTACATAATAATATGAATATGTGAAAAACCAAAAAATAACAAAAATCTGAGTATGGTATTTTAGAGAAAAAGTTACTTCGAATTTTAATACTTCTAGATATGAAATGTATTGTAAATAAGACATCTTCCAAAAGAAAAAAAGTAGCTTTGATAAACGGCTAATAGTTTTTCTGGAAAATGAAACGTATGTATATGATAAGTTTATGGATTAACAAAATTATGTAAAAGCAACAATCTGGTATTTAAAAATTTTGTCATACCGTTTTGAACAATTGAAATTCGTAAAGGAAAGTTTCGAATTTATGATAGGTTACCCCACAAACATATTTTTAACCAAAATAACAATCAGTTTTCATCTGTTTTACCGCTGTTATAAATGTCTGTCAAGAACTGTGTTTAGTTTATTAGGATCCTTGGTTTAGTTATAAGAACTATTATTATCTATTATTGCGAACAATTCATTGTCTCTTTAATATTCTTGTTGTGCTACAGTTTAAAAAAAGCATACTCGTAGGTACTTACTCTTCATTTTTGTCTCACAATATTTTACGCGGATATAATTACATTGGATAAAAAATGAAATCGCAAAAGAATTTATCTGTCTCACCGTTTACATAATAGAAAAGAAAGTGATCCTGTCATTCCGATCTCGGGAGCGGTCTTCCATCTAATCAAAGATGACATTTAACAATCAGTGTGTTTCCACACGTCGCACTTGTCTCGCTCAATCAAGTCCAATGTGTCACCAAAAAAACCCAGCTAAGCGTTCGCTTTTTAGCTAATTAGTCGGTCAAACGAGCCGCACGGACGCAGAGCGATGTGCTCCATTACTTTTGCAGACAGTGCGAACCACCACTTATCTAAACCATCTTCTGACGAGGCAGAGCAATCTCACCTTTACCCCTCATCAATAGAGATTTGAATCGGGTATCCTTCAAAAAGCTATTCAGCCCTTGGGAGCTATCTCATTATGACCTTTCTTGCCGTGTTGAGGCTGGTAGGACCATAAAATAGTTATTACCTTCGACTAGATTACTTGTCGCGTAAATGAGAAAGAATATGTCTTGTACGTGTGGTAAGATGCCTGAGGTTCTACCTGATGATTGCTTCAAGGGATAACCTCGATGATTAATGGGAAATGTCTCTTGCTCATTTAATAGTGTCGCTCTTTAGAATTTGCATTAGTAACAAGGTAATAAATATATTTTGCCGCCTTATCCCTCTAGTCTCTAGAATATTTGATACACCCTAGTTACTAATTACACTATTCAGATATTCTGTTGAATATTTGTGAGTATTCTATTATATTGTTGTTTGTTGTTAAAAGTATATTATGCTGAAGTTGAAAAAACCAGTACGAGCAACTTTTACGAGGGAACCAAATTCTAATTATTGGTTCAATGCTGGCCGTTTTGTATATTAAACAAAACGAAAAAAGAACTTCGTATGCATAGCATGTCTGTATATTTTGGCATGTGAATTAGATGGATCACTCCTTCCTTAAACGGTGGAGCCGAATCTGCAAACCTGTTATTGTTACAACACTTTGTCACTTCCGTTCGATATCGAGCCGAGCATTGGTACCGATAATCAAATATTCGCGCATATTACAAGTACCGGTGGTATTGTATTCCGATCGGTGCGTGATTGCCATAATTGAAATGAGACACTCGATTGTTTCAATATCTATATGGCTTCATCTAATTGGCATGTGCAGTGAGAGAGCAACGTTGTACAGTGGAGTTCAACTATTATAATGTGCACTTTTTTACCTTGTCACAGTAACGTATCTCTAGTTATATTCCATGGCACCCAAGAATATAATAAAGCGACATAGTTCTATACTGTTGAGCTCGACTCCACAGATCGTTGCAGTAGGTAATTAGCTTTTTAAATTAGTAAGTATATCGCGGTTTAGATCACCGGTTCAAGATGTGTGATAAGTAACAATTACTTGATATTCTATTGGTTAAGCTGAAACATTTCCATAGAATTGTTTGACGTATTATGTATTGTTTTTGACAAAAACTTTTTGTAGACAGTGGGAGGTGAAGGGGGAACCGTAAGTACAGATATGCCAGCAAGTCAACCAACCACAAAATGGCAAATTTCTTCTATAAGTTTTGGACTTTATCATTAGGGTAAAAGGATCAATTTCTATTAGGAAAATTTGAGAGTACAAGACTAAAAGTGCTGTATGGATATCATAATTATTATTAATGCCACCAAGCAGTTTTCTGAATGACTGTGTTCCGGTATGAGATTCTGTAAAATTACAAGGAAACGAGATTTACAATCATGTCACGCTCGGGAGTTGTTTCGCGGTCCAGAAAAAGTCAGCCTGAATAAAAAAAACATGAATTAAGTATTCTAAAAATATATTGAAATCGTATTAAATAGATCAGTGTGTTATTTGTCACATAATTTCTTGCATTCGAATGACCGTGAAATTTAGAATGTTGCAGATAGACGACATACCATCTAGCTAGATAGATTTCCGTTCCAAATACTTTTCTAAATTATACTACTATTAGGATGAAACGATATAACTCGAATGCCAAGAAGTGATTAGTTGAAATGGTTGTTTTCTCCTTTTTAATGTGTTTAGAGAAAAGTAAACCGTTAATGGACTACCAATATATGTATAAAAGTACCTATTATACTCCATTCACTAAGGGCTGATTTTTCACTTTTCCGATGTACTAACCAATTGATAATTAACAAATTGAATTATAATGGCAGGAAAAGACAGCAACTTATTAAAAAAACAGGATAAAATTCTATTCAAATCAAATCATCAACCTATAAACACAAGGCACAGGCCTTCCCACATGGACGAAAATGCATGGGGACGGGCCATAACCGACCCAATGGCCCAATGCGGGTTGGTGGGATAATAGGCTAAAAAAAAGAAAATCTATTAAAATAACAAATATTACAGAGTTCGTTATTAAAATGTTTTCTTATTCTAAATATGAAGAGACAACGCTCCCTCTTTTTTATTCTACTAAAATCTATTTATTTATCCTTTTAAGACAATAATTTAACATGTGAGATATTCAAGTATTCACGAGCCGGTAAAACAACACATTTTGTAAATAGCTACATTATAATACAGCTAACTTCTTAGAAATGGTTGTTTATCATTAAAAAAAATAGGTGTAAAAAAAACAAAAACATTTTATAAATTCCCTTTCAAGAGAAGAAATTGAATATTTAATATATTCACGAGCCAGCTGGCCCGATGTATTCGGTGGCTCATGTAAGTCCAGATTAATGTTGCAAGACCCGAGGGTCGTTCATTGTGTGGACAAGCGGGAAGCATGAGCGAGCTAAAATGGTTTTATTCACGTTGACCTTCAAGGACGAACATAAAAAAAACATGTTTAAGTTCGGCTTAATGTAATGTACTCGTATGTACGACACGAAGGGCCGTATATCTACAAGAAACCTATCAACAAGCTGCTTCAACCCATAAAAAGAAATCGTTTCACTATAAACTTCTTATAATTCCATAGCTTTAATTAGTTTTATACAATTTCATGATTCCCTACTAAGCAAATCATCCCATATTTTATAGCGGGACATCCTAAGAGCTTTCTCCACTTCCTAGCATGGATTCTGAGTTTTATACAAGAAATTATCTGGAGAGCCACATCGCTGGCAGCAGTCACGTATGCGAAGTAAGGTCGACCTTATTTGTGCAAACAGTGGGCTCGAGATAGCAACATTTGTACTCATAAGTAAACATGATAATATCTACAGCTCTGCGCTAGAGTTTCTAAAATCATGCAACAAGATAGGTACTTACATTTAGATCTACTCTTGTATGTAAAGAATAATACATGCCTGGACACAATTATATGAAATTTAACTTAAAAATATTTTAAGGACATCTAATGAAAACACAACTCATGGAAGTTTGTAAGGACGGTTACTGTCAAATAGATAAATTAAATTTTAAAAAAAAACAGTGTATGTTTGACATTTGCTTAGTATAAAACACTTACTTCGTTTTTACAACTCAAAAATATGAATTGGTGTCCCCATATTATAATGATTTTTGAAACTTACATCCTATTAGTACAAAACTGTACACTAACTTATTCTCGATCTGTTTGAGAGACGCTGAACTAGAAATTCCTACCTGAGTGCGTCGTCGGAACGGTACCTACACAAAAAACCGTATCTTGCCGTTTCCCCTACACTTTGTTTACAGGACCTCCGACACTGCACCTTTGTTCCGTACCCTCGACCAACGACCCTTTTTTGTCCGCATGCCTGTCTACCAGTTTGCAAGCTAGATGTCAGTAGACGTCTCTCTGCAACATGTGATTGGGATCAATTGCCCTGTTCACACTCATTTGTTTTAAAAACATTTCTATAGCCATTAAGTTCATTCGATTTTGCTTCCTTACTCACTTCATGTGCTGTCAGCTTCCATGTAATTCTTATTTTTAGTTTACTTTGTATCATCGTGTGTGTCATGTTATTATGCAAAGTTGCAGTGACAAAGTGCTAATTAACATATAATGATTTCTTTGAATCCGTTTTCGTATTTCGGCTGCTTACTTTTGCTGTCCATTGTTTCCGATTTATATTTTAAATTTAAGTCACCAGGTAGAAGGTACTTTTGTTTAAATCATTTTCTTAAGATTGGTAAATTTTGCTCATTGTGTGTTTTCTTGATTTAATAATTTAGGATAAGTATAAACTTATCATAAGCAGCAATTTCATTTGTTATATACATAGTTCAAAAATTAAATCAAATTACGTGGAAATTATTCTGATAACGTTACATAACCGGTAGTCGGTGTGACCGTGTGCTTTGCATCTCTGATGTCATATTTGCACGCGCTAAATCTTTTGTCAACAATGATGGTATAACAAAATTTACGGGAACACGGTGTCGTGTCTGCACATTAGTGACGTCTGCATTGCCAAATTTAGAATCAACGATTGTCCAATTATTTATTTCGGCGCAAACGTGAATATAACATTCTCAGAAAACGATAGAATAAGTATGACTACTAATTTATCAATATATGATGCCAATAGGCTTTGTAATGATTATAAATTAAATATCTCTAAACAAATTTATAATACATTTTTTCACCCAGTAAGTACATGTTAGTAATATACATCTCAAGCTCTGCTCTGCAATGACGCGTTCCTGTCCACAATTCAGCTACAAGGCCAGGTCTACCTAATCCTCATTCAACGGATGATTGAATTATCTCGCGTTACGTTTTCCTTTTCAACTTTAGCTTGTCTGCCAGCAGTTTACAATGTCATGTTAAAATAACGCATCTCCTTTCATTATAGATGTCCTTGAATTAAGCGAAATCGTTTTATGGTTCAGGAATTACAATATCAATTTTATTAGGTAACCCGTCGCATCCTCTAATCATAAAGCGCTCAAATTGGGATCTAGGTAAGGCATCTTGTTTTCGACACCAACCAATTTTCCCTAACAGGCATGGCTCAATGACTACAGGGAACGTTATACAAACTGCGTTATCAAATAAAATTACGACATATTGACATATAATAAGAACAGAATTGAACAAGGGCTGAGTTATAACCGTAAGTGTGGGTAAACAAAACACACATCGAGCTGGCCCAGCCCCGCCAACTTTCATATCCAGCGCGACAGTTTCGTTGCCCTTGCGACCTTGTGGCGAACAAACATTTACCAGAATGTGCTTTGCGTCAGCCTGCCAGTCCTCCCTCAATGTTTATATTCGTTATCTGTTTTGCTTGTTCTATCGATTACGCTTTATTGATACGTTTTATCGACTTCCATGAAAATATTACAGTTAGAACATATTGTTGCATTATCCAAGTAAACTTAAGAATTTTATTTGTAGGTATAAATTAGTTACACTATTATAAATACTTATTTACAATTACACAAATACTGTTTGACATTTCGACGTAAATAATTGTCGGCGTCTGCCTCTGAGTCGTCTGCTTGGAATAATGTAACGCGAGAGTTTAAAATCTTACAATTAAACATCTTACAGTAAAAAGATCAATTAGTTTTAGAAATAACCAGTACGAGACGTAAATAACAAAACTACTGTCCTTTGAAAAAAAAATCACTCGAGATATGTCACGCTCCTTAAAGGGAATGGAATGCTAATAATAGTAATAGGGGAGCGAGAACAGGTATGTGAGAATAAAAGTAAATTTCTACTATTTCGACCCCGAAGTATATATCAAACCAAATTGAGTTCATCGAGGCCGTGTGACAGCTTAACGTGATCTTTACGAAAACAAAAAAGGATAACAGTTCTGAAATGGGAGATTAAGTTTTTATTGGAGCTGTCTACTAGCAACGGAATGTTGTTTTACGTTGACCTTTTCGTCGTTACAGATCATCGTCATCGATCGTCATCGTTACAGATAATAATGAAAACAATGTTTTGTTTAACTTAAAGAAACATTGTTGATTAGGAATACAGAGATGTTGTTATTTAATTATTCCCACGCCAGCTAGTCGCGTTGCGTGATAAGTAATGGGTGTTAGCCATATGAGATTACATGTACTGGGTTGCAATTCACGCATCGGCGGGTAACTACAGTCCACCGCAAACTGACTTAATCGCACACAGTTGCCATCACCGGGAATGCAATAATTACTCAGTCGTTTGTTTTTACTTAACCTCAAAATTGCATAGGCAGACTTCAAACTGAACCTTTTTAGCTATCCATCGCCCCAAATACTTCTGTTTCGAAGTTCCTAACCGAAAGTTGTTTTTTTCTGTTTTTATAATGAACGCTCAATAAATCTTAATCAACCTCAGCGTTTGACGGAGAGTTGAAAGCAAAAAGTAAGCTGAGCACGCCTCATTTATCACCCTAGGAATATCAAATGCCGTTATGGTGATGTTTCAAGTTATTTTAAGATACATTTTTTCGGTGAACAAATATTGCGATACAATTATGTTTGCTAGTTGTTTTTCATGTAGTAGATATGGCACCGTCATGGAATTGTTAAAATATACAATGTTCTTAATAGATATCTTCTTGAACCTACCCCAGTTTTAAATGCAATACTTACTATTAAGTCGGTAAACAAAACCTCTGAATGGTATAAAGATAGACATTCAGATACATTTTGTAAAGGAAACGTAGAATATATTAGAATAAAATGTACACAAAAAATATAAACACGTTATAATAATACTATCATCACCGGCAAAAATTGCTAATAGCCAATACTGCCACGATATGGTACCAGCAAAAGTTTATATTTGTATACGATGTCTGCGTACGATTTGTCCAAGTACTGCTGTGTCATTTATCTCCTTAATGGTGTAGTGAAATCGTCTATTACAAATAACTTTTGGTGTTGCATTAATAAGCTCGGTAGTGATCTGTTTAGCCGACGGTTTTGCTAATGCCACCCACAGTCTCATTATTCGCGAATGCTCGTCTACTTTCACTGCGGTTCTCACCTTTAGATTTGTCTTTGATTGCTGATGTAAGTGTTCCTAATTCATTTATCACTTACTACATGTCATTGGCCATTTGTTATGTATTGTGCGTTGGTGAGTTGAGGAAGGATTATTGGCAACGGTAACTTTTGTACGATCGATCAGTTATGAAATTTAGTAGTGTTTTTATATTTTGTATTTTCTATTAGGTGATTAGTTCGACTCACCACCTTCTTTTTCGTACAATACTAATTGCGTATTGTATTTCGTAATAATGATTTGTTTTTACTTATTATAAAATATTTATATTTTTATATTTATAATAAAATAATTTTAAACAATTATTTGCGTCAGTTACATTAATAAATCCCGCCGATCGATGGCGTGATAACCATCACAGCCCATGCGTAGCTTAATAAGTGCACAGACTGGTGTTGGGCAGCAGTGACACCGGTGCGATAAGCTACGCACTGCGATTGCCAACCCGCATGCCCAGCGTGGCAATTATGGGCAAACCCTCCATGGCGACACAAAAAAGACCACGGCCCCCAGTTCCTGGCCGCCCTGCTATTCCTGATCACGGCGGCGGTCACGGTAACGGCAGAATAGGGGGTGCGTAGAATCCCCGGGTTACAAAAGGACGCTATAAACAACTGACCCTGGCGACGTTTAACGGACGCACGCTACGGCTAGACAAGCACCTGGCGCAACTCGAAGAGGAACTCGGAAGGATTAGGTGGCATATCCTTGGGTTATGTGAAGTCCGAAGAGAGGGGGAGGACACTGTTACCCTTAGATCGGGTCACCTCATGTACTTCCGAGAGGGATGCCAGCTATCCCAAGGTGGCGTAGGATTCCTGGTAAATAAAGCCCTCTGTGACAACGTTGTGGAAGTGTCGAGTGTGTCAAGCAGGGTTGCGTACCTCGTAATTAAACTAACCGAGAGGTATTGCCTCAAGGTTGTGCAAGTTTACGCACCGACCTCAACACACTCGGACGAAGAAGTGGAAGATATGTTTGGAGACATATCTAAGGCCTTACACTTCACCACCAAGGCCCACTATAATGTTGTCATGGGGGACTTCAACGCTAAAGTGGGAGTACAGAATCGCGACGAATCGGTAGTAGGATCTTATGGTTTTGGCAGCAGGAATCATAGGGGGCAGATGCTTGTCAACTTCCTCGAGCGGGAGGGACTTTTCTTGATGAATTCGTTCTTCAAGAAACAACCCCAACGGAAGTGGACATGGCGGAGCCCCGATACTATGACAAAAAATGAGATCGATTTCATCATGACAGATAAGAAGCACATATTCAGAGACGTCTCAGTGATCAACAGGTTCAATACCGGCAGTGACCACCGACTTGTTCGAGGCTCTCTGAATATCAACTTTAAGCTTGAACACGTTCGCTTGATGAAGTCCAGGCTCCATCCTAATCTGCTCCAAACCATCATAGGATCTGAAACGTTCCAGTCAAACCTTGAGAACCGATTCGCTGCCGTGAAAACCAGAAATGCTGTTGACGTTGACCAGGCTCTCGAAAACGTGTCTGAAATCCTCAGGGAAGAAGGTTTGAGATTTTGTAAAGTTCAGCGTAAAGGCAGGAAGTCAAAGTTTTCGGAAGAAACGCTCAGGCTTATGAAGAGACGGCGCGAAGACCCACCTGTCACTTCGTCTGACCAACGGGCCCTCAACAAGAAGATTAGCAAAATGGTGCGATATGACCTCCGATGCTCCTATACACGCTCGATTAAACGAGTAGTTGAGCAGAATCGGGGGTCTAAAGTGTTTGTCCAGTCTCTTGGTAGGAGCCACCTGACGAAGTTGACTACGGCCAGCGGAGCAGTCGTTGCTTCGAAGCCAGACGTCCTTTCGGAAATAGAAAACTTCTATGGCCAGCTATACGCCTCGCATGCATCTCAACCTGATCCCGAAAATGAGGAAACCAGAGCAACGTTGACCCGCCACTTTACCGAAGACTTGCCAGAAATCAGCCTAGGCGAAATTGAGTTGGCTCTTGGACAGCTTAAAAACGGAAAAGCCCCAGGTGAAGACGGTGTTACATCTGAGCTCCTGAAAGCAGGCGGTAAACCTGTGTTAAAGGAGCTCAAATACATCTTTAACACCGTTCTCTTTGATGGGAGAACTCCGGAGGCGTGGAGTAGGAGTGTCGTCGTGTTATTCTTCAAAAAAGGAGACAAAACCCTTCTGAAGAACTACCGACCCATTTCGCTCCTGAGCCACGTCTACAAGCTGTTTTCAAGAGTCATCACAAACCGCCTTGCGCGAAGACTCGACGAATTTCAGCCCCCGGAGCAGGCCGGGTTTCGAAGAGGATACGGCACCATAGACCACATTTTGACAGTGCGGCAGATTATACAGAAGGCCGTAAGAAGAGTAAAATCGGCCCCTGTGCCTTGCATTTGTGGACTATGAGAAGGCATTTGACTCTATCGAGACCTGGGCTGATCTTAAATCCCTGCAACGATGCCAAGTCGATTGGCGATATATCCAAGTGTTGAGGTGTCTCTACAATACCGCCACCATGGCCGTCCAAATACAGAACCAGCAGACAAAACATATCCACTTACATCGAGGTGTGAGAACGGGGGATCGGATATCCCCAAAACTATTCACAAATGCCTTAGAGGATATGTTTAAAACGCTGGACTGGAAAAGTTGAAAAGTTGTTAAAGAATACGTATATCTCGGGCAAATTTTACAGATGGGTAGAAACAACTTCGAGAAAGAGGCCAACAGAAGGATACAGCTGGGCTGGGCTGCATATGGGAAACTACGTCGGGTCTTTACGTCGCCAATTCCGCAATGTCTAAAGACGAAAGTCTTCAATCAGTGCGTCCTACCCGTCATGACATACGGAGCCGAAACGTGGACACTGACGGTAGGGCTGGTTCACAAGTTTAAAGTCGCTCAGCGGGCGATGGAAAGGGTTATGCTCGGTGTTTCTCTGAGGGATCGGATTCGAAACGAGGTGATCCGGCAGAGAACCAAGGTAATCGACATAGCCCACCGGATTAGCAAGCTGAAGTGTCAGTGGGCCGGCCATATCAGTCGCAGAACCGATGACCGTTGGGGTAGACGAGTTCTGGAGTGGAGACCGCGTATCGGCAAGCGTAGCGTAGGACGCCCTCAGACAAGGTGGAGCGACGATCTTCGCAAGGTGGCTGGCAAGAGCTGGATGAGAGTGGCCGCGGATCGTGCTCAGTGGCGTGTTCTTGGAGAGGCCTATGTCCAGCAGTGGACGAGTATAGGCTGATGATGATGATGATGACATTAATAAAATGATACCTTATAATGCTATTTATTTTTACTTTTAACTGGCTAGTTATGTTACATACAACAAAGCATAAACTGATAAATATAAACACGACTATTATCTCCGAAGGGTTAGTCAAAGACTAGGCAATGAGGACAGCAAAAACAGTCCTCTACTATAGTACCTCTGTTGGATGTATGTGCATTCTTTAGCCCGTTAGTCGCCTTCTACGACACCCAAGGTAAGAGAGGGGGTGGTAGTATTATTTCACAGCTACGCGACGCGGTTACACTGGTGTACTGAAAATATTATTTTTTATATTAACACTTAATAGGATCATAAGACCGCCGGCGGTCACAAAACAATTGATTTTCAATTGTGTCTGGTTTTACGGTGCTCAAGGGGTTAATACTTTCAGTTGCCTTTGCCTCTAATTCTAATCAAATTTAAACCCTAGAATATTAGAAGTAAGTACCTAACCAAAGGTGGATTAATCTTTCAAAGAGTTTTTTTGCAAACAACTTAAGGCAAAATGATGGCTTGATATCCTATCCTACTTCCTTCCTACTAATATTATAAACGCGAAAGTTTGTAAGTATGGATGGATGTTTGTTACTCTTTCACGTAAAAACTACTAAATGGATTTGGATGAAATTCGGCATATAGATAGTTTATAACCTGGCTTAACACATAGGATACTTTTTATCCCGATATTCCCACAGGAACGGGAACCACGCGGGTGAAACCGCGAGCAGCCGCTAGTATATAAGTGGCACGAGTACTATAGCAGGCAGTCAATTGAAAAACTGAATATACTTAAATTATACACAGCCTTGCATAATTACGGTGACATAAAAAGGGAAACACTGAGTCAACTGAACGGAAGATATCGTTTTTGTCGCAGTGGCCTTATCACGAAACTTTCAAGGCAAACGTTTGGTGGATTGTGGCTTGTCTTCAAATTACGTCTGCTTATTCATCTAGGTAATGAGGACACAGATGTTGCTAGCACTTACTCTACTCTTTGTCACGCTTGGCAAATGTTGTTGGTAAAACTGCATTAAAATGAGTGATTTTCATTTTTAAATGAAGCACTGTAATATGGTTATTTTACATCATAACATTATTTTATTTTAAGAACAATTTGCAAAGTCCGTGGCAACAGTCAAAAGTTTAGTGTTTTATTTGTTTTATTAAGGGGATCCTGCACGAAATTGTGAAAATTTACGTATGTTTAAGTCACTTAAAAGTGACTTAAACATACGTAAATTTTAGCGCAGCGCATAGTATAAATACTATGCGCTGAATTAGTTAAATACATTAAAAGAACTTACGTAAGTTAGCCTGATTATTGCACAAGGTCGTGGCCTTGTTGAAATTTGAAACAAATTGCTTAAACAATAACAAACAATACATAAATCTAATGACTCCTAAAAACATTTTTCTTCGACAACTTTCTTAGTTTTACGCATGAAACAATAATTCTTAAGTACATAAAAATATTTGTATTGATATTCCGCAGGTCGCCCCCATCTTAAATAAGTAAATTTTAATTTTTAGCACAAGCGCGTGATGGTTTTGTACATTTCGCAGAATAAAAACATTGCTCTAATCAAATTACTAGGTCTGAAACTTCAACGCAGAATTAATTGTTCTAATTTTAAATATTATTAGGATTAATTTTGCTTTAAAGTTCATTATGAGACTTATGTCAGTTTATGCAATCGCGCGTCTCCGCGCGGTGCCCTCTTACATTTAGTTCAGCATTTATGTTTTCTGTCGTGTTAAAATATATTTTGTTAAGTTTTATAGAAAGACGTTTTTTTTTTGGTATAATTATGCAATTTTATCATATAAACTAACTGTAAAAGGAGATCCAACAGTTTTCTATGAACGTTCGGTCCGTGTGAGGTCGGCTGATGACATTTACCTTATAGGGAAACTCATTCCGTAAATTGTTATAGTAAAAAAATACTAGTAAAAATCTACTTATTCCAAATTTAAATTTTATTGCAAGCTGACCGAATGTTCGAAAAATTATCTTCTGAGCTTCAATCATAAAAACTATAGGTGCACGGTCTCATACAAAATCAAACTCAAATAATGTCCTTGCGTAACTAAATACATGCCTAAACATAGATCAACATCAAAAATTAAACGAGATATAAAGATAAACATTTGTTAGGTAAACCTTAAACTTTACGCACTCAAGTACAAATTCTCATAAATATTATTAGAGTTACATCACTTTGGAACTAGGCTCGCTAGATTCAAGCTAGTTAGAACAAAGTTCTAAATTCTAAATTTTTATAAAAAAAAAAAAAAAAAAAAAAAAAAAAAAAAAAAAAAAAAAACAAGGCACGTTTTTGATTCGTGCCCTGCCCCCTTACTCTTGAAACAGATCGCTATTGGATCGGATTGGTATTGTGAATTTTCGTACTCCTAAGTTACGACACCAGAGCTAACATGGATTCATATTGCGTGGATATTGAGTGAAAAAAAATACAAAACTCAATGTCATTTAGTTTACCCCATATGAATTCGAATTAGCGCTGGTGTCGTAACTTAAAAATACGAAAATTCACAATACCAATCCGATCCAATAGCGATCGGCTTCGAGAGTAAGGGGGCTGTTTGGTGGTGCCGTTTTACAAGCAACAAATCGTGTTGTATCTATAGTTTTTGATGATCGAAGCTTCTAAGATAGGTATAAGGTAATAACAGTAATAAGGTTTTGCAAAGAAGTAAGAGTCATTTATCAGACAACGATAAACTAAACTACTTAGAAGGAGTTTTTCTCTTCTAGATAGAAGATTGCATTACGAACCGGCGAATTTAATATTACTTCCAAGAATGAAGTTACTTAAATAATACCTTTTATCACTTCTAGTCCTTCGATATAGTTCGATTTAAAAAAAGCCACATTATAGTATTAAAAAAGATAGTGAAACGTAAAACATTGAAATAAAAAAACTACCTCAGGTGGGAATCGAACCCACGTCTTCCTTATCGTATTTCACGTTCTCGTCACGTCACGTCGTCTTTCTCAAAAATATCCACATTTATGAACAATTTTAAATAAAACACGGTAAAGTCTGGTTAACGAAAGCTGAACCAGGAAAAAGGCGGCAAATTAAAAAAAAATCATGACTGGGTAACGCAAGGTCACTCACACAACTGCAATTTTCTCAGAAAAAAATCAGTTTGACATACGACATGACACCTCAGATAGACACACATAGAGACAAAGTGTTGCCAATCATATAACTACGAGGTTCAGCTTTCGTTGGCCAGACTTTAGCAGTAAAGTACCTCTCGAATACTCAAAGGAGTCTCTGTCGGTAGTGTCTATGAATTTCAAAATGGCCACCACCAAATTTGGCAATAACCGCGCCAAATCCACTTTCAGCCAGCTTATCTCGTACGGTATTCGCAGCGGTTCCAACGTACCGTTATCTTAACTACAAGTCAAGCTGGTGGAATAATTTAAGTAGTCTCTGTAGTTACGTTTGTTTGTTGGTGTTAAATACATAGATTGCAATAACCACTATCGTGCCTCGTGCCCAATCAGAATTTAAATACGTCAGTATGTTAAATTGACATTGTCATACTGCAAAAGTGACGTTAATGGCGTTCAATAAGCTTATGAATTTTAATGAAATTTAAATAACATGAAGTAACATTCCACATCTTCTATTACACTATGAAGCTTGTGAAGCTATGATAGAAGCTATGCTAGTCGTAATAAATTGTAATACTTACCTACAAATAGATAATAATAATAAAACTGTAAGTTACTTGTACACGTACTTACATATTCTAATAAGGTGCTTGGGTTGAATGCAAAAAATCGTACGTAGTTTAATTCCCATAACCAATTAATTGGATTAGTATTTTTGTAAATTCTAAGTAATAATATTTTTACAAAATAATTCTTAAAAAATACACAGAAATCCATTACTTTTACTGATTGTTCCTTGAATCATAGTTACATACAACGAATACTTAATTAAATTATGTAGGAGTACATATAGACAGTTCAAAATTTTTAATTAAACTGCTGAATACACGATTAAAATTAGATGTAGTGTAGGTATGTGTCATATAAGAAAAATTTTAAACACTGAAAAAAGACGACAACCTGAGGCGGGAATCGAACCACGCACCTTCCGCATTCCGGGCGGCTGCCTTAACCACTTGGCTACCGAGGTCTGGCTTTCAACCGTCGAAATTTGTCAGTGCTTGATGCTTATGTTATTAGTCATTTAAGTGTTAATAAAACGCTAAAATATAAAACATTAATCTATAAACGCAGCTTCATCTTAACCGAATGTTCAAATATTTGTAAAAATATTTCTTTCGGATCTCAGAGGTGAAAAATTCTAAGATTTGATGAAGCAATGTTGACTAAAAACATAAGCATCAAGCACTGACAAATTTCGACGGTTGAAAGCCAGACCTCGGTAGCCAAGTGGTTAAGGCAGCCGCCCGGAATGCGGAAGGTGCGTGGTTCGATTCCCGCCTGAGGTTGTCGTCTTTTTTCAGTGTTAAAAATTTTTCTTAAGTTAAGCGTTAATAAAACGCTAAAATACAAATAATTAAAAAAAAATCATAATACTCATGTTTTCCAAAACTCATTTCAGTCGTTACTTTACTCGTATTTTACTTCAAAAACTCAGTTATTTCCTATTTCTTTTACTACAATATCAATACGATAATTGGAAATCACATTTATTCCTTACAGTATAATAATTTATTATGATTATCATTCTTCAACTTTCATCCCAAAAAACGATAAATTATAAGTTTTAGCCGTTTGTGTCGCTAGGGGAGAGACACTTGCCCGCCATTTTGTCTCGTACCAAGATACGTTTGATTACACAGAATTCTATCGCTACGGCTTATATTTCGGTTTTTTTTTTATTATAAAGCTTTAGTTCCCCGCTTTTCTGCCGGACTTTATTTTCTAGTACTTTTTTTTCTTAAGGGGTTAATAATGAGCTCTAAGAGCTCTATATTTCGGTTCGACGCGATCCTGTTTCGGCGTGCAGTGGTAGGTACTGGGGGTAGCGATGCGCGTTATCTGGCACAGACTATAGTTCGTTAGATTAGTTGATAAGTCTTAACTACAAGTTAGTTGCATTTTTTATATATATAAGAAGGAAGCAAACGAGCAGGCGGGTCACCTTATGGAGAGCAATCACCGCCGCCCATGGACATAAAACAAGAGGAGTCACAGATATACGTTGCAGACCTTTAAGAAAGGAATAGGGTATATATTTCTTTCGGATCTCAGAGTTGAAAACTTCTAAGATTTGATGAAGCAATGTTGACTAAAGAACATAAGCATCAAGCACTGACAATTTTCGACGGGTGACAACCCGACTTCGGTAGCCAAGTGGTTAAGGCAGCCGCCCGGAATGCGGAAGGTGCGTGGTTCGATTCCCGCCCGAGGTTGTAGTCTTTTTTCAGTGTTTAAAAACTTTACTTAAGTATATTTCAATTTAAAAATTTAAAAAACATTAATATACAAGTTAGTTAACTTATTTTTATTAGTGTTGACGACAATAAGAGCCTGATAAGGTTAACATTGAATAATTAATTTGACTTTGACTTTGACAGTTTTTACTTAGACGACGTCTTCCCACATGGACGAGATTGGGCCATAACCAACCACGCTGACCCAGGCAGGGTTGGTGGGTTGTTAACGGTTAATAAAACTCTACTACTCCCTATTGCTCGCAGAGTTATGTGGTTTTTATTTCTATAGTGGAAATACATGAGTTAGATTACTTGCCCTTAATTGACTTTTTGTATAAAAAAGACATCACACTATCAATTCTTTGGTCTAGATCTATGACAATGCCCAACAAATATCCTCTCGCGCGTCGCGCCAGAATGGCCCGGCACCCACCCTTTCGCGTCGTGCCAGAATTTGCACGCACCCCCTGCTGAGCGTCGCGGCGATTCGCAATACTTTTTTTTTTTGCGGGCCGCGCGACTTTGTTTGTTTTTTCAAAGATAATTACTGGAAACTTCGTTAAATTATATATTTTCAGAAACTAGATTAAATTTCCTATATTTTCATGTAGCTAACATGCCAAAAAAGATAAATATACGAATGTAATCTTGAATCAAACACAAATTTATGTTTTTTTAAGTGAACTTTTTGAAGTTATATTATTTTATGAAACATAGTAAATGCACAGCAAACTTTTAGTTAAATTAGTTCAATATACATTGGACTCACGTTTTTAGCTTATTTCTCCTCAAAGTAATGGTTATTTTTATTAAAAATACACTCTGAATGCTACTGTAAAACTAACAAATGGCCACGAGAAAACTTCCTTCCAACATAAAAAGTATTTTGTCTCTGGACTGCTAACAAAACTGTCGAAATATAGCTAGCAAGTTTCTTCATAAACAAAATCCCGTTCATTAGAAGAGTAAAGACCCATCGTTTTTAATCGTTTTTAAAAATATAAACCTCAAAAAGGTCGAGCGTCGAGTGTCGGCACGCGACGCTCAAGGATATTTTTTTTCATGCCGACTTTCGGCACGCAACGCTTCAGAAGAGGGCAAAGGCCTCCTTTCCCTTCTTCCATTCTCACCTATTCGCAGCGATCTGAAACTTAGAAAAAGTTTAGCTCGAAATATTAATATTGTTGCTGGTAATAATATTTACTATCATTAATAGAGAAACAAATACAAAGTTCGGCCCCTTTACTTATCACTAAATAAATACGTTTTTAATTGGACTGGTTTTACTAACGAAGACGAAAATGCTAATTTCACAAATTCGTTGTTCACACGTGTTCCGACGAACAACCTTCTAACAGAATGTTGATCTTTAATGCATAATTATGTATATTCGGAACGGATTTCTGTCCATTGTGTTTCGGTAGCAATGTTGATTTTCAAAAATCAGTAGTAGTAGAACTTGTTCTATTAATACATATTGTCTTTATAAATGAACCTAAAAGAAAGTTATTTTTTATTTCCCTACAGTTCAGCAGAGCCTTTATATCCTTTATCTCACCTGACGTTTAGATAATAAAGAAAGTGAAAGCGAACTTCACCCGAAAACCCCTGACTATCTTATCTCCGACTGTGGGATGGGAACACAGCAAAGCAACATACATCGACGACATGGCAACATAATAGTTAAGGTGGCGGACGCAGCTAGCCAGACGGAGTTAAAACGAGTCCTACCCCAAACCAAACCGAGTACATATTTGTATATTTGTAGGTACCCCCACACGGTGAATTAAACCTGGGAGCTGAAGGACTCGAGGACTTTTGAGTATGGGTCCCGTTGCCTTATCACTCGATCAGGGGGGTTACTCTCGAACGCAAACTCAATCTTAATACGATTCCAATGCGATTAATATGAATCGATATTGGGATAAGTAAAGATAATTCCGGAACGCCATCTCGATAATAATTTGTTCAATCAATTTAATTCCAATGTGGCGCTATTGTCGCTTACAAAAGTGCCATTTGACATTTTTTAGATTTTTGATTGAAAATTGATTAATGCAATTCTGTTTCAAGAGTAGCCTACCAGAAAGGCGGTTTGACATGCGTTTAGCAACAATGGATACCGAAATAGATTGTATCGTCTTCACCCTATGTTTCGTCATTCGTAATTTAAGAAACAACAACCACGCATTACCCTCCAACTCAGGGCCAGAATGGTGGGTATATGCTGTTGTCTGAAGACTGTGCCTAGTAGTAGAACGTTAATATGCTGATGGTGATGAAATTAATAAACATACATAATGGCAGTGCAGCTATGTCCGTCGCTGACTTCACCTATAACTTAATTAGCTGTGACAAAGCAATGAACTTAATTTACACAGTTCGATGAACTAATATCATCAGTAATTTATTTATACCTAGTCATGGTTAAATCAAATGTTGTTTGTTAAATTAAGTATAATTATGCATTAAAGATCAACATTCTGTTAGAAGGTTGTTCGTCGGAACACGTGTGAACAACGAATTTGTGAAATTAGCATTTTCGTCTTCGTTCGTAAAACCAGTCCAATTAAAAACGTATTTATTTAGTGATAAGTAAAGGGGCCGAACTTTGTATTTGTTTCTCTATTAATGATAGTAAATATTACCAGCAACAATATTAATATTTCGAGCTAAACTTTTTCTAAGTTTCAGATCGCTGCGAATAGGTGAGAATGGAAGAAGGGAAAGGAGGACTTTGCCCTCTTCTGAAGCGTTGCGTGCCGAAAGTCGGCATGAAAAAAAATATCCTTGAGCGTCGCGTGCCGACACTCGACGCTCGACCTTTTTGAGGTTTATATTTTTAAAAACGAATTAAAAACGATGGGTCTTTACTCTTCTAATGAACGGGATTTTGTTTATGAAGAAACTTGCTAGCTATATTTCGACAGTTTTGTTAGCAGTCCAGAGACAAAATACTTTTTATGTTGGAAGGAAGTTTTCTCGTGGCCATTTGTTAGTTTTACAGTAGCATTCAGAGTGTATTTTTAATAAAAATAACCATTACTTTGAGGAGAAATAAGCTAAAAACGTGAGTCCAATGTATATTGAACTAATTTAACTAAAAGTTTGCTGTGCATTTACTATGTTTCATAAAATAATATAACTTCAAAAAGTTCACTTAAAAAAACATAAATTTGTGTGTTTAAAATTTTTCTTAAGTATATTTAGGCGTTAATAAAACGCTAAAATATAAAACATTAATCTATAAACGCAGCTTCATCTTAACCGAATGTTCAAATATGAGTATTATGGTTGACTTTTTTAATCATTGTTGTATATGTGCCTAGCAGTTTAACGTTTACAGGCTGATAATGTTGATTGATTTATTTATTTATTTAAACAATAACACAACATTACAGTAAGTCACCAATACGCTATACTATACATGAAACAGAAAATAAAATTATAACAGGTAACTACTAATATAAAACAACAGCAAAAAGTAAAAAGCTAATCATAAAGAAAACAATATGAACATAATAATGTAAATTTTACAAAAAAAATAATATAAAAATCTAATCAAAAACTTTCTACTATTTCTCACTTTATCAATAATCTCGCAATACCTCAGACATTATCTGCACGGTGACGATGATGATTTACCGTTGCTTAACAGTGGTACATTCTGCAGTAAATGTATGACTAAATGGTTGATTTTCAATGCACTAAGTATGCTTTTATGAAAATCACGAACTTCAAATGTTCATAATGGCAGTTTGGAATTTTGTCATCATCCTTCTTAGCTCTTCCATACATAATATTTACATTAGCTGTACTTATATCCTGTAAAGCGCCTTTGGGAAGAACGAGAAGTCTCCCTGGGTGACAAAAGTTCCCAGTCAAAAAAAATAAAAAAATAGTTGCAATAATCCTTTGTTGAAAAATGTTTAAAGTGTTGTGTGTAGCCGTCTTTATGTGTAGGCCGTACGGAACAAATCCCTTGTCCTCTTTTATCTTAAGTCAATAATAAAAAGTAGCAGAGACAGAAAAACTTTGTAGAAAAAACTCGCTGTATAGTCGAATGAATTATTTAATAAATATTTACACATAACGGAGTTGAAATACATAAAGGAGTACAAGACAAGACTAATGTTGTATAGTTTTGACGAATTCTAACTGCGCATTGCGAGGGAACAGTTTAAATACGGCAATTATATTTGAGGTTAGTGCAATGTTATTGTGAAATTAAACTGTGTTGTAAAGTGTGATTTAAGTATTAAAAGACCTATTGTTTTGTATGTGAGTGTGTTTTTTAGTTAGGAGTGTTTATTGTGAACTTTATAACAATTTAATAGTCAAAGAAATGCTAAACCTAAACAATTATACATTCATTACAAAGTTACAAATTAAAATAAATAATTCATAAATTAAAATAAAAAAACAAAAGCTACAACAACAAAAAAAAACAAAAATCAATAAAAAAATAAAAGAAAATCGTAGTACCTACCTACAAAAAAAAAAACTTAATCTAATAGGCCACCGCGCGTCACTCCTGGTTCAAAGGTTCCCATGATACCGGCCGCGTTGCCGCGCTGTATCGCCAGGGAGATCCTTTGAACCAGGTATGACTTGCAGCGGCGATTGTAGCTACGATCCGCCAAGCGGTGCCCTACTTGTTCAATAAAAGATTTTGATTCCGAGCCACACACTCCCGAAGTCTCCACCGCAAAGGTGACAAAAAGGTACTGAGCCTTTAAAGCCTCATACTTTAGGTGCTTTTGCCTCGCGGCTAACTTTTTAACCTATTTTAATGGTAAAATAATTAATTTTAGTACTTATCTTCGAAATACGGCTGAGGGCCGGCGTACGTATGTGGGTGGATCTCACAAAAATATTTTTCTTTCACGGGAATTTCTCTACAAAATCAATCTTTTGGAATACATTCTATAGTCTATCTCACTGACAGCTTTTTACAAGTATTTGGAGCATGTTATCTCTTGTAGATTTTGAGTAATCAAGAAAATATTATTTATTGCCGTGAATGTAATGACATCTAGAGGGCTCTGATTCTGTATCGCAATCTATAGATTCCACACCTAAACCTTACCGCGCACAAACTTCAAACGCATACGTTTTTAGGAAGATATCGTAACTTTTTAAGAAATTAACGTGGTTTTGAAACAAGGAATCTTTACAGAATAAGGGCCCTGGAGAGTAATGACATTTTCATATTGCAGTATAGGAATAACGGTATTTAGTGGCAATAGGTAGGTATTATGAATACATGTAGGTGTTAATTCTTGTAATTGTCTTATTTATCGTATAAGAATTATAAACAACAATATACTTTGTAGAATTAACAAGGCTTTGATTTTTTATAGTAACAGAACAGTAACAATACTTTATCTTTTAAATATAATAGGTAACAATTATGTATTAACTGCAATATAAAAAAGCAAGGAATAATTAGGTGATAATTATGAACATAACACAGAATAAATAATAGTACACATAAATTACAACTTTGATTTACATTTACCCAATAAAAAATACTCCAAAATCCGTAGCATCTTCGAGATCAAGGTAATTTTTAATTTGTAAAGTACCTACTTAGTTTTAAAAAACACCTAAGTAATTAAGTTCGTAAACTGATTATAAAATAAAAAAATAATCTTTAACTTAATAGTAGGCTTTTTATTTCTTTGGCTTTTGAACATAATGACTAAGAGCGTAATGACAAGACGAGCAATGTTAAATTATAATTTTTGCTAAATATGAAGTTAATAGGTAAAACGCCTCACATTTATCGTTGGGCACCAGGGTCTAATAAATGCATAAATTAGAATTTACTTATGGTTGATCCTTTTACAGTTATACGTTTAAACGTAATGACATAAAATAGTGAGAAAATGCTGCGAACGAAAATTGGTTAAAAAATATCAATATCAAACGTCTTTCTTCCAGTGATCACGGTCGACGAATGAAGGCAGGCCGGTGGGCGGGTGTTTGATGAATGAGGAAAAATGTGAATGAGGTTTCGGCAGGTCACGGCACAATCTAACATAAATTTAAAAATTTTCAAAAGTCGATTTGTCATCGTGAACTGAATGACGGATTTACGGTGATAAAATTTTGAATTGAATTATTTTTAATTATTATATCTATTAACTTAATGGGACATTCATCAAGTCACAGTGTTTTTTTTAATTTTGGTCCTAGTTGTAGTTTTATTTTTATAATTATGTTATTCTAAGGAGCCCAGTTGGCTTCAAGCGTCTGAATGACATTTTGCATAGAAGAGCATGTAATGGTACATAATATTTGCAGCTAAAATTAATTTAGAAAAACTGAAATTCTATAAATTATCAACGGTAGATTGTTGATATCGAATGTTGTAGGATCCACCCATGTACGAATATGTTTTGTCGTGGGCGCTCAAGGACAAAACATGCGATTGGTAGGGCGCTCTAGAGGTTATATTAAATTTAAATTGTGTGAAGTCAAATCAAAGTCAAAAGTTATCATTCGCGTTGGTTCTTGTGACCTTGCGTTGCGGTTGCGGGGCGGTAGCGTGACAGTTAGATTATGCGACTTTTTTTCCGTTTACTTTCTGGTGGTTACGCCGAAATTAAATATATCTAAATTGATTTTATATCAGAATCGAGTCATGCTTTTGCCTCAATCAGTTTTAGACAAATTATATAGATCTAGTAGGATTTAGCTATACCTATAATAAGGTCAAATTCAAAGAAAAATGTTTGTAGATTAGCAAATTATTGACAATTCTTTGTGCAAAATATAGTACTTATCACTCGTCTCTCAATAGCGTACGGAAGTAGTAGTTTTCAAGTGTTTCTTTTATTTTCGAACAAAGTAATGCGTTGAGTGTAAATGCAAAATAACAATTTTATAATAGCTTTTAACGTTTCAATGCAATAAAATACATAAATAAGACCTATTTCACTCAATGCGGCATATGAAGCAGTATGACTGGTCTGGTAATAATATAGTTGTGTTACAGTCTGTGCAATCTCTTCGATAACCTTTGAGCTGCTATTAAAGCGTTAATGGCTTACATTGATTGTAGCTCGTTTATTAGCCTGTATGCCTGTGTACATTTACTGAATCAAAGGAATTGATTTCATATGTTACATATTTTCTGATTGATTTTAACTCTAAAACTATCTGATTTTATAAAAAGAATGGTCTTGAGTCACTCACTGACTGAATCGTCGACGTCCACCCCAAACCATTAGTACCTAACAGAAAACACAGTTACCTTTTATTAAATAGACGGGAAAAAGGTCGGATTTTTTCGAAAATCAAAGTACCTATAGGGACGCGGATGAAGTTCTTAGGAGTCAGTTCCTAAACATCGCCATTTAAGCAGGCTTTCGAATCAATATTTACCTAGTTTTGTTAATATTACTTTAATTGAACCATTTTCACTTTCTAATTTATGATAAACGTTTTGGAAAGTATGTTTTTGCTCAAAGAAGTGTCATTATATTAACCACTTTGCTAAAACAAAAAATACTGTAAAAGTTAACTTTTCAGGGGATACTGCCTTTAGGGCCCTATCTATCACTATAACAAAATGTATCAAAAGCGGCTTAGCGGTTTAAGCGTAACACAAAATGACCTTCGCATTTATAGTATCAGGCTTATGAAATTAACAGCTTTAATTAATCCAATAATTTGCCATAAACTATGAAATTAAAGCAATTATTTGCAAGTACAATTCATTTGTCACAAAATAATTTAGTTGCCTAATAACCGTCATTCTCCAAAGTGGACAGACGAACAGTTATCGTACGATATTTTACCTGCTCTTTGTAATAATAGCTAGCGGCGAACGGAACAGCTGTTCGGGAGGCATTGAACTAATAATAATATATAATACTTGATTCCCGCTTTTCGATTCGGCGTCTTTGACTGGCTATAACATTGGAGTAAACTTTTTAAAATTACTGCAAGCAGCTGCGTTTTATAACACCGTTTATGTTTTATCAGATCTTCTCTTCTCTATCAGAGATCTTCATTTGAATTATTAAGAAAACAAACTGTTTTTTTTAAAACATGAAGACAAGTTTACACGTAAATGCTACATTTGTCACAATTTAAAATTGACATTGAGAGCGATAATAAACCAAACACGAATACTTAGAATAGAATAGAATTTCTTTAATGCATGTATAACAAGTTCTTAAAAAAAATTAAATAGTATCAACAGTTTGCCCATGATCGGGCATGGAATGTAGATAAATAAATATTATTAACATTACCAAATCTTATTGCGATTTGAATTGTGTACAATTCACTTACCTAAATTAAAAACCCATTCGCCCACCACGGACCTAAATATAGTAGAAAAAACATTATGACTGTTCTAAATGTTTTATTTTATATTTTGTTACAGGAGTGCAGGAGGTGTGATGACGTTACTGATTTCTTCTTTGAAAAGGTGCGTATTTTTTAAAGATATTTACATACATACCTATTTATAATCACGACTATTATCCCCGAAGGGTTAGTCAGAGGCTAGGCAATGAGGACAGAACAAGCAGTCCTCTACCATAGCCCACTTTCCACCAAATAGCGACTGCATATGTGCTCAGTGTGACAGGTGGTGTGCCCTTCGCCGCTCTATGCTGTTGGATGTATGTGCAGTCTTTAGTCCCTTAGTCGCCTTTTACGACTCCAAAGGGAAGAGAGGGGGTGGTAGTATTCTTTCGCCACTACGCGACACGGTATAGGTATATTTATGTCCTTTTTTATTTTATACAATGAAACAAAGACAAGCAGAAGGAAATCATGATTCATGACACGTATGTAAAACGTTTTAAGAAAGGAGATTGGCAAAGTTCCTTAGGACCTTGGGCCTTGACCGTTACACTGATGATTTATATAATAATATTAATATTAATAAATTTTAATAAATTAATAAATTTTGTTTACGCTCACACCAATTATCTAGACCAAGATGAGTATTCTTGTGAAACTCGTTTATATGGTAAGATAACGGATAAATATACATAAACATAGAAAAAACACCCAGACCCGAAATCAATTTAGAAAAACAGTTTTTCTCTAAATTGACCCGACCGGGGATCGAACCCGGGACCTCAGAAATGGCGACACCATGAAAACCGGTGTACAAACCACTCGACCAAGGAGGTCGTCAAAATATATATAAATGCGGCTATGTAGATCAAAACCAGCGGATTCCCACAATATAACAATTATAAATCAGTTCTACGGGTTAACACAGATATTGGGAGTTAAGTAAACCAGTGAGCTTAGTTTACGTAAATTAAACAAATAGCTAATACTTTTTACTTACTCTTTTTATTGTTTAATGTTTATTTGGTATGTAACCGTAAGAGCATTCATTGTTGTATAGTATAACCACAGTTACTCATGTGGTATAACTGACCGTTTTGCTTCGCCTTGATCAAATGTAAACCTAAAGCATTGATACGCCTAGAACAAATGCAACTGTTTATGAAGTTTATCTTTAAAAGAAGTACAATCGGAAGCAATAGTTGGTGTCTCACCACTTCTAGAATAGTTAGACAGTATATTCTAGTAGTGTGAGTCAAAACACCAGGTAGTTTTTTTACTGGCAACATTATCCTTCGACTACACGTGATATGCGTCCTTGATTGATAAACAGATAGTGAAACACTGTAATTACAATAAATTGTTCCCCATAGAAATATTCGTTGTTTTTTATGCCATAATTTATTAAAAATTACACAATGAATTTTAGTTAAAGTCTGATTCCTGTAATAGTTAGGCCCAATTTCGCCGGTCTCCTTTACGATTGATATCTGTACTGCGAAATAACGCATACAATTAGTATTGGACTGCAACTTTAAAGATCTCATACAGCTTAAATGATATTTGTATTTTTTTCCTTATATTCTAATATTGCTAGGTAGTTACTTTCTTTTTCGCTAATCTATCTATCTAAAAAGAAATGTTTGTACTCGCATTACTTCAGAACGGTTCGACCGATTCGCCTGATTCTTTTTTGGTAATTTTTCCGATTCTTTAATAGTCAGATCAAAGTTCGTAAAAAAGAAAAAAAATTGAGAATCGTCACGTGATAGAACTACCACGGATACCTCAATGAAGCTGTACGCTATTATACACAAGCATAATTGTCATAATAGCAAATTATAAACAATTATCGTGTGTAGTTGTATTAAAATCAGATATTTACGGATCCGAATGACCTTATTGCTAACAGTGGAATGATATCATTGAAGAGCATAGTCCGATGGACTTAGCACTATAATACGTAGGTTGTAATAATATGAGCTATAATTATACAGTACTTCATCAACAGTGTAAATTCGTTTTGTAATACTTGTATTGTTGTACTTGTAATATTGTTTTTTTCGCTTTCAATCTACTAGCGTTTTAAGTTATCATTACCAGCCTATAAACATCCCACTGCTGGGCTCAAGCGTTCCCATATGGATTACAGAACGTGGGAAGATACGTAGGTTGTAATAATATGAGCTATAATTATACAGTACTTCATCAACAGTGTAAATTCGTTTTGTAATACTTGTATTGTTGTACGTGTAATATTGTTTTTTCGCTTTCAATCTACTAGCGTTTTAAGTTATCATTACCAGCCTATAAACATCCCACTGCTGGGCTCAAGCCTTCCCATATGGATTACAGAACGTGGGAAGATAGGGAAAAGATAGAATTCTGTTACCACGGACCCTTTGAAGGGTTCGAAACATCAGGATAAATAATATTGTTGCAAACCTTCTTTTAGGTTTAGTTAGTTTTTAAGTATTTTCGGTGTCAAAAAGAATTGTTTAAAAATTGTCTGGGATGTTGTCACATTTTTGCTACTTTTTGATTTTGTCATTAGCCTATCTTTGACTATAAACATGTCCGTAGAACGGGGCTATTAGGTAAAAAAGTAGGGAAACAATTTGAATATTGATTTTTCCTTTATTTTTTAACAGATAAAGAAGTATGTGTTGCTTAATACAGATATATCTCTACAAAAATACAAAAATAAAAAACATGGAATGAACCAACAGTAAGGTTTATTTTAAAAAAGAAGGTGCCTTTCCAAATAGCCCTCAGGGTGGGGTTATTTGGTATGCGTACAAAATGACATAGAAAATATCTTTATAAACTGTTTTTATTTCAATATAAACAGGGACGGCGATATTTGGTAACATACATTTAAAAATTTACAAATAATGCAAAAGTCAACATTTTACTTAAAAACTAATTTGGAACAAAACTGACAGACTCTCGCTAAATGTAGTTCTTAACATCACACGCGCGGTGTTCTTTTCTGTGATTGGTCGAGATTGACAGATAACGGAGTTACCAAATGTTAGAGAATAAAAAGGTTGCGTTCACGTTAATATGTTTGCGTTCGTTCAAAAATATTATTTTTTTCCAAAAAGCCCCACGGTTACCAAATAGCCCCGTTCTACCGGTATATTCAAAGCAGCCTAGTTGCCACAAAGATATTGTTAATTGTATAAATCTTTTCAGCCCATATTTTTGCTATACATTTAATTTTACAGTCTTTGTTTTCATTGATTCCTGTCGTCTTCAAATATTATTATGTATAAGTAGATATACTAAAGTCGTAAATAGAGTTTACGCGAACACTACATAAGTGTTCACGTAAAAGTGACACACCAATATTGTTGTACAGTCACCAGAATTAAGATGTGACTATTGACGGCCTGCAAAAATATCTGATTATATAGCATTCCACCAATGATCAGATATTTTTGCATCATCACATCTTAATGCTGGTGACTATACTAAGGCACTTCATATTTAAACTAAAGTGCAAGGGACCAATTAGAACAATTGTTTCTAATTAAGCCTTCCCTCTGTAATCGATTCTCAATTGTCAACCATTACAGTGAATTGTTTTCTTGTTACAAGTTTATTTATTGCTTTTACTCCTGTGTCAGTTAAAATTACTTTCTACTACTTTGGAAGGTACTTACTTATGCCGCCCTTATCGGTTGTTGTCGTTAAATGCTATCGTTAAAACCCACCTAGTAGAATTGGGCCAGACTGTGTTGAGGTTAACTGTGGGAAGACAGTGGGAAGCCCTGCTGTTACCTCTTAGTGCTCTTAGTATTACTTAAATCTTACTATGCAAAATAACTAACTAATACTAACTGTGTCGCGTAGCGGTGAAAGAATACTACCACCCCCTCTCTTATCTTAGGTGTCGTAGAACGCGACTAACGGACTAAAGACTGCACATACATTTAACAGCATAGAGCGGCGATAGGCTCATTACCTGTCACGCTGAGCGCATGTGCAGTCGCTATTTGGTGGTAGTGGACTATGGTAGAGGACTGCTTTTCTGTCCTCACTGCCTAGTCTCTGACTAACCCTTCGGGGATAACAGTCGTGATTATGTTTGTATGTAATTGTGGGAAGACTAGGGGCCTACTATTACCTTTTAGAGCAGTTGGTATTACTTAAATCTTACTATGCAAGAGTAAGGCTCCTTTGAACGAATTATACTTAAGAGGCCTATTACATCTGGACTGTAATTTTTGCGTGAAATGCCCAGTTGCGCATTTTGGAGTAATTTTGCAGTTGCATTTATCGTTTTTATCGAAATAGGATAATAAATTCATTATACAATCTTTATTCCTCATGAAGTAACAATTATTCTGGTATTAATATTAATAATTTACAGTTAACTTAAAGCGATTAGTTTTTTGGAGGAGGCTCATCGGAGACTTGAAACTAGCTACGACTGAGCTTCATTCATCGGCGCAAAGTTGCTAATTTATCGGCGTTTTACAGAATACACTAAGGAGCTACACGATCTTGTTCCTCCAGCCTCAATCTACCATCGGAGACGCAGGCTTGCCTACCACCCCTACATAGTTGACATTCCACCGTACCAAGCGTTTTGCTAGTTCGTTTCTTATGCGAATCGCCAAAGAATGGAACGCACTGCCTGCTCATGCATTTCCCGATCACTACAACCTTGGTCTTTTCAAGGAAAGAGTGAATAGGCATCTCCTGGGTAAGCATGTAACACCCTCTAGACTACATCTTGCTCACCAAACAGGTTGGTGGTCAAATGCTTGCCCAGTTTATTTAAAAAAAAATTAATAGTAAGTTTCCGAGGCTGCTACGAACATTCTCATTTTGTATTTCATTTGTTTAAGACAATAGTTAAATCTAGGAGCTCAAAAAAGTGCCTTCGCGCATTTAATGCAAATCTTTCTCTGCTATTTTGGGTTTAATTAAAAAGTTCAGCAAAATTTACAAAAAGCGTGGTAGCTACGAACTATGCCAATAGCTATTCTACACTATTCAATAGACTATGACATGACGATGATAATGAATTTCTAGAAGTACCTCCCCTCTATATTATAAGTTTTTCAAAAGGATTATACACAAATATCTAAATTCAAAACAGTATTCCTATTTTACTGGTTTGAGACCATTTCAACGAAAGTAGATTTTGCGTCATACCTAGACACCTACAGCTTTAAAACCATATACACTGTCAGTTGTATAAAGTTGATAAAGACATTGACGTTTGTAAACAGAAGCAAATTTTTCTATTAAATTGTGCTCAGATTCAAGGTAGGTATTATGCTTGAAGAGACTTTTCCAATTTTCTAGTGATTAAACTGCGAATTTCTTCAAGATAAAAAATAACTTGATGAGAAATATATATATTTGTCTGTTTACTTTATTATAAGTACCTAACGTATTATTAATATACAAATATTAAAACACGACAGAACTACCTCGAATACGGCGTCATAGAGATTAGCGAATCTTATCTGTGGTAGATAACAGTGTGCTCGATAAATACCAACAAATCCCAAAGAGATACGCCTGAAATACCAGATTCGTAGCACTCGGGAACAAAATTACTACATAGTCAGAGAGATAATTAGGGATCTACTTTCAAAACCCAGTAAAGGTATTTTTTCACAAACGAAGATAATTCATGTTTAAATTTTAATACTTTTGCATTTAAAGCATCGTTTGCGACGACAACAATAAGCCCAGTAGCGAGATACCTACTGTTCTAAAGTTACGTGTCGTAATTTAAAGCTGACTATTGGCCAACTCTATTTTAGTGGAATTTGATAGTAACAGACTGGGTTTTAGT
The DNA here is from genome assembly GCA_963921215.1 of Scoparia ambigualis. Lineage (NCBI taxonomy): Eukaryota > Metazoa > Arthropoda > Insecta > Lepidoptera > Crambidae > Scoparia > Scoparia ambigualis. Next base: position 20,113,443 of record OY992504.1, read on the forward strand.
GGGTTTTGATACACATGTCACTTTTCCTAATGGCTTTAAACTTGTTTTAGTGGGATTTATTACGGAATCCGTTAGTAGATCATGGAAGGAATTCATTGTTTTTTTATTTTTCTGGTTATAGTTAAATTTTGACCAATATTTGTTCTCGAGTGTTTAGAAAGTAGACCCCTCAATTACGTTTAAACATTTTATTTTTATTTATGCATTATTATAACATTTATAACTCATCAACACAATTGGGCCATAGCGCATCGTTATTATTATTATTTTTATCATCAGGTTATGGCCCGCAAATGCACACGGACAACCAGGACATGGGGATATTGGGCCATAACCCACCACGGTGGTCCAATGAGGGTTGGTGGGTTTTAACGACTTCACTTAGTAGAGGATCCGAGTATACAACGACCTTCACCGAGCCGGTTAATGGATGAAAAGTATTTTATATCAAATTTAATGTGTTAAAAATATATTGCGAGTGGGTTGGCTGAAAAATTTCAGTCCAGTATATGATTAATTAAATATTTAAAAATATTTTTTTTTAAACATTGCACTTGTATCGATAATAGATAAATTACATAGATACCAATCGAAAGTATGAAGCCTATATAATATGCAAACGTTACGTTGATAATACATAGCACAGAAAGAAATAGCAGATAAAAGGATGGAATGTAATGATGCAAAATGTAATGAAGTATTAGCATAATATTAGCATCATCTTTTTCTATGAGAGCCTTTACTATCTCTGTATGACCCATTTGAGCAGCAAAGTGTAATGGAGTCCAACCGTTTTGATTTACTGCATTAACATCTGCCCCTTTTTCTATGAAAGCCTTTACCACCTCTGTACGACCTATTTTAGCAGCAAAGCGTAACAGAGCACACTTATCAACTGCATTAACATCTGCCCCTTTTTCTATAAGGGCCTTTATTACATCTGTGTGGCCATTTTCAACTGCAAAGTATAATGGAGTATAGTTATCTTCTCCCACTGCATTAACATCTGCCCCTTTTTCTATAAGGGCCTTTATTATCTCTATGTGGCCACCTACAGCAGCAAAGTGTAATGATGTGGACCCGTTTTGATTCACTGCACTAACATTTGTTCCTTTTTCTATGAGGGTCTTTACTATCTCTGTATGGCCTTCTACAGCAGCGTGATGTAATGGAGTCCACTTATCTTCTCCTGCTGCATTAACAATTGCCCCTTTTTCTATGAGAGCTTTTACTATTTCTGTACGGCCATCTGCAGCAGCACAATGTAATGGAGCCCATCCGTATTGATTTGCTTTATTAACGTCAGCCCCTTTTTTTATTAGAAGCTCTGTTACTTTTGCAAGGCCATTTGCGGCAGCTATATGCAACAACGTAAGTTGACTATCTAATAATGTATAATTTACGCCACATTGATTATACTGCCACTCTTGATATGTGTCTGTATTTTCTTTTTCTAACTTCTCTCCTATTTTTTTTATTATATTGCTCTCATTAAAATCATTGTCAGCATTTATTGAAGTTAATATGCCTAACTACTGCTCATATTCCATAATCCACACCTCAAATTATTTATTTTAACTAGAAAAACTGTTAATCCATAATGAAATGACTAAAACATTATGTATAACACATAAAAATCGAATGCAAGCATAATTTTTCTAACTTTATTATTTTTTACTACCATAAACTTCACTGACATTGATGTGCACACCTCTGAGCCTACTATGCTTCTGTTTGTTAATTAGTTATGCTTGCTAGATTAACGACATTGCAATTTACTAATTACTTCAATATCATTATCATCAGAATGCAAAGAGTTCAGTGACTGGCTACGCGATATTGGCGGTACTTCACTTAAATTGCTACTTGGACATGGCTGATCATTATTGCTACCGCCAGGACTTCACAGACTTGACGACCTACTACGGGATACACTTGAGTCATTCTTAACTTAAGCAGGTGAATTACAACGACTACCATAACCCTCATCTAAGTGTAATGAAGGGTTAGTTGGCACTTGATTATTGCTTTGCATGTTATTATACTGCTTACTCGACATACTTTTACGAGACTTCGCGAAATTTCTACATTCAGTTATAAACTTAGTCAGTAAAAGTTCTTTACTTTCAATTGCAAGTTGTATCAAACCATTCATATCTGTTATTGACAAACCTACAAAATTACGACATTCGTTCTTAGGTGATCTAAGATGTGCGGGTTTTAATGTACAATTCAGACCCTGTATCAGTTTTCTACATGTGCTTTCTTCTTCTAGTTCTGATGTACAAAATAACGGGAAGGGATATACCTATGGCTGCAATTGAAGATAAGAATGTAACATAGAGAGCTATAGCAAAAACCACAGACGCAAGTAACGTAAGAGTAGCAAGGGTACCAGCTATAAAAGAAGGTGTATTAGTTCTATTAAACACACTTTTCATTGTACCACCTCACAAACCAACGAAAAAGTACTATATAATTTCCTGAATCAGATAATCCTGATGATGGATTTATGTATAAAATCCTTTTAGCTTATCTTGAGCTTGTAAACATATGAAACGATACCTAATGCAATGTTTTGAAGGTATACTACCTCCTATTTTTTCAACTTTCATGTGAATAGTGTAGTATAGTGAGTCAATATGTTAGCAGGGAATAAAGAGTCCGGTAAACCACCTAATAGTAAGAGCACTCTAGAAAAGTCGGCTTTTGTTACTAGAGAACCTATTTCCATTTTCAGTGGGATAAAAAAGGCAAAGAATGAAGAGAAAAAAAAGAAGCTTAATCAACTTTTAGAGAAACTAAGGTTGAAATTGCCTGAGGGCTTAAAGATAGGAGCTGCTATAGGTGAAGGGGATTGTTTCTTTGATTCCATAGCTCAAGGATTGAACGAGCTAAAAGATAAAGGTCTGATTGCAGGTAGTAAAGGATTTAGTGTAAAGTCTTTGCGGGAAAATTGTAAGCAATATGCACAACAGGTTAATCAATCAAAAAAAGGTTCATGGTTGGGTAGTGCTTTAAAAGGAGAAGGTGAAAAACTTTGTGAATATATTCCGCGTATTGAACTTACTGCAGAAGACATTGAAAATACAAGCTCTGATTCAGAAATAAAAATTCTAAAGTTGGAAAATGCTATATGGGGAAGACCTGAACTTGAAGGAAAAATGATATGCGAAAAGTATGGCGTGAAAGTTAGGACTATAGAATTGAGAGATAAAGAGATAGATGGATTATATGTTACTAAAGGTAAGGTAGGTACAGGTAATAATATTATTTACATAGTGAATTACAGGAACCATTTTGTACCACTTCTTAGTAATATTGAAAAAGATATAAAGAGAAGCATAAAAGTTTCTAGAGAGGAAGCTTACGGTAATGTGGTAGGTTCAAATTCAAACAATATTTCACAATCTTACATTTCTACACCATTACAAGATATTGAAAATTCCCCACACGAGCAAAGCGACCATTCAAGGAGTACAGGTAAGGAAAATCATAAAATGAGTAGAAAACGGAAACGTTCTGTTACAGACAACGATGATATAGTATTGAAGAGGTCGCGTGTGGATGTACACAATATTAATGAAGAAATTAGATTTGCTAAAAGTGTTGCCGGTAAAGAAGGGACACCTAGATTTAATCAGTTCTTAGATTTTTTAATTGAAGGGGAAGGAAAAGAATGTCTAGAAGTTCTGAAAGGAAAAGGAATAAACCTATCTAGTATGTCCAGCATTTTAAGTGGATCAGGAGCTGATGCTACAAAAGCTTTTAAAGGCTTATATGATCTGTGGTTTGATGAGCAAGGAAATAAAACACGATATTTAAAAACTCTAGAAAAAGAAAGAATAAATCTAGCTAGTGTTTCTAGTATTTTAAGTAAAGCAAGAGCTAATGCTGCAAAGACTTATAAAGGCTTATATGATCTGTGGTTTGATGAGCAAGGAAATAAAACACGATATTTAAAAGTTCTAGAAAAAGAAAGAATAAATCTAGCTAGTGTTTCTAGTATCTTAGGCGGAACAGGAACTAGTGCTGCAAAAGCTTTTAAAGACTTATATGACCTATGGTTTGATGAAGAAGGAAATAAAACACGATATTTAAAAACTCTAGAAAAAGAAGGAATAGGTCTAGCTAGTGTATCCAATATTTTGCATGGAGCAAGAGCTAATGCTGCAAAGACTTTTAAATGCTTACATGATCTGTGGTTTGATGAGCAAGGAAATAAAACTCAATATTTAAAAACCCTGGGAAAAGAAGAAATAAATCTTACTAATGTATCCGGTATTTTAAGTAAAGCAGGAGCTAAAGCTCCAGAAGCGTTAAATGACTTATATAATCTGTGGTTTGATGAAGAAGGAAATAAAACACAATATTTAAAAACCTTGGAAAAAGAAGAAATAAATCTTACTAATGTGTCTAGTATTTTAGGTGGAGCAGGAGCTAATGGTGCAAAAGCTTTTAAAGACTTATATGATCTGTGGTTTGATGATAAAGGAAATAAAACACAATATTTAAAAACTCTAGAAGAAAGCGGAATGGGTCTTACTAATGTATCCAGTATTTTGCATAGAGTAGGAGCTAATGGTGCAAAAGCTTTTAAAGAGCTATATAATACTTTTCTTGATGAGCAAGGAAATAAAACACAATATTTGAGAACTCTAGAAAAAGAAGGAATAAGTCTTGCTAGTATATCCAGTATCTTGCATGGTGCAGGAGCTAATGCTGCAAAGGCTTTTAAAGACTTGTATGACCTGTGGTTTGATGAAGAAGGAAATAAAACACAATATTTAAAAACCCTGGAAAAAGAAGAAATAAATCTTACTAATGTATCCAGTATTTTGAATGGAGCAGGAGCTAATGGTGCAAAGGCTTTTAAAGACTTATATGATCTGTGGTTTGATAAGCGAGGAAATAAAACTCAATATTTAAAAACTCTAAAAAAAGAAAAAGTAAATCTAGCTGATATGCCCGGTATTTTAAGTAAAGCAGGAGCTAAAGCTCCCAAAGCGTTTAAAGACTTATATGATCTATGGTTTGATAAGCAAGGAAATGAAACACAATACTTAAAAACCTTAAAAAAAGAAAAAATAAATCTAACTAATATGTCCAGTATTTTGCACGGAGTAGGAGCTAATGGTGCAAAGGCTTTTAAAGACTTGTATGACCTGTGGTTTGATAAACAAGGAAATAAAACACAATATTTAAAAACTCTAGCAGAAAGAGGAGTAAATCTTATTAATATGTCTAGTGTTTTATCTGGAGCAGGAGTTAACGCTACAAAAGCTTTTAAAGACTTATACGATCTGTGGTTTGATGAAAAAGGAAATAAAACACAATATTTAAAAACTCTAGAAAAGGAAGGAATAGATCTATCTAGCATATCTAGTATTTTGAATGGAGCAGGAGCCAATGGTGCAAAAGCTTTTAAAGACTCATATGATCTTTGGTTTGATGAAAAAGGAAATAAAACTCAATATTTGAGAACTATAGAAAAAGAAGGAGCAAGTTTTGCTAGCATGTCCAGTATCTTACATGGAACAGGAGTTAGTGCTGCAAAAGCTTTTAAAGACTTATACGATCTTTGGTTTGATGAAGAAGGAAATAAAACACAATATTTAAAAACTCTAAACAAAGAAGGAATAAATTTACCTAATATGTCCAGTATTTTAAGTGGAGCAGGAGCGAATACTACAAAAGCTTTTCAAGACTTATATGATCTTTGGTTTGATGTGCAAGGAAATAAAAAACAGTATTTAAAACATTTTACTGAAAAAAGGAATAATGAAAGGAATTTTACTATAAGTAACTTGGCTGGTATTTTTAGTGGGGCAGGAGCTAAAGCTAGCAATGCTTTTAAAGAATTACATGACGTTTGTTTTAACGACAATGGAGAAGAGACAGAACTTTTAAATAATTTCTATGATGTAGGCTTTGAGCCAGGTAACTTATCCTCTATGTTATGTGGATCAGGATCTCATGCTTCTCATAGATTAAAAAAATTTCATAATACTCTTTTTGACGATAAAGGAAAGGAAACAGAACTTTTAAGTGATTTTCGTAAGATAGGTTTTAATCCTCAGAGTCTGTGCAGTATATTAAGCGCATCAGTAAGTAGTTTAGGTCAGTTCCATGATTTTTGTTTCACAGAAAAAGCAAAAGCGTATTTAATCCATTTCTCACAGGCAGGTTTTACTATTAAAAAATTATCTAATATACTGCATGGAGCAAGGGCTAGCATTTGTTCTGCTCTGAAGGATTTTCACAATGTTTGTTTTGATGAGCAAGGAAACAATACGCAGCTTTTGAATGATTTCTATAGCGTAGGGTTTACGGCAAGTCACTTATCCACAATATTAGGCATGGCAGGAAATAATTCAGCTTCTATTTTAAAAAAATTCCACGAATCATGTTTTAATAAAAGGAATTATTTAAATCACTTTTTAGCCGAGAAAAAACTTTTTACACCAAAAAATTTATCTAGAGTGTTACATAGAGTAGGACTTAGTATTTGTTCTGCCTTTGAAAAATTGCATTGTTTTTGTTTTGATAAAGCAGGAAACAAAACGGATTATTTAAATAATCTTATCAAAAATAACTCACCGAATACGATACTTAATACACTATATAAAAAAGTAGAAAAAGTTAAAAAAGCTCCTTCTGCTTTCTTAGATGAGTAGAAAATTAGCGAAGAAGATAAAATAAACGGAGCAAGAACAAAACTTGGGTAAGCTCCTTCTGCTTTCTTAGATGAGTAGAATATTAGCGAAGAAGATAAAATAAACGGAGCAAGAACAAAACTTGGGTAGTTTACAACAAGTTGATTCTAAAATTAAGAGAAATACCGGAAGGGTACCTTAAATCGGGGCGAAAACAGGCAAGAAACTACTGATGGAATAGATGATAACCCTGAAACTTATTTAAATGATCCAACCGTGGACAAGCAGCTACAAGAATCATGTCAAACAATTTCTTCCTGAAATTGTTTTATTTCAACTTTAGGAAGGCTGGTTGTTTGGGAGATGATATCAATAGAAACACCAGCCTTAAGTAGGTTTTTTGCAACTTCAATGTTCCTTTCTTTGCAACCTTCAGCTCTGCCTTTTTCATGACCGATTTGGATTGTATATTAAGTCAAAGTCGCAAGACTATAATGAGCTAGGAGTGATACTGTCAATTAGATTGATTGATAGAAATCGTAGGCATCTCAGGACACTCCTAGTAGTAGGGGGATCTAAAAGATCGAATCACAATCCTGTACAGCATTTACATTATTATTTGATTATATTTATAGGTACAAAAATGGCTAGAACAGTTTTAATTGTTATTGATGTTTCAAAAGAAACACTTGATATCTCAATCAACAATAAACATCAGCGTATAGAAAATGTAGAGACAGCTATATCTGAGTTTATAAAGTCAAAAATGGCTAACGTATTTGTTAAGTTATGTGTAAACAGGTGGTTATGAAAAACTTCTCATAAAGTTGTTACGGGAACATAACATAGCTGTTCACAGAGCTCACCCAAATCAGGTATATGCATTTGCAAAAGCCTGCAACCACTTTGCAAAAACAGATACATTAGATGCAAAATTACTAGAAAAATATGCTGAATTTATAACAAAAAATGACGAGGTAGTAGAATACATAGTTTCACAAAAGCAAGAAGAACTAAAAGAGCTAAGAGCAGTTGAGCGCAATCTAAACGATGAAGTTCACCCAAATAAGTGTCGTTTGCATAAGGTTACAGGAAAAACCAGGGAATATATAGAAATAACAATTAGAGCAAATTAGGCAAGACATAGAAGATATAATAAACACTGATCCTGCTTTGAAGGAAAAAAGCAAACTGCTAACTAGCTATAAAGGTGTTGGACGGAAAACCGCAAGTATCCTACTCATAGAGGCACCAGGGGGGTTACTCTCGAACGCAAACTCAATCTTAATACAATTCCAATGCGATTAATATGTATCGATATTGGGATAAGTAAAGATAGTTCCGAAACGCCATCTCGATAGTAATTTGTTCAATCAATTTCCACGCAATTTAATTTCAATGTGGCGCTATTGTCGCTCACAAAAGTGCCATTTGACATTTTTTAGATTTGTGATTAAAAATTAATTAATGTACGGTCGCGGTCAAAAAATGTTTACCACCTTAAGTATCACAATTGCATGCACACATTTAGGTCACAAGTTCTAAATGTCTATTTCAAATTAATTTGATTGACCATAGATTAAAATAGTTTTTCTAATGATATGAGAATTATTCGCTCTAGGAGACGGACCATGACTACTATCAAGTTTTGATATGTAGAAAACCTTCTTTGAAAAAAACTAATATTTTAATTTTTAACTAGGAACATGAAGAAATAACAAAATAGAAACTTCAAAAATCTTTATTTAATATTTAGTTTATCCTCCCTCAGCAGCTATGACGGCACGTAGTCTATCTCGCATTGATGCATCAAGGCGTGCGCATAGATCAGTCTCTCTGATATCCTCCCATACTCGAGCACAGTGTGATCTAAGAGCATGAGGGTTTCTTTCATTTTGACAGTCCCAGCGCTGAACCTTAGCCACCATAAATTTTTAATAGAGTTTAAATCAGCAAACCGAGCGGGCCATGTTATTTGCGCGTCAGTTATAGTATCGGTCGTCGTCCTGAATTATTTCTATGATCTGTTGCCCTTCTTCGCCGTGACGTCGAATCCAAAACCTCACAGTGAATCGCGATATATTGAGTTCTCGTGCTATAGCACTAATACTATGTCCATCTTCGAAGAGAAATATTATTTCAGCCCTTTGCTACAGGGTTAAACTTGCCATTTTATTTCGTTTTATACATATCTTTCCTAAAATTATGCTCTTGTCGAAACAAAACATTTCAACAAATACAGAAATGAGTTTCAACATTAAAAAGTGGTCAATAATCTCTTTGTTATACTCGATGCGTCATATTGAATAATAACTTTTGAGAGGTAATAAGTAACTTGATATGGCATTTTAGATTTTAGTGAAAAAAGTGTGTTAAAGAATCTAATTTCAAAACTGGTAAACATTTTCTGACCGCGACCGTAATTCTGTTTCAAGAGTAGCCTACCTGAACTTGGCAGGTTAGATAATAAGGAAATAGCTTGTCTAGTTGGAGTTGCACCAAAAACTGGTGAAAGCGAAAGGAAAGTGAGCAAAGCCCAGATCATAGGTGGCAGATTTTATGCTCGAAAAGCATTATACATGTCTGCTGTGGTTGCAATGCGTCATAATAAAAAAATGAAAGCAGCGTTTAGTTGACTCTGGCAAAGCCGCTAAAGTCGCTTTAGTTGCTGTAACGAGAAAAACCATCATTTGTTTAATTAAATGCTATGATAAAAAACAATAATTTTTATCTTGATGTTTAAGACGGTAGATGCCTTCTTGTCTACCTTCTTGTCTACCTTTTTCATGACCTACTCTAACACCCTCATCAAACTTTTGAGCAAAAGCAGCAATCTCATCCATTATGCGTTTTTTCATTTGTTCATATGCTAGTAACTCTTCTTCTGATCAATTAAACTTATTCATCTCTTCATAAGCTCGTTTTATTATTACGTTACTACCAACTATTTTATCTAGGTCCTTCTCGTTTGTTTCTTCTGCATATTTGAAGCAAAATAACCAACGATCTACTACATTTTCTAGCTGCTCTTCTCTACTCTTAGGAAACTTTGGCAACTCAATGAAAATAAATTGAAAATCTTTTAAATCATGCTCATTAGTTTTTTCATCTCTTATGGCATGGCTAGATATATAATCAAGCTTATCAGGAAATAAATTACAATTAGAAATAGCAATAAAAAAAATCTTCTTTTAATCAATGTACTTACCACCTTTATCAGCCTGCCTTGAGTAAGCCTTAGCAGCATATAATTGAGGCCGTTTTTCGAAGCCTTTATCACGAGCGAGTTGTTTAGGTAAGGAAGCAATATTACTACTACTCCCTCCCTTAGAAACGCAGCATGCAGGTTTCCCCACACTACGCTTGAGCCCCTTATCTAAGTTCTTCTTTTGTCGAACCGGCTTGTCTTTAATAAATCCTCAGAATACATCAACTTTAGTGGTGACACTAACAGTAGAGAGCCTTCTCTTGAAAAGGAGGCCCATCAAAATACTTTTTCCATTTTAAGTCAAGGGGATTTGCATCCGCTCTGATTTTAACATGTCGTCTGATAGGTATATCAATCAGCTTAAGCAGTCTTAAATACCGTCTCTTTTGGTTTGTTCTTGCATATTTGTTCTTGCAGCAAAGACCCATTGTCGTTGACCCGTTACTTTGAAGTAACGATTCTTTATCCAACGTAATCCTTTACGAGGATGTCTTTTCTTTGCCCATTTCCATAAACTATGCCAAATTTCATTGTCGATCTTTCTAAACGCTTTTCTTTTCTTCGCACACACATGGTGATAGTAATTTCCCCATCCTCTCAGTAGAGAATTGAGTAACTTAATTACTATAGCCTGAGTGTTCGCTATATTTGCTTTTATCAATGTACGTGCTTTATTCAGAAGTCTTTTAATACTTTCTTTCGAAGGTTTAATAATTAACTTCTTATTATATCTACGTACATTACAACCAAAACAGTCAAACCCTGTTGTGATAGATGTAATCTTTGTCTTCTCTTCTGACAGAATTAAACTTCGCTCATGAAGAAAAGATGATACTAAAGGCTTAACTTCATTTTCCAGTACTTCATGTGTGCAACCTAAAATAATAAAGTCGTCTGCAGACCTGATTACATTCACTCCACTTCTGATTTTTCCTCTTCTTTTGCTACCTAATTTACCAAAGCGACTTTCTAATAACTGTTCAAGACCATCTAAGGTAAAGTTAGCTAGTATTTGAGAAATTATACTTCCATGCGGAGTGCCAGCAGTTGTGGGATACAGAGTTTTCGATTCTAGGAAACCAGCTTTTAACCATCTATGAAGAATTTTCTTCTCCATAGGAATATGCTTCATGAGCCATTCATGGTTAATGTTATCAAAACAGCCTTTGATATCACCTTCGAGTATCCATTATAGCTGATTACGACTTGCCAGAGTAGCGTCTGCGCAGGATCTTTTAGGTCTAAAGCAGTAAGAGTGACGATCACTGATTGTTTCAGCTACTGGTTCCAACGCGAGCAGATAAAATGCTTGCATCGCTCCATCTTTTATCGTGGGTGTACCAAGAGGCCTTCTTTTGCCATTAGATTTACTGATATAAATTTGTTTGAGCGGAGAAGGTTTATATCCTCTTTGTTTTAACAGCTTTATTCCTTGAAATTTAGCATCGCAAGTTGACCATAGTTGACGATCTACACCTGCTGTGGTTTTTCCTTGGTTTTCAGTTACTCTCTTAACAGCCAAAGCTTTTCCGCTAAAAGAGCGTGTGAGAAGATGTTGTAAAGCTTTTACCTTACCCCATCTTCCTTCTTGGACAGCCTTAACAATACGTATTTGTAGCCTCACAATAACTTTCTGGCATTTCTTCTATGGCAATTGCTTCCATGCTTCAAAGCTTTCGGTAGATGCACTTACAGTTTTACTTGTAATCATCTGCTTTCCTACCTTAAGTGGTTAACAAAGTTTCTTGTCACGAGGGACCAAATAGAAGTCTGCTCGTTTTCTTGAGAATTAATGTTACAAATTCTATCCATTTCGTTACAAAATGGCATTCGCTTTCTCCATTCCCCGTTTCTGCACTTCCATCAGCATTCCTTGCGGTTTGTTTGCCATGTAGGCGAAAATACAGGCTTACCCTGTTCCTTCTATCATACAACAGTGGGTTAGGTGACTTCTCTATACCGGTGGAATTGTTATTTGCGTACATCCAGAAATGAAGAATGTAACTTATCCATATTACCTTTTGGTCAGAGCTTATTAGCATCTTTAGCTCTTTCATCGTATGGGTACTTATAAAGCTTCACTTACGTTCACCATACCACTAAACCTAGCCCTCCAACCACATGATGCTTGCAGTTTATGCCACTCTCACGATTGAGCATCTTCTTTTTCAAGAGGAGGTTCATTGTCCGCATCGCTTGGCACCAACCGGTTGCCCGATTCGCACTGATGCATAGACTCAGATGGCAAAACATCTAGTTTAATAAGTTTAAGAACCCTTTCAGAAGGAAATCTTCTCCTTTTAAACAATATGACCGTAGACTTTCAGGTCGCACCATTTCTATGATGTACCTGGAACCTTGAGAGTCCTTACAAAGAACATCAACAATACTCTGCTTTTTAGCGGCAATTTCGGGGTTTAAAATGGTAGCTGGAAATTCAACATCGTGAATCGCAGCTAAGCCAGTAAAGCCTAAAATATCGTTCAAGAAATGAATGAGAATATCTTTATTTTTCTCAGTGCCAAATATTCTTTTAAATGCATAATCGTTGCGAGCATCAAGAAATTTTGATAAAGCCATAGAAAATCCACTTAAAAGTATTAATAATAATACACAGTTGTGAAGATATATTCAAAGTTTTTATGCGTAGATCTATTAAAGTTAGCTGAATTTCAATAATTGGCAAAAAACTACCTTCATAGATGACCCTAGAATGCTACTACGCACCTTAGATGTTTTTGTACATCTTTTTATAACTCACTCATAAAGCGCCTAAAAATCTCAGCAAATGAATCCATGAATTTAGTAGCTATAAAAGACTTCAAAAATACCTACTTTTGGTGTGAGAGCCTTATAAAATACGAGCGTAAAAACTCAATTACGATTATCGTGAGATTAGCCTCACACCCTATATTTTAAAATATTCAAAAAATAATATCCACATATTTCGGTAGCAGATTTATGTTAAATCTATATCCTTTTAGCATGGACAAAAAGAAGATACATTGCCAGTAGAAGATAAAGTGTTGGCAACTATCGCTTGTCATGGATCAATTAGAGCGGGTAGAAAAATGAGGTTAGAAGAAATGAATGAGTTGCTAAGGCAAATTGAAGAAAAGCCACATTGTGAACACGGAAGGCCAACTTATATAGAAATGAAACTAAGTGATATAGAAAAATTGTTTGAAAGGAGATGAGTTCAGTTTGTCAAAAAGGTTCCCAATTAAGTATACGTAACAGTTCTTCTGATTATGGAGTATAAAATGTGAAAAAAGAGAATAAATGCTCTAATTTTTTAGATTACAAAGTAATAGGAGAAGGAGTAAGAAATCGTAGATTAGCAAAGGCAAAAAGATTTAGCAAAAAAAATCAGTACAACATATACTGCAATATGAAAAAGGAACACGCAGAATTTCAATTAAGAAATTATATGAATTAGCAGAAGCATATCAACGATTGCTGGAGATCTAGCTTGCGGACAAGAAGTATCAAATGAGAAAAGGGATGATGAAGAAGAGATTATGGATCAAGAATTACGTGAAACGTTTTATTCATTAACTAAATTCATCCGTATTAGTGAGGAAGAAAGTGGAAAGGCAGTAAAAATAGAAGTGGCAAAGTTTTTAGTTAAGGAAGGAGTTTCTGCTCATGTTATCTCTCGAACAACCAGTTTATCTGTTGGTGAATATGTCAGGTAGTAGGTAGTAGTAGGTCAAAGAATAAAAGAATGGAGGCTGAGAAGAGGATACACTCAGGAAGATTTAGCAAGTAAAGTGGGCATAAAGAATATATGAACATGAACAAGGACGGTCTGCTGTTTCACTTGAAATGTTAGATGAAATAGCAAAGGTACTATCCATTAATATTATAGATCTACTTCCAGAAACGACAGAAAATGAGAATAGTGAAGCAGAGCTATCAAGGTTAATAGAAGAATATAAAAAGATAAATAGCCAAGTCATGTATTAATAAAATCTCTGTTTGAAAGCATACAAATTTGCAAAGAGAAAGTGAAAAGAGCAGAAAAGATAAAAATTGCAAATAATTTAGTTAAGGAAGGAATTTCTATCAATATTATTTTAAAAACAGTAGGCATATCTTTAGACGAAATTCAACAAATTTAAAATAAAAAAATCAGTATCTGTTTAAACGTTTCCATTATATATGTTTAAACATACAATATGTAATTATACTCTAAATTTGTTATTATTAATGTAAAAACAATATAAAGACATTAATATTAAATTAACTGTTTTGTAATCAGTTTTTAGTTAGACTTGCTGCCAAGAGATGGCGCTGTGCTGTTTAGTACAATTTTCTGAATCGCGCTATCAAGATGTTTAACGGATAGTTTAAAGGTTATTAGATAAGTTTGTAAAACTTACTTTAATAAACGGTATTATATGTTCTGTTTTGACTTTCAATTAAAAATCACCGACGTACCCCATTAGTTACATGGTCCTTAGAGTCGGTATTGCCTTGAAGTTGATTTTTTGGCTATCTCCGGTGGTGGTAGGTTTCCACCCGCCACGTTAGTACTGGGCAGCGGATATCGTTGTCTAGAAATACCTCTACAGCGAGACGTCAGCGGTGACGTCAGGCAGTGGAGGATCCAGCTGGTGACTGGAGGAAAGGCGTGCGGGAGGAGCCCGGCAGAGTTTGGAAATTGGAAGTCGCGGAGCGCTAGAGGGCGCTATAGGAGCTTTCATCGATGAGTATCAGTGTACAGTCACCAGCATTCAGATGTGATGATGCAAAAATATCTGATCATTGGTGGAAGGCATATTATAGGCATATATACCTTTCACCAATAATCAGATATTTTTGCAGGCCGTCGATAGTCACATCTTAATGCTGGTGACTATACCTTGAGTGAGTGTGCAGTGAAATTGTGAGTACATTTTCGACCATATTACTACTAGGAAATTAACTTTGAATTTGAAGATTTACATTAGAAGAATTTATAATTGGACTTTTAATAGTTTTAGGAAATTTTAACTTATAAGATTAACAGTAGAATAGTTTTAGTTTAGGACTTATAATAATTTTAAGTGATTTGGGGTTATGACGGGGATCCTATGCCCGATTTCGACCAGAATATATAGTGAAAACACTTAAAAAAAATTGTGATTTTTTTTAAACTTTAATAATTATTGCTTTTCTTATTGTTTCCTGCTTGTTGTTGTTGGTTAGTTCTTTTTTTGGTAATAATGGAGTCATTAAGCGACATTCAAGATGACATTAAGTCTAGAATGGTAAAGTCATTTAGTAATTTTAAAGAGTCTCCTAAAGACCGTTTGTATGTGGAAACCAGATTAGAAACTCTGGAACAACAGTTGCAGTTATTTCATAATACCTATGTGAAAATAATAAGCGATGTTAAGAAATCTGAGTTGCATAGTTCTACTTATCATAAAGCTAGTGTATTTGATAAAGTAGAGGATCTGTACATACAATTTAAGTCACATTTAAAAGATATTTTAACTCAATTTAAGATGTCTGAAATGTCGCCTAATATTTCGGTCGGAACCACCAGTAAAGTGGAAACTAGTAGTATAAGATTACCTGAAATTTAAATTCCCACGTTTTCTGGTAAATATGTAGAATGGCAAACGTTTCACGACTTATATAAAGGCCTCATTCATAATAATGCCTCTTTGGATGATGCTCAAAAACTGTATTATTTGAAGGGTAATTTAACAGAGGACGCAGAACAACTTTTACGCAATGTAAACGTTACTGCAGACAATTATAAAAGAAGTTGGGATGAATTAGAGAAAATGTACTACAATAAAAGATTTGTTGCAAATGGCATTTTAAAACGTTTGCTCAATCAGAGAAGTTTGACGTCAGAGTCAGCATCAGAAATTAAAAGATTGATCAGCACTTCGTCTGACTGTTTAGAGGCTATGAAAAATTTAGGTATTAATGTGTTCACATGGGACATACTTATTATTCACTTGATAGGTGCTAAATTACACAAAGATACCAGAAAGGCTTGGGAGTTAAAGGCATCGTCTGATCCTGGAGACGATTTGCCAACTTTTATTCAATTCACCGATTTTCTAACAAGGCGATTTCGAGGTCTAGAAAACTTAGATTATAATGTTAAAACTCACACACACACTCAAAGAAACTCGCAATCCTTTTACATACAAAAGGAGAAAAATGAAATAGGTTGTAAATTTTGCTCTTCTGATCATAAGATTTTTAAATGTAATAAGGTTTCAAAGGAAACCAATGATGCTCGTCGTGAATTTGCTTTGACACACGGATTGAGCTTTGTTTGTTTGAACGATAACCACTCTGCCGAGGCATGTAAAAGCAACTTTAAATGCTACATTTGTAAGCGACGTCACCACACGTTGTTGCATCCCAGTGGGAATTCGGAGTCTGTAGGTGAGAGCTCATCGGAGAGTCAAGGAGCCGCAGGAAAAGCGGAGGGGTCTAAAGGCCAACCAGTGGTATCGTGTATTTCGACAGGCAACTGTAATGACACGGTTTTACTTACTACTGCTTTAGTGAAAGCAAAGTCGAAGAACGGTACCTATCAAGTAATACGCGCTTTACTTGACCAAGGATCACAGGGATCTTTCATTACTGAAGCGATGGTTCAGTACTTGGGGTTGAAGAAGATTTCATTAAAACGTACAGTGATTGGTGTAGGAGGTAATGATTTATTATCAAAATTTAAGGTTACTTTAGTTCTTAAATCGAGAGTAGATCCTAGTTTTATTTTATATGTGAAAGCATATGTCTTGAAGTCCGTAACATCTCTTCCAGCTGTAAAGGTAAGTAAGATCGATTTAGTAAGCGTGACTAGTGAGAATTTGGCTGACTCAGAGTATCATAGACCTAACAAAATAGATATTTTGTTAGGGGTGAGATCTATAGTCAGGTTGTCAGGCATGGTATCAAACGCAGTGCAAGTGGATTGGTCTTAGCCTTAGATTAAAACAAAAAGGGAAGATACGGCATTAACGTCTCGTGAGTGAGCCGCCAAAACTAGGCCTAAAGGCACAATTTCACTTCAGTCACAATTTGCGGAGCGAACAGGCTACATCGCCCTATTGCAGATATTCTACTGTGTGAAAAAGAGAAAGACGCTACTCCGGACTGGCGTCGGAATCGGTCGTACGTACTCGTCTGTTGCGAAGCGACCGAGACGTCAACGCGCTACTCGCCGACTCCCTCGCGCTGACGTTGAAACTTACCGCTTTGTCTCGCTCGCTCGATTTACACTTTATAGGTGTGCGTGTGAGAGTGTTTGCTTATGTAGTTGAATAGGACTATATTTTAAATGACTACAAGTAGGAGCATGCCGTATCTTCCCTTTTTGTTTTAATCTAAGGTCTTAGCGCAGGATTCAGCATTTGGATGGATACTGTCAGGCGTCGTTAAAGCGGACACTCCTTCTAGCGCAGCGTCATTCCCGTGTATTGCTGTGATGCACGCCAGAATCCAAATAGATGATCTTCTAAGAAAATTCTGGGAGATGAGGCCGAACCTGTTGGATCTGAAAAAATAATAAACGAAGAAGAGGTAAAATCTCGACTCGACAACCTCAATCACCTACTAAGGATAGATTAAATCTTTTAGCACTGTTACCTACTCATGTTGTAGACGACAGACAGAGGTAAGATAGTATTAGTTTGCTATCCGAACTCATAACAAACCCTGCAAACCAACAGATCCGAATACACACGTAAGTACATATAATCACGACTAAGTACTATCCCCGAAGGGTTAGTCAGAGACTAGGCAATAAGGCCAGCAAAAGCAGTCCTCTACCATAGTCTACAATTCACCAAATATCGACTGCACATGTGCTCCGTGTGACAGGCGGTGAGCCCATCGCCGCTCTATGCTGTTGGATGTATGTGCAGTTTTTAGTACGTTAGTCGCCTTTTCCGATACCCAAAGGAAGAGAGGGGGTGATAGTATTTTTCACTGCTACGCGAGACGGTTATTTAGTTAGATCCGTATAGGTACAATACAATCTGTGACCTCTGCCTGTAAACCGGATGTCCAACCGCTAGACCACATATGATAAAGTTTATGCGAACCATATACAATTTAGTTATTTTATGAAGCCTATTAAGCCAGCCACCGCTGGCTTGCAGCGTAAATCATCAAGTACTAGAAAGAATTCAACGAACCTTCTGGGATCCTCGGTAGCTTGCCGGTTAGAGCAGTGGAGCAGCAATCCAAAGGTCGAATCCAATTCACTATTTCTTGTGTATGTGCAATAAAGTGTATCTATCTATCTATCTATCTATCAAGCTTTCCTGAGACTGGTTGATTTTTTTTCTAGTTAACATTTTATCTTACTTAGCCATTTATTGATATGAAAAACACTTATTACAAATCAACTCGTGTTTATTTTATTATACAAGCATTTTAGCCCTATTATTTCGAACCCTTTGCAGAAGATGCGGTCACAAAAACCACCTCTCTAGAAAATCCCAGAGGGCATTATTGCAACAATTATATTTTGCTATTTCAATAACAAAAGTTGAGTTGTCTGCTTTTTGATGATATAATAATTATTTGTTCATGATTACACATAAAGTCACCATAAGTGTAAACTTTACTATAAGTGAAAGTCTAAGACGTGAAGCTATGATATAAGCTGTGAGTATTAAAATAAAACCCTTTCGGTGCCAGTCAATCAAACAATGAAACAAACTTTTATAATCAATTCAATAGTTCCACGCATCGGCTATACTGACGTATTTCCATTGTTTTGGCGCGTAGGAATGTAATTTTTGTTATTAAATTGTTTTACAACAAACAATGTTGGAATGTCAAACTGTATACGTTCAGGCAGTGACAAGAACTTTACAAATGCTCAACATAATTATCAATAGCTTAAATGTTGAGTTGTAGCAATGAGGTTCCTTTTGATTTTTATGATACTGAGCCGTATGATTAAATTTTATTTATTTATTCAGGAACAGCAAACAGTTATATTACAACATATAACATACATAAATAAAGACTGTAAAAGTAGTCCACTGCCAAAATCCACGTTTCACTTAATAACAACTGCACATGTGCTCAGTCCCGTCGCCTTTTCCGACACCCAAAGGGAGAGATAGCAGGTTGGCTTGGCCGAAGCCAGGGTTGGCTGATTTAAATCAAACTGATTTAAAT
This sequence comes from Scoparia ambigualis, assembly GCA_963921215.1. NCBI lineage: Eukaryota > Metazoa > Arthropoda > Insecta > Lepidoptera > Crambidae > Scoparia > Scoparia ambigualis. The sequence continues at coordinate 20,132,463 of OY992504.1, forward strand.
CAGGTGATTTTTTAAATAAAAATCATTGATTTAAATCAATTTAATACGTTACATTATCTTTAATAGAAATAATAATAAATAAATATACTTAGTAGTTACTAACAATAAAATACTGTCAAAGGGCTTACACAGAATTAGATGTCTCAAAAATAAAGTTAAAAAAAGATGTGCATGCATGCATACCTAAGTACTTACTTGAAAGTCTTCAACTGTAGCAAAACAAATCAGAAATCAGTCTTGTAAAGTTGGATACCTACTAACAATAATTGGCCAAGATTTACGTATCTGTATTAATTTTAAAGTAATTTAAAATAACAAATTTTAAAAATATTAATTTTATTTTAATAATTTTAAAAGTATTTGTGTAATACTTACAGCTTATTCAATTGTTAGTAAGTACTAATAATAGTGTTTTTTTTGGTTTTGTCACATAAAACAATAAAAAAAATCATAAAAAACATGAAAAATCAAAAAAAATCATGATTTTTTTAAAAATAAATCAAAAAAAAAATAGTTTTTTTTTTAAATCATGATTTTTTTCCAACCTTGGCCGAAGCGCATGAGAGAATCGAGACATAAAGTATCCCTTCAAGCGATTTTATACTATGATATTGAACACTTATGCCCTGCAAGGAAACTTCTTACAACACGATCAAGTCGAGCCCAGCTCTTTTAGGATTCAGAGTGTAGTACACTTCCATTTTCAGACTTATCGTCACTTACTATTAGATGAGATGAAGGACAAGCTTCCCTGTTGTGGAAGAAACATGTGATACATAACAAATAAGTGAATCTATTAAAGAGAAGAGCTACCGAGAACTAAATTGTTTTAGCGAATAATGCACCGAATGAAACTGGATTAACGATGGAACTGGGTTAACGAAAAACGTCGGTTGTGTAAAAATAAGAGTACCTACGCAGGACCGGCAGGTGTGAAGCGCCAGATGCAAAAACTTGTTTTGGTCCTCTTCATTATTCATGGTCATTCTTGTACTTGATGTGAAATGAGCGACACAAATATTCTGGTTAGCACTGGGTTATGGTTAAATAGTCGTAAGTAAAGAAAAGTAAATAAGATATACACACATTGTAGGCATTTGTGTGTTATTCCTTGAAAACATGAATATGTCACCATTACCTATATTAGTATGAAATGAGTTTGATCTTGGCTGTACAATTTACAAGATGTAGTACCGGCTCCAGTCGACTAACTAGAAAATAGTAAAACATTAAAATTGTCGTTTGGATTCCAGGTTTCTTTTGTGCGTGGTCCCAAAAGGCTCGAAAATCTCCCATTGATGTTTCAATGACATGGTTCAGAAAACATTTAACGTTCATCATTATGTAACACTTTACAAATTGAAATAAACCGGTTTGGAATTGTACTATTTCCGATATCAAAACCTATTATGAACACGTAAACACAATCGCGTTACGGTCCGTATAGAACTGCCTTATGTTCATATTATGAATGGTCATTACCACACAGTGAATAGCTTAATTGTCGAATACAGTCTAGAAGCAATAAAAAAAACGTATCGTAGCGTCTAGATTTATTTTGGAAACATACAATTAGAGCTTCATGTGCAATAAAATTTTGGGAATTCGTTAATGAGAGAACATTCCTCTGGCGTACTTACGTAATGCAATGCAATAAAGCCCGGATTTAGACGAACACTCTTACAAACATATCTACGAGAAAAGGTGCTAAAAAATTGTCTCTTCCTGTCATTGTTCAAAATTATTTTAAATATAGTGTAAGAAATATATTGATGGATATAAATATTTTTTATTCTACAACGGGTAAGCGCTTGGCCTTCATCTCACCTGATGGTAAATGACGATAAGGCCGAAGGTGGAAGCGTGCTTCACCCGGAATGCTCAACAACAGAGGAACTGGCTATCTTATCTCTAACTGTCGGAACACAACAATGCTAAAACATCGTTGTTATGGCGACAGACTTAGATAAGATGGTGGTAGCTAGCCAGGCGGACTTAACAGCCCTACCACTAACCAAACCGAGCACACAAAGATGTACCCCCCGCTGGGATTCGAATCCGGGACCTCTGGATCTGAGACCAGTGGCTTAGCCACTAGACCACAGAGGCGGTATATTGATCATAGTAGATTTTTTATTGAATCTCCCATTACTTTTTGGTAAGTAGTAATAGGAAGTAAGTAATTTTTTTTTTGTAAGGAATAAGGTACAGTAAAAGCGGGTCCAAACGGAATTTACGAGAGCAATTTAAGAACTGGAAGGCTTTACACGTCATGTTGAAAATTAGATAATTGTGAAGAGTAGGTAAATCTAAGCGGAAGTAGCTATTGCATACGAATCAGTTTTTAATGAAAATTTACCTTGGTAGTTGTTTAACTAGAAAAAATCATCTTATTTGAACATTCATTTTGATAATCAAACATGTTTTAGAGACAACGTCAGAACCCGTTTCCCTTCCGAAGGTTGATTAGTTTTCTAGTTACGAGAATAATCTTTGATCAAGCTTTACATACAAACTTCAAAGAAATTTACACAGTTTAAAAACACCGAAAGTCGATAACCGAATATAGGTATGTTTGTTTGTTTGATAAACAAACGGGAAACCACCAGCTGCGTTCCACAACAAGAAAGGCGACACGGCGTCTCGTAATCCCAGCTCCCAAGCATAACATACTAAATGTCACTTGAGATACTTTACACGAGTTTCGGTCTAAAATATATCGGCATTAGTGTCACATTGAGTTACGCCCATTCGTTTTGGACTGGCGGGTTGGCAAGTTGCCAACTCGGCTGGATGCGAGGTGAAAGGTGTTCGCCAGCGTCTATCACGTTCTTCGCTTTTTTTATCATACCACTTGTCTGGTGTGTACCACGAGATGGGCTGATCAAGTCCGATCCTGTGTGGGCGCCAGCCTTCACAAGGCCCTTCACGAGGCCAAAGAGCGAAGCCGCTGGAGGGCAGTATCCAGAGAGAGGGTGATTGTGCAGGGGAGTCACGCACGACCATCAGTAATGAGGAGCACGACGCGAGGAGGCGGTGTCTCGTGTATCCAGCCAGTTATCAATGCACATTGAAAGAGCCAGATCTTTCTCTATTTTACATCGGGTTAATGCTTGACCATCATCTTACATGACGGCAAGGTATGAGAAGGCCTAAGGTGGAGGTCAATTTCAAAAAGAGTCTTCTATCTAGGTATTGACTATATATTATCTTTGACTGTCAACTTATTAATAAGACGGTGGCTGTGGACGTTGCAACGTACTTTACTCGAAGCTTTCTTTCCTTATTACGTCTATTTTCGTGACTGTTCGATGACATTTTCATGCTTCTGCGTCATGAACTTGTGAACTCGTTGGCGCAGCGGCTAGCACGTTCGGGTTGAAATTGTGTTTTTTTTTTTGTAAAACGCAAGTTTTCCTATACTCGTATATTATTATGACCAAAAAAGTATCCAATTCACAGGATTTTTTTTTTGCAGCGCTCATGCGCCGAAAGTAGTCACATTAAGCCGGTGCCGTACTAAAACTAACCAATTGAAATAGCCGATAATCCATGTGGTTTTAGTACAGCAGTGGTACCTACGTATGACGATGACATCGTGAACTTAACAAACAAACAAAATTTAAAAAAAAAATTATGTATAATCAATTGTCTTAAAAGTTAATAGATGGTCTGATCTGAATATTATGATTAGTTAACGGTCCCCGTAAATTGTTAATTGCTAAAGAATAGCAGGTACCAGGTTGTAAGTTTTTCGTACTGCGTAATTGACTCCCATCTCCCGATCGTCGTGGATCATCCAACAATCATTATAATTGACCACGCATGTTTTATCCAAATAATTGGAGGTTCCAACGACGTAATAACACGTCTAGGTAGATACTAAAATATTTGGTTGTAACAATTTTCAACTCGTGTTTTTATAGCTTTTTATATGTTTTAGATAAGAAATATTATTTTTAAAGTTTTCCCTATTATTGCATTGAATAGTAGGGTCCCGTTTACTTTTGGCAGGATACAGTTGAATATTAAAAAAAACTCACATTTTTAACAGCTAGTTCATTCATACTGTATTAACACGTATAATAATAATAATTTTATTTCAGCTTGTAGTTATTTTTGTCGTCCTTTACAGCGTATTCAAAGACGTGTGAAAAGTCAGCCATCAGTAAAATATTAGTATGGTTTCAATGAAACTATTCAAAACAGTTTGTATGCCAAGTTCAAGTGCATTATGCATGACCAAATTTAAAGAGCAATTGATATGATTATCAAAAGATTTATCCGAAAACAAATTCGTATTCATGTTCACTTTGATTTGCAAAAGAGTCCGTTTGACGCAAGTGGTGACGATGCGATGCAATACCATTGTGCATATTCAGTAACAAAACAACACCATAAATCTGTTGAATGGTTTTTGTGAGCTCGTCACTTACACCTTTGTAACAATAAATCACCAACATCATATATATTCGCCTATTAACGTCCCACTGCAGGTTACCACGTAGAATATATCCTATCCTATCCTACTAATATTATAAACGCGAAAGTTTGTAAGTATGGATGGATGTTTGTTACTCTTTCACGTAAAAACTACTAAATGGATTGAGATGAAATTCGGCATACAGATAGTTTATTACCTGGATTAACACATAAAATACTTTTTATACCGATTTTCCCACGGGGACGTGAACCACGCGGATGAAACCGCAAGCGGCCGCTAGTATATCATAATTCTTACAAAAATATCTCCTCCTTCTCTATCTTATTAAAATGTTCTTATTCTTATAAGGGGAGATCGGTCTTTACTCCCTACTCTGGCTCTATGGGTATTGATAGGTTTTAACGACTACTATTCTATGCATTTACGAGTCTGCTAACGCACTGAACATTTAATACTTTTCAATTAAAGGTGACTGGTGTGAAAGTCACCTTAACTAATGTGTTCTGTCCGACATTTTACATAGTAATGAACTAGAAACTATAAAAAATTCTAGTTTTATTTATTTATAGAAATTTCTCGGTTTTCTCCGGCTTGTAAAAAATTTGTTCTGTTTGTAGTGCATTTTCAACTAAGTTGATACAAGTCTTCAATCCTTTTTCGCACAGAGGGCTGAGTGCGAATTTTATATACCACTCGATCACGGTAACAAAAACTACAATGAACATGGCATGAATTAGCTACTAGTGCGCGTTTTTTTTATTGTTTGATCATGAATGGCGAAACTCGTGAATGGTGTTAAATTAGCTGAAGGTCCTCTGGTGACAAACGAGATAATATATACATTTATCACGACTATTATCCCCGAAGGGTTAGTCAGAGACTAGGCAGTGGACCGCAAAAGCAGTCCTCTACATAGTCCACTTTTCACCAAATATCGACTGCACATGTGCTTAGCGTGACAGGTAATGAGCCAGTCGCCGCTCTACGCTGTTGAATGTATGTGCTGTCTTTAGTCCGTTAATCACCTTTTACTACACCCTAGGGATGAGAGGGGGTTGTAGGTATTCTTTCACCGCTAAGCGATACGGTTAACGAGGTAAATACATTGAAATTATAAAATTCAAAATCATTTTTGGATTTTTTTTATTCAATAATTAAGTGAATGCCACTACGCCATCGTCGGTTCGTAAGTTTACGGGGCGGGAGACATTGTACTAAGGAGAACCGGCAAAAAAATCAGCGAGGGACTTTCTTTTCTCGTTCGTAACGTGATCAAATGATGAATATTGTGCCTCCTTTGAAAAGTGATACCTTTCAAATTAGTGCAGCGGAAAAGTGTAAAAAAAAGAAAATATTTTTTTTCTCAATTTTCATGCAGTTGTAATGAGTGTAGTATTACTTTAGATTTAATAAAATAACATTCTTCCTGTTTTTATATTTTTTTAAGCACTGCAAATCTGTCATTTTGAGATGTATCATTTTTCACAAGAAACACCGTAAAAGTCGCACTACGCCCTCAGCTCGTTACCGTCCGCTCGCTCGGTGACTCCCAATCAATGACGATGAGTTCCCACGCGGCTGACAGAATGTGATAGTTCACCAAATTGTTTCGGTTGGACGTCGTCCAGAAGCGGCACAATAATGCCTCACCTTGGACACCGCAAATAAAATGTTTCACTTCACTTGTACTGCAGTGTTCCGTCGAAACTCACTTTTGCTCGCGCGCAACGCGAGCGTGTTTTGGTTATTCGCGTTTGTTTGAAAAGTGTTGTTTGCGATATATACCTCGAGTGTATGTGTGTGCCCACGGTGTTTTCTTTGCGACCGGCGACGGCGAGGATTCGGTAATTGTCTTCAGGTGAGATGCCGGCAGTCTGTTGACGCTATTGTTTTCTTGGTAATGTGGTGGAACGCTGTCAAGTGTGAGTGTAAAACTTTGGTATCTAGTCGATAGATTACCTTTACCCTTTGACAGGCTATTTGTATTTATTCCTTGGCTTTTTAATACACAACATTATCAAGATAATTTTAAAAAATATGGTGTCCTAATAACAGAACCCGTATGAAGGGCTAAAGGATTTTTTCTAATTCAAATCATTCCGACTTAGAGGTCCTGAGGTTTTACCAATTCCGTTGAGCTACTCCGTGCTTCGAATGTCACGTTAGCGAAGCCACTTTGGTCCTAAGCGTTTCGTTAGTTTTGTTCAATATGCGATTAAGTTACAGTTAACTACTATTTGTACATACATGTATACTCATCTGTATATCTGTATATACATCAGGGACCAGGTAAAGATGACCACAAAATCAGTCCTCTGCCATAGACCACGTTTCACCATATAACAATACGTCTGGCTGATGCAACAGTTCTAAGCGCGAAGTTAGCCACAGGCGCCGCGAACTTTTAACATTACTATCATTGCTCTCTCATGATTTGAAACTATATTCAGATCATTGCAAGACAAAAGGCAGTTGGTGAAATCAGATCTTTGCTATGACCAGTAGTTTTTGAGATACAGGTGGCCATGCCAGGATGAGCGCTCATCCTGGCATGGTCACCAATGACCCCTTATAACTTTTGAACGGTAAACCGACAAACTCTGATATTTGGCGACATACTTCGACATACTTTCGACATACTATTGGTGAAATCAGATCTTTGCTATGACCAGTAGTTTTTGAGATACAGGTGGCCATGCCAGGATGAGGGTACCGCGCGCGTAGCGATTAAACCATTATGAAATAGAAAATACGTTCGTTTTGCAGTTATTAAAATTATTTTATTTACAACATTAGTAAGGATTTATTTCTTTGTAAGTAGTTATTAGTTAAGTACATATATTTGTTTAGTTTGAAATAACAGATTTAGAATTACGTTAATTAGAATAAGATAAGTACTGAAGTAGTTTGTATTTGTTTTTTTAAAATAAAATATTGTATGTAAGGTTTTAATAACAATAAATTTATAACGTTCCACTGCACGTTCTCAGCGATAGGTGGTGATGGCGATCTCATCGCCAACAACAGTCAGTCAAGTCAACTTTTAAGTTAAACTGTAAAAAGCAAATAACGTAAGTATACGAATATAAGCAGTCAACTTCAACAGATTAAGTTAGGTATATGTGACCACTTTTGGAGTGACAATTTGGCAAGTGCGTAGTTTTGCATAGTCAAATGACTGAGTTTTTGTGTTGATAGCAAACGCTGAATCATTAGAGAAAGTAGAAAAGAGTGAGTACTTAGATGATGAAAGCTCGTATTCATTACTGTTTGTTTTAGAGAGATAGACAAATACGTTATTTGAGGCTTCATTTCATTACACATTAAAATTACAACAACTGTGAGAAAACACCAAGTGAGAATAAACTATTGTAGTAGTCGTTGTGTTGTCGACTTTATTTACTTACATTTCAATATCTTGTGAACACAAAAAAAAACTCACACTTATTACTCGTACTTTGCACTCAGTAAATCTCCATCTTACGGTGAACCTGTTAAACCAAGTCATAAAAAACATTATACGTAAACTCCATGGCAAAATGACAATATAAATTATGACAACAAACACAGTTCAAAGTTAATGGATATATACCATTGACCTTTTGACAGTATTTAATGATTTGTTGTTCAGCGCTGGTTCACGCGACGTGTTATAATTAATTCATGACGTATTTGTGGCATGAATGATTATTGTCCTGATATCCAATGAAGGAACAGGTGTATGACGGCACGATCACGTTATGTCATGTCATTATAAATAACGGTCTGACGTTTTATTAGGCTGAGTCGATAAATACTTAGTCAATATGTTAATACAATTTTAATTATTTCGAAGAGGTTAATCACAATTCACAAAGGCCAATAGATTGGACATTAGGTTTTGGTACACGTCTGGTACATAATGTAAATGTGTATGTATTCACAACGTAAATTCTTGAACGAAACTCCATTCTAGATGCTTTTAAATAATTTAATTTAATTTCTTAAATAATGAATCTAGATAGCTATCATTATACCGTTGCTAGTAGTTGGAACGATCTTGGAACGTAAGTTTTCACTTAGAGCTTTTTACTTGGAGCTGCGCCGGCGCATAAAACCTCACGCATTAGCACTCAAAGGCGTACAGCTGATTGGTTGTTTTATCGCTTCACAAAAATGCCGCTGGCGAACGTTACAGACAATACTCGTCTGAATTACGCGGCAAGCTATTTTACCGCGTACGGACAGCTGATGTAGGAATAAGTGTTTTTTACTCTTTTAGAGCTGATGTTTGTAACATGTTGATTTAATTCGTTCTTTCATTATAATTGGCTTTAATGATTTAAATAACATTTAACTTTGAATTTGTATAACACTGACATGTACGAGAAAGTCTTTCAATGCTACACGACATAGTAAACAAGTAAGTAAGTAATTAAGCAAGTACGTTAGTCGTAGCCATTTATGTCTAACATTATGTCAAATTTTATTGTTTCGAAGCAAACTTTAACGAAGTGGGTAGTTTCTTTACTATGGCGGGGATTTTGAAATCAAGTCAATCATTCAAAAATAAGTCATTTGTTTTGGATTCTATTAAAAGCCGTGTATTGGACGTGACTAGATTACAAACTTACACTAACTAAGAAACCGTGTTAAAGGGCATAACGAAGAATTTTGAGAGATTTTGTTCAGGTGTTTTTTAGTTTATAATTTTTTTTATCATAATATGTGTCTTTTACGAGAGTGTTCGTCCATGATAATCATTCAGGAATGCGTGTAAATGTAAACAACATGATTACATTTATCTGAGCATGTTGAAATGTTCCGGGATATAGATATTTCATATAAATGTGATCACGTGCTTTTGATAATACGACGATTAGCTTAAGGTTAGTAAGCCACGTGAACTCTACCGAGTTAATAACGAAAGGAGCATGGGTAAATTCACTCCACTTTAACTACGAGTACAGCTACGATTAAATAATACAGAGTATATTATTATTTACTAGCGGCCGCTCGCGGTTTCACCCGCGTGGTTCCCTTTCCCGTGAGAATATCGGGATGAAAAGTATCCTATGTGTTAATTCAGGTTATAAACTATCTGTATGCTGAATTTCATTTAAATCCATTTAGTAGTTTTTACGTAAAAGAGTAACAAACATACACACTCACAAACTTTCGCCTTTATAATATAAGTGTAATCTGATAGTGTGATTTGTGCATTTGGAGTTCCTTGTACATTAATATTACTGTTACAGCTTCATTCTTAGAATATAATCTATCTATATTAATAAAAATGAATTGCCGAAATTTTTGTACGCGCATCACTTAAAGGGGTCCTGCACGAAATTGTGAATTTTTTTTATTTTTAAGTTACTTGTACTTACTATGCGCTGAATTAGTTAAATACATTAAAAGAACTTACGTAAGTTAGCCTGATCATTGCACAAGGTCGTGGCCTTGTTGAAATTGAAACAAATTCGTTAAACAATAACAAACAATACATAAATCTCCTCCTCCGTGCTTCGTTTTCCTCATTGCTGAGGGTCGTGACCTCCTTCATCATATATGCGACGCTTGATGATTGAGCGCCATCTGGACCGGTTGCCGGCAACGTGTAGTGCATCGTGCATAGAGGTATCCAGCGCGGTACGGACCCGGTCGGACCAACGCATCGGGCTGCGGCCGCGAGCTCTTTTTCCTTCCACCTTCCCCGTGACAATTAACTTCTCTAAATTGTCACCACTTCTTCTGGCAATGTGACCGAAGTATTCTAGGATTCTCAAGAGGCATATGGATGAGAGCCTGGATTTGATTTTCAGTTGCTTGAGAATCGACACGTTGGTCCGATGAGCTGTCCAAGGAATCCGCAGCATTCTTCTCCAGCACCATATTTCAAACGCATCAATGCGGTTTCGGTCCGATGCTTTTAGCGTCCACGTCTCAGCACCGTATAAGAAAATCGAGAACACGAGAGCACGCACTAGTCTGACTTTAGTACTCAGTGAAACGCTACGGTCTTTCCAAGTCTTGTGGAGTTGGGACATAGCGTTCCTGGCCATTCCTATACGCCGCCGTACTTCAGCTTCGCTGGAACCATTATTGCTTATGCTTGATCCCAGGTATATGAAGCTGTCAACGACTTCCAGTTGTAAGGTACCACTGAGATCCAGCTTTTTCACGCGGTCCACCACCATAATTTTTGTCTTGGATCTGTTGACAAATAGGCCAAGCTCATTGCTAACAGTCTCCATCCTGCTCAGTAAAGTGACCATTTCAGCTTCAGTTGCAGCTAAGAGAGTGGTGTCATCGGCATAGCGGAGGTTGGTGATTTTCACTCCGCCAATGCACACTCCTCCATCCCAGTCGTCGCAAGTTCGCCTCATGATGTATTCTCCGTACGCATTAAATAGAACAGGAGATAAAATACAGCCCTGCCGAACGCCTTTTTCAAATTTGAAGGATTTTGAGGTTACCCCAGCCACCCTGACCACTCCCTGACTCTGAGAGTACAGACTTTCAAGAAGTGCAGTAAGGTGGTCGGGGACACCAAGCTCCGCAAGCACTGTCCACAAGCTTCCCCAGTTGACACAATCAAACGCCTTACTATAGTCTACGAAACACATAATGACTGGTGTGTTATATTCGTAGGCCTTTTCCACAACCTGCCTGACGTTTAAAATTTGCTCACGCGTACCTCTGCCTTTTACAAAACCCGCCTGCTCCTGCGGTATTTGCCAGTCTAGATAGTGTCGGATGCGGTTATTGATAATATGGAGCAGTATTTTGCTGGCATGAGAAATGAGGGCTAAGGTGCGGTAATTGTCACATTGTTTCGAAGATCCTTTCTTATGGAGTGGCAGGATGGTGGACTCTGCCCAGTCGTGAGGCCACTCACCACTGCACCAAACTTTGCAGCAGATGGAATGTATGGTGTTGATACCCAAGTCACCCAGTGCCTTTAAGAGTTCCGCAGTGATGTTGTCGGGACCCGGGGCCTTCCTTATCTTGAGGGCGTCCAATGCAGCTGTAACTTCAGACCGCAAGATGTCGGGTTCGAGTGTTAAGTTGCTCCAGTCAAGTCGGGGAGGCAGCAGGCCTACCGGTTCCTTGTATAACTGTTCACAGTAACAGTGCCAAGCTTCAGCTATTCCATCAACCTCGTGTATCAGGTGGCCGTTGCTGTCTTCTATGACCCAAGTCTTGGGTTTAAACTTTTTCGACAGCAAGCGAACTTTCTTAAAGAGGTCTGCCGTTTGAAATTTTATGGAATGACGTTCAATGTCGCTACAGATGGCCTCAATGAACCTGTTTTTGTCGTCGCGGCAGCCCTTGTCGATGGCCCTACAAAGTTCTGAATATTCCGCCATGACCTCCGAATTCTGCAAACCTTTGATCTTTGTTTCTTTCCTGCGTTTTACGAGTTCCCATGTGTGGTCTGAGATCCAGGCAGTATTTTTTCTGTCAGTTTTCACAGGTACGGCGCTTAGGACCTCAGTTATTGTGCCTTTAAGGTGTTCCCATTCAGCATTGGCATCAGGAAACGTAGTTGATTTGAGAAGCTTCTTTTCAATGGCGGTGCGGAATGATGGTCTTTCAGCCAGCTCAAGGCGTCTAGGCTTAGGTGAAGGTAGCTTGAGAGGAGCCTTTAGCCGGAGCGCGAATTTTGACACCAGCAAGTTATGATCGGATCCGCATTCAGCACCAGGGAAGGTCCTTACATTAGAAACTGAAGACTTCCAGCGCGAGGATATGAGGATGTAGTCAATTTGGTTTCTGAACCGATCGCCCGGAGACTTCCATGTGTAAAGCCGCCTTGGGTGATGTTGGAAGCACGTATTTAAAATTGTGAACTTTCTATTTACACAAAAGTCAAGAAGCCGCTCACCGCGCTCGTTTCTATCCCCGAGACCAAATTTACCGACTGTTTCTCTTAGGTGGTCGTCTGCTGCAGTGTTGCCGATTTTAGCGTTCCAGTCTCCGAGCACCATGGTGATCTCCCTGTTTGGAATGGAATTAAGCGTCTCTTCTAGTTTGCCGTAAAACGCATCGATGTCCTGATCCGTAGCTTGTGCTGTGGGAGCGTATATTTGAACAATGTTCAATGTGCAGGGCTTGGTGTTCAGCTTTATTGTGATTATGCGATCTGACACGGGGTTGTAGCCAAGGACATGCTTATTCATTCTGGCCGGTAACAAAATCCCTACCCCATGTCGGCTTGAATCTTCTGCACCTGAAAAATATAGTGTGCTGCCAAGTGCGGTTTTAAAATGACCATTGTCTCGCATGTGCGTCTCACTTATTCCCAACACACTGATGTTATGGTTCTCCATTTCGCTTTCGACGATGGTGAGCTTGCCTGGCTTAAGTAAGCCTCGCACGTTCCAGGCACCAATACGCTGTGTTGTTCGTATTGAGGTCTTCTGATTTGGCAGCTTGCTGCCAGTGAGTGTTTTACCTTTTATGGGATCATCGGTAGCCAATTTCACACCACCCAGCCCGGATACTGAGTGGCGCCGAGCGTTAGTCGGGTCGTCCAACAAATCACACTCAATATCATTCGCTATCATTATGAAGGGGTTTTCTTGGGATAATACCGCAGTGGGTTCCCACGTCCTTCTGCGTCAGTATTTCAAGGGTATTTAGTCCTTACGGTCACTGGTTACCGCTTCATGTGCTCGGGTTGGACATGGTGTAGTCAGGTTATTTCCCGCCGCCTGAGGCTCGGCGTTGACCTTTTACGGAAGGTGTGTGGTCCATCCTACCCAACCCTCCTCCTTTTGCATCCGGGCTTGGGACCGGCAACGGCGGAGTTATAAATGCCGGAGACATAAATCTAATGACTCCTAAAATAATATTTTTCGACAACTTTCTTAATTTTACGCATGAAACAATAATTCTTACATGAAAATATTTGTATTGATATTCCGTAGGTCACCCCTACCCTAGAAAAGTAAATTTTTATTTTTTAACACAAGCGCGTAATGGTTTTGTACATTTTGCAGAATAAAAACATTGCTTTAATCAAATTACTAGGTCTGAAACTTCAAAGCAGAATTGTTCTAATTTTAAATATCAATAAGATTGATTTTGCTTTGAAGTTCATATGAACGATGTTAGTTTTTGCGACCGCGCGGCACCCTCTTAAGAACGACTGCACCTATTTGGGTAATCCTTTTTTTGTTGTGTTCGTCATTATTTTTTTAAATACGCCACGGGATTGTTCACGCAGATGAAGTCGCGGGCGAGCCGCTAGTTTCTTATAAAAACTTTTTGTAACTTGCATTATTTGTTTTCAATGCCCCTGTCAAAATAGTTTTAAACCAAAGTAAATATCTAGGTATACTGAACGAAATAAATATCTTTTTCGTGAGACGCAAAATATGCACATAAACCAAAAGCATTATATAAACCAAACGTTTAAAGTAATGCGAATTAAAAAAGTATTTGCAATACTTTATTTCGCAACAACGCTAAAAAACATCCTGATCCTAGAGGGAACCTCATTTCATCTTTTGTTTTATTAAAAAATAAATATATACAAGAATCAGTTAGCAATACAGTATCGGTAAAATATTTTGCAGCAGCGACGTACGAGTACTTGTCCATTGACTGTTTATGCATTAACACAATGGAACGGTAACTTTTTCAGTGTTCACGCTGCCTGGCTTTTCATTGATCTGTCAGTTTGTAAATATGACGCTTCCGAAACAATACTGTTTGACTGTATGTAGGTACATAGTTTTAATTATTACAAGGAACGAGTCGAGGCGTTCGCTCATTGGCCATTCAGGAAACTAAAAAACTCTATTCACAGAACTTACAGTAACAGAAACTTTTCTATCAAGGGCTTGGTCTTCATCTCACCGCCCTTCACATGATCTTCATCTTGTTATACTGAGAAACTTGCTATCTTATCTCTAACTATCGAAACACAACCATACTAATAATATACTACTAACGATGATAACCACAAATAGATAATTGTGTACCTAACCTGGGAATCGAACCCTATAAATCTGGATCAATTTATTCTTATCTTCTGGTTATGAAAAGTTTTTAAAGTTATTCTGCATTTCAGACTTCATTTCATCACTAATTTATAAGTAAAGTTAACCTCCTGGTTGTGTTCCATCAGTTTGTTAGGATGTTTAAAAGATAGTTAGTTACTAGGTAAAGTGGATCATTCATATTCTAAAAGGTGTTTACACACAAAACCTTATCGTTACTTACCATTGTGTAAGATAAAACCCAAACCCACAATTGTTTGCAGAATAAAAGGAAACAAAATAACCAATTGTTTAGATCGCAAATGAGATTAGAAAAGTTTTCCTGTCTCATAATTTTACAGTAAGTGCTCGATTATTTGCCGATGGTAGCATAAATATAATTCCAAAACTAATGGCTGTGCAGCTAGCTATCTTAGAATTTATAGACCGTTAGTCCCACGCCTTGTCTAATGAACTAGACTGGATAATCATTATTTGTATTTCAAGTTCAAGTGCGTTAATGTTGGAGTAAATAGTCTTAATTTGTAGATCTATAGTGGAGGTCGATTGCGAACGTATTGAAAAAGCAATGCGATTGTAAATCTGTCAATGATTTCTATCGTTTAATAGGTAATCGTTACGATCGATCAGATCATCTGCTGGCAAGACTATAAGAGGACGTCAGAATTGATAATTATTAATATTTTTGAGATTTGCCAAACTCTTAATCTCTTTTGCTTCTTTTAATGATTAAAAGCTGAATGAAAAATATCCATAAAATTTAAAAGAGTTTATGGACAACAGCCAAGATATGTTTAATTAATATAAAACTAAAATATTGTTTCGTTATTGTTTTGTGACATATTAAAAGGTTATTATTTTTGTCTCTGTTTCTTACTGTTTTAAATATTGTTTTTTTTTCATTTAATTTATTGTATATACAGTATCTTTACTGCCTTTGCCCAGCAGGCGGAAAGGCTAATTAATTATTCTCTTTATTTGTACTTAACTTTTGGATAGTCTATGAAAGTCCATGAATGACGTAGGAAACTTTAAAATAAATAAATAACTACCGATTATCATCTCGGGAGATCGGGAGTACAAAAAAATCACTTATTATTAAAAGCAAGAGTTCATTTGCGTCTTTAATTGCAGATATTTATCAGGAACACGTATTTCACTGGTGCAATATCTTTAAGGCATATCTTCAAGTGACAGTACTGGCACACGGTCACCCGGTAACTTCAGAAAGTCAGTCACTATAATATGACTCATACAATTTCGTCACTATGGTACGAGAAAACCCGTTTCACGTCTAGCTTATTTTTTAAACAAAATATTTACACGAAGCCGTAAGTGTAGCGGTTCACTAAAAGGATGCTACGTACCCCTCTCTTCCCTTGGTGTCGTAAAAGGCGGCTAACGGACTAAAGACTGCACATACCTACATGCAACCTACCTACCACGCCGAGCGAGAGTAAAATGTGGACAATGGCAGTGGACTGCTTCTGCGGTCCCATATTTTAAATAATAAAACAATAAATAATAATTCGTAGTTAGTAAACGCCAGTTAATACTAAAAAAGTGTTTCATTTCACTGCATTTGCGTAATTTTTAGACAACATTATTGTAATAACTTGTTTTTTAGTAAACTTAATACTTAAATGTTCAAAAGTCTCTTTAAATATTGATAATTTAATGTTTTGATCGATAATTGTCATCCTCTAAATGTCTTCTTACAACATGACGGTGGCAGGAAATTCCAGTACCGGTAATCACTTCTTCAAGCAGTGTGACGGTCAAAAATCGGCTTAGTCCCATGCGCTCCAAATCTATTGTTCTCCAAAACTCAACTTCCATACATTCATTACCAAGAGCTCCAATGATTTTCATATTAAAATAATAAATAAAACCACATTTACTTACCCATTTCATTCCCAACAGCTCCAAAACATTCTCTAGGTACTTTGAGATTTGGGTCCCAGCAGCTCCAAGAAAAAAGTCGGAAATAGGTCTATAACTAATATTGTCTCCAAAGTATATTACTTTGGAGCTCCTGGTAATCATAATCCATTAATATGTATGGAGATCAGAGGTTTTGAAGAAATATATTTGCATACGCTTTTGGAGCCCTTTGGAGCGATTTTTCAAAATAATATTAATACTTATATAATTTTACTATTGGAGCGCTTGGAACCAAACTCTTGGAGCGCATGGGACTAAGCCCAAAAAACGTCTCAAAAACGTTGACCTTGTACCTAGATTTCAATAAAGTTTCTGTAGATTTTTGTGGTTTTATATAATAAAATAGCAGTTTTGCTTTTTGTGTTCATAACTTTTTATATGTAGTAGGATAAGTGATTTATTAGCACGGTGTGCTTTTCTGTTTTCTTTAAAATGTATAGGAAATATTATTAAATAACAAATATTGTGTAATTGGTATATTTATAGAAACAATATCTAGCATTATTATTTTAAGGAAACAAATAATTAAATACCATAAGTACTAATATTGTAGGTAGGTACAGTCACGAGCAAAAATATGTAAACAATTTTAACTCATAATGAGTTAAAGTGTATACATATTGGTGCTCGTGACTGTACTCTGATAACAACTGACTATAATTTAGTTATTAATGGCAAAGTGACTTTCTGACTTTTCCTTATTATTATACCTACCTACATTATTCGTCATCGTCAGCCTATAAACGTCCCTCTGCTAGGCACAGGCCTTCCCGTAAGGACCACATCAAAGATATTGGGCTATAACCCACCACCCTATCCCAATAAGAGTTGGTGTATTTTAAAGACTGCCATCTTACGAGAAAAACCAACCAATTGCTTTAAGTGTTATCCGAAGCACATTATAAAGACGGAATATAATGGTTTCCTTATCTTTTTTTAAAGTACAGACCAGGTCACCCTACCACAAAATGTCAAATTTCGTCAATATGAACTTTATGGTTTGAGTCTAAAGCCGCGTCCGCTGCGCCATGTTTTGAACAGAACATTGTTCATGAACATTTTTTGTTCAAAACATTTCCCGTCCGCTGCGACTTTAGCAATGTTCAGTAAACAAAGTTTTTTAACGAAACTTCACTCCGCCCGCAGACGAACGCGGGGGATATTTTCCACAAACTCCGGCAAACATGTTCAAGTGTATTATTTGGACAAGACATTTAGGTCACGCCCATTATTTATGTTTTCGAGCAATTTTCTGTTCAAAACATGGCGCAGCGGACGCGGCTTAAGGATCAATATTACGTTAGTGATCTTCTTAACTACGAAAACTGCATTAAGTTGCATACTTGAAAAACGCATTACAATCACAATGCTTGCGGAGATGGCTCGGGACCACGAATAGCAGGCACAGAGTACAGTCACGAGCAAAAATATGTAAACAATTGTAACTCTTAATTGCATTGGAATAAGAGTCAAAGTGTAAACATATTGGTGCTCGTGACTGTACCTCTGTACGTCGTCGCTATATTCATACTTTACTATTGCAATAGGCTCCTCAAATTGCATGAGTGATTGTAACGAAAAAATAAATGACACGGTAATAACTTGGGGTCCGAATCAGCCCCCCACGCCGCGGTTCCGCTAGGTGTCGCCGCCGTCACATTCGCACAAATGGTTAACAGTCGCCTTCCTGTTGGCCTAACATTGAACCACTTCGGCCCTGAGCGGCGGCCAAGTGCACTGAGGATGTTATTTGGACACAAATAGAACTTTTTTATGTGCCCACTTGAATCGACACCAGAATTAGGTACCTACCTACTTTTCGTTATGATATTGCGAAGTAATAAATATCGTGTTTTGTTTCTTTGAATTTTCGGTATGACTAACCCTTGAACTTTTTTCTGTATGACAAACTGAGCACAGATACCCTATATGATGTAGCCAAGGGACGTGATTTTCCAAATTTTCCCGGGATCACAGACGAAACCACGGATGGTCGCTAGTATTCTCCAAATACATACCTACATACATACATATAATCACTATTATCCCGAATGGTTAAGGCTTGGCAATGAGGACAGTAACAACGAAATGCGTTTAGGTAAAAACAAAATAATATCTGGGACTGCTTTTGACTTTGTATTGAATCTAATATTTTTGAAGATTCATCTATATTCAAACTCGGTTAAGTATTCAATGTATAAAAATATATGTTGAAAAGCGTATATAAAATTAAAGTAACTAGTACTAGGAACACTGAACAACGCGTTTAAAATTCCAAGTGCCAGATTTATTTTCCATTTGATTCTTTGATCAAGATGATCGAAGATCCGATCACATTAATTAAAACTAGAATATGTATAGCAGAATTGCAACTCAACTCCTTTGTCAATAAAGGAGACGCTGGTTGCTCCAATGCCATATAAATTCTCATTTTGGCAAGCGTGATCGAATGGAGAATAAAACTCGCTCTAAGCACTACGTTGTAAGCTGTTTTTATGTCGGTGTAAATCTTTATAACGAGACTATTGTAGATTGAAAGACGTACGAGTATAAAGTGATGTCCAGAACTAGCAACGTTGTGAATGAAAGGAAGTCGGTAGATTCAAATTGCCGTGTGCAGCAGTTGCAATAATTGAACTGGAGCATGTAATGGACCGCGGGGGAGCTCTCATATGTTATTCTGTCCTATATTTAGACGACAGTTCGTAAGGATGTTGTGATTTATTTAATTGCCTACGCCGAGCCCGTTGGTAGAACCTGCTCCGAATCTTGTGAATCCACTGCTAGGTTAGACGTTCCTTTCGCTGCTCTAAATAAAAATATAGTAAGCGATTTGTTAAATGATATTTGATCACAAATTTCAATACACCAATGAACGTTTATAAAACACGGGTAACCAATGAATGCATTTGCGGCTGAAATTTGATCTTAGAACTTGAGCCGTAATTGATTAGCGTTAAATACGCGTGGATATTATTTACCTAGAGTTATTTATAGTGTCAGCATATCAGCACCCATACGCCCGTTGATAAATAATCAACAAATTCTTTAATTGCTTTTCTTCTTTCCGTTTCAGGTGCTGAGTTCAATTCAAGATGTGGCTTCGCGTAAACACATGTCTACTGGCAGTTTGCTTACTGCTGACTCCCACTATGGCCAGTGTCTGCCCAGATGGATGTGTGTGCATTACAACACGCGATGGACTCCACCGTGCTACCTGTAGCAACCTGAAGGAACTCTATAAGTTCACTCAACGACAAAAACATCACAACATCAACATTTTGGATCTGTCGCATAATAACATAACTAAGATAACACACGAACTCGACCGTCTCACGGAAATCGTTACTTTAGACCTGTCCACTAATGGCATAACGATTGTCAACAAGTTTTTACACAATGCAAAAAAATTAGTTCATCTAAATTTGGCGCATAACAGAATAGAAACGCTGTCCGTGTCATATTTACCAACAAGTGTTAGTTCGTTAGATCTAACTAATAATCTGTTGCAAGATGTGCCTTCGGATTTAGTACATTTAACTAGTTTGGAACATTTAGAACTACAGGGAAATCCACTAAACTGTTCCTGCGAGAATATTCTGGCACGAGACGTCCTACTTCTTACAAACGTTTTAATAGATAAAGTCAAGTGTTCTTCGCCAGCAAAGTTTAAGGGGCGGTCGTGGTTAGAATTAAAAACAAAGGACATATGCAAAGTGCCAAAATTGGAACATATCTATCAGGATGTCATGACAAGTGGTCAATATATAGATGCAATTCAAGTTGGCGAACAAGCAACTGCTTTAAAACCCATGCCATTGCAAGCAAATAGTGATTTAAACATTGGCGCTGTTATATCACATCAAATGTCTGAGGATGATGATAATCATTTGTTTATGAAAGTTAAACGTTCCGCATTAGCCCAGCTAAATGCCGTTGAATCAGGATCAGGAGATATTGAAACATCCACAAATTATGATATGATGCAACCACGACAAAACTTGAAAGACACTAATGAGGATTTGAGAAAAGATGAAGTTTTACCTGTCTACGAATACAATACTGAAATTCCTTTTGAAGGTTCTGGACAAGGATCGGGTTCAGGAGATTTTCCTATAACTTTTAACGATGTAGATGACAACGATGGGATCACGGAAACAACAGAAGCGGCTACTACTACTCCAATCACCGAATTTGCTCCTGCAATTGTAGAAAGAATGAACTTCGATGACAATATTGGAAGTTCAACAGAATTTCCAATGCCTGTGCCACCGTCAGTCTACCAAGGTGACCCCAGGTTTTATGAAAAAATAGACCCACCGACGACAATTGCATCTGTTACTCCAATTTTACGAGACACAACAATTTCAGAACATATTAGGGTAACACGGCCTACAGAAAATCTGGGTGCAGCCCCGACTACAGATAAAACAGCTCCACATAAAACTGGAACTTATGTTTGTATTGCTATAATTGTAGTTCTTCTAGTTGGTCTCATTGGGTTTGCAATTGGGAAGGGGCAGATGAGAAAACGAAGAGACAGAAGGTTACTAAGACAACAAAAACGAGATGTAGAAAAAGCATCAAAGGAAATGGTAGATATGAATAAGTCTCTTTTAGGCAAACCCGCTGCAGAATCTCCAATTGAAAAGAAAATCAACGGTAAGTACGAATTAGTACCGACACACGAGGTTCTACAAAAGAAAAGTGAAAATGGAGATATTGCTAACGGCAACAACTATAAAGATAAAAATGGTGAGAGAACCGATAGTCCCAGAGATACAAATCAGAATAAGAGTAGTTCTAAAGACAATAATTTATCTGAAGATAATAACTTACCAGTTCAAGAGACGTCTTTTGAATCTGTACCTGATTCGCGCAAAGACACTAGTTCACTTTCAAGTGATGACATTTTTGTACCAACTATTGATGAAGATACACCAAGGCAAAATGGTAACGCTGATCCCAATCAGTATCCTGGAATTTATTCAAATTTATCACAACCTTTACTAAATGGAGACCAAACTACCGATTTAGACTTTTTGTCACCATCACGTGAATATGTGCCAGTGTACTCACCAGACATGGGCAGGGTCCGTATAAAGATGGCTGAGACGGCAAAGCCAAAAACACCTGTACTAGTCACCAGGAGTAGATCAAACGCTGGAGACATAATTATAACTCCTATGGACGGTAATAACGTGCGGAAATCCACCACTTGAAACTCAGTCTCAAATGTAAGGACTACTTAGTGTATGTAAATCAGTGTCAATCAACAATACTTCACTATTTGGCGATATTCTGTGATTATTGCGTGCATGCATATTCCAATGGATTCTAGTACGAAGGACTGAATAGTTTGTATGAATGTTGTGTCTAGAAACTTTGCTGCCAAAGTGTGTATGTAGTCGACAGTGCCTTTATTTTAACATTTTATTAGTATAAATATTTATGAGAGTATAGTTATTGTGAAATAAGGAGAAAAAAATATTTTTATATGTGTAAAAGTGTTGCCATGTTCATGATAGTAATAAAGGTCTTGTATTAATAATTCCATTTTCTTAAACATTTACGATAGGACCAACGCATGTTTCGCAAATATTATGTTATATTTTAGTTTCTTTTGGAAGACTTCGTTCAGTTTTGGTACTATTTCTGATTTGTAAAATTCAATGGTTGTGTACTTACCCGCAAACAAATAGCAAACTTAAGAGCAACGAAGTAATATCTGGTTTATGTTTGTTTCCTCATGATATCCTATAGAGGTTCACTAAACGGTCTGGCTAAGCGTAGTTCCTTTTATAAGTAATTTTATTAATTAGTTTTAAGAATGTGATACCATTTATTTTAAGCTACACCATTACGTTTCACATTGTGTAAATATAAAATATTTAATTGAACTTCGGTTAATAGTGTGTATATTCTGTAGCTCTATTTTATTTGAGAAATTATTTTATTATTACTAAACTATTTGCTTTTCGTCTTAAAATATTCTATTATACTTTGCTATATGGCCTGTTTAAAATTTAAATGGGGGTAAGTAATTTATACGCTATGATTTAAGAACCATATTAAATCTGTAAGTGGAAACATAAGAACAAAGTAGAATATAAGAGTCCTTTGTGAGGATTTAAGAAAAATGATGTATTTTTATTTCGAACAATACGATATAAATGGTTGATTCAAGTTTTATTGTTTTGTTTTTTTGTCCTACCCATCCTAATAAAGAAGCCATATTTAATGAGGTAGGTACTTGAATATTTCTTTAGGGAAACTAACTTTTATCATAGTAGCTCAGACGAAAAATTATAGCTGTCGCCCGGATTGCAGAAGGTCATGGGTTCGAATGATATTTTCAGTTTTGATATAAATATGGCATTGTAAATAAAACAAAAATTTTATAACACATTATAAAATGAAGCACTGTTATTGTTAACGAAAATTACTTGAACTGCAGTGGGTCTGAAAAGGTCAAATTAAACAATAATAAGTAGGTAGGTAGTTACTATTCAAAAATCTTTCATTGCTAAACTAAATATACCATGAATTACGTAAAATGGTTGTTCAATAATGATGATTATTTTTAACCGACTTCAAAAAAGGAGGAGGTTCTCAATTCGGTTGTATGTTTTTTTAACCGACTTCAAAAAAGGAGGAGTTTCTCAATTCGGTTGTATGTTTTTTTATGTTTGTTACCTCAGAACTCAGTCATTTATACACCGATTTAGAAAACTCTTTTTTATTTGAAAGGATATATTCCAGATTGGTCCCATTTTCATCAAAATCCAGTTCTGATGATGGAATCCTTAAGGAACTGAGG
This sequence comes from Scoparia ambigualis, assembly GCA_963921215.1. Classification (NCBI taxonomy): domain Eukaryota; kingdom Metazoa; phylum Arthropoda; class Insecta; order Lepidoptera; family Crambidae; genus Scoparia; species Scoparia ambigualis. Next base: position 20,155,660 of record OY992504.1, read on the forward strand.
GAACTCATCAAATATTGTAGGCATATCTATAGCGATTTTGGTATTTTCGGCCATAGGTCAAATGAGATCCACTCCGGCAATAAATCCTTCCTAACTAATATTGTAAATGCGAAAGCGTGTTTGTTTGTTTGTCCGTCTCTCACTTGCGCATCGACCTGATTTTGCACATTGCCACTTTTTATCACTCCTTCCGAAACATTTGCCCAGCAATGGGACAATATGGGCTAATATAATAATAATATAGTATGTCTTTTAATGTTTATGTTTACGAGTACCTTGGCTGGCACCGACCCCAAAAATATTTTTGAGATTATAAGATTGAGTAAAATAAAGGTTAATATTGCAAGTAAATTGAACAAACTAAACTACGCAATTATTTATTACGTTTTAGTGCATTTATTTCAGTAAACTTTTTTGAAATCGGTTTTTTTTTTGTTAAAATTTTTGTTATAAATTCAATTCATAATGTGTCTAGTTCCGTATGTGCAAAAAAAAAATATAAATGTCAATTCTTAAATAAACATTTTTTTAAGTATATCTTAATAAAAAACAGTAACAATAGTCACTGAGGATGCCGCCTTTATTAATAATAGTATAATTTAAGAAAAATAAATCACAAGGCAGAGGAAAATTGAAAATAAAAATATATTCAATTAGCTCTATTAGAAGCAAACGAAATGTTAAAATAATATTTCAACGTTTCGTTATACTTAATTGAGCGTTATTAAAAAGTTTCAAATAGGTACCTACCTAACTACATTATCAGGATTTTATAAAATAATCAGTACAGATCAGATTTTGTTTAATAGAAAAGAAAGACACATTTGTCATAATATACAGTTTAATATACATATAGTATCTGACATAAAAACTAGAAAATAAGTAGGAAGGTATTTGCTTTTAATGTAGGTAGGTACTTGTTGTTGCAGTTGCGGACAACTTTAGCTTAAAGAACGATTGTTTCAGTTATCATTAGGTACACATGTATCACAAACATATCAATAAAAGGAGAAAAGTTGTTTATAACTATGAGAATAAAAGATGATTTTTTTTATTACTTCATAATAATATATACTACTAGCGCCACCTAGATTTGAAATAAAAAACTACAATGAGTAAGATTGCAGCACATTCACTCCATGCTAACTAGATAAAGAGTAGTAAGAGACCACGTAGTTCTTAAAATTGGTAAAAGATGGCAGCAGCCTACTTAAACAGCATAATATAAAAAAATATTTTGCTTAAACAAACGTGTTTAAAAAATATTATAACTTTCTATTTAGGTAATATAATTAGAGCAAGGTTTTAGAAAGTGCTAAATGTTTTGTATTGCGCTTCATGAACCATCATAGTTAATTTGAATAATAGAATAATAATTCACAACAGAGCGTTATTAATTGTAAAAAAACACCGTTGTTAATTGTGTCAATAAATGTATTGTTACAATCATAGTTACATTTTCTTAAATACCTAAGAGCCTATAAAAATAATTTAAAAAATAATTCTACGAACAGCTAAGCGTACCGTCATAAATAGCCTCGTGAGATACATTTAAAAGTTAATCAAACCACATCAAATCATAATATTATTAAAAGTCACTTTCCCTTGGTTCATTATCATCACTGGAGTATCTACGATTCCTGGGACGAAGCGGTCTTTCTAATTCAACTTCCACAGTAACTGATTCATCATTACCGTATTCTGACATTCGTCTACGACGAGCTCCTGGTGATTGGTCTAGTTCCGCTATTTCATGGCTACCGAATCTTCTTGGCCTTCTTCGACGTCGCCTTCTGGTATCATCAGATGTTTGTTCAGAATCTTCTAAATCAGGCAAATTGCCATTTCTTTCTGTTTCTTCTAACAAGTCACTACTTGACTTTGTTTTTCTGCGTCCTCTTTTCCGTTTAGTTTTACCAGTACCCGTTTCGCAAAGTGAATGTGTTGATGCATTTAGCTTGGGCATTGAGAGAGCTTCATCATATGATGGCGGTGCAATCAAATCCCGGGGATCAGGTGCGTTAGTCAATGCTTCTTGTTCGGCACGTAATCTTAATTCTCTCAACCTGTCTCGTGCTTCCTCTACTTGCCTTTCTCGTTCTCGTTGTATTGCAAGCAAACGTTTTTTCATCGAGTTTCTTATACAATTCACTAGTAAAATGCAGAGAGATAAGCCAGTTATCATGACTACAATAAACCATATCAAACTATCCGCATTAGCTACATTTTGGTTTGGATACCATGTGAAATAGCAAGACTCTAGCCAGGTTTGTCCAATAACATTAATTGGACTGCTGCATACAAGGTTGTATGATTCTTCTTTTTTAAAAGGTTCTAACGTTATGAATTCATAAAAGTCGTACATGTTAGCGTCGATACAATCACATCTCCACATGTTGTCACTTAAATCTAGTCTTTCTAAGTAGGGATTCGATTCAAAATATGACTTTTTCCACATATTAGTAAAACGATTTCCAATAACGGCTAATCCCGTAAGATGAGGTAACATAAAAAACGTAAAGTTATTGACGTGACTTAGCCTGTTGTAGTTTAAATTTAAAAATTTAAGAGTATTTGATGAAATACTATCAGGAATATGTGATATAAGATTTCGAGACAAATCTAAATCTACTAACGACTGTAATCCTTCCAAAGAATCTTTTCCAATGGTATTAATTTCACACGAACTCATATCTAAAACTGTAACAGACAATGATTTTAAATGCGCCACTTGACTAAGATAATTTCTTGCTAAATTAAGTTGAGTCAATGATGGCATTTCCAAAATACTACCTTCTGGAACAAGAGCTATTTCATTCCATGACAGGTCCAAATACTTTAGCATACTGAGACCTCTAAAGGTGTCAACGCGCAGGGAGCCGATATTATTGTATGACAAATCAAGATATTCCAACTTTGTGTTATTTCGAAATTCATAGCTTCGCAAATATCTAATCATATTGTGACCAATTATAGCTTTTTTCAAGCTGGGAAATCCTTGTAGACTTGGCTGCAAGACATTACAAAAAGATATGTCCAAAAATCTTAAAGAAGAGGAGTACAAAGTATAGCTGGAAGCAGCCAGTTCAAGTCTGTAATTGTGAGACATTTTTAAATAAATTAACGCTGGTAAATAAGCCAGTTCATTTTGATTCATTGTTGTTAACAAACAGTTGCTCAAGTGCAGATTTTTTAGCGTTGATGATATAAGTCCTTGTATTCTTACCAAGGGATTAAAATTTAATCTAAGAACTTTTATGTTAGTCAGTCCACTAAGTAAAGATTTTCCAGATATCGAATCAATTTCACAATGGTCTAAAATTAGTGTTTCCAGTGAAGAGCTAATAATCAGTTCCTGATTCACCAAGTTATCCATGGACTTAAATTTGTTGTAGGACAGGTCCAATGATTTCAAGTTTATGGCTGGTATCAGAGCATCATTCGGATTTAAGTTCAACCAGTTCTCAAAATAGTTTTTCGAAAGATTAAGCACTTCTAGTGAACTTAAATTTTGCAATGCATTTTTGTTCAATTCACTCAAACGGTTACTGCTGACATCTAAAATAATTAAGTTGTATAATTTGCTCAAATTTTCAGGAAAGGTTACTATTTCATTGTTTGAAATATTAAGCTTCGTCACCTGTAACACAAGAAAAAAAACATTAATTAAACCTTGTTATACCTATACATACCACATTTGTGATAGTTAATAAAGTAAGGATAAATAAGGATACCTTTTCATCAATCCCATCAGGGAGGGCAGTAAGCCCTCTGCGTGAACAATCAATTTCTGTTCTACTTGCTTTACAAGAACACAGAGAGCAGACATCATCCGGGTTTTTATCGTCAAAATCCACGACTTCCGCTCCTAATGCCAGACTCAGCAGCAGCAGGATCGACGTCGTCCGTTGCAGAAACATAACTTTGCCTTTTCATTACTGCCTGAAATTAATGAATGTCATAGATGAAACATTGATTGGTCACTAAACGTACTTGTGATACCATAAGGTCATACAAATTACTTAGGTTGAACACCTGCACATTTTAGACTACTTGCTATTCCTATCACGTTTTTATTTCGGTCACAATGTTTAGGTCACACCTTGCGCAAAATCACTGTTGTCTCTGAACTTAAGTGTGTTCAACACACAACAATTTTATCTTTGTTATCAGTTATTGATAAAGGTGTTGTAGGTTCTGGTACTGAATTTGGGTCGTTTCGTTAATACTGTAATTCATGACTTTGTAATATACCTACTATGAGAAGGGATAAACAATTTTTGGGTTACCTAATTTGACACATTAATATCATCTGCATCGATAAAGCATTTCTGTAACTGTAACTTACATAAGGTGTGCTAATCGATTGATCGTCGATAATACTTATTATGACTAATCGATTACATAAACTTAATTAGTTTTCGGGAAAGAAAAACTTACAAGAGTTAAGATATCTTAATTTAAATGTAAATCTTGTTGATGGCTTATCGCTGCTATAAATAGCCTTCTGGATTTAGGAAACCCAACAATAGCCGTCAGTTTTTTGTTTTAGTAGATATTAAATTAGTTCTAGTCTGATGATATTAAATGAGCTCTAGCCTAGTTTTTAACAACTTAACAAGAGTATTTTAATTGAATTGATTTTAAAGATGTTGGTTACCTTAGTTACTGGTAGACCACTGTCTTATGGTTTTGAAATGTCGGGCAAAATTATATGAGAAAAAACACAAATAGATCCGTATAGAATGACTCACATATTGCATCTACTTTATCAAAGTGTTTTATATGTGTCACACAAACTATAATATTTCCCAAAACTCACATAAATACAATAACAAGTACTTACCACAAGCTGTCAGGTCACATTCTTCATGATTCTTCAAGATGAATCCCAATGTTTCAGTAACATTTTTTTTCATAAGTAAGTAGTTGATATTATTATCCGCTTATGAGTAACACTTCAAGAGTCAAATTAAGCTTTGAAGATATGATAACGATAACAACTAACTGCCTACTCGAACACTTCGCACTGTGTAAAACAAAATGAATTAAACTAAAATTTTTGTTAATACAATTTTGTGAGCACCGTCTTTAACTTGTCTATTCTATGTTGAGCACGTGTGGCCGTCTGACCAAGTACATTGTACGAAGCAAAATGAAAATAATGACGTGTTATGCTATCACTAGATAAGGATAAAGGATGGGAATAGCGGTGCTCGTAATCTGGGCCTTTGATGACTTCATAGAAACGAGGGGTACCTTTTTGTTTTTATTACATATATTTTTATCTGTGTACGCTTTATAACTTTATTAAATATTCTATATAGTAGATAGGTGTATGCAGCAATCGTGAAACGACAGAAATAAATAGTTTTATATTTGATAATTCATAAAATCCGTTGTTGATGTGAAATAGAATAGCGTTAGCATGATGTACATAAAGTAGGTAAGTGAAGTTCCGTCAAATATCGTTCTACAATAGCCGTTAAATATAAAAAAAATAGGTGCAAAATAAAAGTATTTAAAAACTAGTAAGTATACTTACTAAGAAAATATCGTGTTCTTCTAGTAGATAAAATAAGACGGTCATAAAAAAACAAAAGCCGATGTGAAGTGTTTGAGTAAATGGCAAAAGCGTCTTACAAAAAATATGCTTTGCCTTCAAGAAATTCGACCTTAGATAGTTCTAAGAAGAAGTTGAAAAAGAAATTTAACGCAATAATTCAAAGATCAAAAGTAGCATGAAAACGCGCTATCAGACATATAATTTGCAGACAAACATATTTACAAATGTACGATCTTAGATTACCTAGGTAGTTGCCTATAGTCGCCGCGCACACCTCATTTCCTTCCTGGAAGGAAGTAAGTACCTTATTAAAGTTGTTAGCTACTAATAAATGACTAAGTAGTTATGTATTGATTTAAAACGAACCTTTGTGATGGTAACGTGTGAATTTCTGATCAATAAAAGTCATATCTAAAATTCACTGAAAATGTTACCACCTCATTTATTTTGTGCGACATCTAGCGGCTCACTAGCACATTAAACCTGCAACCATCGCGTTGCTTTTGTTTAGTGCCACGATAAATATAGTTGTATCAGATAAAATCTGGAGAATAGATGTCCTTACTAGGCAAGCGTCTAGCGTATTTGTCGTAAATGGAGTCGTAAAATAAATGAAGACTCCGTTTTAAGTTATTAGCAAGAAAGGCGGGTTGCAATACATTATGACTAGAATAGGTTTTAAAAATATGTATTGCTGTCGCGCTACCTTAAACCGAAGGAGACCATTGCAGCTATTACTTTATTTATACATAATTAATTGATTATAATTCCCCGTTCCTTCCTTAAACCAGAAAAAAAAAATATTTCGAAAAAGAAGTCTGCATGTATATTTATTTGCCAAATCCTTTTTTAATTTTCAAAAAGCTGACCGGGCTAAGAAGATTTTTAGTTTTAAGAAACTCACAGAGATGTTATACGAGTAGGTGGTTTGGTAAGGAAATATTTGCTCTAGTGTCTTATCGAGGGAGAAAACTAAGAAATACGATTGACTGAATGGGATAAACATTGCCTGCGTTTCCTCTTAACTTTTTAAATTAGGTATTAACATTTTGTTATAAATAGGAGAAAAAGTAATGGATACTTACTAAAATGTAATTAATGTTAACTTATTGACAAAAAATATACTTAAGCGTTAAAGTAACTTAAAAACTAACTAATTTTCATTGTCATTATTGTTTGTATTCATTAGCACAGTAGTACGTCTCATTGATCGTCTGTCGTGTGTTCTGGGTCGGTGCGCGGTGAGATCGCCAATGGATCTCGATCTGCGGTAATTGCGTCTAGTGTCCTCTTCTTCTTCATCATCGACAAAATCTGGGAGTGAGTGAAACGAAGCGTTCAGTCGAGGCATGAGCAGCGCTTCGTCATAACTGGGAGGCAGGTCTTCATCGTGCAATGGTATCCGCAACACAACGGTTTCAGCAGCTGGCTGCGGCGTGCTGCCGTTGAGATTCAGAATAGTAGTCTGACGCGACGGTTCGGGCCTGGTCCATGATATGACACCTCGACAAATGCATGACGTGGCTATCACTCCTATAATAACCCCTATGAATACTGATAGCATCGTATACGATACTGCAAGTTCGTCACTAGGGTGCCACGTGCGTATATATGCCTCCTGCCAACTCATCTGCGTCACATTTGCCGGGGAGTAGCATATCAGGGAGCCGGAATCGGTTACCTTCGAAGGCTCTTTAGTCATATATTCGTATGTCAACAGCAGGTTCAAATGAAAACCTTCGCAGCTCCACCGATTCCCCTTCACGTGAACTTCCCTCAAATACGGGTTTGAGGCGAAATGTGAGGTCGACCAAACTTCCTTAAAATCATTCCCCCTCAGATCTAGTACCGCTAAGTGCGGTAATGATGAGAAAGAATTGTCATTTATCGTACCAATATCATTGTAACTCAAATCTAAGTCCTGTAGAGTATTTGAGGCGAAGTTGTCAGGTATTGTTTCAATTTGATTCATAGATAGATAGAGTTCTAGCAGCGAAAGCATTTCACTCAAAGAATCCGGTTCCAGATCCGAAATTTGGCAGTTGTTCAAATGTAAGCTCTTCAGCGAAGGCGTTTGAAACCTTGGTATGACTGAGAAATAATTGCGGGACAGCATAAGTGTTTCAAGATTGTTAGCCGATTGAAATATTCTGAGTGGTAATTCGTTGATTCTGTTTTCCGACAGGTCGAGTAGTCGTAATTCAGATAATTTGCTGAATGCTTCGGCGTCGATGTTATTGATTTTGTTCTTGGATAAGTCTAGTTTCCTGACGCTGTAGATGCGGGAGGTCATCCAGACGTCGTAGTTGTTGTTGGACAAGTTTAGTGTGTTCAGCTTCGCCAGGCGGTCCATGTAACTCGGCAGTGGGGTGCTCAAGTGGTTCACGGATAAATCTAACGCCTCCAACTGGGTGAATCTTTCCAACTGAGGCGGGAACGAAGTGAAGGCGTTGTTCGACAGCAGCAATACTTGGACCTGAAATATGGAAGCAAATTTTTTTTTTAAATATTCTAACTACATATTTAGAACTACAAAATTCCTATAAATCCAAGTAAATTAAAATAATTTTTAGTTAGCTCAACTTGTTATTGGAGAGAAGTTGGCAAAAGTAAAAAAAAATAACTGATTAAACTAGTTATCTCAATAAATTCGTACGAGTATAAGTTTGGTGAGAAGTAACCATGCGGACTAAGAACAGGTCATGCCACCTTCGAGACTGATTATAATGTGTACCCTCTGCCGGGAATCGATCTCGCTGAGTCCAACTCGGTCCGGTTTGGTCTGGAGGTCTAACCGCTCGGCCACAGAGCCAAGATAGCAAGTAATCATTTCGTAGAAATGGAAATTTCATCATCATCATTCTCTAAACGTCCCACTGTCGGGTCCAGGCCTTCCCATAAAGGAATAGGTAGTGCAAGATTTGCGGGAAATCATGACGAAATCCTTTTTTAATCGAAATCCTTACCATACATGTTCGCTTTTAATTAAGAACGTTTAAACATAAAAAAGTAATCAATTGATACAATAGTATATTGTTATACAAGGGGCTAAAATGACCCATTATATACGAGGTAGTTTTACTCCCGAGCTTTAGCGAGGGAGTAAATAGAAACCGAGTTTTAATGGGTTTTAGCGCCGTGTGTTACACTCTGTTTTAACTACGAATGCGAGAAAATAAAACAATCCAATACAATATGAATTGGTTTATTTTATTTAAAATTAACCCGTTAGTTGTTTTTACGACACGCAAGGGAAGAGAAGGGTTTTAGTATTATTTTGATGAGCCCATCACCGCTCTATGCTGTTGGATAGTAGGTATATGCACTCTTTCCATCTCTTCCCTTGGGTGTCGTAAAAGGCGACTAACGGACTAAAGACTGCACATACATCCACAGCATAGAGCGGTGATGGGCTCATCAAAATAATACTACCAACCCCTCTCTTCCCTTGGGTGTCGTAAAAGCGACTAACGGGCTAAAGGCTCGCCACCTAAGCACATATGCAGACTGTGCAGGCTTGGACTGTGTGGGCGTGGTCTGTGTTTTCCATAGATTCTAATGATTACTAATTTTACCATATACTTTAAAAAAGTTGTTGATCTAAGTAAACAGTAATAAGTCGAGTGTTTATTCATGTTTATTCTACGTATGACTAAATACTTTTTCGTTTTTGTAGGCTCATTGTCATGTGATAGACAAAAATTTAAAAAAAAAAACTTTTTTCCCTAGGGCAAGAAAACCTATTTTATCCTCTTTTTTTTTTCTTTTTATAGCAGAAGGAGGCAAACGAGCAAGCGGGTCACCTGATGGAAAGTAATCACCGCCGCCCATTATCACCCGCAAAACCAGAGGAATCACAGGCGCGTTGCCGGCCTTTAAGGAAGGAATAGGCTCGTTTCTTGAAGATCCCTAAGTCGTAACGGTCCGGAAATACCGCCGCCGAGAGCTGGTTCCACAACACTGTAGTTAGAGGCAAGAAATTTCTTGAAAAACGCACAGTAGTAGACCGCCATCCATCAAGGTGATGTGGATGGAATGACAGTCGATTGCGTGTAGTGCGGTGAAGGAAATCAGCAGCAGGGATCAAGCCGAACAATTATTTCAATTTGGTTACTCATATCCGGCATACTTATAGTTGCCGAACTTAAAATAGTGTAGTTAGCTTTGTTTTTATGAATTTGAAGAAAACATGGAAATCAGCCACCGCAACAGTGGACGCGCGTGACACCGAAAGGGCACCACGAGCTCATTCCCGACTCTGAAGCTTTCGTTATTGCCACTGTGCGCTAAACCGGAACTTAGCAATGAAAAAAAAGCTGCTTGACGCAAGAAAGGGTACTAGGGTGGTAGCCATCCAGTCGTATTCTGCCGAGTATACTACCATCTCGTGCTTTAAGTTAAATTGGTAAATTAAGTAAGTAATTGATTTGTTTACGAAACGTGTTAGTATGGTTATTATTATTTTTATTGCACTACTTAACCACTCTTTATTCTTAGCCCTATGGTTGACTGGAAGATAATGCCATTTGACATTAAGATCGCCTTAAGCAGAGCATTGAGTGCGAGACGATTTTAAGATTGGTTTGAATCTTACGTTTTCATTGAGTCCATCAGGTAGCTCTGCTAAGTCTCGGTTCGCGCAGTCCACGTGTATGAGACTATTCAGTCTGTAGGTGAGGCACGACGGGGACTCATCCTCTTGCTCCCTTATCTGTCGCACCAGTCCACCATTCACGGCAGAAGGCAGTAGCCACATCCAAAAGGCGACTACTATAATTTCACCTGAAAAAAAATACCATAAATATGTTTTTTTAATATTATTTAAACATTTAGCTATCTTGTTATAAGACCTAGACAAGTGGCATGAACTTGTAGGATAGTAAGATAAATGTATGGGATTGACAATATTATGTTAACGATAAGTACAAAAATTGGTAAATAAAAAACTTCAAAGACTTCGATCACCTATAAAAACTGCATGAAAGATGCATCATCGACGCTCTCAAACAGTCTGAACGAAAAGGGTACTTACCTAACAAAATTCTTAGGAACTGAAATCTGGGGTGAAATGCAACTACGGGGTGTATTACAACATTTTTATTGTCAAATGAAAGCATTGCCAACTTTCAAAAAATAAAGTTCGTTTAAAAATGCATAGGCATTTTTGTGAATAAGCGTGATAAAAAAGGTTGTTTTAGATGTTCGTTTTTTTCCCTAAAATTGTTGTAATACACCCCGCAGTTGCTTTTCACCCCAGATTTCGGTACTCATTTTGTGTAGTACTGTGCAAGCTAAGTGTCTAAATGACAAAATGTGATCGAAGAAGTACATACATACACTTAATCACGACTTTTATCCCCGAAGGGTTAGTCAGAGACTATATAGGCAATGAGGACCGCAAAAGCAGTCGTCAGCCAAAGTTCACTTTCCACCAAATAGCGACAGCACATGTTCTCAGCATGAGAGGTGGTGAGCCCATCACCGCTCTATGCTATTGGATATATGTGCAGTCTATAGTCCGTGGAAAATTCATTAAACTTTAACTAAAAAAAACCTTAAAATTTTCCACTTTGCCGTCTTTGAAGCCAAATTTTAGCCAAAGTAGCCTCAATAACTACTCCATTTTTAAATGATTATGAAAGCTGAGAGTCTGGCGCATTTTGAAGCCTACTTAGGAACCATAAAGTCACCTGTTTAGGTTTTTAAATTAAAGTTGAATATTTAAGTCATAATTCACCAAGTGTAAATTTTTCACTTTAGACGAACATTTTACTAACTTTCATCACAGTTACGAATCTGATTATTTTATCCATTAAAGTACCACTCATGAAGATAAAGTTGCAATAAAAAAATCTCGACAAAGTCTTCTACTTTTTTTTAGATTTTTTTAAAGTTGGACATGTCGAAATATCTCTAAAATTGAGAAAAAAAATGATAATTTGAAAACTATCAAAAAAATCAAATCGCGGAACATACATGGGCATTTTGACTATCCTGTATATACCATACATTTATTTTATTGTGAGTATAAAATTATCTTCAAATAATTCATTACATTTATTTCGAACACTTAAAAAGTAGATGTACAATCTAAGCTCGCTTAAATGTCATAATTATATTGATAAAAGCGTATTTATATATATGAAATTTTGTTACTTTCTCTGATAGTCCAAATTAGTAAATAAATAAGTACTTAAATCGTTTAGGGTGGATTCGACCAAACTGGAATAAGGTCTTAAACCTAGATTAAACGCCGAATTTGTGTAGACTAATCTCTGAGTAAGTCTTATTCCAGTTTGGTCGAATCCACCCATATGACATGACGAAGAGCTCCTAAAAGAAATTGCAATCCTGCCAAAACACATGTACGATAAATTCCTTGCATTTAATATATAATTCGAAGTCGAACAAAGGTCAAAGATGTTGGGAATCGTATAACGGAACTAAAATGGAGCTGGGCAGGACACCTGGCAAGGCGAAGTGATGACAGGTGGAGTAAGGCGATAACTGAATGGCGTCCAAGAACTGGACACAGAAACGTCGGTCGTCCTGCGGCAAGATGGGCAGACGATGTGGCGAACATCGCGGGCAAGACCTAGATGAGATTTGCACGGGACCCGCCCATGGACATCAGCAACATCAGAGGTGTTGCTTCTGCGATGGCGAGCGATGCGATGGTATATGTCAAAGCCATGTTCAAAGCTGCCACTATTGCGCTACGATTTAATAATAGTATTCTGTATTTTTACGTCTTTCTATGTAGTTTTTACCTCTTTCTTCTGTCCTGTGAATGTGAGATTTATATATTATGATCGAAGGTAACGTAATATAACAGTAACATCTGCTACGTTTAATATAGTGTATGGATTACGAAACAGTGATTCATAATATAGGTTATCAGAAAAATATCAATTGAAACTGCGGTCCGTATCCGATCTTATGTTTCTGATACCTTATATATAGTAACAATTATTTTTTTGTTTTTTTTTGTACTATTATATTATAATCATGCATATCAATGACTCTCGTTTGACTTTAAACAGATGATCTGAAGTACTTTGAAGTGTAGGGAAATTGCCCTTTAGAACTTTCCCTTTTCTTGGACTGCCCCTTAGGACTATTGTTTATAGGTATAGGTCCCAGATATTGCGCCGTTTCAAGCGCTTTACAGAATCAGGAGCTGTTAATTCCACCGCCAGTTTATTAGGGTGGTGCATAATCCTGGATCCATACCTTTTAGAGAACGAGCCTATCTTTTCCTTTACGGACTTGCTCTCCAGATTGTCATGAATTTGCCGGTTTCTAATGAACCAAGGGGTGTTCGCTATTTGTTCAAGTATGCAGTCTTCAGCTCTTTGTATCAGTTGGATATTAGAATCGCATGCGGATCCCCATAGTTGTATGCTGTAGGTCTAAATAGGTTTCAGTGTGGTCTTGTATATTAGGAGTTTGTTGTCCAGTGACAGTCTGGAGTTCCTACCTAGCAGCCAGTGGAGGCGCTGGTACTTTAAAAAAACCACCACCTCACAGTGGGGAAGACTCTGATCGCCTAGCTTCACCGGAGGACAGTCTAGTTGTACAGTAACAAATAGATAAGTAATGTTAAAAATAACTAGCGAGCTATACCGCCACTTTAATGTAGATGATTTGCTATTGTGTTTTTGCGAGTTTGGTTTACCGATTTTTTTTTTCTTAATTTATGATCCACCAACATTATTACACACGCCTAAAATCCTTTAATTAAATGTACGAATAATTACAGGTGAATACCACTTGCATCCACTAATAATCTAGCACACAATAATATGAAATTTTTTAAAAGTATTTTTTTAAGAATTAAAACTTAAGTGATCTAATTATGACATTTAGTTAAATAAATTATATGTTACATAACAATTAAATGGGTTTATAAAAAAATATGTTTATATGATTTAACTAGCTCATCTTCACTTCATCATAAAAATGTACTGTTTTGGTAACATCATTTTTTTGTTTTAGCGCTGACAATGATTATTTTGGCAAACATTAAAATCTTGATTTATGCATATAAAAAGTCACTGTCAACATTTCTGAAAGCTAAAATAAGTACTTAGGTCCTGCACGAAACTGTAAAAATTAACGTATTTTTAAGTCACTTGTACTATGCGCTGAATTAGTTAAATACATTAAAAGAACTTATGTAAGTTAGCCTAATCATTGCACAAGGTCATGGCATTGTAGAATTTTAAAATAAATTCTTTAAAAAATAACAAACAATACATATATCTAATGATATCTAAAAACATATTTTTTCGAAAACTTTCTCAATTTTACGCATGAAACAATAATTTTATTCTTAAATGAAAATATTTGTATTGATATTCCGAAGGGCACCCCCTTCTATTTAAAGTAAATTAAATTTTTTAACAATAGCGCGTGACGGTTTCGCACATTTCACAGAATAAAAACATTGCTCTAATTAAATTACTAGGTCTGAAACTTCAAAGCAAATTGTTCTAATTATAATTATCAATATAATTGATTTTGCTTTGAAGTTTATTATGAGACTTATGTCAGTATTGTACTTTTGTTGCGTTCGAGCGGCACCCCCTTAATACAAGAAACCGTTTTTAATATAACGTAATAATCTCAATTTGAGTTATTAATGTGTTTAGTATTTTTCTTTTCATTCATTTTAATCTTAATGACAGAACATACAACGCGAGTATGATAAAAAAGAGATATTATTAAAAACACAGATAATAATATTAACTAACTCACCTGAACCCATTACAAAAATCCACTTTACATCTTACAGTAATCGTTCGATCACTCATTGACAAATTCACTTTCAGCGATACAGAGTATTGGTTCTTTCACACCGATTTGCGATCATCGTTTGTTTTATGATGCACAGGCCACAAGTGACAATGACAGGTGAGGTTCCTCACTAGGTGGGCCTTAGCAAGATTACAAGCGCCTAATACAGGTTGTTTTCGGAGAACAAATTCTAACCCGTGTGTATAAAACGTCAGTTCACTCTGTTATCGTTGTCACTTATTACGCGGTTATCATACCATTCATATAGAGGCAGAGTGTTGTGGTGATTTGGATTGCTCAGGAAAATTAATTACGAAGAACCAACAAAAAAAAAACAACAAAAAATTTGCTGTCAGTCAAATTTCCAACTGACGAGCGTTCTTTGTTTAATTCGCGTTTGTTATAAATGATGTTCGACTACTGTAACTGAATCTTTGACTTAAATAAAAATCCTAAGACTAATGTGTTAGGAATTTTCTATACACCCATCCCAAATTCTAGAAAGCTGAAATTTTGCGTAGAGGTTTTCTTTATCATGTATGTATCCCTAAGTACACCTTTTGATAGGGCCTGATTTATTGAAATGTCCACTGGCACTCCTACTAGAGGGCAAAGGACTCCATCTTTGAAATTAAGTCATCGCTACTATGACTGACTTTATTTTTTTTAGTGGACTTGATGTGTGTCGGCTTAATCACCAAGCTTGGTAAATGCGGGTTGGTTATCATGGCACTAGTAACAATTAAATATATTACTAATTGAAAAGACAGTGTCTAAAAATTTCCACGAACAGGATTCGTACTGGGGTTACCATCCGTACTCTAAAATAGAGTATTGTCCTCTTTTTCATGTAGGCGTAGGTACTTTATAGCCTACGACACCAATAAAGTACCTGCGGTAAAATACTCTATTTACGTAAAAGACAAATATTTGTTAAATGTCGCAAAGAGCAACAAACAATACATTTTTAAGAATAAATAAATGAATAGGTACTCTTTTCTATGCTATGTACTTTATTTTTGTTCTAACAAAATGGAAAAATACTTTATTAGTCCTAAAAAAAGGTGGCAACCCTAATTCGAACCCGCACCCTACTGGCGGTTCGAGTCATGTTAGTGGAAATTTTTTAGACACAGTCTTTTTTAATTTGTGATTTGTTTGCAACTAAATTTGCGTTAAAATGATATAAACACTAACATTGTATTGTAACATAGCTTGCCTATTTCTCAACTTTTCTTTAATGTTTGTAAAAATATTAAGATCGGATGTTGATACGTAGTTTGTTGACACTGAATGGCGTCTTTGGTTTACAAAGTAAAAAAAATAAAAGATGGTGTTGATTATTTTCGGCGGGCTGAATAAGTTCCACGGTAGCTCAACTGAACCTGGACTGGACTGGGCGCCTGGCCCGGATTGCGAGAATCGAATTTACGTTGATTGCGTTAAAATTATATAAACAATAATATTATAAAATAAATATATTTTCAATTAATTCGGAACAATAGTTTCGGTCACAAAACTCGATCATCCTGTAAGTGCGCTCGCGTTATCACTGGCGTTTTTATCACAGATTACGTATCGACTTATCACCGACCCAAAGAAATATATCTGTTACTATCAGCACGAAAATGCACGAGAATGTTAGTCACTACCTCCGTACTCACAATGGAAGGCAAATAACGGATGTCACGTGTGTTCGTTGCTTTATTCTTTAACATATTATTATTTATATTATCAGCATTATTATTAATATTATTCTTTTTATTAAACACATCATCATAAGTTAATTTTTGTATAATATACAAAATAAAATATTATAAAAAACTCTAGCCAAGATTGCCACTGGCAGCGGGGATAGACCCAAGCTATCGGTGATTAGGGCTGCAGAGTGAGAACCTCTTGACTATACGTGTCGAGTCAAGGAGTACTGCCTTTTGCACCTGACCCTTGATCCAACCTTTCAGCGAGAGCCTCTCTAGATGTTGATTGAGGCTCTTAGCTATAAGACCGTGTTCCGAAACGACTATCGGAACAATAATAGTTGAATCCACATCCCACATGGCGGCAACCTCGTGAGCCAAGTCAAGATATTTACTGAGCTTGTCCTTCTCAGCTTTCACGAGGTTCTCGTCATGAGGTATGGTGATATCAACCAATATTGCTTGGCGCTGAGATCGGTCGATCACCACGATATCAGGCTTATTAGCGACAATAGACTTATCCGTGCATGACCATTTTCGAGAACTGGCGCAGGTGCACCTCTTTTTTTTTTACCCGATGTAATCCCTGCTTATGGATTCCAGCCTCCAGAAGGGAGACTGGATATGTGGGACTCTCCCGTCCCCCTTTCCAAGACGTAATCGCCGGGCGACAGGGAGAGGCCTACCCACTAATCACCGGGGGTCCAAACTCCGAGAGCGTAAGGCTTGAAGTGGCGGACACGGGACCTAATCCACTAGGGCAATGACCACGTTAGAGCCACCCGTCGCCGTGTGTTAGCCTATAATCGCTGCATGTCAGCCATTACGCGCTATCACACGGCGACTACGCGCGCGAGGCACAACACAGAACAGCCCATTTAGGGGGCAGACCGCAAACGACCGGACTGCCATGCCCAGTTTCCCGGGCAATCGGACTAAAACAACAAATATTCGCAGGACACAAACGACACACGGACATGCCCACGTTTTCGCAGGCATGCGCACATAACAACCACACAATTTACTAGTGCGGGATTCCATTGTGGGATGCTCTGAGAAGGCCTGATGGCACGACAACCGCGAATTAGTCGTCTATCCATCCTGCCGCTCATCCTTGCTTCCCAGGGAATCCCGCACTAGCCCTACACAAGATACAGCACAAAACATAGATAATACACAACCACAATATACGAATACAAAACCAAACAAACACAACACAAACTGCTGGCGCGGGGCTCCCCGCATCTGCTCCGAGCAGCCAACGTCACCCTTGAAGGCGCGTCGCTGCTCATCATGGCTTCCGCATAAAGCTTTCGTGCCAGCTCCCCACAGACAGCCACAGTACAACACTACATTTGCTGGTGCGAGGTTCCTCCAGTTCCAGCTCCGACCAAGGGGACGTCTTCAGAATGGCGCCCCGTTGCCCATCATGGCCTTCACGTGTGGTCTCGCACCAGGTCCATGGAAGGACAACCACAGTACGAACACTACACTAGACAAACCGAAACAAAAACAACACTCGACACTGGACAGCACAGTGCTGTCCATCGCGACACACAATTTGACGAGACGTACACAGGGAGACAGAAAAGAGACGTACAGGACAGCACATGACGATGTCGCCCCTTGGACCCCTGGGCACTTGGGGTGGTATGATGACATACCCATGCCAGTGCCCACCTTTCTGACAATCCATTTGGGGAGAAAGTCCTAAGTCTAAACATAAATACACATATTTATCCTAGCAACAACAATACACTAACAGATATCCTCGGGCGTCCGACTGGCCAGGGCAGAACCTGGCCTCCGCCAGACACCCCGCATCACCCTACGGTGGATCCGCGCCGACTTCCGTCTCCGTCGGCGCCTCCGCCACATCCATGGGCGCCTACGCCTTCCCGTCACTTGTGGGGCTCCCGTCCACTTCGGTCTTGTAACGGGGGGCCTACAGGTCCTCCCCCCCAGCAGATGTTCACTGGGGAGCCCCGCCTCCCTGCATACGACGTAGCTAGGTTTCTCCGCTACGCACTCCGCCGCCTGGTGCCCCGGAGTGCTACACCTGAAGCATAGGGTGCTACGGTCGGCCTTAGAGTCACACGTGTAGCTCGTGTGACCCGCCCCGTAGCACTTTTAGCACCGTACGGGGAGTCTCTCCAGCGCTACAACCCGTACCTGCGCCCACCCCAGCGTCAGTCGGCCCGCGTCCACCAACACCTTGGCCTCCGCAATCGGGAGGCGGACGAACATCGTCTTCGTCCCCCATGGTCCGGAACGAACCCCTCCTAGGGCTACTTTCCCCGCAGGGCAGCCCGTCTTGGCCACAATGGCCTCGGTCACCTTTTCAGGCCCGATCCTATCACCTAGGCCCACCAGGCGTAGCTCGGCCTCCGGTAGGGCTTACCCACCTCGGCCTCCTCCGCCACAACCTCCTGCAGTCTCTTCGCGAACTTGTCGGCCTTGGGCCCACTGGTCGCGCCTGGTATTTCCAGTTTCCGCCCTCCGGCCGCCGTGTTGCGAATTCGGACCGCTTCCAGCCCGAAGTCCTCCAGCTTTATCGCGCCTATCGCCCTCTCCATCACGGCGGTATACGTTGTGCCCCTCTCCACTGCCTCCGGCCTCAACGTGACCGTCACCACGGACGATCGCGGCGGCACGAGTTTCACCGCAGCAGCAGATCCCGCGGCAGCCTTCTTCTTCGGCGCACCAGCACCCACAGCGAGAGCCCGGGCAGCCGCGGTCTCGGCCCTCTTGGCCCTTCCCTTGGCGCTCATTGAGAGGCTGGTCCTCCACTCCTTCGCCGGTGTACTGGATGCCGCTGCCAGGGCAGGGGAGGCCGACCGCCCGTCCTGCATCATCCTCCTCGGCGCCTTCTGGGGCATCAGCGGGTTCTCCCAAACGGGCACGGCCAATTCTACTGGGGAAAATATTTTTAATAAGTATTAAAAAGTCTTTTAGACGATGAGTATTTGTACAAAACATATAAAATAGAGAAATATCTAGTATTTATCTAGCTAGTAACTATTTTTGATCACAGACTCACGCAGATCAAATTATTTATTATAATTTAGTCTTTTGGTAATAGTCAGTTCTTATATTGGTAATAATTATAATATGCTGAAGACTATTTTTGATACTTAAATAGAAATATTTTTAAATTATTAAACTATTTTATTAACATTAACAATACCTAAATTCGTTTTAGTAGCTAACTTACTCGTATGAAGTCAGATTGGAATCAGAATAAATTTTTTAATATAAATCTTTCAGTAATAATCAGTTTTTCTCTTTACTAAAAATCTTCTAAAGACTATTATAAAACTTATTTTAACTTTAATTAAACTTTTTTCTAAACATTAACAATACGCGTAAGATAGCAGTTTTTTTTAATGTGAAACGTCATAGTGACTGCATTCTGCCTGATAAGCAGCCGATGCAGTCCAAAATAACGGAGCGCTCCTCACCGTGGAACAAGCACGGTAACAAGCGCACCCATTCATGATGACGGCCTGCATAAATGCCGTTTCACGCCCCGCTTAGAAGACCCGGGACTATAGGAGCTGGGAAACACATGCGTCTAGCCGAATAATCTTACAGAGTAACGAATTGCCAATTTTTTTGGTACAGTATGATGGTGGTTCCTAAGACCAGCACGTGTAGTCCGGGACAAGAAAGGAAAGGGTGGTGTTAGATCAAAAAGTTCTTCAGAACACTCTCCGTAGTAATTTCGGTAGAAGACACTGAGAGAAGGAATGTCTCTACGCAGCTGGAGGTCCTCAAAAGAGGCTGTTGCCATCTAGCATCTCCAATAATGCGTACCGCTCGCCTTTGCAGTCTATCAAGTGTATTTAGCGGGGCCGTCCCATAGATGGGAACAATACTCCATACTCCATCGCACATGAGTCTTGTACAGCAAACAGCGCTGCTCGGGAGTGAAAAACCGCCTCACCTTATTTGGAATACCCAACTTACGGAAGGCAGTTAAAATAACACTCTCGATGTAGCATTTTGGATTCAGTTCCTGGCCGATGTCCATGCCAAGAATGCATGAGGTCTACTGAAATCGGTAAAGGCAAGTTCTGAGGAGGACTGACGAAACAAAATGGCGGGGAGTCACTCGCAGCTCACCGCTCCCGTTGCGTGTCAACAACGCGACGACGCATATTACCTCCATCTTTCATTCCGTTTATGTCATTTCTGATCTGAGTCAAACGCACAAATAACGTGCAACTTGCTTTATTAATTTAATCTTTTTCGCACAAAAAAACAACTGTAGTTAATTAGGTCAAGCAGAACTTATTAGTGCCTAGTGCAAAAAAGTTAAGAGAGAAGAAAACTTCACTAACTTGTTTGTATCTTTGATTACATACAAAGGTTTGCATGTAGTGAAATACAATGGAGCTAGGTACTTTTTGACCGTGTTCAATCAAAGAGATCATTTCCAAAAGGCGTAAATATACTTGATACAAATAAATACCGACAAGAAAACTATTGTAAAAAAGCTCGAAAAACCCGAAAACCCGGTTTTTGATTTTCCAAACCCGGGTTTTCTTGCGACCCAGAAAACCCGAAATACCCGGGTTTTTTCGGGTCGGGTAAACCCGGGTTCGATGCCTTAGTTCCTGCCCGAAACGCAGGCAGATCCCTGCTGTCGTACAGCTTGATCATGGCATCATCGTACTCCTTGGGCCGGTTGAACGGGTGCCTCAATTGCCCCGAGGCCAGCCCTTTTCCATAATAGGTGGCCTTCTTTTTGGAAGCGGGGGTGGGCGGGGGGGCTTCCTCCTCCTCATCCTCCCCGTACTCATCCTCCGTCGAGGGGTCTTTCGCGGCCCTCCTGACCGCGGCAAGCCCTATGGAGGTGCCCAGCTTCTCCATTCGCTGGCCACCTCCGCCCCGATCAAGGGCGACTTTCTTCGCTCTGCTCCCCTTCTCCTTCTCCTTTGCGAGTCTAGGCATATCTCCCTCCAGACCGTCGCTGGAGTCTATCCGGGAGTCAGCAAATGTACGCTTCCTCCCCTCCTCAATCCTGGCATCCAGGAGCTGTTGGAGATGCTCCTCCTCTTCACCCTCAGACCTCTCCGATCCGGTGTCCAGCAGTATAAGCTTTTCAGCCCCTCGCCTGCTAGACCGCTTAGCCTCCTTACTCCGCGAACTCTTCCGGCCGTCGCTGGCCCCGTCTCCCACGGCATACCTGGTATCAGGCTCTGCCGTGTCGTCAGAAAAAGATTTATTTGATGTCATAGTACTTAACCCACGAGCATGAGAACAAAACAACAGTCGCCCCGCACAGTGGCCTCATGTGCGGGGAACCCTACATACTGCCGGCTTCGGGTGGACCTACAGGTTTTAACGAGTTTTCTCTCGGGTTTTAATGTCTGTCCTTGACGCGGCCGGCTGGCTAAGACAAGCCCTCGCCTCCCCCTCCCTAGCCCACTACCTCACAAACGCCTCCGGTGAGAGTCGTTGCGGGCCAGTTTGGGGTTACGACGCTCAGGGGCCGGCGTAAGGCCCCTGGTCCACCGCTCTCGCGGTTTTCCCCTTCCCCCCGTGCGGCCTAATAACCCTTAAGGGGCGGCCGTCTTTCGAAGCGGTGTCCAGAAGGGACGCCGAACAAAACAAAGGACGACGCCCATAAAGGGCGCCACCAATTTACCCCCCACAGGCCCAGAAGGGGCAAGGGGAGGCTGTGGCCCAGAAGGGGCACCACCAACTTTGTTCGACACCCAGAAGGGGTATCGGCAAATTCTCCCCGCAGGTCCAAAGTGGACACGCTGTGCGGTCTAGAGGGGACGCGCTTTGAAGGGGGTGCGGGCCCAGAAGGGGCACCGCCTACTTTGGTTCGGCGCCCAGAAGGGGCGCCAGGGTATTAGCATAAGGCCCCTTGTCCCACGCTGAACGTGGACCGAGAGGCCTTACCCCAGGGTACACCACGAGGAGGTTCCCAAATTTGCACCCCTATAGTACGGCACCTCTGATTCAACAAGGCCATATCGAAGAGCAAGTTGCTGGTGAATTATTCTGGCTACTTGGTTGTGTCTGTGCAAATACTCTCCGTTAGCAAGATGAGAACAACTGGAAATAATATGTCGGAGTGATTCTCCTGGACGGCGGCATGCCCGACAGATGTCGACCGTACCGTCCTTCATTATATATTTCCGGTAGTAATTCGTCTTGATAACGTCATCTTCAATGACACCGACTTATTATTACTATTATTATATACATATTTTTTTTTATAAAAGAGGGAGGCAAACGAACAGGCGGGTCACCTGATGGAGAGTAATCACCGCCGCCCATGGACACCCGCAAAACCAGAGGAATCGCAGACGCGTTGCCGGCCTTTAAGGGAGGAATAGGTTTAAGGAAGGAATAGGAATTGGGAGGGGGGGTGGGGAAGGGGCCTCCTGAACCCTCACTGGTCGGACGAAACACAACAGCACCAAGTGCTATTCACGCCGAATATTCGTGATAGGGTGGTATTACGCCGAGCGAGCCGGCCCAATGCGTGCTGCAGCGCAGCGTGGCTCTACCACTCAGTCAGTGTCACTCATTTAGCACCACCCAGGGATCACGTGTAGGGTCTCAAGGTTAAACCTACGGACGCGAGCAACTTTAACCCCCGTTATTTAATTCGTCTTGATAACTTCATCTTCAATGACACAGACTTATTATTACTATTATTATATTTTATATTACAAAGTATGGTCGCCATTTCTCTGTGTTAGTGGCTCCGCTTTGTCCTCCTAAACCACGCAAAGGAATTTTACGCGGTTTTCGATGATAGATAGATCGATAAAGGACGACGGTTTTTACTTATTTATAATTTGTAGACAATTTGTACAAAATGGCTAAAGCTGTATGACGGTGTTTTTAGTCAGCGCGGACGAAGGCGCGGGCAGGCTGCTAGTGTAAGATAATTGAGAATATACTATAATGTACCTACGTCCCATTGCTTACTTTTCCCATATGACCTTTGGACTATAACCGTGTCACGTAGCGGTGAAAGAATACTACCACCCCCTCTCTCCCCTTGGGGTCGTAAAAGGCGACTTACGGACTAAAGACTGCACATACTTCCAACAGCATAGAGCGGCGATGGGTTCACCACCTATCACGCTGAGCACATGTGCAGTGGCTGTTTGGTGAAAAGTGGACTATGGCAAAGGACTGCTTTGGCGGAACTCATTGCCTGGTCTCTGACTAACCCTTAGGGGATAATAGTCGTGATTATATGAATGAATGAATGAAGACATAAATATTGAAGGATTTAAAGTTATCCACATGTTTAACGTGCGTTTAAAATGTAGCGTCAACTAGTGTCATATTGAGAGATAATCAGTTCTTGATATTGTTTACCTTTACCTGAACATTGTTTTGAGGTATGGCTATAAGATTTAAAGTTAATAGCTTTAGGCTTGAGATACGAATGTGTGGCAGTGACATTTTCTCATAAGGTGTCGTATTATAAACAATTAACTACATAAAACTCGTGTTTCTTTGAAATCAATTACCAAATACCCATGCAATGTTTACAAAAAATATGAAATGTTCCCGAAAATCCTAAGTGGTGTAGAGATTAAAGGCAGGTGTTAAGCGACACGTCAGCCGGGTTCGACTCCTCGCGGTTGTCTGCTTTCGTTAGACCACCCTGGGCTATTAACACCCCTCCCCTAAGTCAGGGGGAAATCACCTTTTGGTTAAACGAGTTGAGGGTATATATTGATTGAGAGATTTCAGATACAAATAATAATTTAGAAAGTTGAAGAACCTGCCACTTTGTAACGTTTGGTTATTGGGAAATTTCTGGTCAGTGAAATAAATAAACTTTACTGTTTAGTGAAGAAGACGTTATCACGAGGGTTGAGGATGTTCCTCGGGATATATTTTAAGTTTCAAACATTATACAGAAGTGAAGTTAATGTTTAGTATAAGTTCTTAAACTGTGAAATTGCCGACACTTTTTCTTTTAAAATTCCATGGATCTTTTAATCGTCCATCTTTGCTAGCTTAGTGGCCACTTATTTAATGTCCTTTTAGTAAATGCCCGAACTACATATAATAGGCAACAATCGTTGTCATTAAAAACGTTTGTACACTTTTTCTATGTTTATTTCGGCCAAGAAGTTGTTCAAATTCTAGAAGAAGTAAAAGTCAGCTGGGGCAAGGTAGACTTGAATGAGGATGATCTTGATGAAGATTTATGAGGCTAATAATGCTACGACAAAAGTTACTGTTAATCCAGACGTAGAAAAGACGTAGACAAAATGCAAAGTATTCAATAAACAAATGAAAAAAGCCCTTAATACAAAACGACCACTTCATAGGGAAAAGAGTTATTATTAATCACTAAACTTTACAATCTCAATTATCGTATAGAACGCGCAACTTCCAACAACAAAGCCTCACTATCTCAAAAAGATCGAACGCCATTTATCAAATACGTTTGCGAGCACAAAGCGCGATCTTATAACCCATCTGAAATTCATATTGGAGTCGATCGCATAAAGTAGAGGACACAGGGTTACCAAAGTAAAAAAGGTAAGGTTGCAACATAGATCATAGGGCTCTGAGAAGAATAAAATACATATACACGTCGCTCATTATTTTAAGGACAAGCTAACTAGATACATTGTATTGTTAAAAAAGAAGTAGAAATTATCAAAGACCAACAACCAATACAGAGATGAGACAGCGTTTATGGGTTGTCAGATTAAAAGAGGACAACATGTCACACAGTCGGACATATTCGGACATTTGGTAGCCCTAAGGCCTTGTTGGCCCCGCGGGAGGACGTCTAAAAGGCCACGAGCGATAGCACTCATCGGGGGTATAAGCCTGTTTCCCGACGTCGAGGTTTAAGGATGCGACGACTCAATGCTGTTTTATTCTGCTGCCATCAATACTTAAAATGCTACTGAACGGTTTAGTGCTGTGGCGACGTATCGATAAGTTGTGCTCTGAATTTTTTGGCGAGAAAGGTGCGGTTGTTTTTCTTCAATATATCAGTCAAATAAGTAGAGACTTCAGTAACGTGGAAATCGAAAAGTTAAGCAGAACTACGCAATTGTCTATTCGAATTCGTACCTTCTAACACTCTCGGAGGATTTCGTTTCAGATCTACTTGCACCATTAAGGTCTTTCTGTACATATGGCTATTACCAATTACTTTTTCGATGATGTTGCGGTTGAGTGAATGTGAGTTACATTCTGAATTGATTTTAATATCAAGAGCATAAAATAATATTTAATAACAAAAAGAGTTTTAAGTTTAGAAAGAATACTATCATCCCCTCTATTCCCTTAGAAGTTGTTAAAAAGCGACTAACAGACTAAATACTGCTCATACATCTAACAGCATAGTGCGGCGATGGGCTCACCACCTATGATGCTGAGCACATGTGCAATCGCTATTTGGTGAAAAGTGGACTATGGCAGTGGGCTGCTTTTGCGGTCCTCATTGCCTGGTATCTGACTAACCCTTCGGGGATAATAGTTGCTATTATTGTGTATGTATGTAAATTTTAAATGAAGACTAGAGATTGATTTTCTTTAAATTAATTTTTCGTGACTTATTTTCTATTATTATGTGGTTTTCTCCTCGAAAATACTTTTTATAGTTTCTTACTTTTCGTTTTCTTTTCTTTTTACTTTTCACCCTTTTGTAATGTTGATCAAAATATAGCTTCAAATACTTATTCGTTAACACTTTAAATTAATTAATCGCTAGAATGGTAGACTTAACAATAATATCAACGAGTTTACTAATATGATATCTGCGCTCTAATATGATATAATACAGCTTTATCAATTTTATCCATATCAATTACACGTGCTGCCACTCGTAATTGATATAATATTTGAGTATTAGTGTTTTTTTATTTTTTTTATTCTACAACGGGTAAGCGCTTGGCCTTCATCTCACCTGATGGCAACTGACGATAAGGCCGAAGGTGGAAGCGCGCTTCACCCGGAATCCTCAAACACTGAGGAACTGACTATCTTATCAAACTGTAGCCAGGCGGACTTAACAGCCCTACCACCAACCAAAACGAGCACACAAAAATGTACCCCCCGCTGGGAATCGAACCCGGGACTTCCAGATCCAGATCCAGGATCCAGATACTGCATCTAGTCATCTACTTATCGTCACGTCCCAATCATATTATTATATTTAAGAACGGAAGCCGCAGATGCATCGGCAGCGATATAAAAGAAATGAAACAATTATTTCATCGATAATTTTATCGACTTTGCCTACACTTGATTTTGTAAAAGGATTGACATTTGAGACCACGAGCGAACAAAGTAACGGCACAGCGGATTCGATGGAGACAACAAAATCACCCCAATACGAATGCTCCTTTGACGACGATGGCACACTTAATCAGCTGATTTTCAAATCGTCGGGTACTTGACTGTATTTCATTGTACTCCATAGAACTATAGAATTAAGCTACACTACGAGGTAACTTATAATGTGCTGAAGAAAATTTTTTGAAAATGTATTTAGTGTAAACAATGCCACTGAAATCTAGAGATTGCGTAGCACTTTCAGGTTACTATTTTGCAAGTTAAGCAACTTTTAACTAAATTAAAAAATCTAGAGGTCTGCCGAGCTTCAGAAGGCGTTTTAAGCCGTTGGTACCGGCGGTGGTCATGAAATAACACTACTTAATATCCCGTAATCCTCATTGGATCCTCGTGGTGGATTATAAGAGATTTAACTATGTACAGTATTGAACATTGAGACGCTTACATCCTGATGATGATGATGATGACGACGACGAAAGGAATCAATCCCATTTGGGATCGGCATAGTAGGGTAAGAGTTTTATTTTGAGTGCATTCTACAACTGACTTTAAGCAACCATTTACTAATTTTAAAGGTTTAATTGGAAAATTAAAATATTGGTTTTACCGTGTCGCGTAGCGGTGAAAGAATACAACCACCCCTCTCTTCCCTTGGGTGTCGTAAAAGGCGACTAACGGACTATAGACTGCACATACTTCCAACAGCATAAAGCGGCGATGGGTTCACCACCTGTCACACTGAGCAAATATGCAATCGCCATTTGGTGAAAAGTGGACCATGGTAGAGGACTGCTTTTGCTGTCCTCAAGGCCTAATCTCTGACTTACCCTTCGGGGATAATAGTCGTGATTAGATGTATTTACGTAATGGAAACCGAATAAAATTGCCCACAAAATATGTTGATATGGTGCTCAACGATAAAGCTTTAATAACAAATATGATATAAGCTTCATTGATACCCCATCAATCGTTTTCCGCTGAAAACTTGTACGACAAATCTACCAAGCCAGATCAAGAAGGCAATAGACGAAATTGCCGTATTTGTCGTCATCTCGTTTCGTGGTCCCGGCTTAACATATGAGGGACAAATCCTTAGTGGACACAAATAAATAAGATACAATTCGCATGATATTTCCTGATCCCTAGCATTAGACGGAAGGGTCAGTAATATATCTCGGGCGGCCGGTCGTAATTCCAACGTCGAGAAATTGATGAACGTTTTTATTGTTTTCTGTTATCTGCTTTCGAGTGGACAATAATCCCTACAAAGAAAAAACGATAAAAATATACCTGCTTGTACTTATATTATTTAGCATATTGAAAGAAATAAGAAAAATTTGTAACCTGATTATAAGGTGCGCATTTAAATACATTTTCAGAAGATATAACTTTTTATATGGTTTTACGTACCTTTTTATCTACATCAATCCGCTTCCAGGTCTAGCAAGTCATCTTTGCCTCGGTATGTTTTTATCAAATTGTTTTAATCATATTTAAACTTTACGTTTTAAAATAAGTAAGACTTGCGGTAACAAGTACTTAACTGTTTCGTAAATATCTGTTCCCCCCTCTTACAATAAGTTAGATCGCCGCACCCGAACTCCCATCGGCAAGTGGGAAATATCTCAAAATGGACGTTGCAATCCCAAATCTCCAACAAAATAGCTCCCCGGAACACTTTAAGTCTAAGTAAGTGGCGTTCGGCGGCCGAAGATTTGCTGGACCGTCTTTAATGGGCGTTATCCTTATTTATTGAACTTGGCCGCCGAAATCGGGGCGATACAAAATTTTAAGTTTCCCTAACTTTGATCTACGATGGTGTACGTCTGGCATAAATATTGGGTTTCACGTAGACCGTAATTGATTTGAATAATTGGTGTGTGCTATTCGCATTTGCTTTACTTTAGGTAAATCGTGTTTGAAAATGATAATAATTATTAGATAGAGAGAATGCTTTTCCGCTTGCTACGAGTTAGCCGTAGCGGTAGCTCGTAGCAAGGTTGCTCCACTACTGTTCACGTAGTTGCACGTTCAGTCACGAGCACCAATATGTATACACTTTGACTCTTATTCCATTGTATTAAGAGCTACAATTGTTTACATATTTTCCACTCAACACTATTACCCCAAAGTGTTAGAGACTATTAAAGAAATAAGGACTACAAAAGCGGTGCACCGCCCACAAGCCACATTTTACCAAATGACAACTGCACATCCCAACTAACAAAAATGTCATATAATATGAAGCCTAAATAACATTTGGTCATATGTCATATAGATGTAACTCAAATTCCCATGAATCGTGTTACAATATATAATACGAACGATTAGTCGTATAATATTTTAGTCATTTAATTGAGTCCTGTAAACGTTTACACAACCAAATTACATGACCATCTTATAAAGATCGTAGCTGTGACCTTTAAAATACATTCACTCGTTTATTAGTCTCGTGTACGACCACTTTACGCCTTCTTGATGTAGTATAAAAGTAATTTATATGACAATCATAATCTGGTTATAATGACGACCACAACACTGCTTTTTGTCAGTAATAAGATTTCTACATGACAATCATATAAAGTCAATAAATTTAACTCTTATAAAACGTACAGCTGTATACACGTCTCTTATAGGATTTTTTGACTATCTTCACACGACTTTTATATAATGTTTAAAAGCCCAATATTCAGATTTATATGTCTTATATAACTTATGGGTTTAAAATGCTTATATAAGTTACTTATATAAACATTTTGATTATTTAATGGTTTCACGTGGTACTATTTAATAGTAAATTAAATAGTATTTGTGAAAAAGGATGCATATGTACATATACAAAATGAACTCAATATTAAATAGGTAGCTTATCGTAATAATATATAACACCTGTCAATTATCATATTCTTTTTTTTCTTAAAATTTAGTAAGTTCAAGAAGTAATCCTCAAATAATCATCGCAGATTTGCAAAATGATGATTATTTGTTTGAAACCCAAGACGATGATGATGAAAACAGTAATGAAAATGAGAATTTTAAAACATCTTCAATTATCACTATATTGTGATTTCAATAAAATGTTTATACCACGGGTTTTCACTTCTTTACGGTATCCTAAAAATGGCGGACGACAAAAGAATTAAAATCGTAGTATATGACTTATAGTCCTAAGATATCATATAATAGGTGTCATCACTACCTAAAGTCGTATAATTGTAAAAGTACTAGAAATCTTAAATAAAATGGGATTAATTATTTTTATTTTGCAATAATTTAACGGGAGCATTAAAAATTTGTGAAAAATTGTATATACAATCGTCATGAAATTTAATTTCCCTTAGAAAAGTAGATATTGTTACCTACTAACACCAACTACAATATAGTTAATAATATTCAGTAATAAATATGGCAGACATAAGATGGTGACACTTTGTAAACAGTTATTTTGTTTTTCGTTTGTTTTTTGTTGTCTCACTCCCACTGAACTGCGCTGTAATAGCAAGCATCCGGGTAAAGGCTATGCTAATGACTACTTCCCAATGTTTATTAAGTTATACGACGTCTATTGGATCACTACACGACAAGATGGTTATAATATTAATCACTTTCACGACTGCTATACGAATATTTATCGTATATCTGATATTAATATGACTATTACCTTCCTAGTAGCCACTAATACGACCTTGACACGATCGCTATACTAATAAAAGTTTTGTTATTTCCGCCTATTTCGCGTCATATATACGTCAATACGACAGCTATATAACCAAAACAGTCTGACCTTAAGTTGTGACGAAAACGTTGTCCCGAAAACTATACGACCAAATTTTGTTAGTTGGGATGTGCTCAACTTGTTATGTGGTGAGCCCATCGCCGCTATAAGCTGTTTGATGTATGTGCAGTGCTTAGTCCGTTAGTCGCTCTTTACGACACCCTGGGGTGTTGTAAAGAAAGAGAGAAAAAAATTTGCCGCCACGGCACAGACGTAACTCTAAATTATAATATTGCTATGACTATAGTGATGGTTTTATTTCATACTAGCGGCCGCTCGCGGTTTCACCCACGTGGTTCCCGTTCCCGTAGGAATATCGGGATAAAAAGTATCCTATGTGTTAATCCAGGTCATAAACTGTCTGTATGCCGAATTTCATTTAAATCCATTCAGTAGTTTTTACGTGAAAGAGTAACAAACATCCATCGATACTTACAAACTTTCGCGTTTACAATATTAATAGGATTTGATTTGATGGTTTATGGCAAAGCGCTAACACCCAACATCAGAAGGTCTTGACTCAATTTGCGTATCGGGTTGATGTATTTAGACATTTTCGAAACATAGCAAGCCCTAGTTTGTGCCCTGCAAACCGCATTTGGCAAGCAGCGGTGGTATAGAATATTGGCTAATTGATTACTTTGGTTCATAATTGCCTAGGTTACTTAGTTTTAAAGCGGTCGGCCTTATCAGTGTAAATTTTATTAATCAAGTTAATTCTATTGTGTGGTCGTTTACTCTCGACAGCCGTGGTCGAGTGGTTAGCACGCCGGGTCTGGCGTCGCTTCATCTCTGAGGTCCTGGGTTCAATTCCCGGTCGGGTTAATTTAGAGAAAACCTGTTTTTTAAATTGCGAAAGAAATTTCTGTTCTGGGTGTGTTTTCTATGTTTATGTATATTTATCAGTTATCTTACTATATTAACAAGTTTCAAAAGAATATTCATCTTAATTTAGATAATTTGGTGATGGCGTAAACAAACTTATTTTTTTAATTATTAATTTATGTGACTACACATGAAAGTTGGGCAATAAAGTTAGGCAAAATAGTCCAACAAAAGGAACCGATTCCAACATTAAATCTGTTCTAATGTAATGCAGTACGTACGCTTAAAAGTAAGAGCAGAAACCTATCGTTCGGTAGGAACGACTACAGTAGTCTGTGACTACAGTATCGACTACCGGAAATTCGCGACAAAAATAACAAGTCGCGGCGAGGCGGGGCGCGAGAGCGGCGGCAGCGCTCACACTATTTTCATTCCGTATAGTGCCACATTTAATTTTGTTGAAATTCTAACGTAGCTTTGCAAAAATGTCAACTTTACTCCGCCTCAGCCGGCGTCTTCGTTACACTCGGATGCCTTGCTTCCTTCATTTTGCGGAATGCTCGCACAGTTTCGAGGCGGGCTTTGAGAGAACTATAACTTTATGAAAACTTATACAGGAGCTTCGGAAGTAAGACGTGGCTTCCGGCAAAAATTTATCAAAGCGTATTTAATTTTCGTTATGACTTCTCCGTTGACTCCGACGGCGACGGACGAAAATTGCGGTGCTGGCTGTGATCAACTTTTACGGCGTGTGTTCCCTCTCTGCTGTAGTGCAGTGTTGTAGTATAACACCCCTAGACTGTCACAAAGACTCCTAGAAATTGCTAGCAATTGAATTTCTATTGTGTTTGTTATTACGGTAGCTAAGCCCATATATAGGGGTTAGCAATCCAAACATGTATATAAAAAAAATATAAAAGCGTAGGTATTTAGTATTTGTTATGACTGCTCCGTTTATAAAATTGCAGTGGTGGCTGTTTAAGCAATAAGGCGTGTCGTACCACGTGCTACCGTTAGTGCCGGATATGGATGGATCTTTGTCAAAGGTAGTAGATGGTAGTTGAGAATATCGTCTCGTTGAAGCCATATAATTTTATAAAAAAAAAAACAACATTTTCAAAGGGCACGTTACATCTGTATTCTTTACGAGCAACTTGATCACAGTTCCTAAACAACCCCCGGCTGCAGTGCGCAATGCAAACGAGATGCAGCGGGACATTAGCGCAACGAATAACCTCTGTCGGGGCGACTATCGCGCGCGACATAAACTACCGCGCACATTACCGTGGTGTGACACACGCGCTAAGCGGACGGCGAACAGCCTTCGATCACATACATAAACTAGATACACAATCCCATACTAAATCGATAGCAGAATTGTAAAATGTTACCTACTGAGAGTTAGGACCCTTGTGCCGACTTTCCCTGTTTGTCGACTTTACTGAAATATCATACAACGATTACCCTTATGCCGAATTTTAAGTTTCTTTGAGTTTGGTTTCTTTATGCCGACTTTCACTTGATGCCGACTTTTATAATTAATCCATGTTTAGGTTTAGAATGCCGAAACAATAAATATCAACGGTTTAAGAACCGCAATGCCGACTTTTTGAAAAGTCGTGTGCAGTAGTGTCTTGTAAACAGTAATGAGTAGGTAGATAGACAGATCTATTATTAATATAGATTACGTCTTACGTATTTCTATCTATACGCCTTACGGCTTTCTAAGCTTTCCGTGTACACAACATTATGGAAATTAAATATTTACATACCTACAGATCTACACACGTCAATTTCACTTAGTATTGTTAGGTAACATTGACTGTGTAGTCTGCGACATTGAAAAACAGAGAATATAATCTTCTTGTATTTCAAACAAATGGACAAAACCACAAATTAAAAATAAAACACTGTCCATGAATAAGACTTTGGACATTGACGTATAAGTTTATTATTATTAAATCGTAGTGGCTTGGCGTTTAGCATTAAGCTAACTTTAAGTGGTATATACTTTTAAAGTACATTTAGTATTGTAGGTACGGTAGATTGAATTAAAATGGAGTCATACAACACGTGTTGTTGCTAAAAGAACACGGGAGAAATACCGACGTTTATGTGTTTTGGTAGAATAGCAATTTTTGAATGAGTACTTCCACCTGTCGAAACGAAATGCGTACCTAAACATTTTGCTATTAGTGTGGACGTTTTGAGAGCAATGATTGTGCATCTATCCTACTAATATTACAAACGCGAAAGTTTGTAAGTATGGATGGATGTTTATTACTCTTTCACGTAAAAACTACTGAATGGATTTGGATGAAATTCGGCATGCAGATGGTTTATAATCTGGATTAACACATAGAATAATTTTTATCCCAATATTCCCACGGAAACGGGAACCACGCGGGTGAAACCGCGAGCGGCCGCTAGTTTTCTATATGTAATCGAAGCGAACAGCACTTGATTCTGTAAACTCATTTAGAATCTCGAAATGCTGAATCGGCAGTGAAATAACGCCGGGCGCGCTTCTCTTCACGCGGTGGTGAAATGAATTAAGTCAAGTCTTATTTGATAATTGTTATATCATAATTAATGGCTTCGCAGGTTACCTACGCATACAGCCAAATTCAAATGGTTTAGCTTTAGAAAATGCATTAACGTTGTATGGTAGAATTAAACTCCGACATTGCACCATCTATTGGAGTAAAATGGAGCTGACGCATATTTTTACAGACAGGTGCTGTCAAAGTGAGTTCTGTCATCTCAGTGAATTCGAATTCGAGTTCGGATGGGTACAGAATCGATCTAAATGGCCGATATGAAGACAGTTAATATTATAGGCAATCTGCTTTTTAGTCAATTGGCGTGTTAGGTGTGATTGCACTTAAGGAATCTTTAATTTTAGACACTATGGTCATAGGTGGTATCTTAAATTATCAGGCACTGTGCTGTGCACTCGAAATTAAACAGTTTATACATACTTATCACCGTGTAGGAAACGAAACGTATACTGGATGGCTAACCGGCTAAAGCGAACTTATGAGAATTTAAATGATGGGACAATGGTTTTTTGTTGTTGTAATACTTTTTGGACATGAAATAGAATTTGTTAAGATCCAAGTCATGAGTTCCTATTAAATGCAAATAAGGTTAACTGCACGGCCCCGCTGTGTGTCACTTACAGCCCATCAAGACCGCAGTATCGCGAGGCTAATGGTCCCTGATCGTAGCTAACGAATTTCACTGTGCTGGTTTACCACTACAGCGCGGTACTTGGTTATGTTACTAAATAAAAATTACTAGAAAACGTTGAGTAGGTGCTTAGTTAGTATGTCTGGCATAAGTACGCTAGGAGTAGTGCGAAAGAGAAGAGGCGTTTACCCAGTATAGTGGGTGTTACTACTGAGTAGGTAGATAGACAGATCTCTTATTAATATATCCTATCTATACGCCTTATTACTTTCTAAGCTTTCCGTGTACACAACATTATGGAAATTAAATATTTATATACATAAAGGGATCTACACGCGTCAATTTCACATATTATTATTGCTAGGTAACGTTGACTGTGTAGTCTACGAGACTGAAAAATAGAGAATTTAATCTCCTTGGATTTCAAACAAATTGACATAAGCACAAATTAAAAATAAAACACTGTTAGGAATCACTAACACATAATATAAAATGTTGTAATTAAACGTAAACGTGGTCAACGTTCATTTTACATAATAATATGTTTTAGCCTGACATTACGAATCAAGAACTTAGAAAGAAGTAATAGTCCAAGGTCACGGGGACGGAAGTGGGAAAGTCTGGACGCAGCAGTGGGCCGTTTATAAGCTGATGATGATGATATTCATTATATCATCATCATCGGCTTCTTCTTCTTACAGCAGCAGATCATAATGATAATGACATCGACTACTATACGCAAGAAAAATAAGTTGGTCGCTTATTGCGTAATCAGAGGCGCGGCCATTTGCAACGTCGGAAATAAATATGGATCTTTTAAAGCGGCCCGGCTCCTAATTGCCTGCAGATGGAGTTGTGCCAATTACTGCCAGTGCTGATATTTAGCTGTGTATTACCAATGTGAGGGTGCAGTACGTTTGTTTCGCGCGAATCCAGGTCGCAATGGCTCAAATTGTATGAAGCTCCCGTTTTATGTTTAAAAATGTGTACAAAATTAAATATTATTATCAGTCTGTAAACGTTCCTCAGACACACACTAAGATTTTTCGTCATGCAGTTAGAAAACAATAATAGAGGAAGATAAACCTACAGTCTAATCTCGGCTTTGTGGTACCGGCTTCGATTGGTTTTGCTTATGCGCGGTAAGGACAAAACCTTTTTTATATATTTCAATGCGATAACCTAGTTAAAAAACAAGTGACGGCTCCTCACAGATTCGATATTAGTTTCAAGTTACAACTTACATTGGCGTAATCCAGGATGGTGGGTAACTAACTAACTAAACTAAAGGTGGACTAACCAACCAGTGATTGCGGGTGACCCAAGCAAGGAATGGAGGGAGGGAGGGTCAAGCATCCCGCGATCCCTACGATTTGGTGCACTATTTTTAGTGTTAAAAAATAAGTAATAGAGACTTTCAACTCTTCTCACTAGAATATTGGTGAAAGATTTTTCACTTCCTGATTTTTCCATATAAATAAAATTAGATAAAATGGACCTTCTGCACATGTTTATTTAGTGTTGCAGTTCTTCGATAAATGGAGTCCGATACTCGAGCTATCGATAACGAAATGATCGTTCATTTGCATGTTTTTATCCACATTTTTTCGAGAAACTCTTTGGTGATTTGTTAATTTTGTTACGTTTCCAACCGAATTTGAAAGATTTTAAACTAATTATTGAAACACCCCGAGGAACACATAGTAGGGAATAGCAGTTTGTTGCGTATCAGTATAAACCTTGCAAACCATTAGTAACTCGTTGACCTCAAACTTTTAAAGGTTACTATATACTCGTACACCGTATAAGTAAACCCGAGTTTTAAATGTTGTGTCTCTGTCAACAGTATTATTCCAAACTGTCTAACTTTCAGACATCATTTTTAGTATGTTGCTATTGCTAGGTATACGCAGAGCAATTAGTAAGATTTTGAGTCGAATAACAACTCATTCTCCATGAGAGCAAACGGTAAGAAACGAAAAATCAAAGGGTTTGTAACGTCATCGCTTAGTACAGAAAGTAACCATATTTTACTTTCAGTTAGGTATGTACGTATTACTTCGTTAAATAACTTATGACTTCAAGAAGGCCAAATGCATTAGACGCAAGGAGCCATATTGAATTATTAACCCTGAAACGTTCCAAATTGAAAAGCTTCCATACTGCTTTCCGGATGATAATGACCCTTTGCCTGTGACCAGTAACTTAAGCAAACTTGTATACGACCTAGCAAATTTAAAAATAACACTTTTACAACATATAATCGGTATTTAAAGTCTACAAAATACAGTTGAATTTGCATTGGCAAGTTCTAAAGTAGCTGCACGTGTAAAATTGTCGTTTTGTGTTGGACGTTAGAGGCACAATGCACTAACTATATCAGTATCTTAGAAAGCCTCTAACCAGCCCCTTAACAGTTTTCCGCCGTATCGAAGGGGCATTAGTGCATTTCCGGGTAATGCTTCTAAAGACGGTTGGCGAACGATGACCGAAGAGGTTGGCCGGTGGTTCCGAACTTAGTTAAATGCTTCGTTAAGTTTTGAAACTAGCTAACTGAAGAAGCTTAGTGTTATTTAGAGATGGCATTGTAAAATCAATCGTA
Source organism: Scoparia ambigualis (assembly GCA_963921215.1). Lineage (NCBI taxonomy): Eukaryota > Metazoa > Arthropoda > Insecta > Lepidoptera > Crambidae > Scoparia > Scoparia ambigualis. The sequence continues at coordinate 20,192,430 of OY992504.1, forward strand.
AATCTCGTAAGCGAAAAGTTTTGTTGGTACTGAGAAAATTCAGCAAGAGATTCAGTAAAGGGTTTACATTTCTTCCTAAGTATAGGATTATTGGTAGTAACACTAATGCTCTCCATTAAATTTAATGTGTTTCAACACACCGTTTAGGTAACCTAACTGTTGTAAGTGACACACAGTTGTTGTAGTAAGATAGCACAAATGAAAACCCACCAAACCGCATTGCGAAAGTGTCCACATAGGACAGCCTATGTCCAGCAGTGAAAATAGGTATTCAAATTCAAATTCAAAATATCTTTATTCACGTAACTAATATTGACAATTTGTTTATACAAGTGTTGGAACCATCCTATTAAGTATAATTTAAAAAATAATACCTGTTTCAGGAGATCCCACTCTTCCTTAGCTATTACAGTACTTTAATTACAATATATGAATAAATTTACATTTGACTTTTTATTTTGAGAGACTTTAATATAAAACTTTATTTATTTTATATAATTATATATAGTTGCATGATTGAGTGTGTTGTAAGCGTGTGTGTGTGTGGGGGTGTGTGTGTGTGTGTATGTGCGTGTGTGTGTAAGTATGAGGGGGTGTGTGTGTGTGTGTGAGTGTGTATGTGTAGTTGTAAATGTGTTTAAACATTATGATAACTTTATGTTTTAAATACGAACCAAAAATTATAATTAATTAATAAAATTGCCTATGTAAATATAACCTATATTCTGTAGTCTATGCTAGTATATAATTGAAAATAGTGAGTCTGTTTATGGTTATGAGTTATATTTCAGGAGATCTTCTGCATCGTCATAAGATATTGTTAAGAGCCATTTAGATAGTACTTCTTTGCATTTGAGTGAGTTAAGTTGGTATATATTTAGTTGTTTATTTAATTTGTTATATACGTGAGCAGATTGTTCTACGAATTGTCGCTGAGCAAAATGTGTTTTATTTAGTTTCCTTTTAATAACTGTGTAACTTCTTCGTTTGCTGAGAGGGCTAGTTATAAACGGTGTTAATTTATGTCTACGCAATACTGTGGCTATTAGATACAGTTTTCGGACTGATTGGAGTTGGCTAAACTTATAAAGTTCTTCAGAGGGGTATCTGAATGGTTTAAAATGCATAACCTTGAGTAAACAGCGCTGGCTTCTTTCAAGTTCCAAAAATTTCATCTTTGAAGCACCTCCCCATACCGTTATGCAATATCCTACTACTGATTGGGCTATAGATATATAAATTTGATTTATTAAAAGTTTAGTAGTCACATACCTTAGTTTCCTAAAAATCCATATTAGTTTTCTTATTCTGCTACTTACAAATTCAATCTGCGGATGCCAAGTTAAATGCTGATCAAGACTCGAACTGACAAGAAGTACTTCGTTGAAGCCACCCTATTGATCACAATACAATTACAGTTAGCTGTTTCATCTTTATTACAATTGTGTATTTTTAAACTGAGATCGCTTTTTGGTTGCGTTCTTTTATTGATGGTAAAGCACATGTAGTTGGTTTTGTTTGCATTTAAGGTAAGAAGATTACTTTGCAGCCAATCAACCACCTGAACAAGTCCTGATTCAGCATTGTCAAATATCGAGTTCCAATTTGAGCCTGTGAACACTATAGCTGTGTCATCGGCATATGAAAATACGCGTCCATCTTTTATATTTAAATTAGTTAAATCATTTATATAAATGAGAAACAAGGTCGGGCCTAGCACGCTACCTTGTGGGACACCAAAAGAGACTCCTGATTCCTTACTCACATAATTTCCGATTTTGACTTGCAGACTTCGGTCTTGCAGGTAGTCTCTAAGTAGGTTCAGTGGAGCACCTCTCACTCCGATTGATTCTAGTTTTTTTATGAGTGTAGTTGGAGAAACAGTGTCAAATGCCTTCTTAAGGTCAAGAAAGACAGTCAAACACTTTCTACCTTGATCTAGTTGCTCAGTTATTAAGGCAGTTATAGCCAAAACAGCATCATCTGTAGATTTAGCACGCCTAAAGCCAAATTGTGATGAAGAAAGGATGTTAAATTTTTCTAGGTAATCAATTAGTCTCGTGTTTATCAACTTTTCTAGTATTTTAGCAATAATAGGCACTACGGAGATTGGTCTATAGTTGTTAACATCATCTTTGGGACCTCCCTTGTGCACCGGCGTGACTAAAGATCTTTTGAGAAGCGAGGGAAAGACACCCTTCTGAAAACACAGGTTTGCCAAATGACTTATCACTGGAACCACTAGAGGTCTAAGAAGTTTGAGAAATGTAGTTGAAATATTGTCCCAACCGGGTGCGCTTTCTGCTTTAAGATTATGTATAATATTGTCAACTTCAAGTGGATCAGTATCCAATAAAACGAAGGATGATAGCTGAGATGCTAACAATGGTTGGTAGCACTGAGAGGCGTTGGTTTTTTTAATTATATCTTCGGCCAGCGACTTCCCGATGTTTGCAAAAAAGTTACTAACGAAATTAATTGATTCATCGGGTGTGGACTTAATATTTAAAAGCTCTGTATTTGTGGACTTACTTGCTTTAAGAGAAGTAATTGTTTTAATTGTTTTCCACATCAGCTTAGAGTTCTTTGTATTGATTGTTAGCTGTTCTTTTTCATATTTACGCTTAAGTTTTTTTAATAAATTATTGCAAAAATTGCGGTATCTCTTATAGGTAGCCTGTAGAATTGTGTTGTGTGGATCAGACCGTGACTTCATTTGCAGTTTATTCCTATTCCTTATGCAGCGCAAAATACCAGAAGAGATCCAAGGCTTAATAGATCTTTGACTTCTTGGTATCTTTTTTATAATTTTACACTGTGATAAGGTTTCCGTCAATTTATTTATCAATTGTTCAGCAACAGCACTCGGATCCTTGTCGAAAAGCAAGGCCGCTAGGTTTTTTTGCATCAGTAACTCAATTGCTTTGTCGTAATCAGTAAACTCTATAGTTTTTCTGCAGTTTTTGTTAGACTTTACTTTGGTTAATTTCATAAATATAGTATCATGGTCCGTTATTGTTGTTTTTAAAATTGCTACATGTGCCGAAAATTTATTTTGATCAATTTTTACCATAAAGTGGTCTAGGCAACTACCATCTCTTGTAGGAATATTGTGAGCGGAAAGGAGTCCGTGTGTGGACATCATTCTTAAATAATTAACTCTATTATTTATTTCATTTGAGCCTTCATTCGCTTTCTGAATTAGATTAATATTAATGTCGCCTGTTACTATTATATTGCGGTAAGATTTAAGGGTTTCTAGATGAGCGTCAAGAGAATGGATAAAATTAACCGCGTTTGCATTTGACGGTGAGCGGTAAATGCACAAAATAACATGGTCAAATATATTAATTTGGATGCAAGACGCATGCTGGAGATTTATTTCCTTCATGTCTGCTTTGAGTTCGCTTTTAAGTTAATAAGTCACTACCCCGTCATTTTGATTTAGATTATGCTTTGTTTCTAGCATCGTATAGTTTGGCAGGATAGGTACCGGTTTCCCAGATCCAAGTCTACATTCTGTTAAAATTAGAGAATCAGCATTAAATTTTAATTGTGATATGTTCGCCAGAAAGTCGTCAAAGTTACGGTGTATACTCCTTATATTTTGGGTTAGTAGTGTTAAGTCATTTTTATTAACATTTATACATTTACACAGATCCTGAATATCACACTGAGAGGAGGTCGCAATTCTAACTTCATCGATTTCGTTTATAGTTATTTGTGTGTTATCCATATTTAAGTTTAGTGTATGAATAAAAAGCAATAACTAATGAGGGGTGCTGTGGGTTAATAAATAGTTTAGTTATCATAATAAGTAGTTGTGCGTTGTGAATAATTATGTGTGTGTATTGTGATGAATAAATAACGTGTGATAGATATTTGTGTTTTAAGTTTTGTGTGTGAGTTGTAAAAACAGTAACAAAGGATAAAAAAATAAATTTAAAGCAACTATCAATTATTAAAGAAAAGTCAAGAATATAACAAGCGAATGAATTTAGATTTATGACTATGTCTAGTCAGAAGCCATTTGTTAGTTGTTTAATTTGAGATTCACTCTTAATTAGAATAACCTTAGTGTTGTCTTCCTTTCTTACGTAGACTTTTCCATAAGCTGTCCAGCAGTACTTATAATCATGTGATTTGACGAGATCGCGGGCAAGAAAGTAGAGTCGAGAGGACTTCGCAGTTAACTGCTCCGAAACAAAGATCGGGGTGTCAAGGTATAATAAATAAATTAAAATATATTTTGATAGTAAAAAGTAAAGTGAAAGCAATTATTGACATTAAAAAGTGGGCCTGTGGCATTCAAAGTCATAGTAGATCAATGTTCATAATTTTATAAAAAATCCTCAATAACTAGCTTTTCGTGAACCAACCGTTAAACATAATTTTATAAAAAATCCTCAATACCTGACTGGCCTTTCGTGAACCAACCGTTAAACGCCCGTTAAGCGTCGGTGTCACTCGCTAGCACTAATTTAGAACTATGAGACGGCAAAGTGGCCGGCCCTCTCCACAAAGACGAGCCAACTTGCCATCAACCTCTTACCATGTATTCCGTCACCGCTACCAGATAATTCAATTTGCATAGCACATACACACACATACATTTATTTATTTCAACCAACATTCATACATAACGCTAGTTTCGGGGGTAGGCAGAGTCCACAGCTTTCCTTGGTAACATCATCATTTTTTTTTAAATAATAAACGATCGCGTACCGAGTCGCGTAGCGGTGAAAGAATACTACCACCCCCTCTCTTCCCTTGGGTGTCGTAAAAGGCGACTAACGGACTAAAGACTGCACATACATCTAACAGCATAGAGCGGCGATGGGTTCACCGCCTGTCACGCTGAGCTAATGTGCAGTCGATATTTGGTGAAAAGTGGACTACGGTAGAGGACTGCTTTTGCTGTCCTCATTACCTAGTTTTTGACTAACCCATCGGGGATAACAGTCGTGATTATATGTATGTATGTAGTATTTATTTTAATCTTACCAACCATAAATATCCTCCTTGTGACCAGTTAGAGCTGTTTGACGGGATGACGAATAGGAACGGATTCGTAGTGTGACCAGTATCTACAAAATTACAATGTGTCCTAATAGAAATAAATCAACTTGAGACGGGTTGAAACAAATAATGCTGCTTTTAGCGGTATGACCAGTTAGAACAAAATTTTGGTGTGACGAGTTGATGCCTCAATCTAATAAACGATCAGGCGCGTCCCTTGATCGAGAGCAACCACTGCCACCCATGGCAACACCAGAAGAATCGCGAATGCGTTGCCGGCCTTATATCATCAGCCTTTAAACGTCCCACTGCTGGGCGTGAGGAGTCTGTGAGGAGCCGGCACAGGCCTCATCGGATGGACCACAGCATATGCAGAGATTGGACCATAACCCACCACGCTAGCACAATGCGGGTTCATAGGTTCCTTACTCGCATAAAAATGAAAGTAAAATGGGATTAATAGAAAAGCAATTGAAATAAAAATTGCATAACATTTTTCAAATAACATTGTTACTACCAAAATGTTTTTTTAATTATAAAAGATAACTTTTACAATGTTAATTTTTTTTCACAATGAAATTGAAACTGCTAGGGTAGTATCGTTTTGTGTAAATAACACAACGATTACCTTGGTAGTTTTAATTTTTAATTTAACATTTTCGAAGTTATTTTTTTAATTGATTTGAAACAGCAGTTTCCTTTATTGTAAAGGTATATCATATTTTCTTTATTAGTCTTTTTTCCCAATTAATTAGAAATTTGACAAAGTACAAACACAGCATACTTATTTAAAGATTGAATGAACTTAGCATACAATATAACAACAACCCCTTGAGCATTCATTCTACAAAACTGTCTTACCAACTCTCTCATTCAAAATCTCTTTCGAATAATAGCGATAGTGTCAAATTAGGACAAAGCACTAATATCCCTTAATTGCCAAATATCGTCTCGCAAAAGGGATCCGTCTTCACTAAACCGTTAAAAGGATCCCGGTGCTAAGTGCTGGATCGGGGGTTCGATTCCCGTCTTGTAATTCGATTGGTCCAATTAAGAGTTTAGTTGTAGTCATGTCTTAGAGGTAAGATGAACCCAAGGTACGTTTGGGAACGTCCACCCTTTCAGATTTAAAGGGCGAGGGGTCTGGATTAAATTGTCCTTTGTAAATCAATAACTTTGAAGTTATATTAGTTGGGTAAGGATATTTCTTTAGCCGCTAAATCGTATAATACTATATACGATATATATACGAATAACTTTGGCTAGTAAAAGTGCTAAGATAATGTAAAATGTATAACTGCATGCAAATTGTATTATTAGGCATTTTACAAACGTTGCCGTCCGTTTATAAACGCTCGCTGTTTTATAAAATGCCGAAGGCAAATTGATGATCGTATTCATGTAGCCAATAGTCTTAAATATATTAGGGTAACCATGGTTTAAGTAAAAATGAAATAGCGGTCACAATTATGTCATCATACGGTATTTATTCACTTATAAAGTAACATATTACATGGTCATCGTAAGGTGTGGTTAGGTTATGTTAGAAAAGCGATCAAAGCGCGAGCCGAGCGAAGCGTGCCGCGGCAGCGGCCGGCGAAACGCCAGTTTTAGTTTTTAATATTCAATGTATATTATTTTGCATACCAATAATTCTCCGCAGGAGTCCAACGAACGCCTGTTTTCATAGACACTTTGATATTTATTTATGTGTCGTATAACCTCAAAAACTTTTCTCTTGTCCACAATCATTTTCAATGACCCCGCCGGGATAAGGAAAATAAAAATATTTTTTTCATAAACACTTGCATTGCACAACGCCCTTTTTATTGTTTTGATTAGCAGTGCCACAAGTGGTACAAAGTGGAACTAGTTATTACAATTTGACATATATGGCATTTTATAAACGGCGTTCAAATTGTCATTTGGGTTTCGTGAATTTTACAAAGAGACGAGGCATTTGACAATTTGCCTTCGTCATTTTACAAACTAGCGAGCGTTTGCAAACAGACGACGCCGTTTGTAAAATGCCAAATTATACAATCTGCCTGCGACATAATGTACGCCATAGAGTTTACACACAAGGCGGAAAGTTCACGCAACGATTAAAAAAGATGATTGCAGTTATAGTGACTGTTTATTTGTGTAACGCGTCGCTCATGTACTGGGTGGAGATGTGTTCTATAGGTATGTGTTGTATGTGTTCTTGTGTGTTACTATATGGTGTAAACACACTCCAATAATAACAGCTTCTGTACCATCAAAAATTGTTTCTAGAATTTATTGAAAAATCATAAAATGAACTATTCAGGATTGTACTTTCCCGTTCAACTGTTGACTTTTAAAATTTGCATCCCTACAGAACATTTTCACACATGAATTTTATTTCGACCGGCCGCAGTTTCCTGTTTGTTTGAATGTCCATACGAATCTGGATTGCCAGCAGAGTCAATTAGAAAACATGTCATTCAACAAATTGTAAAAACTTTTATGAATCTGTATAATAAACCAGTATACCACAACATGTAACGAAACGCATAATGGATAAAACTGTTGTGAGCTTTGCAACATTCAAATTTAAATGCATAATGGAAAAGTTACTTAAAATAAGAAATAGAGAAATAATTTATGGTGTTGCGATTATTGTATACTTACCTACTAAGTACATAAAATGATATAAAAAACCATGATTTCAAAAAGGAACTTTTGCACATTCCTGACAAGAAGTTTTATTTTATTCTTCTTAAACTATGAAAGAATATAGTTTTGACTTAAAGTAGGTACCTAATAATTTAAAGAACTTGAAAGAAGCAATATAGTATAATCTAACGTTACGTTAGTGACTAACTATAAAGAAACAATAAATAGATTCCTTTCCTTTTGTCGAGTCGCACATAAAGTAGAAAACGAAACGGTTCGAGAATGACGACAAAGTAACTCAACTTACTAACCAATTACCTACTAAATGAACCTTATCCGAACTTGTTATTGTCTCTATTGATAAAAATAAAAATGTAACACTTCCATCTCTAAAAAGTAGGTATCTCTATTGATTAACCTATAAAGTAATCGGTATATAATAAATAGACTCCTTTCCTTACCGCGCCGCACATAAGGCAACGAACGGACTGGGCGGTGCGCCAGGCGTGTCGGATCGGCTCAGTGGCGCTTTATCCGGATCGTGGGCGTACCGGGCGGATCAGCCGGATCGTGGGCGTACCGGATCAGCCGGATCCGCAACAGGTGGGGATGAGCCGCGCGCAGATCCGCCCACTCGCGCCACGTGCTATGACCGACTGTTTACTTTTTTTTTGTTGGCGCTGAAAGTTACCAGTGGCTTGTGAGCGGGATGTACGAACGAGGCTTAGGGCCGATTTTGTCAATTGTCAGATAAAACTTATTGTGTTACATATCCATTTTGAAAATGTATTGTCATAATTATGCTTTTTCTTTCGTTACAGGTGACATTTTAGGTAGATACCGAAATACTTTATCAGATGGATAAATTTTACCCGATAATTGCTGAAACAACCCTATATTTTCAATCTTGGTTGTACTACTTGGGCTCGCGTTTCGAGTTTTTACTTTTTGTTTCTCGCTGAAAGTCACCAGTGCCAGTAGTCCAGTGTAGATATTGTAAGCGATAAGGTAAGCGGTATGTAGAAACGAGGCTGAGAGTTTATATCTACACATTTTGCTTGCACTTGCATCACGTGATTCGAATTTTTCTTTTTTATTCTTGATGAAAGTCGCTAGTCATGTTATTGTAAGCGGTGCGTGTGTGTACGAACCCTTTCGGTCTCCAAGGTCCAATTCCTAGGTACGTCTAGTGCGTTTGGTACGACTATTTCTGCGAAGAGGTCAGTTTCACCCGAGTTCTTTTAGTTTTTTATTTCATTGTCTCCAAGAGCATATCAATTACTTTCAAACTGCGCTTTCGCAACATTAATAAAATAATTATATCGTAACAATTTAAAACTTAAACACCTCACCAGATGTTTAAAGTCACCTTATAAATAAAGTGAACTCAATTAGGGATTCAGCGTCACATAAATATACCCGCTAATATTACAATATCGCAAAATTAGAAGCCCGCCCTGTATTTGCGTACAATTTATCGGCGCGCTTCGATTGTTAAATGCGTGAAATTGACAAAATTAGTCGCGAAAACTTCGGTTAGGTGTCATTATTTGATGATCAATCAGTAAAATGGGGTGGTCTGGATTCCCGAGGGCGATGCTTGCCATAGAAAAAGAGACATTGCCGTTGTGCCGTTTACGCGGATCAATTGAGATGGGTCACATTTGAAAGTTTATCGCGTATAACGACCCTTTTTGGGGGTTTGAAAGTTTTTTTGTTAGATTTTGTATAGTTATTTGTTATTTTGTCTATAGCTTTTAGATTATTAATTGGGGTGTGTGGGGAACTTAACAGAATTGACATCACCTAATAGCTCCATATACAGGTGTTAATCTCTTTTTTGATCTTATGTTATAATCATTTTTTTTCTAACATAACCGTGTCACGTAGCCGAAAAGACTACTTACGGACTAAAGACTTAGAGCGGCGATAGGCTCTCCACCTGTCACTGTGGGCTATGGCAGAGGACTGCTTTTGCGGTCCTCATTGCCTATAGTCTCTGACTAACCCGTATGTTTTTTTTTTCTAGACACTTAATTATTGTATCCATAGTAGCGTCAAGCTCAATATGCCTATTACTGATCGTAGCGATTTCACAATACCCAACAAAACAACAACAAAAAAGTAGGATTAACGTTAAACGTACATTTCTCGCCCAGAAATAGTCAATATTAATCTCTATCCGTTATTTATTTAAAAAAAAACAATAAATTAGAAAAAGTCAGGCATAAAAAAGATTTAACTTAAACACAGTTAAATGAGACATTTCACTACATGTGCTGGTAAAAGAAGCCCCTCGCCCTAAGCATTGTTAGTTTATCTCCCCTTCAAGATTATAACAACCCCTGTGCCCACAAAGATTTTTGAACGGAATCTTATTGTTTTATATTTGTATTGATTTTTCCCTCTTGAAAAGTAAACCACGGGTATTATTATAAATTTAACAAACTAATAAAGAAGTAGTACCTACCCAGCTGTTATACTGTTACTATTTGGCTAATGTTTTAACTACCCTGTGGCGTAGGGGTATTACCTGTCTTAGAGGTTGCAGGTACATACTGAGATTTAGGTAGAAGAAAGATAGGTGGATAGAGAGAAAGACAGATAAAAAGTTAAATAAATAAACAAAAAACTTTATATACCATAAATAGAAATGAAACACTTTTTACGGATTAACTCGCGTTAAATTTTACAACATTACATAGTTTTTTAGTTTCCCGACGTTTCGAGTTGAGGAGCTCGATGGCGCAGCGGCTAGCGCGTTCGGCTTGCGAACTTGCCCGCTAAGCAACTTTCGCAATGCCGGGTCGCTGGATGGTTGACCAAATTTAAAACATCTCGAGCTCCTCCGTGCTTCGGAAGGCACGTAAAAAGCCTTTGGTCCCGGTTGTTGTCGTAAGATGACAGTCGATAAAACCCACCAACCCGCATTGGGCCAGCGTGGTGGGTTATAGCCCAATATCCCCTCGTGCATTGTCCACGTGGGAGGTCTGTGCCCAGCAGTGGGACGTTTATAGGCTGATGATGATGACGTTTCGAACTCTTCACAGGGTTTAAACGCGAGTTAATCCGTAAAAAGGGTTTCATTTGAGTGTGTAGTGCTCGCTTATACCTTAGAAAACAATATAACATAAATATAATTGACTGATGTACAGTCACGAGCACCAATATGTACACAATTTAACTATTATTCCATTGTATTAAGAGTTATAATTGTTTACATATTTTTGCTCGTGACTGTACAATAATGGTTCAAAAGCGTGCCCAATCTCTATCCACCCATAATGTTTGCTGAGATCTCGCACATAACCCCGTTATTTGTCGCATCGCGTCTTTAAGTCCCAAATTAATAGTCGGAACTTGGTCGGATCGCGCGCCCATCGCACTTGCTACACGCCAATTAATTTATTGCGCCAACTTTACTTTCCATTCTTCTTTACCTTAAGGTGTTGCCGCAGGAAAAGACATTAAGGCATACATTAAGATCACGCCATTTCGTAAAGAGCTGGGATATGAGTCAATGAATTAAAACTTTTTGGAATCAACAAATACTTACACGTTTTAGAAAAAAATATATAAAATGAAAAAGTGATTTAAAACAGCAGTGTGACTCGTGCCCTGTTCAAAATGACGGCGTTCATTGATAATAACGTTAAAGTTAGTTTGGACTACTGAATGGATTAATATTAAGCAAGTTTTCATTAAAATTCTCGAATTAGAAGAAGGTAGAATTTAAAAAAAATAGAGCGGTCACAGAACGTGAGGAACCACAAAACTTAAATAAGTACATACATATAATCACGACTATTATCCCCGAAGGGTTAGTCAGAGACTAGGCAATGAGGACAGCAAAAGCAGTCCTCTGCCATATTATCCACTTTTCAAAGTCAAAGTCAAATTATTTATTCAATGTAAACCTTTACATGCAAATATTGACGTCAATACTAATAAAAATCAGTTAACTAACTTGCAGTTATGACTAAACAACTAAACTAACGAACTATAGTCTGTGCCAAAGTCTGTTTTCACCAAAGAGCGACTTACACATGTGCTCAGCGTGACAAGTGGTGAGCCCATCGCGGCTCTATGCTGTTGGATGTATGTCTCGCTGCTTCATGATCGCCAGTATGGGTTCAGAACCAAGCGATAAACGGGTGATTTTCTAACGTACGTTACTTACGCATGGGGTGAAGCGATGGACAAGCTCTGGCAGTTAGCTTTGATGTCGCCAAAGCTTTCGATAGAGTATGGCAGCGCTCTCTTCTTTCCAAGTTCTTAGCCTTCGGGGCGGCCGTTTGTGCGCCTGTGTTGCAGACTTTTTAGAAGAGCGGAGGATTCGTGTACTTTGTAAGGGTTGTTCCTCCGAGTTCTATAAAGTCAATGCCGGAGTGCCGCAGGGTTCTGTGCTCTCACCTTCTCTATTTCTTCTGCATGTCAATGACATGTTGTCCTTGGGCAATATTCATTGGTATGCGGATGACAGTATACGGTTCATGAGCGGTACATATTACATGCTGCGGCAAAGCAAGCTGATATCGTGGTGAAAAGGCAAGAACTAGTTGCCAAACTGAACCTGACTCTCGATCGTGTTTTTAAGTGGGGATCGGCTGCTTACCATCCGGCAGAATGTAATCACTATGAGTAAACATTAAAAAAAATATATGGAGTATTTATTCCTTTAGTCGCCTTTTACCACACCCAATGGTAGAAAGGGGGTTGTAGTATTCTTTCACCGCTACGCGACACGTTAAAAATCTATACGTTTACGTGTACGTAATAGTACGTATACATTTTGTATACGTTCCACTCACTCTTGGATTTTTTTTGACACTTTTTGACAGTAACTGTCAACGTCAAATTAGACAGAATGGAGCATAGATTATGCGATATTGTGCGATAACAATACATAAGATGAACCACAGAACCGAAATAACCAAACTTGTTCATACTAAAGTAGTCTGTAAGTCTATGAAAACACGGTACAAAGTCAAGTGTGTTTTTGTAGGTGCGGTCTCATGCGACCGCTTGGGGTTTGAGGGGTTAACTCGTTTTTACTACGGTTTCTGGTTTACTAGAATCCCCTCCCGATGCCACTACAGACTCAGACACACTAAACATGTTATGCCCGGCTGGAAAGTATGTTTCTCTCCACCCCTTAAATCTGGCTACGATATATAAGGTCAATCGTTGGCAGACAGCAGCCAACGCTCCAAATTTTTTTTTGTTTCTCAAAAAAATGGTTTCGTGCGGTTAGCACATTTAGCCAGTGTCAAGTAAGGTATTATATAGTGAATATTTTCTTTGCATAAAGTAGATGATAATGAGTGATAATTAACGTTTGATGGTAAATGATACTCCCCAAACCCTTTGAGACTTAATTAAGCTGTGGGACATTATTTAAATCTCACACGGACTTCTTGAGAGAATTTGAAAAGTGATATTGCACTGTTTTGTTTTATTTGCCACACTCATGCACCTTCACGAACACATAACAGTAATTAATCCACCATTATTTTACATTAATATTCGACAAAACACAAATTAATAAAATAAAACAAAACTTGTAGACGCCAAGAATTCCAAATATTTTTTTTTCTAGAAACAAACTAGTTTTTCGACGAAGTGTATATTTTTTAATAATTAAGTACTCACTTCGCTGGCTCAGCGACCTGAAGTGGATCTTGGCCTCCAAAGTTTTGTTCGGTCTTGTTGTACTATTTGCGACCATTCAGCTATGTTTTTTAAATTACCTTTAAGTAAATTGTGATAAACTGGCAACTCGCTCGAAAAGCCGCGCCTTCACGCCGCGCCGCGAAAACCGCGCGGTGCCTCCGAGATTTATTTGGCGAACTTGTTAAAACTTCATTATTTGCCGGTATTATCACAGTGTGTGCGCGGCTCATATCTGATTGTGTTGTGTATTGTGTTTTGGGTTTAAACTTAATTTTAATAAGATTACGAAATAAATACTTAATAGGTGTTAAACTAAACACTAAACATTTGATCGATATTTTGATAATGAAAGTTATAGTTATTTTTATTCAAAGAGACGTGTTCATAGTAAGAAAGCAATTATAAAGCAATAGTAAATCGGTTCAAATTACATTTTGTAAGATTTACAAATACATATTTAACTACACATAAATCCTTCACCCTTCAAAAAAATTATAAATATGAAAGTTCTCTCTGAAGTAACTTCCCGATTATAAAATCATCAAAGCCCAAAGAAAATTATCTAGTACGTAAGCAAGCACGGCATTTAATGTTATTTACAAGATATTAAGACACTTAAGGCAATCCAAGAGGCTGGCAAGTCTAATTAGCCCTTCCTTATTTATGATTCATAAGCCGAAGTACAATAAATTGTCTGAATCTTTCCGTCCCACATGTGCCAGTAAGCCAGGGCATTACCGAATGTTGAATGTACGCGCTGGCCTAATAAGAGCCGGGATGTAAGGAATCGCACTGATTACTATATTATTTATTACGCTACGTGCCGTCCGTGTAAACGCTTCCTAATACAACCACGCGGCCGTCTTAGAACCTTGTCGGTATACAATCCAGCCGCCTTAACTACCAACAGCGTAAGCGTTGTTGATTTGCTCCTAGTGCGACATGGTTGTAAAATCGTTGAAGATACAGCGCCATCTATCAAGCGGGGTAACGATTAAGTGAGTTGCGGAGCGAGAGGCACCTATGAGGTTTTTAATTATTGCTAGTATTAGGAGAGATGAATGGTTTGTGTAAAGATTAGTTGCTTGCAGAGGGGGGATTACAGTTTACTATATGTTGTGTATGTATGCAAATATGTTAGTGCCTCATGATAACAAAATTTCGCCAAGTAAATTGCATTGACTGTTTATAAATATTATTGTTACCAGTTTTTTATTACAATTAAGTACATGTTTTGCCTATTTTAAATCAGTGCCGTACAAAACCTTCGCAATAGTTTATTTGTAGTATCAATAAGTTTCGGCAATAATTTGTTGGTAATTTTTTGAACACTGAACACTTTTCAGATAACTTATTTTATTTCATTGTGTAGTTCTTTTTAATGTGTTGTGCATAGATGAATGATTGGTCTCGCTGCTCTCGTCTAGATACCGCGCTACCTATAAACCACAGCTCCGTAAATGCGGCAACTCATTATTGTAGTGTGTTTATGACAATATGCAAGGATGCTAGTGTGCGTGAAAAATTTGCTGCCAGCTGCTCAACTGTTACCCGAGTTAATGGGAAAAATATTTTTGCTGTGATGTATTAGTTAAGTTGCCGGTTATAAATATAGCTCAGAAAATATTTAAAAATTAACAATTAAAAGCGAACATGTATCAATATAATTGTATATATTATTATGTAGGTTAGAAGTAGGTTTCTTCTGTAGAAAAATGGTAGGTATGTATAGCAATGATTAGACCTCATTTTTAGTTTTTTTTATTACTACCAACCCCTTTCTTCCCTTGGGTATCGTAAAAGGCGACTAACGGACTAAAGACTGCACATACATCCAACAGCATAGAGCGGCGATGGGCTCATCAAAATAATACTACCAACCCCTCTCTTCCCTTCGGTGTCGTAAGAGGCGACTAACAGACTAAAGACTGCACATACATCCAACAACATAGAGCAACTATGGACTCATCAAAATAATACTACCAATCCCTCACTTTTCTTCGATGTCGTAAAATGGGACTAACGGACTAAAGACTGCACATACATCCAATAGCATAGAGCGACGATGGGCTCATTAAAATAATACTACCAACCCCTCTCTTCTCTTCAGTGTCGTAAAAGGCGACTAATGGACTAAAGACTGCACATACATCCAATAGCATAGAGCGGCGACGGGCTCATCAAAATAAAACTACCAACCCCTCTCTTCCCTTGGGTGTCGTAAAAGCGACTAACGGGCTAAAGGCTCACCACCTAAGCGCATGTGCAGACTGTGCAGTTTTTTCTTGCTGAAGCGTGGTCTGTGTTGTCCGTAGATTCAAATGATTACTAATTTTACCATATACTTTAATAATAACTGTCTCAAAAAAGTTGTTGATCTAAGTAAACAGTAATAAGTTGAGTCTTTATTCATATTATTCTACATAAGACTAAATACTTTTTCGTTTTTGTAGGCTCATTCTCATGTGTGTGACAGACAAAAATTAAACTTTTTCCCCTAGGTCAAGAAAAGCTATTTTAGCCCCGCTCTAGAACGCTACAATGACGGTCTTTTTGAGCAAGAGGAGTGAAAAAGCTATTTTAGCCTCGCTTAACAACGCTACAATGACTTTCTGTGCGGTCTTTTTGAACAAGAGGAGTGAAAATATTATTTCAAACATTGTCTATGAATTTTTTCAAAACGAATACGTCCGTGATTTGCCGGTGGCGGCACCAGGAGAACATTACCACTGACAAGTGGGGATGCGTTCATAGAGAATGTATGAAAAACACTGTGCCGGTACTGTGTCGGAAGTGTCACTGATATGTGTGAAGCAACCTTTAACCTATAATATTACCAGAATCATAAGCTGTACACCTGTTCTCAGTTTCATTAAAATCCGTCCAGCGGTTTTTGTGTGATGCGCGTCAAACAAACAGACAGACAAAAATTCCAAAAATGATTCTAATGTTCACGTATCCTTCATCCCCTAGATTATGTTTTTCGCAAATATTTTCAATGTTAGTACAGACACGAATAGTTTACATTTCAGGAACACAGGTCAAAATGAAAAAAGAAAAGCATTTCCATACTTGAGTCAATCAGCTGATTGCGCATTTTGTATAGGGAAAAATAATAAATTTTTGACCCATATTCCTTATGGAAAGTTGTTCAGTTTCATCGGTAGAATCCCCCTTGATATAGTGTTAGCTAACATTTTTACACCTTATTATAGATCACAAATATAAGTAAACATGAAATAACATAGAACTAGGTTAAGTATATAACTTTGTAAGACAAATGAAATAGGTTACCTTTAAAATAAAAGACAATAACAATAAATTCACATAATAAAAATCTCAAGCACGGGGGGACTTTATTCTTGTATAAGCGGTAACACTGAATGACGTTTATTGTTCATATTATTTTAAGATGAAATTTCGAATTTATTCGATACTTACTGAAGGTATGTGATGCCAGTGTCCTTCTTATTTTTAGAAGTATTATTTTTACACAGTTTTACTACGCATACTGGCATTTTAGTTTGAATTAAGCCCAAAATTGAATAAAACATTCGGGACGTACACGTCACCCACAGCTGTCAGTGTGACTGGCTCGGGTACGCCGATTTCGGCGTAATATTTGTTGCCGCATTTGAAAAGTACGACGGAGGTATCTAGTCGAGCGCAGCGAGACCAATCATTAATCTAAGGTGTTGTGCTTAGTTAACTCTTTTGTTCTTATTAATTTTCCATAACGAGTTAGCACTTGGCCTTCATCAAATCCGATGGTACGTGACGATAAGAAAATGAGGAAAACATCTTTACGTAGAAATAGATCACTAAATACGGTAAATTTTACTTTTAACTGCCTAAATAAAACAATAGTTACGTTGCCATGGTGACAGACTACAAATGTTAACTAGCCAGGCGGGCTAAGAACTAGTCCTACTACCATAACATACATGGGAAACTAAAGGAGCTGAATTTGATATTAGTTCGTAGAGGCTACTTCCTACTACTAGACTAGAAATTTTGTATTTAAAAACTTCACATAGGTACCTAATTTATAGCAAATTAACGTATATAGAGTATAATTATTCATTAAATGTATTCGTACCTTTACGTAGGGCGGACTCAAAGGTGGTGTTTAAAATTTCCTATACTTTATCCCCTTTGGAAATAATCAGGGAGATACGGGAATATATGGAGGGCATTATTCATAGCGCGCTTTGTCAACATGCGGTTGATAAATTTACATTAGCCGGGTTAAAACACGTTATCATTTTTCTTGAGGATGGAAATGAGAATTGCGTCAGATAAACTGGGCACGCTTTATATGGTGATGCGTCATTATCATAATTCAGTCGGTTTATTTTGAATATTAGTACATTTTGTTTATGCTGAGAGACAATAATTAAATATTGTTAGTCTTAATATTTACTACAGAACTTGGCAGAATACATGCCTTACATTATATGCGATGGATACCAAAGCGTAATAAGTAGTAAAGTTATTACTCCATGTATATTCCATCATGTTAAAAGATAGGTAATGTTGCTTAGATTTTCATAATTATATCTTTATCATTGTGAAGAGGTGTGTGCCTCGCTGTGTGATTGGTGGTAATGAAGTTTATTAAAAAACTTAAAAGAAAAAAAACCTATATAATGGTATTTTTCTTATCAGGTTTAAATTATTTTTAACTTTTTAGTTCTTTTTATTAACAAGTAATAAAAGCTTGTTTTTAAAAAGTTATTTATCTTATAATTTTATTTTTAACTTTTTATTATTTTTGATGCAAGATTGACTACGTTCGTATGGCCACCTTCCAGCTCTGTCATCTGTCCAGACCCTGGTTACCATCTAGCACCAAAGTACTCGTCAAGACGAATCAAACGAGCCCAAACCCGATGGGGTTATGTCGTTTAATTACTGAGTTCTCATCGCCATCTTCCAGCTCCCTCATCAGACCTTGGTTACCATCTAGCACTTGTCAAGACGGATCAAATAAGTCCAAACTCGATGGGGTTGTGTCGTTTAACTACCGAGTCCCTATGGCCACCTTCCGGTTCCATCATCAGATCAGCTCCATATCATAATAATTTTGCATTGTCATCCGATTTACATATGCATGCAAAATTTCAGCTCCATCGGTTATCAGGAAGTGGATCAAAGGAGATCATTCAGGCTCCATACATTTTTGGGCCTTTTCTGAAAGTGCCAGACAACAAAAAAAAAATTGTATGTATTCTTAGAACTAGTCATTTGGGGTAATAGATGGCACAAAAGTTGTAGGATTGCTCTGAGCCAAGTTATACAAGTTCGATGATTCATCATTTTCATACATTTATTGATTTCTGAAAGTGCTGGGACTGGGAAACATAAAATAATGATAGATATTGCTAGAACTAATGAACTGAAAAAATTGTCATTGCAGCGCAAAAGCTGTGGGGTCATCATCTGTTCCGTTTATACAAAAAAAATTAGAAATCAATAAATGTATGAAAATGATGAATCTTCGAACTTGTATAACTTGGCTCGGAGCAATCCTACAACTTTTGTGCCATATTAACTATTACTCCAAATGTTGGCCGGCACTTTCAGAAAAGGCCCAAAAAAATGATGTCCTTTGACTTGGAAAATTAAATTACAGACAAACATCGGGACTGTTGAAATTAAACAAAAACTTGTAAAAAAGACAGGTGAAACTAAATAAAAGCTTGTAAAAAGCCTTTTTTTATTAAACGGTTTTATTTAGCTTGACCTGTTTGTTGTTGTTGATGTTGGGTCAAATTTAGTACTTACAGTTTGTCTATAAAGTCGTGAATTATAAAACTCAAAACTGACATAAACTCCATACAGTATTGCCACTATTTAAATTCACGACTTTATAGACAAACTGTACTTAAAATTTTGCTTCCTTCCTGTTGACCGATTGATCTGAAATTTGGTACACACCTTTAGTTCTGATGACAATTTATACAAATAAGTATATTCAGTATCATTGTAAATCCAAAATGGCCGCGTCCATAAAATGGTGGATTACATTTTTTTGTTCAACCACCTCAATATGGGTATCAAATGAAAGGGCTTGACTAGTAGTATACAGATAATTACAAAAAAAAACAAAAAAAATAAAAAAGTAAAAAAAAAATTAACTTAAACGATTTTATTGAAAGGAAAAATGGTGTAGATTATGTACTAAAAGCTACAAAGTAATTAAAAATTAATTAATAATTAAATCGTGGGGCGTAGCTTTTAGTATATTATCTACATCATCATTATGTTTCTTTTCTATAAAACCTTTTAACTTATTTTTTTTACTTTTTACTACATAAGTTACGTTAACAAAAGTGAAATAGAATAGATCTTGATTAAAATGAGGAGCTCGATGGCGCAGCGGCTAGCGCGTTCGGCTTGCGATCTTGCTCGCTAAGCCTCTTTCTCAATGCCGGGTCACTGGATTGGTGACCAAATTAATAAAAAATCATCTCGAGCTCCTTCGTGCTTCGGAAGGCACATTAAGCCGTTGGTCCCGGTTGTTGTCGTAAGATGACAGTCGTTAAAACCCACCAACCCGCATTGGGCCAGCTTGGTGGGTTATGGCCCAATATCCCCATGTGTGCTATTGTCCACGTGGGAGGCCTGTGCCCAGTAGTGGGACGCTAATAGGCTGATGATGATGATTAAAATATTCAGTAGTATAATATGTATATTTTTTCAAATTTAACGATATTAATTTTGGGGCAGAGCGTGCATTTATCCGCCGTTTTGATATGTACGTAAGTTCTTAACATATTTTAAAAATAACTTACTTTTTAAAATGGAGTAGGTTCGAATTTAATTATAGGGTTAAATTGTTTACTTGTTTTTTTATTCTAGTATTTGCTGAATAATGGCATAAGTACCACATTCTATTTCCAGCACACGGAAAATAAAAAGTTCTATAACGCCAGGAGTTGGCAAGTCATTCGAGTCGAGAGCGAACCGCCTGCAGTGAATCATCCTTACCTAACTGTAATCTACGACGCGCGGAATTATTATTTATATGGTAATTACAAAAACACTCTCACGCACGCTATCTCTCCCACACCTAATGTTATTTATGGAGGATAAAGGGAGATGGGTAATTTTTGCATATCGCCCCCTAATATCGCCAAATTGAATGATAACGTCGAGACGTAGCTGAGATTCGGATAACGTCTGCGGGATGATAGTTTCAGTGTATTGGGGCTCTTTGAATCTTAAGTTCTTTTAGTATTTTATTGATATAAATGTTTGGTATTTAAATGAAAAGTTGGAACCACTTCACACTTTTTATTTTACAGTAGGTATTACATAATATTTTCTACGCTTACACCTATCATCGTGAGCTTCTTTTGAAACTTGTTAAATGTTCGTTTATATTTAATTACCTATTTGCGTTAAAACCTTCGATTAACAATACAACTAGATGTCAGGTCGGCGCTAAAAATGTGTCTCGGTAAATAAGAGCGCACTTGAGAAGTGAGCTCTTATTTTCTCGCTAGGCCTTACAGGAAAAAGTACTTTATTTTTTGCCACTTAAGGTTCATTTCACCACTAAATGCTATGACGTCTTTTCTTTTTTAAATGACAGGAGTAATTTTTGCTTTGAAAAAGTATTTATTCACGTGGACAGAATTTAGCTTTGATTTTGTACGTGACGCGTTATGTAGTTGGTATTGTTGATCGAAGGTTAAAACGCTCAAATAAACTTAAAGATAACGAAACGTTGAAAAATGTATACCTAAGGTGGGAATCAAACTCACGTCCTCCACAATCCATTGTTTAAATGGTTAAAACTAGATAAGGGCTAAATAGGGCACACACAAATATATAGAAAACACCCAGACCCGAAATCAATTTAAAAACATTTTTTTCTACTTCCCGACCTAATTCTTTTCTAATTAAAACTGCTTTAAGAGGCCTATTACATCTCGACTATGATTTTTGCGTAAAATAGCCAATTTTGGCGTTATGGATCTCAAAAACAAAAATACAATAACTATTATGACTTATTGAATAATGTAGAATAGCTATTGGAATAGTGCGTAGCGGCCTCGCTTTTTGTAAATTTTGCTTAACTTTTTAATTAAACCCAAAATTACAGAGAAAGATTTTCATAAAGTGCGCGAAGGCACTTTTTTGAGCTCATCGATTGAACTTGAATTGTTCTAAACAAGTGAAATAAAAAAATTATAATGTTATTTCTTATATAGTCGAATAGTGCGTAGCGGCCTCGGAATTTTTAGATATCATTGATTTTATATAGGAAAAAGATCTTATTCTAAACCAAAAAACTTCGAAAATCGCTATAAGTTAACTGTGAATATCTCCTATCTACGATAATATTATTGAGCATAATTTATACCAGAGTAATTGTTACTTCATGAGAAATAAAGATTTTATAATAAATTTATTATCCCATTTCGATAAAGACTATAAATACAACTGCAAAATTTTACAAAATGCGATGCGCCGGCCGTCCGAATTCAACTTATGCTCACAGAATGGAGATTTGTAAGATTATGCACAAATTTATTATCCTATTTCGATAATAACGATAAATACAACTGCAAAATTACTACAAAATGCGAAAATGGGCATTTTACGCAAAAATCACATTCTAGATGTAATAGGCCTCTTAACGGGACCTAACACGATTAATTTTGTAAGTAAGTACATATCTACTTGCTGCTTGACGTTTCGGCCGCGGTGCTGCGGCCGTGGTCACTAGATAGATAGTAGATATGTACTTACTTACAAAATTAATCGTGTTAGGTCCCGTTAAAACAGTTTTAATGCAATGCAACGCGATAGTTTAAAGTCTTATCTTTTCTAATTCCCGACCGGGAATTGCTAACCACTCGACCACAGAGGTCATGAATCAATCAACGTTTGACTATATTTTTATTTTTCACATTTACAAACAAATGTTAATTATTAATGAGCTATCCAGTTTTGAAGGTGGGTTCTTACCCACTTCTTCTTAGAAGGAAGCTCTTATTAATACAAAATACAAAGGTATGAATTATGAAAGTTTGTCAGAGTGACATAAAGCAAAATAGAAGAATTGGTGTCTAAGCATGTTCTTAAGTACTGTAATAGCCATTTGACGCTAAACACCGTTCCCAACTATATCCACATCTTAAAGAAAATTGTATTCATGGGAACGATAAATTCCAACAGCGCACCTCTTTTAACCAGCTGTATTATTTTAATATACGTAAACTCAACCAGTGCGCTATCCCTTTCCTTCCCACCACCGTACAAGCAATGTTTCCGTCTCATTCTGTTTTCGGAGGATATCTTAATAAGATTCATGAAAGGACGCCATATTTTATATCCGACTCTGTCCTCTATCTCCTTATATTATCCAGCAAGAAGAGCGCTTTTGAAATATGTGCTTGCTTGGGAATTTCCGATGTTTCAATTACGGCATTGTACGAAAGTTAGAAGTATCCGAAAGTTGAGATAAGTTCGCGCATGTGTTAGCTTACTCCGCTCAGATGACACATCAATTAGAAGTTTTATGTGAATACGAGCTTTTGAAGTGTGGGCGTGCTTATCGGGAAATTTTAATACTGCGAGATTGCTATTCGAGAGAACTGGTACTTGTATACGGTATTATGATCAAATCACAATAAAGACTACAAATAAGACATAATATGTGACCCAATTTAAGTACCTCAACATGGAGGTTTAACCAGTTCTGAATTTTGGAAATCCGAATTCGTATCAATGAAAACATTTGACGATGCCCGTTCTCCACATTGCTAAATAAATCAACTCAAGTCAAGCAAGACCATGCTTGTAGACATTAAAGTAAGGTACTTACCTAAAGTACATCCTTTTTTTATTTCTTTTTTTTCTAGTAAACATGCATCTAGTAAACATCTTTCTTTCATGCTTGTAGACATCAGTTTCTTTTAAAGTAAAGTACCTACCTAAAGTACCTACATTTTTTTTTCTTTCTTTTTAGTAAACATCCATCCGACTAGTTGTCTGGAAGTAATCGCTTTATGGCAATAAGACTGCCAAATTGTAGCTGTGTATTAAATTAATTTAAAATTAATTGGTTGGTGATCACAAACCCGGGTTATGCATCGAAAAATCCGAAAACACCCTTTAACCGACTTGGGAAGTGAACCCGGGACCTGCGGATATCGAGCCTAGCGCTTGACCACTCGGTCACCGAGACGTATTGGTTCGTTTGTTCATGGAGTCAGGCTGTCGATGCGATTCTAAAAATTCTTTCCTTAGACCTCTGACTCCAGGTCAAATACCGAGAGTGTTACGTCAATGTCGTAAAATGTCCAGTGTCGAAATTGCGTCCGATCGTAAGAAGTCCATATCTTACAGTGTCATATTGCCACGTCTAAGTCTCTTACGGTCCAAATCGTGAAATGTCTAAGTCATAAAATGCCCAGTCTATACTAATGTCTAAGTCTCGGGCGGTCCAATCGAGAAATGTCTTAGTCGTAAAATATCCAGTATATAATAATGTCTAAATACAATGATCCCGGGGCACGTGATAAAGTCTTTTGTAACAGACTGTATTTCACAAGCAGAAACCGCAAGCAAAAGTTATCTTAAAGCAATAATTAAATCGATTAAGGGGCCTCAGGCAGTGAAAACGGAAAAATTGGTTGTTTTCTATTAGCTGTTATTCAAAATATATTAAATATTTCGCACTGAAATTTTTAATGTGTATTTCAAAGCGTGTGTGTGAGGAGATAAATGAAGATAAAAACACGATTGGAAACATTTGGCTCGACAGAAAAAAATCTGAAGTGTTTTAAAATAATAATTCTTATAAAATCATAAAAACATTTAGGTATTTACCTTTTCGATTTCTTGACTGATTGGGATTTTCAGAAACTAAACATTTTTATTAAATTTCATATAAATGCACATTACAACCGTGTTTTAAAATAATAATTCCTATAAAATCATAAACACGTTTAGGTATTTACAGTTTCGATTTCTTGACTGATTTGGATTTTTATTAACTTTTTGATAATAATGTGAACGGCGCTTACGAATTACCGCGGACCCCGCCCCGCGCAATCCCCGCGAGGCCCCGCGCAACGTCCAAATTTTCGCTAACCCCCCTTAATATTTGTAGCTACATTTACGTAGACCTTACCTTCTCTTGGCTGATTTTTGATATTTGTAAAAATGTTTAGATAGGCCATGCTACCGACCTAGTTTTATCGCACAACGACCCTAGTGTATTAATTGTAAGTGTAGTATTGATTATGTAGTAACAAATAAAGATATTGCAATATTGTATATGGATTAATTTTTTATTTTTTAATTTGTGGTAGCATTCATTGCTCTTGGATTTGGCGTTTTGCGAAGTTGGCATTTCGCGGAGTTGGCATTTTAAGAATTTGGCATTATAAGAAGTTGGCTATTTGCGAGCGGTTAACATTTTGCGAAGTTGGCATTCTGAGCGTAAACGAAAGTAAGTACCTAAGTAGATATTAATTCGTCTGCAATATAAAATTGCTTAACCTTTTAAGATTTTTATGTTAGATACCTATACTACATAGGTACAAAATGTTCCGTTGATCGTTTTGGTTCACCCGTGTGAGTACAATAAATCCGTTACAGCATTTATGAGACATGAAACGATGTGCCGTTCCGAGATTCAGTCTAAAGCTCGTTCATTCCAAAACACGCTGTACGGCTAAGCAATTCCGTAGGTAAGCTTAAAAGTTCCTGCGAGGCGGCGCGTCTGAACCGAATATTAAATAAAGTTACCGCTATAAATATTCCTTCAGATTTCGTTACTCTTTCGAACTGAGAGCTGTCCGAAACTTAGAAGATAATGTTAATCTAAGTTATATAAAAATAAGGCTAACCCTTTCCGCAATCTTTTCCCTATATTCATCATCATCATCAGCTTTTAAACGTCCCACTGCTGAGCACAGGTCTCCCATGTGGACAATAATAGCACGTGGGGATATTGGGCCATAACCCACCACGCTAGCCCGATGCGGGTTGGTGGGTTTTAACGACTGTCATCTTACGACAACAACCGGGACCAACGGCTTAACGTGCCTTCCGAAGTACGGGATTCTTATATTCATCTAACATCTAATGTTGTTGACGATTTTAAAGTTATTAAATACTGCATTTAAAATCCTTACACTAAACCCGGTATCATAAACGATCACATAAAATGTAGATCAACTGCAAAGCGTTTTCCTCTTAATAATAATAACTAAAATTACTGCATTAAAACAACATCATTTTAAATAATTTGAATGGATGGGATTAATATATTTGAGTATGAAACTAATCAATAAACTATCGAAATTACATTACTATAAAATCAAACGCAATTATAAATAAGATATAAAATATATTTAGCTTTTAAAACCTTATTGAAATTTCAATTTTATATTAAAACCACCCATTTCATATACGACTAGTATATCTACGTACATACAAACATGACAAAGCAAAGACAAACCGCATAACCGCACCTTCCTATCTCCAATTATGCAAATACCCCCACCGAGCTTCCTGCTTACTGCAGATACCATTAATCATTATCTAAATTAATTTCGAACGTTTTACAAAATCTCCTCTTAGTTTCTTAAAGTCACAATAAAGACGATCCCGGTGGCACGCCATAACTCATACCGACCTAAGATTACTGATCTTTAATCCCCCCCTCCTGCTAAAGTTAAGATTTATAGCGCGGGAATTATATTGCGCCCCGCGAAATAAGCTACGTAGACTCTATGAAAAAAGTTTGCATGCGTGGAAAGAGGTAGACGGGGCGGTAGATAAAGATTTTCATTCGTCATTCTTATACTTAGAGCATTATGCTCTAAGTTCTTATAGTTTTCGTTACGAATTTCAAGGTTTAGGTTTTAATGCGATGTTGAAGAGTTGAAAGGATTAGCGTAGACAATCGAAATGTCTATGGCAATGTTGGTAGGTAGGTACCATAGAATAATTCCTAACTAAAGCATAAAATGAATCCAAATGAGACTCGTATAGTTGTCCTATTTTGTCATATGTACCATAAATATTGAAATAAAAGAGACAAAATAACTTGCCAAAAATTCAAATGTCTAGCGAAAAAAAAACCGGTCACCATTTATGATACCGAATTCAAAAGCAACTTAAACTTATTCTGAGGTTCTTATAGTTCACGTTACGAATTCCAAGGTCGAGATTTTAATGCGATGTTGAAGAGTTGAAAGAATTGCCGTAGTCAATCGAAATGTCTATGGCAATGTTGTACCTCAGAATAATAACTAAAGCTTATTCTATGTGTTGTACACTTAATTTGTAGGGTTCCGTAGCCAAATGGCAAAAAAACGTAACCTTTATGGATTCGTCATGTCTCTGTCTGTCCCTCCGTATGTCACAGCCACTTTTTTCCGAAACTATAAGAACTATACTGTTGAAACTTGGTAAGTAGATTTATTCTGTGAACCGCAATAAGATTTTCCCCATACTTAGAACTGAAACAAAAATTTTTTTTTATCAAACCGTTCGTGTGGGGATCTATGGATAGGTCTTCAAAAATTATATTGAGGTTTCTAATATAATTTTTTTCTAAGCTGAATAGTTTGCGGGAGAGTCACTTCCAAAGTGGTAAAATTTGTGTGGGGGGGTCACACATTTTACTCTGTAACTTCTAAAATAAGAGAATGATAAAACTAAATAAAATATATGATGTACATTACCATGCAAACTTCCACCAAAAATTGGTTTGACTCGCTAGTAAGTAGTTTTTTTTAATACGTCATAAATTAATTAATAAAAAAAAAATACGCTATTATTAAAACATCGATCAAAGTTTCAACGAACTACAAGAACTTTTATATGATGTTACTTGCTGCTACGGAACCCTTCATGGGCTAGTCCGAATCGCACTTGGGCGGTTTTTTTAATATGATTTTTGTCAATATTGCACAAGTGCAATTAATTTCAAGGTCTAATGTTTGCAATCTGTTTTTGTTCTTTTAACCTATATTTGTTGTGGCTCGGGACTGGCGAGCATTTTTGTATTTGTATTATTATTTTTTGTATTTTGCGTGTCGATTCGGTGTTTTGTGGGAAATTATGTTTGATAAAGTGAATGTCTGGTATTTTTGTTTTTTAGGGAACTATAGGTTTATTTTACAATTAATTTTATTATATATTTATAAACTATGTACCGACTTATAAAGATTTTTTCTCAAAAAGAAAAAATAAATATAGAACGGCACGATTACGAAATAAAGTCACTATATACACCTTATCGTTGGTTTTAGCGTAGAACGAGATGAATTTTAATTTGAAAAAGTTTTGACTGTAACAGGTAATATTTATTTTATGGTTTTTTAGGGGTTAAAGTTACTCGCGTCCGTAGGTTTACCCTTGAGACCCTACACGTGACCCCTGGGTGGTGCTAAATGACTGAGTGGTAGAGCCACGCTGCGTTGCAGCACGCATTGGGCCGGCTCGCCCGGCGTAATACATCCCTCTCACGAATATCCGGCGTGAAATAATGGCACTTGGTGCTGTTGTGTTTCGTCCGGCCAGTGAGAGTTCCGGAAGCCCCTTCCCCCCCCCCCCCCCCTTCACAACCCCTATTCCTTCCTTAACCCTATTCCTTTGTTAAAGGTCGGCAACGCATATGCGACTCCTCTAGTTTTGCGGGGTGTCCATGGGCGGCGGTGATTGCTCTCCATCAGGTGACCCGCCTGCTCGTTTGCCTCCTTCTAATATAAAAAAGTGTTAAAAACGCTTAAATATTGCCTAAATATATTGGTCAGACCTGACAATTTTTTCAACGTCTTCATGTTTTATTGCAACAGTGTCTTATCAAACCTCTTAGAATTTACATCCATATAGATCTGAACCAAAATATTTATTAATATTTTAAACATTCACTTAAGATAAGAATGCTTTATAGATTCGTAATATTTGTTTAGTTGCGTTAAAAAAATGATAAACAAATAAGCTCAAAGATAATAAAACGTTAAAAAACATGTAAATAATATGTATTTCAGTAAATTAATTGTAGTTATTGATGTTTTGATGAACGATGCAATTAACTGTTATCAACACTACAGGTAAATACGATGAGTAACGACCCAAGAAATTAGTCAAGGCTTCCCTTTATCACCACCAATCACCCGCTTACACAAACGGGGCTTATTCATAAATCTAGGGTCGCATTATTCGTGGAAGGTGAAACAACAAACATTACTAACATAAATCTGGAACGTATCTCGGCGGCGAGTTACGGGCCGGCGAACACGCGCCCGACAAACGGCAAACGTGTAAGTTCGTCGTTGACGACGCTTTTATTCTATAGGATATTTATAGGACTAGCGGCTTCCTTCGACTTCGTCCGCGTGGACATCGTACAGCGTGATGAATTTCCGAAATAAAATCTCTAAACCTTGTCATGACAATTACCTACAAACACAACAAAAAACGAATTAGTTAAATAGCCGTTCTAAAGTGATGCTCGAACAATTAACATTAGATTTTTATACAGGGTGTTTGGCTGACGGTTGATAAGGGCCCCTCTGCTTCATGCTCTTTTGACCTAGATCGCACGGATATTTTTAAATATTTAATTTTAAAAGTATACCAAAATTAGTTAAAATAAGCAATTTTCACAACGTTGGAATAGGCATAAACTAGAGATGATTCGATAGAATTAGAAGGACTCGATCTCTTTTAGTTTTTTTAAAAATGCGTTTTGAAGTTATGCTTTAAGAGGGTTTAGGAGGGTTTACTAGTTTGCATTTCGGTTTCCCATACAGACTTTCCAGTTCAATTTTTTTTAAACTATATATGCCAATTTTAATAAAATTTAATAAGTTTCAGTAAAATTATGGGTTTACTTAAAGTTTATTGAAAACACTAAAAATAACCGATTATTTTGCTGAGTTATTTAAAGTTCGATTTAAAGTCCACTAAAGAAAGTTAAAATTCGCAATAACCCGGGTAAATAAACGTTTTTTTTTAAATGTTTTCAACAAAGTATTTAGATCTCTGTATTTTACATTAGTCATGTATAGTTTCATTAAAATTGAATAAATGGATTTAAAAAAATTTAACTTGAAAGTTTGTATGGTAAACTGAAATGCGTAAACTCTCTTTTTTAATGTGTTTTTGTACATTGCGGGCTCATAACTTTTTTCTGGTAATCTGAGCCAAAAATCCATTTTATAAGAACCTGCATTAGTGTAGATGAAAATAACTAAGAAATGTTGCCAGTTTTATTAATAAAAAAAAATATATTAAAAAAAAATCCGTAAGACTAAGGTAAAATTTTTAAGGCAGAGCATGTAGCAGGAGCATGCACCTATCCCGTATTTTTGAATGTTCAACCGTCTTCTGACGAACACCTTGTATTATAAGATGAGTTTGGTATTATTATATCATCAGTTTCAGCCTAATGGCTATAATATACACTGGCCCGCAAAGAAAAAGGGTAAAAAAATCTTTAAAAAAAATGTTATGAAATAAAAACTAAATTAAAGAATATTTTAATGTGCTTTGTGCTGTGACCAGTCATCCAGAGTCCAATTCTCGTGTTCACTGCCATAACTCAACCATGAAAACCAAATGAATTCAAGCTTTTCTCTTTTTAATAAATGTAAAAAGAAACTCTCCTACTTTTTCTAGTATTTTCGTAAATTTCGATTGGTTACAGATATGCCGTTTTAACTCATTTAGTACTTTATGATGCCTCTCCGAGCTCGAAATACTGCTGTTAGCAGATTTGGCATACTTTCTACTAGTTTATTGAGACGATACTGCGGAATATTCTGCTATTCCTCTATTAGAGCATTTTTCATTTCATGTAGCGTGATTGGCGGCAGATTCCGCTGACATACACGTCGTTCCAGTTCGTCCCATGCATGCTCAATGGAGTTTAAGTTGGGGCTGCGTGCTGGCCACTCCATGTGTGTGATACAGACTTCTTGAAAATAGTGAAACACTATCTGAGCTTATGCGGGCGGGCTTTGTCTTGCATAAAAACCGCATTCTCGCCCATGTCCACTAAAAATGGGACAACGTTCTCATTCAGAAATTCAGTGACATATCTTACTGTAGATAAATTGCCATTTTCTATCACTTGGATGGATATGGATATGGATAGGTCTGATAGATAGGTATGGTAGCGGATTTAGGAAGAAATCCCAGCCCACACGTGAACAGAGCCTCCGCCATATGGTACTTTTTCTTATATACAGGCTTGAATATGCGCTCTCCTGGTCTACTGTACACTCTTTTCCTCCCATCGGCGTCGTGCTTGTATAAACAGAATCTAGACTCGTCTGAAAACACAACTTTTGACCATCATCCAGAGTCCAATTCTCGTGTTCACCACCATAACTCAACCTTGACTTTCTGTGGTGTCTTTTTAGTTTGAGCCATTTGCACGTCTAAATGGCTTTAAATTTGCTTCAACCAGACGCCGCCTTACTGTATCCGTACTCAGATTATTTCCTCCAGATCGTAAATGATGATTCTTTACTCCAACAGCCGTAAGAAAGCGATTTCTTAAAATTGTTAACACCATATAGCGATCCTCCCGCGCCGTCGTACACTTTGTTCAGCCTGTTCCTGGTCTTCGGAGATTGGATCCAGTTTAATTTAAACGCTGGAGTACTAGCTGAACTGTAGAAAGAGCTAAGAGTCACACCAACAGTTCCCGCTGTTTTATCTTCAAGAATTGTCAGGATTCTGGGGAATCCTGGGGAATCTTCTGGGGTTAGAGATATGGTGACTTCAGAATAATAAAATTTATAAGACAGAGACAACATATTTTTAGCATTTTTTATTTGAATTACAATATACTCGTATAAGTATACCAAAAGATACTAAATTCAAAAAAGATCATTATTTTACATTTTCAGTTTTTATACAATTATCAAAAACATATAAAGAGGTTTTACATAACATTTTCTCACTCACTGTCTCACCACCCATCACGCTAAGCTCATTGGGCAGTTATTTTGGGGAAACGTGGAATGTGGCAGTGAACTGCTTTCCTCATTGCCTAGTCTCTATTGAGGATATTAGTCGTCAACCTATGTATGTATAGATACTATCAGGTGAGATGAAGGTCAAAGCTACCCCGACTGGTAGGGCTGGTTCTTTTGCGCTAAATGTTTATTTATCTTCCCCGCTAACCGTGTAGCGTAGCAGTGCAGGTAACTACCACCCCCTCTCTTCTCTTGGGTGTGGTAAAAGGCGACTGAAGGACTAAAGACTGCACATATCTACCAATAGCATAGAGCGGCGATGGGCTCGCCACCACGCTGGGTCACTCTGAGCACATGTGCAGTCGCTATTTGGTGAAAAGTGGACTATGTAGAGGACTGCTTTTGCTGTCCTCATTGCCTAGTCTCTGACTAACCCTTCGGGGATAATAGTCGTGATTATATTTATGTATGTATCTTCCCCGCACGAGTGCACACGCAAGTACGTAATTACTATAATCAGTTACTCTACTAAAGCTGCGCTGATAGACTATGTTCTGTTAAAAGTTATTAATTAGCCTATCGTCTACGATGACATAGAATTAAGGAGAATCAAGAATATAAGTATCAGTATATTTTATTCAGTTTAGGCTACCAGAATTTATCTTTTGTGCGCCTAACTTCAATGCGGTGTGTAGCCACCGTTATCTGGCAGCGTCGCGCAGTAAGACAATAGTAACGCAATAATAAAAATGTTGAAGCGCCATTGTAATGATATTGCGGGAACGCATTGCCCCGATAAGGGATAAACTGCACCCCGAAGAATACCGGGATGAGGATACTTTATCTTGTGTTGGAGCCGTGGCGGACCTTTTATGCCAATGTTATTTTCACCTGCTTTATTATATCACTCATTGGGATTATGTGTTTTAATGTTATTGTCTTTACCCGTGGACCCGGTGGCTCGACTCTTTACCGGGTCCACGGGTAATTTTAATTCCCCGTGGTCCCATTGCACTAGGGATTACATTTGGATAAATATTTCGACTTCGATTATATCGATATTAAATTAATTACAACCATGAACTTCAACTTAAGATTAAATACCATACCTTTGTAACAGCCTAACAGGTAGGTACTTCAAAAGAGATCGCAAATTACAAAGAGAGTAACCTTTTTCCTGTATAAGTCATGTTGTCATGACTAGTAGGATCTTTATTCATTTGTTCTCTTTCGTCATTTTGACATAATTATTATTTGCAAGTTACGCATTGAAATTGAATAATTTTATGTGGAGACTATGTTCAATTAATTTGCTAAACATGGAAAATAACATGAAAATCATTAAAAGAAAGAAAGGTAGTGTTTTGCTGTTTAAAAATCATCAGTATTACAAGCATACTGTTTATAAAAATAAATCATCTCTTTGGAACTGTTCTTTAAAACGGAAAAATCAGTGCAAAGGATCTATAACTATTAATAAAGTAAGTACCTAATATATTAATTGTTTTTGTCGTAAAATTAGTATAATTCAACATTTATCATTTTCTTTAACGTTTGTATTCTTATTTTCACAGGAACAGATTGTAATAAAAACATATCTTATACATGTGCGAAAATTATATCAAAAGATCTGACCGAATCTCTAGACAGTTTAAAATCGGAGGCACGAACAACTGATCGACCTATTACACAATTATATGAAGAGGCAAAAGAGAGCTGGTTGGATAAAGGGAACAATATATTGACTCGCTTTCCGGAATTCAACGGTGTCAAGCATTGTCTTTATAGTGCACGGAACAAAAATGCTGGAGTTACTAAAATAAATTTTAAAACATTTCATGAAGTACAGGTTCCATTACAACACAGAGATTTGGTTTTGGCAGAATATTATTATGAAGACACAACAATTTTGGTGTTCTGTATGGAAGAAGATAGAGTTAAAATTGAGCAAACAAAGGAAATATTTGGTGACGCAACATTCAATTGTAGCCCCCCTCCATTCCTTGAGTTTTTTACTATACACGCTGAATTAGGCAGTACTGCTACTACAACTAATACAAAACCAATAATTTACGCATCATCATCTAAGTGATAAGAAAACCGAAACGTATATAGCCCTTTTCAGTATGATAAAATCCCAGTTTCCAAACTGGGAACCATTAAAGTATCACTGTGATTTTGAACTTGCAGCTATCAATGCCATGTATAATGTTTTTCCTGACATAGAGATTAAAGGGTGCTATTATCATGGGCAGCAAGCTATGTGGAGAATGGGCAAAAAGATATTCGGCATTAAAAAAAGTAAACCTCAAGCCAGAGTTGTGTCACTATGTTCAGTATTGCCATTATTACCAAGTGAACGACTTTTGGAAGGGTGGGAATATGTTAAATCACGGTGCAACACCAAAAATATTAAAATCCAGAAATTTTTAAATTACTTGCAACGTTATTGGTTGATAAAGAATGATATTGTTAAAACGCTCAGTGTCTGCGGAGAAAGGCACCGAACCAATAACGTGTCAGAGTCTTGGCATAGTAAAATAAAATTAAAAAAAATTGCACGAACATAATGCGTCTCCTGAACGTTTTGATAAAATTATCAAAAATTAATAAGAATAGTCCAGTTAGAACCAGAACAAAAATAGCAATTGAAAATGATGAATTCATAACCGATACACTAATGGAATTAATTACTGGTGAAATATCAGTTGGACACGCATTAGAAATGTTAAGATAGTTTATGAGTCATTAATTTAGTGTATCGGTTACAAATTCATAATTTTCAATATTGGTTCTAGTATGAGTAGGTATGTTTTGTTCCTAAGGATGAAATTATTTTATTTGATTGATTAAACTTTGTGTGTAACTGATGGTTTTTATTAACTATCGATACAGTCAAAAGTCCAGGAAACCATCCCTAGTGCCATGGGACCACGGGGAATTAAAATTACCCGTGGACCTGGTAATGGGTCGACCCACCGGGTCCACGGGTAAAGACTCCAAATTTTGTTGTGAACAATTTACAAATTAAAAACGGATTGTCGAAAAACTTCCGGCGAGCAGGATCGAACCCGCACCCTTCTGGCAATCCAGGCAAGGTGTTCTTTCCAGTTGAGCTACCGTGGAACTTACCCAGCCAAAAAAATTTTTAGACACCGGCTTTTTCAATTTGTAAATTATGTGTTTTGTTTTTTCGTTACCAAAAATCAAAAATTCTTTATTCAGTAAGCTTAAAATAAGCATTTTGAATCGTCCACCCATTCAGGACGTCTTTTAGCTGTGGAGAAGAACGGGCGCAAGAAACTCCACCGCCTTATAATAATATAGAAGTAACGACATTTACAAAACAATATGTCGTTACCAAGTTATACAATCAATAATCATAAATCAATTATATAATAAAAGAAAAGAAACTAGAGGAATGTTAACTCCATGCATTTTTGTCATTGATGTAATCGCTTACAGTGTAATAGCCCTTTTCTAAAAGTCTGTCCTTAACATGTGACTTAAATTTTTCAAAGGGCAAAATTATAACATCGTTCGCGATTTTATTGTAAATTATGACACTTTGTCCCATAAATGATCCATAAACTTTCTGAAGTCGAAATTTACGAATTACAAGTTTATACTTATTTCTCGGACCCGGGTATGTCCTAAAACTACGACCAGCCACCGGAGGACGGGCCGCAGCGTCCTCTAGCTAAACGGTGACCCGCTGCGATCCCCAAGCCGCCTGCCAAGCGTGGGGATTATGGCAAACCCCCCCCCCCCCCCCCATGACAGACAATATTTGCCCACGGCCCCCAGTCCCCGGCAGCTCCTTTATCCCTGGCCCAACGGGTAGCTGGTCAGGTAACGGAGGAGCAGGGGGTGCGAAGAATCACCGGCAGTTGCTCGGCTACCCACACACCCACCAACGAACCTTGGCCCTGGCAACACACAACATCCGCACGTTGAGGACCGATGCAAAGATTGTAGAGCTGGAGGAAGAATTGAGCAGATTGCGGTGGGACATCATGGGACTATCAGAAATCCGACGAGAGGGGCAGGATATGGTAGTCCTTGATTCTGGCAACATGCTCTTCTTCCGGGAAGGAGAACGAAAATCCCAGGGTGGTGTTGGGTTTCTCGTCCACAAGTCCCTTGTTAACAACGTTATCAAGGTCGATAGTGTGTCAGGTAGAGTTGCGTACCTTATACTCAGAATCACCGATCGGTATTCGCTGAAGGTCATACAGGTATATGCACCAACCTCGACACACCCTGACGAAGAAGTAGAGGCTCTGTATGAGGAGATATCTGAAGCCATACATTCCTCCGAAACGTACTTCACCGTTGTTATGGGGGACTTCAATGCAAAGGTAGGCACAAGGAACGGCGATGAGTTGAGAGTGGGGCAATATGGATATGGACAGCGGAACCAAAGGGGCCAACGGTTGGTCGACTTTATGGAGAAGGAGGAACTCTTTTTGATGAACTCTTTCTTCCGGAAGCGACCAACCAGGAAGTGGACGTGGATAAGCCCCGATGGTTCAACCAGAAATGAGATCGACTTCATCATGACGACCAAGAAGCGTATATTCAGTGATGTCTCCGTGATCAGTAGGGTGAAAACCGGTAGCGATCACCGGATTGTTAGAGGCACACTGAATATCAACATCAAGCTCGAGAGGTCACGTCTGGTGAAGTCCACACTCCGTCCTGGCCCTGCCCAGATCCAGAGCCCGGAACACTTTCAACTCGAACTCCAAAATCGCTTCCAGTGCCTAGCCGAGTGCGAAACTGTGGACGAGATCAGCAGCGGGCTTGTGGAAACTGTCCAAGCTGTGGGGTCTAAGTTCTTTAAGACCCCACGCCGGAAAAAGCCTCAAAAGCTCTCAGACGGAACCATTAAGTTAATGGAAGACCGGAAAGAAATGATACTGCAATCTTCAGCTGATATGTCGGAATATGGCAAACTCAATAGACGAATCTCGAAATCTGTGCGACACGACCTGCGCTCCTATAGTGCTAAATGCATTAGGGACGCAATTGCGCGGAACCAAGGCGCCAAAGTGTTCGCAAAGAATTCGTCTATTGGTCAGAGCCAAATGACTAAGCTGAAGATCGAGGACGGCAGTGTCATTTCGTCGAAGCCGGAGATTCTGAGAGAGCTCGAGAGGTTTTATGGACAGTTGTACACCTCAACACAAGAGCCCGCTGTTGGTACAGCTCAGGACACCAGAGCTAAGTTAACCCGACACTATACCGAAGATATCCCTGACATCAGCCTGTATGAGATTAGTATGGCTCTTAAACAGCTTAAAAACAACAAGGCGCCGGGTGATGACGGAATTACCACTGAACTTCTGCGAGCGGGTGGAAAACCGATACTCGTAGTCCTCCAGAAGTTGTTTAATTCCGTCATGCTCGAAGGTACTACGCCAGAAGCATGGCACAGGAGTGCGGTGGTGCTCTTCTTCAAGAAAGGCGATAACACCTTATTGAAGAATTATAGACCCATCTCACTCCTGAGCCATGTGTACAAGCTGTTTTCGAGAGTCATTACGAACCGTCTCGAACGCAGGTTTGACGACTTCCAGCCTCCCGAACAAGCCGGTTTCCGAAAAGGCTTTAGTACCATAGACCACATACATACGCTCCGCCAGATTATACAGAAGACTGAGGAGTATAATCGGCCCTTATGTTTAGCGTTTGTGGACTACGAGAAAGCCTTCGATTCTATCGAAACCTGGGCTGTGTTGCAGTCCCTCCAGCGTTGCCATATCGACTATAGGTATATCGAAGTGTTGTATAGATGTATAGATGTTTGTATAGAAACGCTACTATGTCGATCCGATTACAAGACGAGAGTACGAAACCAATCCAATTGCAGAAAGGTGTGAGACAGGGAGACGTCATATCTCCGAAACTGTTCACAAATGCGTTGGAGGACGTTTTCAAGCTCTTGAATTGGAACGGATTCGGCATCAACATTAATGGCGAATACATCACTCACCTTCGTTTTGCCGATGATATAGTCATAATGGCGGAGTCGCTGGAGAACCTCAACACCATGCTCAGCGACCTCAATATCGTATCCCAACAGGTGGGTCTTAAAATGAACATGGACAAGACGAAGATCATGTCGAATGTCCATGTTGAACCCGTACCGGTAATTGTTGGGAGCGATACTATCGAAGTTGTCGACCACTACACCTACTTAGGACAGATTGTCCAGTTAGGTAGGTCCAACCTCGACAAAGAGGTCGCCCGGAGAATCCAACTCGGATGGGCAGCGTTCGGGAAATTACGAGATATCTTTGCATCGAAGATTCCGCAGTGCCTAAAGACAAAGGTCTTTAACCAATGTGTGTTGCCGGTGATGACATATGGCACCGAAACGTGGTCCTTAACTGTTGGCCTTTTAGAAAAGCTCAGAGTCACACAGCGAGCAATGGAGAGAGCTATGCTCGGAGTTTCTTTGCGCGATAGAATCCGAAACGAGGATATTCGCCAAAGAACCGGAGTTGCCGACATAGCTCGTAAGATTTGCAAGCTGAAGTGGCAATGGGCAGGCCACATCGCTCGACGAACCGACAACCGTTGGGGAAGAAAGGTTCTCGAGTGGAGACCACGCACTGGAAGACGCAGTGTTGGTAGGCCTCCCACTAGGTGGACCGACGACATCGTGAGAGTCGCAGGCAACCGGTGGATGCGAGTGGCGAGTTGTCGGTCAGGATGGAGGTCAAAGGGGGAGGCCTATGTTCAGCAGTGGACGTCTTCAGGCTGGTGATGATGATGACTTATTTCTAGTATTTACCAATTAAGGAACTCTTGTTATTATTCCCTTTGTTTTCTGACCTGAAGGCCTAGTCAACTGGGCGTGGTCTGTGCCTTCTACGTATTCTTGATAAGTCGTTTTAACCGTCTCCAAAACCGCATTCAAGAGCTCAGCTGTCGTAATACCAGACAATAGAAATTCGATTGTTAGCGATCTCTAAGAGTCTTCGTGACCGATAAGGGGATAAGGAACTCTTTTTTATTCCTTTGTTTTTTCTGACCTAAAGACCTAGTCAACCAGGCGTGGTCCATGTATTATACATATTCTTAGTAAGTCGTATTGACCGTCTCCAAAACCGCATTCAAGAGCTCAGCTGTCGTAATACCAGACACAATAGAAATTCAATTGTTAGCGACCTCTAGGAGTCTTCGTGACAGATAAGGGGATAAGGAAGTCTTGTTTATTCCTTCGTTTTTTCTGACCTGAAGGCCTAGTCAAATAGGCGCGGTCTGTGCCTTCTACATATTCTTGATAAGTCGTTTTAACCGTCTCCAATACCGCATTAAAGAGCTCAGCCGTCGTAATACCAGACACAGTAGAAATTCAATTGTTAGCGACCTCTAGGAGTCTTCGTGACAGAAAAGGGGATAAGGAACTCTTGTTTATTCCTTTGTTTTTTCTGACCTAAAGACCTAGTCAACCAGGCGTGGTCCATGTCTTATACAAAATAAATAAACTTTACTACACTCACACCAATTATCTAGCCCAAGAGAAGCTTCGTTATGAAACTCGTTAAATGGTTACTAGACAACGGATAAACATACTTAAAATACTTAAATACGTACTTGTTATACATAGAAAACACCCAGACCCGAGACAATTTAGAAAAAAATATATTTCTAAATTGACCCGACCGGGGATCGAACCCAGGACCTCAGAGATGGTGACACCATGAAAACCGGTGTACAAACCACTCGACCAAGGAGGTCATCAAGTCATCATACATATTCTTGATAAGTCGTTTTAACCGTCTCCAAAACCGCATTCAAGAGCTTAGCTGTGCTAATATCAGACACAATAGAAATTCAATTGTTAGCGATCTTAGTCTCCAAAATCGCATTCAAGGGCTCCAAAAACAATGGAAATTTAATTTGTTAACGACCTCTAGGAGTCTTCGTGACAGAAAAGGGGGTTAGCTGACTTCTTTTTATTTTTGTAGTTTTACTTTGATTTAGCATTTTTAGTTTAGTTTTGCATTTGTGTTGTCAGATGTACCGTCACTTTAATTTTAATTATTATTTTTTAGTCGCACGTTGTGGCATCTAAAACAGTGCTTTTTGTTTATTATTTGTATTGCGTCCTTTACATCTGCATGTATTATTGTAACTGTTACTGATTGTCCTAATAAATAAGAAACTCTTGTTAATTCCTTTGTTTTTTCTGACTTAAAGACCTAGTCAACTAGGGCGTGGTCTGTTTTTTTACATTATTCTTGATTAGGCGTTTTAATCGCCCTAAAAACTGCATTGATGCAAAGTGATGGGTTATGGTCTCTACTACATTTTGTATTATTCTTTATGTGGGGAGGCCTTTTGAAAATCGTAACTAACTCTGTAATGCTGATAATGGTGGGCAACCCTATCACTCAGCAGTATGATAATATGAAATACCTACATATTTTACCCAATGTACCATGGAGAGGTTCCTTTTAAATCAAGTATAACATTGATCACATCTATTATTAATACTAAAGTAGCTAAAAAGTTTTCGGTTTCTCTTCTATGGGGGACATGTCGCGTAGCGGCTGATTAAAATAATACTACCACCCCCTCTCTTCCTTTAGGTGTCGTAAAAAGCGACTAACGGACTAAAGACTTCACATACGTCTAACAGCATAGAGCGGCGATTTGCTTACCACCTGTCATGCTGAGCATAATATGTGCAGTCGCTATTTAGTTAAACGCGGACTACGGCAGAGGACTGCTTTTGCGGTCCTCATTGCCTAGTCTCTGACTAACCCTTCGGGGATAATAGTCGTGATTAATTATGTTTGTTTGTATGTATGTAAAATGACCGCAATATTGGTAATCGTACTGTAAGCTACCATATATAAGTCCACTTCAACTAACAGCAGCTGCTTTAAAAATTGCTCAAATGGGAATTTTTATTCTCATTTAGAACGTTCTACCCAATTCCAGACAACGATTCGGGAGCTTTGTCCAAAAACTCTAGTAAAGCGAAACAAAATCAGATCGTGACTATAAATTATTCGATTGAGTGATTCGCTTTTACTTAAAGGCTGGCTTTCACCTGTTTCCGCAACATCCACGCGTTCGCACGTCAATCGAGCCGGGAGACGGGCCGCGGCGAACTCCCGAACAACTTGGCGAATTTACGACGCGCCATCAAGATTTTCTTTCAAATTTCGCCGAAGTAAACACGTACATTTCCACCGTTTATTATCCGCGCCGTCGACCTCCTTACTTATCTTCGCCGTGTATATTGTTAAAAAAAAACATGATGACTTAGGAACTGAAAGTCCCATTAAGTAGGCGTCTCTATTCATGTGGTAACTTTGCGGAAGGGGGGCGCGGTGCGCGGGTGGCGGGGAATAAATACGAAATAAAGAAGTGAGTTGTTTAAAAATGGAACAAGCGGGTATTCGCGGTGAGATAAGGCAGCGTTTCCGCTGCGGTCGGCGGGCGGCGTGGCGGCGGCGGCGGGGCGGCGGCGGGGCGGACCGTCACATTGGGAATTATTTCAACGTTTCGACGCCGAAACCCGGTGTCGCGGCGCTGTCGCATTCAACACTCTATCTTTATAAAAATGTTTAGTGTTGTGCCGGCAGAAAAAACGATGATTTTTGTGAAAGCGAATTTTTATTATAGGTGTACCTAATAGGTATTATTTTTTATTTGTGCATTCACCAATTTTTGGCAATTAATATATTCAATAAACCTATCTCAATGAGCCTATTACAAAAAAAGAGGTAAGCTTACTAGCTGCCTATTAGATATAATGTAAGGTACGAATAAAAGTAGGTATATCATAATATCCTTACCTACTATGCAGTACAGAATAAAGCACTTTTGACAATATTAGCAAACAATGTATAAACAAGATAAGCAACTTGAATTATTTATATTTAGTGTTATAACAAAAGTTTCTTTCATCTGCTACCATGAGAACCTTGTCTATATACTACCATATAAAACTAAACGTTTTAAAGGAACATTGAAGAGTCAATTAAAGTCACGAATAAAATTACGCCTAATTTTGCTTAAATAAAATTAAATTAATCGACACTGTAAACGATAATTTGGAAGCTACAGTGTTATATCGACAAAAAATCATTAGCAACCCTCTCCCTATGGACAGATCTCTAAAGAGCGACCGTGTCAGATGCCCGCCGCTGTTTCTTAATTTCCTCTTCAGCAGATAAGATTGGCTTTTAGCTTTTTATTGAATTTTCTGTAGACGGAGCACTTTACAACTTGCTGGAGATGCTTTACGTATTTGTTGTGAGATAATTATCTTCTTGGCATCTTGTGTCTGATGTTGCAACTTTTGGTTGACTTTACGAAACGGAACATAACTTTAGGTACCTACTTAATATTTCTGAATAACACCTTGATAAAAAGTTAATTCGTATAAAAATTTAAACCATACATACATTTAAGTATACTTATAATCACGACTATTATCCCCGAAGGGTTAGTCAGAGACTAGGCAATGCTGAGGACAGCAAGAGATTGATCAGTTTGTGTCCAGGTTGAAAATCACTTTGGCGCAAACTCTCCTACTATCCATCCCCGATTATGCAGATGTATGCTACGCTGATCTTTCGGAGGAACTACTTAATAAGCTGGAGCGTCTGCCGAATCTCTGCATTCGATTTATTTTTAATTTACGGAAATACGACCATATTTCGAGTTTTTGAGCTCAGCTTAACTGGCTCCCAATACGACGGCTTAGGGACTTACACGTTCTATACTTTCTATATTCTGTCCTCTTTCTACCAACTTCTCCTATTTATCTACGAAATTGTTTTTCATTCCGTACCTCTTCTTTTAGCAGTACTTTGCGCTCTGCTTACTACCTCGCTCTTATAACTCCTCTTCATTTCACAAATTTCCTATCCTACTTTACCTTTTCTTTGCATGCTGTCCGGCTATGGAATGCACTACCAATGAGCATCAGGAGTGCTCGCACGTTGGATTCGTTTAAGGGTCAGGTCCAGAGTAATTTCTTAATCAGCTAGACAGGCTGAGCACGTCGCAGCTGC
This sequence comes from Scoparia ambigualis, assembly GCA_963921215.1. Taxonomy (NCBI): domain Eukaryota; kingdom Metazoa; phylum Arthropoda; class Insecta; order Lepidoptera; family Crambidae; genus Scoparia; species Scoparia ambigualis. Next base: position 20,234,779 of record OY992504.1, read on the forward strand.
TGGTAGCGAGGCACATGGGCAATCAAGAGGGCGATCACGCTAAATAATCAATACCAAACCACGACTGAACCGCAGCCGTTCTGCCGACTTCGTATAGCGCCATCGCGTGTGTCAAACGCGATAGTGCTATATATATAGTGCTATCGCGACTACTGAGTGGTAGAGCTACCCTGCGTTGCAGCACGCATTGGGCCGGCTCGCTTGGGGTAATACCACCCTGTCACTAATATCCGGCGTGAAATAATGGCACTTGGTGCTGTTTCGTTTCGTCCGGCCAGTGAGAGTTCCGGAGGCCCTTTCCTCCCCCCCCCCCTCACAATTCCTATTCCTTCCTTAACCCTATTCCTTTCTAGCCCAACATATCCCGGAGTCCTTTCTTAAAGGTCGGCAACGCATCTGAGACTCCTCTAGTTTTGCGGGTGTCCATGGGCGGCGGTGATTACTCTCCACCAGGTGACCCGCCTGCTCGTTTGCCTCCTTCTTATATATATAAAAAAAGGCTGATGTTGAGGTTCAGTTGTAGTTTGGTTGAGATTATTTAGCGCATTCGCCCTCTAATGTTCAATGAAGTCATAACAAAATACTTACTATAAATAATTATGCGAAGACTAGACTCAAGTAATGATTACGAATACAAAACTAATGCTCCGTAGTTTTGTTGCATAAGTATGTTTCAAACCAAAACATAGTAGTGGACACTGCTATAGTAGCCGAGTATACTTACACAGTATAAAGACGAGTTCTGAAAAAGAACCACCGACTAATAAAGTTAAATAGTTCAGAAGGTCAAATATCACCTATTTGGTGATAGAGTCGTCGAAGAATCGAATAAAATTGTATTCACTCTTCGATCACACATCGAAGTATTTACTTTCGATTTTATGTAAAATCAAAGTTTTACTCTACCACATTCAAAACAGATGAATCTCAGTCCCAAACGTGTTTGCAACAAACAATCCCATTTGATGCATCGAAAGATTACTCGAGCTCAGCAGAAACGACAGAAATCATCGTTTTATACGTTTCCAGTTAATGTCGCGATAAAAAGATCTCAGAATAGGTACATTTGCATTCGCTGCGTTATCTGACGCGTAAACCTCGTGTTAGTTGCTCCTCGCCCCCCTCATAATGTTTCTCTATATTAAAGGAATTGCTTCGGTTTCCGCCGTACTACGCAGCATCGGATGTATAGCTGATGTAATGGAGATTTTGAGGCTCCTCAAATTTATCTGGTGTATTATGAGTTGAGAAGGTGATGGCAATGCCAATACAATAGGAATAGGCATATCTTCAAATATTATTTACAAAGGAGAAAACTACTTTATTCTAATAAATGTAAAACTTTACTTACTTATAGAAATCAGTTAACGTTATTAATACTTGCCACAAGAGTTGTTAAAGTAGAAAATGCCTATGTTATCAGTGATAAAAATACAAAAACATCAAAAGAAACTAACATCATTACTTAATACTTTTCCGCTATGAATCTTTGACTATATACATGTCTAGACGTAGCATCGCGGTACAAGCGCTTCTCCGAATCCGCTCGGTTTTTGAATTGAATTTTTAAAGTGTGCGTGACAGCCGCGTATGACTGACACTAGTGCGAATGACCGCCTTCTATGACCGGGAGGAGCGCGTCAAGCCAATACTAGCCCGTAAATTTTTGGACATTTTATACAGTAGGGCTCTATCTAGACATGTTTAAAATCAAAGCTATGAATATGATTAATGTTAGACGCGAAGTGAAACAAAACAGCTAATCTAATATTAAGTCGTTGTTCAACCGCACTTGATGACACTCCAAACAAAAGCGCATCGGAGAAAAACAAAAAACCAGAATCAAAATTATCATCGCATTGTTTCACAAATTAACTGCCAGTCTGAAGTGACACGCTAATCGATTTAATAGGACTCTTGTCACCTCACTGTCAAACGTGGCTGGGGAGGGAGGAAGCGTTATTTTTTAAGAAAATAATTTCCTGATCTCGCCGTCGCCATCAAGGGGATGTTTTTATAGACATTGCGGAGTACTCTAAATGGTTGATTAGCTACGTTCCGTTTCACGCTTAGCTGTCCCTCTGGGATGTAATTAAACAATTTTGATGAGTCCTCGTTAAAAATTAAGATGTTTTGTCTGGAGCAGCCGTAACGGCGAAGGAGTAGCAATTAAAATTAAGCTCGTCTCAAAAAGCGGTTTTTGTATTGTTTAAGCGAACTCGCAGGTTTTCCGATCAGAATGAAAGCAGATACGATAATAACAAAATTAATAACTTTATTTTATGTATTAAAATTTTACTGTGTTCCGGAAACTGATAATTTTCTGTTATATTCTTTTTTTTTTGAAATCTTTTTTTTTATATTCCTTAACGGGTATGCGCTTGGCCTTCATCTCACCTGATGGTAAGTGACGATAAGACCGAAGGTGGCAGCGCGCTTCACCCGTAATCCTCAACCCATGAGGAACTGGCTATCTTATCTTAAACTGTTGGAACACAACAATCTTATAAACATCGTTCTTATGGTTTAGATACTTGGAAAAGATGGTGGTAGCTATCTGTGGTGGTTTATAACAACAGCCCTACTCCAACCAAGTCAAGTAGGTACACACAGATATGTACCCCCCGCTGGGAATCAAACCCGGGGCCTCTGGGTCTGAGATCGGTTTTTTAGCCACTAGACCACAGAGGCGATTAAGCTTCAATCTAGCTTCTTGCCAGCCTTTTTGACTTTTTTTCAATGTTTATTTATGCAATCTACTCTGAATGACTATCAGACCAATGATATAATAAAAACAAGAGGTAGGTAGTTACATGCGCGCGCCTAAAACATATCGATATAGGAATTCATCGAAGTATATGTGTGTGTTTAGAAAGCTTGTTCTTTTTTTTTATAATGACTCGTCATAGTGACTGCATCCTGCCTGATGGTAAGCAGCCGATGCAGTCCAAAATAATGAGAGCACTCCCCACCGTGGAATAAGCACGATAACGAGCGCACCCATTCATGACGGCCTGCATTAATGCCGTTTCACGCCCCGTTTAAAAGACCCGGGACTAGAGCTGGGAAACACATGCGCCGGCAAAGAATTCCAAAGCCGAATGGTCTTACAGAGGAACGACTTGCCAAATTTTTTGGTACGAATTCTGATAGTCTGTACAGTATGATGGCGGTTCCTAAGACCAGCACGTGTAGTCCGGGAGAGGCAAGGAGAGGGCAGGATAAGATCAAAAAGTTCTTCAGAACACTCTCCGTAGTAGTTCCGGTAGAAGACACTGAGAGAAGCAATGTCTCTACGCAGCTGGAGGTCCTCAAGGGAGGCTGTAACCTCTGCATCTCCAATAATGCGTACCGCTCGCCTTTGCAGTCTATCAAGTGCATCGAGGAGGTATTTAGCGGAGCCGTCCCATAGATGGGAACAATACTCCATACTCGATCGCGCCTGAGCTTTGTACAGCAAACAGCGCTGCTTGGGAGTGAAAAACCGCCTCACCTTATTGAGAATACCCAACTTCCGGGAGGCAGTTAAAATAACACTCTCGATGTAGCATTTTGGATTCAGTTTCTGGCCGATGTCCATGCCAAGAATGCTGAGGTTCACCGAAATGGGTAACGGAGAGTTCTGAAGAGAGCGAGGAGTAAGGAAGGGAGTTACCTTGGACGAGAATGCACAAACCTGGGTTTTGCTAGCATTAAACTCGACCAGGTTTTTAGATCCCCACTTAGAGACACGATCGAGAGTCATTATAAATTGTTCTCATTACAGCGTATACGGTGTTTGCCTGTGTTTATATAAAAAATAAAAAATCTATTGTTTTAAATGTAAAAAATGTTTTTAACCGTCGGTAAACCAAATAAAATAAAAACTGTCAACTTAATCGTGTTAGGCACCGTTAAAACAGTTTTAATTTATTACATTGATATTTCTTTCCTCATGTGTGGATGGAAATGTTGGAAGGGGAAGGCCTCGACGCACGTACCTGGATCAAATTGGGGAAGTTTTAAAGAAAGGTCAGGTCAAGAGTAACCTAAACCGACGAGCGTGTATGAAGAGATTAATGAATGTGGATGAAGCGAAAGAAGTCTGTAAGGATCGCAGCAAGTGGAAGGATGTGGTCTCTGCCTACCTCTCCGGGAAAAGGGTGTGACGTATGTATGTGTATGTATTATCATAAAAAAATATACCTATCTACCTTATTATTTTTAATAACATATTTACACAAAAACGAAACAATAATAATAAATAAAGTATTAAAAACTAAAACTAAATAACTTAAACACTAAAAAAGGGGTTCAGGGACCCTTCGACGACCTCCTCGGTCGAGTGGTTTGTACACCGGTTTTCATGGTGTCGCCATCTCTGAGGTCCCGGGTTCGATCACCGGTCGAGTCAATTTAGAAATTATTGTTTTCTAAATTGTCTCAGGTCTGGGTGTTTTCTATTATAATAAGTATGTATTTAAGTATTTTATGTATGTTTATCCGTTGTCTAGTAACCATTTAACGAGTTTTATAACGAAGCTTCTCTTGGGTTAGATAATTGGTGTGAGTGTAGGAAAGTTTATTTATTTGTTTATTTAAAGATATTTTTTATCTGCCGCGCGGCAAAGTCCCCAAGAGGCTGGCAGCGTTGCCCTTTTGAATAGCTAAACTGATACGTTGAGCGAAGTAGCTGCCAGCCTTTCGGTCGCCAGAGACCTCGAAAAGGCGCTTCGACAGATCTTTGACGTAACGCCGAGCTTGGCCGGGCCCCAGCGTTTCAACCCAAAACGGCACAAATACTAGCTTTCACCAAGTGCTTCGTATTTGCGCCGCTTGTTGCTTTCGGCTGCGGCTGATGCCGCGCCCGCCTTGCAGGAGGTCGCACGGATGTGGGAGCGAGCCAGTGTGTCTACACATTACATTGTCTTACCTTATTATTACTATATTTAATTGTTTGTATTATTTTATTACAATGTTTATATTTTCGCCACTTCCGAACATCAATGATGCTATTATTAGGTTATCGTTTTCAAGTTTATAGCAAAAATAACCAAATAAATTGTTTCATATCGTTCTAATAGTCGAGATGAACGAGTATTTTTTTCGGTAATTTATATTGAAAGTCAGGTGAGTTTGGGTACATGTGGGGGTACAATAAACATTTAAGCTAGCTGCAGACGGCGGGTGAGCGTGGGATCTTTTCACCTGAGGCAGTGGTAAATACCGCACCGTTGGTAACTGTATAGAGCTGATGCAACGTATAATTGTTATATTTATCATGCACTTTTTATTTATTTTAGGTGTTTGTGCTCTATCACAACAATTAAGTGACTGTATAAGTTATTTTTTTTTCTTAGATGTCTTTCTTTTACGAGTATACACTTGTTGTTTCGGTCAAGTTATTCGAATATCTTCAAAGGGTAAAACTGAGTTTGTAGACATTACCAGATACCTACTAGTAGGTACCTACTCATGATAATATATTTACTTTATTTAATTAATTGAATCAATTGCACATTAATGCCGCCATAAAACTATAACTATGCTAACTATTATGTTGTTATAACAGGTATATCAATTATCTAGTCCAAGTTCAACTTCTTTTTTTATAGACATAGAAAACACCCAATCGAAGCTGCCCTCGTAAATGAAGACACAGTAACTCCGAAAAATCCGTTTTAAGAAAAACACGATTGAAGTTCCAATTTTTTTTCACAACAGCACCAAGTGCCATTATTTCACGCCGGTTATCGTGAGAGGGTGGTATTACCCCGGGCGAGCCGGCCCATGCGTGCTGCAAGAACTGCAGCAGCGTGGCTCTACCACTCAGTCAGTGTCACTCATTTAGCACCATCCAGGGGTCACGTGTAGGGTCTCAAGGGTAAACCTACGGACGCGAGTAACTTTAACCCCATAGTTAAAACGTTTCGTTAAGAATAAAATATTTAAGTTAGGTTGAAAATAATATTTTTAAATGTTAAAAATGTTTATAGCTTCAATTCTGTATATTAAGTAGGATTTAATTGTTACTTTTTTATGTGACTCGTAGCTGTGACTAATGGTAAGCAGCCGATGCAGTCCAAAATAACGAGAGCGCTCCTCACCGTGAAACAAGCACGGTGACAAGCGCACCCATTCATGCCTGCATAAATGCCGTTTCACACCCCGCTTAAAAGACTAGGGACTATATGAACTACTTGCTAATTTTTTTGGTACGAGTGCTGATAGTCTGCACAGTATGATGGTGGTTCCTAAGACCAGCACGTGTAGTCCGGGGAGGAAAGGAGAGGGCGGGATTAGTTCTTCAGAACACTCTCAATAGTAGTTTCGGTAGAAGAGACTGAGAGAAGTAATGTCTCTACGCAGCTGGAGGTCCTCAAGAGAGTCTATAACCTTAGCATCTCCAATAATGCGTACCACTCGCCTTTGCAGTCTATCAAGTGCATCGAGGAGGTATTTAGCGGAACCGTCCCATAGATGGGAACAATACTCCATACTCGATCGCACCTGAGTCTTGTACAGCAAACAGCGCTTCTCGGGAGTGAAAAATCGCCTTACCTTATTGAGAACACACAACTTACGGGACAGTTAAAATGACACTCTCAATGAATTAACAAATAAATGATAAAATCAATTAATGTGTTCCTTTTTTAAAGCTAAACCCCCGTAACTGCATGGTTACTGTGGTCTGTAACTTAGTTTTATATGTTACTGTGTTTTGAGCATTTAAAGACACTAACTCAAGTATTTTTCAACAGTAATAAGAAGCTTCAATTACTTAGCTCAATACCTAGTAAGTTAAGATACTGTATTTAAGACTAAATTACTGTGATACAAGTTAATCTTTTTACATTTGCTTATAATTACTAAAAATAAAAGGTACCCTACCCTACCCTACTTTTGTCATTAAACCCGGTAATTAAATAATAAAACAATAAAACGTCTTTATCTTTTATTTTTTTAATTAACTTAGACTAAAATCACGTTCTTAACTTGTTTAAAATCAGTCATCTTTCGTAAGCCTTCATTTATTTATCTTTTATGTAGGAAACAAAAACAAGATCTAAGCGATTAATTATCCTAAGACGTAATGCTATTAGCTACCTACTAATTATTTTATAATTTTTGATAAAAAATCAAATGAATAAGTATTTTAAAAAATAAATTACATTGGATATATTATTAATACATTAAAATTTATTTTAAAAGAAAAAACATATTGACTTGATTTCCACCCTATACAAGGTCGAGCGAAGTCATATTCAAAAATATCCACATGTGCTGTTGTTCATGCGGGAAAGCCTTTGCCTAGCATTAGGACGATTCAAGGCATCAAACTTCATGATGATTAATTTAATTGTTTGTCTGTGTAAATATAAGGTAGCTTGCAATTTCTGTAAAAGTTCTTAAAAGTTTATTCGGGTGAAAATTCCATGATTTTATGCCTTTCTATGTTTTGCTAAGTTTGTGCTCTTTTCTTTTGTTTTAACATTCAGATGACATTTTCATTTTCCTACATTATCTATTTTTATAAAGATACATAAGTATTACATTTTTTGGCGGAGTCATAGAAAACACAATGTTAGTATCTCGTCATATATATAAAAATCAATCGCTGTTCTTTAGACTAGTGTAAACTTAAAAAGGCTTGACCAATTAGAATATTTTATGTTTTGTTTTGTTCGTTTTAAAACAGGAGTAGCTTGGAGAGAAAAATAATAGGGAAAAATCTAAAGAAAAATTTTAAAAATAAAAATGAGTTGTGCAATATACTAATTTGTTAAAATGAGTTGTGCAATATATTAAGTTGTCAAAGTCAAAAGATATTTATTCAATAAACTCAATTAATAAGTACTCGTCCAAATCTTTGTTAACCTACCACCCATTTAGGACGACATTTTTTAATTGTGGCAAAGAACGGGCGCAAGAAACCACAGCGCACAGAAGTAACGACATTTACAAAAAAATATATATGTCTTTAGCAGGTCATGAAATACATAATATGAATTTGAATGTAAACTATGTAAATAATACTCTATATAAATTAATTATAGACAATTAGAAATAGCTGTTGGAGTACTTGGAGCATTTCAGACCCAAGCTGTTTTGTCTTCTGTGTAATCTGACACTTTATAATAAGCTTTTTTTTATAAAGCTTTTCTTTGATTTTGATTTTTATTTTACCAAGATCTAATTTGTGAATATCATTTGGTACTTTGAGAACCTTAAAATAATTATTTATTTTATGAAGCCTAGTAAAAGGTACTGCTAATTGGTAATGGTCATAATAACAAATATGATAGAGGTATTAACAGCCCTATGCAGGTCCATGTAGCGAGATGCATAGTGCGATTTAACGAATGTCAGAGTGGGCGACGTAACTCATGCGTTAATTTCGCGCGACAAATTAATTCGTGCACAGATTTAGATGTGAGTGAAATTTACCTGTTTTGTTTACTGAGACGGTCGTTGTTAATACAAATGTTTCAATTTTGGATGGGTTCATTTAAGTACGTACTTACCTAATAATGTTGTTTGATGCACAAAAGATCCCAATAGGTCGACGAGCTGCTGCGAGAGAGAGACCTCTGCAGACCCCCTAAGATTAAGTTATGTAATAATTAAAATTAATTAAAAAAATTAAATTGAATAGTGAGTATAATGATTTACAATTAGTTTAATTTCGTTTGCTTCGTAAGTTTATAGATCTCTTAGGGTACGTGTTATTACTACGAAGTAAACTATCGTCGTCGAATTCATTTATGTTTGGGTTTTATTGGATTTGAGTTACCTATAGTTATAAAGTTCTGTAGTCTATCTAGAAAGAGTTTTTAGTTCCACAACTGGAAAGCGCTTGGCTACTGCCCACCTAGACTAGTTTCAAAATGTAAATAGTGTTGTACTCTGTATTGTTAGCACTCACAACACTATTTTCTCTTGGAACTCATGGACTTAACCCCTTGAGCACCGTTAAACCAGACACAATTAAAATTCTATTGTTTCGTGACCGCCGGCGGTCTTATGATCCTTGACCGGTTAATACATAATATAAGTCAATATGAAAACTACATTACTAGTATGTCTATTAGTTTTATACGATTTATATCCCCGAAGGTTTTGTCAGAGACTAGGCAATAAGAACAAAAAAGCAGTCCTCTACCATAGTCCACTTTTCACCAAATAGCACATGCACCTGCACATGTGCTCAGCGTAACAGGTGGTGAGCCCATTGCCGCTCTATGCTGGTGCATTTATGTGCAGTATATTTGTCCGTTAGTCGCCTCTTACGACACCCAAGGGAAGAGAGGGGGCGGTAGTATTCTTTCAGCGCTACGGTTATTATATATTCTAAGATTTGTATATAACATGTCAAATTATATCTCTAGTAAGCAAAACCACAGATAGATTAATTATTAATTTCGACCGTTAGTGATATGAAGGTCAAGTGCTTCCTCGTTGTTTTGTAAAATAAGACCAGAAGTACATTTTTTCTTAGATTATCATTTTTTTTTTTTATAAAAGAGGGAGGCAAACGAGCAGGCGGGTCACCTGATGGAGAGTAATCACCGCCGCCCATGGACACCCGCAAAACCAGGGGAATCGGTCCAATGCGTGCTGCAACGCAGCGTGGCTCTACCACTCAGTCAGTGTCACTCATTTAGCACCACCCAGGGATCACGTGTAGGGTCTCAAGGGTAAACCTACGGACGCGAGCAACTTTGACCCCCAAAATCTGCAGAAGTACGGTTGACCGATGGATGTCCTAGGCATGTCCTAGAGTAGGGACCGCGTCTAGGCAAACGCAGAGTAAGACGCCCTGCAACTCGATGGACCGACGACATAAGGAAGGTGGCGGGCAATGGATGGATGCGGACTGCTCAGGACCGGTATAGTTGGCGCTCATCGCTTACGTTCAACAATAGACGGCAAGAGGCTGAAAAAAAACATATTTTCTTCTCTATAATTTGAATGAAATGAGAAACAATAGACGGAAAACAGCCCGTGTCCCGCATAAAATATCACGAAATCCCCGACAATTGTCCCGCTGTCGAGTCGATTACACCTGAGAGGATGGTTTCGAATCGCGATGTCCCACCCCAATCAGCGGCCGATGGAATGAATAAAAAATAAGCTTCGGCTCAACATCACAAAAAGCTGGGGGAGTAAAAAAATAATATTATCCTGTGAAAATGAATTAAGAAACTCGCAGATACTGGGCCCGCGATAGAGGAAGAGAACGCGGATGTGTGGAGTCGCACTTTACATTTTTATTCCTACATGTGTTTTTTTTAGCATGCCTATACTGTCCCACTGCTGGGCAAAGGCCTTCCCCAAGTCCATCCATCCATTTTTATCCTGAGCCACCTCATGCCAAACAGTCTGGTGTGCGTCCAGATTAATAAATGTGTATTACGTTAGGTATATCTATGTATATAAATAGCTGTGCGTTTGTCTCGCTAAAACTCGAGAATGGTTGAACCGATTTCGCTTATTTCGATTTTGAAATATTTTTGGAAACTCAGGTACTAAGCTATAAACGGTGAGAAAAAAATAATAAGTAGTGGAAAATACTAAATAAGACAATTTAATTTTCGAATACAAAATGTCCTAGCTGTGAAACATTTGATGTCTTTTTGAAAATAAAAGATGGACACTTGGTGGTCAAATCTTCTTGGTTTACTGGTAGACGAAAATGACCAGAAACTACTTTCAAAATTCCGCATCTAGCAAACTAAGACAACATTACAAAACGGGGATAGCAAAGCAGGCTTAAAACAAAGAAAGAAGAATTGTTGTTCATAAAGATACCGTCTCCATGCATTGTTAGCCGTAGGTCCCGATCCTTCGCGTAAGTAGGGAATAAAATTAACCGAGGATGATCGCTAATGAAAATAAATTGGCGGCGGGAGATTTGAGATTACACCGGCCGCGACGAGCGGCTGAGCGGGCCCGGAATACTCGTACCTACTACGGGCACTGGTGGCGGAAAAGAAAGACAAAAAGAAAAGATAATATGTCTAATTGGCGGCAGATGACATTTTACCAAAGAAAATATGGCTAAATTGCTCTACCACAAACTTGTAATTGTACTATAAATCAATAAAAAAAATTTACAATTGGCTGTTTCCCATTAGGTGATATTAAAAAAAAAATTTTGCACTAAAATTTCCAATATGTATTACAGAACGTATGTGTGATGGAAAGACTATTTCTAAATTAATATTGGAAACATTTTGCTCAATAGAAAAAATCCTGAAGTCGCCTCTAAATTTTCATATAAATGCACACTACGACCGTGTTTTACAATAACAATTCCTATAAAATCATAAACACAAAGATATTTACCTTTTCGATTTCGTGATTTCGTGACGTAACATTTTTATTAACTTTTTAAAAAAATGTGAATGACGCATACAAATTACCCCGGACCCCGCACGCCGCAACACTCGCGAGAGCCCGGAATTTTCGCTGACCGCTTAACCCCCTTTAAAAAGTGAATAAAGAGAAAAAAATACATTCATGCCTCACGACTATAACCCCTAAAAGGTTAGTTAGAGACTATATGCAATGAGAACCGCAAAGCAGTACACTGCTAAGGTTCACGTTTCATCGAACAACAATTGCACGTCATGTGCTCAGCGTGCAACTTGTAAGCCTGTCACTGCTCTATGCTTGGATGTATGCGTGTCTCCTACGGCACCCAAGAGAAGAGAGATAACGATCCGTTTAACCGTGTCGCGTAGAGTTGAAAGAATACTACCACCCCCTCTCTTTCCTTGGGTGTAATAAAAGGCTACTAACGGACTTAAGACTGCACATACATCCAACAGCATAAAGCGGCGATGGTCTCACCACCTGTCACGCTGAGTACATGTGCAGTCGCCATTTGGTGAAAAGTGAACTATGGTACAGTACTGCTTTTGCGTCCTCATTGCCTAGTCTCTGACTAACTCATCGCGGATAATAGTCGTGATCAATGTATGTGTGATTTAATAGTTAGACGACCGGTCTCTCAGGCCAAAAGGTTAAATTCACAAAAGTCAAACCCAAGTCGTCACATACGTACTTCATTTGGATTTTTTATATATATACTCGTAGGTATAAGAAGGAGGCAAACAAGCAGGCGGGTCACCTGATTGAGAGCAATCACTGCCGCCCATGGACACCCACAAAACGTGCGATTATTTCACGCCGGATATTCGTGAGAGGGTGGTATTACCCCGGAGGAGACGGCCCAATACGTGCTGCAACGCAGTAGCTCTACCACTCAGTCAGTATCATTCATTTAGCACCACCCAGGGGTCACGTGTAGGGTTTCAAAGGTAAACCTACGGACGCGAGTAACTTTAACCCCCAAAAATTTGTAGTGAAGGGGGGAAATCTGTCTAGCTACCACTATCTTATCAACGGCGCCTGACTTTGGTAGATTTAGAGCCAGAAAGTGCAACTTCTTCTGGAATCCTTTTGACAACATCCATGGTTTAGTGGTTAGCACTTCGATTCTGTCGTCGCGCCATCTATGCTCTGTTCAATTCCTGGGCGAGACAATTTGGAAAATACTGTTGTCTAAATTGATTTCGGATCCGGGTGGTTTCTATGTTTATCTGTTATCTAGTTAACCACTTAAACAAGTTACAAAAGAAGCTACGCTTGGGCTAGATAATTGGTGGGAGCGTAAAGAGAAAAGTTTTTAATCTTCAACTAATATAAGGAAATGCTTAACTTATCATTGACTGATGGTACTCGAAAATGCTATGAAAGTTATTGTTGTTACAACAGAATTAGATAAGACCTAGGAAGACTTACAATCTAAGCCCCCAATATATCCATACGTTCATATACCACAACTCAAAGTTTTCGATGGAATTTCCTAGCGTAGCGTGGTCTTTTAGACCGCTCTTCAAAGACTATACACACATACGTACATACAGTCAGGGACTAGGCAAATAGGGCAGCAAAAGCAATCCTGTACCATAGTCCAGTTTTCACCAAATATTGACTGCACATATGCTCAGCGTGAAAGGTGGTGAGCCCATCACCGCAATATGCTGTTAGATGTATGTGCAGTCTTTAGTCCGTTAGTCACCTTTTACGACACCCAAGGGAATAGAGGGGGTGGTAGTATTCTTTCACTTCTACGCGACACTGTTATATAGACTATACACGGAGCATGTTAACAAGATTTAGTACCGCCATATCTGCACGCGCAGTTATTAGAGGTCGCGAAAATGGGCGCACATATCCGGGGGCTGCGCTAAGTCGATGCGGATCAAGCCTGAGTTATGGGCGAGAGAGTAATAGGAGGAAATGCCGCGTGTCTTGTTAGTAAGTACATTGTCTTGTTCAGTTTTTTTGCAGTTCACTGGATGCGGAGTTTAATTACAAAGTTTGGTGCATGTTTTTATGAGGCATGACGTTAAAGGCTATAGAAAGTCAAGGTAAAAATGTCATTTAATACCTAGTAAAAAAAATAATTTACACCTTACGAACTCCACCAGGGCTGACACGCTCTCTTTGTTAGACGCAGTCACCCGTTCTGACTGTTAGCCCTTTTCAATTCGTGAGATCACTGTGGGGGAGGTTAAAAAGAGTATCCTTTCCATTACTTCCAAGGCCGTGGGCGAAGATGGCATTTGCCGTGACATGCTGGTGCCTATCCTGGATGAGGTTGTGTCTGTCATTACACACATTTCAAACCACTCTCTGGCAACCAACGTCTTCCCCTTGGAATGGAAATTAGCCCATGTCATTCCCATTCCTAAGTCCGCTTCCCCTACCGCTTCTCTCAATGCCGTCTTATCTCTATCTTATCATTCCTATCCAAGGTACTGGAAAGCGTTGTTCATAAATAACTGTTCCCTTTTGTCTTACATTACAACTTGTTACGGCGAAAGGCGTTCGCAGTAACAGCGACGAAATAAAGGTTGTGGGCTGGGTAGGTATGGATAGTGAAGTACTTACAGAGATGATGAGTCACAGGAGCCGGGAGACGAGCTGACCACGGGCAGCGATGTAGTGGTGGGTTTCCTGGCGCACAGTCACTACACTACAAGTGTGGCATGACACTAAGGCGTGCTATAAAACGCTGTAATGCCGCGAGGAATGCTTCCGTGCTGAGGTCCGAGACCGGTTCCAAATGAACCGCCTTAGTCGAGAGGCACACGAATATACAAAAGTACGCTTTTAAGAGTTTAACATTACGTAGGGTACTAGATTTAACGAGGAATGGGCCGGCAAAATCGGTCGTGACTTGACTAAATACTGGCTGAGGCGTAACTCTATCGGCTGGCAGGTCGGCCATGAAGGGCGCTTGCGGCTGGGCCCGGCATCGAAAGCATCTAATGCATTTAAAGACTCGGTGTCTAATAATACGGCGCGCGGACAATATCCAAAATTGTTGGCGTAGGATTGCGTGTAAGGTGTCAGCGCCAGGGTGGCAGTGTATTTTGTGGTAGTGGTCAATGATCAGGTCTACAAGTGGGCTAGAGCTGGGAAGTATGAGCGGATGCTGCGCGTCATATCGGATAGACGCATGGGACAGTCGTCCACCAACTCTAAGGAGCTCATCTTTAATGAGAGGTGACAGCCGCTGGAGTCTGACGGAGCAGATTTTGCCAGTTTGAAGGCGGTGGATGTCCTCTGCAAATTCATTGTGCTGAACACTGCGCACCCAGTAAAGTAGAGCCTCTCTTCGTTCACTGACGTACAAGGGGCCTGAGCGTCGCGAATCTGGGTGGTGTATGCAGTTGTGCAGAAAGCGTTTTAGACAAGCTGTCACTTCGACGAGCTTGTCTAGTGAACTGAACCGAGTGAGCAGGTCAAAGTCAAGACCGGGCACTGTGACCAGTGACGGGACGTGTTTGGGCTTAAGGCCGGGCAGGGCGTGATGGCCCAGAGCTAAGGGCATCGCAGGCCAAGACTCACAAGGCTGTCCAAGCCACGTGGGAGACCACCATAGGTCGTGGGCTGACAGGGATTGCGCGGACATCCCTCTGCTTGCGCAATCTGCCGGGTTGAGCTCGGAAGGTACGTGTCGCCAGGTACATTCTGGTGAGCCTGAGCTGATTTTGATTACCCTGTTGGCTTCAAAGGGTTGAAGCCGGTGAGGCGGTGTATTGAGCCAGGCCAGGACTATCGTACTGTCTGACCAACATATGTGTTGTTGTATACTGATATGGGCCGATAACTGAACCGACACACGGATCATGAGCTGGGAGAGTAGAGTGGCGGCCGACAACTCTAACTTGGGGATTGTGAGGCGATTCTTGATTGGTGCGACTCGCGACTTGGCGACAATCAAGTGTACCAAAGTATCTCCGGAGGCATCGAGCTCATGGAGGTAAACAACGGCGGCAAACCCGGCTTCAGAGGCATCTGCAAACCCGTGAAGCGAGTATGCAGCTGAGCCTTTGTTTGCACAAATGTGCCGAGGGAAGCGAATGCTAGACAACAGCGGCAGATCCTCTGAGATGTGGTGCCACTCCGTTTGTACTTCAGAGGGAGTGGGCTCATCCCATTCCAGCTTCAGTAGTCACAATTGCTGAAGCAGCAGCTTTGCGCGGAAGATAACGGGAGAAACCCAGCCGTTTGGGTCATAAAGTGAAGCTACGGTGCTTAAAATAGACCGCTTTGTGACATGTGTGATGGGGGGCAGAGAGATGCGGTAGGTGAACTCGTCTGACTGAGGGCTCCACTGTATACCCAAGACCTTAATGGACGTGGATTCTGGGTTCATGTCGAAGTCCTTGGGCATGTCGCATTGGTTGTCGGGAAATCTCTCGAGCAGCTTAGGCGAGTTAGATGTCCACTTACTGAGCTGAAAGCCGCCTAGGTCTAGCAGACTTATCAACTCGTCCTGAAGTGCTTGGGCGGATTCAACTGTGTCATGACCACACAAGATGTCATCAACGAAGATAGACTTGCGAAGAACCTGAGCGGCTCCAGGGTAGCGATGGCCTTCATCATCAGCCAGCTGAAGCAGAGTGCGGATTGCATGGTATGGGCTTGATCTTAAGCCGTAGGTGACTGTATTGAGGGCGTAGGTGAGCAGAGGGTGATCAGGTGAGGACCGCCATAGTATCAGCTGATACCGTCTCTGGTCTGGGGCAACCAGCACATTTCTGAACATCCTCTGGATGTCAGTGCTGAAAACGACTGGATGCGTTCTGAAGGACATGATGATGTCCACAATGTCCTGTTGAAGGGCGGGGCCTGTGTGTAGGCATTCATTTATGCTGACACCACTGGAGCTTTTGCAGCTACCATCAAAAACAATGCGCAGCTTGTCCGACCCTGACTTAAATACGCCATGGTGAGGGATGTAGAAGTGAGGTTCATGGGCGAATGTATTTGGGTGACAGGGAGCCATGTGCCCTAAGTCGATGTATTCGGCCATGAAGTCGACGTATTTAGAACGCAGAGACGGGTTCGCCATTAGCTTCTTCTCAATATTGAGGAATCTGCGTAATGCGATAGGGTGAGTTTTACCTATTTGAGGGGTCCTTTAGAAAGGGCAGAGCGACCGTATATCTGCCTGAGGGATCGCGTGTAGTGGTAGAGCGGAAGATTTCCTCGCATTGTTCCTCCATGGGATCATTATGAGTGTGAGATTGAGGGAGGGGTTCTTCAGACTCCCAGAACCTTTCCAGACTCTGACGTATGTCCTGGGCTGATTCAGCTGAGTCTGGTTGTGAACTGACGACGTGAGCTGAGTTAACCTGCTGCGCCGGCTGCGCATACAAGTCCTCAATGGGTCCTATCAACGCGAAGTCGAAAATCGTGCCGAAGGCTATGGGCTTGCCCGGGCCCAACGAGACCTTAGTCCCGTCCAACACCTGGCCAAGAACGTCCGACCCCAATAAGAGGTCGATCGGGGCTGGTGTGTGGTAAAGCTGGTCAGCCAATGGCACGGGTGGCTGGCCTAGTACGTGGGAAATGTTTGGTACCTTCTCTAAGGGAAGGTAGCCAGTGACGTTTTTTAAAATGTGAGCTGTGGCAGTGATTGTAGGAGTATCATTGTGAGTAGGTCGGCATACTATTGTTATTGCCGCCTTTGACTCATGTTTGTGCTGATTCCCAACTCCTGTAATTTTTAAAGAAGTGGGTTTTGATGGCAGGTTCAAAAGTCGTGCCATGCGTGACGTTATTAATGTCAGCATACTGCCACAGTCCAATAAAGCTCTGGCTGTGTGAAGATGGCCATGTACGTCCGCGACTCTTAGTGAGACGGTTGGCAACAAAATGGGTGTGCCAGTGGGCACAGACGGTGAGTGAGCTGATTGAGTATCAGCTGAAATTGTATGAGCTGAGTATGTATCAGCTGTGTGGGCATGGGTTGACTGGGCATGGGCTAAATCTACCTCTTCGCTAGGGTGCTCCGTGATAGTTGGGAGTCATAATTGCTGGCGGCGTTCGCGGGGCCTACCTGGCGAACCGGACCTGGGCGGGCTGGCTCTGTGAGCAGAGCTGGGTTGCACCTGTTTAGCCTGTGCGGGTTCGTGCCGCCTGCTGTGTCTGGGACGCTCCCTCGAGTGCTCTGTCAGCTTTGGTGGGGGTACATGTACAGACGACGAATGAGCTGAGTGCGTTGGGCCGTCTGGTTGATGGAGGGACGTGTGGTGGTTCGTGCTCCCACAGTCCTTGCATGCCCCCCTTGACCTGCACTCGCTCTCGTAGTGACGGCCGAGACAACGCTGGCAGCGCTCACGTGCCTGTACAAAGTCCCAACGGCCCTGTGTTGGCTGGGAATTGTACCATTTGCACGTCATGAGCCTATGTCCCCTATTGGCACAATAGGGACAGTAGGGCGTCGAGTGTGAGGAAGAGGATGAGGACGATGATGAGGAGCAGCTTTGCTGGAAGGCCGAGTAGACGGGGAAGGGCTGACTGCGAGCCGGGGAGGTGGATGGGCGGTGACGCATTTGCTGCGTTGGGCGGAACGGTTGGTGAGTAGGCTGATCGTAGGCGCGGTAAGGCGATGGAGCTGAGGAGCGGCCACGGTAATGGTCGGGTTGTTGCTGAGCCATCTGAGCATAAGTGCGATGGGGCAACTGTGGAGGCGCGCGGCTACGAGAAGGGCCGGGCAGGGCGTGAATGGGCTGCGGCTGGGCTATGTTGGAGAACTCTGTCTCCACACAGCGCGCGTGCTCCTCGAGGTAGGAGATGAGGTCACTCAACGTGGGCAGGGTGCTGCTAGAACCGTGTCTGCGTTCAAATAACGTGCGGAGCTCACCCTTAAGCTTTCGCACCACTATCGACACAAACACGTAGTCGTCTCCTATGGGCAGATCCAAATTACTAAGGGCACACTGGGCGGACACCAGCGGAGTGAGGAAAAGTGTGCGTATGTTAGAGCGCGTGTGGATGCTCGGCAGCCCCAGGATTATGTCGACGAAACTATCGATGAGAACCCGGCGGTTCTCGTACCGCTTTGTTAGGATGTTCATGGCCACGGCAAAATTTTCATTGGTGACCTTTAGGTGGGACACCATGCTTAATGCCTCACCGCTGAGACTTGAGAAGAGATAGTGGAGCTTGACTGCTTCCGACAAGGTCGCCATGTCGTCAGTCAAACTCCTGAACAGTGCAATAAAGGAGGGCCAGTCCTCCACCTTTGAGCTGAACCTGGGCAGCGCTATCTTGGGGAGGACGGCTGTAGGCGTATTGACGCCGAGACTGGGCTGAGCATTATGGGTTGGGGACGACGTGGAAGAGGGTAAGATTTCCTCCCTAGCCACAAGTATCCCCAGGTATGCCCCGGAGGCTTTTGTGTGGTTCTCAGTGTATGTACTCTCAACCCCCTCGTCTAAGTTCTCTTCGTCGAGAATGTTGTAGTACACTGAGTCCAGCTTGTCCTTTATGCCCTGTATCTGTGCGAAACGCACGTTAAATTCCGTTATGGAATGTTTGGTGTCGCCAGCAATGATCCTTGATCCCACCTCTAAGAGCTGGTGTATAGCTTTGGCGGCCTCCCTAAATATCGCGGCTTGTGACTTGGTCGGCATCGCGATGAATGAAAGGAGACAAAAAACTAATAAAAAAAAAAAAAAATATTAAAAAAATTTAAAGGCAGTAAAAAGGACAACACCCTGTATATATTCTATAGTTGGGCTGGACGTATTTGTTTACTAATGTAATGGCAAATGGGCCAAAATTAACGCAACAATAAAGAAAGCAAAACTAAGTTGGGACGCCTTGTATATGGCCCACGGGTGGGCAAACGCGTGTGTATCCCACGTCATCCGTAGCCCACTATTGGGCAAGGCGCTCACAGTCGGGCAGACCTGTAGCGGAAACTAGCGAAAAGAATGAGTCGGTCGCAAAAAAAAATTAAAAATAAACAAATAATAAAAACTTAATTAAAAAATAAAATTGGGACACTCTGTCTGTGTCCCACAAGTGGGCAAACGTGTGTAGAAGCGAAGGCGACGCACGCAAATAGCCGTAAGCGATATAAAAAAACTGATGAAACTAAATGAAACACACTAAGCTCATGTGGTGAGCACGCACAAATAATGAGTCGATCGCAAAGGCAAAAAAAAAAAAAAAAATAGATATAAAATTAACACGAGCGAAAAAATAAAGCACGCTACTTGGCACGCGTGGTGAGCATGCACGAGATCTGAGCCAATTTAACACGACAAGAACATACAAAATTCCTTAAAAAATAAAACGGGAAAAATAACAATGCAATCTCTCGTCATAATACCATACGTAACGTAATAATTTAACTACAGTAGTTAGGAGTATGAACAACGTATCATTAGGCAAAAATCATTTGGGTACACACACAAGCCCGCTCAGATTACAACAACATTACAACATTGCATCACACTTTCGATTTGTGATCAGACAATCGGATGCATACACAAAATCAACAATAAAAATAAAATAATATAAGTGTACGTTGGCCAGCTATACTAACACAATTGTTTTACAAGTACCGACAAAAACTTTATTGGGGCAGGCCGTTTCGCCACGAGATAAAGGTAAAGTTACGGAAACAAATGAATTTAGAAATGATGGTAGGAATTAGATTTAAGATTTAGACATAGAATAAGAATATGGGCGGAAATAATTATCTTTAGCGGACTGTATTAAAATTGAAAATTAAACGAAAGTTAGGTTCTGGTTACGGGAAGGTCGCCGGTATTTAATATTACCGGCTCGAAGATGACCAAAATGTTACGGCGAAAGGCGTTCGCAGTAACAGCGACGAAATAAAGGTTGTTGGCTGGGTAGGTATGGATAGTGAAGTACTTACAGGGATGATGAGTCACAGGAGCCGGGAGACGAGCTGACCACGGGCGGCGATGTAGTGGTGGGTTTCCTGGCGCACAGTCACTACACTACACAATGGGCATTTAGGCGTTCTCTTCACATTAGGTTCAGGAGTCACTATTAACCAAAGGCTGTGGCGTGCGCGGTAGCTAGCTAGCTTGCAGACGAGTCGGCGCGGTATATTCACGAAGCGCGCGGCCGCGAGTCGCGCAGCGGTGGCGCCGCGGCAGATAGGCGGACACGGTCGTCAACGACCGCTGAGTCAACCGCCTTACAGATGGCGGTATGGTTTGAATGGCCGTCCCGGCTTTGACGGGAACACAACTTATGTCCGTATCAATACGGTTTCAAAGCACAGTTACTGCCATGTTATACATTGCAGACGATATTCGCCACGCCATGGATAACCGGATGTTAACGGTACTTATTGTTCTATTGAACTTCAGCAGCGCTTTCAACTCCGTTGACTATGACATCCTCCTTGCCATCCTTCACTCGCTTAACCTTACCCCTGCTTTCGTCACTTGGTATTCGGATTATCACCGCAATCGTCACCAGAGAATAAGGAGTGATGACCTTTTCTCGAGTTGGGCTCCCCTTACTGCGGGTGTGCCACAGGGTGGGGTACTTTCACCTCTCCTATTCACGTTATTTATGTATGGGCTCGGTAAAGTGATATCCTTTCAGTATCACTTATAAGCAGATGACTTGCAGCTTTTCAACCATTCTGATGCCGTTAATATTCACAGAGCTATCGAAGCTGTTAATAAAAATCTCTTCGAGGTAATGGAGTGGGCGAGCTCATTTGGATTGCTTGTAAATTGATCTAAGTCACAAACAATAATCGTAGGTAGCAGCAGATTGTGCGATAAACTAGACTTTAAAGGGCTTCCCAAGGTTACATAATTAATGTAGTGAATCTTGAATATGCAGAGAAGACAAAAAAACCTTGGTCTTATCTTTGATCGTTCTTTGTCTTGGACATCGCAGGTGAACGACGGACGTGAGTCGGCGCATGCGCTGCTCTTAGCATTATCTCAAGCGACTTTAGTTCTTCTTACCATATATAATAGGTACTAAAATTATGTTCGCTCAGTCACTTCTGCTCCCTCTTCACGACTATGCCGATGTGTGTTACTTGAATGCTACTGAAGAGCTGCTGAACAAACTGGAGCGCCTGCAAAATCTGGCTATCCGGTTCATATTCGGCCTGCGCAATATGACCATATTTCGGAATTTCGGTCTAAATTAAAATGGGTCCCAATCCGACGTCGCCGAGAATGCACATCCTCTGCCTCCTTTACAAAATCCTTCACTACCTCATCATCTCATCTGCCTCATTACCTTCGCTCCCGCTTTACTCTATTACCCGCCACTTCCTCAATCTAATTCCAAGTAAGTATGTCTATAGTTCATACACCGTCCATGCAACTAGATTGTGGAATAAGCTGCCTGCCAGCTTTCGTGAGAGTCCATCAGTAGCATCATTGAAACTCAAACTAAAAGAGCGTGACCTATCCAACAACAACAACTCATATGTAAAATTTTTAACACTGAAAAAACAAGACGACAACCTCAGGCGGGAATCGAACCACGCACCTTCCGCATTCCGGGCGGCTGCCTTAACCACTTGGCTACCGAGGTCTGGCTTTCAACCGTCGAAATTTGTCAGTGCTTGATGCTAATGTTTTTAGTCAACATTGCTTCATCAAATCTTAGAAGTTTTCACCTCTGAGATCCGAAAGAAATATTAATCTATAAACGCAGCTTCATCTTAACCGAATGTTCAAATATTTGTAAAAATATTTCTTTCGGATCTCAGAGGTGAAAACTTCTAAGATTTGATGAAGCAATGTTGACTTAAAACATAAGCATCAAGCACTGACAAATTTCGACGGTTGAAAGCCAGATCTCGTTAGCCAAGTGGTTAAGGCAGCCTCCCGGAATGCGGAAGGTGCGTGGTTTGATTCCCACCTGAGGTTGTCGTCTTTTTTCAGTGTTAAAAATTTTACTTAAGTATATTTAAGCGTTAATAAAACGCTAAAATATAAAATATTAACAACTCATATCGTAACCAATTACAATATTTTTATTTTATAAAAACATTTTAGTTTATATAGGTATATGCAATATAATTAGTTTAAGTATGTATACTAATGTAATAAGTATTTATAATAATTATGTATTTGTAAGTATTTGTTTTCATTAGTCCCACTTTCCACACCACAGCTAGAGTTGGCTGGAAGAGATCTCTTCTAAAGATAAGCACACCTTTGTATATGTCTTGTGTAACGTCTTTTTCAATGTATTTTTTCTATGTACAATAAAGGATTAAATAATAAATTAACATTCGTTATAATTAATGATTTTTGGGTTTATAACGATTAATACATACATATTATAATCGACTATCCCCGAAGGGTTAGTCAGAGACTAGGCAAGGAGGACCGCAGTCCTTTGTGGTCCTTTGCCATAGTCCACTTTTCACCAAATAGCGACTGCACAGCTGCGCAGCACACACTGTGCTCAGCGTGACAGGTAGTGAGCCCATCGCCGCTATATGCTGTTGGATGTATGTGCAGTTTTTAGTCCGTTAGTCGCCATAAATATACTTTATTAAAATGTAATGAAATTAAAAATATATATATTTCGATATTTTTCTTGCATAAGTCACATCTTTTAGATGTGAAGAATAACCGTCGGTATTAAAAACGTTTAAATTGATAGTCAACGATCAAAGTACCTAAAACCGTAGTACTATTATTTATTCTGTGCTAAAACGACAAAACCAATGATTTTTTAATTATTTTTTAGTTTCAGACATCATCCCGACCCATTGAGGTTGCAGTATCCACAAACCTCTGTAGCCAACAACTAATTGTTCAAGTCTATAAATATTATCGATAGCTAGATAGATCCTTCGATTCTATTTCCCGCCAGATGAGCCGCTGTTTACGTCCACGGTAGACGGTGCAGCCTGCGCTACAAGACAGTAAACTCTTAAGCCCCATCGCTAGCAGGGAAGATTTACTCGAACAACTTAATACACAGTAATATCGTTGTCTAAGACCAGATTTTTACTGCAGATGCGAACGGCACGGCGTGGGAGAACGAATGCGGTCTGTTTTGTTTCGTCGCGGAAATACTGGTGCGAAATTCGTGATGATAACCTGCTTTGTTGGAAATCTTCGTGGTGTATCCTTTAAATCTCATATTACATTGTAGTTGAGACGATAGAATTGGATGAGAGCGGGGTAGCTAGACTTAGAACAAGCTCGGCGGCCTGCCACTAAAGCGTTAATATAATAATTTGCCCGAATTTGACAATTAAAGAGTAATTTAATTAGAGTATCAATATTAGGTTTACTTTAAGTTTAATCCTAAAGTAGTGGTCGTTAATAGCATAATCTCCTCACGTGCTATTGTCTATGTGAGCAGTGGTACGTTTATTGGCTATTGACAATGAACGGAAGTGATGACGCTAATTTCGTAGGAATGGTACAATCCAACAGGTAACCCGGTTTCATTGTACCATCGCTACTTTTGAATCAAGTATAACATGAACATAGCATTGAAGTTACATACTACACTTACGATATGATTCTGAAGGTAGTCACACTAGAGACACCTCTATTTTTTACATTTACATATATAGCATTTTATTTTTAGATCGCTAAGTTAATACTTTCTCTAGAAAGCCTACAAACTTGTGGCAGGTAGGTTTTTATATGACAGATAGATGGTAGACATTTGAAAACAAAGATTTTTTTTAAAATTCCCTTTGTTTACGCGGATGAAGTTACAGAGCTAGGAAGACGGCCGGCCGTAATAAGTAAGTACCTTAGTAATAGAAAAAGTCCTTTTTTACAAGCATTTATTTAGTTTCACCTGTCCCGATGATTGTCTGTAATCAAATCATGCAAGTTAAATTTGATCCATTTCCCGGTTACCGATTGAGCTGAAATTTTGCATGCATGTGTAAATCGGTACCACGGTACGGTGGTTACCGGACCAGGGTATGATGATGGAGCTGGAACGTAGCCATAGGTACTCAGTAATTAAGCGACACAACAGCGTCGAGTTTGATTCGTACGATCTTTGGGAAAATAACTTCGTTCGTTCGTCCGTTCCGTTTGTTATGAATGTGGATTCTGTTTTTGATTAGATGGATTAAATGGATTAGATGGAAGACCCAATGTCAAGGTGAGCACGTGCCGAGGGCTGAATGGTATGAGGGTGTACATGTAAACATGTCATATCGCTAACGTTGCGCCTCTGGGTACCAGGGCGAACCCTGTTGTACTGAAGCCCTTATCTCTCTACAATAAGTGCTCAAAACAACACATTGTAAGCGTACTATGGGCTACATAACGGAAAAACACTGCTACGCGCTACGAACTACGCCGTAGTCAATCTCGCATCAAAAATACTAATAGGTTAAAATTAGAAGAAAACAAAACTTTTTAACAACAAGCTTTTATTACTTGTTAATAAAAATAACTTAAAAGTTAAAAATAAAATTTGATACAGACCAATTTTTTATAAATAAAAGCTCGTTACATTTTGATGGAACATTTAATAGAACATTTAGCATATTATTACACCTTAATTATTTTTCTTTTGCAATCACAATGTAACACGCTATTACTATATAAATACGGAAAGATTTAATATTTAATAAAAATATATAGTTAGGCGAAGAATGTTGGTACGTATTATTGGTATTTTTGTTATCAGGTTTAAATTATTTTTAACTTCTTAGTTCCTCAGTTGTTTATTAACAAGTAATAAAGGCTTGTTATTAAAAAGATTTTTCTTCTTTTAATTTAATCAACCTTATATGCATAAGCTTGCTTACTCGCCGGCCGGGGCGCTGCGGTAGTGCGGCCTGATTTGAAAAAGGCCTGTCGAGTTTCGTTTCAGATTCCTTTCCTAGTATGTGAACAGCTTTAAGGCGATTCTGTAAAAAAGATAACTCCAACTCGAATACAGTTAACGGAGCTCATTTCAAAAGATTCTGTCTCAAACATGCGTAACTTCTATGTCACTTCTATACACGTAAGGTCAAAATCTCGCATGACTTAGCTCGTTTCACCACCGCGTTCGTCGGTGAAGAGCACCCGGCGTTGTCGAGTTCTACAGTTCTTTTATTTCACTGCGGATTCAACTTTTCGAGATTCGAAATGAATCGCTTTACTGATAGGAATTAAACTCAATTAAAAATAAGCAACACAATCTTGATGATATCAATGAAATTGAAGTTGCTCAAATCAGTTTCGTGGTACCTACCTACCTACCTACCTAAAATGTCCCTTACTACCACAGCTATTACTAAAATGGCGTCTTGGTAGCTACTTGCGGGGTATCTAATAAATTGTTTTATTACCGCAACGTCGTAATCCACGCTTAACTAACCTAAATGCCCAGCTTCGCTCGCGGTCGGCACTTTGTTTAGATTAAAACGTAATGCCTGAGCTGATATTACCACGACAACCAACAGCAATATTTCATATTTTATACATTTTTCTCGTTGATAAGGGAATGTTTAATTAACATTAAATGATACCTACTTATCAAATGTTGTTACTGATGGTGATTTGTTTCTAAATAAGCTACTAAATGTGTGTTGTTTTAATTATTTGTCAGTTAGAAAACGATATATAACGCCTAGTAAAATATTCATAGCAATAAAATACAAGTTGATTATTTACCTTAAAAATTAGCAGGCGTTACGTCAAGAATGGATAAGTATGGTGTATATATTATTTGTCAAGAGATCAAAGAATGCTACTTCCAAGTTTAAACCTCCTTAATTGGAATAATCCGTCTTACATCAAGCATCGAATCTTGTTGCTAGCAGTCGTGGGACGCTCAAGACGTTTGTACTCTCCGCGTGTATGCTTAGAGCTACTTAAGAATAATCAACGTAGATTTTCTTGAAATTGTGAGCTTTGAAAATGAGCTCTGATACATTTTTTATACGAAGCAAAGAGCAAATAATTTGTTATTTTACCAAATGAAGAATATTTTTACGGTAGTAACGACAGGTTTAAATTTGGGAAATATTTTGTGTTTGTTTATTTGTCATGGATTATTAAGTAATTTTATTATTGGAAATTATAAATCCAAAATTATTAAGGATTATGTAGGTAGGAACTTGCTTTGTCGATTTATTATGATGACGCCTATTATAAAGTTATCCGCAATGTTGTACATCAGCTTATGTTTCGTAGTCAAGCTTGTAACTTAGCCTCTTACTCTCTACTTGAGAATATAAGTTCAATTGCGTTGGGGCTGGCTATTGCACAGACAATTATGTGAGCTTAAAACTGTTCTGCTATCGGTTCTAGAAAGTCTTGTTGTATAATTTAAACAAATAGGTAGATATCTAGGTAAATGGGTACTTAAACACTAAGTACCTACATTTTTAAACATACATACATAAAATCACGACTTTAGTCCACCTTTCACCAAATAGCGACTGCACATGTGCTCTACGTCACAGGTGGTGAGCCCATCGCCGCTTTACGCTGTTGGGTGTTTGTGCAGTCTTTAGTCCGTTAGTCGCCTTTTACGACATCCAAGGGAAGAGAGGGGGTAGTATTCTTTCACCGCTATACGCGACACGGTTTCGGTTTGATGATGATAACAATGGCCAATGTCGGCTAGTGAACAACAACACTTGCGTATACGCATTAGACAAAGTAACACCAAACGTTTAGTGACGTTTAATTTGGTATACTGCAGAAAAAAATGACACTAGTTACCAATTTACTTATATCTAAAAAATATTTTCTGAAAACATACTTAGTTAATAACCCTATTGGTCACAACACCAATACGATTGAGAACATAAAGCTGCAAGCGTATTAATTTGAAAATCTTTATTTTACTGAACTGGTAGGAAGGTACTTAATCCTTCAATTGTATTGAAAATAAATAACATGTAGTAGTCCTACTATACATAAATATGTAAACAACATGCTCTTTTTGATTTAGGGAAAATTGAGGTAGTAAGTCAGACCGCCTAATTAATGACATGAGAAAAATATTATTCCGATTCTTGCATTTTCGCTTTTTTCCGTTTTCATACAAAATAATTAATTTTTGCAATGCAATCGGTGTGACTCGGACTGACTTTAAGAAACTACCTCGTGAATATCGTGCCCGCCCACAAAACGGACACGGTCACATCCCTAGTTGAGTAAAACACGTCATGTCCTGTGCCTGCCTGTTATTTACTACAACTAGAGGCGTATTTTATAATGAAAATAAACTACTACGCAACGCAACGCAGTAAATGGACACACCGAGAGCACAAAGTGTCAAAGGAGAATGACCTGTTATATGGGACTTAGGCTAGTTTTTTTAGCTAGCTAGTGTAACACAGCGCTTTAATGAAATAAATAGTAATCAATAGCAGCAATGCTTTGAATTATGAAGAAAAATTACATTACAATATCATGCGGGAGTTTGAAGCTATCTTCATTTTTAGCTTAAAACTTTGTAGGTATTTTGAGGTTATGACAACTGTTATCGTATGACTATCAGTTCAGCATTTATTTATCACTTGACTCTTAACGCGGCGTCCTATAGAAAACCTTTTTTAACCGTAATCATTATAACTTAAGAGAGCACTTTTGATATGTGAATGATTGACATGACGACCTCCTTGGTCGAGTGGTTTGTACACCGGTTTTCATGGTGTCGCCAATTCTGAGGTCCCGGGTTCGATCCCCGGTCAGGTCAATTTAGAAATTATTATTTTCTAAATTGTTTCGGATCTGGGTGTTTTCTATGTACAATAGGTATGTATTTAAGTATTTTAAGTATGTTTATCCGTTGTCTAGTAACCATTTAACGAGTTTCTTCGAAGCTTCTCTTGGGCTAGATAATTGGTGTGATTGTAGGAAAGTTTATTATTATTATTAAGACGCAATTCATTTCGAATAGGCTGGTTTGGTAATTCTCCTGTACCTTAGAAATAATAATATCTCGTGCATTACCGATGCGATTAATAGTAAACTTTTTTAAGTCAAAACCATTATTTTAAGGTAAGGAATCGTTGTTTAAAATTTCCCCTAAATCAAAATGAGCTCTTTGTATACATGTATACGTAACGCCCGGTTTTTAGAGGGATATGTAGGCAGAGATAGCTTACCATTTGCTACGGTCTTAATACGCTTCATCATCATCATCATCATCAGCCTATACTCGTCCACTGCTGGATATAGGCCTCTCCAAGAACTCTCTCATCTAGCTCTTGCCAGCCACCTTGCGAAGATCGTCGCTCCACCTTGTCTGAGGGCGTCCTACGCTACGCTTGCCGATACGCGGTCTCCACTCCAGAACTCGTCGACCCCAACGGTCATCGGTTCTGCGACTGATATGGCCGGCCCACTGCCACTTCAGCTTGCTAATCCAGTGGGCTATGTCGATTACCTTGGTTCTCAGTCGGATCACCTCGTTTCGAATCCGATCCCTCAGAGAAACTCCGAGCATAGCCCTTTCCATAGCCCGCTGAGCGACGTTTCTTAAACTTAATTAATTCTCATAATATTCTTCATCGATTAATGCTTCTTTTGACCTGAACTTTCAAGACTTTCAGAAAGACTATGAACTGAAAAGAAAACTGACGCCATGCCCCTAAGTAGGTGTGCGCTACGATTCTCGTGAAACCCCCAGTAGGTAGCAACGGAAGTTACTGATCACATTACTACCTTCTAATTCAAACAATTATTAACAGGATTACCGTGTCGTGTAGCAGTGAAAGAATACTACCACCCCCTCTCTTCCCATAGGTGTCGTAAAAGGCGACTAACGGACTAAAGACTGCACATATATTCAACAGCATAGAGCGGCGATGGGCTCACCACTGTCGCGCTAAGCATATGTGCAGTCGCTATTTGGTGAATTGTGGACTATGACAGAGGACTGCTTTTGCTGTCCTCTTTGCCTGGTCTCTGACTAACCCTTTTGGGGATAATAGTCGTGATTATGTTTGTATGTATGCATGTATGGGATTATTACCATAACGTGTTTTATTGTTTTAGAGTGTCGGATTTAAAAAAGTTACTTACATTATGTCTTATTAATTTTACTAAAAGCTTGACAGCGTTGCCGTTTAGGGTATTTTTACCCGACTTCGGGTAATTTAGGCTTTGAGGGGGTAGTCTCCGGGTAACATTTAGTGCAAGGTAATTTTATTTTGGGTATTTTTGCTACTATATACACTTCACTATGTTCCTTTAGGTACCTAATTAGAAAAAAAGTTTCTTTGGAAGGTTGGAAGACCTAGATCGGTTAAAAAACAACAAGTATTAGTAATTTCTGTTATTTTTTATAAACGCGTACCGCATGTAAAAATAAACCGTAAGTAACTTTTTTATAAGTACCTAAATAAAAAGAAAATCTACTAATTTTTGAATTAGTTTCGGACTTTTTCTTGAGTGACTAGCGGCAACACCGAGCCTGACGCTCGGTTACATTATATTTATTTTTTCAAAACTTTGTATTATTATTGCCTCATGCACTTTATTTCCTTGGAACAAGAGCTACTGTCCAAATTGTATATCTTACCTGTAGGTACCTATTAACCGTGAACCAGCGGCCAATTCCAAGTTTGCAAGCAGATACTACTGTTGCCCTCATCTAAGACGGCCCCAAAACAGACTTGGCACCGACTTGTCCCGACAAAGACGTCTGCCGATAGTCGCCGATTACCAGCGCTGGTGACAAGTGATTTGGGTCCTCGCCGGCCGCATCCGTCGATGCTATCGGTATCGACGGCTGACGGCCCAACTATCCGTTATCTAACACTCGGCTTAAAGTTGCTATCGTATCGCAAACTCTATTGATACGTGCACACAATATCATATGGACTCTTGACAGTTTTGTATGTGATCGGACGTTTATGATTTGGAGTTTTTGAACTTGAATAGTATATTGTAAATATTATGTTATGTTAATAAAATAGTGTTTACTTATTCTGTTTTTTAGTTAATGTTTCTGTTAATTTCCTCTTTTCCTGCTTGGGATTAACCATAAGGCGATTTACAGACATCTAAAGTATGTCGGAATAAATAAAAAAACAGGATATCCTTTCATATATCCATATTTAATTTTCATAGATATTATTGAATCGAATAAACATTTAGCCAATATCATCACCTAAGCGGTAAATAGGTACTAACTGTACGTGTGAGCGCAGTGTTACAGTTCAACCTCAAACCTTATTAACATTAATAAAAATATTTACAATATTTGGAAATTTCATCACAGCTTCACAAAACAAGCATAACATGGAACAACAAAACAATCCAGTTATTACAACTATCCGTCTATAAACTATAAAAAACAGTTCGCTCGCTCCCTCTAACTTCCAACCGGAAGCGGCCGTTGATAAATGCGTGAATACTGCAACATAACACAAGTAAGTGATATGTCTTACCACTTTTAACACCAGTTTTCGAAAATAGCACTTTTTAAACAAAAAAAAAGCATACGAAACTGAAAATTTGCGAATAATGATAAAATGTATATAAATGTTGGAGAATCAGATATTAAAATAATATTCGAGAAGAAATTGTAAATATTGCTTTGAGAGTACAATTGTTATATTTGCTATAAAAATATTCAGTATTTAGTTGCCAGTTTTTAGCACAAGATTCAGTATAATCATATAGGTGAAAAGCACTAAGTTATTATCAAAAAACTTATTAAAAAAGTAAGTGTGAGGGTAACGATATAAAGTTATTTAGGTGGTGACAGGTGACAAGAAATTTACATAAAGAAGTACAGTACTTACAAATAAAAATTACAACAGAGATCATTCGGAGACCTTGGATAGCCAGCATTAAATTGTCCGAAGCAACATTAATAGCCAAAAATATGTTTACAATAACGTGTTTGATTAAAGATAATAACGTCGAAGAATCAAAAGTTATGGGAGTTTTTCAACTATAACTTTAAATGTTTAACAACAGTTAGCTTTGTTTTAATTCAAAGGAAAGATGCCTTTGACCACTTTGAAAAAATTTATACCGACTGATAAATTAAATTTTTAATCAAGCCAGGATCAATCCGTTTAACTTTTCTGTCCAAAATAAATCTAACATTGGGCTGTGGTATACACAATTAGGTTTATAGATGTGATAATAGAGTTATGTTTGGCGCCTGCTTATGTAAAAACTGGTAACAAAATCAACATACAGGTACTAGAAAGCGCAGATCAAGTACTTTCAAATGCATATTTTTGAAATAATATTGTAAAAATAAAATTTTAATACAAATAATAATTTGGAGTAAATAGCTCACTAACTATTGAGCTTGCAGATTTCGCAATTAATTGGTAAGACACATTGCTTACTAATTAATATTGTGAACGGTTCATTAAAACTTACTTGTTCAATTTAACACTAACCAATCTTTGGATTGAGGAAGTATTAATTACTTACATTTATAACATAAGAGAAAATATGGAATGTGCGCAATAATCTATCATACAAGTCGTCTGGAACAATGTTACAGCGATTCATCATTCAACTAAGTTTATAGCAATTTGAATGTCCTACTAATTATGTGCAATATAATATCATTACTATCACTATTTGACTTCATTAATTACACAAACAATGTACAGGTAATAAACATTGAATGCCGTTCTAAACACTAATCTCAGCTACTAGCTACATCTAAAGATAATTTAAGTGGTACTTAAATTGAGTATCCATTCAAAGTTACGTGAAGTAGTTTAACAGATATTATTTTACATACAACGCTATAAAGTTTTAATAAATAAAATTGAGTTCATTAATCTAATATACATACAGAATACACATGAGATTCATACTCAACTTTGATTTATATGGTTTTATACACTTATATACATGAACGTCAAATTTTAGAAGGTCAACTTTCATAAATGTTAGCTAGAACATATAATTTGCTAGCACACGCAGCGATAGAGTCCATTGATTGGAAAAAATGTATAATAACGATACCGTCGTGATATTAATACTAACATGGCACTATACACCATAAACGATTCGAATTCAGTCTTTATTTATAATATTCTGACGTCACAACTGAAATTTTTTCTAAACCTTCAGAGTCTTTTCACAAGTTGGAACAATAAACACTTTACACTAGTTTTCGCTCAGCCATGGCGTGGGGATGGCCTGGGTGTGAGTAGTGCGATGGTGATGATGGCTCGTACAAAGACATCTTTAACCGCTTGCATTTTGCCCTTCGGTTCTTAAACCAAAACTGTACGTTCTTCGATTCAAGACGAGGAAACTTTTGCCTGTAAGGCATTCTGTTCAGCTCCTCCGTATATTTGAGAATTAGATTGTGCGACGGATGCGTGTTCATTGAGAACCACTGTTCTAGAACTGGAACCTCTGACACGGGATCGATGAAGGTGCGATTGCGTTTGCGCCGTTCATCGGAAGCACCTGCGAGCGCCAAATTTAAGCCACTGGCTCCTTCACCTGGAACCGCTCCAACGCCAGGAAATCCACTCATGTACTGGCTCATGTACATGATGCCATGCCCAAACATTGGATGGTTTGGCACCATCGGGAATGGTAAACGGTCAAGATGAGGAGAAGACGGCCTATAATGTCGCTCCTGAACCACTTCATCATCAGAAACATCGTGGTCGTCAACGTTCCCATTCTCTTCTTCGTTGTTATTATTGTTGTTGTTGTTGTGGGAGCTGTCACTGTTCTTTGCTGGTGAACGCTGTGGTGAGTGACCCTGTTCTGGTTTGCTTAAGTCTCTTGGCTCTTGTTTGATGTCATGTACCTGTACCAATAATAAAGTAATTAGTTTCATTTTAAATATTACTAGAAAAGTTGCATAAACTTGTACTTAAGTCTTAGTAAATTACCTTAATTATATCTGGTGGTTTTGGTGACTCATGTGGCCTGTCTTCGCTGTCATTCTTGTTCTTCTTTGTAGTTATCAAAGACAGCGGGGCATCTGGACTCTCAGGCCTATCATCAGGGTTCAATTCGGCACCGTCATCATCTAGATCTGATCCTCCGTTTGATAAATTGTCTTCGGAGATGACTGACATCGGGTACCGTCCAGGACTGCCAGACATTTGCATGGGACTCTTCATTGAATTCTGGTCTTGTGAAATATAGCTGTCATTACCAGCCATAAGGGAGCCATTTGTTGGGCTATGACTTCGGCTATTGAATCCATTGACACCGAGATGGCAACCCAGCCCACCGATATTACGAAGTTCTGCGCGTTTCTGAGCAGCGCGGGCGTTTTTAAACCAGTAAACGACGTTGTTAACATCAAGAGGTTTGCGGCCTCGTCGCGATTCAAGACTATTTAACTCCCGCACATATTGCTGAATTTGTTGTCGGCTTGGATGCTGGTTTTCAGAGAACCATCGCTGTAGTTTTGGTAGTTCCAATTCTGGGTCAAAGCTTGTCCGCATCCTGGTCTTTTGAGTTGGATACTGGCTTTGGACTGTTTGCAGTGCCGGGTGTAAATGATCCGGGATAGCGTTCAGAGTTGGCGATCGATTCTTTGGCCCAGGAGACGGGTAGCGACGCGGACTGAAGGGCGGTGGTCGCGGCGAAACCTGCGCGCTCCACCAAGATTCAAACTTTCGCCGCATTTCCTCTGAAGGTTCGTGAAAGTTGTGTGGCCCAGGTGTCCTATCCTGTCCCCTGCATATCTGAGCTAACGTCACCTGCAACAAAGAAATCACATTTTAATATCGAAGTCATCTGACCGTATGAACGGGAAAGACGAACGCAAACACATTTTAGATGGTTTTAAGGAGGTCAGTCTAACCAGTAACAAATACATGGGTAATTGTCTGAGTACACACCGAGCATTGTTTTACAGAACATCGCTATGAGATTATGAAAACGTATGGTCGGCTGTTAATGCATGTGTCATGCGCGAGCGGGCGCGGTTCTGACGCGGAGGTGTTTGCTCGGTGGTTAGAGCGCATCACTCCTGCGCCGCCGAAACTTCAATCATGGCCTGCTCTAAAACAATAAGCGGGAAGGGCGTCTCAGCAATTAACACCCACCCACGCTCGCAACGAGCCGCAGCATACCGATACGGACTAAGTGGTTCTACTAAAACGCTACTGTGTTACCGCTTAAGGCGCCGCCGCAGCGCCGATCTATTTAGCCGACGAGTAAACTCTTCTCGAAAATTATTCCATTACATGTTTGAATTTCATAACTATTTGTTCAGACGATAACACAACTTGTTTGGGTTGGTATTAATAGCGCAACAAGTAGTCATTCAAAGAAGTTGTCGGATTAGAGCTTCGCGTCGGCGTTTACCCAGCCTGACATTATGCAAGTAAGATCTGCCCATATCGCTAGATTACACAGAACAATGCCAGCGATTACGACGTCAAGCGAGTTGTCAGGGCGCAGTTTGCGGTTCAACTGTTGCTAAATTGGTGTGAGTATTACACATCGAGATTGTGCCTATAAATCATGTCAGCCGTGAGGAATTAACGCCGAGCCCGAGTGATACGCTAATCTGCTTCTTTGTTTTATATTTTTAAATAGTGAGGCCATATTTGCTTTCAGATATTGTCTGTTTCAGATGCGGGAAAGATTTACGAGATCTGGCGCCTGCGCGTGATAACTTGTGTCACGTGTAATCCGTGTTTGTAACGCAGAGGTGTGTGCTGTGTATTGCGAACACCTCAAGATACACAGTTGAAGGGACAACTGAGACAGCTATGTGTTTAACGTTATCTAAAATGGTTTTCGTAGTAAAATATATACGTAACAAGACAGCAGCTAAACCGTCCCCTACTAATTTTAGCTAAGAACCAATAAAGCTTACAAAGAATTTCGATCAAAGATGTGCTCAGAGAGATTTATGGCTTCAAATTAATCCTTCCGAGACCTGTCTCTTAAAAACCCTTCGATAAAGTATTCCGGGCGTTCAAAAGTTTGCACCAAGTTGAAATCGAAGTGGCGCAAATTGGCGTGCGATAAATTACCATAATATCGTAGAGTCGAGTTCATCTGCTGTTTAGCTAGCAACTTCGCTGTTTGATTATCTTGCCCGGTCGCGGGTTCCTTTGGCTCATTTGCAACTTCGAGTGGCATCAGTTGAATTAGCATTCACGCTTTCAACTTTATTGTTAAGTTGCGATAGAGTTGAGAACATCTGTCAGTGGGACTGTGTACATTATTGGGCCACTTAAATGTCAATGGAGAGTCTAAATTGAAATCGCGAACCCGACAGGCGGTTAAGCCTGGGAGGGCGCATCGAGGGCTAACCTCGCGTTTAATAAGATTATAAAGCATTATTTTATGGTATTAATAAGATCAAAAGCGTTCGTACATCTAAAACTCCTTTTAACCCTCTTTCGAGGCTCAAGTTGGTAAGACGGGGGACCCCGCCCGCCCCCCGCTCGCTGTGTGGATATTCACAAAATATAATAAGGCCTCGCGAGCGCGGATGAGTCTGCGATTCAATTAAATTTATTATGTATGGAGATCCCGCGTGTGAGGCAGGTGCTCGGCGTCGACAAATTGCTGTATCTCTCTCGGATATGGAGATTTAAACGCCTTTAAAGGCTGAATTTATTTAAAGGTTCCTTTAAGTAACAGCATAAATTATGTGGGTAATACGAGTAAAAGAGGAAGTTCTGACAAACTAACTAACCGACTATGTGGTATAGTGGCTAAGCCACCAGTCTTAGACCCAGGTTCTCTGGTTCTAAGACCAGGGTCTTAGTGTACTTGGTTTGGCTGGTAGTAAGGCTTGTTAAGTCCGCCTGGCTAGCCACCAACATCTTATCTAAAGTCTGGCGCTATAACAACTATGTTAATAACATTGTTGTTTTCCGACCGGTTAGAGATAAAATAGCCAGCTCCTTAATGGTTGAGGATTCCGGGTAGAGCGCGCTTTACCATCGGCCTTATATTTATTCCAGACATTTTGTATAATATAAATAAAAACACTTCATTTTAATTCGAACAATCGTTACTAAACAAACAAAATGAAACAAAGAAACGATTTAATGGGGCTTATTCGTTCCACCTTAATAATATCTGTAACGAGCATCAACTCATGTACATTCAAAAACAATCTTACAAGCAGTATTAAGACGTGAAAATTTCTATTAGCATTGCCTTCCTTTTGTAAAGACGCAAAACAGCCGCGAACATCAAAACAAATGCTTCCTTAATTCTTCCCCTCGCGATGATCCTTATTAGCAGGGACTTAGGAGTAACCTCGCAAATTATAACGACCTCCTGAATTGTATGAGAATGCTTGTCTACTTAACGAGTTTTATAATCTGCCTCCTTACAACCCGATGATTGGGAGTGACATTGTGTTGTATAGACTTGTCAATTTTGCTATGTGATTAACAAATACGTTATTGAGTCGCATTGTCTCCCATTGACATACTTTTAATTCCATCTTTAACCCTTTGGGGATAATAGTCGTGATTATATTATATGAATGTATGTAGTTCCATCTTTACCTATCTATAACATTTCGTGATTTACTCCGTTTTCCTTACTATACGCATCATCCGATTCACTTTGGTAATATTTGCACTTAGAAATTCAGAAAGCCGTTGCTGGTTTTATACAAGACTAACCTTTATTGCATTTAATCATGTTACCTACGTCATATGAACTGAAGACATAACAGGTAGAAAGATTAATATGTGAATAGTAAAATAATTTTACAATAAAACCTCCACGGATTTTCTCTTAAGGACGAACATACACTTCTGCTACTTTTACATAAGCTGCTTATTTCAGCACAGAACAGAACTCTATCAATAACGTTGGAATTTACTTGGTAATGATATTAAAACAATAGTATTTAGTTTGTAATAGTTCGCATTTACGTAAAAAATCACTTGTGGAAAGGTTTCGTTTGGAATAAGACTCCCTTATTACAATAGTTTTCAAAAACCTATAATTTTGGTGCAAATTCCTCTTTATCATGTTTCCAATGTTTCAGTGTTAACTTAATTTATCACCTAACCACTAAACCTACACAATATTGGTTCACGAACCTCGATCAATATCGTAACCGTTAACACTAAACATCGTACAAAATCTCCATAAGAAACCGTACCAAAGCCGAAACGTTGCAATAACTACGCGATAAATTTCAATTGAGACCTCCACAGGGCGGGCGGTTTAAATATTGGAAACAATGAGTCCACGATTATTATGGGGGGGTGAAGGTTTAGTCCGCAGACTATTGTGACGCGCGGGTTACACGGCTTTTGAGGAGGTTACACCGCGCAGAACATTGCCAGCGACGGTTTAGCGCAACGTACCGTGAGCGTTTTGTGAAACATGAATTTGGATGATATTAATGCGGGCCACAGTTCACGTAATTCGATTTGACAGGTGTTTTTGAGTGAGCCGAATCCGTAGGTCCGCCGACGAATAATGAGATCGGAGCTTTTGACAATGTTATTAAGCTTATTCTGGATTGATCTTTTAACAATGCGCGTGTATGTTTAGGCGAAATTGTTTGTTGGTTTATTTAAAGATTTCTCAAATTAATTGTGTCACCACACCACACGTAGATAACAGAAAGGAGTTTATACTCCAGTTCACTTAATAAACTAACAACCCTAACATCGTTTTTTTTAAACTAGAACGAAATAGAACAAGAACACATACTTATGAGAACATCTCATTTCGTAACTAAGTTATCTGTAAATACTGACACAGCAATAGCTGGACCTAGTTTCCTGGTCCCGATCAGACTCGTGATCCCGCATGTCTACCACAACAGATTTACGGTAAAAGAAAATTGACTCTATGTGATTCCAAATTTTCAATTCAAAGTTGTTGTAAACTGAGATACAAAGTCTAATAAGAACAGATTACTAAGAAATGTCTGGGGACATTCAATAAGTAATTACATTTACGCACATACTTGGTGTTTTGAAAACGGACAGAACGTTTCGGAAGGTCGTACTCGTACATCCAACAGAGTAGTTCCAACAGCTGTTTCTAATTGTCTATAATTAATTGATACATTGTATTGTAGTATTGTATTGCGTTATTTATTATTTTTCAAATTCATATTTTGTATTTTGTGACCTGGTAACGACATTTTTTTTGTAAATGTCGTTGCTTCTGTGCGCTGTGGTTTCTTGCGCGCGTTCTTTGCCACAGTTAAAAAATGACGTCCTGAATGGGTGGTAGGTTTAAAAAGATTTGGACTATTTAAAGTACCTATAGGTACTTATTAATTGAGTTTATTGGTTATATATATTTTGAGCTTTTTGAGTTTGAGTAGAGCGGCGATGGGCGCACCACCTATCACGCAGAGCACATGTGCAGTTGTTATGTGGTGAAATGTGGACTATGGTAGAGAACCGATGTTGCAGTCCTCATAGCCTCTGACTAACCCTAGGGGACAATAGTCGTGATTTTTTACTTATTTACGTACCTCATCTAACGGGCATCCAGTGGACATGAGCAGCGGCCGATTCTGAACCAGCAGCAGCCTGAGCAGCTTGTCCTTGATGTCCTGCATTGGAGTGGGCCGCGGCCTCAGCAGTTGGATGCGCAGCGTGGCCACTGTGGTCAGCTCGCCCAGCACCTCGCCCACCGTCGCCAAAGGGCCGTCAGAGATCCTCTCGAAGGGCAGCGGCTTCCAATTGTTGATCACCACTGAACCTGGCAGAGGGTACACTGGTTTACATAATTACGTTCCTCTCTTCCGTGATGATGCATCATCACTTTTATTGCTGTTGTAATTGTATCTTGTATATTATAAGTATAGATGAGTGTCAGTAAAATTGTTTTTATTCTTACTCTTATGCTATCCTACTATATCCTACTAATATTATAAACGCGAGAGTTTGTAAGTATGGATGCATGTTTGTTACTCTTTCACGTAAAAACTACTGAATGGATTTGAATGAAATTCGGCATATAGATAGTTTATAACCTGGATTAACACATAGGATACTTTTTATTCCGATATTCCCACGGGAACGGGAACCACGTGGGTGAAACCGCGAGCGGCCGCTAGTAACTAAATAAATAAAAGACTTTTCAAAAAGTGTTTTTTTTTGCTTAGTAGTCATATACGGTATGCATCACATGTAATAATTATAAAAAGCAGAGTAAGCAAACAATGTCCTAGGAATATACTGTCCGACAATTGGCCAAAGGCCTCCATCATTGAAGTTAAGTCATCGCTCATCGCTACAATTATATGTACTAGCGGCCTGCCCGCGCCTTCGTCCACGCTAACTTAGAAAGACCGTCATAGTTCAGCCATTTAGAAAAATATATCTACAAAATATAAACAAAAACCATCCCCAGTTAACGCTCTATCTTTTAGTGAAAACCGCATAAAAATCCATTGCGTGGTTTAGGAGAATAGTGCGGTGCCACAGACAGAGGAAAACGGCGACTTTATTTTATAATATTATGTAATGACTAGCGGCCCGCCCGCGCCTTCGTCCACGCTTACTTAGAAAAACCGTCATACTTCAGCCATTTAAAAAAATATATCTAAGAAAATAAAAACAAAAACCTTCCTCAGTTAACCTCTATCTTTTAGTGAACACCGCATAAAAATCCATTGCGTGGTTTTGAAGAATTAATAATGATGAATTATGATGATGATGATGATTAGCACGACGCTTTTCCAAACGCGGGTCAGTGATCTGATCACAAACCCGGGCTATGCATCAAAAAATTAGAAACATACTTTCCCCAACCTGAGATTTTTTTTATTTTTTTGGCACAGACAGATAAAACTTAAACTAGTACAGCGGTTAAGGACAAGGCCAAAGTCCTTAGCAAGACGCACATGAGTGTAACATGTGTGCACATGCCATACCCGAATCAATACAAATAAAATCAAAATTAACAATATTAAAATCTGTGCACAAAAATGAAAAATAATATAAAACATATTATAAGAAATCTGATATTAAAATCACACCTCAATGCTGCGGGAAGCAGCATAGAGGAAGCAGAATTGAACCAAGGAACCTGATATTATAGTTCGAGCGCTTTCTTACTCAGCCACCGAGAAGAAAGGACATTTCTATTTCAATGTTACGTAACAAATCGTGAAGGAACAGTATTTAGTTTCTTCTTGTCAAAAAGCTTTACATACCTTTAGCTGATGCAGCCAGCTCTTGCGGGTAGCCCAGCCTCATCATGGCTGCAGGCACAAGGTCCTGGAATGAAGTGGCGGCTGGGATGATGACGTAGC
This sequence comes from Scoparia ambigualis, assembly GCA_963921215.1. NCBI lineage: Eukaryota > Metazoa > Arthropoda > Insecta > Lepidoptera > Crambidae > Scoparia > Scoparia ambigualis. The sequence goes on from OY992504.1 coordinate 20,275,273, forward strand.
TGTCGGTTTCTACCAGCGCTCGGCGTCTCCATGCACCTTCCTCGAGGGAGGATACTGCTTCTACCACGCAGTGGACTGGCAGGGTTTTACCTGTAACAAATAGATGTTTTAGAATTTTACAAAGTATTGATTTTACGTGTGACACTGATTAGCGTTTCACGTGAAATGGTAATATAAATGCTCCATTAGAACTGTTGTTGTCACATTTTGTCAAAAACAGTTGTGTACCATTATTATTATTATGTTAAATAACTAGACATTTTTACATGATAACCTTAGGAAAAAAATCTTGTTAACTTACTTAGGAAAGCAATCAAGTCAGCCTATACATCTATATTCGGTTTATCAGATCTGGTCCCTACCCTATTACGTTACATAATTTGTATGAAGACTTTAGAATAAAATGTAAATCCTAAAATAAATCTGGCTTTTCTAAAAGTAAGAATTATTCCCCTTTTAATGTAACTTAACGTCGCCAGCCATAACTTAAGAACTTAAATAGAACGGAAAAAGTTGAACACAAAAATCAACCACTCAAGAGGTAGACGTCCAAAACGCCTGTCGTTAAGAAAGCGCCTTAATTATTTAGCAACTTTTCAAGCGAGAGAGCAATGCTTTTGACTTGCCAACGGCCGGCAAAAAACCCGCCTGAAACGTTAAAATAATAATTAATCCTTCCTGTGCATGTCTTGGGCGCGCCGCCCAGAGATCGCTTTGTCGAACGATGCTTTTAGCGCACTTCTTTGTAGAATCTTTAGCGCGATATTAAATAGTTTTTGCTGGCTCGTCGCGCTTTTTTAACTTAAGTGCCGCGTCTAGATGCTTTATTGGACTTTCAGCGCTTTTTGCTATTGCAAAAAATCTTTTATGTAAATATGTATTTTTAATAGAAGGAAATGCCTTAATATAGCATACATTTTTATAACCCACTACAATCAAGACCATCTTACAGTATGTCTCGGGTATAATTAAAATTAGAACAAAATTCTCAGTTTGTGTTTTAATTCATAAAACTTAAAGTTTCTACTAAAGCAAAGTTTTAATTAGGCAAAACATCGTCTTTTTACAAATCACATTGTAGCGAACAACAACATAGTAAATAATAACATTATTTTAGATATTCGCGTACCGATTCGTGGTATCAATTCAAACAATAGCAATATCTCTGGTCGGGCAGTTATTGAATTTGCATAATACTATCCAGAAATTCGGTTAACAAAGCAAAGTCTGTTAGTTCCGGGAAATTATAAATTGAACCATACAATAATCTCTTCGCACACCTATGGTAGGCGAGACGCGTCGCTTTAATTCGGCATAGAAACGCCACACAGTTGCGTTACACGACAGATTAGTTTCTTTTGCGGAAGCCATTCCTCTATAATTTTTATTTTATAATAAATGTGATATTTTTTGATTATCATCAGCTTTTTAACTGCTGACTGCTGGCTATAAGCCTTCCCACATAAACAATAGCTTAAACTATGCTTGTGCCTAATCTACATATATGAGTAGATTAGGCACAAGCATAACCCACACTGGCACATGGCATGCTGGCACCATGCAAGTTGGGTAATTGAAAATAAAAGTCACAAAAGTAGTAAATGGGTGAATCCTGGGTAAAACGTTCTTCGCGTCAGAGCCGTGGCATTTATTTTTTCTCGTGACTAGCGAAAACATAAATTACATTGCAAAAGAAGGTTTAAGAACGAGTGAGCCTATCAATACGGCACGGTAATTATTAACAGAAATTAATTTTCATAGAGTATGTGATCAGATATACGACCGATAAAACAGATCCATGGCTTAAATCCACAGATTTTACAGCCATGGATCTGACGACAATTTAAAAATGAAGCTATTTATATATAACTATAAATAAAATCATCTTAATTTTGATTTAAATATCTACTCAGGGATGAATGCAACCATGTTCTTGGGACAATTAATTGTAACTATTCTTAATTCTTAATAAAACAAGACACTAGCTTTACCTACCGAACCAAAGTTTTAAAAATTTAAAATAACTTAAAAATGAAGTATTTGCGCGTAAGCTAGCGCCACGTCCTTCCTGACGAAGTGCTGCAGCACTACTTGCACTGGTTTGGACCAATCACGAGATTCCTACCACATATTCAATGAAGAAGGTAAACATAATTTCGATTGAACATTTGCCCACCACGTGACATTTTATTGAACGACTACAGACACAAAGGTTTAGATCATAATTAAACAATGAACACATGATTTCATAGAGGCACTCTTTCCGTATTTAAAAAAGTATTAATTATCGCAGTCTTATATATGTATAAAATTTAATACACAATAATACGTCGAGCGCCGGGCATGTGACAAGTAAAAAGCTTGTCAAATCACCCCATTTTTCAGTTTCAAATGAATGTTTATGCAATTATTTTTGTAAAATGTAAGTTTCAATTGATATGCTTCAATACTACATAAGTTAAATAAATTTATAAGTGCTAATTTAATTAAGTGTGTTGTATATTATAATTTATATTATGCTGTGACCCCCAAAATCAAGTGTCCCAGGATTGACCCAAATAGAAGTTTCATATCTATTGTACAGTATTACATAATATCAGTAATAGATAGAACATATGAGAATATTTTTTTTACACTATCATATTTTATAACGGATTAGAGCGTCTTTGTCACAAAATGTTTAATTGCGTGCCTCCGGTAGCTTCGTAGTTTTATATACTGATGTCAGAGTTTTTATCAGTGCATTATTATGTACTAACGAACCACTTCCAGCTCTTTATATTTTTCATACTTTATACCTACATAATATCTTTATTACTAGTACAAGCGTTTTGATAAAACGCAACACTATCGCGCCCTCATCTTCTAACTCGCATTAAAACACCTGAAATTTCCACACTGTAATCGTTTAAGTAACTTTCAATAGTTTCTGTTGGCAAGTTCTTTAGTGGGTGGGGGTGGGTTAGCACCACCTATGGTTTAATATGGGGCTTGGATTAGTGAGGTTTAGTTGAGGTTTAGTCGGTCCACCCGACCGGACCGTCCTTTGGTCAGTTAATTCCCCGTTATGAAACCGGAGACTTTAATAAGCAGCCTGTATGGAAGGTGAATCAATTTATTTAATTTATTGCGTCCAGGAGGATGTTTAATGTAAACGGAGTATTATTTAATTGCGTTGTACGTTAATTGCAAATGTGAAATCATTTTACGAGTACTTCAGTCGACTTTGATCGTCAGAGAGTAAGCTGCAATACCTAGAAGTCTGTTACGAGTAGGTTACAATCTTACAATATTTTTGTTCTCTTCATTAATTAAGAGCCAATTTTTCAATTGATAGATAAAACTTATTTGTTTGATACAGATAATGTTTTTAAACATTTTGAAAATATGTTGTCATATCATGTCTTTTCTTTTTAAACATGTGACATTTTAGGTTCATCGATAAGTTCTAAATCCGAGTATTGAAAAATCGGCCCTTAATTGGAATTGGAATTGTTTCTCACCAAATGTTAGATGTAGTTTAAAATTTTAGAAGCATTAATGTTGGGCATTAGCAAAACTAGCCCTGTAGTTTTACGGGTAGACCGAGGTTGCGTATTCGATTTCCAGAAGGGAATACATATTGAACTTTGTGGAGGGTAGGGCTTGTTCCAAGTCCGCCTGGCTAGCTAAAACCGTCATATCTAACACTCTCATAAAAACAATGTTAGTACCTATTACTGTTGCATGTGCTCAGAAGATATTATAAAGACCAAGTGCTTCCCTATTGTGGGAAAAGAAAATTTGAAATGCCTTTGTAACAGCTGTAACATCAAGTTTTATGCGTCTATAATCATTCATTATGATGACATTGATGAAAAAAAATAATGCACGCTTTATATAATGACCCAATGACGTCTAACATGACTTTACATTTTAATCTCACTTTATTATGACTGCTAAGTATTTCAATAGTTATGCGGTGACAAATTCTATCCTTGAATTAAGATTATTTTTATCAAGATTTATTACACTACATTAACATAATATAATATATAATTATTCTTAACCGCTAAGATAATTAGGATGCGTCTTAAATCCCCACAATATTCTGTGAAGCACTTAGCAAACTTGTGATGTTAGTTCGCAAATCTGTTTAGTGCACCTGAGATGTTAGTACGGTATGAAAATTACTATGAACGATACTTGTGGAGGGATAATAATAATTGTGGTACAAATCGTAAACACTATCGTTTAGTTTTTTTACTCAGTGTGTAAATGACGATATGGATGAAGGAAACGCACTACATTCAGAACTACGCTTGTTTTTCCTGATATTCATAAAAATAAAATGTTGTTTTGTAAATGTCGTTACTTCTATATTATTATAAAGCTGTGGAGTTTCTTGTGCCCGTTCTTCTCCGCAGCCAAAAGACGTCCTGAATGGGTTTTTCCTATGCCTATCCATCCATCCATAAAAGTAAAAATAAATTTAGACGATTCAAAATGCTTATTTTAAGCTTACTGAATAAAGAAATTTTGATTTTTAATCAAAATAGTAAGTATTTTATTAATTTAAAAAATACAGATGAATACTTCTTCTATTATATGCAGAAGCATCTTTTCAGGAGGGAGCCACTTTTCAGAGACCTCTTAATTTTTAAGCCTTATTCATCTATAATAAGTAATAATGGGATATTCTTATGCCGGTAAGATTTTATTCATTTCTGTTTAGATATTTGCTAGTAAATAAATGCAATTATCATTTTGAATTCGCCTACTTACTTAGAAATGCTCTAATATGTACAAATTGTGTTATAAAAATGTTATATAAGTATAGGTAATTCACAATAAATCAACACTGCAGCTCACTATTCCTCCCGGCACAACCAGGAACTATAATCCCGAGAGCACTGTAAATCGGGACTAAGTTCCGTTCATTAGTGCACAACATAAAATAGCAATTAGCTTGAGGAGTGGCAGAAGGCACTGCTTACAGGACTTAGCCGATCCGAGTTGTATCGGAGCAAGGAGTTTTTAAAATTGTGTCTGGTAATAGGTACATCAGACTACGAAGTGGCCATTCTAGTAAGTGCAAATAACTGATTTCGTATGGGTGCAAAAAAAAAGATAAATAAAGATGAATTTGAATTGAATTTATTTACGCTCACACCAATTATCTAGACAAGATTCTTTTGAAACTCGTTAATATGGTAAGATAACGGATAAATATACATAAACATAGATAAAACACCCAGACCCGAAATCAATTTAGAAAAACAGTTTTTCTCTAAATTGACCTGACCGGGAATTGAACCCGGGACCTCAGAGATGGCACGACGCCAGACCCGGCGTGCTAACTACTCAACCACGGAGGTCGAGTGGTTCACGCCGCTGGAAGATTTTCGTAACTTTAACGTATTTTTTTAGATTTTAGTTAGGTAGCAAAGTTTTTATAAATTTGGTAACAAATATATGAGTCAATATTCGATCACTTATAAGTGAAGCAGTGCGTAAAAACAACAAAAATAATAAATAATGATGACGTATAAGCAAAATGAACCTTTTTTTTAAATAATTATAAATTCTTTAATACTCATTGTTATTTTTTTTATTTGCTATTCTTAATTTATAAGTGCTGTAAACACAGAATATTAATTAATTAATTATTTATTTTTATAATACACACACATTATTGGAACACATCTGCTAAGATTTTATTACATTTATTATCATAGTGTAATAATTATCATATGAAATAAATAAATATGTGATTTATGTAACATTTGCAATTTTTATACAGTGTGTTATTATTAATTTTACAAAGAGGTCGAATGACGCCCCCCAACACAGTCGCCTGATCCCAGCTCCTAGCCAGCTAAGCCCCCTCGAAAGAGTTGATAGTCGGCACAAAGGCGGCCGATGTCAAGGAGTGCAAGCACTGAATTAAAACTTTAGACTAACAGGAGTTAAGCCCGCCGGCCGGGAGGGTCTTAGCGAACTACTAGATTTTGATGAAATTATAAAGATAACTTGTTCGCTTGCTGCGTATTATTTCCATTGAGCTCAGTACTAAGTGTGAGACGTTCTTTATTTTTGTTCTTTATGATCATACGAGCTTACGACCTACCTGATGGAAAGCTGCCAAAGCAGCTCCTGGACACCTAAGACACAAAGGGTATCACGTGCACGTTATCAAACCTGAGTTTGTATGCTTCTTTACACTGTAATTTCACATGATCTTTTTTAAAACCCTTCAAGCAAGGTATGCTGTTCGGTAGTAGAAATAGAAGAAATAGTTAAGGGGGTGCCGTGCGATCGCAAAAACTGACACATAACTTTAAAGCAAAATTAATCATATTGATTTTTATAATTAGCACAAATCTGAAAGAATTTGTTTCAAATTTCAACAAGACCACGACCTTGTGCAAAGATCCGACTAACTTACTTAAGTTCTTTTAATGTATTTAACTAATTCAGCGCATAGTACAAGTGACTTAAAAATACGTTATTTTTCACGATTTCGTGCAAGACCCCCTTAAGTACTAAGCATATTATTATGATATTTAAAATACCTATTTAGTAAAAAGTAAAGCCTCTGTAAGTGTATACTGTCCCATTGGCGAGCAAAGGCCTCCAAAATCAAGTCATCGCTATAATTGATGGGTATTGGCTTCATCAATAACTCGATTTTTTTTATCACAACACAACTGTGCATCTAAAATAAAAATATGAAACACCTTTTGGGCAACCTAGAAATCGAATCCGGGAGCTAAGGTACTTATTAGTTAAGTTACTAAATTTTTTTTTACAACTCAACTGTGCATCTAAAATAAAAATATGAAACACCTTTTGACCTACCTAGAAATCGAATCCGGGAGCTAAGGTACTTATTAGTTAAGTTACTTAATTTATTATCACAACACAACTGTGCATCTAAAATAAAAATTTGAAACACCTTTTGCCCAACCTGGAAATCGAATCCGGGAGCTAAGGTACTTATTAGTTAAGTTACTCAATTTATTATCACGACACAACAGTGCATCTAAAATAAAAATATGAAACACCTTTTGGCCAACCTGGAAATCGAATCCGGGAGTTAAGGTACTTTACTAGGTAGTTATCAATATCCGGAGGGGATATCGATAACTTAAGAAATTAAAACATTCAACTGCACACGAGATTTGAGTGAGTTTAGAGCGAGTTTCAGAACTGATCACCTGTAGGCAGCAGCGAGTTGGCCCGTCCGCCGAGATTTCAGGCTTAAACGGATATGTTCGGAATCAAATTCGCCGCCTTTCGTTGGGGCTTACGTGCCCCTCCCTACGCGACGCGGAGTGACGGCGCAACGGAAGTGGCAAAAAAAAAGTTTTTGCGTCATTAATTAGATTAAATTTTTCTTTCTCAAGTATTTTTTTTGTTTGTGACTAAATAAAAAAAAAAAACCCCACTAAACAAAATTTCTTATTTGATTTATTAAGAGACAAACACAAAATATGTACCTATAGAGAATTAGATTATGAATTAGTTAATTAGGTATGCAATTCAAATAAATATCAATTGTATTTAAATATAAACTTCCCTTGACATATACAAATAATAAAGGATTTTAACTTAACTAGCTAAAAGTTACTGTCGAATATAAGACAAAAACAGCGTACGTACTTATAATTTATTGGTTATTTTAAATTAAATAGTTTATATAAAGTGGAATATATACCTTGGTTTGACCATAACTTAAAAATATGTCTGAAGGAAAAGCTCAAAAGGTTAGACTTCGATAAAAAAAAATATGAAAAGACCCATGGACGAGTTTGAGTTGAAAATTTCGCGATGTTCACGCCTGGCTACTAGTTCCTACAACCGATATGTTGCTAATATAGAGAATCAAATCAGGGGGAATCCTAAACTTTTTTGGTCCTACATTAAAGCTAAGCGCGGTAGAGTAAGTTCCTTCCGTATTTCCATGACCGATGGATTGGCAGTGACCTCAAAAGGTGATCACATTTGCGAATTATTCTTTTCGTACTTTGCTTCATGTTGATAATGACACTAGTACTTCCAGAAATTATTCTCACTCTAAGTTATTTAAAGCAACAATAAAATAATAGTCAATATTTATCGTTACCTGTTATAGACTTTAACACTCTTCTAAATAAACTTAAAAGAATTGATGGAAATAAAAGAGCAGTCCCCGATGGAATTCCTCCAATTTTTATATTAAAATGCGCAGAGTATTAGGTAACTTCTCTCATAATAATTTATAATAAATACGTCACTAAGTAACTGGTATTTTTCCGATCGAGCGGAAGAAAGCTAAAGTAGTCCCATTTACAAATCTGGAAGTGAAGACTTAATAAAGAACTATAGGGCAATTTTCATTATCTCGACTATGGGAAAGGTTTTGGAATCTCTTGTGTGTCCTTATATTCAACGTCACTTTAAACAAGCTCTTGATGACGCACAGTACAGATTTTTTCAATTTAGGTCTACTAACACAACTTAGTGAACCTATCTGAAAGTTTACTGGAATCACTTGACACTAACAAGCAAATTGACGTTGTGTTTACGGATTTCAGTAAGACCTTCGACCGGTTGTGTCCCAAAATCCTCTTAAAAAAGCTCTCAGCCTATGTCATTTCTAATACACTGTTGGAATAGATAAAATGGTATCTAGAGGATCGATCCTTTTATGTTTTTCTTAATAGGTTTAATTCAGGTTGCCAAAAGATAACTTTTGGTGTACCTCAAGGTTCACATTTGGGACTAATTCTGTTTACTATATTTGTCAACGAGATTCCTAGCATCATTCGATTTTCTAAAACTTACGTGTACGCAGACGACCTTAAAATTAGTAGAGTAATAGATACCATTCAAGACTCACTCATGCTTCAAAAGGATCTAGGCGAACTTGTCAGATGGTGCAAGCTTAATGGAATGGACCTTAATACAGAAAATGTTTTTATTTGCAATACGCGCGTAAACGCAATATAGTATCGTACCAGTACTGTATTGGTTCAACCAAAATTAGAGAAGTTGATCAGGTGCATGACTTGGGAGTCATATTTGACCAAAATCTCACCTTTATACCGCATATGGCAAACATTACAAACCGGTCTGCTAGGATCCTGGGTTTTGTGTTGCGGAATATGAAGGGCTTTCGTAATCGCGAGACTAAAGTGCTTCTATACAACACCTTAGCGCGAAGCATTTTAGAGTACTGCACGGTCGTATGGAGACTACACTACGACACTCATACTCTCCGATTAGAGCGAGTACAAAAGAGATTTCTGCGGCATCTAGTCTATTCCGTAAAAATTTCTAAGAAACAACTGCCGTCCTACAAAAAACAGCTAAGTTACATTAAAATGAATTCCTTAGAAGAACGTAGAACAATTATTATTATAGCTTTAATGTTTTTACCAAAGCTGTTCAGCAGTAGAATTGATTGTCCTCAACTATTAATTTGCCAGGCTTAAACTGCGCGTCCCAGGTAGATATCCCAGGAATAAAATAAGCCTTTTAAGTGCTTCATTCCGCAAAACTGTGTTTAGATCAAATTCTCCAATTTCAAGACTCTGCAAGTTGGTAAATGAATTCAGTGGCAGTGCTGGACTAGATGTTTTGTTTGTCTCTCCTAACAGACTTTGGTCTGACATTATAAAATATTTTGCCGGCTACTGATGATCGTAATCACGATCTTGTTCACACTCATTTATCATTACTTAGTTATTTTTATTGTTATTTTACTTTCTCTAACTGTAGTAATTTTTAAATTTATATAACATACACACTAGTTGTAAATATTATGTTCATGTTGTGCGCGCAATATGTATTTACCTGTAAGTGTTAGTTACACTCAAACATTATGTTACGCATGCTTTTTTATACATGTAATAGTGTAAACTGATGTTGGTAAATAAATAAATAATTAATATGTTTTTATAATTTATTTAGCTAACTAAGAATAAAATAGTCGAGTCCATTTTGCCCGGGAGGAAAACCTTTTTTATAAACTTGTCATTATAAAACAAGTTTTTCAATCAAGACTTTATTATTTTATGTGGTCATTATAAATTGTAAATCTCTTCCAGCAATCCGACATCTGTCAGCCAGCATTAACAATGAACTGTGAGAGACGTATGTACTTAACACCGAGTTAGCATAAGTAGGTATTTCGCTAAAACTCTCATCGGCGCACGCAGGAACAGCTTAATTGGGTTACTCCACGCTTATTCGACTACGACATTAAGCTCTCGCGAACGTTATGATTAAGAAAGTTGTGTTAAAACGTTTACGCGAAGAATGTACGTTAAAACTAAAAAGTTATACGTGGTCACTGTTCTCTAGGAGTATCATGACCGGTGGAAAACTGTTTAACTATGAAGACCCTGCAAAAAGTATGAAACCTTAAAATTAAATGTTAAAGAAAACACGTAGATTCGTAAAAGAGTGGCATATTTTAAAACTGATGCATAAGAATAATATCCAAAATTAAAAATAGCAATTTATAGATTTGATGTTTAAAATTGTTACTAACATTTTTTTTGTTACAGTGAAGTAGCCAAATTACTCTACTTTATGTTAATCGAAAGAAAAGTATAGATGCAATGAAGCTAATGCAGCAGAATGCTGCCGCACTAGCCACCCTCACCTTGCTGACCTGCAAGATTCATCTTTACACCGTTTAAAGAAAGGAATATTATCGAGTGATAATGTTAAAGTGCATTCATTTCTTTATCATCCTTAAACGTCAAACGGAGCAAGCTGATCGGCATGATCGCCATTAACGAAATTTATTTTCTTTTTAGTCATTCCTCGCCAGTGTGATTAAAAATCATATACTCCTTTTTTATATAAAAATATCTGCATGACATATTTTCAAGTAGACCAATTATATATCTATTGGATTTGCGTGTCCACCGTCCGTTCGTGTGCGATGATCTATTTAGATCGGATAAGTCGTGGCGTGTCGGATGCTGAAACCTGATAAATACGTGTCGTGCCGTACTGTGTACACGCCTAGATCTGTTAGAATAGTTAGTTTGTCCGTGGATGTGTGGTTACAACTTATTATTATGGAACACGCGACATTTCAGATGAATTCGTGTTGCTTGAAATTATAAATGTCCGCCATTATAAACATGTTTGTCATTGAAAAGTAGAATCGACATTAACAGCATTTAATGTCTCATTGCTGGGCTAAGGTCTTTTCAAACAAATAATAGTATATATGGAAATCGGACCGCTATCGGGGATCCACGTAACAAGTCGTTCACAAAAAAACACGAACAAAGTTCACAAAAATAAGTCGTTCTGTCCAGAACGAATCCGAATGAATGGCGACCATCCCTTTACTTATTTCTGTACCGTACTTAGAAGGGAGATCCAGTGAAATCACAAGACAGACATAGAGACACATGAACCAAATCTTCAGAGTCGGCAGCGCGCGCGTGATACCCTCGGCGTTGCGCGATTGTTTGGCTGCTCAGTATCACAAAAATGATGATTCACAATGGCAACCGAAGCATCAACAAGCCTTTCAAATGACAATTATAATAATCCTCAGACATAATATTGGAACATTTCAATAGCGTTTGTCACAACACAAACTATAGTTTTCATATTGATAAAATCTCAAAGCTGCCAATTGAATGTTCAATTAGTGATGTTATTTTTGACCCCGTTACGAAAGAAGGTAATTTATATTGCTTGTTCTATAAGCTCTTCAATAGGTGATCAGCTGCAACAAGAAGCTGCTTTTCTCGATACTGGTTCAAGTTTCCTAAGCTCATTAATGTTTATAAATTCCATTCTAATAACATCAAGACCTGAAAATGCTTACAACTAGTACATAACTTTAGGATATAAATTCATTAGGTACCTTTTTGAGCGCCATTATACTAAAATCATTATTTCATTTAAGGCTTTTATATCCCAATAAGAAACGCCTAATGGTAAGCGATAACCGTAGCCTATAGACGTTTTTAAAAAGGTCATTCGTTTGAGTACTTAATGAAAATACAATGTATAGGTATCGTATCTGTCATACGTTTTGAAGTTATATACTCTCTCGCTACCTATGCATCTTAGTATTAAATACCTCCGAATGGGAATGTTTAAACCCGACTACGAGACTACGCCGTAGCAGTAAGTAACACCTCTAAGGTAATCCCTTTTCGTAGCCAAAGTTGCGCTGTCCACAGACTATACTAATGCTAGTACCAAATGCATGTTATGGATTTGTTACTTTAACTTTGTTGTGTTCTTGGATATGCAAGTTTTCTGCATGTACTCGTACAAGGTGTTTGTTGAATAGTATATGTATGAAACAGCTATTATTTTTGTGTTTGTCGAATATTATATGCATGGAATAGCCGATATTTTTCGCAATCTTCCCACCTGATATAAAATTCCAGATAGTGCATTTATTTATTTAACATTTGACGACCTCCTTGGTCGAGTGGTTTGTACACCGGTTTTCAAGGTGACGCCATATCTGAGGTCCCGGGTTCGATTCCCGGTCGGGTAAATTTAGAAACTGTTGTTTTTCTAAATTGTCTCGGGTCTGGGTGTTTTCTATGTATAATAATTATGTATTTAAGTATGTTTATCCGTTGCATAGTAACCATTTAACGAGTTTCATAACAAAGCTTCTTTTGGGCTAGCTAGATAATTGGTGTGAATGTAGGAAAGTTTTATTTTTAATTTATCGTTAATCTTAATACAGCTTGTTAATTAATGACACTAAGTTCAAACAAAACAAGGTCAAGGCAAGTTTTCACTTTTAGGAAAAATACGAGTACTTATAACGAAACTTTGAAATAAATGAAAACCTCAGGTAGTACATTTTTTTAAGATTTCGTTACCTTTGAGTTTGTTTGAGCGATATTAATGCAAATATCAAAAATATTACAAAAAAAAATTATTATATACCTACATACATACAGACTGCAAAAGCAGTCCTCTGCCGTAGTCCACTTTTCACGAAATAGTGACTGTACATGTGCTCAGCGTGACAGATGGTGAGCCCATCGCCGCTCTAAGCTTGGATGTATGTATGTGCAGTCTTTAGTCCGTTAGCTGCCTTTTACAACACCCAAGGGAAGAGAGTGGGTGGTAGTATTCTTTCACCGCTACACGACACCCAATATACAGTAGGTACAGTTACAACCTAATATACGTATGTTATAGTATATCTGGTGACTAACATTTGTTCGCGAACAATCTGATAGTAGGGGGGATGAAGCGTGTCTTAATTAAACCGCAAACACGCCCTGACAGGCGTAACGCCTTAACAATTATTGGGTAGCGTTATCTTGAGATGTATTGTTCAATTGCAAATTAAGTTTAACTGTGAATACGATTAACTGTACGCAAATAGATGAATGAGTAGCTCCTACGTAACTATGATGATGTCGTCAATATATTATTTACATACATGTAATAATACGATGTGTGTCAAAAACGTGCGAAATTCATTATCCGTGTCGTGTAGCGGTGAAAGAATACTACCACCCCTTCTCTTCCCTTGGGTGTAGTAAAAGGAGACTAACGGACTAAAGACAGAACATATATCCAACAGCGTAGAGCCGCGATGGGCTTACCACCTGTCACGCTGAGCTCGTGTGCAGTCGCTTTTTGGTGAAATGTGGACTGCTTTTGCAGTCCTCATTACCTAGTCTCTGACTAACCCTTCGGGGATAATAGTCGTGATTATATGTATATATGTAATATATAAATAAGAAACAATTGCCACGAATGTCTGTTATATTTTTTAGAGCTGATGGGCCATAATGTAAGAAATTCTAAATTATTGAAAACATTGGATTTTAGGCTACCTACGTACGTTTTTGGAGTTGGCGGTACAAGATCGAAATAAGTTTGGAGTTGATGGGATACAAGTTTTGGAGCTAGCGGTATAGTCAGCATCAAAAGTAACTGAACAAAAACAAGGTGGCAAAAGTAATAGTCACGTGTAAGTGTCTTTACATACTCATCATTTAACATTTCAGAATTTTATGACATTTTTTTGTGTTGTCTTCTTCTTCTTCTCTGTAATTACCTATAGTGACGATCATGTATTTTTGACTTAACAGCTATGTCAGACAATTCTGGTCATTTCAACCGTAACAATCATTTGAAAATTTCATACGCTAAGCTACTTTTGATGCTGACTGTACTAAGCCGTTCACGCATCTTGCCACCTATTTGGCAAAATCTTTTTTTTTGTGTTTGTAATTACGATACATGGTTTGTATGAAATACATTTTTTGGAATTTTGTCACGGGATAAGTGTACAAAGTCGCGAGCGGGCTGCTAGTATAATAATAAGAATGTATTTCAGAATCGTAGCCATAATCAATAAAAGGCTTTGGTCTCTACCTACTCCTCCGGGAACCGCCGTTATGCATGGTGCAATAAGAAACTGTTTGTATTCGTATTAACATTGAGCATAAAATCTGTTACATCTGTGGCTCAAATGTAATAACGGGACCTAACACGGTTAATTAATTAATAGTGTTAGGTCCCGTTAAAACAATTTTAATGCAATGCAACGCGATAGTTTAAAGTCTTAAATTTTATAATTTTAAAAATGAACCAGTTTTAACTAATTATTAATTAAATATAAAATTCAAATTCCTTGTATTGTTGTAATCATATATACGACACAAATGTTTGTTTTGATGTGTTATGTTTTGCATTGAAAGTACTTGCTAAATAAGTTAAAACACTTAAGTCAGCTTTTCTCGTATAGCGGTATAAATTCAACCATTATGGGTTGAATTTAAACTCTATCTCTTTTATAAAAGGAATTATCCTTTTATAAAAGAGAAACAGTGTAGTTAACGGGAAGTTAACCCGAACAAGAATCTAGGTATTAAAGCAAGGTATAATAAAGGCGCAGGCTTAAGACAGGTGAGCTCGCTCTAAGACCTAAGTGTCCGGTTACCTTCCTAGACCGTCAGTCGATACTACGCGTGACTTAGACCAGTGCAGAAGCTGGATTTGTGGGGAAGGAAATAAATATTCTCGTAAGTGTCACTTGCAGTTACTTTGTGGTAGATAATTTATTACTCTATTAATAAAAAACAATTGAAAAATCAAATAATAAATATTGGTGACTTACTAAAAAGTTTACAATTCTACAAAAAAATAAAACAACAATTCACCTGTTCCTTTCACATACGAAAGGCTCTGACATTCGTGACGTCACACTTTCAATATTATAGGCCTCATTCTAATCAAGTTTCAAAATCGTTAAAACATAACACGAGCACAGTCGTCGTCGTCACATCGTCGAACACCAAAGTTTAACCCGCCAACAAACATCAAACAAACGAGCATCGGCAGTCAAGTTCCCAATTGAAAACGTACTCCACCCGCGGAGAGAAACGATTTGTACCACACTTATTAAACACGTAATTAATTCATACGACTGAAAGGGGATGTCGGGAACATCATTATCTTAGTCGTCGGAGTCGCGTTGAATGCGCGGCGTGTGTCGCCCGCCCCTTTGTCCGCTCCCCGTCAATCGCTAACACATTTACCTACTTTGCGGAGTGAAAACTTGCAAAACGACACCATTGTCAGGATCTCTGCGGTGACGTTGTACACCGGTGTGCTTATCGACTCGGCGCGTCAAAGAAGTTCAAAAGCTCGGTTTAGACGTCCCTATCTCACTCGTTTGTCAGCCTGGAGCTGTGATTGTTTGTAATAAATAGCCGTTTTGAGGGCGGGCGCCTTCGCTTGTTTTAATTGACATAAAGTATTGCGGTCGCTATGACGAAACGTGGGGAGTTTTCGGATGTGTGAACAAGGGTTACTTTGAATATGTTTTAGGTCGGCTGCGTGTTACTAAGCGAATTCTTATCTATGTTAATTTATTTAGGTTGTAAAAGTGTAAATATAAAATGATTTTCATAAAATTATTTTAATTATTTTCAACAAATTGTGAAACTTTGGCTAAGTTTTGCGTCTAGTATTTCATAGTTGTATTTAGCGTTAATAGAACAAAGTTAAATGAAAAATGTTCATCATTACCTTTATTTTAATCTAGTTGCTCGACAGTGCAGAATCGTATATGAAAGTTTGGTAATTTGGCATAAAGATAATGCTAAACATAATCAATCTGAACAACACGTAAGTTTTAGTCAATAAAACACAATTTCAAACGCTCTTTTCATAAGAAAAACTCTTCAACATGTATTTTAACAACCAACATTGGCGTTTATATAATTGACGTTTTTTCAGAAAATTCTTGCTGAAAACGCCAGCTGGCTTACAAAAATGACGACGGGCGTGCGTGCGTGTTCAAGGCTTAAGCATTAGCGGGGGGTTATTAATCTCATTTGTGTAATAAAATCTGTGCGTTAGTGGATGGGTAAGGCGTGATCCGTCCCTGAAATGCTCGCAGCGATAATCTTGTTAGGTTAAGAAGGTTTCTACATATTACGTGGTACGCCTTAAAGCTTTGCTAGACCAAACGCGCAGCATAAGCGGTGCGGTTATAAGAAAATCGTTTATGGAGTGTGTTTTTGCGCGATCACAACAATTTTGTTACTTATCAATTGATTGTTGTTTGTATCCTTAACAATTGTTAAGGAGACAAAATAAAATAGACGAGCCAAATGGACTTATTAATGAAGGCAAGATAGCACAACAGAATTAAACGCTGCCTCTAAAGTCATCTCCTAATCGTCTATTTTGGTAGAGTAAGTGTGTATACATGGTATAAAGGATGCTTCAACTAGTAAGATTACAGAGTATGAGAACTGAAGCTGATAGCTGGACTGAATCTGATAGGGAGGATATTTTCCAATTTGTATTGACGCTGAAAAAGAAAGGGAGAAAAGAAATGCCCTTGCTGAGTTTCTTGCCAGTTCTTCTCAGTACAAGGCTCCCATCCCATAGTTAGGACTTACGACCCGATGGCATAGTGACATTCATAAGTGCTCAATTATTGTAGCCTAAATTGAATAAATGAATTTGACTTTGACTTTGAACCTTCAAAGCCTACCTAAACCTATTGCAAGCTTTTATGGGTTGCGGTAGCTGCTCTCCAATAGGCTCTTATATCTCGTGTGCTTCTTCGACAATATACGAATGGTGGCTAGCGGCAATTGTACAAGAAGAGCCAAAGATTTCCCTGCCGGTGAAGGAAACCAGTTTCCTTCACCACACTACACACAATCGACTGTCATTCTATCCACATCACTTTGATGGATAGCGGTCTACTACTGTGCGTTTTTCACGAAATTTCTTGCCTCGAACTACAGTGTTGTATTTCCGGTCCGTTTCGACTTAGGGATCTTCAAGAAACGAGCCTATTCCTTCCTTAAAGGCCGGCAACGCGTCTGCGATTCCTCTGGTGTTGCGGGTGTCCATGGGCAGCGGTGATTACTTTCAATCAGTTGACCCGCCTGCTTGTTTGCCTCCTTCTTTTATAAAAAAAGATCGAGCTCATTGGCATGTAATAAGATAGCCCTATGTCCAGGAGTCTACTGACACGGGCTGATTACGGTACGGAACGGTACGGTAGAGGCAATGCACCATTTAATACAGTCCCTTGTGAGAAAACGCTAGCGACCCGCGCCGCTTCTGCTCCGCCTATGTCGTGACGCAGGCTTTAAGGATTAGGCAACGTGTACGCATAACTCGATACGTATTGTAGGGAAGACTGTTTATGCCTGCTTATGCTTATACGGTTGCCATAATCTGAAGTTTCCTGAACTATTTAAGTGTATGTAAAATTGTGCCTGTGTTGATTTAATCCTAACCAAATCGCGTTAAATGCGCGCCGGAGTGCTTTGTACTAATCTTGAAGGAGCACATAATATTAATAGAAGTATAGGTAATTAGTTTGGGTTTAGTTTCTCAATGGAAGGAATCAAATGTAGGTTATCCTTCAACTTACAATGACAGTTAAAGAACAGGTAAATTTTTCAGTGTCATAGCATACCAAGGTACCACAAAATAGAAGTCTTCTATATTTTAACAGAGGAATAACAAACGGTGATGTCGTGATTCTATCTAAGACATTGGATCACTTTTTCATATTCAGAATTTCATTTTTATGGGTTGAGTCGAGTAGTTTGCTGTCTTTAACATGGATATTTATATTTTTTTATACTCGTGGTTCGAAACTAAGATTGCGGTTTAGTTGTTGCTAAAAGAGGTGTTTATTTAAAAATAACATTACTTTTCATTAAAAATAGAAAAGTATGCACCCATTATTAAAGTTTATACAAGTGTGCATTGCAATTGAATTGAAACTAATCTAGATTCCTATGCCTTAATTGAAAACAACTAAGCCATAATAATATTCGTCTACAGCCACGCAACTAAACAATTTATAGATTCATTATTCGGTAGCCTAGGCCTGGCTTAAGCGATTACGCACGGCAAAGATGCACCGTAGATTTGGAGGAAAGCTTGCCCATGACAAGGTGGTCATCGCAAGCCCCCAGATCTGCCGACCAACGAAGACAAAGGAGCCTTAAATTATTCAGGCACAGCAAAAGCGACCTTAATACCTGGCCAGAAGACGCGATTTGTTAATATTTAAGACCGCCATATTATGTATTAAGACGAACTGTAGTTTGCATGGGAGAAATCGGAGTCTGAGAGCTAAATCTACCCGAAGTTAGGGTTGGTTAGGTTATTGTTAGGTTAAACATTATTTCAAATTTAAACCTAATAACATCAAGCCAAAACTTCTGCAATATTACCTGTTACCGTCAGACTAGTTATATTAGTTACTCACGTTTAACCGCCTCTGTGGTCTAGTGGCTAAGCCACCGGTTTCAGACCCAGAGTCCCGGGTTCGATTCCCAGCGGGGGGTACATCTTTGTGTGCTCGGTTTGGTTGGTGGTAGGGCTGTTAAGTAGCTACCACCATCTTATCTAAGTATGTCGCCGTAACAACGATGTTTATAGCATTTTTGTGTTTCGACAGTTTGTGATAAGATAGCCAGTTCCTCAGTGGTTGAGGATTCCGGGTGAAGCGCGCTTCCACCTTCGGCCTTATCGTCACTTACCATCAGGTGAGATGAAGGCCAAGCGCTTACCCGTTGCCGAATAAAAAAAAACGTACACCTGTTTGTTTTGTCTTTTTTTGTGTAGCAAATTTTGTAAATGTATCGTAATTGATGTTGACATATCTGGCATTCTTTACAAACCATAGTGGTTTTTTGTAATGCTTTGATTGTACTGTATTTTGTATGTTCTTTTTTAAATGTTAAATAAATTTAAAAAAAAATAAAAAGAGATGCAAAACAATTTATTATTTTTAAATTGTTATTGTTTTTTAATTCTGGCTACAATATTTGCTATTATAATCAGCGTATGATATTGTAGGACAGAGATTACAAATTTCCATTTGCAACCATCCTAATGAGATGTATACAAAAATGAGGTTGTATTTTGTAACTTTGCAATTTTTGTGCAATAACCATTGTAGCACTATAAAACCTACGTGTAATTCGTAGCGCGACTACCCATAATATTTTAAGCAGTAGCAAATTATTGTGAAAGCTGAAAAAGTATTTATACTCGTAGTCGCAAACAAATCTATTTCATAGTGCACCATCAATACATATTTTGTACTTACTAACAGAAAAAAACTTGTAAAAACAAAACACAACTTATGAAATCGCGCCAACCCTACCGGGGGAGGCTAGTTTGCTCAAAAATAAAAGTGCATATTTTGTGCTGAACAATTATTACTACCCCAAAAAACAAAATACAGTCGAAATCACAATGTTACCCATAGCGCCAACCCTGCCAGGGCAGGTTCGCCCATAAATAATTAATCTGCAGCGATGTGCGGCCAGTGGTTAACTAAATCCTCCGCCGATTAAGGCCGGCCGTCGGGGATGTCTCGAAGATGACGAGACAGTCTTAGTACCGAGTTGGGGTAACTGTTGCTGGAGCTTGTTAAACAATAGGTATTAGCTATGGCTATTTTGACGCTCGGTTTAATTTGATATTGACCAGTGCTAAGGTTGGTATTAAACACTGAAAATATCAAAACGAAACATTTTACATGAATATTACATACCATATTAAACTTGTCCTCCCTGTTCAGCTAAATAAGTCATACTAACTGACTTATCACAAAACTTAAATTTTACTCGCATGAAGGAAGGTAAACTTTGTTACTTAGGATGTTCGCTAAGAAAGGTTTTACAAAATTTTCCTTAAGATTACGGAATGATACGGTACAAGCGGTCGCTAGTTATGCACAATTTTTTTTGCCCGTCTGTTGTAATCCTATTGCTGGGTCTTATTGCTGCTATTTAAGTGCCAAAAATTTTAAAGTACCTACCTGTTACCTTACGGGATCATTACCTTTAACGAAAAACTATTTCATTTAAGTTAGTAATTGTAGACTATGATTTCTACAGTTAAAAAGGAAAAGGACAGCATGTATGCTGTCCCACCACTGCAGAGCAAAGGCCTGACTTAATCGTAATGCACCCATCACTCGTTTGCCACAGACATACACTAATAATACATTTAATGAAATTAACATGTTCACCGACAGCAAAAATACAGTAAAAGTAAAGCGACACAAATTTTAAAAAATATGGAAGTATAGTTTATTATTGGTACAGTAAATATAGTATAAATATCATAAGTATATATAATATAATATGTAATATATTTATAATATTATGTAAATAGATACCTATATAAATATGTTGTGTATGTATGTATATGTACTTATGTGTATTAATGTACCTATTTGTGTAATAAAATATAATTATGTATGTATGTTTTATAGACTATCTAATTTTAAATATTAAATTAATTTATATTTTACATATCATCACTTTTTTTTTGTCTCACGTCCTATGCGATTAGTAATGTTAAGGGAAACCTGTTATAAGCTTCAGATTATTTTTAAGTACTATGTAAGAAAATATTGTATTGCTAATACGTAGTTGGTTTTCCTAATAAAACAAAATAAAATAAAATAATCACCACACGTGCCAAATGCGGGTTGGTGATTAAAGTCAAAGTCAAAGTCGAATATATTTATTCAATAAACTCAATTAATAAGTACTTTGAATCGTCCAAATCTTCAAGGTCAAACACTTTTTTCTACAGATGGACCTAAATTGGTATTTACAGTCCTAGGTACTTCGTCAATGTGTGAAATAATATATCAGCTTTAACAAACTATATTTATATTATCCGTAAGGTTTAAGCATAGCTGTAGGAAGCCTTATGCGAGCAATCGTCTTGCGTGGGATTAGGCCAGCTTCGCCGCAACAAACAAACACATAGCCGCGAGTGAGTGAACAAGTCACACATTATATTGCTATAATGTGTCTGCTTGAGTGCCTTAAGAGGAAACACTACGTCGAAGTGGCATGCAAAATTCTCATACAAAACACAGAAAAACGACGTTTCGTAGTCCACTGTTTCCTTCTACGAACTGGACCAATTTTTATTACTTTTTCAGCATCGATTAAAGAATGAGATTTTCTATGTCTGTATTTTTTTATGTTTTTTTAAATATATTTAAGCGTTTTATTAACGCTTAAATATATTTAGTTAACATTTTAAACACTGAAAAAAGACGACAACCTCAGGCGGGAATCGAACCACGTACCTTCCGTATTCCGGGCGGCTGCCTTAACCACTTGGTTACCGAGGTCTGGTTTTCACCCGTCGAAATTTGTCAGTGCTTGATGCTTATGTTTTTTTTATTGTGTATTTTTTTTTAAACCAGTGTTTCTGAAGACGCCTTATAACAGAGTGATTTTGCAAAATCTTGAAGGCTCCTGGTTATTAAATAAATGACTTAATGCATAAAAATCAAATATTGAAAATCTCTTCTTTAACCAATGCTGGAAAAGTAATAAAATTTGGTCCAGTTTTGAAGGAGGAAACAGGGGACTACGAAACGTCGTTTTTCAGTGTTTTGTATGAGAATTTTGTATGCCACGTCGACGTAGTGTTTCCTTTTAAGGGACTGCTATTCAGCATTCAACCACGTTAAGGCATAATGCGGCCGAGTGAGGGTGACTGATGCTACGTCTCTTACGCTGCACCAGTTGTCCTCGCGGACTCCACTCCCACTTAACATCAGGTAGAGTAATTTGCCGGGTTTAATCTATATTAGGAAAAATCAATTGCCGCAATGTTTGAACGCACATCACTTTAGAACGGCTCGACCGATTTAGCTGATTCCTTTTTGTTGTTTTCTTAATTGTCAGGACAAGGTTTAAATGAAAGATATTTTTTTAATGTGTCACGGGATATAGGGTGTTGACGCGGACGAAGTCGGGAGCGGGTTCCTAGTATAAAAAAAAAAAACAATAGGCATTGATGCAGCTCCTCGTATTATATAGGTACCTTATAAAAGTAAACAGTGTCTGATCGTCTTTCATAGCACATCGATGTTTTTTTATGTATCTGTGGCGGTGACAGGGTAAACAGTGTGTCAGGATGTAGCAAAAGCCTCTGGCTACCCCTCCGGGAACTGGGGGTAATTTATGTGCATATAGATGGGACGGGACTCTACATTTAGCTAGGTTAGGGATGACCCTAACCTACCTAAATGTAGAGGTCTTGTATACATGAGTATACATCTAAAGTATTATAATATAGTGCATAATATTTATTACACACACGCCTATGTATGTATATATAATTTATTTTTATTTAATTATTGTTATTTGCACTTTTATTTAAATTCCATTAAAATGTTTACACCTCCGATTTTCATTTTTATAAGATCTCTCCATCCGACTAGTTGTCTGGAAGAAATCGCTTCATAGCGATAAGACTGCCTAATTGTAACTATATATTGTACCTACTTTCATATTTTGTATGTATTTGTATATGTAAACGGTTGCAATAAAAGCATTATCTAATCTAATCTAAAGTTTGACATTTTATACAGTACGGATGTCAATTTTAATAACACTTAAAAGTAACGTTAATAAGTAAGGTCGAATAGACAAGTTTACTGCTGAATCCATGAGTGATCATACTTACAAATAAACAACTCTATATCCGCACTTTAAACAAATATTGTATCCATTAAGGGGGTGCCGCGCGATCGCAAAAACTGACATAAGTCTCATAATAAACTTCAAAGCAAAATCAATCATATAGATATTTAAAATTAGAACAATAATTCTGCTTTGAAGTTTCATACCTAGTAATTTGATTAGAGCAATGTTTTTATTCTGCAAAATGTACAAAACCATCACGCGCTTGTATTAAAAATTAAAATTTACTTTTTAAGATGGGGGTGACCTGCGGAATATCAATACAAATATTTTCATGTAAGAATTATTATTTCATGCATAAAACAAAAAAGTTGTCGAAAAAAAATGTTTTAGGAGTCATTAGATTTATGTATTGTCTGTTATTGTTTAAAGAATCTGTTTCAAATTGCAACAAGACCACGACCTTGTGCAATGATCAGGCTAACTTACGTATACTTAAGTTATATTAATGTATTTATCTAATTCAGCGCATAGTACAAGTAACTTAAATATACGTAAATTTTCACAGTTTCGTGCAGGATCGCCTTATTGCCACAACACAGTCCGTAAGTCACTGTGGTTCTAATTAATAAAACACATTTGGGAGTTGTCCTAAAAAGTTGTGAGCGCGCTCTAATCGGGCCCAGTTGAAAACTCAATTGAGTGAGAAGCCTACCCCTGATATTGGATTAGAAACAATTTTGTGTCCAACTTCCCTTTCACATTACAACGAAAACTGGTTGCAGTTAAACCTATTTCTATCTAATATGCGGCCACCGCTCCGCAACTTTGCAACGGTAAAGTTAGGTTTGCATTAAAATTGGCGCGGCAACGGAATATTAAAAATAAAAAAATAAATATTTTTTTCCTACACTCACACCAATTATCTAGCCCAAGAGAAGCTTCGTTATGAAACTCGTTAAATGGTTACTAGACAACGGATAAACATACTTAAAATACTTAAATACATACTTATTATACATAAAAAACACCCAGACCCGAGGCAATTTAAAAACAATAATTTCTAAATTGACCCGACCGGGGATCGAACCCGGACCTCAGAGATGGCGACACCATGAAAACCGGTGTACAAACCAATCGACCAAGGAGGTCGTCAAAAATGTTAAATAAATAAATGCACCACTGGAATTTTATGTTATAAATTATCTCAATTTTACACATACCATACATGTGGGAAAGAAAATCGAAGAATCTGGCAGCTTTCTTTTATTTCGCCCTCCAAAACACAATAGAATCTCTATTAGTTAAATAAAATTACTACTCCGATTTGACCACGCACGCACACGTGCACACGTCTTCCTTTTTCGTTTATACATTTCACTCATACATCATCGTCACTCACTCACTTGCGTTTTGTTTTCTCTTATACCAACTTACGTTTCGTTCCACATAAATGCATAGGTACTCACACTATTATCTTCGAAAGGTCGGTCAGAGACCAGGCAATATACCGCAAAAGCAGTCCACTGTCATAGTCCACTTTACACCACATTACAATTGCATTAGTTCCACCCATGAAACTAAACAACTTTCCCCAAGAAAACAATGTGCAAAAATGAAAAAAAAAATGACCTCCCATACAAATTATCATTTTGCCCTGGAACCGTCATTGCAGAGTTTCAGATATAAAAGCATAATTGAGGAGATCGTGCCATAACAGACCGGGGTGTCCTAATCAAGTTTGGTGGCATATTATCGTGCTCAGCGTGACAGGTCACCGCTCCGTTCTGTTGGATGTAAGTCCGTTAGTCGCCTTTTACGACACTCGAGGAGAGATAGGTCGGTAGTATTCTCAAAGCTCACCGCATCTCACCTAGTTAAAAAAACTCATAGTCACTCCATTACTGATCGCATTCATTCGTTTCTGTAAACACGCGACCATTACCAAAAATACACATACCTAGTTACAATTCCAACCGCAACAATCGGAACACTATCGAGAACGAACTAACACCACTAATACACCTCAATCATTAACGAATAGTCCCAATAATCAGGCTTAGTTAATAAACGCATTTGAAAAGTTAAAAGCTTAAGGCTCGCTCTCACGTTCGACTAATTGTCAGCGGCTAGCGCGCGGACTTAGCGGCTTTATGGCCGGCTGTTCTAATGTTTAGTTGTGGTCGCGGCTGACGTTACCGAATTATATTCGAATTTCGAACCCACTTTATAGCGCAGATTTGGAATGGATACATAACAGCTTTCCAACTTTTTAATTTTTAAAGGTGTTTTGGCATCTTGTCCAAATCAGGAATTGGCTCTTTAATCCACAGATACACGAAAAGATTACTAGTCTGACGATTTATTGTAACTTATATTAAAATTGTGCTGTTCTTACAACTTTTTATTCAGTTACACTTGTTTAAAATAAACTTTTTTCTGATAATCTGATTTTGACTGTTTCGGTTAATTCAGTACCACTATTTATCTAACCAGTTAAGTTGTATTAATACAGAACTCCACTCTCGTAAAATCTTAATTATATAAAGAAAATATAAAACGAAGAAAGTAACTTTTTATGTAGGAATGATTATTAAGAAGGGAAATAAATTCTGGACCGTACAGTATTGATGTTAAACTTAAAACCTAAAGTGTTACCGATGAGCTTACCAATTAAAATAATTAAGCTATTATTGGATCCAACAAGTTTAAGTACAAGCTAGAAAAGCCTAAGTAAACAGGCTTATAGAGAAACCCAGGCTACAATGTATGTCACAAACACAATTATAACCGAACTCGCTCTATTTCGTTACATCAATATAAAATAAAAGGTAAATAATGTTCCGTTTAAGGGGATTAATGCATAATCAAGCAGGTGTAATAATAAATTAGAGAAAATTTATTTACAATAATGGACGAGTCTAAATGTACAGTGTAAGTAGAGTATTGCAAAATACTAAGTAACTCACCTCGTTTATCACTTATAAGCGATACCTATTCTAACTTAAAAAAAGAAATGAAAAAAACCTGGACTAAGTATTCTGGACATTTCTCTCTCCCAGGCCTCCTCAGACCTATCAAGCTGGTCCAAAGTGACTTGGTGTGGAACTGTTGACTTAACGACTATGGTTGAGCCAAACGATATGCATAACGAGCCTTCTTTTAATTGAGGAGCTAGAGAAATTCTTATTTGGACATTGGACATCCATCCCAAATGGCCGGCATTACGAAAGTTACTTAACTTGCACAATCGTTCTCGAACGCTCTGGCCGTTGATTAATAAGCTCCACATTAGCCTTAATTTTATAATATAATAATTTATAAAATCAAGTAACACGTACTTTGCCAGCAATAATGTATGCCTCCATAATCGAAATTGCACATCAAACTGAATTGTGCAAACATAAAACAGTCTTTCAAATGATTCATACAAAGCGTGCAGACTCGATTTACTAATTAATTTTACCGCGCGAAGTGCTCCAAATGCACTAGAAACTATAATCCTCATTAAAATGGGAAATAGGCGACTATTCACTCTGGCATCAAATATAATTTTGGCTTCTAAACGTCAGGCGTAATTACGAATTTCGCCAAATCCGAGGCTGCGCCCCACGTAAATGTAGATACTCTTTTCGAATTGTACCTATTAGTTGGTGCATTTCAATGAGCGGATCCGCCGTTGCCGTGCTTATTTCAAAAATCTGTTTTGAATTAGATTCAAAGCACTTATGCAAATTGATTGGTAAGTTGAAATGGACAGCGCTAAGTACTGGTGGCCGTTGGGCCAAAAAGGATAAAACTCAAACAATGTTATAATGTCCTCAATACTAGACAGGTATATATTGTGTCACTAAATGTATCTATTACATAAAATAATTAAATATTATCCAGATCGCCAAAACGTTCAAACACAAATCAACATCCCGCATATTTAATGTATGAGAACTGGAGGGCCGGTCTTTCAACAAATAGCCATCATAATACAGAGGCCGTACGATTTGGACAACGCAGTTTTGTTCCCATATTCAACTCACTCAACAGAAAAGGTGAAGAGGTACAACCTCACCCAATAGGTGAATGAATCAAAAACAGAATTTTTTGACGGATGCAAAACGCCTACATCCAGTCCGGTCACTTTGGTCACTCTAGAATTTTAAAGGACACGACCTATTTTTAGCCGTTTGCGTCTTAAGTCAAAAAAAGAAAATAAAATGTGATGATAAAAATAAAAATCATTATACACACATTTGCAGTGATATAAAAGTAAAAGCGCCTACACTAGTACAAAAACGAAAAACTGTAATGTTACTAATTTATATTATGTATGTAGTGCTATTCAAGAAAACGTTGCTCATAAATGAGCAGTAGTCAATATTGGACATCCCTCTGAAAAGGTGAGAACTAAACCTTTAATCTGGCGGCTAAATCAATGATGACGAACCAATTTCTTAATTAAAAATTGTTAAAAAAAATAAGTACAATAATAGTTTCACGGAATCATCTTCCAATGTCCATCAACAATGCTGGATTAATTGCGTTATGAATGCGAATTCCGCGACCACAATACATTTTCTGGATGACAATCCGACGGAAATAAAATTATACGAGGCCATCATTTTCATTCGCACCCGGAGAGCTCAATTTTTCGCATAACGCACCATCCAATGAAAACACAAATTAATCTCCTCATTTTTTGCACACAATTTTATATCATTGAGCCCAAATATGCGAGTGCGATACATTTCGCGACGCGTAATCTCGTGTCACAGTGATAGTTATGGATTACTTTTGTTTCGATTCAATTATTTCATCATAATAAAAGTGTATTACGATGCTGAATGGTATGACGGCGGGAGATAATCCTCAAAGGCGGGATGGCTTTGTTTACGCGTGTTGAATAAAGGTATAAAACCCGAAATCAATATGAGTAGAAAGCGCGGACGTGGCCTGTGTCGACGCGATATCCAACACGGGTTGGGATTAACTGACGTCAAATCCGGGATTAAGGAGGCCGGGATAAAACGGAGGTTGGGATCGGGAGCTCGGGTCAGCGGGATTTCGCCGGGCAATAAAAGTGTCTGCAGCCGATTTGGACTGAGCCCACAGGCAATTCGAAGCGGCTACCAATTGCTAGGTAATTTCGACATGCGAGCGATCTGTCCGCACAAAGCCGCTCTAATGCCCGCCAATGGGATTAGCCTAGTGTCGCGCCGCCCTTACAATTTATTGGATGGAATCAGACATCTGAATTAAGAGTTAATGTGAAATTCCTTGAATATGAGGAAAGCCTTCCAGTGTGAATTGAGCTTTTTATATCGTTTTACTTCAAATGTCATGTAGCGTAGAACAAGATTTTTACTGACTAAACTTACAGTAAATAAGAATTCGCTATTGCAATGACGTGTTAGTAACTCTTTCGTATTTTCAACATAATACCTATATATTTCTTGTACTTATTACGTTTTATGTAAAATGGCTACATGCTGTTACTCGTACACATAAGCAAAAAGCTTCGATTTGCACGTTAAAAAAAAGATAAACACGTAATTTCCCCTCTAGTTTTGTGTAACGTGGCTTGTATAGCATTATGGACGTATTCAGAAGCTAAACCGATATGCACTCGACTAATCAAAGTTTTTATAAAGCGAATCCCTTGCACTGTCGGCCATTGCAAAGCCCCTAGGTAATCCGGATCGAAGATTCATTAGGGTGCGATTATACTGTATTGAAATCTGGCTTAAGCGTGGACGCGAGTAGAACAAACCGATTGGCACGAGCTTTTGCAAATATACGACCCGATATGTTATGTTATAAGAGTATATCTAGGTGTCCGCGAAGTTGAACTGGCAAAACGTATTGTGAAAGTTTAAAGTTTTATGTTTATGTTTTTATGTTTAAATGTACACTTCTTTAGACTTGAGATGTTTGTCGTCTCTCAATTTTAATTCGCGTTATCTTTACAAAACGATATAAGTAATGTATAAAAAATCGATATTCGTTAAGTCAAAGACATAAAGGCGTAACCATAAACCGTGATATTTTCTATAAATATCACGGTTTATGGTTACGGCTTTGAAAAGTTTTCTAACAATTTTAATCAATTGTAAAAATACTTTGTATTGAGAAGAGAACAATTTAAGAAACTGATCTTGTGCAATAAACATATTAATGTAATTTGTGTTGACACATGTATTGTGTACGAGTAAATCGTTAACATTTCTAAATGAAACACTAATAACTTTATTGACCTTGAATATAAACACTTATACTTTGTATGCAACGGTATACGATTTCAAGATAGATAGATAGGTAGGTCGTGGTAGGGTACCTACCACGGTTGGGTAATTCGCGGAGCTCTTAACCCAGATTATCAGAAACTACAAGTTCAAATCTCGCTCGAGGATGATTTTAATATTATTATTTTTTTAAATAAGAGGTCGGTGGACCTTATTTCAGTATCTTTCCTTAAAATGTATCTAGATCTAATGTGGTTACGATAAATGTTCGATCTCAACTGAATTACTCCAAATATCCTATAATGAATATACAAACATAAAAACATATAAACTTGACTATTATCATCGAAGGGTTATATAGTCAGAGACTAGGCAATGAGGACCGCAAGAGCAGTCCTCTTTTCACCAAATAGCGACTGCACATGTGCTCAGCGTGACAGGAGTTGAGTCCATCGCCGCTCTAAGCTGATGGATGTATGTGCAGTCTTTAGTCCGTTAGTCGCCTTTTACGACACCCAAGAGAAGAGAGGGGGTGGTAGTATTATTTCACTGATACGCGACACAGTTATTTTTTATATTAATATATTATTATTATTTTGTTGCTTTTATTTGTCAGCAGTCAATTCTCGTTCTATCTCTGTCGGAAAACAGACGTCGCTCACTCACATGATTCCCATTGACGTGTGTACCCAGTATGTTTTTATCTTGGGGGTTAATACAATATGTCAAAGGGAGGGCCCCGTGAAAAGCATTAACCTTATTGGATAAGTCGCTGGTTGATGAGCTACATCAAACGGTAACAAACAGAAAGCAAATACATCCACTCGAATGTTTGCAATTCGTTACGGCGATATTTCAGGACTGTTATGTTATATTAATACTTGTATCTGCCGCCATGTATCGATGTTTTGCATTGCTGTGTTTTGGTAAAAGGGCGCTATCATGTGAAATTTTAGGACGAATATTAGAACTAAAGCTTCAGGGTTGGCAACGCGCACCCAACTCGTTGGTATCACTTGCGTCTTATCACCTATATATTCAAGCCAATTGGGTCAAGAAAGGTTAAATGTCTTCTCATCATGATTATTTAACGCCATAACTACATGCATTTAAAGAGAAATATTTATATAACACAATAGAAGATACAGATTTTATATTTATTTTACAAAATACTTCTCAACTGAACAGTTTTTCAAAAGGTAAAAAAAATCTCGTTTGCGCAGTCGTAAAAAATAAAGAACTACACTTAATCGCTTTTTTGTAGATCACGCGGATTTATTTGGTGATCCGGGTGTTAGGCGGGTTTAAATATTTATATCTCTCGTTACAAGCGTTGGTTGAATGTTGAAAATATCTATGCTTGAAATATATGTGAAAGCTCTGTAACATATTATTGCAGATCCACAACTTCTAGAAAAACGTAACATTACATGTATTAAAATGACTACGTTCTATAATAAGGCTAAGCCAGCAAGTTTTCAACTAAAATATTAATATAAAACATAAATTTGGAATTCATTTCGGATAAGAGTAGAGACTAGAAGATTTTAGTAAAATTTTAACATCAATTAAAAAGCACTGACTTCAAGGTACATTAGATAAAATCATCAACTACACTGGCCTGCAAAAATAAGTATCACACTTTCAAAATTTTAATTTTTTTCTAAACTATAGAAGTTAGAGATTTAAAATAAAAAACGTTTCATAGCAATTTTTGTATAGTAAATTATACAATAGTAACATTTTTAAGTCTTGGTGTCTTGTTTATCTTGTGTACTTTAAAAGTTATTACATTTTTAAAAGTGTGATACTTATTTTTGCAGGCCAGTGTATTTTAAAGTTGGTTAAGTATAGTAAGCTCGAAGCAGTCATCATGCATAAGTAGAATCAACAATGCAGGAGCGCCGTCAACGCGCCACCCCTGGCGTAGGTCGCGGTTACACTCGCGAGGTTCATTGACTACTTTGACAACCCCTGCTTTAAGTGCATACGCGATTTTAAACCTTCGCCACAAATCAGTTGGACTCAATTTACCCCGGCGTCTTCTAATCTCACGGCTTTCTATTGTAAGCCGAAGATAAGCCGAAGGGATTAGTTCGACGGAATGGAAAAAAAGAACAAAAAAATGAAAACTTGCACTGATTGGGTTCACTGTTCAATGTAGGGGATAATCCTCTTGCGTTTGCGCTGAACTACCTACTGTTGGTTAATTAAATATAAATTAATATTTTGTTAAAATTTTCATTGTGAAGTCCGTAAATCTGTTTAATAATTGAACGCTCTTTCTTTTGTTTATTTCAAATACCTGCCCAAGGAAAGATCTTTTAATGTTTTTTTATTCTAGTAGGTAATCAAGAGATCTTTAAAATTTTACCTCGTTACCTTATACAACCTCAATTTTTATTCGTTTTAATAAAATTGAGGGTGAATTCCACCCATGAAACTGAACAACTTTCCCCATGAAACCTACGTGCAAAAATTAGAAAAAAAATTCGACCTCCCATACAAAACTGTCCGATCAACTGACGACAAATAGGTCGAAATTTTTTTTTCCATAATTTCATTAAAACGAATAAAAAATGAGGGTGTTTATGTAGGTAAAGTTTAAAAATAGCTCAAATAGAATTAGATTTGACTCGATTCCTGCTACCCATTTTTGTAGGTAGTATTGTAAACAAAAAGTACCTATATGAAAGAAATTAGCGGGAAAATCCCGAAAAAGGCCGACATTGGGATAGCCAAATCTCGGGTTTCCGTTTATCCCGTCTTTCAGTAATCTCGCATATGGAATACGCGGTA
Organism: Scoparia ambigualis; assembly: GCA_963921215.1. NCBI lineage: Eukaryota > Metazoa > Arthropoda > Insecta > Lepidoptera > Crambidae > Scoparia > Scoparia ambigualis. The sequence continues at coordinate 20,307,257 of OY992504.1, forward strand.
GGTACTTTTATCTATAATCTTTTTTTTTTCATACTGTTTCCGTATGTAAAGCAACAATTTGTTAAGTAATACTCTTTTGTGCGTAAATTAAAAAAATAATTCTTTATTCGTTTGGTAATCAATTAAAACATAAAAACACATTAAAACTTAACCTATGGTTATACCTACTTGTATTATAATTGCAACAATTTGTTTGCCTTATACGTGAAATGGGCATATTGACAAAAAAACAAAAAGATAGAGAGACTCTACACGCTTTCATTCTTTCGAAACCATATCTAAGTGAATTAGATATTCGCTCAAATTCTTAAAACGGTTCGCGGGTGATCTCACATCCTTAAAAACTTCCATATATCTACAAGTACTTTCAAAAATCACAACCTAATTCCCTTTAAACCTGAAGTACATCTTTATAGCCACACGACCACTTGGCGCGGTCCGCCGAGATAATCCATCGGCCGTCCTGCTCACACGCACGCTTGGTCCGTGCAAATCCTCTCGCTGTCCCACTCTAATCCCTTATTTGAATCTTATCAGATCTCCGGAGATACACCGATGGCCGCGTACGTAGTTGGATAGAGGTTAGGGCTAGGGTTGCCACCTTTTTTTAGGATGAATAAAGTATTTTTTTAATTTTTTTTAGAACAATAATAAAGTACGTAGCATAAAGAAGAGTACCTATATATTTATTTCTTTTACGTAAATAGTTTTACGTAAATAGAGTATTTTAGCGTACTTTATTGGTGTCGTAGATTATAAAGTACGCCTACATGAAAAAGAGGACAATACTCTATTTTAGAGTACGGGTGGCAACCCTAGTTAGGGCTGCCAGTGGATAATAATATTTCTAACTTTAGTAGGTACTTAATCTGTCATAATTTGTTATTAATTGTATGGATTTATATAGCGCAGCTCACTTTTATGAATTTTGCACCAGTAAAGGGAAATCAATTAAAGTGTTTAGATTATATGTAAATTTTAATTTAAATTTTGTTACGGTCATCAAGAAAAGTAGCTGTCCTTAGTACCACATCTCAATAACTTTATTATTAGTTGACAATCACTTATTTTTATTTAGTTGCTTTGACTAACCACTAATGGGCTCAGCGACCTTTTGGTTTGACACCTAACTATTGTTTGTGTGACGTCACGGGATTACGGTGACGGAGATCGGCGACTCACGGCAGATGTTTTGATCCGTTTAAACTTCTAGATCTAGATGACAGCGGCTAGGTCTTGCGGCCAAGACTGTGCGACGAAATAACTTTTTGGTCCAAACTATTTCAGCAAGAGACTGTTCTAAATTTGAATTATATGAATATGTTTTCTTTTTGCAACAATGTCTTAAGAACTTTTAGATCGCTACTATTTTTACAACAAAAGTTTTTGTTTAACATAGATAGCTTTTAGAACTCTACTTTTTATTAGGTGTTATTAGTAATTATCTAAGTTGTTTAGAAATCCAAAATAATATTGTACTCATGGTGTTTCTAAAATACATAATAAATGTTTTTTTTATGAAAATATAGACAAGAGCTTTTCAGGGAAGGTTGATATATTTCTTTTACAAATCTCTGTAGTTTGTGGTCAATCCTAAAATAATATTTCGATAAGACGACACGCGTTGTCTTATCTAGCGGATATCTCGTATAAAAACGCCGATGGCGAAATAACATTCTGGGAACACTTTAAGTATTAAGTATTTACGAATATGCGGAAACACAATTTAAAGTTAAAAGCTATTGGGTTATAACCCACTATGATACCGTTGGCCTAATGCGTGTTGGTGGGTAGTAAAGATACTAACATTTTTTTAAATAAATTAGGTATAATAAGTAATTTACGAGCACATCTGGTCTATCCTATCACTTGCTAAAACTGCGTCATAAATTCATACCCTAAGTTCGATGGCAGTTTAAATTAGTTACGCAGCCGTGTTTTATGAAGGAAACGCGCGAATTAAAGGCTTACTTCTTGCGAGTGTAATAAGATAATATAACTAACCCTTTGTAGGGATTAAGATTTTGTTAAGGGCGGTCCGTAAGCCCCGCAGACGGCCCTGGTGGCTCGACTTGGGCCCTTCGCTTACTTGTATAGTTTTTATTGTGCAAACAAAGCGATATTAGAAGGCCCTAATATTCGCCATAAAAATATATTTGAAATAAAATCGGTTGCCATTAATTTTTTGAGTTTTTTTTTGTTCATATGTTCTGAAATAAATTTTAAGCCTATTTCATTATGCATTTAAATATTTTCGCTTGTGGAAACAAATATTAGGTAGGTACCTACTTCGAAATAAAATATAATGTTTTTTTTCTAGTTTTAGCACATATTATTTGATAGAGTAATGTAAAATTCTAAATACAGTACTTACTTACATTAATTCAGATGCATTTTTTTTCACGTAATGTTTTGCTGTTTTGGCTCCGTATGTTAGTCTTATTATGTTCTAAACTCTAGTGTTATAAAAACTTACTATATCCGTAAATCCCAAAAAAGTCCTACCGTTATACAGTTACTATGAGTAGCCTACCCAAATCCATGTAGGTACCAGAGAAGCTTAAAATATTGCAATTTCATCGTAAGTACTACGCCTAAGACATTCATCAGAACTGGTTCCTTCACCGATTCCGAGACGGCAGTGCACGCACGCCAATCCGCTACCGCCACCGCCTATAAGCCTAATCTTGACAAATGGTCTGGATGATCCGGCGATCCGGCCCCGTGCACCGGCCGCGCTCATTTGTCCGGCTCCGATTTTTTATCGATTGATCAGACTCAGCTGATTGCCTCCCTGTGTTGTTGCCGACAGATTATTGTCAGTACACACACATGCACTAAGCGAGCTCGCACACGGCCGATAATCGGTGTCTGCTTTTTATGTCGGAGGTAATGGAACAGTATGCATTACCATAATGCCGCACGCGCCCGGCAAAAAGTCGGCCCTACTAAAAATCTGCGTTCGACTCTCCTATGATCTGATTTTTGAGCAAAAATTTAACATTTAAAGGGGTGTGTGCGTTGTGTCAGTAGAAAAATTGGAAAGTACCTACACTGAGATTATGTCCGATAATCGGTAGTGTGCGAGGACACTAACACACTTCTTCGAAAGAACAAAACAACATCGCGCAATTTGCATGACGTACGCAACAGTGCGAACCATTGGAAACTTTATGCTCCTGTAAAGTAGGGTTTGTATCGCTAATCAATAGTTGTTTAGTAAGTGTGAGTTTTCGTTAAGCCGAGCACTTCAACCAAAAAGGAGATTATCTTTGAGTGATTGATGGAGTCCCCCCCGTGCTCTTACAATTTTGTGGAGTCACGTGACGTATCCTTAGCGATTTATTTATTTTATGATCCATTACACAGCCTATATTATTTAATTAGTGTGATCGGTGAATCTGTGTAAGTAGGAAAAGTAAGTACTTATTAAGATAGTAAGATTGATGATAACAAGTTTCTTAAACGGAATTGGGTTCCGGTAGAGTGATAGCTGGTTTTTCCTACTGAAAGTTTGACAAGACTATTCAAAATATATTTTTTTAATTTTATATTATATCCAAAAATAATTATTAAAATTAAATACTACATTGTCATTAAAACACATTATAAGGACATTTGCCGAAACTTTTTATATTACTACCGTAACCAAAGCATACACTACAAACGGCTGCAAATCTTATTACCCGGCCAACGCAAGTAAAAGTGACTTTTTAAAAATGTCCTAAGTAATACGAGTATTCTAACAAAGCGGGCGTGGAGCCTTAAGCGGAGCACACACGCAGACCCGGGCGAGGCTTGGACCGGATGAGCGCGGATTAGGCGGCGGCTGCCCACCGTCCGGATACGTCTCCCCGGGGATTACGGCAATCCGGATTTCTGTTGAATAACCCGACGGAACTCGTGCTGTAACCGTTATCCTGGTGAGCTTTGGTTACGGTAACGCTACGAAAATTATGCGAGCGCTAGTTTTAGTTTAATATACCTTGAGATCGCGTTGACGAAAACTAAATTTTGTATGGTGTTGCGCTTCTGGTGCCTATCAAAGGGTGATTTTTTTACATTGCAAAAACGTATAGTAACAGTACAACTGTACAGCGATACAGTACGGTTGTACAGCCATAATAAATTCAAATCGAATACTAACTTAACAGTACAACTGTACAGCGATACAGTACGGTTGTACAGCCATAACAAATTCAAATCGAATACTAACTTTAAGCGCTACCAGTATATAAGATACCAATAAATGTTTTTTTTTTAATTCTGATATTTTGTCCCACTGGTGAGAAAAGATCTTCCTCAAACCCTTCCACGTATCTATATCCTTGGCGGTTTTCACCAGTCTCCCAAAAAGACATTGAGATTATAACTTTGAAAACTTTATATTACTTAGTAGTTTTGTTGAACTTTAAAATGTATATTTAGAATCAATTTTTAAATATCGTAACATACTAATGATTCGTTATCGGTTTATCTGTAATGCTGAATCACAATGTAACTTCTTGTCTAGAGCTTATTACCCTAGCCAAATATTGGAACAAGTTTTTAATGTAAACAAATTGCTAGTGTTATAGACATTAACCAGTAGCGATATCCAATTTTAACGCGACGACCACCCGCAACCTTTCTTGAAATTGATCTTTAGGCACGCTGTATGCTAGCGACGACGGCGGCAGCGGAGGCGGATAGTGACGCAGTAATTAAAAAAAAGTGTTTTTGTCTACAAACACAAACATTTTGTTTGTATTTGTAACATGAACTTACGTGTAACATAAACTTTATATTAAGTATTTTTTGAACGACGAAAATTTTTCCCGTATTGTTAAATTTAGCCACTCGGATACCGTGTAAAAGCATAAGAAACTCGGCAAGGGCGGTTTCTTTCTCTTACCGACACCACAGATTACCTCTTATCTGTGAGTACAACTAGCAGTTTGTGTTTCACAGTTCACTGCATTATTTCGGTTGCCGTTGGCTAAGACTCCCTTGTTAAAACGTGCAATGAACTACAAATTCGCTTGGGGCGTTGCAAGACGCTCAAGCTAAAGGCCTTAGGCACCGCTCGAGAACAGCTGAATACAATTGTTATTTTTTAAATTCCTTTAAACTTATTTGAACGCTGCCGCTGTCGCTGCCATCATGTTTACGGTGCTAGAGACCAGGTCGTTATAGACACGTTTTCTCTCGCTTCGGACAAACAAACTATCATCCCAATTCCACTGATGTTAATCGAATTGTAAATGCTCTAAGCTGGGTTAACAAGGTTAATACGCCGAGGATTTTATTCAAGATATTTCCATTATGTTTATTTTATGTAAAGAAAAATTATTTAAGTAATTGGAAAATTATAAACCTCTATGGGTGGTAGAGTTGCTACCTTTTGTTTTATGATTTATATTACCGTTTGACAAGTTTTTAACGGAAAGAACAAATAATGGGACAACATTAAGAAATGTTGTACGGATACTAATATAGCAGATGCTAAAGCAGTTGTTTGTTTTTATATTAATTTGTATTTTAAGACCATAAATTCTCTATTGTTAAGCTCTTGCTTTCATAGGTGAACAATATCATATTTAACCTATTTGATCTAACATTTAACCTATTTTGTCCCACTGCCAGGCAAAGGCCTTCTCTAAAGCCTTCCAGTTCCATCTAATTCTGTCGAGATCGCGCCAACTCTTTACTGACTGACTCCGAAGAAACTGACATTAAGTACCTATATAATTTTTATAATGTTTACAAATAAAAGAAAAACTAACTTTTTCTCAAATAAAAGAAAACTAACTTTTTATGTGTAATTGCTTTGCAATAAGTTTGTGTATTACGAGTGTTCCGTTTTGTCGTTGAGATTTTTAAAAATTGGGATGTATTGATAAATAACTCTTTCACATACTAATTTTCATCAGTCATATTTTGTCATTTATCATTTCCCTTACATTTTAAGCTGTTTGTTACAAATCTTGTTGCATATAAATTATCAACTCGATGAAAATCAAATAATATGGCGTTATACACAGTGCAAGCTTTCAGAATTCGAGGATAGCTTACACCGATGGAAAGGCGTTAGACGTAACAATGCACACATTCGCACATCCCCAAGTACGCAGGCACCGGATCAGGCGTAAGCCGGATTACTCGACCGCCGGATCTGGATATACGGTGGTCGGCGGAATATTACGAACTTGTTACATCGTACGACTGTACTTGTAGCTTCTATGCACGTAGTAGAATGTTGAACTGGCTGTATAGCTCTGAAACAATTCTACTAAAACTCCGTGGTCGAGTTCAGCACGCCGGTTCTGGTGTCGAAATTTCTGAGGTTCCAACTTTGAGTTTATTTAAGCGTTTTTTAACGCAAATTATCAAAAATTACGAATTAAAGACAATCAAGAAAGAAACGACGGATTAAAGACTGGATGAGAAAAAAACTGAGTTTAATCATTTGAACATCACAACATCTAATAAAATAACTAATTATAGAAAAGCATGATTTTAAAAATTACATGAGAATGAGAGATATCAGCTTTCAAAAACTATTATCTTAAGTATCACGATGGATGTTTTCCATAGCTCTGGATAAGTTTCCCATGTATTCATAATAACAAATATCGCTTTTCTGTGATATTAGTAATATTATTCACACTATTTTTGTTTTACTTCTATTGTCCTTTTGGCGCGTAAACGTAAACAAAAAACAAATCTCCGCCCGTCTTGAAATCTTTTTTTCAACTAAAATATTGCCGCGCTCCCGCACACGTCAATATTATTGTCAATACTCCTGACTCCTCCCAATATTGATGTGCCCGTGATCAGAATTTCTGGAAATCTACAATAAAATTGAACAATACCGCAATACGGGGCCGCACACACACAATATTATTGACAATATGCACTTTATTGACAATATTATTGTGTGTGTGCGGCTAGCCATTGAATTTACAAGAACAATCCGAATATAGTAAAATAAAAGAGCATCACGCGCGATCAATGCCAATGTACGTATAAGTACATACATACAACGGCGGCGCGGGGATCGCGCGCTCAGCCGGATCATCCGGGTCGGATTAGCCCCGTGTCGCTCGGAGATAAAGCCGAGCTACCCCCGGCGTCACGTGTGTGGGTACAGCGGGCAGAGGAAGCATTCGAACTTCGAACCTCGAATTCGCAATTCGGTGGTCCGATCGCCCTTACTTTCATTGTTAATTTTTAATAGTTTCAGGAGCTCGATTTACGTAATCGATTTGTGATCTTGCAAGTTTAGCTACTTTTCCTCCTTGCTATCTCCCGGGAGTTAGTGCTATGCTAGGAAGGCTCCCGGTACCTATAGCTATGGTGGTTTATACGGAGCCGGCGGTCCTGTTTGCAGTCTGTAAAACCCTAACACCACTAGCAATAGGCCAGCCGGCGTGTGGATTATTGGAATTTCAAATTTGCATCTATACCCATATTTTCATTGTTAATTTAGTATACATTTTAATTTTGGGGGTTTAAGTCACTCGCGTCCGTTGGTTTACCCTTGAGTCTACACGTGACCCCTAGGTGGTGCTAAATGAGTGACATTGTCTGAGTGGTAGAAGAACTCGGCGTTGCGGCACGAATTGGGCCGGCCCGCCCGGCAAATATCTCACGGAATACGAGTAGGTGTTAAGGGGGGTTAGACGGTCAGCGAAAATTCTGGGCCCTCGCGGGTGTAGCGCGCTGCGGGGTCCGCGGTAATTCATAAGCGCCCATTCACATTTTTATCAAAAAGTTAATAAAAATGTTTAGTTTTTGGAAATCCAAAAAACAATCATGATTTCGAAAAGGTAAATAGGTACCTATGTGTTTATGATTTTATAGTAATTATTATTGTAAAACACGGTGGTCGATATGTGCATTTATATGAAATTTTAAAGGTAACTTCAGGATTTTTTTCTATCGAGAAATTGTTTCTAATCGTGTTTTGGAAACAGTCATCCCCTCACACATACGTTCTGTAATACATATTTAAAAATTCAGTGCGAAATATCTAAAATATTTTGCTATTTCGCACTGAATTTTTAAAAAAAAACTAACAGCTAATAGAAAACAGCGAATTTTTCCGTTTTCACCGTCTAACCCCCCTTAAATATTGGCACTCGTTGATATTAGATTCGTTCTGTTAGTGAATTTCATATTCAATTCAACTAAAGTAATTTAATAGTTATTATATTAACTTTTTCATACCAATTGGAAAATACAATAAATTGTCCAAAATAATATTTAATATAAATAATATTCAATTGCATCCAATTTAACTATTGACATTGTTTGTCGAACTACTACGGTTAACATAACAAACTATTCGTTATTAAGGTTCAACAATTTTGACTTACTATTGATTTTAGCAATAAAGCTATGCTTTACTACTAAGGTTGGCTTACACATTGTAAAAAATAACATGACTCAGTAAAAAAACATTAATCGGCTTATCTATATAAAACCGGCTTATTCGTATTAAGTACCGTTAGCAAAACGGATCAGAACTTCTTGAACTTTATATTTAAAAGCAAATAAATAATATACCTACTACTTTGATTATTTTTACCTTAATGATTAAAATTAATAAAGTTATTAATTTAATTTATTTATGCATATTTTTAAAGTAAATACATACACATTATCCCGACTATTATCCCTGAAGGGTTAGTCAGAGACTAGGCAATGAGGACCGCAAAAGCAGTCTTTCACCATAGTCCACTTTTCACCAAATAGCGAATGCACATGTATGACAGCATGACAGGTGATGAGCCCATCGCCTCTATGCTCTATGCTGTTGGGTGTATGTGTAGTATTTAGTCTGTTAGTCGCCTTTTAGTTTTACGACACCCAAGGGAAGAAAGGGAGTGGTAGTATTCTTTCACCGCTACGCGACACGGTTTTTTAAAGTAATACTTAAATTAAAATTTAACAATTGATATCATTTTGAGTATTTCCTGTCGTAAATTAAATACAGGTGTCAATATTTTTACATACGTAAATAATATTGTGCCTTGATTTTGAGTACCACATCTTTTGACACACCGAGTGTAGTAAACAGTTTATTCATCTAACACTGGCTTAATGTAGTTTTACGAAAGTGGACGAGAGCAACTACACAAAACAAAGAGCTGAAAAAGTCAGTCTAAGCAAATTTTTACATAGACTGACTTTTTGCTTTTATAAAACAAGGTACTTAAGCTTTAATAAAAAAATGTTTTCTCCTTTCCAAAACCTACCATGCCGACGTTACCCAGGTACGAATTGACAAAAAGATATATCTCCGACGGCCGTAATCCGGCGAGGCATTGTGCAATAGCTAATCGGCGCGGATCGACCGGTGCGCTCGAAATTAATAATGATTTATTACGCCCGATTAGACGTTAGGCATTAAAGCCGAAGACGCTCGGGCTACTTATGTATTTAATCTGTGGTGAATGGGCAGAGGTAGCGTCCGATTCGTTTGTTTTAATTGTTTAGCGATAAAAAATCTCTTCTTTGGAACATTGAATAGTTTGGGCCGTTGTCTTTGTATGTGGTTACCAAATAAGGTATTAATTAATTGTTTAAAAGGGTTTTACAGAGCAATGAAGTTGTTATATCTACTTCATGACAAGACCGAGGTGCCATTTTATTGATAATTGAACGCGTACCTATGTTGTGAATTGTTTATTACTGAAATAAGTGTAGAAAATACATCGATACAGATTAAAATTATAAAATGCTTGTTCAGTTAAAATTCTACTAGTAAGACTGCTTATAATAAATTTAGTTCTTGTGTGACTTTAAAAAAAAAATAGATTAAACTTATCTGAATCGAATAAAAATGTAATATGCTTAATACAGTACAGGATATAACAGCGCATTTGAAAATAATACAATATTACAATCGGCTTAAAGTGCCTTCCGAAGTACAAATAAGCTATTAATATTTCTAATTTGTTCACCTATCCTGATAACTGACAATACGAATTTTCATGATCGCAAACCGAACGCACTAACGCTCTTTATAACAAGGCATTTATTAAAAATACATTCACTAAATAAGATGTTAATTTATCGTACTTAACTATTTAATGCAAAAGATTCTTGAATTCATAAACCACCTCCGAAGCCCTTCAACATTCATTGCGACTGCAATTTAATCCAAAAAAAATACATTAATATGATAGTGCCCTTTCAAAACAAGCAATTGAATGTGTGCGTGCAGCTTACTGTGGGCTTAATTCCAGACGGGATGTCCCGGATTAGATTTAAGGGGTAAAAGAACTGGAGTGGGACAGCGCTATATAAACTGTCTGACAAAAGAGGAGGACAGACGACGCTAGAGATTTAGAGATTATGATTCATAAAGAGAAGAGAATGAATGAAAATTATTACGAGGGGTATAGACGGTATTATGGGAGTCGATAGATCCGCGTTTCAGATTTCGATTCGGTGATAAACTGGTCGTGAAATTAGGTGCTCCGGCTTTGGACTATTCATTAGCTGGGAGTCAGCGTTGCGGATTTAGGGATATTATGTTTTTGCGTTTTCAAAAATTTTAATGAGGTGCATCGATTCATAGGAAGTTTTAGGGCAAATCAGCAAGCAGAAAACTTTATAAAACAATTGTGTAAACATAATTAGTAGTTAATGTTATGTTGTTGTGCAGATCCATAAATGTTTTTTCTTATTCTATTGTGTTGGATAGTTTCACAACAGGACTTTTGACGGTAAGTGACTACGGCCAACCAAGCTGGACACGCACTGTTACTAATCAATTAGGGCAAATGCATCCGAAACTGAAAAATAAATTTAAGCCGAAATTGGCATCATGTTGTTGATCACATAGTTTTGCATGATTGCGAGTGTTTCATGGACACAGAAGTCATTCGAAATTCGTACTGGGATCCTACTATTCGTATGGGAATTTGCATAGAAAGATTAAAGTAATACTGCTCTAAAAACTGATGTAATGATGTATGTAAGGACGTTATTGGACAATTCAAATGTGCTTATCTACCTTGTTTTGCCATGAGTTCTGTCCCAGGACGGCATGGCATTAATACATGCCATATTTACATTTAAAAAAATACCTACCCGTCCCTCAAAAGTTCATTTTAAAATAAATAATATGACTGTAGGACTATTATTAGTTAGCATTATATTATCAATATATTACACTATTCATTTCGATTTAACTCATAGCTGTGTAAATATGGAGTGGGGTACCACAGAGAATCGAATCGCAGTGATTGGATTACACAAATGTAAGAAACTGGTGTCGAGATTTTCAACTTGCTAAAGCAATTTCAAAAAGAATTGTGTGTTGAAGAGAGTTTAACCGTCAAAACGATAAGGTGTATGCACACAACTCCCAAGAAGCTACTAAGAAAATTCCGAAGGTTGAAAGAGGCCACCACCCAGCATCTGTGATGGTTAAGTGGGGCGTGTCCTACAAAGGCGTGACAAAGCTCCATTTTTGTGAACAAGGGGTGAAAACACGAGCAACTGATTACCGAAGCGATATTTTAGAGAAGGTGTTTAAGCCACTAAGTAACACTGTGTTCTCTGGTAAACAATGGATATTTCAACAGCACAGTACCAGCGCACAAAGCGGAATGAACCCAGCGCTGGTTAGACGTGAATTTAATGGATTTCATCGTCTCTGAAAATTTGCCCCCTGCAAGTCCTGGTTTAATCCTTTGGATTATTGCTTATGGAATACTTTAGAGAAGAAAGCCTGCTCTAAATCTCATCGAAATATCGAGTCATTAAAAGCAGACTTAGTGAAGACAGCAGCCTCGATACTATTTGATGTGGTACGTGCGGCCATTCAGGATAGGACGTTTGGAGAAATGTGTAATAGCTAAAGGTGGTAATTTTGAATAGTTTTATTTTGTGGTAATCTACACAGTTAAACGTATAAAATTCATGCTTTAAAAATGTCACTTTCTTTTTTTTCTTTACACTAGACATGTTCGATGAGAAATAGAATTTATGGCAAGACTAGGTAATAAGTATACTTAAAGATAGTATTTTGACTTTTGCTTTTACAAACCGATTACATTAATTTGCACACCATGACAATAACCGCTTGAGGATCGTAAAACCAAACACAATTGAAAATCAATTGTTTCGCGACCGCCGGCGGTCTTATGATCCTTGACCTATTAATTAGGAGTGCTTCCCCTAGCTCGTATTCAAAGTCACCGGTTACTAATTTTATAAAATATATCTAAAACGTTAAACCCAAATAAATAAGCTTCATTTCCTTTGGTAGCTGAACGGATAGATGCACGGGTTAAATGGGAGATTAGGAGATACCTACCATGGTTTAATCCCCTTCCCTTTGTTGGGCTATTGACGTGACTTGACCTAACACGTATTTGCTTCCCGGATTGGTTAACAGGACCGTTATAAGCGCAAAATCTTTAAAAAAACATTACCGCCGTCAGCCTATAAAATCCCCACTGCTGGGCACAGGCCCACATTGACAACACCACATTGGGAGATTGTACCATAACTCATCATGCTTTTGCACAATACGGGTAAGTTACCGAAAAAAAAAACAAAATGATAATACTGTATCTGTGTCTGTATAACTTTAGTGTCCCAATTTAGAGGAAACACTACGTCGAAGTGGCGTGCAAAATTCTCATACAAAAAACAGAAAAACGACGTTTCGTAGTCCCCTGTTTCCTCCTTCAGAACTGGACTAATTTTTATTACTTTTTTAGCATCGGTTAAAGAAAGAGATTTTCTATGTCTGAATGTTTGATTTTTTTTTAAACCAGCCACTTAACGTTTCTGAAGACGTCTTAAAACAGAGTAATTTCACTAAATTTTGAAGGCTCCTGGTTATTAAATAAATGACCTAATGCAAAAAAATCGCTGCTGAAAAAGAAATAAATATTGGTCCAGTTCTAAAGGAGGAAACAGGGGACTACGAAACGTCGTATTTCTGTGTTTTGTATGAGAATTTTGCATGCCACGTCGACGTAGTATTTTTATTTTTCTCACTTTATTTTTTTTTCTGTCGCTCCTTCTGTCTGTTTATTCTTGCTGTCTATATTTCTAAGACATAATTATGGTATCTATATTTCATAGTGTATGTTTTGTCCGTTATCGACGACGAGATTGTCGGTGTTATTAAAAAATCGCACCCGGTAAAACGTTAACGTGCTCACTTTGTAAATCACCGGCATTGGCAGGATTATCACAGTTGTCATGCTTGACGTTCCTCTGAAAATGGATGCAATTCTGCCATGGTTTATTATGTAGGTTATCGTTTGCCAATCGATGTTTGTAATCGGTAATCGTAGGCGTTTAATTGTAGATTGTACCTTATCTGTTGAAGTATGAACTATATTTCTTAATAACATTATAATTACTCATAAAAATGAGATGAAACACTAATTAACGAGACGTTTACCTACCTACAATTACTTTTATATTGAGTACTATTATCAATTTAAATCGAATATTTACTAAACGTTAGATAAGTAGCCTTCACGTTCTTATGACATTTTATTTGTCTGTTATGTTAAATCTCTTAGGAAATTCGTTGGAAAAGTTCACGAGAGGAATAAAATATTAAACCATAGATGAACCAAACGAATATATAAAAGGTAGCAATGAAATTAAATTCTATTTAAAATGGAGATATTGGTGCGACAATATTAATTAAAGCATCAGATTAGCAGATAAGAAATGGCCGGACGAACGGCGCGGACGTGACGGCGAATAATTCGCTGACTGTACATACTTGTTGAGCGTCTGACGCCGGCTTAAGTTCGCTTTAATATTTCTTAACGCTTGAAAATGTTGGGTGTTTTCATTTCAAACAAACATTTGAAGCAACGATAATCTCTTTAAACTATCGCGTTGCAATTAAATAAATAAATAATAAATAAACTTTCCTACACTCACAACAATTATCTAGCCCAAGAGAAGCTTCATTATGAAACTCGTTATATGGTTACTAGACAACGGATAAACATACTTAAATACATACTTATTATACATAGAAAACACCCAGACCCGTGACAATTTAGAAGAATTATAATTTCTAAATTGACCCGACCGGGGATCGAACCCGGGACCTCAGAGATGGCGACACCATGAAAACCGGTGTACAAACCACCAAAACCAAACCAAACGACCAAGGAGGTCGTCAATTGCATTAAAACTATTTTAACGGGACCTAACACGATTAATTTTTGTAATTGTCAGTTCGATTGTGACCTCGGCCGCAGCATCGCGGCCGAAACGTCAAGCAGTAAGCACTTAGATAATTAATTATGTACTTACTTACAAAAATTAATCGTGTTAGGTCCCGTTAAAATAGTTTTAAAACGATAATCTCAGCAATGCTTCACGGAAAATATATGGAAAAGTCGAAAATTATGCTTTGAGAAGAAAGGCTTTATGTACCTATGCAGTTTTTCATATTATATAGTCCTCATATATTATATCACCTTTGTCATATTATATAGAATGTTTTGTAATTGGTTTAGCTGTTCCATACAAAACTGCAAATACTGTTGGACCAAACGAAATAACAACTATTACACCTGATTTTTATTCCCATTTTCAGAGTTTCTCTCGAACAGTTGCTGTTTGCCCTTACTAGGATGGCTCAATAGGCAGAGGTGTACAAAATTGCTGAATTATGACAATGTTTTTTGCTAACTTAGAAACATGACATACTTTAGCAATTTTGTACACCTTTAGAAGGAAAATACTATGACTATATATGACTGCCCTTTGAATTGTTAACTGTATCTTTTATCCAGTCCAACATGGTTGCCTGGAAGAAATTGCTGTTTAGCGATAAGGCCGCCAATTGTATGTACTATGTGTTTGTCCTTTTGTATGTTTTCTGTGGTGTACAATAAAGCATATTTTATCTTTATCATTATCTTTACGGAGCCATAGAGACAGAAAAACGGCGACTTTACTTTTTAATATCTAATAACATATTTACACCTATTACCAGACAACCTTTATAGAGTGGAAGAAAAGAACGACTGAGAAGGAAGTTTTGCATGAGAGTATATTTAAAGTGCGTGCCTCAAGGTAGACGAAGCCTAAGTTAAATTGTTTCTATATTATTATGTCGTTGTAAGAGTCAACAGGCTGCGGTGATGGCTTACGGTTACCATCTGGGGGGACCATACGATGATCCTTGTACAATTAATAAGCTTGTTTGCTGACACAAAATTAATGTTTTAAAGGCTTTAAATCAAGCCAAAGTCACGTGTTAACGATATAATTACAAAAAAAACATTAGTTTTTGTAGAAGTATCTAGATAATAAATAAGTAACCTTAGGACAGCCAGGAACTTCTAAATTATTATAATCGCTGTGTGTTCGTTTCATTTA
The DNA here is from genome assembly GCA_963921215.1 of Scoparia ambigualis. NCBI lineage: Eukaryota > Metazoa > Arthropoda > Insecta > Lepidoptera > Crambidae > Scoparia > Scoparia ambigualis. Next base: position 20,322,629 of record OY992504.1, read on the forward strand.
ATATTTTTCTTATTGTTCTTATATACTTGGGAGAATAGTTTGACGTCGTCGAAGTGTAGGTAGTATCATTTGATTCTGTTTTGCTGCTCTCTCTCTTAAGTCGTAAATATTATACACGTATGTTATACAAGTCTTGTAAAAAGCTTAGAACTTTAAACAATTTCTGCCTCACACGTCTTACGTCTTAGCGTTCTGAGCACGAGTTTTTCTCACCTTTCGACTACCACTAAATATTTCGATTTTATTTGAATAAAACTCGCACTGAGTACTCCGTACTCGGTAATGAGTTTTCCCTGGTAGAAAAAGAAAGGTGACTTACCCGTGATGCCCTTATTCAGCAGGTTGTTGAAGGCCTCCTTTTTGGGTGACAGGTGGGGGGTATGAGGAGTGTGGGGCGTGTGCGGGTTCCTCTCGTGGTGGACTGGCGCTGAGGGCGGCCGAGGCACCGCCCTCTCCTCAGGAGACCTCCGCGGAGGAGTCTTGCTACGTCTCAAGTCCGCTGATAGATTCTGGTGACAAAGTAATTTTCATTTAGAAATATATTTTTTCAGGGATTTTCCTAGAAGTATAGAGTCACCTAACATGGTCGGGGAAAAGCAGGGTAGCAAGCTTTAGACAATATCCCTGCTAGCCTTATATAGAGAGGGTGGGAAAGAAATTCTAGTAGCGGTGTGTGGGATTTTCCTAGAAGTATAGAGTTACGTGACATGGTCGGAGAAAAGGCGAGACTAGCAGGCTTTTGTCTTAAATGAAGCAGATTTTCTTGAAGCAGTGTGCTAAAGTGTTAACATCATCTCAAAAAAACAAAAACATTATACAGAGTACTCATTTTTATTTAGGGAAATTTTAAACAACGATTCCTTACCATAATAGAATGGTTTTGAAAGTTTAAGAAAAGAAAGAAGAGTTAAGAAAGTTTTCTATTAATCGCATAATGCACGAGATATTAATTCTTCTAAGGTAAATTTAACACCTTGTGCTCTGAGTGTTTCCATTTACTACGTTGCGTAGTAGTTTAAATTCATTAAAAAATACGCCTCTAGTTGTAGTAAACAACAGAACAAGACGTGTTTAACTCAACTAGGGATGTGACCATGTCCGTATTGTAGGCGGGCACGATATTCACGATGCGTTGTAGGTAGTATCTTAAAGTCAGTCCGAGCCACACCGAGTCCATTGCAATAATTTAATTATTTTGTATGAAAACGGGAAAAAAGCGATTAAGCATGAATCGGAATAATATTTTTCTCATTATTTAGGCGGTCTGACTTACTCCCTCAATTTTCCCTGAATCAAAAAGAGCACGTTGTATATTTCAGTTATTACAGAAATCCATTCAGTGAGAATTTAAAACCGCATCTTTATCTTGTTGATCACTTATCAGTAAGTCTGTCTGTTACAAATATTATTTCGTAAATTGCGTGACGGAATTTGTATCATCATTTTATCATCATCATCAAACAGCAGGACATCATCAACCTCTTTCTACTGTTCTGTGACATCAACTCTTAGAGCAATGTTACTTTAATCTTACTTTTGCAATTTCCCATAGGAATTTTGCATAGCAAGATTTTACTAATAATGCTTTAAGAAGTAACAGGAGGGTATTACCAACTACTTTGGTTCAATACCGACAGCAGGTTTTATGGACTCTCTTAAGACAACCAAGGGGACCAACGGCTTGATGTGTCTCTCGAAGCACGGAGGAGCGCGAGAAACCCTTAATTTGGTCACCCATCCACGTAACTTTACGAAAGTTGCTTAACTCTGAAAAACAAAAAAAGCACTGAGCTCCTTGCGCAAAACATACATACATACATACATATTTTTAAATATTTGTTTACGCTCACTCATTATATAGACCAAGATAAGAGTTCTTTTGAAACTCGTTAATATGGTAAGATAACAGATAAATATACATAAACATAGAAAACACCCAGACCGGAAATCAATTTAGAAAAACAGTTTTTTTTTCTAAATTGACTCGACTGGGAGTTGAACCCGGGACCTCAGAGATGGTGGGACGCCAAACCTGGCGTGCTAACCACTTGACCACGGAGGTCATCAAGTTTAGTCAGAGACCAGGCAATGAGGACAGCAAAAGTAGTACTCTACCATAGTCCACTTTTCACCAAATATCGACTGCATATGTGCTCAGCGTGACAGGTGGTGAGCCCATCGCCGCTCTATGCTGTTGGAGGTATGTGCAGTTTTTAGTCCGTTAGTCGCCTTGCACGACACTCAAGGGGGGTTGTAGTACCCTTTCACCGCTACTCGACACGATAATTTTCTTTATCTACTCTCATAACGTTCTTCTTCACAACATTGACATTCATTATGTATGCCACGTAATATACAAGCTATTTACAATTACTGAACTAGGGATTAGAATTTCATAAGCCCAGGGCCGATTCAGATGTTAATGGCGGTTTACATGAAGTCGTAAAGGCAGCGGGTCGGCCGATATATCGGCCTTTGTATGTTGCACCACGTGTCCTGGTACGGACAACACTACGCTAGACTACTCCGAAACTTCAAAGTTCTGCAGTAGATTTTGAGCTCAACACCCAACAGATAAAGTTGGAAATCGGTTACAGAATTTTGACATTGTCAGTATAGCTTGAAGTGATGTTGTGCGTACAATGGGAAAATGAACCAAGAACACAGTGAGGTACAGTCCGTATGTTTGTCTGTACATCTAGTTATTTATTTAGATAGCCTTACCGCTACAGTTTACAGACATTCAGGTGACACATATAAGACACTTCTTAAGTTTAACTGCAGGGCCGTGACGCGTAATTGCTTATTAAAAAAATAATAGGTATCACCCATCTCTTCCCTTGGGTGTCGTAACGGACTAAAGATTGCACATTCACAACACATAGAGCGAGGATGGGCTCACCCCTGTCACGCTAAGCACATGTGTATTTGTAACTCGGTGAAACGTGGACTATGGCAGTGGACTGCTCCGGTCCCCATTGCCTAGTCCCCGACTAACCCTTTGGGATAATAGCACAGAATAACTAATAGTACTACGTACAGAAGGTTCACTCTCTAACGACTTTCACGCGAAATTGAAACTTATCGTGTGACCCGAGCGTTCATATTCCGTTAACGCTGACTCGATATCGATTTGACGTCATGACGTCACAGAGCGTAGGGTTTACGCGCGCGCGCAGGGATTACAAGTTAAGCGACTCGGCGCGACGTGTTCGGTGCGTCGCGAGCGACAACCTTTACTGCCATACGCCTAGGCGGCCTGCCTGGGAGACGCGCCGGCCGAACGTACTTAAACTGCGGAGTGACACCCCTCTGATAATAGTCATAGATTCATGTCATTCATCATTGATATACCTATGTATATTTCTGTATTAAATTAAGTTTTGTATTGGCTTTTACCTACGACTTGGATTGTTTTTATAATTACCTGTGGTCATTAACTTTGGCAGGTTATTACAATTTACCTGTGGCCATTTGACATGCAGGTCTACTAATACTAAAATTAGTAGTTTTTCTATGTGTTTCGCCTTCGACTAAATACATTTTTAAACAGTATTAATAATATTCGGCGAGTGCACCCGCAGGCTTTGTCTACCGATAACTAATTCTACAATTGCCGCCCATTCGCCGCCTGCGCATGCGTATGCACCGTCGCAATATGATATTGCGTATGCGCAGTGTGTCCGTGCGCAGACGGGTGACTGTGCGAATGCAGACAGAACTGGGCCGATGCGTTGGTTCCCATTAATTTTTTATACTAAGTAACTGTATTAAAAAAATACAGTACCTTCGTATTTTTAACTGTCTCTGTCAACGGTCCTTTTTTTAGGAATCCTACATACACCGATTCATGTCGACAGGCAATGAGGACTGCAGAAGCTGACCACGTTTCACCAAAGTACAACTGCCATCGCCGCTCTATGCTGCTGTATGTGCAGTCTTTAGTCTTTTAGTCGTTTTCGACACTCAAGGGAAGAGTTGGTAGTATTATTTTAATGAGCGCCACACACACAGCTCAAAGGACATTGACAGGGTTTGGACCAAGTGCTGCCCAGACGTACGAGTACTTACTTCCAAGTGGTAGCTTACGTTACTAGTAAATAAGAAAAGCTATTGCTGCTTTTGTTTCACTGGTCGGAGAACAATTGGCAGTTGTGCGCACGCTGTGTGCCTAGTTTGGTTTTTAGGGTGGGCTAGGCACGAAGACGTCGCGAGGCGCCCTGCATTATTCCTCGACAGTATTATGAATCATAGAAGACGGCGACGACGACGATTAAAGGTACTAGATTGTTTGTACTAAATGAATTATTGTAATAATAATGTATCTTTTTTAGTGTTTGTAATAATTATTGTCATAATAATAATGTATTGTAATAATAATGTAAGACATTATTTAAAATAATTTTTGTTACTAAAAAAATATTGTAATTAGTCGTTATTATAATCATTTTTATTCTTCATAAATGAAAATATTTTCAACAAGGAACATTTTTTTTCTCAAAATTTCTGGGATAGATTATGAAGCGCTTATTTTATACAGAATAATGTTAGTATAAGGAACATAATGCACTATGTGTTCATTCTGGGCAGCACTTGGTCCAACTCCCATACAAAGACTGTCAATGTCCTTTAAATTACACAACTTTAAAAAATCTTCCTGATATAGCAGCGTTCTTAAATAAATATAGCGACTAGGAGCACTAGCATAAAGTTCATCACGTCAAGGCAACATACTCGTACTACAAAATTATCACCCACTTGCCATTTACAAGAAATCCAAATATAACTCGATATATAAATTTTTTACTATTTTTACTGACAACACTAATTTGCGTCGAAACGTCGAGCTACGACGGTGACAAAATTGAAAAGTCATCACCGCAAAGCATCAATGAAGCAAGCCAAAATATATTTGTGACAAAGTGAACGGATCAGATGTCAACGAAATGAAGCCTGAAATAGCACCATTAGCACGTACGCCTTTTGAGAATAGATTGATGATTCTTGTCAATAGAGAAAAGCCGTTCATTAAATTAACACGTTTCAAAATAAGCGATGTACTTCGAAAATAAAATAAAATTACACCACTTTTTTATGTTATCGTCACATGTCCGACAGTTATGTTATCTGATGGTCGACGATGATTCACGATTAGATAGAAATCAGCTATTTTATTTGACGAAAATCTATTTATTCTGTGTTATTTGTAATTTTAATTTAACAAGTATGTAAAGTAGCAGACAGTTATGTGCTTTCGGAATTTTGGATTTGGAATGGAAAATTTATTTTTATACTCAAAAGAGGTTTGAACTCAGTAAATCAGTTGATACCACAGAACAGAAGAAACAGGTCTTCTGTTCCGCGGTCGACGCAGTCAAAGAGCTCACAAACATTAATCTGAATTCAGAATCCTGCATTTTCCTGGTTGAACGAAGCATGCGCATCAATATAATCTACGTTTGTAGAAGTCGAATCACTTAAGAGAAGACGAGATTCAAATTGGACACTTGGCTATTGCGTCAGAAGACGCTAAACGCTCAGTAGCTCTGATTACGCTCATTGAGTAGGTATTGTTGCTATATGACAACTTGACCGCATAATGGTGAATCTCTGAAATGATAGTCGTTTAATATGGTTAGTGATGTGCAATGACGACATTACTCGGACAGATTAAATTGGTGTCGTTTAGTGTGAAATTTTCGCGAATCGACCTCCTCGTTTAATGATACTGATTTGAAGAGATGTTAATGAGAATTTAAGTAGACCGAGTTGAGACGCTCTTTTGTAAACAAAATGTTGCAAATGTTGTGGTACTTTTAATATACTTTCGTTGATGCACTTAATAAGTTTATAGATTGTAATATTATATAGTAGCACTAATGATTTTTAATTGGTTTTTGGAGACACTTAAAAGAAAGGTCTTGAATGACAAAATTGTCTAGTTATGTTTTTTATGTCAATAAATGTTTCTCTCTCTCTTGTTCTCTCTCTCTATAGGATTATTTTACATTCAAATAGGTAATTAAACGTTCCCACGATCTTTTTCATAATTATTTAGTTCGAAATTCAACCTTTAAAAACCGCAAAGCCAAGAGCTCTAACTGACAGAAAGAGTTAAATTGGCATGACACATACTACAGCAGTTGCATTCAACTTTCAAGCATGTAAGCTTCGGAGCTGCCTTAGACCTTTACAGGCCGACTGCACCAATATCAGCCAATAAAGCAATGTCCGTAGAATCGTTGATTCGCGCCACAGATACGTCTAATATCGTATTGGAATTTGTGATGCCGTTTGACCCCAGTTAACCCAGATTACGCGCGTCGCCGCCTGATTCGTCCTCCGTTCCTGATTGTGTTGTGACACAAACTGTAATGTATTATGTGTTAACTCTTGCTGCAATCACGACGGCACAATTACAATGGATATGTTCGCCGAACTTACAATTTGCGCCAACGATTTGTTGCTCCCTCCAGATTCGGACGATATGGCTTTGGAATTGTGCTTGTGGTAAAATGTTTTATATTATGATGGATGCTGATGGCTGACAGCTTTGTTTTGAAACTCTCTTATAAGTTCGTCTGCCATAAAACCTAACACGATAGAAATTCAACAGTTAGATCTCTTTAAAAGATAATGCGGCAGACAAGGGCTTAAGTTCAACAGCGAAAAAACCTTGAAAAATGGAAAGGAAGGAAGGAAGGCCTACTTGAGCTAGTAACTGAAACATCGGTTTCAAGTGAATGGCCTTTACGCTGGTAGCTAGCATGCTTAATCAATATATTAATGGGACCAAATATCCAAAAAAGAGAAAATGTTTGCCAAAAAAAGTAAATTTCGCACCAAAGGTTTGGTTAGGTTAACAATTTTGTTTTGATGAACATTTAATATATTTTTGAGTTCATTCAAAAATAAGCCTATAAGTATTAATCAAGTTAAACTATTACAATTAGTTATTTTAAATACTGAAATATTGATAAGTAGCATTGTAAATGCAAAATATCTACATCCCCAATAAGCTTTGCGAAAGAAATTGTTTTGTTGTAACAAATACAGAGTGGCACTTTTTATGTGAACAAATATTGTTTTTATGTGGCACAGAGATGTACATGTGCATGTGTTTGTGCGTGTACGTGGGTATCATTTCAAACCCAAGAAGATAATTTTTAACGAAACAGATTGTCTTATACTGATCTTAATTGGAAACAATCATGTCAATACTCCAATCTCTTTGTCGACAGTCCATCGGTATCTTGAATTGGAGCATACACAAAATAATTCGAGGTTATCACTTTTGACAACAAAGATAAACTTCCGGAGTTTAATATTTGTATTGGATTCTAGTGTGTGAGAACCTTTATTTTAATCAATGAAATGTTCGGACCATTGTTATCGCGTGAAACTCGAATGAAGAGGATTAATCTTTTATGATTTAAAATAATGCGTAATACTCTTGGTATACAATCGGTACGGTGTATTATAAATTTGAATAACATTTTTGTTTTGTCAAAGTTAAAACTTAGTCTAGTAGTAGGACTAGAGGTCACAGATTTGGTGATCTCTAGTAGAGAATAAAATTTTAAAAACGTATTTATTATTGATTCAAGTAGTTAACAAACAATCGATTCTCTAGATCTGTCGCCTAAAATAGGATAGTTGCCACTTCCTCGGCGGTTAAAGACGTGAAGAGGTAGAGAACTTACAGAAACAACAACAGGAATTTTCGAATATACAAACCACCATAAAGTTAGAACTAGTAAACATTGTTTTTCTGTTGACCGATTAAGGATAAATTAAAAATAAATAAATACATAACTTTCTTCGCTTACGTCAAGAAAATGGGGCTTAATGCATTTCACATTTAAAGTATTTATAAAGATTCCAAAGCTGTAATTAAAACATAAAACAATATTCAAAATAATTACTTTGACGATGAAGTGGCAAAATTTACGTGAGCGGGATTTGAATCGGCACCCCGAATTAGGATATCGTAGCAACGTGTTCATTTATGGAAGCTGTATCTTGTACACTTTTTTGGAACAACAAAACTTCCCATTAATTAATGTAATAGCTGAAACTGATTAGGATCAGTCAACAGTCATCATTTATAACAATATCAATTGATAAACGGCTCAACCACTGTCAGCTACTATTTTCTAAGATACACACATATGCATCTACATTATGTAATTATTTACAATAGTGCCTACATCGCTCTAATTATGTCTTTACATTTAATCTTGCAAATATTATATGTGTTTACTTTCCATTTATGTAGCAGCATGTGAGATTTTTCTGAAGCTTATTTAAAAGACTCTTAGTTCGTATTTTAATACAACCTTATCTATAGACGTCGTATTCAAAGCATAAGGTACTCAATAGACATAATAAAAGAAGGATTTAATGTACATACAAAGTTTTAAATACCTCACAATAAATAACATAAGTACCTACATAGTCTAACGACTATTATCCCCAAAGGGTTAGTCAGAGACTAAGCGATGAGAACCGCAAAAGCATTCCTCTGCCATAGTCTTCATTTCACCAAATTACAAATGCACATGTGCTCAACGTATAATGTATGTGCAGTCTTTAGTCTGTTAGTCACCTTTTAGTATCGTGCCTAGTTGTTTTAAAAAATGAATTAATATTAAAAAAGCGAGTGTAACTTCATAACTATATTATTAACCTCGATTTTAAGCAGATGTCATTGTTACGAGATAACACGTTTATAGGCATGTGATGTAAGAACTGTTTACTGTTGCAACTATATTCACAATTGAAAAGTGTCCCTTGGTTAACCTCTGTGGTCTAGTGGTTAGACTACCGGTCTCAGACCCAGTGGTCTCGGGTTCGATTCCCAGTGGAGGTACATGTTTGTACTCGGTTTGGTAGGTGGTAGGGTTTGTTAAGTCCGCCTGACTAGCTACCACCATCATATCTAAATACCATAACATTAATGTTAATGCATTGAAGTTATGGCCATTTTGTGTTACGACCGTTGTCTTCCAGAAACCTTTTGTTTATGGTCCTAAGAAGGAGAAAGAAGAAGAGAGCAAATAGTGTGTTATATACATACATACATACATACATAAAATCACGGCTATTATCCCCCAAGGGTTAGTCAGAGTTAAAGCAGCCCTCTACCATAGTCCACTTTTCACTAAATAGCGACTGCACAAGTGCTCAGCGTGACACGTGGTGAGCCCATCGCCGCTTTATGCTGTTGGAAGTATGTGCAGTTTTAGTCCCAAAGGAAGAGAGGGGGTGGTAGTATTCTTTCACCGCCACGCGATACAGTTAGTGTGTTACAAGCGTTAATAATTAAGATTCTGCGATCGCTTACCATCAGGCGGATCGCGTGTCTGGCTGCCTGACCGTGGCTCTGTAGAATAGAAAAGAAAACTGTCACCTTCCTATGTTATACTTTGTTATACTTGTGATAAATGTTTTATATTTTAGCGTTTCAATAACGCTTAAATATACTTAAGTAAAATTTTAAACACTGAAAAAAGGTTCGATTCCCGCCTGAGGTTGTCGTCTTCTTTCAGTGTTTAAAAATTATACTTGTGATAAATAAACAGTTTAGTGTCCTAGAATACAGAGAGTTCAGTGTAAAAAAAACCGCTGGCGATACTAATGTTTTATAAGAAATAGTTTAGTTTTGACCAAAGGGCCGTAGCAAGGTTTTGTAACAGTAAAATAAATAGTTAAGTGTAGAACCTAAATTGACCATGGCTATAACTACAGCCTAATTCGATGACATTTGTTTACAAACTTTCTTTATCGAATTTAGCCCTAGAACCGTCATACTAGACTCCTCTGGTTACCCCTCAAGCCCCTTTGGCCGCACCTTAAAAACTCGCTATTCCGTCAGACCCCAAGCGGGGATATACGGCCGTGCTGGCCGCGCACTCCACTTGACTTTGTACCGTGTTTTGGATACACTTAGAGACTACTGTATTTCGGTTCTGTGGTACATTTAATGCATCGTGAATGCAAAATTTAACATGAACTGCGTTCGATTTAAATTCCCGCCAAATCGCACCTGCTGTCAAATTTTTTTGATATTTCGTTGCCAAGACTGAGAGGTTAGGCCAGATGCTGGCTTATTTCTGATATTAAAAGCAGCTAGTGACAATATTAGTAAAGTTGTAAACTAGTTTCTACTTTAGTCCACATATTGTACAGGGTAAAAAAACACTAAATAAAATTTTTAAGTGCAAGGCTTTGTAACAACCGTATTATAGTCATAAAGTGATTACAAAGCTAGCTTTAGGTAGGAAGATCGTGTTTTTTCCTCCAACTAATCCAGCCGAATACAGAGGCGCGTAACTGTGACACAAAAACAAACTGAAAGCCAGCGATAGTGACATTTGCCGTGGCATTACCCGTGTTTTCTATCGCGCTGAGCCCTGATTAATTTATGTCTCACTATTTGTTAGAGATAGCGTTTAGATGCGTCTTGTATTTGCACATCAGCGGGGCTTATCTCTTAATTCTTGAGCTGTCAAGAGGCGACACACGAGCACAGGTTTTTCCCGATTATTATTTTTTTTGTGGTCGGAAAAGCGTTTGGCTTTCATCTCATGGGCATCGATTCTCCAATTTTTTTTGCTCGATTGATTTCGTTTTTTAGTGTTTTGGTGCTGTGCTCATTTAGCCAGTGTCGTGTAAAGGTGTGAGTGGTAATTATGAATATCAAATGATATTCCCCCAAACCCTTTGAGTCTCAGTAAAAATGAGGGAGTTTACTGAGATCTCACACAGACTTCTTGGGAGAATTTGAAAAGTTATTGCCTTCAATGGTAAGAAACAATAAATGGCCAAAGGAAGATACGCGCTCCAATCTGTGATCAGATGTGTGTAGTTTTTGTTTTGTAATTATGAAAATGTTAGTAGAAAAAGAGATGCAATGTTTCAGGTCACTAATAGCGTTACAATACAATTGCATTACTGCAGTTAGTAATCATTTACTTAGTTAGGAAAAGTTCTGGTCACGTCTCCGAAGTCTTCTGGTATTTAAGTACTACATTTTTTAGAGTCTTTACACCTTAACTGGAATCTAGTTATGCAACATCGTAATTTCATTCGCTGTTTTTACACTTCAAATACATAATTAAAGGAATTCTTATGTGCGCAGATGCGATTTTTTGTCATGTCAACAAATGAATATCGTCAATATTGTAAGTAGCTCGTTAATTACTATGTATATCGACTTACGTAATGCTTGAACAGTTGCAACTGCTGGGATTAAAGAAATAGAGAGCTAATAATGTGACTTGGTTAGTAAACATCTAATGTAACGGCCATTTGAAAAAAAAAAGGTTAGCTAAACGGCCGCATAAGACTTAAAATCTCAATTATAACAATTTCTAAGTATTAGTTACCGCGTCTAATACTTAAATGAAAATTTAATTACGTAGTCAACATCAAAATTAAATGTATCGAACATTTAACAAAGTAAAAGGTATCATAAAACATAGATACATTCACGACTAATATCCCCAAAAGGTTAGTCGCGTAGTCTCTACGCGATGAAGACCGTGAAAGCGATCCACTGCCAAAGTCCACTTTTCACCAAATAGCAACTGCACATGAGCACAGCGTAACAGGTGATGAGCCTATCGCCGCCTAAACTGTTGGATGTATGTGCAGTCTTTAGTCCGTTAGTCGCCTTTTACAACCTCTTACTGGATGGATTGGTAGATTCTATTAACAACGAGCCGGCATCACACAGCTCAACATAAAAGATTGTTAAAAATAATTCTTAGTACAGTCACCAGCATTAAGATGAGACTAACGACGACCTGCAAAAATATCTGATCATTGGTGTGATCAGATATTTTTGCACATCACATCTAAATACTGGTGACTGTACCACATACCGCGTCTAATAAAAATAAATATTTGATACAGGTTCCTTGATCATACGCTAGAGTGGCTGCACCTAATCACAAAGCTCATAAGAACGAAATAAGTATGAGAAAAATATATTACGCAGTACATCGCTGACGAAGACATTTAGGTCACAGTTTTCAAGAGATAAAAACAACAACATGACCTTATCACACGCACACGCATGCATACCGAGGTGACGTACTTGTTTAAAACTCCAGTACTTTTTTATTGTAGTTAGTTTCAGATTAATAGTACGGATTATGATATAAAGGTAGCGTTTACCATCATCTTTCACCAAGTTACCTATATTACTATTAATGTGCAGCCGTGCGATTCTCTAAGCTAAAGCCTTGATAGCTGCAGCTGCCGCAGCGCTGACAAATGACTCTGTCTCTTTCATATTCATAGAATTGGAAAGAGACAGCAGATCACAGCCACGCGCGCAGCGTCTATGTGTCGCTTAGAGAATCGCATAGCTGATCATACATACATATAATCACGACTATTATCCCCGAAGGGTTAGTCAGAGACTAGGCAATGAGGTCGCTCATCTGACAAAAACTCTTTTAAAAATTCCCTATGTCGTTGGCTGCTGGAACGCGGATATTATTCGATTAATGAATTTCTAAATGACAAATTGTAATGTGATATTTTTATTTATTCTTTAATTTTTAATATTATCTAAACTATTTTTAATTATGATAAATTTATTAAGTTGACATTAAATATTTTTGTATTATTTTAATTATTATGATTTAATAATTATTTTCTTTTATTATTAACTTAATCCTATATTGACATGTAATTTTTTTTTTCTTAATACCATATTGACATGTATAACGATTAATTGAATTAGCAGATCTGACTTATGCATGATTAATAAAAACCAGAATTTAGAGTCGACATTTATAATATAAATATTTGCACACCTACGTTAATAAGGTAAAAATATTGTAGATCTATTATTTAATGAATGTAACATCTTGACTGTACACAATATTTAAGCAAATAAATTATTTGATTTGATTTGATTTGATTTGAGGACAGCAAAAGCAGTTCTCTACCATAGTTCACTTTTCAAAAAATAGCGACTAAACATATGCTCAGCGTGACAGGTGGTGATCCCATCGCCGCCCTATGCTGTTAGATGTGTGTGCAGTGTTTAGTGTTTAGTCCGTTAGTCACCTTTTACTACGCCCAAGGGAAGAGAAGGGGTGGTAGTATCCTTTCACCGTTACGCGACAGGGTTAGTATTAGTAGTGATAATCATCTCATTTCTCACAGTAGGCGGGGGCATTGGCGGCGGCCAGCGGAGTAGCCTTTTTTTATAAAAGAAGGAGGCAAAAGAGCAGGCGCGTCACCTGATGGAGAGTAATCACCGCCGCCCATGGACACCCGCAAAACCAGAGGAATCGCAGGCGCGTTGCCATCCTTTAAGGAAGGAATAGAAATTGTGAGACGGGGGGGATGGGCCTCCGGAACCCTCACTGGCCGGACGAAACACAACAGCACCAAGTGCTATTATTTCACGCCGGATATTCGTGAGAGGGTGGTATTACCACGGGCGAGCCGGCCCAATGCTTGCTGCAACGCAGCGTGGCTCTACCACTCAGTCAGTGTCACTTATTTAGCACCACCCAGGGGTCACTTGTAGGGCCTCAAGGGTAAACCTACGGACGCGAGTAACTTTAACCCCCAAAGGTATGAGACCAGTTGATCATTCGTTGAGAACTGTAGGTGAAGTGCGATTCCACCTGCGGCCTCATTATCACTGACTATCAAAGAAGATGAAAGCCAATCGCTTCATTAATTTATTTCAAAACAGAAATTCATGATTGTGTAATGAAAAAAAATAAAGTGATTTTGTTCTCGATATCCGGAGGTATTGGTTTCAATTCCTAGGTTGGGCAAATAGTGTGTGTTTCCTGCAGTGGGATAGTACATACTTATACTTTACTTAACTTTACCTACTGAAACAGCGCTCGACTCGTTCTGAATACTTCTGAGACTCCTTTTCAGTTAAAGCTGTCAGCCTTTGGAACAAACTCCCATCTGAAGTTCGCCACTCAAAGTCACCTGCTTCTTTCAAAGCCAAACTGTATTCGCATCTCTTGACTAGGTCTTAGTTTGTAACAATTATTATTATTTTATTTTAAGTATTTTATTATATTACTAGTGTAATATTTATAATCTGTATTGTTAATTCATTAAATTTATTTTTATAAAAGTATATATTTGAATTCTATTTTTTAATTTCATATTGCTTGTTTCTGGTACACTGCCCATCGCTCTTTTTCTGTTGTCCTATACCTCAAAGGTTGTCTGGAAGAGATTGCTTTAAGCGATAAGACCGCCTTTGCCCACATCAGTTTTAATATGCTTATTTCATGTTTTCTGTTTTTTTTGTGTGTGCAATAAAGCGTTTTATCTATCTTTTTATGTCTAAGTCTTAATTAAAACAATACTTGTCAAAAAGTCGACTCACGTTTGGCGGCTAGAGAAAAGCAGTACACGTAGGTAATGCACACAGATTCACCGTGTGAGTGTATTCAGGAATATGTCAGACCCCCTTGTATACACAATCCTGGGATCGGCGGCAAAACAAACCGGGATAAGGTTCTCCCTACATGGATTAGTTCGCGTTAAGCCAGCTTCTGGCGCGGTAGTCGGTCAAACACGGAGCAACCTTATTCTTGAATAAACACCTTTCGAAAGGAAACTTTTCTGTTTTGTCACTATCCTTAGTAAGGATTTAGAAAGAGACATAGCATAGTTTCTGTTCGTAGTGTTTTTATGTTTTAGGTATCGGTAGGTTGATAATAATATACGCCGTACGTACACGTAACGTATTTTTATAGTAAACTGGTGTAACAGCTATTTGTAAGAGATATAAGTAAATATTTGAAGAATGAAGAATTGTGACTTTTATTTGAAATACGAAACATTATTTATTAACGAGAGCAAGTAACCGCAAACAATCTTTCATGCAGATTGCATGCAAGGCTATAATGGTAATAATTACAGCAGATAAAGGATAATTATTCTTATTTCGCTTTTACAGACTTCGTTTACATGAATTCCTGTGTCCTTCATAAAGGGAAACTGTGTGCAATAGTTTTCTAGGTCCAAGGGTTTGGGCTGCACATTATGGAGTCAGTCAGAGTGTGTAATCTCTACAGATAAAGCACGCGACAGCTAATTCTACAACATCTGAAGTCATGTTATCCGCCAGCCGTTTTATTTCAACACAATTTGGGTAATTTCCACTCGATAGTGATTTGGAGTTGACCCGATATATAAATTTAGAGACCTTATCCCATAATCAGTGGGTTATAGACGTGGTTTTATTTGAAAACACCGGGTCAAGTGCGGGTCGCTGATCGGATGGCACCGGCTAAGATAAACAGTGTACACACGAAATAACGTACATAAATCCCGACTTACAGATAGTACGACGAATTATTGAAAGGAATTATTGAATGTGGTGTATTATTTTTTATTAAAAACTTGCAAGGGCTTGGCCTTCATCCCACTTGGCAGATGGGAAGTATAGCTAACCAGACGGATTTAAAGCGAGCCCTATTACTTACAAACCGTGCTCAATATATTGAAAGACGCTTTTTATCGAGCCCGGTACCTCTGGGCTTGAGACCCGTGCTTAACTAAAAGATTCTGTGCCGGACATGTCATGCTACTGACAACATACGCGGTCCGTGTCGTAAGGAGAGGGGGTAACCAGGTGCATGTGCCTGCAACCAGGTTTACAAGGTAGATTTAATGTACGAACAAGGTCTTCACCAGATCGTCGTCAACTACTAAGCTGCTCTGGTCATAACTTACAGTAGCGTATATATTGGGAAGTTTCTTTTTTTATAAAAGAAGGAGGCAAATGTGCAGGCGGGTCACCTGATGGAGAGTAATCACCGCCGCCCATGGACACCCGCAAAACCAGAGGAATCGCAGGGGCGTTGCCAGCCTTTAAGGAAGGGATAGGCTCGTTTCTTGAAGACCCTAAGTCGTAACGGTCCAGAAATACCGCCGGCAGCCTAGACCGCCTTCCTTCAAGGCAAGTAAATGAAAATCTTAATTTATTACAGCGAAATAATATTCAGTACAGAATACTACTCTGTCAAGAAAGTACCGGGAAAAGACCAATAATACACAAAATGTTAGTTATTTATTTAAATTTATTGTATCGTCTTCAAAGTATGCTCCTTTAGTAAACGATACACTTACGCCAACGAATAATCCAATCGTCAAAACATTTTTTAAACGCTTTTTCAGGAATTGAGTTCAGTTCTCGCCGCGAATTCTCCTTTATGTCTTCTACCGAATGAAAATGGGTGCCACGAAGTGGTAATTTGAGTTTAGGAAAAAGAAAGAGGTCAACTGAAACCATATCTTGTGAATAAGGTGGTTGCTCAATGGTATTTGTTGAGTTTTTCGTCAAAAATTCGTTCACAATGATGGCCTTGTGCGAAGGCGCATTATCGTGGTGCAAAATCCAAGAATTTTCTTTCCACAAATTTGGCCCTTTTCGTCGAATTTGCTCTCTTAAACGCCGCATAACGCTCAAATAATATTCTTTATTTACCGTTTGACCTTCCGGCAAGAATTCCGAGTGCACAACACCACGATAGTCAAAGAAAACAGTCAACATGACTTTGACTTTTGATCGACTTTGGCGTGGTTTTTTCGGTTTCGGTTCAGTCGGAAGGCGCCACTTCGAAGTTTGTTGACTAGTTTGCATGTCAAACTCGTAAACCCACATCTCGTCACCAGTAACAATACGTTGCATGAATGTTGGGTCGGAATTGACTCGTTCTAGCATGTCCTCAGCGACTCTTATGCGATTGAGTTTTTGGAGAAAATTCAGGTCTTTCGGGACTAGCCGAGCGACAACATGTTTCATACCCAAGTGATAATTTAAAACGGATCGACTCGTGAAACACAGAAAGTTCAGCGGCTATCTCTCTCAAACTTGAATAAGGATTTTCAGTAACAATTTCCCTTACTTTTGCGATGTTAACTTCAGTTGAAGACGTTGATGGCCTACCAGAGCGAAGCAAATCTTCCATCACATCTCGACTGCTTTTGAACGCTTTGTATCACTCATAAGCACGTGTTTTTGATAAAGTCGATTCACTGTAAGCTTTTTGTAACATTTTCAGTGACTCCGAAAACGAAATTCCATTGGCGACGCAAAATTTAAGACAAACTCTTTGTTCGATGTTTTTATCTATTAAGAAATTCGCAATACACACAAGATATAAACTAACTAAAACAGCACTGTATTTAATTATAACCTAAATAACAGATGCAACTCAAACTTTGCGCCAAAATGGATAACAGTTGTGCCAATCTAGCAACAAAAAAAATAATTTGGAATCATAAACAAATCATCCGTTCCCGAAACTTTTTTGACAGAATGTATATCTATATTTTTTTTTTTTCTAGTAAACATTTTATCCTAAATCTATATAGCATTGTGAATGCAAAATTTCAATAATAAAGAATGTATATCTTTCTTTGATCTACATACATAAATATACTCACAACTCTAAACAGAGACTAGGCAATATAGGACCGCAGAAGCAGTCCACTGTTCACATTTCACCAAATCACTAGTTGGATGTGCAGTCTTTAGTCTGTTAGACGCCTTTGGCCGTGTGAGCTGTGTGGTGACTCTCATTAAAAGCTACTCAAATTTCCAAGCCAAAATATAATGTGATTTAGTTTTGAATTAAACGGCTAATTATGGTTATTATTTAATATCAGCAATGTTGATTGTTTAACCACAATTGATAATTTTATTTATAATCAATGTGTTACCAAATTCCCACGTTACATATTAGCGCAATAAAACCAATATTTAAACAGGAAGTGGTATTTGTTTGTGGCCCGATAGTGAAATTATTTAATAGCCCACATATTGATTGACAAAAGACACTAAAGAGTAGGTGTATGCATTTTACTCCATTATAATAAAATTTAATAGGTATATTGTTTTTACATTTACATATTACCTACACTTAAGTATATGGGAAATGTTATAACGCTGTTCAGACTTTTAGTAGAATTTAAAAGTTAATGAATTTTCACTTGAATTTCATACTTGAAACTTATCAAATTTAAGTAAAATTTTAAACACTAAAAAAAGACGACAACCTCAGGCGGGAATCGAACCAACTTTTACTTAAGTATATTTAAGCGTTAATAAAACGCTAAAATATAAAACATTATTCTATAATAAACGCAGCTTCATGTTAACCGAATGTTCAAATATTTGTAAAAATATTTCTTTCGGATCTCAGAGGTGAAAACTTCTAAGATTTGATGAAGCAATGTTGACTAAAAACATAAGCATCAAGCACTGACAAATTTCGACGGTTGAAAGCCAGACCTCGGTAGCCAAGTGGTTAAGGCAGCCGCCCGGAATGCGGAAGGTGCGTGGTTCGATTCCCGCCTGAGGTTGTCGTCTTTTTTCAGTGTTTAAAATTTTACTTAAGTATATTTAAGCGTTAATAAAACGCTAAAATATAAAACATTAATCTATAAACGCAGCTTCATGTTAACCGAATGTTCAAATATTCGTAAAAATATTTCTTTCGGATCTCAGAGGTGAAAACTTCTAAGATTTGATGAAGCAATGTTGACTAAAAACATAAGCATCAAGCACTGACAAATTTCGACGTACGACGTTCGAAATTAATTTTGAGCCAAATGCTTTTGCAATCTTTCTTCGCACTCAATCTGCGAATAGGCAAGATTTTTCTTTAAATACTTATAAAAATATAAATGCACAAATCACAATAAAAAAAATTTTTAAACGCTTTCTATCGAAAATAAGCTTATTCGCCCAGTGGAGCTTTCAGCGAATTGCCTATCTGCAAATGGAGGTATCGGTGAAACATTTATATTTTTAACATTCTTTCGGCGAACCGAGCTGTCGGTAAAAAAGTAGCGGCTGAAAATATTTTATTTGTACCGATGAACGGCGAACAGTGATTTCTATTTACAGTTATATCGCTTAAGAGTAATTCTATAAATCGGGGCAGGCTACTTCAAAACGGATCTACGTGATTTTTATGACAAGTTAAAGGGCCCAAGAGGCCATTCTTTTACCAAAACAATGATTCTAGGGGCATCCTATAAACACTTTTGTAACAAACCTAATTTAGTACAGCCTGCGTCTTGTTTGCCGTTTAGATTGCATCAAACTAGTAAATTGAGCAAACCAAACCCTAAGTGCATCAATATTGACACTGACACTGAGTCCTGAAGATGTTTTTCAAGTTTATAAGTGTAACTAGTTTTCACCCGTGTTCTTTTCCCAACAACACTTGTTTAACCTGCATACATAGATTTAAGACTAGACTTTGATTAACCCTTTGGGAATCCAAAGGGTTAATCAAAGACTGGGCAAATAGGACCGCAGAAGCATTCCACTGCCATAGTCAACGTTTCACCAATTACAACACATGTAGGATAAAATGTTTAGAAAAAAGAAATAGTATTTCACTTGACTGTGAGAGTAGGTAAACCTTCACAGTGACATAATATCGCTGTCTTGCAGCGATGTCATCAACTACTAGAAAAAATCAACGACTCTTCTGGGGTCTCGGTAGCTTAACGGTTAGAGCAGTGCAGGTTAAGGCTGATTGTTTTTATAATAATAATAATAATCTTTATTTTTGACAAAAATACAAATGCCTCCTTAACACACACTTACATTAAAAACATAACAAAGACATTACTATAAGAAAAATACCAATTTTACAAAAGCAAAAAATACTTATACAAAAGCAAAAAATAATTATGTAGAACGCAAAAAACCCATTGAGTATACATATTATAGTTGTCTTTTTTCTAGTTAACATTGGTTAACATTTTATCCTATATTTATATAGAATTGTGAATGCAAAATTTCAATAATAAAGATACAACACATGTGCTCAATGTGATAGGTCAGCCCATCGCCGCTCTTTGCCGTTAGATGTATGTGCATCTGTAGTCCGTTAGTCGCTTTCACCCAAGGAAAGAAAGGTGGAATTCCTGTATTCTTTTAGTTAGTCGCCATACCACACATGTTTTGGTAGGTACTCCATTTTTAATACATTTTACCATACAATCCTAAGTGTGCTATTATAAAACATGCGACTTAATATTGGCTGAATACGTTGACTTCGAAGCCCTTTAATAAAATACTAATAACCCTTACTTGCAGAGTTTCACATGAGTTCTTTTCGTAACAACACGTGTTGTGATATCCCATATTTCTCCATTTTTAATTCGTTCACCATTACCGTACAATCTTGTGTATCTTTTGCTTTTTTTACATATTATTTCAAAGTGATGCTTAGAGTCCTTTTCAAAGTCCGCTAGAAAACTATGAAAGTACCACTAGAAAACTGAGATCTCACAAATCTTCTACCTTAATCTACCTTTAGCACAGCATGTACGCAAATATTTCATTGGTTTTCGACCTTATCTCAATTGTATAAAGTTCAAAATATGGTGGGAATATACATCCCATTGCCCGTTAAAGGGTTAAATAAAAATCAATTGCCACGAATGTTTGATTGCGCATCACTACCGCACACCGACTGCACCTATTTGACGACCTCCTAGGTCGAGTTGTTTGTACACCGGTTTTCATGGTGTCGTCATCTCCGAGGTCCCGGGTTCGATCCCCGGTCGGGTCAATTTAGAAATTATTTATTTTCTAAATTGTCTCGGGTCTGGGTGTTGGTTGGCTGGTTTCTATGTATAATAAGTATGTATTTAAGTGTTTTAAGTGTGTTTATTCGTTGTCTAGTAACCATTTAACGAGTTTCATAACGAAGCTTCTCTTGGGCTAGATAATTGTTGTGAGTGTAGGAAAGTTAAGTTAAAGTTAAGTTATTTGGCTAATTCTTTTTTTGTTGTGTTTAATTCCCAGGACAAGGTTTGTATGAAACAAAAAATATGGAAATATGTCACGTAGTACGGACGGGGTTCACGCGGACGAAGTCGGGGGCGGGCCGCTTGTTTAGTTTAAAAAGAACCGTATATAGGATTAAAAGATGAATGGCAAGTGTTACATTTTAAATAAGCACTTGTGTTAGAAGGATATCTAGTTTAGAATATCTTGAGCGATTCTTTCCGTATTCAACATGACCAGTTAATCAGAACGGCTTATCAAAACATTTTTAAACTATGTTAGCATGACGGTTCATAAGAGTTGTCAATTATTAAGATAATATACTTATGGCGTAATAAAATACGAGGCGGGTTATCGTCTTCAATTAATATGTTTTTATTATAATCTAACGACATTAGAAACATATTTATGTAATACCAGCGGCTGCTCGCGGTTTCACCCGCGTGGTTCCTGTTCCCGTGGGAATATCGTGATAAAAAGTATCCTATGTGTTAATCCAGGTTATAAACTATCTGTATGCCGAATTTCATCCAAATGCATTCAGCCGTTTTTACGTGAAAGAGTAACAAACATCCATCCATACTTACAAACTTTCGCGTTTATAATAGGATAGGAAGTAGGACTAGGAGTTAGATTTATTCGAAAATACATATTATGTAGTAACGAAGGAGGCGCGATGCGAAGGGCCGTGATTCGAGTCCCATCTGGAGGTGTCGCTTTAATCTTTCTAAAGTACAGCAGTGCGATTCTAAGTTAAAGCCTTGGTAGCAGCGGCTGCCGCAGCGCTGAGAATTGACTATGTCACTTTCATATCCATATAATTGGAAAGAGATAGCAGATCACAGCCATGCGCGCAGCGTCTATGTGTCGCTTAGAGAATCGCATAGCAGCATATATACCTACTGTCCTTCTGCAGAACAAAGGCCTCCACATAGATAAAATAGTCGTGAATATATTTAAAGGTATTTCATGCGACCGAATCAATTGCACGTCAACGAGTCTTAATACATAAGTAGGTACTAATTATGTGCCAAATACATAAGTACTAATTATGTGTAAACTGGGAATACCTCTTCAGTATTTTCCCTCGCTTCCTAGAATCGTGATCACGCCAGGAATGGAGCTAGGCTCCCGCGGAGGCATTAATGCAGCCTTCAGTATGTCCCACACCGATCAGCTAGCTATGTGCAAATGAACTCACGATGTTTTACAAAATACTTCATCGTGTGTATGTACAAGGCAAAACTCTGTAGTTTCAACAATGTATGAATTAGGAAGGAAAAGATAATTCACTATATTAAAACAAAAAAGAGTTTTTAAAGCGAAATCGAAATTTTAAGACTTCGTAATATTGCCTACTTTTTTCGATCTTTTTAACTACGAATAAGCTTGAACCCAGATTTGCCAAATTTAATCGAAACTTATCTGGTTATCAGAATGAAGTGTCTTAGTAAAGATGCTTCTACCGTTTCTACTCAGAAAAAGATGCTTTTCAATTTACAATTAGCTAAAGATAAAGCACCGTACAATCACAAAAAACAACGGCAAATGAGATTCTAGAAAAACATAATCACGATAACTAATAAGAGCGGTTTTTCCTTATCTTGGGATAACTTATTATTTAGTAATTCACTTATTATTTAGTAAAGGAGAGTTTAAGGAAGGGGAGAGATTAGGCTAGCTAGACCAATATTTTAAAAAATAGTAGGTATTGCTTAGTCGGGTTATAAAACGGTAGATAGAACGCCATCTCCCAGGAAGTAGTCAAAACCACACACTTTTTTTTAATCAGCAACGAGGCAGAGCGCCTTCATCTCATCTGATGATAAATGACGATAAGGCCGAAGGTGGAAGCGCGCTTCACCCGGAACCCTCGACCACTGGCTATCTTATCACTAGACTGTCGGAACACAACAATGCTATTATTGACATTGTTGTTATAGCGACAGGTATAGTTAAGACGGTGGTTGCCAGCTAGGCGGACATACCACCAAACAAACTACTCAAAAGCCGCTCTTCAGCGGCAATTCTGTACAAGTAAACAAAGATATCTAAATTTCCACAGAGCACCGGTAGCTTAGTCGAACTCGGAGCGGTGTGAGCAACCATTTAACACTGGCCTGCCACAACGCCGTAATTAGTGTCATTCGCACTATTTTTGGATGGGATAAACATAAGAGCATATTGTCGAGTCCACCAATTGGAAACAAATGGTTTTTAGGTTCGGACGTGCTAAGTTAATTTGGCTCGGCTTTCGCTAACGTGTGAGCAATCAGGTCGGATCGCTCACAGAACCTCTGTGGTATGCTCTGTTGCCACATGATTCGGTGCGGTTTACCGTTAACGTACGATAATAGGAATCGATTCACCGCTGGCCGCCGCGTTGTTTTGGAAATTACAAAGGTGTACGTGAACTTTGACGGGACGGCCCGGCCGGCGCGGCGCGGCGGCTATGTTGAAGAGACAGATGCCAACTGCTGTATTAAGGCTCGCGTCCACTAAGCGGATCGGGCCGGGGCGCATCGCAACGCAAAAATCCGCCTGCCTGTATTTATTATGAAATAGCGTCCACTAGCGGCGGGTCGGGGCGGGGCGGGCCGCAGCGCGATAGCAGTGTTACGTATGCGATGCGACCCGTACCGATCCGCCCCGGCCCGATCCGCCGCTAATGGACGTCTACCTTTAGGAGGGTTTACGCATTTAGCAGTAAGCCAATTTAAGCCAATTTTGATGAAACTCAGCATGCTGAAGAAAAATATAGAGATCAAAATAGTTTGTTGAAAAACATTTCTAAAAAACGTTTATTTAACTGAGTTATTGCGATTTTAAATTTTCTATAGCGGACTTTAAATCGCAATAACTCACCCAAATAAACCTTTATTAAAATGTTTTCAACAAACTATTTAGATCCCTGTATTTTACAAAGTTTCATTAAAATTGGATTATTGGCCTTTAAAAATGTCGACTTAGAAAATTGTATGGGAAACCGAAATGCTCAAACCCTCTTAAAACCCTAACCTATACTACGACCAAACTTAATGTACGTATGTATAATCATAACTATTCATCAGCCTATAAACGTCCCACTGCTGGGCACAGGCCTCCCACTTGAACTATAGCACGTGGGGATATTGGACCATAATCTACTACGCTGGCCCAATGCGGGTTGGTGGGTTTTAACGACTGCCATCTTACGATAACAACCGGGACCAACAGCTTAAAATGCCTTCCGAAGCACGGAGGAGTTAGAGATGTTTTTTTTTTAATTGGTCACCAAGGCCCCGGCATTGCGAAACTTGCTAAGCGGGCAAGATCGCAAGCCAAAGGAGCTAGCCGCTGCGCCATCGAGCTCCTATCACGACTATTATTTTATTTTATTTGGGGAGCTTACAGCATCATTCACAAAGAGATATAACATAATAGTAAACTTACAAGCTAATAACAAGCTACCGCATCTAAAAGTGCAATGGAATCTATAACCTCCAATGGTGGGTTATTATGTACAGAACATCAAAAATTAAACTAAGTAATGTTTTTGATATATTTTAGCGTTTTATTAACGCTTAAATATACTTAAGTAAATTTTTAGGCACTGAAAAAAGACGACAACCTCAGGAGGGAATCGAACCACGCACCTTTCGCATTCCGGGCAGCTGCCATACCGAGGTCTGGTTTTCACCCGTCGAAATTAGTCAGTGCTTGATGCTTATGTTTTTTAGTCAACATTACTGACAAGCTGCAAGCGCTGACAAATTTCGACTGGTTTAAACCAGACCTCGGTAGCCAAGTGGTTAAGGCAGTCGCCCGAAATGCGGAAGGTGCGTGGTTTGATTCCCGCCTGAAGTTGTCGTCTTTTTTCAGTGTTTAAAAAATTAAACTAAGTAAACTAAGTAATCGTTACTCAGATTACTTATTAATATACTCATGATCTTATCATAAAACTATTATTTTTATAGTTGGTATGTACAAAGAGAGTGCAAGCAATTTGTGTCTATTACGTAATTTGCCGTTTGGTACCTTTAACTGAATTTTGTGAAGGAGCTCCGGAAAATCCAGTTTATTTTGAGCAATTTTTAAAAGAAAGCAGATGTCAGCAATATTTCTGCGTTAGTAAAGTGGTTAAAAGATGAAAAGCTATACAACGTTGCTCATAAGCATCATACGGTACACGAAACTTGCCGCAAAGAAAACGAGTAAATTTCTGCTGTATTCTCTCAATAGCATCAATATAGATATCATAATCCGGGTTCCAAATTTGAGACGCTTATTTATATTATTATCCCCGAAGGGTTAGTCAGAGACTAGGCAATAAGGACAGCAAAAGCAGTCCTCTGCCATAGTCCATTTTTCACCAAATAGCGACTGCACATGTGCTCTACGTGACAGGTGGTGAGCCCATCGCCGCTGTATGCTGTTGGGTATCTGGCAGTCTTAGTCCGTTAGTCGCCTTTCACGACACCCTAGGGAAGAGAGGGGGTGGTAGTATTCTTTCACCGCTACGCGACATGATTACACGGCCAAATTCGATAAAGATTGTTAACAAATTATTGACATTTCTTTGTGCAAATATCACGTATCACTCGGATTTTTACTTTTACACAACTGCACAAAGAAATGACAGAAATTGTTTTTTTTTAACAAACAGTACACAAACGTACACAAACAGAATACAACATAGTATGTATAAAAAAATGTGACAAGATGTATCACGTGCAGGTTTTAGTTCCTATGACGTGTACACCAATAATGTTTTTAAATAATTTCATATTTAATTTTTAAATAATTTCATCTTAAGATCCAATACTAATAAAATAAATAAAATATGCATGCAATAATTATTGAAATATTAATATATTTTAAATAGACATTGGAAAACAACACAAAAGCAACTATAAAACGAATTAAAATTAAAAAAAATATTGAATTAATATGTTTGTACTTAAAACATTAATCGTCGAATTTGGCTGCAGTTATTAGATAATGGAAGTTTTCTTTACAATTTGAACATGCTAACTATAAACTGTGGTCAGTATGCGATAAGGCAACGCCATCTAGTGAAGAATTTGTAGAACTAACGTGTGCCTAGGTGACGCTGATTTGATCTTATTTAAATTGTAACCTTTGACTATATACATGTCTAGACGGAGCATCGCGGTACAAACACTTCTCAAAATCCGTCCGGTTTTTGTATTGAATTTGACAGCCGCTTATGACTGACACTAGCGCGAATGGTTGCCAGCGAATGCTTAATTTCCAATAAAGTAGGGAAAAAATATTTATGCACAATACAATTTTAAAATGATTCATAGTATAACATAACTTTTTAAATTAGGTATGTCTATCGTATATGTAGGTATAACGCATAAAAGAAGCTGGTGTGTTTAGAAGAAATGGATGATTGAAGGCGAGGGCGAGTACAATAAAATAATGCGCTAATGGAAGCCTGCGTGCTTGTGATATGTTTGTAATAGGGACGAAATAGAAACAAAAGGGCAGGATGATTTACATTTATTACTTAATCAAAATTGATTTTTTAATAAGAAATTTAAATATTTTAAATTAAAATCAAAACAATTAATGGCGTTCTCTTTGTATTTGTTTCTTAAATAACTTTCGTTTGGATGTTACATCATTTTTCATGTTCTCTAATTTCTTATTATGTTGAAACCTTATAGTTAAATATTTCGACAACGACACTTCTTTCTACCGGATCAGTTGTAAATCTGAAAATTAAAATGTTTGCTATGTGGTCGAACAGTTGTAAAGGTTACATAATGTGATGACTGCTCATCAATATCCGTGTCCAATAGTTTACATGAGACGAGAAATATTGACCTTTTAGGGGCACAAACATACACCCGCATTTTCTCAAACATCGTCATCATCATCATCAGCCTATAAACGTCCCACTACTGGGCGCAGGCTTCCCACGTGGAGATAGCAAGTGGAGATATTATGGTATTGGTGGCCATAACCCACCACACTGACCCAATGCTTGTTGGTGGGTTTTACCAACTGTCATCTTACGACAACAAACGGGACCAACGGCTTAACGTGCCTTTCGTAGCACGGAGGAGCTCGAGATGTTTTAAATTTGGTCACCCATCCAGTGACCCGGCATTGCGAATGTTACTTAGCGGGCAAGATCGCAAGCCGAACGTGCTAGCCGATACGCCATCGAGCTCTGAAGCGTACATACTACCATCCCCTACATACATATACTTAAACACACACTTCTTACATAAATACTTACGTACATTCCATTTCAAACATAATAATTTCTTTATTCATTTCGAATATCGATACCATACCACAATAACAATTTATAATAATAGTATTATAAAATATTACAGTAGGTATTATATTTTCGATGACGAATGTTTGTAAACAGATTACTGTTTTACCTAGTTGCAGTAGGATTTTACTTTTTCTTGAGAGACATTCACAAGAAAACATTTAACTATTGTGTTTTTCTTTCAAAAAACAGTAAAAATCCTACTAAAACTAGACATTTGAACAAATTACAGTAATATGTTTACAAACACTCGGCATCGAAAGGAACCGTGACATTTATTCACGCTCTTATAAATCAGACATCAGTTTAAAAAAAGGAAAACTTTGAAAGTGTTCCAATAATAATTATATTTAATGTATTTACTTTATTTACAACAAGGCTATGTATAAATACTAACTTACAAGACGTGAGTATTTTTTATCATACTTATTATATTTAAACCTCATTTTATATTCTGCCACCAATAATGGGAATTCTACATTTTGATACCAGTAACACTACGCACACATGGCCGTTTTTATACTTAAACTTTAAATTTTCATTAAAATTTATCAATACTTACAGATGAAACGTGACTTCCCTTTTCGAAAAGTTTTTTCCTTTGTAGTGTCGACAGAATTTCACTGATCAAACGGTCATTTTGCGAACAATTTCACCGAAACGCGAGAGGTAAACACTGCTTGACGGCACGATGACACTGACCGCCAGGATTGCGCGATAGGCCAATTTTGGCCTATAAATTTTTCTACGTTTTTTTACGGCTAGGGTCTATCTAGACATGTATATAATCAAAGATTGTAACTAACTTAACCTCGATCGAATACTGACAAATACTTGCAATAGGCACTCCCGGCGTACGTGAGTAAACGAGATTTGTCAATATGCTAGTTCTAAGCCAGCCTGGCCAGCTACTAATTTTCTACCTAAGTCTGTCGCCATAACAATATTTTTTGCGTCATTGATTTGTTTTGGCTGTTCGAGAAAAAATTGCCAGCCATAGTTAAGTAGCCAGCCATCATCAGAAGTTCAAGATACCAAGTTTGTAGAACGATGTAGTTTGTAGACGATGACCTCCTTAGTCGAGTGGTGTGTACACCGGTTTTCATGGTGTCGCCATCTCTGAGGTCCCGGGTTCGATCCCCGGTCGGGTCAATTTAGAAATTATTGTTTTTCTAAATTGTCTCGGGTCTGGGTGTTTTCTATGTATAATGAGTATGTATTTAAGTATTTTAACCCCTCAGTCTTGGATTTTTTTTGACAGTTTTTTGACACTAACTATCAACGTCAAATTTGACAGAATCGAGCATAGACTATGCGATATTTTGCGATAACAATACATAAGATGAACCGCAGAACCGAAATAACCAAACTTGTTCATACTAAAGTAGTCTGTAAGTCTATGGAAACACGGTACAAAGTCAAGTGTGTTTTTGTAGGTGCGGTCTCATGCGACCGCTTGGGGTTTCAGGGGTGCATGTTAATCCGTTGTCTAGTAACCATTTAACGAGTTTCATAACGAAGCTTCTCTTGGGCTAGATAATTGGTGTAAGTGTAGGAAAATTTATTTATTATTATTTGTATATTCAGTTTTATTGCCATTTATCATCATGTGAAATGTAAACCTATCTAAACCCGTGATCATATTTCTCAACAGTCACCAAAATACCGTAAAAGTAGAATTACAGTGGAAATTTAAAAATAATCGCACCTACCTAAGTAGTAATGACGCTCCGTAAGTACAACAAATCTGATAAAATTGTTATTACGATTAAATCGCTCGATTAAGTCGTGCGTAATCTTTATAATGCTCTATATCTGCTACAACAATGCATGCCGCCAGCGAAGCCGCGATAACACAAATAAATCTGTGCCGTATTCGGTATAATCCGTTGATATTTTTGCTTAATTAACGCATTATCGCGGCGCGCCGTATCTAACTTGGATTATCCGGACGTGTCTTATCGGCGACGTGTGTTTTCACAACGATAATAATTTCATATTTCTTTTAGAATACGTACCTGCTCTACATTTTCGGAGTTTGGGATCGCATCACTATTGGTGATTGTCGAATGTTTTAAAATGAGCATTTGAAAATCTGTAACTTCTTTTGTTTTACAAAGAATATTGTAGAAGTAGTTTAATACGAAAACGTTGTAAATCTTATAATAAAATCATAATTTTAAATGGCACGACGAAATTATTGGAAAATATAGGAATTCTTTTTTTACAAAGACCATGATTGTGCAATATTATTTTTTAATTGAGTTAACACGAAAACGATAACGTCATCAAAATTAAAGACGGTATTTGCCTGTAACTAGCACCTAATGCTTTATTTGTACTGTACTGTAAATGTTACTGTTTGTATTTGAAAAATGTAGGAATCGTTGGAAATAAAAAAAAAATAGCAATCGGTCAAGTGCGAGTCGGTCTTGCCAGTCGGCAGTAAATGGTTTCATTGTTCTAATGGATAGATTCTAAAAATCTATCGAAAAACATTTTAAGATAACAATGTGATAACTTATGGAAAACATCCGTTTTAACAATACTTTGTTGTTAATTGCACCGAGCTATCCTTGTATAATATCCCGGTTAAATTGCGTAACTCTATAACTATTGTTTGTTTCCACATGCATAAGTTTTGTTAAAAATCCTGAAAAACGTGTTTTCATACAACCTTGTTGGGTTGGGTTAGGTTGGGCGAACGATAATAATCATTAAGTATAATCATTAATCTAGAAGTTTGCATCGAGGAAACGTAACAATATCGTCTATAGATAGATCCACTTGAAGAATAAACCTGTCAGTAATCGAGGCACAGATTATTTGCTGTAGTGATTATCGCTAATTAATACTCAAGTAGTTTCACGATTTGAATGGAATAACCCAGTTATACCACTCGTACAACCAATGGAGATATTGTTGAGTGCCACCGGCAGCGAATAATCAAACTATTGTTTTTGATTAGATGTGTCATAAATTATGCAATATTGCAATAGAGAATAAGGCGCCGACTAGTTCACAATTAGGGAGCGAAACAAATGAACAAAAAAGCTATGAATAAGACCGCAGGCGATTCGCGGAGCACATTACTTATTGTTGACAAAACTTCCTCCTCAATTAATATGCATCGACAGGTTATGTTGCGGACGTGTGCCTCCGCGCCGCCGCCATCGCCGCCGCCGCCGCGTCGACGTTCACTCCACTTTTTCGCATGCGCGACGCATCCATGCAAAATTTTTGGCGGGATGCGTTCCCTTACGCAACAATGTCAGTAAGAGTCGTGCTTTCCACCACAACCTCTTTGTCTTCGCCGTTCATTACCCTCGTGTTAGACAGGGACGTTAGTCTGCGTGTGGACAACGCATAACGCATTCGGTAAAAGCGGGTTTCGACGACCGCCGGCGCGCATTCCCATGCAAGGTATGCCCGCGGGAGCCATGTCGGCAATTTAAATATTACGGCTCCTCAAAAACGTGAGATATAGGTAGCAAGAAAGCCCGTGTGGGCTCCGGGCTCGGCGAAATTCGGATACACTGAATCCGAGCGAAAGAAACATAATTAAGAGGGCATTTTTTCGTAATTAAATTGTTGCTTCTTATTGTGGTGCTGCGAGCGGAATATAATTAGTAATATGTACCTTAATTTCTGCAGAAGGGCTCAGTTAATTTGGTGGTATGATATGATGCGTTGACATACTGAGATTATGCGCTATAAAAATTCTGTTTGTTTTGTTGGCAAATTCTGGTTGGCATTCTCTGGCTGAGCGGGGCGTTCGGGCCGGCAGCGCTGCGGCCAAGGATGGTCCGTCGCCATTCCCATGCGGGCACGAAAAAAATATTCAAATGGATACACGCGCGCGCGGCCCCGGCCGAATTTTGCAGTGATGTTTGATGCGCCCGCGCCGATTCCGGCAAATCCGTCTCGTCGGAAGTGCGTGGCGCGCGCCGCCGACGCCGCGCCGTGGCCGATGTGTCGATATGCTCGCATGGAGTCGTTGACCCCGATCAGGACCTTCGATAGTTCCATCAGATAGCCCACTATTGGTTAGATTAAGAAGCCGCCTTAGATCTCGTTATGTGCGGGCGATTTGTGAGGACTATAAGCCACGATGGAATCGTTGGTTTCTCTTTGCGTTTGCTTATATGGCAATTTACGCTGATGCAAAACTTACATATTTTGTAGCTGATAACGAAATCTTTGTATTTCATATGCGAAAGAACTGAATTTGTAATGAAGGAAGTTGCTTGCAACATTTTAAATGCCGTGCCTAAAGTTGATGTTAAGGTTATCGACTGAAATGGTACGTTATCGACATTAACGATTCCCCTCACTAATCCCAATGTGCGTTTATGGTCGCACAATGCACTTATTATTCGACAGTACAGCTTCTAAGTAAACTGCATACGGATTGAATACGGTTTTTGATATCAACAGTAGGTATGTCTGGCTTTCCAATGACTAACTATAAAACAAGCTCTTTTATTATACTTGATATCAGTCCATTCATATGTGAAAAGGGAAGTTCAAAAAAGTATAATAGTGATTCAGACGGTTTATATTACATTTTAATCTCATATACAATATCGATTTTATAAATAGCATGTTTGTAGTTGACACAGAATTTGCTATGAGTGGTAATTTTTATTAATAAGCTTTCTAGTATTTCGTCCATAGGACATTTCATTCAATTCGTCGATAGATTACATAAAAATAAATTAAATGACAGTGCCTATTTTATTTTACTAGTAACTAAGTGATGTTATCAAATCTAGACTAACATACATACAAAATTAAATTCAAAAGTAAACAATTTTGTATGTATGTTAGTCTGTAAGAAATATATTATATGGGCCTCATTGTATTTTTACCATCTTTACATTGTATGTTGCCTGAATTAAATTATTTTATTTTATTTATTATTTAAATAATTACTTTAAATTTTCTTAAAAAATACATGTAGTTCGAAGTTTGTAAATAAATAAGTAGTAAACCCATAATTTCAGTGGATCGTCATAATTCTGAACAATAAACAAACACGGGATTTGACAGAGCAAATAGCACAATATATAGTAATAGCACCCCGTATATCATTAACCCATCAGACAGACCCAAGAATTCTCGTCAATTCTTTAAGCTCATTTCAAAAGTGTAAATCTGCCGGCGAGCCTAAACAGGGATCTTTTAAGTCTGTTTAAGGCAATTAAGGGATTTTTCTTGTAACTCAGGTAGCTTACCTGCATTTTATGACGCCCGGCGACGAAGAAAGAGTCTTGCCCTTAACTTCAATTGTTTATCCCATTACGTCAGATAAACCATAAACAACTTAAATGGGATCAGCCGTGTAACGGTATCCAAGGTCGGCACACAAAAGAATCTACCTGTTTGGTCACTAAACGTTTATTTGTGAAATCGGCATTTGGAATGACTGATGTTCTTTTTTTACTTTTTAATCTTAGGTGATAGATATGAAACGTCTTGGACTTGTTAAGTTATCTTGGACGGCTATCGGCATTACGATATCTGTATTATGAGCGTATCACTAGTATAGATCACTTAGCTACCGGCTTACTGAACGATATATACTTAGCGTCTACGATAATTGTTTGACGCTACTATATATTATGTTATTTCTAAAGACACATTTGAAGACTGATCTCTAACCCTGTAAAGGGTCGAAACGTCAAGATACAATGATAAGTACAATAAACACTAGCACAGATAAATCCGTTTAAGACATTTTATTTTGACGCAAGTCATTATTTGAACTGAAAATAGTTGTGTCTCTTGTTATTTAAACCGCAGCACGGCAAGTCCAGAAGAAGATGACGAAACGAGCTTGAATATTAGTCACATACAGCAGTAAATAGAGATAAGAGAAAGAAGGATAGTGTCTCTCTGTAGTAGGACACTTTAAGGGTGTGATTTGTACCTAAACAATAATTGAAAGGTAGGAAAGTGACACATGCCTCTTTTGCTTTAAAAGGTTTATTTCAGGAGGTAGTAGGTACAATCACAATTTTTTTCCCGCAAAAATTTTCGCGAGCGAAACTGCCGGCAAAAGCTAGTTCTAATTCATCGAGGGTGTGCATCCTTGCATTCATTCGCGTTCGGATACTATATTATAACTTATACAAATATTAAGCGACACAATAGCACACCGATCAAAGGCGCCGCGAAATTCGCGTTGCGAATTAAAATTTGGATTACGTATCTATTAAGTTTTCTATCGCCGATCCGATCGGAATACAAATTGGCTAATCGAATAATTGTCGACGCTGGCTCTGGCTGCGCCGTTTATCTATGTAACAACTGTATATTATGATATTACAAAAGTAATGCCGTTTCAAAAAATTTAAAGTCTCCATCAATGTTGTGTTTTGCGAGGATTGTTTTAAACAATATTTACTATTATTTCACCTAAACGTCTGCGGTAACTTATGTACACTTATTAGATACCTAATAGATAATGATTATGCGCATTCATTTCTATGTACAGGTGGCAATTTGGCATACGGCGTGCCTTAGGCTAAACGTAGGCAATAATATTACATTATAGCCTACGTCTGCAACACCGCTTTGCATTACACCGCAACTTTAAAGAAGGTTTATAATTTAGTCATCTAACAACACATAAATCAAGCCAACAGTCGGTAAGGTTCACCTCTAGATTACCAGTATCGATGTCGATTAAAAATCGAATAGACGACAGTCGCCACCGCCGGCACAATGACAGGACGGTAATAAACGCGTATCTGCGCG
Organism: Scoparia ambigualis; assembly: GCA_963921215.1. Taxonomy (NCBI): domain Eukaryota; kingdom Metazoa; phylum Arthropoda; class Insecta; order Lepidoptera; family Crambidae; genus Scoparia; species Scoparia ambigualis. Next base: position 20,356,510 of record OY992504.1, read on the forward strand.
CTCACGCGCACGGAGCGCCTCTGGAAGCTGCCACAAAACAAGAGATTAGAGTTCATTCACACAGGATTTTATTCCGACACCGGTACAGATGCGTGCACGCATATCGATGCGCGACCCGATGCAGCTCTTACTCATTTGTTGTTGTAATTGTAAAAGGGATGGCGGATGAGATAAGTGGTTCGATGACATCTGACTCCGGCCACCCGATTACTACGATTATGCACTTTGTGCGTTGAACTTTACTACGGCGCGCTTGATACCGTATGAGCTTCACAGATTTCGTTTGTATCACGGAATTTCCAAGCGATAACGGGGACGCTGCGGCGCCGATTGGTGCGTCTGTGATCGTTTGTTAGGATTCCTTTAATTTGAAGTTTAATCAAATATTTTAAAAGTTACAAGCGTTTATTACGGCTTATCAAACTTTGTTGTAGTCATCGTTTAGGTTATTGTAGGTAAACTATCATCATCAGCCATTAAACGTCCCACGACAAAGCACGTGGGGATATTGGGCCATAACCCACCATGCTGGCTCAATGCGGGTTGGCGGGTTTTAACGACTGTCATCTTACGACAACAACCGGAACCAACGGCTTAACGTGCATTCCGAAACACAGTTGAGATCGAGATGTTTTTAAATTTGGTCACCTATCCAGCGACCCGGCATTGCGAAAGTTGCTTAGAGGGCAAGATCGCAAGCCGAACGTACTAGCCGCTGTATCAAGGAGCTCCTCAGGTAGGCAAACTATAATTATAAAAATTATTACAATGCTATATATAACTATCAAAGGAATATTTCTCTCTCATTGGCCTTTGCGTCTATTGCAGACGATTTATGGTGCAATGGTGGGCAAACACCGTTTTTGATGGCTGAAAAGTCCGATGCGAGAGCGACATGTTCTACCGCAGGCCTGACTGAATATTACTATTATCAAATACTAACATAACAATAAAAATAAAGAATATAATGTGACTGTAGTAGGTATACATTTGTCTGCTTACTTGCCAATACACATGGAAAGGCTATTAGTACTAACGCTGACCACTGTTTAATCGAGGTACTGAAAGAACAACGTCACTTCCAACCATTCCCACACCGCTATCGCATCCGCCTCGGCGATAACCGACGATCGTTCGGCACCCAGTAATCTATTGTTCTAACCCGCAAATAGAAAAAACATCCAAACTATTAATTTAATAGAAAAAATATATAAACAAAGGTCTCGTAGTTAAAGTATATACGAAAGAAAGTAGGGTTAATAAAGAACGGTTAAAAGATCTCTTTGGCTCAGTCGCTAGCGAGTTAAACTTAGTTGAGATCCCAATTTAAAAAGTTTATTCGGGTTACTCGCATAGTGACTAATTTTTTACACGAAAATTGACTTACACGCATTTTGACTTACACGCATATTGACTTACACGCAAGATATCATTTCGCGTATGAGAATAAGTGTCAATTTGCGTATGTCATTTTGCGTAGACACGATGTGTCATTGTGCGTTTGGCTACCTAAATGTGTCATTATGCGAGTAACCCAATGCTGGGTTCTTCATTGGGCCAGCGGCTGCGTGGTCACGATATCATCACATCATTTGGCCTTAGAGTATCAATAAGCATATGGCTCAATGGTGGGAAGGCATAATCCTTTTTTTTGCCCAGTGAATGCAACCTTAAGCATAGGGTATGCTTTAGGTTCAGGTCCCAAGAGAGGAGGCGTGGTTGTGTGGGGCTCTGGCCGTCTCCACACCGACAAGGCTATAAAAATACCAAGTCGAGGAAAAAGAAGAGGGCATGGCGTACCCACTAAACACTGGAGAACAGCAATGCAAGTGATGTGGAGGGTACAATAGGATGGGACGGAACAGGTCCACTAGGGAATCAAAACACGAGATGGGAAGGCCTATGCCTGCTAGGGTCAAAGATTGGCATTTTAAGGAACAAAAGAATGCTACGATTGACAAGGTTTTACACAATTCCCCTGATTGCAAAGACTAGCTTCTTGCTTCTACTGTTTGTATATTATTATTATTACATATAGAATTAATCATACCAAGCTGTTGCCACAAACAACAACAAACCGTTGTTCAGTAAAGTAGAACAAAAGATTTACTGGTAACTTTTAAGTACTGACACTCCAAGCCAATGATGGTAATAGTATGTGCGTGATGTCACATGATGGAAGATAGTCCTAAGCTCGGGGTTACGGTGTCAATTGTGGAGTTAGGCCAGCCACTAAAACACTATTAATCAGGCGCACAGATTCTAAATATAGGATCTTATGTCGCGCTGATGTCAGCATAGAATTCGACGTCGTTAACGAGAATGACCATCCTTCACATAATCCGTCTCTGTTTTAGGGTTGATTCAGCTATTCTGTAATGTCCACAATCGTGTCTTAAATAGCCTGGTTTTGTTATTTGGACTACGGCAACAATGATGGAATCAAACCACTCAGATATAGTCATTAATTAGGAATATCGTTGTGTTCATCTTACAAGTAAAAACGAAAAATCGTCGAAATAAATTTTCATGTGCTAAAATTACACCTATAACAATGTTAAGTTTTATCAGTCAATTTGTAATGTACGAGTATATGTAATAAAAGACGTACACGTTTAGGTACACTTAAATATTTTTTTAGAAATATTTTCGTACATGAAGCTACGTTTGCCACTTCGTAAATGATGAACTAATAAAAACTGCTACTTGGTTAAAAAGGGTAAAATTTATTATCCTACTAATATTATAAACGCGAAAGTTTGGAAGTATGGATGGATGTTTGTTACTCTTTCACGTAAAAACTACTGAATGGATTTGGATGAAATTTGGCATACAGATAGTTTATAACCTGGATTAACACAGAGCATACTTTTTATCCCGATATTACCACGGGAACGGGAACCACGCGGGCGAAACGGCGAGCGGCCGCTTGTACTTAATAAATATAACAAACTTCCCCCATGTGGGAAGGCATGTGCCCAGCAGTGGGAAGTTTGTAACGATGATGATGATGATGATGAAAAAAAAGAAAATCGAGTAATTATTCGAAGTGCGTTTACCAGCACGATTGCCATCTTTTATTCTAACTAAGGCTTCGTTTTTTGCAAAAAAACAAAGCAACTTGAACATTCTTCCCCTCAACAAGTGTACGTTCACAAAAAACTGCTTTCGTGTCGAACCCGGAGCGATAATGACCGGTATAATTGGTGTGTAAGTGAAAATTAGGTGGACGGTACATACGCAATTACACGATGTTGCAGCGAGATATCAATGGTCAATTACGAACACCTTGTTGGCTGTGTATGTTGGTAATAACATAATCAACCTGCTCCATTAGTAGAGCTAGTTCTATATTAAGTAGAATGGGTAGATATGTTACGCTATTTTAAAACTTCTTCAGTCGGTGGCTTTACTATCAACATAGATCAAATTATAGAATTCATATTTCCATTCATTCCTCTTCTCTTGGGTGTCGTAAAAGGCGACTAACGGCTAAAGACTGCACATACATCCAACAGGATAGAGCGGCGATGGGCTCACCACCTGTCACGCTGAGCACATGTGCAGTCGCTATATGGTGAAACGTGGACAACTTTTGCGGTCCTCATTGCCTAGTCTCTGACTAACCCTTCGGGGATAAAAGTCGTGATTATATGTATATATGTATGTATGTAAAACATCTTAGTACAGTATTATTATTTCTTTTAAATTCCCATACGAATGTTGCATAGTAAGATTAAAGTATTCTAACAGGTGAGAGAAGGGGCCTGGCCTTGTCTTGCCCACAGTGGCACGCACTTTCGATCTTAATGGGTGGATCAGTCCGGTTATTTTTATGTTTAAATGTTGTATTGCAACGTCTGTGGACTATGGAAGTCTCTTGGGATGAGCCATGGAAGTCTCTCTTTGGACAATTGCTCCGAGATTGGGTAGGCACGGTCTAACCCTCCCTGATATTAATCAGGTGTCCTTGCCGAGACTTTTTCTTCCCGCTGGAAACTTTAAGGCTAGTCCCCACGGGTTCTCCGATGCCTCCGAAAGAGGATTTGCTTCGGTTGTCTATCTCCGTACCGTTAGTTTAGTGCCACCAAAGAAGTGTTTGCGCATCTGGTATTGGCCAAAAGTGAAGTTGCTTCCCTTCGGACACGACTCACGATACCGAAGATGGAATCGTGTGGAGCTGCACTTCTTGCTCGTCTCATGAAGCACCTGTGTTCTTTTACTTTGGGTCGTTCCGTAGACCTGGGCGGTGTCTATTCGTGGACTGTCAGTCAAATTGTCCTTTCTGGCTCAAGGCTTCCGATTCACACATTGGAGGTCTTTGTGGCGGACCGAATAGCACAGATTCATAATTCATCCGAAGAAAGGCACTGGTCTCAGTATCTCCGTAGACTGATTTTGTCAGTACTTTCGTAATACCAGATTATTACCACTGAAACGGAACGGACGTATAGCTATAACAAAATTATTGTACATCCGATCTCCAGATACTCTAATAAAACAAACTGTGCTTATCAACTTTAGTTTTGTAAATTAAATAAAAAACAAAATATTTCGTACGACAATCATATTGACTGCTAGACTGCTACATAGCAAATAAACAAACAGATTGATTAATTATCTTCATTAATTACTGGTTCGCGGTAGACCCATTTAGCCAACTTCAAATAGTAAGTATGTTTAAAATGTAAATACGTGTACTTACTGTACACGTATTTTTACAAAAAGAAATCAAAATAAGTAAGTAAGTAAGTTTTTTCTATTGTGTAAGGAATAAGGTACAGTAAAGTAAAAATAAAAAACTCTCAGTTGACCAAAACCTCATACTTAAAAGTTGACCCTTCAATTATTTTGTAAAAGCAGACTGACGTAGATAGATAGATAGATAGACTGACGTAGTTGTAAGATGTTCAATAATTATATTATAACTAACTCGCATTTTCAGCATTAAATGCTCCTACAAAACTGATCAATTTTTTTTATTTTCCTTGAACAAACAAATGCTCATGCATTATAGCATCGCACCGGCCGATACATTAGTACATACTCGTACCGCACATCCGGAGTAACAACGATGGAATTGCAAAAATTTCAATTTTGAGTTATTTACGTCACAAATCCTCTAATAGATACGGAGAAACAAAGACAGATTGTAATTTCACGTTAAGAATAGAGATGGCGCCTAAGTCAATTTGACAGAAAATACAGTTTGATTGGGCACGACGGTGATACAACGCCCGATTGGTTAGTTGCGCGGCGGGTCTTGTGGAATGTAAACGTTATGTTATGCGGAGCTACAACACCGTTTAGATAATTATGACATTTGTTTGCATCACTCTAGCTCCACAACGACGGAACTTACATTAATTGTGTCATTGTAGTTCCAAAAGTCTTACTTTTATATGTCACAAATGGATTTTCTGTCGTTATTCTATCGTTTTTCCCTAATTATTAGTAGTCATTGTAATACTTATAATATTTATTATGTTAATTTTCCTAAAATTTAATCTATTTTAAAATAAGCAGAACTATAATTTACTATATAGTATTAAGTAGTTGTAGTGTTAAGTATATTAATATTAGTGCTGAATTTTAAAAAATGGTATTATTTTATGTTTTAGCCTGTAAAGTTATAAGTAGTTATAACAATTAATAATGAGTAACCGGGCACATTTATTGGTGCAACAAGGAGAGAAAGGTTTAATACAGTCATTTGGAGAAAGTAATTCTGTATCGAAATCCTCAATTTTGGAAGGATTCAAAAAGCATGATGTGACCAAAAAAGGTAAATAAGTTGTATTACCTATTTTGTTATTATTTATATGTAAAAATTACTTACTATAGATTTGATTAACTTTGGCTCAAATAATAGTTCGCAGCTTGGGTTAACATTATAAAAAATATATAATTATATATAACTCATTAATGCGTTTTATTGCTGAAAGTGATTAAAAAAATAATTTCTTACATAAAAAGCTCGCTCGCTTTACCAGCTGTTTAGAAGAATTCTACTAGCTATTTCGTAGATATTTCCCTTTATTAAGTGCTTCGGTTTCTCAGTAGTTTTTTTACTGTTGAATGCAGTGTATAATCCCAAAAAAAATAATTAAATCAATATTTTGTTTTCATGTTTTACAATTTACACAAAATTTGTATGGGTCTAAAAATAGCAAACGATAATGTCTTAGTGGAACAATGACGTAATTGTAAGGTGTATTATCACAGTTACTAACAAAATATGTAAGGTTTTCTACATACATACATACATACATACCTACCTGCATACATATAAACATACATACATACATACATATATGCTTGACTATTATCCCCAAAGGGTTAGTCAGAGACAGTCCTCTGCCATTGTCCACTTTTTAAAAATAGCGACTGCATTAGTCCGTTAGTCGCCTTTTACGTCACCCAAGGGATTAGAGGAGGTGGTAGTATTATTTTAGGGAGAAAAGAAATGCCCTTGCTGAGTTTCTTGCCGGTTCTTCTCAGTACGTACAAGGCTCCCGCCCCATAGATAGACTTACGGACCGATGATGGCATAATGACATTCATAAGTGCTTTAATCTAAACATGACCTAACGTCAATAAAAGATAATGATTCTTGATTCGTGATTCTTAAAGAGATGACACGGCTCTCCTACAAAATTTATCATTAGTTTTATCTTTTCCGTGAACAAACAAATGCGTATGCGTGGTTGCATTATAGCGCCGGCCGATACATTAGGCTTCCTCTGAACAACGGAAACGATGCAGATAAGCGCACAGGGCATTTCGCTGGATCCATATTTACTCATGTGGTATCCACCCCAATTGACGGCTTGGCTTACGGCGAGTTGAACCAAATTTACATATTGACGACTAAGATTTACAATAATCAGAGGACACATTAGCTAATAGAGGTGTTGGAAAGAGGAAATTTTAAGGTTTTTTGCTCTAATAACACTCATGTTAATAAAGATAAAATGTTCGACAAACTATACTCAGTTAAGAAAGATTAGGTACCGCACATTTTGTGTAAATGGGAAAGCACCCGATAAAAATAATTGATTGTATCATCATTATTGGGTGCGATCTTCATAGAAAAGTTACTGTTACCGTATCAGTAACAAAAAATACTCATCAAAATAGGCTTTTTGGCCTGTATTACTTTTCAATCATCTAAGATTCTTAAACTAATCAAATGCAATTACATTTAGTCTTAAGGAACAGACCAGTCCTCATTCTAAGAAATAATTGTTACTATTTAAATGTATTACTACACATCAATAAATATTTGGATTATGGATCCAAAGGACCAAAGCGGGTTATAGTTATCTAACTACTGCTATTATACAACAACACCCGGAAATGGCTTAACGTGCCTCCCGAAGGACGAGTATTTCAATAAACAAAAAAATTATATGATTACCATTTGACATGTGCACTATTTGTTTGCACATGGCATGTTTATTCCCAATTGTCCGTTCAGGCGATCAAGATAGCGCGAGCACTAATGAGGGGGCTCAACTGTGGACTGTGCAAAAACCCGTTGCGCACAGTTCCCATAAGCGATTAAGTATTAAAATTATTTTAATATTTAGTGGCACTCGCATTTTATTGTCCACCGGGTGTCTAGCGAACTGTGTCGCCGGATCCATGGATATGCGGGCAGGGACGGACTCGGCTCTAAATAGTTGACGTAACAAAAAAAACTAGATCCACTCGATGCGACGAAAAATTCAATTGAGAATTTTAACTGAACGGCTACTACTACGAATAAATTTTAAATTTACCGAACGGCTTTTGCTACGAATGTTTGTAATTAAAGATAAACAAACTTCCAAAAGCTGACATTTCTCATGAATCTCAATAATAATAAAAAACCACAACACTACATTCATGCTTTACTTGACTGCTAGCTATTTTTTGTATTACTATTAGTTTTTACTTGTGCTACTATAACTAGAAAGGATTTTTAGAATCATTTTGAGTCAAAGCTTTTTAGATGTCCCAAGAATGACCCACAACGTTAGTTGCACAAGCCGAGAGAAAAAAACACTTTGCTTTAAGGCAACATTTTAAACTGTAATTAAAGACTTCTGGAAAATCATTAGCATTGGAATTAGACTAACTTAAGTAACGTCATACTATTCATTGAATTCTGTCTGTAACCTCATGTGTAAACATGTTAAAGTTCGAATAGTAAAAAAAATTGATCAGTTGGGGCCCTTTATCATTTAATACATTCTTTTTTTCGAACAAGGTGCGTTACGAACTTTAGATGACTTCACACTTTATACTAGCCTTGCAATGAGGTGTTGGGGTTGGAATTTAATAATCTGTATGGTGTATGAACTATAAGTGTAGTTGATTCCAAAAATCTTTTTTATTAAAATTTTGACTTTTTTACACATCTCACTTTTACTACGGATTTGGCAAATTACATATCGCTTTTACCACGAACTTTCCAAATAACGTTTCAAATAAACAAAAGAAGATCCATAAACAATGTTTCATTTATTATGTGTTACACATATATATGACCACTACGTAGTGGTGTGTGTAAACGCTATCGTTCCATAAGCTATTATTAACTGGTACCACAGAAAACGATTTTCACATAACATATCACGTAACGGAAGCAATGGGCGAATGCAAATCATAAATAAAATTCTTGCATGAGCAATGATCAACGCATTAATTAATAAGGGCATATACCATACCCGATCAGCCAATAGTAATGTTAATGTATGATTTTTTCCTTTACTTTGTTAATTAAATATTCATCATTGATCGTATGCAAATTATTCATATTGACAGGGAACATCACCGCTATCCTTTCTAATTAAGCAAATAACGTTAATACGTAACGTTGTATCAAGTTTGATGAGATAGAGCAGTATTTGTGTGTGTCTTTGTTTTATGACAATTATTTGAACTGTAGATTTTTTTTTTAAATTAAACTTTCTTACAATCACACCAATTATCTAGCCCAAGAGAAGCTTCGACGAAGAAACTTGTTAAATGGTTACTAGACAACGAATAAACATACTTAAAATACTTAAATACATAGTTATTATACATAGAAAACACCCAGACCCGAGACAATTTAGAAAAACAATAATTTCTAAATTGACTCGACCGGGGTTCGAACCCGGGACCTCAGAGATGGCGACACCATGAAAACCGGTGTACAAACCACTCGACCAAGGAGGTCGTCGATTTCGACGGTAACTAGGTATAGCTCTTATTGAATTATATTAATCTGTTTGATAAATTAAAAAATAACTACGTATGTTTTTTATATAAACAACATTTGAAATCTTGTATATTTTAAGAGGCAAGTCACGGTAAGTCACGTAGCCAAAAATAATGAGAATCACCAGACCAGACCAGACCAGACCTTTTGTTTGTCTAGCTCGAAATTTGGTTCCACTAAGCTCACATGTTTCCCAGCACACAAGACATGCAGACAAGTAAAAACAAAAGCATGGTCAACGTCATTTAAAAGTTGCATTGAAAGCTCCGGCGGCGATCCGTCCCTGCGCACGCACACAAGGCCGTTTCGCGTATAGCCGAGTGAGGGTGCGTGCGCTCCACGCACTGCATGTGGGTAGGCTAATGATAGCGGGCTTCCGTCGCGTCACACCTGAGGGCCCGTAACCGCCGTAGATACCCACACCCCACACCCCTCACCCCTTAATTCCGATGGACTCTCGCGAATCGGAAGTCTATAGAGCTGTTGGTGTAACGAAAGAAACGAACTTTTCCCTCAATTCCGATAGACTTTTGCCAATCAGAAATCTAATAGAGCCGTTGTTTTATAGAAATGAATGAGCCTATTCATTTTTTCATGCCTTTTTAGAAGGCTGGTGGAAAACTACTAATAATTCAGCGAAGTGGGTGATTTTGAGGATCAAATTATCGCTGTGTCGTATTTACGACCGCTAATAAAAACAAATTGGCATGTATTCATCACAAATATGAGCAGTCTGTTCCAAAACCAGATTTTTTTTAAATTTGTTATTAGCCACTGGTTAATCAGTTCTCCGATCGGTAGCATAGTTTAGGATAATGTACTTAGCGTTAGATAAGACTAATTATTATTTATCTAATCTAATGAGTATTTGCACTTTCGAGTGGATTCCTATAATCTTAACTACCGTTTCTAATTTACTATCTGACGCTTATTAATTGTGTCGTTAGTTCACTGTCACTCTACAGCACAATAATACTCGTATAATTAAGATAATAAGTTTTATTTTTTATAAGCATTTTCTCTCAATCGCACCTGAAGTTTAAGGTAGGTCCTTAAGATATCAAAGTTGTAACGTACAGAGAACACAGAAGCAGCAAACGAACACTACTTCTTAGTTAGTAATTCTTAAAAACTATAAGGATTATTAACCGATACAACAAAAAAAAATTCAACGACTCTTGATTTATCTCGATCCCAGCTCTATACAGTTCCAGCATTGTCAGCCGACGAGTTACGCACTCGCACAAAAGAGTACCGAGCCAAAAACGAATAGAGTTCAATTAATCCTAATTTGCCCGCTAAGATTAAGCTCGCGATAACCGGCATTCTGTAAGAACCCTTTGCCGACCCTTCCGTTCAGTTTAAGCCGCTTTAAAAGCTCCGGCTTGACAAACAAGGGACCTAATACGTAACGGAATAAGAATCGCGGGGATCAATGCGATCGGGCTCTATTTGAGAGTTTTATAGGTTCAGACAGTTCTAATATTTGTCGAGAAGCATCCTTGACATTTTTTCTCATAACTGCTTGAGCTGCAGTCTAAAATATATAGACTTAACGCTAATGCAGCTTAGAATGTCATTGTGTTTTCTAAGCTATATGAAAATTATAGAAAATATAGTCCTTTTGCGGGGAACAGCGGCTGTTGTTAAAACTATATTTATTTTACACCATTTATAGACTGGGATCATGTACTTCTTTAAGAAATATTTTTAAGGAAGTTGGTGTTCTTACTGTTGCAGCGCAGTATTATAATTGTAAAAGTTTTGTGCGTTGCAATATTAACACTTTTTCTAAACTTGGAGGATGTACACAATTTCAATACTACAAGTAAGTCAAAACTAGTAATGACTCTGTTTAGGTTACTAAAGGTTCTCAGCTCTTTCTTGGGGCAAGGTATACACTATTATAATAAGAACCAAGTACTGTACTAGATTTACCTTTAGATAAGTTTAAGAATCATGTCAAATCTTGTTTACCAAGGAATATTTAGAAGACAAAACAGCCTGGTTATAATAATATATTCACATTATTTTGTTTTAATCCATTATCTTTTTATCTGATTGTATAATTTGGTAACGACATATTATTTTGTAAATGTCGTTACTTCTATATTATTATAAGCTGTGGAGTTTCTTGCAACCATTCTTCTCCACAGCTAAAAGACGTTCTGAATGGGTTTCTGCCTATCCATCCATATAAAGAAGTAAATTTAAGTTTAGACTATTTAAAATGCTTATTTTAAGCTTACTGAATAAATAAATTTTGATTTATGTTTAGAACAGACCCAATTTATGACAATTAGCAGGAAAAGCGGTTAATCTAGTTACAAGATTCTGATGCAAGCCCTTAGTTTACAAAATTTGTAAACAAAGGGCTTGCATTTAATGTATAGTAAATGCGCACGACTCTAGAAAGGTCAGTGAAAATTTAGATCAAAACTTCCACTTAATTTTAAAAGTAAAATTTTGCAGTTTTGCTTAATATGCGTCTCAACTCTTTACTGAAGCTTTTGGGTGGATTTACATCCTTCATTCATCATTTTAAATCTATCATTAATCTATAACCATTATCATTATTAAATAGAGAAAATAGCGAAAAGAGTTTGTATGAGGTTTATCCGAACTTAACCTTCCCTAAATTAAAGAAAATGACAACAACAATGTGCTAATTAGTAATTACACCTTTTTGTGTCACTTTAACTTATTACACGAATAAGGCACGCTGCGAGCGAATCGTTGATTCGTTGATGGGCCAAAACGCAGCAAAAAGTTGTTATACATCTTCGCTGACGATACGGTACCTTTAATCAAGTGAACCTGTAAAATAAAAAAAAAACACGAAGGCGACATGACTCCAAAAACTGAACGCAAAAAGCTCAGTCCTGTTACAGAGTAAAGCCATTTGTACTCATTTGTTTATTTACTTCAACAAAATCGTCCCTTCATTTATGCAAAGAATGAGAGCGAGATGGCAGCTTCTCTCAAAGAAGGTAATGTTGATCAGTGCCTCTTCCATAACGACACCATCAGATGTAAACAAACATAAGTTATCCGTGTACGGGTTAAGAATGAGAGAAAGTCAAACAATACTTCTAGGAATCGGAGCAAAAAGACCGCTCGCTAATCAACTGTCAGTAGATCGATCAGCCATAAACGGCAGCGAGTATACTGGTGACAATGAACTCTCCATGTGGAAACAATTGTTTTTGCTCCTGCCAACATGCAAAACAACATTGAAAATAATTTCCTTCCTAATTAGTATCACATTTGCATATACAAGTGCCTCTATCCCATACTAGGAGGATCATTATTATAATTGTGGCTTTTTTTCTCGCGAAAACTTACGCCGTGTAACGGTTATGCAGGCCGATATCAATCGGCGAGTCGGCCGATAAGTCGATAAACAAATCGTGCGACTGTGACGAGATTCCCTACTAACCGCAAATTATTAATGTTTGTTTCATTGTTTATGAAATATTATATGCATTAACAATTATTATGCGTTCCATGTTCCCAGAAAAGGTAATGGTGTTGGGGTAAATACGCTTAGTAAGTGTTTTATATTAATAATTTGTTAACGTAGGTAATCGGTTACAGACCAATGTATTATTAGTAAATATACGTTATTATGAATGAAGATTTGAATATTTTATGGATATTTTAAAGTTGGTTTAAAGTTTGAAAAGTTGGCAAAATCATTTTTTATTCTTTAAACTACACATAATTGATAATTTTATTGTTCCATTTCAACAGTTGTTCGGTACTTATAGACTCTGCATGTACACCTGCAATTTATTATGTATTTATTACAGCTTTAATGGAATGTAGGTAAGATAAGGTTTGTATTTAAAAATGTTCCCAGAGCAAGTTTAATTTTTTTTTCCATAACGATTGTTGAAAGATACTCATGGCAAATTAATTGCTTAATTCCTATGCGTGCGCATCGCCGCCGTTTTCTAACGCAATGCGTAATTACGCCTTTTTTTTTCGTTTACTAGATAATATTTTTCGATTTCAAAGCTTATCTCTTGTTGTGCTCAGAAATCGTAACGACGACATTTGCATTTTCGCATGAAATTTGTTCGGCGCTTTGAAACGAAAGAGAGTAAAAGAAAACAAAATACTATCGATTGAATATAAAACACAATAGTTTTCCACGTTTGTCGTTATTTACCTTCGTTGCTTGTTTCATTTCTATTGCTATAAATTTTACTCACACTTTTTCTAAATGTGTTGTCATAGTTTATATACACTAACAAAATATAATATAACATAATAGGAATTAATTCACGTCTTGCGGTTTAAGGACATGGTACTTACCATGACATCGCGTGAGTTCAAAAACATGGAGTCCACATTTGAATCCACCACTTCCTTTGCGAAACAATTATATTTTCAACAAAAAAATAGTATATATTTTGCGTGCAAGTGCGTGGCAAGTGGCAACACTGGACGCTTCCTACGTCTTTGTTTCACTACCATTAATTCACTCGAAGATAGTATCGCAGACATTAAATTCGTTGGTCGAAAAGTTGATAAGCAAATAATTATTAACAATGTGTGGAAATTGAATTGATAAACATTGATAGATGTCTTTTTGTTCCATGAACTGGTGTTTAGGTTCATACAATTTTATTTATTAACAGTAGGTATCCCTGCAAGATCGTGTTATCGAGCAATGTCAAAGCGATATCTATATTTGCCAGTTGCAGTTTATAGATACAAATAAAGTAATCAACAGTACAAAATTTTACTTTTGTTTTTTAAGTATTACTTTTTAACCAAGTGTTTTCAAATTACAGGGCATTTAGGCAAAGGAACTGAAGCTTCAGTGTGCGTTGCGCGCGTCATGCCCTCAGTGTCGCACGTCCATGGGCTGAGGTTGCCACGCACCATCAGTTTCAGTTAATAAAGAAACAGAACAAACTTTTAGTTTAGTTTTTTAAGTATTACTTTTTAACCAAGTGTTTTCAAATAAACAATACATTGTCAAAAGGATCAGAAATGGACGCCTTCTCTGATAGTCTGTGTATGTTTAAGAAGTCTGTTTTAAAGTCTTTCAACGACTCTTAGAGTCGAAGAATTGTAAAATTTGTTTTAATAAATTATTATTATTATCAACACTCACATTGCATGTCGTGGCAGCCTATAATTAAGTAAGCACTTAGCATAGAACTATGAATGTAGAAGAAAACTGTAAAATTAGTGTGGTCTTGTTGGCTGTCCTATATAAATTAATTAATTAATTAATTACAGGGCATTTAGGCAAAGGAACTGAAGCTTCAGTGTGCGCTTAGTGTCGCACGTCCATGGGCTGTGGTGGCTACGCACCATCAGACACGGGACGTATACTCGTCGGCCATTTCAGTTACATTAAAAAAAAATCTTTTATTATTGAAATTATGCATTCACAATGCTATCTTGAATTAGGATAAAATGTTTAGTAGAAAAAATAATAGCATAGATAATGATCTATGCTATTTTTTTTTATTACCTTACTTAATGAGGTAGCTTCTAAAATGTCTCCCTACCATTACAGTCAACTCTTGTGTGACTAAACTCCTGAATCGTCAATACTTCAAAGAACATTTTACATGCACCTAATACAAAAGTTATCCGTTAGGATTTTTTCCTTTAATTCCTCTGGTATTGCAGGTGTGCTATATGAAGCAGTGATTGCTTTCCATCAGGTGACTCTGGATCGTTTGCCACCTCTTTCATAAAAAAACATTTTTCGTGACGTCATGATGTGTATCGCTTTAAATATTTTTTCGGAGTAATTTTTTTTAAGAACTGTTTTAGTTTTTCTTTGTCATTAATAATTTGCATGCAGAGAACGTATTCATATTTGCAGACAAACAAGGCTCGTTGTGTAACGAAACGTTTTTTTCTACGTCTTCACATCAACTCCTTGATGTGTAACTATAACTCTTGTACGCAGTAGAACCGTAAAAAATGCAGTTTCACAACGTATAACGTATGTCTAATGCAGTATTAATATTTATTTGCATAGGTATGTGTTAACAATGGATTACGGGCGTTACGGCTTACGTTGCATTGTCTCTGTAGTTGTATGTTTGTGTGTGTGTCTGTGTGTGCCTTTGTTGACGTAAGGTCCAAAGTAGACAAGTCGTTTCCAAACTCTCGAGTTTAAAAAAAAATCTAGGTCTATCTATAATAATAAACCATGTTACAATTAGTATTTATTTTAGACATTAATATGTGCCTAAATTTTGCTTTACGGCATGGTTCATTAATCATACATAATGTTTTATTTAAGAATGCGTATAAAGTACAAAATAGTTTTTTTCGTAAAATATTGAGTACACATTTAAAAAATGAAATAACTTCGACATTCTAAGTATTTATAGAAGATATATTAGGTATATTAATGAATTTTATGGTTGTATTAATTAAAAGCGATGTTACCAGACACAATCTTGAATCTTGAAATAATAAATTGGCTCGCTAATAGCATAAACAATAGCAAATCTTATTTTGATAATAACTGACGGACGCATTAGAACACACACATGGAAATATTAAGCCACAACGTAGTAGCGGTGATTTCAACGATGGAGGATTTCGCCCTGCAGTGAAACAGTAGTAGGCTGTACTTTTAACTTTATTTATTTCATTTATTTATTTCAATAGGTACAGTAATTGCCTGCGTGCAGTAGCAATTTGTTTAATCTTATTTGGTCAATCTTACAAGGTTTATAGGCGGATGATGAGAACATATCAGTCTATGGCGCGAAATACACAGAAGCGATGTAAGATTCGGATGCGATGCGGATGTGGATCGGATTCGTTATCCCTTCAAATTTTGTTCGTACAAAATGTATGAAAGAGATGCCACGTAAATAACACAGAAAGGATGCGGCGCGGATTTATTTGCAAGTGATAAAGATTTTGTACGAACAAGATTTGAAGGGACAACGAATCCGATTCGCATCCGCATCGCATCCGAATCTTACATCGCTTCTGTGTATTTCGCGCCTAAAACAGCCGGCTCGTGTGTCCGCGGCCTATCGCTCGCATGTGTGTTTCCATAATTTCCCTGCGCGCGAGTCGTCCATCGCAACGAGTGCTCACGCGTTTCGCATCACTCGCCCCCACCCCTGCCAACGTTCTCATACCATTTACATATCGATTGATATACAACACATTTTTTTTGTGTCTCAACTGAAACGATAATCCCCCACAACTACGGTAATAACCAGATGATTCGATGCATAATAAGCCGTTAATTAATTTAGCATTCAAATATGGACACGCCACTATGCAAATCGATAACCGATATTTCTGATGCTATTCTGTTTTTCAATACACGTAACGCTTGATTATCGATTCGGTTAAAGAATTAAATGCAATTTACGAGTATCATCATTAAACTTACAATAAAACGCGTAACTTCACGTACTTAGCTATGTAAAGACATTTAATATTCGTGCTAAATCGTCATTTTAAACAGTCCATAAAAGTCTTACTGCTGGAGATCTGGCTTTCCCATGTACAATAGGGAGCACATAGGGAACACATATAGCACATAGAGAGATCGGAATTTAGGTTTAAACGACTAGCTTACAACAACACCGACGAAACCAATGATTTTAATTTTCCGGTGAGCTTGCAAGCCAGAACAAAAATTTAATGATGTTGGCAGCTAAGGGAATCATTAAGACTTTTTCGAATCGAAAAGGAGTTTTGATTTTAAAATAATAATCATGACGTCACTGCTAATAAAACTTGGAGAGTCCGGCTCGTCGGGCCGAATTGCACTCGAGATATCCTCAACTATTAGGCGCAACTGCAACACAATTCACTAACCGTTAAGCAGGCGGGGCCCGCCGCGCGACTGCTCGCCCCATTGTTTATCCCGCGATTAAAAACAATTCAAACACTAACTCGCTCTCGAAAATTAAACTGGAGTGGTGCTACCGACCCTTTGTTTTAGGCACAATACGCGGACCGGTGTGCGACCGCGGTGGCTACTCCCTTGACTCATTATGGGATATGTGTGCGCGATTTTAAATACTTTTTAGGAGCATTTTTCGTAGTAGGTAACATGTCAATTTAAAATGTAGAAAATAAAATTAATAACGACTTTGTTTTTACATCGATTTGTTTTGTAGATTTTGGTAAGTATGCTGAAGTAGGAAAATTTAATATTTAAAAAAAAGTGATTTCCTTTTTTTATTTTAGAAATACATCGTCGCGATTCGTATAACCTCCACATATAGTTGTAATACGAGTATTATGTAAAGTAAACACGTAAATCATTTCACATATTAGGCTACAGGTCTGTCCATTTTTCTCCATAGTGAATCCAGTATTTAGGTATCGTTAGGCTCAGCAATTTAGTAATAAATGTAACATTGCCTGGTTGTAAGAATTCTACCAAAAGTTTTACTGGGTGGCGACCACTATAGGAATAGGAATAGGTGAGATCGCGTAAAGGTATTTTTACCGCCAAGCACCAATATTTTTTAATGCCAAGTTCCACTTTGCAGGGTATATACATCCCCTGAATATATCTCCGGCATAAGATCTGAAGCAAACGCACTTGTAAAAGACTTCTGTTGCATGCATCCATATGCGATGGCCGTTTTCTTTGGCTCAGTAAAAATAGACCCCACATTTTAAAGTTCGAAGTATAAGTAGTCCCGTTGTTTAAGCGTGGATTATAGTGGGGTGTAGACTGCGCCGGCGCAGCTGACGCGATCGCTTCGGTAATTACCCGCTATTATGTGGTGCTGTCGCGCTGATTGCTATCGCGCTCAATTGGTTGCAGTTTTTTTTCTACCTTACCTACTACGATGTAAGGTATTTTATGTCTTACTGTTTTGGGGTTAAAAGTTTGTTCTGTTGAAAATACAGAATTTGCTGTTTAATTTTATAACAAAACGTTAAGGCATTTATAAAAATAAAAAATTAAAATACTCGTTTTATGGTTTGGTGTTCATACCTTCAATCTACCGAAAAAAAGTAGCACTTGAAGGAAGACGAGCCTTAGGTGGGTCAAAGTCTACGATCTTTCGCAATCTGGCAGACATTTATTTAATTATTCAAACATTTATTGCTATCCGACATTATCATCCTAATAAAACCAAAAAACAAGAGTTTACATTAGATTTCTTAAAACAAAATAGAACCAACACTTGCGACGAGATTACTACTCTTTTTTTAAATTTTTTTGCAACTCCTACATCATAATTTAAAAATTGTTTTCTCTTGTTTTTTCATTTGATTTTCGCACTATGTCTTTATCAACAATAAATTACTTTGGTTAATTCATTATTTTTCTCAATTGGAAAATTTAAATGCCTCTGTACTAACTATAAATTATTGTTTAAACTTATGTGTAATAATTAAGCTGTATGTTTCCATGTTACAATGAAATAAAAATAATAATAATAATGCTTTTTAATCCATAAAGCAGGGTTTTCTAAAAAAGACCATTTAAACAAGTAAGCTGACCTTTGTACGTATATTTTGTTTATTTTTTCATAATAAAGAGTTAGATACCTATAAATGAAAATAGATAGTACCTATATCCTAAGTACCTATTACACCAAATAAACTAATACATTTTTAATGCTTGGCTAACTAAAATTAAAATGCAAATGAAAATTATGTATCAGTAGCGAACAAGCAAACGACTAGTTTACATGAGATATTATCAGACTAGCAGCCCGCGTAATCTGCAATGGGGTGTGTGGTAGATTGAAAACGGGCTATAGGCAAAAATAATTATAATAAACAGCTATAGGTATATTATAAACCTCGTAAACGGGTTATGTTAGCTTGGGGGTACTACGTATTAAATCTTGTTAAAAATGTACCGATTTTGAAACTTTTGCGAACTAAAACTTATTGAAAACTCGACTTATCGGCCGGCACAGCCCCTGGCCATGGCCAGTACCTTTTAACCAAAACGTCGGGTCAGCCTTTCGCTCGTTGAGAATTTCTAGTGAAGTGCACTTCTTTCGGCGTTATCGTCAAGTGCATGAAGTTGTGTAATAAAAAAAACTACAAACTACAATAAACTTATCAAAAAAAAATTAAAAGCTATCTGTAATAATTTGATTATTGTCGGACGTTACAATACTTGATCAGTTGAAATCTCCTCGATCAACTAAAAAAAAATCTATCCGATCGATTGTTTTACTAACTGGCATATTGTTAAATTTTAATTGTTTAACTTCGCTTAAAATTTTAACCGCCTCTGTGGTCTAGTGGTTAAGCCACCGGTCTCAGACCCAGAGGTCCCGGGTTCGATTCCCAGCGGGGGGTATATCTTTGTGTGCTCGGTTTGGTTGGTGGTAGGGCTGTTAAGTCCGCCTGGCTAGCTACCACCATCTTATCTAAGTCTGTCGCCATAACATCGATGTTTATAGCATTGTTGTGTTCCCACAGTTTGAGATAAGGTAGCCAGTTCCTCAGTGGTTGAGGATTCCGGGTAAAGCGCGCTTCCATTTTGGGCCTTATCATCACTTATCATCAGGTGAGATGAAGGCCAAGCGCTTACCCGTTGCCGATAAAAAAAAAAATAATTGCGGCTTATATTAAATGTGTGGCAACATTTCTGGTTACGTTATATAAATCTACCATACATTTAAATTACTTACAAAGCTTGGTAAGCTAAGTAACACTTATGACACAATGACTTGACAAAAATCTTTTAACTGTAACAATTACCCAAATTGCGTTTCCCGTGTACCACAAAATTGTCAATGCGTCCAAGATATTGGCAAGACCACGCACCGAGTATATAATCAGGACAACATATCCGAATACCTACTTTATCGGCAATCAATAATTAATATCTGGAGGCTGACCGGTGAGACGCTCCCGAATTTGCCGAGAATGATGCGGAGATCGCGTTCGCGTAATCGAACCGGCAAAAAATAAAAAATGAAGCAAATACGAAATACTCCATTACCCGGCTGGACAGAGCCGGCCGTGGAGGCTACTGCGCTGAAAATTTAAGCAAATGAAACAGTCAATGACGTGGAACTTTTCTTCGTGTGATCATTTTTGATCTGTGAACTATGAGTTTTTATAAGAACAGAGACTTTTTGTTGAGTTATTTGGCTAGAATCTTATCTATAACTAATCCTATAGCTATGCCGGTATTTTTACAAACGCTTTAACTTAACTTAACTTTAAAAAATAAATTGCTTTATAATATTTTTAAGGACGTTGATGAAATCCGCAAAAAAAGTTATAGTGTAATGAAGCGAGGATAATCATTACCATTTGATAGATGAATATTGTCAGTTCTTTACAATTGGCAATAAACAACTGCTCGACTCGACTGTGGGAACTCGGAAAACTACGTAGTCTGCGCATAAGTAGATACATTTCTACTTACTAATTAAGCTAATCCATAATGTAAACATTAGTTACACAATGCTATTTTCACTCATAAATGTCTCCATAATACAACATGTTAATATACATTATTGCATCTCCCTTTTCTTTAAACAATCCATTTGTTTTTCTTCGCCTCCTCCTCGCTCGTATATTTTGGCTGGAAGAGATATTTCCTAGAGATAGCTTACGTTTGTGTCTTGTGTAATAGTGTTTTCTCTATAATATTTATTTGTAAAAACTAAGGATAAAGTATGAATCATTGGCCTATTAGTCAAAATGGTGCAAGTTACGATCGGTTTTTGTTTTGGCGACTCCACAGTTTAATTGTGCGCGCCCGCGCATTGTGTATGCAGGGCGCGCCCGCCCGCGGCCACGTCAGCTATTCGCCGTGTCCAGAGGCTAAGCCATTCAAGGCTAAGGTACGGGGCCAGTTTTTGGCACTTTCGGACTTGATCCACCCGCCGGACCTCATGCCGACGCAATGTCTGCTCAGAATACCTGTACGCCAAACTTTTTTGTAATTAAATGAACATAAAAAATTTACCGGCCAGTGTGCGTTTTAGCGAATAACACATTAGTATCATCGTCAAATTTTAAGTGATACCTCTTTTAATATTTATAACGATAAATAGTTTACCTGCTTTCAGAAAACAAATTGGATAGGTCATCATAATAAACAATTAGAGTTAATGATTCTGGTTATTAAAACTAGTTTGCAATAACTATAAAGACAAAAAAAGACAGAATGAATAATTACGATGGTGATATGATAGTATAAATTACAATAATAACGAAGTAACTGACATAGAATAACTAACACTGACACCGTATTGGTGACTTGAATAAACATTCTATTCTGTAACTCTTTATGCCTACCTGGAACTAAGAGTAATATGAGTGTTGTTGTGAATGCGAGTGTACCACAGGTAATCTAAGGAAACTTACACAAATCTCGGCACCAGCCCCTGTCCATTATTAATTGCACTCCTCAAGTGCCCGGATTATCCTTATTAGGCGGCCGCAGGACTGGAGACATGCATTTCCTTACGTTTGGATAGTGAGAGGGTTGCTTACAGGATTTAAAGGGCGCACGTGAAAAGCTTTTCATTAAAACGTAAGGTCTTAAGTGAATTTTAATCGGAGTTGGACCTTATGTCACACCGAATTGGCTAAATTCAAGTGTTTAGATTTATTACGAGTACATTATTTGGATGGCACAATGTTACTCTATGTTTCTCGTAAGATAAAACATAATGAGTCTATAGATAATGCATACATATTTGCGTAACACCCATTTCCCGGAAAGGTATAGGCAGAGGCCGCCTCCCATTTCCTATCCTGACTTCATTATAATGGTCCTATTTCTACCGTAACTCCACTGCGTAATAACAATCACATTGGCCACATGAAAACACACTAGTCTGAAAGTGTTTTCATTAAAACGTAAGGTCTTAAGTGAATTTTAATCGGAGTTGGACCTTATGTCACACCGAATTGGCTAAATTCAAGTGTTTAGATTTATTACGAGTACATTATTTGGATGGCACAATGTTACTCTATGTTTCTCGTAAGATAAAACATAATGAGTCTATAGATAATGCATACATATTTGCGTAACACCCATTTCCCGGAAAGGTATAGGCAGAGGCCGCCTCCCATTTCCTATCCTGACTTCATTATAATGGTCCTATTTCTACCGTAACTCCACTGCGTAATAACAATCACATTGGCCACATGAAAACACACTAGTCTGAAAGTGAGATAGCTTACACGGTTAATACTTTCAAACTCAGACAAATTAAAAAAAACTGACATTTCAATGTGCAAAATAAAGATGTGTACCTACGTACAAAAGTTAAAAAAATATGTATATTTTGCAACAAAGAACAGAGAAAATAATATGTAAGTATAGTAAGTATACCAGAAGTTGCCAATAAACTAAAAAGTTTCTACACACCAACTACCTTCTTACGCAAAGTTCTAATGCTATAGATTAAAAATATCAACGCGTCTTAAGTAACAATGTATCAGAACCTAACTGCATCCATTGTTGTACAAACAGCCGTGTCGTTTCAATTACTACACATAAACAGTTCCACAAGCAACAAACTATTTGTCCGTAATAGACCTTTCGTTTTCAAATGGATTAAGTAACAAATATATATAGTGTAATTTCAAAACTAGATGTTAAGAAATTGAAATTAAAAACTGAATTGGCTTGGTATGCGTTGTCGTACGATCCAATCACTAGGGCTTACGGTGGTTGTGCCATTATTATCGATACTGCTGTTGCACAAATACATAATAAGTATTTGTAAAACGTGATCATTGTGCTTAGTCTTGTAAATAGCTTTAAATATTTTCTTAAATGTTAAATAATGTTTCAGTTCTAACTAGTTTTTTTTGCAAATAATATATTTATAAGCTACGGCTGATTGAAGTTAAAGTGTCGAATTAACGTCACCTATTAAAATGCTTTTTAAATTACTACTGTCGATAATAGGTCAATACTAAACTTATTGTGTCATAGTCTACTTTATCGATTCATCATAAGAACATCGATAGTTTCTTTATTGTGCTTCGTCAAGCCCTACCGCCACCTATAATTGCGGTGTGCGGCGCGCGCGCAGATTATCAGAAGCAAGTGCGTTCGATAACGCATGCGCACGAACGCATGTTATTAAATTTATTCCTTTTTCGCCGGAATCTGCATAATGAGGGGGGCAAAAAAACCAGGTAATCGCTAGTACTCGCCGTCCCTGGAGAAAGGCGGGCAGGCCTTGTATACTCAGGTATGGGGAATATTAAATTTGAGGCATTCCGCCATTGCTATTTTATTTTAGTGTTATTATGCGGACGCCAGACGATTACAAGATTAATCCTTGTCAAAGAATGGCATCGGTTTCAAAATGTCAAAAGCGCCACTTAGATGTTAATGGGTGTATGGTATATCATTTACATTGTAAGTTATCAAAAATAACACTAAGCTTCGTATATATGGTTATAATCTTTTTTGTGTAGTGGACGCGACTCTTCAAATGTCTAACTGCTGCCAGCCCAAACTAGGATGTCCCTTTGTGCTGGCAGCAGTTGTAAATATAAAAAAATCCAAAAATCGGACGCTTGGTGATGGTGTTACACGCATGAAATAAATTGAATAATTGAAATGAAATAAAAAACTACTTAAACAAAAAAAAATACTGAGAAATGTCTGTCATTTCAAGCTACAAATAAAAATTAGATCAATTCTGTGAAACATTGTAAAAAATCGTATTGAAAACTTAAAATTCATTTATATTTAAAATAATGGAATTTTGCGACGCGTCAAGCGGATTTCAAGTTCAATCCGCCTTACCGCTGCTATGACCGTCTTGCGGGGCGTCGGTCGAGCGGATCATCCGTTCGTTGCGTTCTTTCTGTGTGCAGTGCAGCAGTTCAGCAGAACAGTGCTGAAGTATTACGAGCAATGCAGAAATCCGATCGCCGGCCGCTCCGAAAACGCCGTAGCCAGGCCGTTCGTTATAAAACGGCAGCAGTAACAGAAAGGACATAAGGCGAAATCGCGGAGAAATCGCGCGTCGTATCGCAAACCGCCAATGGTCTGGTCAAGCGGTAAGTGTATCAGACGCGAATAGCTGACTCATAAGCTTCAGTTCTTTTGCCTCTATACCCTTAACTACTTACTTCTAATAACAATTTCTCTATAGATACATTGCTCATCAAGAATCCTTCCATAATCGTAATCGCATTACATATTTATTAATGGGAGTGCGAATGCTTAACTCGGTGTGGTCAGCTAATTAGCACTGCAATTTGTGAGGATTTTACTAACGAGTTTTTCTATGTGCTTCGTAGTTGTAGCACACGTAAAGATGAGAGGAGTGTTTGTAGAATTGTCGATGGTCTATAAAAAATGTCATGTGTTTTTGATAATCAAATGTAACCCCGAAAGCGATTGACCGCGATGAAACATTTTGTCAGACGATTTGCGTTATTGTGAATTTCAGTTAATTTATGGTTTTTTATTAATGGTTTTAATGACATTCATTTAATGATTGTAATTGATAGGTATACCTATCCGAGATAGGTAATTTACAAATAAAAACATAAGTAAGTAAATAATATTTGATATTTCTCACTTAAAACAACTATTTTCATATTCTTCTTTCTTTTCTTCTCATTTTAAACTAGGTATGGATACGTAGCAATTCTATTGTAGATACACATCACTCAATTCTATTGATACACATCACTTAATTTAATAAAACACCTCATAAATAGATCAGAAAAAGGGAAAACAGTAGACATAATGAGTTCATTACATTTAAATAATACGGAGACGCTTTCACATGAAATCGTTCATCGCGCTCGTCGGTAAATCTCGGAGCTCATTATTCCGAGCAATCTCTCAAGATATGGCCCCTGAGCTGATGTTCGTGAGAAATTTACGTTGTAACAGGAACGGTGGTTCAGTTCGGTTCGGCAAAAAAGTAGCGCGCGTGTCGTCGGCCTGCAAGTAGCCAGTAATTTATGGTTAGTTTTTGGCCGCTCCCGCGCAATGCGGCCTCGCGGCTTTTCGCCGCCCCCCTCCCGCGCCGCCCGCACCCCCACACGGTCACAGACCCCGCGTCATTCCGTCAATCTCCTCTACTTATCCGTCCGGGT
Source organism: Scoparia ambigualis (assembly GCA_963921215.1). NCBI lineage: Eukaryota > Metazoa > Arthropoda > Insecta > Lepidoptera > Crambidae > Scoparia > Scoparia ambigualis. Next base: position 20,381,804 of record OY992504.1, read on the forward strand.
CGATCCCTTATATTAATCATTTTTTCACCCAAAAAAAGCGAGCCGTAATAAAGATCCTATCGAGCCGGGCCGGGAGCGCTCCGCTCGCCGCTTTCGAAACTACAGAATTGACAGGCAAATATCGCAACCGACTCTTATTTGAGACACGTATTATTGACTATAAACTGGTTCATTGTGCCGCCAAAATTAATCTCGCGGGCTTAGCCCCGTCACAAAAGCGGTGCGCCCGCTCGTACGGCGACTATTACGACCGCGTTATAATTACCTTTTTAAATAGTTTTTTCAGCCGGTGTCCATATTAAAACGTCAATGTAAATAACTTGTTAGCCGCAATCTCATTTCTGGACGATTGGATATTACAATAGTGTACGTGATTTGAGAAAGGTAACGGTGTCCCCGCTTTATCCGCGAGATGGAGCGCTCGGCGGCGCACGCGCGGCCGGCCAACATGCACTTAGATCATTTTATTATGCGAACAAAAAATATATCTAATCAAACTCCCCTGACAGCGACCATAATAGACATGGCTCCTCATACAGATCTGATGTTATCGAATACGCTGTGTGATGATAATGAACTTTCACGGATAATAAAAAGATATACGAATGAGACTGACCAAATGACGAACGTATTTTTTATATTCGTAGAAATGATAATAATATTCGGGTGAAAATCTTTTAGGCAATAAAAAGTGGCGTTAGCGGATCGGTGGGCGGTAATAGGCGCACAAAGGCGTCTTGGCTCGTGGCTGCGTAATTAGGTTCGGATCGGGCATTGTGGCCGGCGCGGGCGCAAATTGAACTACGGAGTATTTCACCTGACGCGTCGTACGTGTCTAATTGCACGGATTATTTATACACTATATAAACTTCTCCCGCCGTTTTTGTGGCGACAGACGCTTGGCACGAGCCACTTTCTACCAGCTGTAATTGTGCTTAGGTACACCCGCGTTTTTTATACGATTCGGAAACGTCGAAGTCATCATTGAAGTCGGTAACGGTGTCCGAGATGTTTTGCCCGCGCCTACAGTTTGTATAGCGATACTCGGTAAGTACAGGCGTTATGGAAATTATGTAGGCGTTGAATACGAACACAATAACCGTGTGAAAATTACGTATATGAGGTAATATGTAGGTGTGCACCTAGGTAAGCTGCGTAATTAGAAAACATTCTGTATAGTTATCGCGCATGCATCTCCTTCCTTGAAAAAAGGCCTCGCTCGGAAAAAATGCGACGTCGACTATGAATATCAAAGTAGGTACTATCTAGGTATAATTGTTTAACTCTGTGGTATTACTCTTCCTTCTTTAATTTGCTCGAGTAACAATGTATCATGTATTACTGATTTTAAACTAATGAAGCCAGAAACTAGTTTTTGCCTATAAAATAAAAATTTTGAAGTCGTACATTTAATTTACGTAATGCTTTCATTATTGCAATCCACAGTTCCACACGTGAAGTCGTAAAATATGGCAGCTGACACTGAAATAATCAGCGCATGGATTTTAAAAACAAAATTAAATCGGAGACTTTCGGGTGTAGCCACATTGGGAGCGTGTTACGTGCGTCACAAAAGCGCCACTGTAAGTCGTGATTAGGGTTAGATGACCAGTCGTCGTAGTCATTTTTTTTTGTAGGTAAGTACGTCAGTCGCTGCCAACTAGGTACTACTAAATTCTACAGTTTTGTATTGTTTCCTTGTTAGTTTTGCTATTAAAACACTAAAACCAAAACTTTCTTAACACAAAGTTTTTCATTAATGATGATATAAATAATCCGTCTGTCATTATCATATTGTATCTATCCTTCAAATAGAATTATAAAATAGTTATCAGATTGGTAAGGGGAAGACCTCTGCGAACGTAATTAGATCAGATCGGTGACGTTCTCGTTTAAGGTCAAAGTACCCTAAACCGACGAGCATGAATGAAAACATTGTGAGAGTACGTGAAGCAAAAGATGTGTGTGATAATGATGTAATATTTCAGGATCGTAGCAAATGGAAAACTATTATCTCTGCCTACCCCTCCGGGAAGCAGGCGTGATGACAATGTGTGTAGGTATGTATGTTTTATATACAACACCAGATTTTATTAAAATTCCCTGGTGACTAACAAGGTAGCAAAATACCTATGCAAGATCATTCACCAATTAAGCTGACGTGACTAATATAAAAAGTATTACAATAATAACGTATACGTATACGTATATATTATTATTGTAATACTATATAACGTATACGTAACAATAATAAATATCGTTATAATTTTAAAGTATAATAAAGTGCTTTTTAAATATACATCCAGGTAACTTGTTACGTCTCGTCGCGATTATGCCACAAACGCGGTGGAAACGCATTCCATGCGAACGCAGCCTTACGTCCGTATCAGCAATAGCTAGTTATAGACCCGTTATCAATAATCCGAGATAATGGATTAGCTCACACACTGATTATTTATAAACACCGCTATCGGTGTAATCGCTAAAACTCGGAATCGAGTTGACTGATCGATTGCTTTCGACACGTTTTCCATTTCAATCCGTATTGTCAGTGCGGTTTGACTTTTTGTACGATGCTATTTCAATAAGAGTGTTGTATAGTGAATGGTAGACACGAAAACTATTTTCTGAGAGCGGTTTTTGTTTTTTTTTCGAATTCATCTGTTTTAAACGTTCGAAAAATAATATAAGTAGTAGGTTCCTAGTCGTAAAATAAATCGATTGAACCAATGCGGTTACTCAATTTGACAGTATATACGCCTGCACGTCAACCTATTCAAAACTGTCCAATATATTTAATCGATATTGATCCTTCTACCTCAGTGTCAAAGTTCAAAATTTATTGAAGAAATTTGACATTTTGTGGTAGGTTTGAAGCTCAGTGCGATTCTCTAAGTTGGTAGCAGCGGCTGCCGCAACGCTGAGAATTGACTCTGTCTCTTTCATATTCATAGAATTTGTAAGAGACAGCAGATCACAGATGAAGAAGGAAACAGGGGACTACGAAACGTCGTTTTTTCTGTTTTAGATCTGTGTTTTGTATGAGAATTTTGCATGCCACTTCCACGTAGTGTTTCGTCTTAAGTACTGTGTTTAAATTTTTTAGCGCCAGATTATAATTTAGGTGGCGTAATTAGCTGACGTTAAAAAGAGGTAAGAGTACCATTTGTGATTTTCAATGATCGATAGTTAGGTACGCAAGATTACATGGTTGACCCCTATATTCAGCAACATCCTACTTCTTCTTCTTTCTACAACTTCTTCTTCTGCACTGGTCCCATTTTACTTGGGGTTGGCGCGAAATGCTTTTTCTCTAAAGGCTGGTGACTCTCTCAGAGAGAGATTTAAGGATATAAATATAATGACTGTTGCTTCACAAAACATTTATGAAAATTTGATTTATGTTCATAAAAATACTGAAATGTTTTCAAAAAACAGTGATATTCACAATGTAAACACTAGAAGTAAGAACTAATTAGCAGTACCTTATACTAAGCTCCATAAAATAAATAATTATTTTAAGGGTCTGTGTATAAGATTTTACAACAAAGTACCAAATGATGCTTAGAAATAAGATCTTAATAAATTTAAAATAAAAAATAAAAAAAGCTTTATAAAAAAGCTTATTATAAAGTGTCAGATTACACAGAAGACAAAACAGCTTGGATCTGAAATGCTCCAAGCACTCCAACAGCTATTTCTAATTGTCTTTATCTAATTGATACTACATTGTATTGTAGTTTTGTATTGCATCATTTATTATTTTTTAAATTCATATTTTGTATTGACCTGGTAACGACATATTCTTTTTTTTTGTTTGTAAATGTCGTTGCTTTTGTGCGTTGTGGTTTCTTGCGCCCATTCTTTGCCACAGTTAAAAAAATATGTCCTGAATGGGTGGTAGTTAGAAAACACAAACAAACAAAGTACTTATTAATTGAGTTTATTGAATAAATATATATTTTGACTTTGACTTTGACTTTCAGCCGTCGCCTGTGGCCATCCCATCAACTCTTGCAGCAGTATTACTTCAATCTTACTATGCAAAGTTCGTATGGAAATTTGCGCATAGTAAGATTAAAGTAATACGCTCTAAGAGGCAGGAGGACCCCTGAGCAGACACTTAATTTTCATTCGTATCATCCCTAATTCAATACATCGATCTCTTTTTTAGTCTCCTCCTTCTCCATCCAACAACATTTCTATTCGTGACTCTTTTACATGCTTTTTATCTCTTCTCATTACATCCTAATACCAAGACAATCGAAATCCCTTATAACTATTCTGTCACTGGCGCCACTTTCAAACTTCCTCCGATATACATATTCCTAGATTTCATTAGATCATTAGATTTCAATTCGAGAACAAATGAAACCCTAATTAAGATTGTAATATTCTTTGATCCGTATAGTTTATTCCACGTTGGTTGCGATTGCCCCAAAGCGGAGTGGTTCTACCTAGCTGTCTTTTATTCTGGAAAAAGGAGCATGACAGCCGCTTCTTAACCGTTCTGCTGGCCAGAAACCATAGAGGTTACCGGATTAGAAAAAAAAAGAAGAAATAAAGATAGTTTTCGGGCGGGGCGTAATCTAGTTTGACAACCTTACTATTACCTTCAATTTTTTTAATTTCATTTACAATGCTATTTTTTTTCTTTTGTTTATTTTACGGGGTAACATACATATTCAAAATAAAATTTAAATAAACTTTATCACACATAGACACGGTGACGTGCGACGCAGTGTAGTGGCCGGCCACGGAAACCGCCGCAAAAAAAGACCTATTTTATCAAAAAATATACAAAAAATTTAAGGCGAGACTCGAATACACTTAGGATCTACCTTTCGCAATCTGTCCGGCCGCTCTTCCAATAACCACAACCAAACCGGTTAGCTTAAATTGCTAATTATTATAGCGCTTATAATGTAATTAAATATCGCACTATTAAACCTAGCGTCACCAAACGTCAAATGACATGATAATGAAACATCACACTTTTTAATGTTCAAAAAAATGTGTGTGATTGGATAATGACATTTACATTTAACAAAACACAATCGGTCAATTTTTAATACCTATCGCAGGCTGATAATTTGCCAGGCACGCAGATCGTTAGCTCTTTAAAATTACAATCTCATTAAATATTTACTTACTTTTTTTTTATTTTACCTATGTACTCTAATATAAAAAAGAGGTAAAATTTATAAGTTTGGATGCAGAATGTAATCTCTAAGACCGCAAATGCGATTACAAAAATTCTTTAGACAAAATTTAGAAAGAACCATTAGGCTGTATACGATACGATAGGCACAATGAATTTATCAACAATTTGAGTATGTAAGCGAAACTATACTTGTTAGGCACAATGAATTTATAAACAATTTTATTTTTGTTATTATTGTATAGAAATTTGCGAGTTTGTTGTGCGATTTCGATAGATGCTTTTTCTTATTTCCTTTCTTTCTTTCAAACTATCACGGGATAGGGGTTTTCACGCAGACGAAGTCGCGAGCGTCTGCTAGTATACTACTCTGTCAAGAAAGTACCGGGAAAAGATCAATAATACACAAAATGTTAGTTATTCATCCAAATTTATTTTATCGCCTTCAAAGTATACTCCTTCAGAAACGATACACTTACGCCAAAGAATAATCCAATCATCAAAACATTTTTTAAACGCTTTTTCCGGAATTGAGATCAGTTCTCGCCGCGAATTCTCCTTTATGTCTTCTACCGAATGAAAACGGGTGCCACGAAGTGGTAATTTGAGTTTAGGAAAAAGAAAGAAGTCGGCTGGAGCCATATCTGGTGAATAAGGTGGTTGCTCGATCTTATTTGTTGAGTTTTTGGTCAAAAATTCGTTCGCATTATCGTGGTGCAAATTTTTTTTTCCACATTTTCTTTTGGCCTTTTTCGTCGAATTTGCTCTCTTAAACGCCGCATAACGCTCAAATAATATTCTTTATTACCGTTTGACCTTCCTGTAAGAATTCCGAGTGCACAACACCGCGATAGTCAAAGAAAACAGTCAACATGACTTTGAATTTTGATCGACTTTGGCGTGGTTTTTTCGGTTTCAATTCAGTCGGAAGGCGCCACTCGGAAGCTTGTTGACTAGTTTGCATGTCAAACTCGTAAACCCACGTCTCGTCACTAGTAACAATGCGTTGCATGAATGTTGGGTCGGAATTGACTCGTTCTAGCATGTCCTCAGCGACTCTTATGCGATTGAGTTTTTGGAGAAAATTCAGGTCTTTTGGGACTAGCCGAGCAACATGTTTCATACTCAAGTGATTATTTAAAATGGATCGACTCGTAAGATACAGAAAGATCAGCGGCTATCTCTCTCAAACTTGAATGAGGATTTTCAGTCACCATTTCCTTCACTTTTGCGATGTAAACTTCAGTTGAAGACGTTGATGGCCTATCAGAGCGAAGCAAATCTTCCATCACATCTCGACCGCTTTTGAACGCTTTGTACCACTCTTATGCACGTGGTTTTGATACAATCGATTCACCGTAAGCCTTCTGTAACATTTCCAGTGACTCCGAACACGAAATTCCATTGGCGACGCAAAATATAAGACAAACTCATTGTTCGATGTTTTTCTCCATTATGAAATTCGCAATACACACTAGATATAAACTAACTAAAAACTGCACTGTATTTAATCTAATTAACAGATGCAACTCAAACTCAGCGCCGAAATGGATAACAGTTGTGCCAATTTAACAACAAAAAATTGAATTTGGAATCATAAATAAATCATCCGTTCCCGAAACTTTTTTGACAGAATGTACAGTGGTTAGTTGTTAGCAGTTAGTTGTTCTAAGAGGAAACACCACGTTGACTTGGCATTCAAAATTCTCATACGCAACACAGAAAAACGACGTTTCGTAGTCCCCTGTTTCCTCCTTCAGAACTGGACCAATTTTCATTACTTTTTCAGTATCGGTTAAAGAAAGCGATTTTCTATGTCTGTATGTTTGATTTTTGTTTAAGCCGGTTACTTAATGTTTCTGAAGACGCCTTAAAACGGAGTGATTTCGCTGAATTTTGAAGGTTTCTGGTTGCTAAATAAATGACTTAATGCAAATAAATTAAACATATGGACGTAGAAAATCTCTTTCTTTCTTTCCGATGCTGAAAAAGTAATAAAAATTGGTCCAGTTCTGAAGGAGGAAACAGAGGACTACGACACTCCGCTTTTCTATGTTTCGTATGAGAATTTTGCATGCCATTTCCACGTAGTGTGCCTTCTTAAGCAGGATGGCGCAGTTGCGGGATTACATACCAAAGACCAATCACCCTGTATAAACGTGAAGTCCTGACTAACTGAACGATCAACAAGCACAGCCCAAGTGTCGCATTGTAACTGCTGCATCTGGAATTGCAATTTTGCAAGCAGGTCCTATTGATGACGTAGGCAAGAGACCATGACCGTCATCATCAGCCGAAGCTGAACTGCTGGAAAAACGCCTCCCCAAAGGCAAGAGATATAAAAAGATTTTCCAAAATTAATAAATAAATAAATAAACTTTCCTACACCACACCAATTATCTAGCCCAAGAGAAGCTTCATTAGGAAACTAGTTAAATGGTTACTAGACAACGGATAAACATACTTAAAATAAAATACTTAAATACACACTTATTATAGATAGACAACACCCAGACCCGAGACAATTTAGAAAAACAACAATTTCTAAATTGACCCGACCGGGGATCGAACCCGGGACCTCAGAGATGGCGACACCATGAAGACCGGTGTACAAACCACTCGACCAAGGAGGTCGTTCAAATTTCCTTGAGAAAACAAGATTAATAATCATATGAACAATCAAACACACAAAGAACCAATGTAAGAAAAGGTAAATTAGTAGCTTAGGTATATCTGTCCACTGCAGGACAAAGGTCAAATCAAGTGATGGGTATTGACCTAATCGCCACGCTTAACAAGTGCGGGTTGCTGATGACAAACCCGGGCTATGCATCGAATAATCCGAAACCAACTTTATCCCAAATGGGAATTGAACCCAGGACAAAGGATATCGGACCGAGCGCATTACCGTCGTCCCCGAGGTGCTAGAAAAAGTACTATTTCCTCGTTCATATTCATATTATTTTCGAATAGTACCTAAATCTTTATGTTATAGAACTCTTTCTGTGACCAAGGACCTTACAAAGGGTAAGAAGCGAAAATAAACGCGATTAAAGAAGTGAGCGTTAACTTTATAAAACAGAATAAACATTGAAACCTTCAAATGAAACTCTTTTTACCGATTAACTCGCGTTTAATTTGACTACATTACATAGTTCTTTAGTTTCATGACGTTTCGGAACCTTTGCAGGGTCCGTCTCCCTGTGACCACAGACCCTGTAAAGGTTCCAAAACGTCAAGAAACTAAAAAAACTATGTAATGTAGTCAAATTAAACGCGAGTTAATCCGCAAAAAAAGGTGTTCCATTTCAATGTGTAGTGCTCGCTTATACCTTAGAAAACAATAAACATACCTACTTAGTATGTTCTTTTGAGACATAAATATCTACAAACCGAACAATAATAATGATATGTCTGTGTTATAAAAAATTATACCTATATAACTGACTTTAACATCCAACACACTAAAACAACTTTTTTTGCGAAATATGTTTTCAAAACTATGACATTTTCTCTGTCTTTGTGTCGTCTGTAGTATTGTATATTACTTAGCTATGATTGATAGAAATATAAGTGAGGTCTCAATATTGTAGAATTACAATTGGAAATCCAAGGTATTAAGGTCTCAATTATTGTAATTCTACAATTTTTTTTTATCCGAACTATTACATATCATTTAAGAAACGACCAACACTTTTCGGTGCACATGGGCCCCGCAAAGTGTTCAAAAGATAATTATGTAATACCTAGTTCCACTCACTCTTGGATTTTTTTTGACACTTTTTTGACAGTAACTGTCAACGTCAAATTAGACAGAATGGAGCATAGACTATGCGATATTGTGCGATAACAATACATAAGATGAACCACAGAACCGAAATAACCAAACTTGTTCATACTAAAGTAGTCTGTAAGTCTATGAAAACACGGTACAAAGTCAAGTGTGTTTTTGTAGGTGCGGTCTCATGCGACCGCTTGGGGTTTGAGGGGTTAAAACAAGTAACCGTGTCGCGTAGCGGTGAGAGAGTACTACCACCCCCTCTCTTCCATTGGGTGTCGTAAAAGGCGACTAACGGACTAAGACGTGCACGTAGGTACTATCGCGGACTCCGTCGCTTTACCAGTCTAAAGGTCAAAATCCCTTGCACACCGCGTCGTCTATTTGGTACGGGCACGTAGCCGGGCGGTCGGTGCGCTTCATACGAAAATCGCTGCAAAGTGGTAAAGCGACGGTGACCATGACCGTACATCCAACAGCATCAGCACCATCTGTCACGCTGAGCACTTGTGCAGTTGCTATTTGTTGAAAAGTTGTCTATGGTAGAGGACTACTTTTGCTATCCTCATTGCCTAGTCTCTGACTAACCCTTCGGGGTTAATAGTCGTTATTATAATATGTACCTATGTATGTAAAACGAGTAAATGTCTAAGGCATTATGTCCGCCTCTGTACTTTACGTGCATAAAGTGTTTTAAATAAACAAATAAATAAACTTTAAAGTAAGTACAAAAAAGGATATGACAATAACAAAAACATTATAATGGCAAAACACCAGGCGTAGTGGGGCTAGTTGATAATCTATGTTTATACATAACACCAGGCGTAGAATGGGCTACTTACTGTTAATAATATAGGACTATAGAACTTTACAGTTTTAATCGAATTTAATTTTTTACTTTCATTCAAGCGCAAATTCAGAGCAGAAACCATTGAAATGATAATAGCTTGGCCACTTTTACCGAATCGGATAAGCCAGCGGTTAACGATAAACTAATGTCGGTAATTAAACAGCACACATTTTTGTGGCCAATGTCCAGCTTGGCATGCCAAATAAAATCATTTAGGTCATTAACGAAAACAATGATTTACGTCAATAATGTTGTGTGTTAATGCGACTCTGTTTAACGAATCGATAAGATAGACAACAGCGATAATCTTTTAAACCTATTCGGGCGGTTTATCGGTGGCTCTGTCTCAGGCGAATTTCCAAAAAGTCCAAAACAAATCTTAGTAATCGCAGTAATTAATCCTTATTAGTGCGGACACAAATCCCATTATTTACTTTACCAAAAATTATTGTGCAAAGAATTTACACGATATTGTTAATTTATTAAACCTGGATTAAATGCGTTTTTTAATCTATAGAAGTAGATGCCTAGTCCTTCATGATAAATGTTAAATTGTAATGTTTGTACGAAAAAGTAATACTTTTCTAAATAAAGCGTTTGATTAATTTCCAATGGAAAAAATCTTGTCTGTCGTTTCTATAATGAATGATACTTACGTTAAGTCGTAGGTAGGTACATTATGTTTTTCTTTATATACTAACCTTATATACCGGTATATGCCATTGTCAAAATAATTGTTAAAACAATCTGTAATTAGTTTTACATTACTAAATTTAGTGCAACAAATAGTGCTAATCATAAAAATGTGGTTCAAATTGCTTATGCAGGTTACTCCAAACCGAATATTAGCAGAATCATTGTTTGATGACCTTGAAGAATCATAAACGTCCAGTTACGAGACATTTACATGCCGTTTAATTCAAATCATTGTTATCAAGATAAGCACGGTCACTTATTGTCCAGTTGCATATCAAAGAGTACCATGTAGGTACGTACTTACATGCTACCAAAAATTGCAACAATACGGACTCCTTATTGAATTGAACAATAACATTTTTTTTGTTAATTAATTTTTAAACTTTTTTTTTTCGTTTTTTAATTAAAGAATTGTGATTTCTAAAGTTGTAATTTATGTTAGTACTAGTACAGCATTAAAAGTAAGTAAAGTATGTAATTAACAATAAGTACCTATACGTAATTTTTTCAATACGCAGCGTGTGGTAACTAACATCTTACAACATTTGTCGTGTGTATGTAATATTATAAGTTATTGATACACTCATTAAAAAATTCGAAAACGTTTTGTTTCAATTCCAAAAAATATATAATTAAACTTAAAAAATATTATAATTCTCAGTTGTTGATAACTTTTTATTGCTTATCAAAGAACACCTAAAAATAATTCACAAATTAATTAATATCTCACCTGCGACATATCGTTCGGCACCTCCGACTTGACAGTGTTAGCGGCCGCCCAGGCCTCAGCAAATGTCTCCATCGCACTTTGAAAGTCCATTTTGCTACTGTTCACGACGACATCGGGATGTCGAAAATTCACAGACCATGTGCACGGCGGCGGACGGCGGACGTGGATACCACAGGACGTGCGTGCGGGCCGGCCGGCGGCGCGGGACTGACTGCCGCTCGGCCCCGCCCAGCGAACCGCCCGCGAGAAAAACCGATACCACCCGACGGCGCCTTCCCGTTTCAGCGCTTTTCTTTTTTAAGCCGCTATTTTAACGAGTTTCTTTTTTTTTCTTACTCGGAGCCCAACCCACGATGCCGGTTGGGCGTCGTCCGGATTATTTACACTTGTAATTCGCAGATTGCTACGGTGCGCCGCTTAATTTGTTGTTGGGGTGCTAGATGCGGAGATTAGATCATACGGGACGATTTTACATTTATTAATCTTAAGCAAATGTTTAAATTTAATAACATACCTTTTTAGACTCGGCCGAGTTACACTGGCCGTGGTCTAGGCTATTAACAGTTAATAAATTTAAGTTAAAATTATATTACACAGGTAGTACATAGGTACCTTAACAATGTGCACATAAGTACAGGTTTTAGCGTTTGTCTTCGTGTTCAATATATTTAGTCATATTATTGAAGGATTACAGACAGAGATATATAAAAGAAATAAGACTTCCATATTTTCGCCTATGTCAACTGCAAATAAGTATTACCCAGCCTTTATTTAATTTCCATTTTCTACTACAAAATCAATCAAGTATATTCTTTATTAATGGTATTTAAACATACTTGAATTTACGAATATATAAAAACGAAGATTCCTTTTTAATTCCTGAATCAAATTCCTACATAAAATTCATCGATACCTCGTAGGACTTTAGTTCAATAACCATAAAATTCATAAAAAAACGTTTTCTTTTAAGAACAGTGAAGCAGGTGCTTCGTATTAATTGTGCTAAGCCCCTCAGGCGTTCCACGACTCCGATTTCCATCACCGTCATCACCATAATGTGGTGATTACTTCCAATTCGTTCGCCTCAGTCAATCTAATTAACCTCCCTAATTGGAACGTCAATACGTTACTCTATTTTCAAATAGCCATTAAGGTAGCTAATTGCAATATCTCCGCGAAACGGTGCGTGGTCTAGGAAGCATCTTTATTCATTATATAAATCACATCGGCTTACCGCTTCTCCGTCGGATGCAAGAAAAAAATGACACGGCTTCCCATAATTTTGCACGAGGCCGTTAGCAGGCCGTTTAAGCGATATTACCTTCCGGAAAGTTAATTTTTCTTAATTTCTCGAGTTTCCGAAAAGGTTTCCCTTTGGGGTTGATTCAAAATTACACGTACCTGCTCCGTGAAATGTAACTTGGATTTATTTTTTCTGTTCATCAAAAATAAAGAGAAGGCGTTTGCGATGTTACCAGTTATGCAACTTTCGCACAGCTGGGTGAATGGATGGGTGACCACCATTGCGAAAGTTGCCACACTTATCAAATTAAAAATACATCGAGCTACTTCGTGATTCGGAAATTGTAGCAGCGGTGGTTGTCGTTAGATTGTGTTGGTTATCCAACCACACGCCATCAGCATACTTGGGCCATAGATACGGCCCTATTTTCTCACATGGCCTGTGCCCAGCAGTGGGACGTTTATAGACTGATGATGATGATGATGATGAAGATGAATATAAGAGACTGGTAAGTGCAATACTGACCCAGTTGCCCAATAAGTTGAATCATTAATTTTCAAATGATCTTCCACAAATATCAAAGATATAACGAAACGTTGAAAAAATTACTACTAACGATGACTACCTTAGGTGGGAATCGAACCCAGGTCCTCCGCAATCCGCAGTATTGATTAATCCTGTCAATTTTTTTTTAAATTTACATCCGTTTCAACGTTTTGTTATCTTCGAGATTATTTGAGCCTACCTATAAACCAGAGAGCCTACTCTTTTTTTCCGAAACGAAATTTCGGTTGATTTTCATTAGCTATTTATAGCGCTTCCCATAATATTTGAAATTTCAAACAATTTTCTAAAAATTAATAATCTAAATGCCAAACCTACTTTGTAAGAACGAAATTTCGGAAGAAATAGAAACCGCGGTAAACACCAAACGAAAATCGGCCGAAATTTTGTTTCGGAGAAAGAGAGTAGATCTTCTGGTTACAGGATGGGTGAACAAATTAAAATATCTCACTAGCACTTTATGACGTTGGTCCCTTGTTATTTTAAGCTGGCAAATATAAACCCCACTAACCCACATTGGACCAGCCCAGCATGGTGGGTAATGCCCACCAGTGGGACATTTACAGGGATGACGACACCCTAAATTATTTTTTTTATGTTACCATAGAATCCTATTTCTTTTTATTAGTCAAAAATATTATTACAATATTGGTTAGTTATCTTAATCTTAAAGCATATACTTATTAGGTTTGTGTAGACACTAAGTTCTCAATTTATTGACTGAATTAGAAAGCAATAATTTATCAGGTACCAGAAAAAAATGCAATAGGTACACCCTATATATTTACACTGGATCTAGTAAGGATAACTTTCATTTCTTGGAACCATTCAACCTTTTTAGTTTTTACTGTCTTAATCCGAAACAAACAGACATAATACCCATACTCCTATCTCATATAAGATCATCACGAAATGTAATCACACTTCACACTAATATTATAAAGGCGAAAGTTTGTGAGTGTGTATGTTTGTTACTCTTTTACGTAAAAACTACTGAATGGATTTAGATAAAACTCGGCATACATATAGTTTATAACCTGGATTAACACATAGGAGACTTTTTATCCCAATATTCCCACGGGAACGGGAACCACGCGGGTGAAACCGCGAGCGGCCGCTAGTTCAATATAAATGGCACCGTTAAGCGCGCGAACCGGAAACAAACAATATCATCATTATTATCATCATTATCAATACATATCATAAAGTAAATTCGCTGTTTTCCTGTGTCTGTGACTCTACTTTCTTCTAAGCCCCTTAGTGGATTTTATGCGGTTTTCACTTAGAGAAAGAGCTACAACTGAGGATGGTATTTGTTTATAATTTGTAGATATTTTGTCTAAAATAGCTGAAGTATGACAGTGTTTTTCTAGTCGCTAGTCATCGATAAAATCTATTGGGTACCTACGTTGCTTCGTACAGGCGAGGTTCTTTGTTCGTTACGGGAGACAATACTGCTGGCCGGTTCCCTTTGTGCTTGTAATGACGTGCTGGACTGGCTGTGACTATTCTAGGGCCTAGACAAGATGCAAACGCTTACCAGTGTGACCATCTCAAAATTGGCAAATCTGCCGACACTGGCCAAAAATCTGCCAAAATTTACCATGTTCCAAATTTCTAATTATAATTGAAATTACTATCTAAAAAAAAAGTTCTGCGCCACCTTTTTGTGTACATACTATTCTAATTGTGATTACAATCTGAAAAAAAAGGTCGTCGGCAACATTACCTTGAAATCTGTCAAATTCTGCCACTTTTTTAAATCTTCAGCATAGTCTGCCGCACTGTTAAAATTTAAGTGCCAAATTTGCCCAAATGGCAGAAATTTGTCACAAATGGTCACCCTGACGCTTACCCCCTGCTTATCCGTAATTCGTCATACACTGCTGTGTATTGTGCCAAATACTATTGAAAAATATAGCAGTGCGCGTGCTTGTATACGACAAATTAGGAAAATACAGCGGTGAGTCTTTGCCGCTTGCCTGGGGAACAGATGTTAAGCGTATATGCTCCTACTTCTTTTTCTTTTCAGCTTTCGTCAACTAGAGTTAGATCCTGTGTAAGCCTCCTACAAATTTCTCCACTTATTTTAATGTTGGGCTGTAAGGATCCAGCTGATATAAACCACTATCTTTATGTCATCCTACCACCTTATTTGTGGTCTTCTTCCCGGGCGTTTTTGTCGTTCCCATGGCCGTTGTTTTTTGTTTGTTTATTGTAAATGAAATATCTTTTTTTGCTTCAATTTTTGGTACATAGTATGGTGTTCTTACAAAAAACAATTCCTTTCAAAATCTACTTATCATAATTTAAGCATGCAATATTTTTAATGTAAATAAGTTTAAACAACAGCGAATGCAAAACAAGCTCTCAATAATTACTGTTTAAATATTCTTGTACAGAGTAAAAGCATTTTTCGGTGAGGTACCTATGCAGTTTACTTTTGAATCTTGTGCCATCCAACAGACGTAGATCATCAGGCAAAGCATTAAATATTTTATCGGCCATCCCGCGTGCATTTTCGTAGGGCAAGCATAGTTAGTAGTGTTTGTTTCTTTTTATATCAAGATCAGGAGTGTGATTCAGAAATTAAACAATCAACCACAGTATAACTATTTAGCGACAGGAAATGCTAATTTTTTCATGTTTAAGACTGAGCTATTCAATTCCTATTCCTTCCTTAAACCTATTCCTCCCTTAAAGGCCGGCAACGCGTCTGCGATTCCTCTGGTTTTGCGGGTGTCCATGGGCGCCGGTGATTACTCTCCATCAGATGACCCGCCTGCTCGTTTGCCTCCCTCTTATATAAAAAAAGCTATTTTTTTACGTTTACCGTGTCGCGTTGCGGTGAAGAATACTAACACCCTCTCCCTTCCCTTGGGTGTCGTAAAAGGCGACTAACGGACTAAAGACTGCACATACTACCAACAACATAGAGCGGCGATGAGCTCACTACCTGTCACGCTGAGCACATGTGCAGTCGATATTTAGTAAAAAGTAGACTATTGCAGAGGACTGCTTTTGCGGTCCTCTTTGCCTAGTCTCTGACTAACCCTTTAGCGATAGTAGTCGTGATTATATGTATGTATTTGTTTATTTTAATATCAAGATCACCAGTGTGATTCAGAAATCGAACAATCAATCACAATATCTAAGAAGAGGAAGCGCTATTTTTTTTAAACTGAGCTATTCGTGCTCTGTCGGTAGCTTTTTAAAAGTAAAGCTTCAGCGTGAACCAATGTGCAACATAATGAAAACACATAATGCACCAACCCAGCATATAATTGTAAGATCGAGGACCGACCACTTTCCGGTGATATTCGCTCTGAGGGTGGTTTCAGAGTCACGCTGACCCTACGCGCGGGTGTAAGCGATGCGGGCCACGAGCTAGGTGTTGTCTTGTACCGTTTTATAGTGACGCTTACCACCCGTGCTGATGGTAACTAGCTTGTAACCACCCTTACATGATCTACGTGCATGCTGCTGTTAGGCAGACTAAAAGCGGTACGGTATAAGGTTACGTTACCGGTATAAAATAAGTGTACCTCACAGAAATATTCGATATATTTCTGTAGTGTAACCTAATAAAATAGAGGTAAGGCTATATCGTTATTTAACTTCTATGCGATATGCGATATCGGTGAGGAGCTCGATGGCGCAGTGGCTAGCGCGTCCGGCTTGCGATCTTGCTCGTAAGCCACTTTCGCAATGCCGGGTCGTTGGATGGTTGACCAAATTAAAAAACATCTTGAGCTCCTCCGTGCTTCGGAAGGTACGTTAAGCCATTGGTCCCGGTTGTTCTCGTAAGATGACAGTTGTTAAAACCCACCAACCCGCATTGGGCCAGCGTGGTGGGTTATGGCCCAATATCCCCACGTGCTATTGTCCACGTGGGAGGCCTGTGCCCAACAGTGTTACGTTAATAGGCTGATGATGATGATGATGCGATATCGGTACCGAAAAACGTTGCATTGACAGTTGCGGTTCGCGCGGTAAGGGGTTTTGATATCGAGAACAAATACTAATGCAAATTGATGAAAAACCATGATATTAGTCGTTTATGCTTGAAATGGTTGTTAGCCATCTCTTTTACACCGAAATATACCTTTATTATTTATAAACTCAAAATTACGGTACCGAAATAAATTTGGATATCGGAATATTCCGATCAGATTATTTATAGCGCTCTCCATATTTTTTTTTCTGAGGTTTAAGCGAGCACTACACATTGAAATGAAACACACAGTTGACTCTTCAGGGAGACTCCCTGTGACCACGGACCCTGTAAAGGGTTCGAAACGTCAGGATAGTATAAAAAACTATGTAAATAGTAAATTAAACGCGAGTTAATCCGTAAAAAAGTGTTTCAGCTCTCCATATTTTTGAAATTTCAAACAATTTTCTAAAAATTAATAATCTAAATGCCAAACCTATTTTGTATTAACGAATTTTCGGAAGGGATGGAAACCGCTGTATATAGCAAACGAAAATAGGCCGAAATTTCTTTTCGGAGAAAGAGAGTAGGCCCTCAGATCCGCACCACACTCGACTACAAATTTCACGATGCTCTCCACGTTGCCTCGGACAGAAACAAATGGCGTAACATCGTGAGGGAGAAAGTAGCATAATCCAGGAGCTCCCGACCCTCAACATTGAGAAATACGACGCAAGGTGGAGGAAGGGAAGATACTCGATGTCGTATTAGAAGCTCATGATCTGATACAAAACGTAGAGAACGATAAAGGTAGATTTCACCAAGAGTTGTGCATCATTAGAGCTGTCATTGAGGACAGGATATGTCTTGTGCCATTATTGCGCCATCCCTTAGAAGTTTAGAATAAAGTCATAAACTATTTAGTACTTACTTGTATAAACTAAACAACTATCCTACTCTGTTTTTACGTAACGTGGATCAAATGGATTACAGCTTAAGCTGATGCTGTTTTTTCTTCCTTTATTAACAGAAATGACAAAGCATTAGGTTTAAATCAGTTTTAACTATAGTATGCGTTCTGGAAATAAGGGTAGAAGTTTTAACAATTGTTAATATTAACAGACACAACAGTCACTATCTTTCACAAAGTAGGTACTATTTTAGTCTAACTTTAGGCAGAAACTAAAAAAAACCAATAAAGATAATGTGTAACTTTATATATACCTATATGGTATAATTATATAGACGCCACTTATGTACAGTTGACAGACTGACTGGCTTAATAATCACCAAATCTCAGAATTCATAAAACAAAATTGAGAAGAAAAGCAAGCAAGAAGCAAAACGTCTGTAAATATGTATGTAAGTAATAGATTTTGTACATATCCTCACTCAGGATCACAGGATAAAAATGTTTCTATACTGATGACTTCTAGAATTAGGGATAGTGAACTCTAGTCTTTTGGTATTTAGTCACATTTTTAGTCGATTGTAAGAGTTTACGTGATTTCTTTAGGATCACGTGGCAGATAAGTCACGTACAAAGACATTCCAATCTCTAGGCAACGCAATATTAATCAGATAATTGTTGTGGACTTGTAATCTTTCAATATCAAATCACTGTATTTCTTAGCAGAATTTAATCTGACAAATTTCGACGGTTGAAACATTGAAAATGAAAGCGGCCAGACCTCGGTAGCCAAGTGGTTTAGGCAGCCGCCCGGAATGCGGAAGGTGCGTGGTTCGATTCCCGCCTGAGGTTGTCGTCTTTTTTCAGTGTTTAAAATTTTACTTAAGTATATTTAAGCGTTAATAAAACGCTAAAATATAAAACATTAATCTATAAACGCAGCTTCAACTTAACCGAATGTTCAAATATTTGTAAAAATATTTCTTTCGGATCTCAGAGGTGAAAACTTCTAAGATTTGATGAAGCAATGTTGACTAAAACATAAAGCACTGACAAATTTCGACGGTTGAAAGCCAGATCTCGGTAGCCAAGTGGTTAAGGCAGCTGCCTGGAATGCGGAAGGTGCGTGGTTCGATTCCCGCCTGAGGTTGTCGTCTTTTTTCAGTGTTTAAAATTTTACTTAAGAATCTAATCGTAAAACTCATACATACATATTAATATATCCACGACTATTATCCCCAAAGGGTTAGTCAGGGACTAGGCAATGAGGACTGCAGAAGTAGTCCACTGCCATAGTTCACGTTTCACCAAATTACGACTGCACATGTGCTCAGCGTGATGGGTGGTCCATCTTAGCTCATTGCTGCTCTATACTGTGGTATGAAGGTATGTTTAGTCTTTAGTCCGTTTGTTGCCCTTTACGACACTCAATGGAACAGAGAGGTTCGTAGTATTCTTTAAATCAGCCGCTATACCACACAGATATCCATACTTATTACTAAGATATTTAATAATAAGTAAGTCCGGATATTATAGAACACCTGACTCGGAATGTCAGAAAGGAAAAGATTCGAATCCAGCTTAGGAAAATAATTTGACCTTTCTTTTCAAATTTTAATTTGTCGCAGCAAAATTTGCGTTAAATTGTTTAAACCTTCACGTTTACAGAGATATTTCTAAAGTTAAAATCTTTTTTTTAATAACTTATTAAAACCCTTTTGTATCATCCAAAACATCTTTTTTAATCTCTGCCCATTTAAGAGATAAACTTTAGCTGTGGAGAAGAGTGGGCGCTATTATTTGTTAAAAATACTAGGTATCTTAGTACTGTGCTGAAGTTTGTCAATTTGTAAATGCTATAGCTTTGCATGATAATATGAAAGCAGATAAAGTACCTGCATACTTAATTAAGCTATGTTTGCCATTAAATCCCTTGAGGCATTAAAAACTTTTCAAAACATATCAATATTAACAACCATACTTATCTTTACCACGAACATTATCTTTTCACATAGGTATATTAGTCATGGATAATTTTCTGACATATTACCTACTTAATGCTTTTGACATAGGTAGGTATATAGGTTCACGTCACATACCATTAAAACCAATAAAATATATATAATAAAACAATCTGCATCAGTAACTGTGTCGCTTAGCGGTGGAAGAATACTACCCCCTCTCTTCCCTTGGGTGTCGTAAAAGGCGACTAACGGACTAAAGACTGCACATACTTCTAACAGCATAGAGCGGTGATGAGCCCAGCACCTGTCACGCTAAGCACTGTGCAGTCGCTTTTGGTGAAAAGTGGACAATGGTAGAGGACTGCTTTTGCTGTCCTCATTGACGACCTCCTTGGTCGAGTGGTTTGTACACCGGTTTTCATGGTGTCGCCATCTCTGAGGTCCCGGGTTCGATCCCCGGTCGGGTGAATTTAGAAATTATTGTTTTCTAAATTGTCTCGGGTCTGGGTGTTTTCTATGTATTTGAGTATTTTAAGTATGATTATCCGTTGTCTAGTAACCATTTAACGAGTTTCTTCGAAGCTTCTCTTGGGCTAGATAATTGGTGTGATTGTAGGAAAGTTTTATTTTTTTTATTGCCTAGCCTCTGACTAACCCTTCGGGGATAATATTCGTGATATGTAAGTATATGTATGTATAACTAGCAGTTACTTCTAATGAAACACTTATAAGGATCTTTTAATAAGTATGAAAATAAACCATTGCTATCTTCGATCAACAATATCAACTAGATAACGCGTCACGTACAAAATCGAAGTTAAATTCTGTCCACGTGAATAAATACAATTTTTAAGAAAAAACGTCAATAACATTTTACCCCCCCCCCCCCCCCCCCCCACTTTAAACACCTATAAACTTCGTATTTAACCTATTAAACCAGGAAAGCTTAGTAATATTACATCTAGTAATAATACGTACCTACACACACCGTGAAAATGTTTCAGTCAATATTCGTAGCTAATTAGATAGCTGACATCCTAAATAAGGTTAATATATTTTTAAGCAAGGAGCACCAGTACGACTCGATATTTGTAAGGAAGTTCGGTAGACTGTGACGACCTTGAACTTAAGGATCGGAGCTGCGGTGTAGGAACAAAATGTTAATTTGGATGAAGCTGATACATTCGTATTGAAGTCAAATTAGTACCTATCAGGTTTTTTTAATAATATTTCGTTAAAATATATATAAGATTTTGTAGTGTAATCATTAGATTAGGGGTGAAGTGAAATACTTTTATTTTAAAGCTTTTTCATTTTTTCAGTTTGACTATTATTGCAGCCGTTCACTCCGATCAACTGAACGAATCAACCGGTTGATCAGAGTGGAAGTTGATTCAGGCATATTTTTGTAGCGATGTCAGGACTTCAATCGGTAAAGGTTTGCCCAGCAGCGTAACAATACAGGTAGGTAAGTACTTACTTATAGGCTTACTCTTGGGTCCATATTGGCTCACTTAAAGTTCTTTACCCGAAATTGTTCTTCCTAACGATTTATAATCCGAATGATCACTCTTCCTAAAATTTTTCTTTCTAAAGTTTTCATTCATACCATTTGAGGATAGTTAGCTACTCAAGAGGCAGAAAATGACATGACACATGTTAAGGCGTCATTTTTTTAAATCTCACCCGATGTTGATTTAAGTCCAAACAAAATCAGTTATTTTTATTTCATAAAACTAGTTAAGTCCTAATTGTTAGATAAAATTAGTTAATAACGAATTTGTTATATCAATTAAATTGGTTTACCTACAGCATATCTACAGCTACCAGCATTTAAAAAAATCTATAATACTATATTTAAATAGCAATTTTTTTAAGGGCTTCTCTTACAATGCTTTTTTTCTATCATAAAGTAAAATTCTTCATTAGTAGTGGTATACAACTTTGTTGATCGAAGTATACAACAAACAGTTTATTGCATTTTTCCACAATCTACACATTTTGTACATAACTATTTTTGTTACGTAGCTCCTCATTTGTAGTAGGTACCTACTTACTTACTACTGACGATGTTCATAACACGCTCATTAAAATTCTGAAAATTGTAATTAATAATATCACTAATCTAAATATATTTAACTAAGACCAGACTCGTACGAACGCTTATTTTCCCCGTATTCCTGTACGCTGCAGAGACGTGGACATTGCGAGAAATTGAAAGGATGAAAATAGATGCTTTAGAGTTGTAGTGCTGGAGAAGAATGCTTGGAGTATCGTGGACCGAGTTTCGCACTAACGTCTCGATACTTTAAGAACTCGGCATTGAGCAACGTCTGTTTTCGGTAGTTCAGTCTCGCATACTCACATTCTTCGGACACGTCTCTCTATGCGACCATCGGTCCATCTAACGTCTTGTCGTTCAAGGAAAAATGGTGGGCACAAGGACGCGTGGAAGGTCTCCCATGCGATGGACGGACCAAATTAAGTCAGCCGTGGGAGGTCCATTAAACGACTGCAGCAGGATGACCTCCAACAGAGAAAAGTGGCGCGCTGTCGTCGTGAAGCTAATAACATCTGCCCAAATCGCTACCACATGACGACCACGACCGCTCTGTCAAGAGTGTAGCGGAAAAGAAATATATTTATACTCCTACTGTTGTTTTTCATAACGCTTTTATCCCTAAAGATAATTTCCATAATATTTTTAATCATATTAAAAGAAAATACAGCGGTGACCTACAGGGTAGGGCAGCTAGTATCCTCAATCATTTGAATAATAGTGTAAAAGACGGTTATGTTAAGAAAATATAGGAAAACAAATAATAGTTAAAATAATAGATGTTTATTGCTACTGGCATCATGAAGTTGAATGATTCGGAATTATGAACATTAGAAACGTAGTTAGAAATTGTGATTGTTAAGATGAAAAATGTTAGGAAGAACATTTCCGGAGTTCCAATTATCGGAGTTGAAAATTTTGGTGAACTTTGGCGCACCCCTTAATCTATGTTTAGACTTTAATCTTTTTACTCTTGTTTTGTTTTTTTTTCTTATCTTTCTATTATCGAATTTGCATTAGTATAGGGTACTAGGTACTTTTATTTCCTCGTATTAAAATATATTCTTTACCTATAATTTTCACTCATTCTTTTTACATGTAGACCACTTCCATTTCTTCACATCATGAATGAGTCGAAAATAGCAACCGCTGTGGAACTGACTGTATTATTTTAAAGTATGTTGTAATGCAACAATGTTTTCAATATACCTAGTTGTTATGGCGACAGACTTATAGAAGACGATAGTAGCTAGCCAGGTTGAATTAGAGCACAGGATGTTCTCTAATTCCACCATCAAGAAAAATTTTTTGATAATAATATAAATAAGTACAATCACTGGGAATCGAACCCGGTAAGATTATACCGGTGATTTAGATGGCTGCAGAGGCGGTTAAGCATTTCGTTTATCAGCCAAGTCAATTTTAACTTTCAAAAAGTTTCTCAAATAAGTAGGTTTTCAGATTTCTTTGCCACATACTTTAAATTTTATTACGTATATACCTATGAAGTCCAAAATTAAATGTTATTTTCTCGCTATTACTTTTTATATTATTATTTGCCGTTTTATTAGCCTTATTTGCCCCACTTACGGCACCTTTCTAGAGCAACCTAATTCCAATCCTGATATCATACGTACCTATATAATATTATTATGTGCGGCTGGTATCCAAGCTGAAGCCTTCAGTAAACCATCCTAATCCGGCATACCAATAGCGTGCGAGGCGTGAACGTTCTCAAAGGCTCGCCACGGCTCGTCCAATGCGGGTGTTAGCCGAGTTTATCCGTTATCTGGGATTAGGCGCTCTCTGTCTAGCGGGGGGCGGGGTCGCGCCACGCCCCCCGGTCGATGCGCTCAGCTCCGCCGCTATCTATCTGAGACGCGCGCCTCATCCGGCGTCCGTCACAGACACAGATAAACTAAGCTGCGAGCTGTGACTGTGAGCTGTGACTGGGAGCTGTGACTGGGAGCTGTGACTGGTAGCTGTGACTGGTAGCGGTGACGTTACAACTTCTCGCAGGCAGCGCTCTGTAACGTTTCGCAATTGTCAATGGTTGATGCTTTGTTACGATGTAAGGCTTGTTCGGTAGACGATTAGTTAAGCGAGTAGCAAGTATATTGTTGCGATAGTTTGATTAGTTAAAATCTTAGAGCATTCAACCAACATGCTCTAAGGTTAAAACGAATTTTAAAATAATCAAACTTGTGAAGCAATGTACCTATCTACTTGCATTTCGACTAAATTAGTGAATTACTTTTTAAAATTCGTTTAAACTAAGCAAAGTAGTGAAGCAATGCATTTACATTGCTCACTTAGTTAGACTTAATTGCTTGATTTATTTTTAATTCTGTTTTGATCTCGAGGAATACATAATCAAACAATTTCGTCTAACTGTTATTCGATGCAACAAAGCGTAGAAATCAACGTGTGCTTTTCCTAATAGACGAACTATGAGTGTTATGCGTTGGGGCTCGTATTCTAACAAACCACATAGATCATTTTATTGGCTGATTTTTTGAGGTACCTAGGTATTTATTATCAGCATAACGTACTTGTAAACGTTAAACTAAAATTATAAACTTTACTGGATCTTTGACTTTGATCTTTAACTTATCTTTGACATCTAAATAAAACACTTCCATTTTTAGAAAAAAATCCTAAGTAAGGCGGTATTATATTACACAGTAGTTAAATTTTACCAAAGATA
The DNA here is from genome assembly GCA_963921215.1 of Scoparia ambigualis. NCBI lineage: Eukaryota > Metazoa > Arthropoda > Insecta > Lepidoptera > Crambidae > Scoparia > Scoparia ambigualis. The sequence goes on from OY992504.1 coordinate 20,406,400, forward strand.
AGAAAGACTTTTGAAAAGCGACTGTCTCAGGTGGGACTGAAACCCAAGGCCTTTTGTAATTGATTAATTATTTATTTATTTATTATTCATACAAAAATACAGTACGAGATAAAACAGTAGCTAAGGGTTATAGAACAACAAAAACTTGCAAAAAAAAAGTATCAACTGAAAATGTAATGTAATGATTGAACATTTTAAAGGTTTTTTTCTACCTTTTCCTCGCTTTTACTTTAGCTGTTCGTGCCTTAAGGTTAACTGGAAGAGAATGCCCTACGGCATTAAGTTAAACGGCCGAACTAGGAATTCACATAGCGGTCACTCAAAGAAATTTCTTAAGTAGGATTCGCACAGTGGTCTTTCGGGGAAGTGGCCGAAGTGGGAATTTGCATAGTGATCTTTCAGGGAATGGCCGAAGTGGGAATTTGCATAGTGGTCTTTCAGGGAAATGGCCGAAGTAGGAAAAGCCCTATCAAGGAAATGGCCGATGTAGGAGTTTACAAAGTGGTCGTTCAGGGAATTGGCCGTAAGTGACCGGATCCCTCTAGAATACGTTGAAGATTACATCTACTTTAGGCAGCTTATATCATTTAAGTCAAACACAGAAAAAGAAATAGACAGAAGAATAAAGAGCACGTGGAACAAATACTAGTCGCTAAACGAAATATTCAACAGTAAACTTCCTACACAATTAAAAACCAAAGAGCTGGAGATATGTTTGCTCGCCTGCCTGACATATGCGTGCCAAACTTGGCCTCTAACAAAGAAAACTCTCGAAAAACGAACAGTAGGTATGTCAAAGGAGTATGGAAGTTACGTTGGCCATAAACTAAAAGATAGAATAAATAACAGCCTAATTAAAAAGAAAACTAAAGCTAAAGATGTCATTAAGCAAACACTACGACTGAAATGAAAATGGGCTGGGATACACAAAGAGTAGAAGACGAAAGATGGACAAAGTAGGTAATAAACTGACTGGTACCCCATTGACTGCAAAAGAAAAAGAGGAAGGCAGGAGAGATGACATAATTACAGTTGCCGGAACATATTGGACAATAGCCAGAGAAAGAAAATGACTGAAAGCATTGCAGGAGGCTTTCACCGCTATGGGCGGTCCTTACACAGAAGAAAACTAACAATGCTAACTCTTTGTAATTTAATTTTTTTACTATCAAACTGTCACAAAGTGTTGGGAAATAAAAGCTTTTATTATTATTCTCTTTATTAAATAAACGTTTTAAGAAAAAAAATCACAATATTTTATTTAAAAACATAAAATTACAATATAAAATATTATAAAAACTTAACCTAGGTTGCCACCGGCAGCGGGGATAGACCCAAGCTATCGGTGGTTAGGGCTGCAGAGTGAAGAACCTGACAATTAAATACGTGCCGTGTCATAGAGTACTGCCTTCTGTATCTGGCCCTTGACCCAACATTTTAGCGAGAGCCTCTCTAGATGTTGATCGAGGCTCTTAGCTATAAGACCGTGTGCCGAAACGACTATCTGTACAATAATGGTTTTATTCACATACCACATGGCTTCAACCTCGTGAGCCAAGTCAAGGTACTTACTGAGCTTGTCCTTCTCGGCTTTCACTTTTTATTATTATTATAACGCAGTGCCACCCGCAAACCCACCAACCCGCATTGAGCCACCGTAGTGGGTTGTGGCCCAACCTCTCCCAACTCCCCATGTCATGTTGTCCATGTGATGTGTCCAACAGTGGGACGTTTATAGGCTAATGATGATGATAAACCGTGTCGTGTAGCGGTGAAGAATACTACCACCCCCTCTCTTCCCTTGGGTGTCGTAAAAGGCGACTAACGGACTTGCACATACATCCAACAGCATTGAGCGGTGATGGGCTCACCATCTGTCACGCTGAGCTTATCTACAGTCGCTATTTATTGAAAAGTGGACTATGTAGAGGACAGCTTTTGCGTTTGCGGACTATTAGCCCTTCATGGCTAATAGTCGTGATTATATTTATTTATATTATATATGATGATAACGCAGTGCTGTTTCATAGACAGAAACCTAGGTAGGTAGATACCTATACCTATATACCAGATACCTATAGGTATAGGAGGTTTAAAATCATATTATTAATATCCTCTATCGACTATATATCAAATTCTCTACTGCGTTCTACCTAATTCTGTATATGGAAACTGAGACAACTCAAGTTCTTATGTGACTTTGAAATGGAATGGAATTCAGCGGTACCGCTGGTGTACACCTACGACGATCTGTATAACGACACAACTACAAGTACTTACATTGTTAGTTGCAGTTTTAATGCGTTATCAAAATGTATAAAACAAACCGGACACAATTAATTCAATTTGCTTTTTTTATCTTAACTGCGCAAAAATGCAAATACTTGCCCACCAACATTTTTAACCAAATTAGCATTTCAGTTTGTTTTTGCATGTAGCGCTGCGATGTGCTTGCTTGTATAGGTATTCCTTAAAAAGTATTCATTAAAAAATAAGCTTGTTGCGTAAACAATAAATTTCACAATAGATTATTTTTTATCCAAAGCTCATATTTTGGAAGTCATGTGAAAATTTTGGTCTCTATCGTTGTCGTTAAATGTCAGTCGCCCACGAAACACTCCTCACAAGACAAGTTACATATACTCTGGAAGGCACGTAAAACCGATGGTCCCTATTGTTGTCATCTAACGACAATTAGTCGCCCCAACACACAATCAATCTTAGCCTCTTAGGTTGTAGCCAACACAGGAAAACAGCTCACAAAATTATGATTAGCACTAAGCACTACGACATGCTTTCATACAAGCCTTGCATGAGGTCCCTTAGAGGCGCCCTCGAGTTTTCTGCCCTTGTCAATCGACTCGCAGTTCTTAGACAATCTAGTAGAACTAGGAGACAGGGACAACGCTTGAGGGATGCCATCCTGTTTACTATTATAATCTCATACCTACTTCAAGCAAACTCATTACTACAAGGGTGAAGGCGTCATCTTACATATAGCGGTAGCGCCACCTCTCAACAGACCACAGATATCAACGGTCTATTGTCTAAGCCACCGGTTTTAGACCCAGATGTCAGGATTCGATTCCCAGGGGGGTGGGGGGGTACATCATAACTACTCTACTAACATACTAACAAACGTACTAACAACATACTTGGTTTGTTTGGTGTAAGGCTTGTTAGGTCCGTCTGGCTAGCTACTACCATCTTATCTAATATAAGACTTTAAACAATCGCGTTGCATTGCATTAAAACTATTTTATCGGGACCTAAAACGATTAATTTTTGTAAGTAAGTACATATCTACTTACTGCTTGACGTTTCGGCCGCGATGCTGCGGCCGTGGTCAAAAGCGAACTGGCGGTGCGCGGCGTCGTCGGCTCGGGCGGGTATTTGTTTCTTTATCCACCCTCCCATTTTTACTTAAATTGCCACAGTGTAATGAATCGTTAGCATCACGACTCCGGCACACTACACTAACAGTATCGGAGTTTCTTTTTATAGACAGATGTCGCGGTTTGAATTTGCTAATCACTGGATTCCATGCTGATGATAATTTAAACCCGTCCTCCCGATTGAAATTTTTATATTTCTTGATCTCAATCGCTTCTCGTACTATCCTGCTATGATAATAACGATCGGTGGAGAGGATTTTAGGATCATGTAACTCCATCCAGTGATTAGCTCCAGCTTCCAGCAGATGATCAGCTACCGCCGATTTGTCTATTTGTCGATTTTTGACAGCTGCGATGTGTTCCTTGACTCGTTCTGCGATAGTCCGCTTAGTCTGTCCAATATACGAACTACCACAGCTACAATCGAGTTTATAAACTCCCGGTGTTTAGAAAGGTATGACGTCTTTAGGCAACCGCACTTTGTTCGATATTTGGCATAACGGAGTATATACAGTCTTAATGGAGAAGTTTCTTAGTACTGTTCCAATTTTGTCCGTTATGCCTTTTATGTAAGGTAAAAACGCTGCCTGGCGACTCACTTCTGGACGATTTTTCTTTCCATTCTGCTTTTTCCTCTTCTGTGACACCCGGTATCCGTTACGTTTTAGTACCTCCTGAACATGAGCAAGCTCAGACTGAAGATGTTCATTGTCACACAGGTTCTGAGCTCTGTTGGTCAGTGATTTCATCACAGACTGAAGATGCCGAGGATGATGATGAGAAGAGGCGTGTAGGTACCTGTCCGTGTGAGTGGGTTTGCGGTACACAGAGTGTGACAAAGTACCATCATCTCTTACCTTTATCTGCACATCAAGGAAAGCCAAAGATCTGTCCCTCTCTATTTCATAGGTAAACCTTACGTTTGGGTGGATTGAATTTAGGTGTGCTATATATGTTTAACTTCTTGCTGGCCTCCGCTGTTAATGCAAAAAACATCATCTACGTACCTCCTCCACAGTTTCACAATTTGGGGTCCAGTTGCTAATGCGGTGTCTTCAACGTGCTCCATCCACTGATTTGCAATAACCGGGGCGAGTGGGCTACCCATTGCAACACCATCGATCTGTAGATAGAACTGGTCTCTGAAGAGGAGGTAATTCCCATCAAGGCAATTTTCAATTAGAACAATATATTCGTTTGGCAGCTCCTTATCGCAAAGTTTGACCTTTATTAACTCCAGGCAATCCTTCAAAGGGACATTTGTAAAAAGCGACTCCACGTCGAAACTCACCATAATGTCGCCAGGTTCCAACCTTATGCCCTTTACAATGTCCCTGAAGTGGTAAGAATCTTTCACGAAAGACGTTGTATTCCCAACTAACGACTGCAATACTCCAGCAACATGTTTCGCCAAGTAGTAAGTCGGTGAGTCAATTTGACTCACGATAGGCCGCAGTGATATGTTGCTTTTGTGTATCTTTGGAAGTCCATAAAGTTTGGGAGGTTGTACAATCCTAGGTTTGTACAGAAAACTGTACTCGTCCTCTGTGAAGATGTCCTTGTGCTGGTCGATAAGATTTCGAATGCGTCGTGTGACCCTGGCCGTAGGGTTGTAGGACACAGGTTTGTATACATCGGTGTCCGTCAGCAGATCCCTGATTTTGTTGTCATAATCATCTGTATTCATTACTACAGTAGCATTTCCCTTGTCAGCTCTTAGCACCAAAATCCTTTCGTTGTTACGTAACTGTTGTAGTGCTAGACGCTCTTCCGTAGTAATGTTACTTTTAGGTAGCTTTGACTTCCGCAAAATTACGGCGACATCTTGTCTTAAAATATCAGCGTCCTCTTATCTAATGTCTTCAATTCAGTTCCTCAATAGATAAGGATTCTGTCTGAAACGCGCTTTCACATTCGGCTTCATCGTCACTTACCATCAGGAGAGATGAAGGCCATCCCCTTCAAAAAACTACGGAGACCGCTCAAAAGTCGCAACGGCCCGAGGAACCTTAAGTTTCTCGCTGCTCCTATCATCCGGTTCAGTGTAACCAAAGGCTGTAAAAGACAAAGACGGAAACAGGACATCACATAAGAAAAAAAAGATAACAGCATGTAGTTAACACTATATTATATCTTACTACTTAGAATTACAGTGGTAGATACCTATAATATAACTGTGATAGTCATATTTTCATGATAAAAATCTTCTATAGTCGCCGAGAATATCTCCACTTCGCGGTACTTTGGGAATGAGGACTAAGAATTCCCAGAAGCAAGCTAAAGCTAGACCAGGTATAAACAAACTTTGATAATGTTGAAATCATTTAGTTCATTACCTTTACAAATAAATAATTAATTACAAAATCGAATTAAATACCTTAAGAGTAAATCTGTATTTTGCTAATTAGTTTGGGTTATTCTTCGTGGCCTCCGAACTCCCAGTCACCCGTCCCTTAACCCCCGATTTTTATTAATTTGAATACTTACATTTTTTTGTATCTGCCGGCATATAGTGGTTTCAAATATATGCACCGACGGCGACGTGAACATATTGGGCGAAAGTAATTTGATAAAAACTAATTACATTTTTTTTATTACAAATCGATTATAAAATCAAATATTAAAACTGTATTATAGATTATTAACTATTTATTTTATTTAAGGTAGGTATCAACAATTATGTACTTATTACAAATTCTGGCAAAACTAAAGCGAAGCTAGTAAAGGGTTGCAAAAATGCTATCTGGAAACAAACCGGTTGTAGTAGAAATAGAGAAAGCCAGCAAATATAATCTCACTTACGACACAATAAAAATTTTACCTCTCTCTTAAACAACATGTGTGCTAAACTTTTCTAAAATAAAGTGAGCATCAATTATTTAGTCCAATACTAAAAATTTCATAAAAGCAATGTCCACACTGCCGAAAAATATAATTATTGTGAGATTTAAAAGCGTCTGTCTGAAGCGAAACTTAAAAATCTCCATTCTGATGGAATAATCCTGTGACAATCCTGTGATTATTCCAACAGAATGATTTAGAGATTATTATTTATTCCTGATCCTTAATATTAAGTCAATCATATTTTAAGTAAAGCATCACAAAAATAGTTTCATGCTTTTCCTGCTGATGGTATTTTTAAGCAATATTGAATTTTAATCGACATTATCAAGAAAACTAAAAATCGGGGGCCAAGGGTCTCCTTGGGTTACGGGGGACTAGGAGTTCGGGGGCCAAGCCCCATTAGTTTGCTATCGCGTTAGTTTCTAAAAAAATGTATTTAAGCATGTTTATCCGTTAATAAGATGAGATCATCTACTGATATCTACATATTTACTTCAGGCCACAATGTACAAGCAATGGAAATAAGATCATAAACAGCATATCTTCTTATACATAGGTACCTATTTACTTCAGGTCATACAAACTTGTGCAGCTTGTACTGAGAAGGCTAAAGAAAATCTTAAACAGCATCTACTATTACATATTCAGGTACTTCAGGCCATAAAGACAAGATTACAAACGAAAAACAGAAACAGTATCTCTGATACTACACCACTACATTTATCATAGGCCATAAACTTTAGAGTGTGTTCCCTCCATCCGGCGGTTGTCTAGAAGAAATCACTTTATAGCGCTAAGACCGTTAAATTGTAACTATGCATTGTACTTAATTTTAAGTGCTCGTCTGGTTGAAGCCTCCGATGACAGCTACCTCTGCCAGCGTATAAAGCCTGACAATGCAAAGAGCTCAGTGGCGCGCCTTGGGAGAGGCCTATGTCCAGCAGTGGACCGCGATGGGCTGATGATGATGATGATGATGGGCTGGATAAGTCCACGGTAGCTCAACTGGAAAGAGCACCAGGCCCGGATGGCCAGAAGGGTGCTGGTTCGAATCCTGTACGTGTTTTTTTTTATATAATATACAAAACTTGCGTTAAATTTATAAACAATAACAAAGAGCTAATGTTGCCAGCATTCTTGGGACCATACCCACGTGCCTACAGTTAAAAGACATATTTAATTTATACTTAGTTTTCTTTTGTTTTAGGTTTAAGTAATACTTTTTTAGTTCTTTTGCGTAATATAATGAAATGTAAACTGTTGCAAAAAAGTAAAGTAAAGCAAAGTAAAGAAACGAAAATCAGAAACATTATCAACCGATACATATACTTTTTCATAACATTTACTTTATGCCGTAAAAACTTGTACTAAGAATGCAAGCCGAGATCAGACTGATACATACTACGTTCACTTCACGCCAAAAAGACTTGTACCTACTAAGAATGCAAACGAAGTTAGTACCTACGTATGTTGGAGATCGCGTGAGAAGGCATAGGAGGCGGTAGGAGGGGGAGCCACCCACCGCAGCTGTGACACGAATTTGTTATCTCGGAGTAATACAACGGCGAGATTAATTCAGAAGACACGCTAATTTTGCTCGCTACATTCTCTAGTTGTTACTATTTGGAGATGGGAATTAATTTTGTTGAGAGGTTGTAACTTTTATCTGATCAATGTTAATACAAGTCTAATAAGTAGGTAGGTACGTTAGTAAAATGTTGCCAGCATACTATGAATTGTGTAGTTGGAGGTTTTATTTTTAGTTTGGTTTTATTATGTTATTTAACTTAGTATGTATAAGTAAATACTTTTTTGTTGTGTGTACCTTTTTTATCCTCTCGTGTGTGCGCTGGCTGAATTCAGCCGGAAAAAAAAGCCGCATGTGTAATCTGGCCGAATTCAGCCATTAAAACATGGTGTCATATTACGCGGCAGCGCTCGTTTGATCCGGAGGTCTTGGGTTCAATTCCCAGTTTAGGCAAAGTGTGTTTCGGATATTTTCGATTCATAATTCAGGTGGTTGGCGATCTCATACTCTCATTTGGCAAGCATAGGGCAATCCCATTTATACAGAATAAGAAGCTTGATGACATAGTTCAGTGTGCAATCTTGCAAGTTAATCTACTTTATGCTTCAGAAGTGTATCGACCTGAGAAAGAAGAGAGAGTGTTCATAACGTGATGATGATGATGAACAAAAACATAAAAATTGTGTAACCGTGTCGCGTCTTCCCTTGGGTGTCGTAAAAGGCGACTAACGGACTAAAGACTGCACATACATCCATCAGCTTAGAGCCCTGCCACCAAATTTCATTACAGCTAAACGCCTCGTAGTAGAAAGGTCAAGCGCTCAGCTATGCGATTCTCTAAACGACACATAGACGCTGCGCGCATGGCTGGGATCTGCTGTCTCTTTCCAATTCTATGAATATGAATGAGACAGAGTCAATAATCAGCAGAGCAAAGAATCAGCGCTGTAGCAGCCGCTGCTACCAAGGCTTTAACTTAGAGAATCGCACTGCAGCTCTATATACGGAGGTCTCCTGTTAAAATTTCCAGATCGGGCAAAAGTGTGTCTACGGATTTTACGATGTTTTTTTTTATATACAAACTTAATTTTTATTTACCAAAAAAAGATTTAGGGTAAATAGAAAGAAAGAAAGAAAGAATGAAAACCACACAAACAGTATAACAATAGAAATAAGTTAAATAAAAAAATTATAACCAAAGTAGGTACACAAGTATATACACGGGACAAACAAATAAATATTTTGTGGCCAACTAGGCCCCAGCCTCAGCATAGGCTACAGCGACATTAATTGTTGCTGCAGCGCTGGTATTCTGGCGGGACCTTGAGGTCGAGACGCACGTGACAATACACGATATTAAAAAAAAAACAATAAAAATAAAACAACTTACATGAAAAACCAGTTAAAAATGAAAATAAAATAAATGATCATTGTGTCAAACATAACACATAAGCTGACCGAATGACAGTGATGCCTTTGCCTGTTTACACCCTTACAACAAGGACAAGGAGTCAAAGATTAAAAAGACTATGTAGAAGTATGTCATTGTTGTGCTGAGTTAAGATATTAAATAATGCTAATTGCATTGCGTGGAAATAAAACTAAAGCATTATTTATTCTGAGTCTAATTATTATGTCTTATTTGTTTCTCTTAGGTTATGTCTCGTATCATTTTCCTTCCTTTACGCTACCCTTTAATAAACAAAACAATATTATAATATATACATTGCAAGATAAACAAAAAATGGTGCCACTCTTGTGCCAAAGACACTGGTAGAAACTGGAAACCCATCAAGTGATCAGATCAAGCAAGAAACCAGGCAATTAAATAGATGAAGCAGCCAAAGAGCAGAGCATTAAATGGGCAATATCCGCCCCGATGGTGCCGGAGCGCGACCCCCATCAAGCACATAACCTAAACGTGAAAAACCCAAAAGTTAGTCGGATCACTTTTGCACAACAATAAGGTACTTTTTGAGGTGGCGTCTAAATGTATCTACCGTTTTCAGGTCACGCATCGGCGGTGGGAGATCGTTCCAGCACCTCGAGGCGGCGAATCTAAATGACCCACGGAACGCCATTGTCCGATGCTTTATCGTAACAAAGATGTTAGTACAGCTTCTCTTTGGGTACCTACTCTGATCAGATGCCCATACTAGCTTATCAAAGAGATAGCGCGGTTTTTCTGCTCCCACCACGCCAAACAGAAGGGTGGCAAGATGAAGCCTCCTACGCGCCTCCATCTTCATTATGCTTGCAGCATTTAGAAAAGGAGTTACATGTGACCGAGGAGGCACATGAAAACAGAAACGCACACAAGCATTCTGGACACGTTGAACAAGTTTGCTTGTCCTAGCTAACAGACACGGTCCATATACAGCATCACAATACAAAATTAGCGTCTCACAGAGTGTGACTCTCAGTTCCTCGCACAAATAGGGCCTAATTCGGTATAATAGTTTAAATCTATAGAAACAATTACGTGAGCACTCGGCAACATGACTTTCAAAGTTAAGGTGTTCATCTATTGTCAATCCCAGATTTATTACTTCATGAACACGCTCTACTCTCTCACCATTTACAAGTACATTAAGAGTGGTATTATGATAGTGACTGACACTCTTTTTGGTACCAATTAATAATAACTTCGATTTTTTAGGATTGAGAACTAAACAATTTGATATGTACCAAGTAGAGATTTGGGCTAGGTCCTGGTTAACCCTTGTCACAGCGCTATCATGGTCTATATATTTAAAAGGAAGGTAAAGCTGTAGATCGTCTGCATATAGGTGGTACTGGCAGTGACTGATACTTTCGGTGATATCTGCGCTGTACAGAATGTACAGAATAGGTCCCAGGATAGACCCCTGGGGCACACCACGAGTTATAGGCAACTTCGTAGAACGTAGCCTGGAGCTATCCGCTGTGTGCAGTTCCACACACTGATGTCGTTTCCAGAGATAACTATGGAACCACCGGACTGTACTTGCGTCAACTCCATAATAAGCGAGCTTGGACAATAGGAGATCAATATTTATAGAATCGAATGCACGTGAGAAATCAAGCAGTAACAAAACACTAAGGTTACCCTGGTCTTGAAAAGCTAGGATATTATCCACAACGTCTGCGAGAGCAGTCGCTGTGCTGTGGCCGCTACGAAACCCAGACTGCCGTTGAGGAAGGATGTTGTTTAGTTCAAGGTACTTGGTTAGTTGCTCGCAGACTATTTTTTTCAATACCTTGGATATATAAGGTAGCAGACTAATTGGACGAAGGTCATTCATGGTGGACGGGTTGGCCTTTTTTGGTAGGGGTCTAACTACAGCGACCTTCCAGCTATCAGGAAAGATGCCTTGAATTATTGACTTATTGATTATGGTGGTGATCGCTTTCAATGTTTGTGGCAAAGTCAACAGTAAAAAATTTACTAAAGTCAACAGTATCATGTCCAGGGACAAACCATCGAAGCCCTGAGCGTTAGACTGAAACCCCTTTATGGTTTTCAGCACTTTATCCTCTGAAACTGTGAGTAGTGTAAAACTTGAAGTGCTATATCTATGATACTCAAAATATGTGAACTGTGATATTGACACACACCCCTCGCCCGGAATATCCAAAAAGTGCGCATTGATTAAGTGGGGGTCATTGAAACATGGTGGAAGATCCGCTTCCTTCCTACCATTGCCTATCACATTGTTCTTGAGATTCTGCCATAATTATTTTGGATTTTTAATGTTTGTATTTATATGCCTATCAAAATAACATCTTTTTTCCCTCTCAATAGCTTCTACTACAAGATGCTTCATAGTTTTGTAGGAGTCTTTGAAGGCCACTGTTTTATGTAACTTAAATTTTTTATGATAGCTATCTCTAATACCCATCATTGATTTGATAGAATCAGTTATCCATGGGTGTGATGGATGCTTAAACTTCTGAGTTTTAATTGGAGCATGCAGATCAAACAATGTGATAAGGCAATTAGTGAAAGTCTGAACAAGAATGTTTATGTCATTGATCTCATAAAAATTATCCCAATTTATGGTATCAAGGTCTTTATTCAACTGTTCTACAAGAATATTCCTTAAAGGCCTATATGTCACCCACTGAGGAATTATTTTATCTTTTTTGATCTTGAACTCGGCTGTAACCATTGCGTGACCCCCCAGGTCAGGAGTGTGCTTAACTGTTACTTTCAGAGCTTGAGCATCGGCGCAAATCACATCAATAAGAGTATGACTGTGCTCTGTATAGTGTGTAGGCTCAGTGACTAATTGGCTAAGGTGTACACTGTGCAGAAACTGTAAAAACTGTTTCGACTTACTGCTACTGGCGTCAAGAAGATTTATATTGAGATCACCAACAAAGATCAACACATCACGGTTCGCGAAAGAGGCAATGGAATCCGCTATGGCATCCAAGAACACGCTTGCATCCTGCCAAGAAGGTCTGTAGGCAGTTCCAATGACAACGCGCAGGTTATTAATGCGCACCCTCAGCCACATTTGTTCGACCTCTGAGTGTAGAGGATGTTCGCACGTACGAGCATTAACTCCTTTGCGAATGTAAAAACCTACGCCGCCACCACGACTTCCCCGTACATGATCAGGTCTGGGGTTATGTCTCAGCCGATATCCCGCGAGTGTCGGCGCTTTATCTTGCTCCCCAGACCTCAGCCAGGTTTCATTTATAGCCAGAATGTCCGGATCCAGCTCCTCGACGGCCACAATCAACTCCTCATGCCTTGTGCCGAGTGATCCCGCATTGAAGATGTAACCTCCCCCCCCCTTATTATATTAATTGCTACACCTAAATCTAAACCTAAATCTAATGCCTTTCACACCTATATGCCTAGCTAGCTTATAATACATACACACATCCTCGCCGCTTTACCTTAACTTAAATTATTATCTAATTCTTAAAACTAATTAACCTAATTTATCTACAATCTAATGGTTGTGTCTGGAGTTTTGTAGAGTGTGTAGCGTTTGTATGAAGATGGAACCTTAGCATAGCTTAATTCTATTTGCAGTGAATTTCAGTCAAGCAATGTAATATTATAATAACTACTATTTTGGCCAGATCGTCTAGTGAACCCTCCGTTGTTAACCGCATTTAAGTAACTCAAGTTCTTTCGTGAAAGTTTAGTAATTGGCTTATCCCTGTGTTAAATTATTTTCTCCTGACCTAATTACCTACCAGTCTATAAATCATAACATAAATATGTGTAGCCTAGCAATGACTCCGTCTGAACTGTGACCTAAATCCTTCACTGCAGCTGCGGGGAAGATTTGTAACCACTCAAAGGTAATCAGATGATAGCTTAGCTTGTAGGTATTATTATTTATTATCAGTAGCATGATACATAAGAAGCCTGGTGCAATTTATGAGCCCCACCACCGCTCCATAGCGTACTGTACATCTCATGGTTTAATTACAGTTCCGTCACATTGGCTTTAACTTTAATTATTAGCTTGTGCCTTTAATTCTTTAACTGAGAATTTACATCTCTCCTCAAATTTAATTTCATTTTACATTATGCACTATGTGTTAGCAATTTAAATTCTTATTATTCCACATAAATCAATAGAGTTTATCTCAAGGCTTGCTATCATCCAAATATCCTTTTCACATTAAGAACTTAATTATTCAATGCAATAACTTATATTCAGTTCCGTAAAGGGTGGATAATTTAATAAAACGCCAATTCAGGCGGTGGCTAAAGTAGAATGCTATTAATACAGGTAAAACTACTTTTATTTATTCTTAGTATTTATTATACAAGTCCTGTAAAGCTCCAATATAACTACATTGGATTGCTGCATTGGCAGATTATTACATCTTAAGTTTATTAAAGGATGTTTAATTCATTCAATATCCTTGACTTTAGGAAGTGAACTGAAATAGAATACTATCATTTGAAGTAAATTACTTTGGGTTACTCTTAGTGTTCATTATACAAATCTTATAAAGTATAAATACATCTCAAGTTTATTGAAAGATGCCTAATTTATTCAACATCCCTGACTTTTAGGGAGTGAATGTAGTTAATTATTTTTCCATTAACTTACACCCTCTGTCTCTCAGACTGAGTGGTTAATTTGATAGACTACTAAATCATAGTTAGTATACCTTTAGTAGGTAGTTAATTATCACTGTTAATCATTAAATAAATTACATTTAGAAGTTATCTTTTACTCACTTTAATAAGTATAAATTAGACTGTACTAGGTATTAGTCTGATTGATTAGATTGTTCCCATCAAATATTTCTATGTTTCATATTATTAGAAGTAAGTACTTACATATCTTAAGAGGTCTATTCAAATGGTATTAGTAGACCATTGTCAGGCTAATTAGCTGGTTGTTATCAATCAATTATTTCTATGTTTCAGATTATTAGAAGCTCATAGCTTGCAATGTCTTCTTTCAACGACTTATCCTAGGTTCTAAACTGGTTTTAGTTGTTCAGTTTGTATCAGCTTATTTTTGCTAAGGTATCGGATGTAAAACTTTAACACCTTGAAGAGTGTAGCGATATGAGATCGTATTGCATCCCAGGGAAAGCTAAAAAATGCCTGTTTGGTCATTTCAGCATTAGAAATCAAACATCACAGTACGGCTAAGCTTATTTGCTATAACTTTTTAGTATTTTTCTTGTAATAGGAAACCAGTCTAGGCTTTTAGGTACTCCAAAGTAATGATCGTACAATATTATCACACTTCTGTTAATTATTTAAAATGAATAATTAATTGGTAACAACTTTAGGAAAACAATTAGAATTTTACCGGCCTGCGGTAACAGATTACTTGCCTAGCTAGGACCCACATCACTTCATCATAATTTTATTTAGCGCCGTAACTTAATTATCCCTACCTTATTAGTCTGAATTAATAACTAACCATATATATATCCGCCTACCTATAGATTCCTACAACTTTCCTCACTTGAAAATGCCTATATTTTGTCGAACTAACAGTCCCTTTTGTGTACCTTGCAAACTAGGCCAAGCCTCATTTAATTTAAATTCGTGGTGTGTGGTGAGAGTCGCATTGCCCCTGAAAGCAACTAACTCCTAAATGTTCTATCAGTCGAGCCAGTATACTCAGTGTGTTATTTTCCTATCACTACACTGTATGTATGGAGGTAGACTCGAGATTGGACTGGGTCATACGTGTCTACCTCCAGCTAAATGGTGTCTGACCTATCTTCAACTTTCACTAGGGAGACAACTGTCTCTCCCCCATTACTCCGTCGAAGATAGTGTATTGTTTAGCGTAATGATATAAAACGCCGATCTTATTAAATACAATCAAAGATCATCCAGACCGAAGTCTGTTGAAAGGTACATAGGTTTTTGTTGCCACCGTGATTCGTTTCCGCCGATGTACCCCAGAATACTTCATTCCGTTAACGGATTCGAGTTGCGATCGCAATAGTTTACTTTATTAATAACTTTCAATTTCACAAATCTTAATTAATATCGCAGCTCGAATATCACTTAGCGCACTATCAAAGCTCGGACACTATTTTTCCCGTATGAGTCGTACCGCACTCTTAAGTTGGACCGCACCGCCGATGTCCCAAAATTGAATGTCCGCTAATTTTCCCAAGCATCTTAACTTTCCCGCCACGCGCGCCTAAGATTTGCCCGCGCGAGTCCGCTTTTCTTCCCTTCAACCAATCGCTAGCCGTTTCCCCGATGCCCCCCCGCCTTCGCGTCGCGCCACGTGGAGCTATCATCCGACCTCTCTTTCTGTCTTTTTCTCAACCTCTCGCTCGCTCATTGCCGCTTTCGCCGCGCAATTCTAAAATTTTTCCATAATCTAACCAAATCTCGTCAGATAGCCAATATTACATCTTTGAATATCTAAATGTAGCCTTCTATTAACAATTCCCTCTCAATAATCATCCACTTAAGCCAATAATCCTGTATTTTGTGAAATTATAAAAAGTTCCGTATTCCGACCATAGGTGGCGCCCGCCCGTAGGTGAACCACTTTGCCGACCCCCAAAGCCCCGCGAAATTCAAAAATAAAAATAAAGTCCTAGTCAACCTAGCAACCTTACGCGAAGCCCAAATAAATGACTTCCGCTAGACGCCGCCTATGTCGCAAGGGACGCGCAGAGCAGTCCCCGCGAAATTCAAAATAAAGAAGTCAAACTAGCAACCTTATGCGAAGCTTACGTAAATAACTTCCGCTAGACGCCGCCTATGTCGCAAGGGACGCGCAGAGCAGTCCCCGCGAAATTCAAACTAAAGATAAAGCCCATTGCCAACCTAACACGAAGCTCAAGTAAATAACTCACGCTAGACGGCGCCTATGTCGCAAGGGACGCACAGAGCAGTCCCCGCGAAATTCACACTAATGATAATGCCGTAGTCCACTGACCATCATTCTGAATTAGTTTATTATTCCCTTTTCATGCTTATTATATTAATGGTGCTACGCATTAATATTTATTTTAGTGCTACTCCCATACATTCCTTACTAACGGACGGATACCATGCATTCTGTACCGTTACAGCCGCCCCCGATAGAATTTAAGCAGATAAGATACCACTCTTTTCTGCGGCGAATTATATCTTAACCATGTACTTAATTAAGTACAAATAGCACGGCCTTCCTTGACAACCTCATAGTCATCCTAGCCCTCAAAGATATTCCTACTATTTATAGTTCCTCCCCAAATCCCTAATGACTCCTTCCTCCATAAGCTTTCTTATTGCAAAAAAGCCCACACCCCTCATTCTATTCAACTGACACAAAATCATAATCGCATACCCAGTTCTCGTGTTCGAAACGGAATCCCAGTAAACTTAGTTTCGGTAAATACTTCCCAATAACTTAGACATCTACCATGTCTCTAATCATACACAACCGCCGAATAATGATTTGCCTTTTGTTTACCATCATAACAACAAATCTTACTATAATTTAGATCAATATAACAGTCTCTTGCGCTGTCTACTAACGCCCCCTAGCGAAAACTCTTCAACTCTATGACGATTCCGACGTAAGTTTATAACATCTTTCGAACCATTCAATTATTCTATTCTTTAAATTATTTTCCTAGAATAATTTCAAGTACATCTGTCATCATGGCCTTCTTTTAACTTACGTCTTTTCTTACAACTTGTTTCGCATCTAAATGTTGCAACCTAGGGATCGAACCTGGGATCTTTCGTGGGTGAAGCATCAACCACTTCGCCGTCATGGTCTTTTAGTTCCAACTAGGTTAATGAATAATAATTAATAATTTGAATTAAAACTTTCCTTCATACTTCAACGCCACCAATCTCATCTTAGCTTATATAATTACCTAAGATAACGAAACGTCGGAACAATTGTCTACCTCAGGCAGGGATCGAACCCGCGTCCTCCACAATCCCTAATTAGCTACTTCTTTCAACGGAAACCTATTTTCCTCTCCGCGGATAAGAAATCTTAACCAAACCCCCATATATCAACCAAAACCAGTAGGCATACCATCATCGCCCAAGAGTTATAACTTTATTTTAGATGAGATACATCTAATGTCTAATCCTACAAATAACCGAGATAGAATACTAGACTCGCTTCCGTCCGGTACGCAGTGACACCCACTCACCGTGCATACAAATAAAGGTCTTAACGCCTTACAATAAGGTTGTCGATCGTAAATACTTATGGATAAACTCATTCACTCTAAGGGGGGTACGCATCTCGAAACACGTCCTTGAGTTTTGAACTATCTACCCCGTAGTTCAGATCTATTAGAAGTTTGTGTGCTATGTATATCTAACTGTCAATGTATGCGTCATCGATAAGTACTTGTTAATACCCCGGTACGCGTTGGACATTGTATACTAATTGACAAGTACTGAGCTTATGTGTATAAGCAAATACTTATGCTAAAACCTATCTAGTAACTATGTCTCATCCCTAGTTATTACTATGTACGAAAGACAACATTTAGTCTCATTTGCTAATATATAATACGTCAATATCCCCTTACTTTCCTATACCTTTGAAAAATATCATTTTCCTATTAAAATAAACAGACCGGTAACTATCTTATCCGCCCCCACAACTCTACTTAACTTCCTACCTTTTATATAACTAATAACGATCAAATCGGTAAATAATAAGCCACTGAAGGTGACACTTAGTTTTAGTATTCATGGTAATTAATATCGTGAGTTCTTTCTCGTATTTACTGAATTCCAAACTGCGTGATTCAATAGTGCTAGTTTCTTTTTATTTTTATTTTTTTTATTAGATGTTTTTAATTTTATACTCGCACAAGACACATTATTAAGATGGTAATCTCCCGAATGTTTGTAACTCTAATTGGTTACTCATTATGCATTCTACTTTACTTTTCAGCCTTCCGTCCAGATGGTAAAATTCCCCAGCAACACGAGATCCCCTGACCACGCCAAAATGAAATGCCATCAATGGCCTCTGTTTCTGCAGCCTAAGACATTATCTCTCTATAGGTTAGTCAAGTATAATTGTCCTGATTTAGACTTCACAAGACGCCCCCAAAGGAACCACCTTACAGCAGAATTTCCGCAACTTTAAGAAAGGCTAGTTTAGGAAATGAAGCTAAATGGAAACCACTTAATTTTATTGTGTGCTGAGTAATTCCCACTTCTACAGCACAGTTCCGAAACTTCGATTCAATTACTTCACCAGGTAAATCAAAATAAACCCTACACGCTTAACTAAGTTCTATTTGTGCCCTGTGCGACTAAAAATATTCGAACACCCTAAACAAGCTACTTTTACTAATTTAACAGTGCCAATTAAGAATGCTCCCTTGTGTCATCTATAATTTTATTGTGTGCATAGACGACCAAAGACCTCGCTTTCAGCATGCCTTCTTCGTTGGACCCGCTTAGTTAAATACTCTAATCAAAATTCTAAAGTTACATTTGAAAATGTCAAAAGTTCGAATATTATGCAATAGAGAATTTCTCTAACATAGTTACTCCATCTCTTCGCACTATTTAGTCAGGCATATTGCAATTCAAGTATTTATTTTAATTTATAATGACCTATCTTCTCCACCCCTGTTCACATACTTTAGCCATCCCTATCCACAGCTGCGGTGAAGATAATTAGTTAATGAACAAAACATCCTATAAACACTCTATGTTGCTACCGCAATCACAAGAAATATTTACTAGGAGGATTATCTATCATACAGCTGACTATAACAAAATGAGTCCCCCTTATCTTTCTCCGTTCCTTCTCTAACGTAGAAGACAACAACAGACAATTAACAATTAATTACTTATAATTTAGAACAACCCTAGGTAAAACGCTACCACAAAACTAGTATAGAACAGAATAATACTAACCGAAGTAAACTTTTGTATTCACACTTGCAAATAAAATATCTTTATCTTTCCATGATGAATGATTTTGATAACACTATTTCATCAACTCAATGTCCCGGCCTACATATGTGAAAACTCCCAATCAATTAGTTTGTATAAAACAATCTAGATGCAACATGCAGTTCACATTAACTAACAATTTTAAGGGTGTGCCATAACTTCGACAATAACCTACCTTAGCACTAATTTTAATCATCTACAATTATATCACGTACATATTAGATGCCAATAATCTAGATTATTTAAGAATTCTAGCAATTCTAATCAATAACCAACAAGATCATCCCGCTGTGACAGTCTGCGCTGACCTTCCCACAGTCAAAAACGCGTTTCGTTCGTCCTATCATTTCTAAACCTGTAGACATTTACTTTGTACTAAACAAATTCTTGAGTTAATAATTATTTGCCAATTGTTAAGCAAACCTATTTAACTTCATAATAACAATTTTAATATAGCAGTATTAGAATATTATTATAAATCTCGAACATCCTTATTTATTATAATCAACATTACCGGTTAAAGTATTTGAATGGCCTAGTGTGAACTAGGTTTCAGGTCGCACCTCGGGAAAATAAATTTACTATTGACTTTAAAATCTACTACTTATAAATTTATTATTTTCTTCTGACATATAAAGATAGGCTATGACTCTAGGTCGGGTTTAGTAAACTTTGAACTATGGCTACCTCCACAATAATCTCGATTAAATATATATATCCGCCAAACGAAATATGTCCAATACGGCCGATTTTACTAAATTTAAATTATGCTACTAAACAGTACGTGTCCTAAGAACGTCACACATCCGAAACCCATTTCAGTTCTAATGTCTTTACCCATCTAAATTAAAATTTGTACCTGTCGACGCGAGACAACATCTAAATAATTACTTTGGATGATTCGAATTGTGATAGTTAATTTTGTATTGTAATCTCGATAACGCAATATCAGGGATTTACTTATTAATAAAGTTTACACTAAGAAATTTATTCTCAGCTCGCAATATCATCGCTTTATTTCCGGCTTGAATGTTTCTGCGGACTATGAGTTTAAATTTATCCTACAACTTAAAATTGTGGTATATAAAATCGATCACTGTTTTATAAGTAGCTTGCGTTAACTTTTAAAATAATAAAACGAGTTAACTATTGATTATGACGTGACATCCGCCCGCAACTCGCCTTTATAATTGATGTGATAACATACGCTATTGTTATCCCTATAGCATAACAGTGCTATAACTCGTTAATTTTGCAGTTAAATCTCGACTTCAAGCCAGTCAACTATATATTTTTTTTTTCTACTATTATTTTTTTTTTCAACATCTTAATCGTTCAACGGAGATAGACAATTGTGAAAGGTACCCTTCTTAATAGGCTAATCCAACCCAGTGAATTTAATGATTTATCTATCTCTACCTATCCTAACTAATTAGTCATGTAGTAAGGTCTTTTCTTTTCACCGCTCTCCCGACTTAGATATCTCTAGGTAACTCACAACTGATAATATTAGGTAAGTAGGTATAGTAAGCTGTGCCCAGCGAGCTTTACTTCTGCGTACGTTAACCTCATCTTAAGCTAATAATTATCCTTTATAAATCTTCATAATTAACTATTTATCACGATTTCAACTATTCGGTAAGAAGCAATGATTACCGGTAACGACTACTTACAACGCTGCAAGAGTATTACAATTATACATATTATTATTAGACAGCACCCTTTTACCATCATCCAAAATAAAATCTTTTATTGGTAACCCAACGCCATCTAGCCTCGCTAATAGGTAACCTCCCCACAACAGAGTAGATATTAGATAGTTGTTTCCAGACGGTAACGACTTTTATCGCCTACTAGACGTATTTATCCGTTTATATTATGCATCCCAAACTACGTTGCTTTTAACCCAAAATTCCTACTAGCAATGAATAGTCATATGATTCTATCCCCTACATGACATCCCTGCTACTTGTTATTACTTATAATCGCGATTCCTCATCAACGCGTGTATTTTGAACCGTAATACTATTTTATGTTACTTTTCCTAGGATTTTAGCGAACTAACTAAATGAAGCGGCATTTTCCTTGTGCAGAGCAATTGTCCCCATCTACATGTCACATAATAATAATTCCACCACAATGTCATTGCATTCCAATCTACTACGTGATAAATATTAGGAAAATCTCTTTCAATGTAAAAATCGCAGGTATTAAAAATAACAGGTATGGAAAATAACAGGTGATTCCGCTTGCTATTACAAAATCACATGATTACGCGATAAGGAAGTTTCCTCTCCGATTGGTTTTATGACTTCATGTTTTATAATCATTCCTAATTCTAGATTGTTTATGGTGTCGCTAAATCATTGGTCTCTATGGTCCAACCATAGACAAAGAACGTAATAGTCCTTGACTAGCCTAAACTACTCTAGGGATTTCAGATGTGAGACTCAAGTACATTATTATATTTTTTTTTCTAACATAACCAACAAAATTAAATATAATACGTGGAATAGCACATCAACTAAAAACCGCAATCGCTCAACGATTATTAGTCAAAATATAATTATTATTAGTTTTATATTATGCTGTTAGCGTCATAACTTTATAATATTGTACAGCATATCGCCGTCCTATAATATAAATTGAATCCAGCAATAATTAAGTTGGTTACCTCTGTCCAATCTCGCCCCCTAGCCTTCCCATCCGACAGCAATAATAATTAAACCGCCCCCTATTCTACAAATCTTTCTAAATCAATAAATGTTGAACTATGTCACCCTATCGACTTTTTACGATCCTAAAAATAACTCAACACAAGGCTGTATGAACCAGTTGCCTATGCCTATATGAAATCTATCACCAGGAATAGAAACAAAACTACAGTTACCATAACTCTTAACGTCAACAATTAACTTAGCGTCTCAAAATCGAATACAAAGTCTTAGTACTACAATCTTCAATCACCATACATTCAACCGTAGTATTTTTCTTGTAACAATCTCAACCAAAACAAAAATTACACCCGAAGCAATTTCATTGTCCCCTAAAATCGAGTGCCAAAACGACAGATATGTCAATAACTTACATTGCCTCTCGCAACAACGGACATCCCTGAAAGGTATTATATTTCAAATAATACTCATTACGCTATTGTTTTGTAGCTTTATCTCCTCCTTTGACCTTTAACCTAACCTGAGAATCTTTTTGTTACAGATTTCGTACAACAAAATTTTAGCTCCAGCTCTCATTGCGACTGTCTACAATATTGGTCTTAATCTATTATCAAGAACCCGTAATACAAAGTGTATGAATCAACTTTAGAAGATAACAACGTTTATTGTGAAAAGTGTCAAATTATAATTCACCCATTATCAAGAGCCCGTAATACAAAGTGTATGAATCAACTTTAGAAGATAACAACGTTTATTGTGAAAAGTGTCAAATTATAATTCACCCATTATCAAGAGCCCGTAATACAAAGTGTATGAATCAACTTTAGAAGATAACAACGTTTATTGTGAAAAGTGTCAAATTATAATTCTTCAATATCTCTGAATTAATTAATCTTCATTGAATTATTCCCTATTAAGCCAATTCTAAACTCACGCATCGCAACACGACAACAATTTGTGGGAAAAATCCCACTTCTAAATTAAAGTATTACCGCTTGACTGAAATCCAATACAACTATATTAATGATAATTTATAACTTAACTTTCTGATCCTGGTCATGGCTTACCAAATTGTAACCTCCCCCCCCCTTATTATATTAATTGCTACACCTAAATCTAAACCTAAATCTAATGCCTTTCACACCTATATGCCTAGCTAGCTTATAATACATACACACATCCTCGCCGCTTTACCTTAACTTAAATTATTATCTAATTCTTAAAACTAATTAACCTAATTTATCTACAATCTAATGGTTGTGTCTGGAGTTTTGTAGAGTGTGTAGCGTTTGTATGAAGATGGAACCTTAGCATAGCTTAATTCTATTTGCAGTGAATTTCAGTCAAGCAATGTAATATTATAATAACTACTATTTTGGCCAGATCGTCTAGTGAACCCTCCGTTGTTAACCGCATTTAAGTAACTCAAGTTCTTTCGTGAAAGTTTAGTAATTGGCTTATCCCTGTGTTAAATTATTTTCTCCTGACCTAATTACCTACCAGTCTATAAATCATAACATAAATATGTGTAGCCTAGCAATGACTCCGTCTGAACTGTGACCTAAATCCTTCACTGCAGCTGCGGGGAAGATTTGTAACCACTCAAAGGTAATCAGATGATAGCTTAGCTTGTAGGTATTATTATTTATTATCAGTAGCATGATACATAAGAAGCCTGGTGCAATTTATGAGCCCCACCACCGCTCCATAGCGTACTGTACATCTCATGGTTTAATTACAGTTCCGTCACATTGGCTTTAACTTTAATTATTAGCTTGTGCCTTTAATTCTTTAACTGAGAATTTACATCTCTCCTCAAATTTAATTTCATTTTACATTATGCACTATGTGTTAGCAATTTAAATTCTTATTATTCCACATAAATCAATAGAGTTTATCTCAAGGCTTGCTATCATCCAAATATCCTTTTCACATTAAGAACTTAATTATTCAATGCAATAACTTATATTCAGTTCCGTAAAGGGTGGATAATTTAATAAAACGCCAATTCAGGCGGTGGCTAAAGTAGAATGCTATTAATACAGGTAAAACTACTTTTATTTATTCTTAGTATTTATTATACAAGTCCTGTAAAGCTCCAATATAACTACATTGGATTGCTGCATTGGCAGATTATTACATCTTAAGTTTATTAAAGGATGTTTAATTCATTCAATATCCTTGACTTTAGGAAGTGAACTGAAATAGAATACTATCATTTGAAGTAAATTACTTTGGGTTACTCTTAGTGTTCATTATACAAATCTTATAAAGTATAAATACATCTCAAGTTTATTGAAAGATGCCTAATTTATTCAACATCCCTGACTTTTAGGGAGTGAATGTAGTTAATTATTTTTCCATTAACTTACACCCTCTGTCTCTCAGACTGAGTGGTTAATTTGATAGACTACTAAATCATAGTTAGTATACCTTTAGTAGGTAGTTAATTATCACTGTTAATCATTAAATAAATTACATTTAGAAGTTATCTTTTACTCACTTTAATAAGTATAAATTAGACTGTACTAGGTATTAGTCTGATTGATTAGATTGTTCCCATCAAATATTTCTATGTTTCATATTATTAGAAGTAAGTACTTACATATCTTAAGAGGTCTATTCAAATGGTATTAGTAGACCATTGTCAGGCTAATTAGCTGGTTGTTATCAATCAATTATTTCTATGTTTCAGATTATTAGAAGCTCATAGCTTGCAATGTCTTCTTTCAACGACTTATCCTAGGTTCTAAACTGGTTTTAGTTGTTCAGTTTGTATCAGCTTATTTTTGCTAAGGTATCGGATGTAAAACTTTAACACCTTGAAGAGTGTAGCGATATGAGATCGTATTGCATCCCAGGGAAAGCTAAAAAATGCCTGTTTGGTCATTTCAGCATTAGAAATCAAACATCACAGTACGGCTAAGCTTATTTGCTATAACTTTTTAGTATTTTTCTTGTAATAGGAAACCAGTCTAGGCTTTTAGGTACTCCAAAGTAATGATCGTACAATATTATCACACTTCTGTTAATTATTTAAAATGAATAATTAATTGGTAACAACTTTAGGAAAACAATTAGAATTTTACCGGCCTGCGGTAACAGATTACTTGCCTAGCTAGGACCCACATCACTTCATCATAATTTTATTTAGCGCCGTAACTTAATTATCCCTACCTTATTAGTCTGAATTAATAACTAACCATATATATATCCGCCTACCTATAGATTCCTACAACTTTCCTCACTTGAAAATGCCTATATTTTGTCGAACTAACAGTCCCTTTTGTGTACCTTGCAAACTAGGCCAAGCCTCATTTAATTTAAATTCGTGGTGTGTGGTGAGAGTCGCATTGCCCCTGAAAGCAACTAACTCCTAAATGTTCTATCAGTCGAGCCAGTATACTCAGTGTGTTATTTTCCTATCACTACACTGTATGTATGGAGGTAGACTCGAGATTGGACTGGGTCATACGTGTCTACCTCCAGCTAAATGGTGTCTGACCTATCTTCAACTTTCACTAGGGAGACAACTGTCTCTCCCCCATTACTCCGTCGAAGATAGTGTATTGTTTAGCGTAATGATATAAAACGCCGATCTTATTAAATACAATCAAAGATCATCCAGACCGAAGTCTGTTGAAAGGTACATAGGTTTTTGTTGCCACCGTGATTCGTTTCCGCCGATGTACCCCAGAATACTTCATTCCGTTAACGGATTCGAGTTGCGATCGCAATAGTTTACTTTATTAATAACTTTCAATTTCACAAATCTTAATTAATATCGCAGCTCGAATATCACTTAGCGCACTATCAAAGCTCGGACACTATTTTTCCCGTATGAGTCGTACCGCACTCTTAAGTTGGACCGCACCGCCGATGTCCCAAAATTGAATGTCCGCTAATTTTCCCAAGCATCTTAACTTTCCCGCCACGCGCGCCTAAGATTTGCCCGCGCGAGTCCGCTTTTCTTCCCTTCAACCAATCGCTAGCCGTTTCCCCGATGCCCCCCCGCCTTCGCGTCGCGCCACGTGGAGCTATCATCCGACCTCTCTTTCTGTCTTTTTCTCAACCTCTCGCTCGCTCATTGCCGCTTTCGCCGCGCAATTCTAAAATTTTTCCATAATCTAACCAAATCTCGTCAGATAGCCAATATTACATCTTTGAATATCTAAATGTAAATGTAATTCCCTCTCAATAATCATCCACTTAAGCCAATAATCCTGTATTTTGTGAAATTATAAAAAGTTCCGTATTCCGACCATAGGTGGCGCCCGCCCGTAGGTGAACCACTTTGCCGACCCCCAAAGCCCCGCGAAATTCAAAAATAAAAATAAAGTCCTAGTCAACCTAGCAACCTTACGCGAAGCCCAAATAAATGACTTCCGCTAGACGCCGCCTATGTCGCAAGGGACGCGCAGAGCAGTCCCCGCGAAATTCAAAATAAAGAAGTCAAACTAGCAACCTTATGCGAAGCTTACGTAAATAACTTCCGCTAGACGCCGCCTATGTCGCAAGGGACGCGCAGAGCAGTCCCCGCGAAATTCAAACTAAAGATAAAGCCCATTGCCAACCTAACACGAAGCTCAAGTAAATAACTCACGCTAGACGGCGCCTATGTCGCAAGGGACGCACAGAGCAGTCCCCGCGAAATTCACACTAATGATAATGCCGTAGTCCACTGACCATCATTCTGAATTAGTTTATTATTCCCTTTTCATGCTTATTATATTAATGGTGCTACGCATTAATATTTATTTTAGTGCTACTCCCATACATTCCTTACTAACGGACGGATACCATGCATTCTGTACCGTTACAAAGAGACCAACTATCAAATTTTTTGATTTTAGCTCAGCGTTTTTATGACAGCTGCCAGGCTTACCACAAGAGAGACTGAGAACCACGCCAAACAAAAACCAAACAACAATGGGGTACATATAGAAAGTAAATAGTACAAATTGTTTGATTGGACATAATAATATGGAAAATATAATTCTATGTAAACAGTTTTAAGATTTTGGCTACATATTTCAATATTAGTGTTAAATAAATGAACTGTAAATAATAAATAACTATTACTTAGTAGCCCCTCTTGTCGCCTGAATGATTGCTTTATAAAAACACACACGAACATCAAACAAGTACTGACAAACAGAAAGACACATGATATCACACAAAACAAACAAACAAAAGGATACATACAGTATAAACACACAATATAACACTTAATATTAACTCTAAATAAAGTATAAAACTGTTTGTAGGTCTCCTCGAGTCACTTCCCATGGGAACCGAGCACCCGCGCTATGTCCGCTTCGGAGCGAAGCTGGTAGACGGGCGAACCGTCCGCTTGGCGAACGTATATGCGCCCTCGTTTCGTCCACGAGTACCGCCATTGCAGCTTCCTACACTCCTCACAGACTTGGTGAAAGAGCTGGCGGTTGTAGCGTGTCAGGCGCTCGTTGACGAAGACGCGGCCCCCCGTAGTACTAGTGAGGGTGCGGCGAACGCGCGCCGCCTGCAGCAGCTCGTCTCGCAGATGGCGCCGCGCCAAGCGCACCACAACGCGGCGCGGGCGGCCCCCCGCCTCAGCCGGCGGCGCACCGATGCGCTCCGCGAACACCACATCCCGGGCCTCCAGCGCGACGCCCAACCGCGCCGCCAGCACAGTCACTGACTGGACGACGCCCACTCCCTTCTCTTCCGGTAGCTGCCCGACCTCCAGATCAGACAGAAGAGCCTCTTGATCGCGGTCATTAAGCTCCTGCTTCAGCTCAGCTATAGTGCGCTCCAACTCCGCAGTCACCTCCGCGCCGACATCCGGCCGGCGCTGCTCGAGAACCTCTAGCCTCTGTTCGACGTTGTCCAACCGCGCCGACAAGGAATCTGGCAGCTCCAACATCTCTTTACGGAACTCTCGCATTTCCGCCATGAACAACGCCAGCTCCCGGTCCCGACGGTCCTCCCTTCCGTCCGGCGCATCCACAATTGCATCGGATTTCGGCGATACTGATGCGCTCTCATTAGAAAGAGGCGTGCTACAAATATCCTTTACCGGCGTCTGAGTGTTGTCGCCTTTACGAGTTAGCCTTTTGCAGTTTGGGCAAGCCCAATCCTTGCTTATGCTCGCTTTGTCTGAAACGGCCAGACACGCTTTGTGGTACTTCAGCGGACACATAGAACAAGCAGCGGCGCCCGCCGACGACAGGAATTTACCGCAAGCACCGCAGTGAAGCATTACGGCTCTTCTAGCTTATTATACGTTTGGCTTAAATGGTAGTTCTTTTTTTTCCTCTTTTTGCTTTAGGTGCTTTTTTAATTAAATAATTGTCCAATTGTAATAAATAAATCAATCGTAATAACAAAACAAAAAATATAATAGGAAAAATAATGAGAACAAAAAAAAATAGAACAGGAACAGTTTTCGTGTTTTGTACCACTTTCACTTTTCACCACTATGATTAAAATACACAATTGGCTAGTGCTCTAGTTAAGGAAGAATTTGATGTAGGTATAGTATAGGCAAAACTGTTAACTTTTGAGAGAGATTTTGATTAAAAAAGTACGAGCAATGAACAGTACGTGTATCACTATTGACGATCCGTGGACGACCCCCAAAATTCCACTCATGAAAGTGAACAACTTTCCCCAAGAAATATATGTGCATAAATGACAAAAAAAACTGTCCGATCAGCTGACGACAATAGTACCCTATGGGAGGTCGACATTTATTTTTGTAATTTTTGCACATATGTTTCTTGGGGAAAGCCGTTCAGTTTTATGGGTGAAACTCACCCTTAATTTTTTTTAGTGAATAAAAATTAAGGTTGTATATTTTTTTTAATTTCTAAATAAGTGACAGGGGTTTTGTCTTGATAAACATACCCCATCGTAGCCTTAAAGTATTCCGACCAATTGAGTGGATTTGTGATCAGTGTAATCACCTACCCGCATTTGGCTAGCGTAGTGATTAAGCCACCCGTTATTTATTTATAAGTACCCATTGTATAAATAAAATAAATAAATAAACTTCCCTACACTCACACCAATTATCTAGCCCAAGAGAAGCTTCGTTATGAAACTCGTTAAATGGTTACTAGACAACGGATAAACATACTTAAAATACTTAAATACATACTTATTATACATAGAAACAATTTAGAAAAGCTATTGATTGAAAAATTGACCCGACCGGGGATCGAACCCGGGACCTCAGAGATGGCGACACCATGAAAACCGGTGTACAAACACTCGACCAAGGAAGTCGTATAGTGATGACTTGATTCAATGATGGAAACCATTACCCTGCAGTAAGAGAGTATGCCTACAAGCGATAAGTACTTTACTTTTTTTCCACTAGCCAGATAATTGGTGCGAACATGGTTAAAAAAAATTGTTACGTTTAGATGTAACAGTTTTATCTATCACACCTGTAGCCCAAGCACGAACCATTATGATACTAGTTAAGGTAATCATATCGTATTATTTTGTATGAAAAAGGTTTACTAACTTTATGGTTTTCATACAAAATAATACGATTACGATTACCTTAACTAGTACCATAATGGTTCGTGCTTGGGGTACTGAACATTATGAATAATTCACCACAGTAAAAAAAAACTCTAAAAATGGAGCAACAACAAACACAATTTAAGAAACCGTACAACAAAAATATCTACGGGTCTTAACTATTTGACGCCACGTAATCGCATAATCATAAATAATCCTTACCGTCATAGAAAAAGCGGATTTCTTTGTGACAATAACGAAATAGTGACGAAAAAACCTTTCGGAGTTACTGCTACGGAAATAAAGTTTAAAATGGCACTTAACTTCTTAAACAAGAACTAAGCGACCCGCTGCGAATCGATATTTGGATTATAATTAATGAAATGTCACTAGATTCTTGGGTTGTTATCTTACCTGGATGTCAGGTTAGGATCTTGTTGGAATTATTAACAAATACTTAAAATAAGGTTCATCAATCCATCACGCTTTACGACTCATACACTTACTCACTTATATACTCTGTATTCTGAGCCAATAAATTTATAACATTTGATATTTTCACTACTGCGAGTACAAACAGTAAGTATTAACACATCCTTAGACGGCCTCCGTGGTCGAGTGGTTAGCACGCCGGGTCTGGCGTCGCGCCATCTCCAAGGTCCCGGGTTCAAATCCCGGTCGGGTCAATTTAGAGAAAAGCTGTTTTTCTAAATTGATTTCGAGTCTGGGTGTTTTTTCTATATTTATCCGTTATCTTACCATATTAACGAGTTCCAAAAGAATACTCATCTTGGTCTAGATAATTGGTGTGAGAGTAACAATTTTTTTCTGCTGGGCAAAGGTCTCCCCCACTTCCTTCCAGCTCTCTCTCTCTTTAGCCAGCTCTAACCAATTTCCGTCGAAGGCATCGAGGTCGTCGCGCCACCACTTCCGAGGACGGCCCCGATGCCGACGTCAGTCTTTAGGTACCCGACGCGTGCTGATGTTCGCCCACCTCTCTGGGGGAAATTTATGTAAAATCACAAATTTAATTTAATTTAATACCATTTTTATGACTGAGCCCGCAAACGAGCGGGCAAGCGGCCACAGAAATAGATCTAAATAGAAGCCGCATGTTAGCTCCATTGGCATTGGTATGAAAAACAAGCGTGTCACTTTTTTCTGTGCCAATTTAATAACAAATAAATTATCCCGGTTAAGCCGGTTAAGTAGTTTTTTTTTTTTTAAATTCACTTATGCCGCATTATTTTGACACGCAAAGTACGTACATTTAGATTTATTTCTGTACCGTGGACGCTAGCGACGCGTTGCTGACCCAGGGGTGCGATTCCCAACGCTCGATCGTAAACTTGCGTTCACTTCGACCTCCACGTTCCGATCAAAAGTGACTTTTTTGACGTTAGCGTACAGTCGTATTAGCGAATGCGGATTTGATGTCGACTTGCTTGATCTGCAGAGACAAGCTTGATAGACACTTAATATTTTTTGTAACTTGTATTTTACATAAGTAACTACGTAGTAAAAATGAGCAAACTGTTCTCGCTCTAAAGCAATTTCTTTCAGACAAAAAGTCGTATGGAGAGAACTAAAACAATCTCAGATCAGAGGTGAAAATTATTGAAATATACTACTAATAAAT
Organism: Scoparia ambigualis; assembly: GCA_963921215.1. Taxonomy (NCBI): domain Eukaryota; kingdom Metazoa; phylum Arthropoda; class Insecta; order Lepidoptera; family Crambidae; genus Scoparia; species Scoparia ambigualis. Next base: position 20,437,379 of record OY992504.1, read on the forward strand.
GTATAAAAATATAAGTAAATAAATAAAAGTAAAATATATTTTTTTAAATAAGTACATCCTTAAAAAAGCCTCAAAGGATTGTTTAGTCACTTATAAAAGCAATTTCGGTCCACAGCCAAACTAAAAAAAAATTGCAGTATCGATAAATAAATATATTCCACATCACATTTTAACCTCTAAAATCGTCACGTTGCGGTTCACGTAAGTAATCATAGGAGCCAATCTTAATCTCTTCTAATCACAAGCCAAAAGCAATTTGTGTGGATGTACAAAATGCTTTCTCGCAACCAGCCGAGACCAATCCCAGGACCGGCCGACCGGACCGTAGAATGCGACGAATTTGACAAGTCACCGATTTTTTATCCCAGCACCAGATAATCTGCTTTCTTACCCCACTCGATCAATCTTATCGAGGTGACTAGGGTATCTTTTAATATCTAAACTTAAATTTTTGAAATATGATTTTAAACCCTATCCGCTACAGATTTGGGCTTAATGTAGCTTAATAACGGTTAATGGCTATCGAAGTTTGACGCAGGAATACGCCGGATCATCGCCGGATTCCGGGAAATTCGCCCCGCGTGAATACCTGCCTTTACAGGTAAACGATTAACCAACTTTGAAGTAATAGACAGGACCAATTTAAATGTTGGCACTAATATTTATTTATTTATTATTTTTTAGACGACCTCCTTGGTCGAGTGGTTTGTACACCGGTTTTCACGGTGTCGCCATCTCTGAGGTCCCGGGTTCGATCCCCGGTCGGGTCAATTTAGATATTATTTTTTGTTCTAAATTGTCTCGGGTCTGGATGTTTTCTATGTATAATAAGTATGTATTTAAGTATTTTAAGTATGTTTATCCGTTGTCTAGTAACCATTTAACGAGTTTCATAATGAAGCTTCTCTTGGGCTAGATAATTGGTGTGAGTGTAGGGAAGTTTATATTTTATATATTTTTTGACAATGTTTTCATTTAGTATATCATTTAGTTTTGTGAGAAGTATATTATAATTTTGTATAAATTTCGTGTAACTGTGTCCCGTAGCGGTGAAAGAATACCACCCCCTCTCTTCCCTTGGGTGTCGTAAAAGGCGACGAACGGTAGTCCGTCCGTTCGTCCGTAGCCTTTTGTAAGCTGCACGTACATCCATCAGCATAGAGCGGCGATGGGCTCACCACCTGTCATGCTTAGCACGTGTGCAGTCGGTAATTGGTTACTGATTTTGCGGTCCTCATTGCCTAGTCTCTGACTAACCCTTCGGGGATAATATTCGTGATTATTTCTTTCCTACTAATATGATAAACGCGAAAGTTTGTAAGTATGGATGGATGTTTGTTACTCTTTCACGTAAAAACTACTGGATGGATTTGGATGAAATTCGGCATACAGATAGTTTATAACTTGGATTAACACATAGAATACTTTTTATTCCGATATTATAACGGGAACCATGCGGGTGAAACCGCGAGCGGCCGCTATTGTATGTATAAATTTGACAGGTCAGATCGGTGATGTTCTCGTCAAAGGTCGGGTCAAGAGTACCCTAAACGTGACGAGCCTTATTTTTGTTAGTTACCTGTTTTGTAAATCATTAATTAAATATAAAAATAAATACAATAACGTAGGTTTAAAAAGTTACTTTATTTAGATTTTTAAAACAAACACTAAATGCAACTTTATATCCAAAGATTAAAGAAGATTTATAAAGAACTCTTTACCTTATATTACTGACTTTATTAATCATCAACATAAAGTTTATTAAGAAGACCTTAATTTTGAGTATAGACATCTGCTTAGAAAAGATCCTTTTATATAAATCTAGTGTTAAACGCGCACGAAGTACTTAATATTAATAATATTTAATTTTTTAGTATACATTAACATTGTAATAAAATTTTAATTTTATTAAAATTGATGTGACAGAAAGAGTGATGAATATGAGTGTTGAAGGTAGGAGAGGAAGAGGAAGACCATAGAAAAGATGTATGGATTGTGTGAGGGATGACATACGATTGAGAAGGGATTTGATAATTTTATGACGAATGACCGAGTTCTATGGAGGAAAAGGACATACTTCGCTGACCCCAAATAACATGGGAATAGGGCAAGCAAATGATGATGATCTTCCTGCTTAATGCCATCCTACGTAGTAACGCGAAACGTGGTATTGCATATTTCGTTAGAAAAAAAGTCGCATCTGAATGCGGCTTGTGGCTGAGTGGCTAAGCGTTAGGCTCGATGCATAACCCTGAGGGCATACTCCCTTTTTCCAAAACGAAATTTCGGCCGATTTTCGTTTGCTATCTACAGCGGTTTCTACTCCTTCCGAAATGTTGTTCATACAAAATAGGGTTGGCAATAAGATTATTAATTTTTAGAAAATCGATATCTATTGCGTCTTAATCATTCACATATCAAAAGTTTTCTCTTATGTTATAATGATTACTGTTATAAAAGGTTTTCTTTAGAACGCCGCGTTAAGAGTCAAGTGATAAATAAATGCTGAACTGGACTGATTGTCATACAGTTGTCAACACCTCAAAATACCTAAAAAAGTCTTTAGCTAAAAATGAAGATAGCTTCAAACTCCCGCATGATATTGTAATGTAATTTTTTCTTCATAATTCAGAGCATTGCTGCTATTCATTACTATTTTTTTCATTAAAGCGCTGTGTTACGCTAGCTAGCTAAAAAACTAGCCTAACTCCCATAGTAAAAAGGTTATTGTCCTTTCAAATACAATGGAAAGCGCATACGAAAATCGGCCGAAATTTCGTTTCGGAGAAAGAGAGTAGGCCCTCAGGTTTGTGATCAGATCACCAAACCGCATTTGGCAAGCTTGGTGATTTAAAAAAAATACCCATCAATTTTAACGGAAACTTGGTTTCATGATTCTTGGCCTTTGCCTAGCAGTGGCACAGTACAGGCTACATCGAGTTTACGTTTTTTATAATAAAAAAGTAAAAAAAAACCTTGTTTTTTTTATTCAATAACGGGTAAACGTCGGCCTTCATCTCACCTGATCGTAAATGATAAGGCCAAAGGTAGAAGCGCACTTCACCCGGAATCCTCAACCACCTCAAACTTAAAGTATATTAACGCATCTTAATTATTTTAGCGCCTATCAGATCTATACGATACATAACTCTACGATAATATGACTTGCTGTTTGTCCACCGCGGCAGTCGGCGCTCTTGTTGACCCGTTCCCGCTTGAACAAACAATAACCCATGCGAATGTAGAAAACGTACAATTTCTCAAATTATTAAATAATTTAATTGTCTTGTGTACTTCTACACAGTTTTTGGATTATATTTATTCAATTTGTGCGTACTTATACCTTCAATTCAATAATATTCGAACCATTATTAGATAATAGTTTGATTGTTAGCCAAAATATTATGAAGCGGTCTATGCTTTCGTTCATAGCGTTTAAAAAAAGAGTTTTACATTATGTTTTTCTAAAAGTATATAATAAATAGCTAACTATATTTTTTATATGTTATTAAAGGACATTGTTAAAGTTAGCCTAAGAACCAACACAAACATGACATACATGATAATTCTTAGCTTATTTTTCACGACATATAACAGTATTTAGATTTTAGCGGACACTTTTAGATAAGTAACCATTATTAAAAAGAATTTTTGGACATTAATATTGATTATCATTTTTTTTACTATGAGTTGGGTAATTGAGAGTTCAGTGCATTCAGCCAGTGAATTAAAGGTTTGTGACCAAAATATTTATAATATGTACAAACAAACCTAATAATATTATGCATGCATGGCTGACTCGATATACTTAGTGCCAAACACGCATCATTATAATACGATACATCGCATTTTATTTCAAACTGAAAACGTTAGTCGACTTAAAATTCTTTTGCTTTTCCAATGAGGAGAATTTTACTAACCTGCGGTGCTGTGTCACTCACTGACTGACGTTACTGTAGTCTGCTATACACAGTGTTGCCATATATACGGATTTGTCCGTAAAATAATGTCAATGTTCAAACCGGACAATGAATACACACGGATTTTTATACGGAGATTTTAGGCAAATTCTAATGAGTAATAACTTTTAATAAGTATAGTACCTACTAATAGCTTTTATTATTCCTAAGAAATATGTTACATTTTATTTGATTCTGCGTAAACTAGCGAGTCTTATTTAATTTTCATAGATTTTTACAGAACTGAACCAGCAATTACTACGTAGTAAAAATTATGGCTTTGAGGATTCCCATTGAGATATATATAAGTATTTTCTTGGTCGGCTAATATGAGAATGAGAGCCAGTGAGAGTTAATGGTGTGATTTAGTGTTAGTGCAAGCAAGACGTAAAACACTTTGTTATGAATCATTTGTGTCTGTCTGACATCCATATTATTTTAGTGTGTTTTGCCGTTATTAATTATCTTAATACTTTCATTGATATAGTTATATATAGTTGTAAGTATGTACATACATACCTTAGAGTTTCAACTTAGACCTTAAGATAAAATATTTTTTGTTTGTATTTTACATGTCTATAACTTGTTTTGTGCATTACAATAAAATAAAACTTCCCATACGGATTTCATACGGAATTTGGTAGTTATTACGGAATACTGGCTCTAAGATCTGGCAACACTTGTGAAGAAGCAACACTGACAACAACGTTGTGAAGTTTCTTTGGCAAATAAAACAAAACAGTGTAACATCACTTTTCAAATTCTCTTAAGAAGTCCGTGCGAGATCTCAGTAAAGTCCCACATAAGTCCCACATCTTTACTCAAGGGGTTTTGGGGGGAATATCATTTAGCAATTAACGTTCATATTTATCATCACTCATCATTATCATCAGTTAGCATAATCAATGAACTCTAATAATACGACTGAAGAACTAGTATCCTTGGTCAAGAAAACAAAAGTTGATGTTCTGGACTTCTTGGCGAGAAAGTGAAGCGTCATGTCTGCAGTTTTGTTTAATTTTCTATAATTTGTGTTTTGTCGAATATTAATGTGAAATAATGATAAATTATTTAAGTGTTAGTGAACGTGCATGAGTGTTGGCAAATAAAACAAAACAGTGCAACAACACTTCTCAAATTCTTTAATTAAACACAACCTCAAAGATTTCCTAATATTAGGTTCTCAGGAGTGTCCGTCGAAAATCTTTGTTTTTACAGTTATTTACTTGCAATTTCGAACCTAGAAAAGAATATTTCATAATTGTTGGTACTTAGGCTAACAATGTATGGGCGCAGAACATTGTCCTTTTAAAAAGGAATTACTACTGCTTGCAGCTTTCAATAACGTGATCGAAGTTTGTAACTAACAAAACAATAGAACGATGTATAAATCAATAAGTACTGATAGTTAACTATATTTTCAGTTCAAGTACATAGACACTTATACGTTAGGTACTTCGATTATTACGATTATCATATTATCTGATTATCTTTTAATCGAAGTGGTTTAAAGCATAATTTCCATGTCCTATTTATCAGCACTTAGACGCTTCTGTTCGGTTTAACAAATTGTTATTTTACATTTGCCGTGCGTCACCATTTTTTAATAAGTACTTCACATGTAGATGGCTAAGAGGGAAAATGCCTGAACTATGACGTGCCGCCATGAAACATCGCATATTCCAAGAGGTAGCTATACCTGGGGTAGCTGTACTGACACGTCGATCTTTTCGTGTATGGGCATGAGGGGAAAAGGGTTGCAGTCTCACATAACTCCGATTTTCGAGTTTATAGGATCTCTCCATCCGACTGGTTGTCTGGAAAAAATCGCTTCATAGCGATAAGACCGCCAAATTGTAATATGTATTGACCTATTTTAATGTTTTATATATGTAAACTGTTGTAATAAAAGCATTATCTAATCTAATAATCCGGGGTTGCCCCTGACCCCGATGAATGTTTAAGACAGGAAAAAACCTCGAACCAAACCAAGTACAATTTTTATGGTCATGGTCAATATGGATAGTGAATAGAGGAACATTTTCCTTTTCTATGGGGTTTAAAAAACCTTAAACCAAACCAAGTATACTAAGGTACTGCTCGATGGGAGTCAAACAATATACTCCAATTATGCGGGAGTGTAGAGTACGAAAAAATAAACAAAAAACCTTCTGCATCTAACCCGATAGTTGAACCTCATCGTACCACAGAGGCGGTTAAACTTTCAACTATGTCTTGGTAAATACCACCTCAAATTGTAATTTTCAATTTTGTAGAAAACAAAGAGAATGTAGTAGTTATTTCTCGGAAACGACATAAACCATACAACAGTTTACGACGACAGAAACAGGGCGATTCTCCAATGACACCTGTATATTTACATGCGCCACCGAACAAAGTATTCTATTTGCAATACGTTCCTCCTAATACGCTTTATTACGCCTCATTCGTTGTATCTTACATACGAATGGCGTTTAAACGCAACTTTATTATTTCTCAAAGCAGACGGGAGCAGATGTGCCGTCGAATAATTTTCAGATACGACACTGTTGGTTGAACCGCCTCGCGAAATGAGTATTCCATTTTATACGTTCAGAGACAGATGGGGTGAACGAGACCACTCAGATTGTGCGGTTCTTTAAGAAAACGTGTGTACGTATGGTATGATTAGGTCTTAGTAAAAATGTAAGGAATAAATGTAATAGCTTAAACTGTTTATACAATGTGATAGGGGTGATACTTCTAACCCGTTAAGGCTAAGTACACATCTAAATTCATTGACAAAAAAAATAATATGGGCGGTCCAACCCCCTCCCCCTATTATAATTTATGACCATTTTTACTTTATGCGATATCAAAGGTTGCATACGTCGGAGAAACATAAAAAATGGCAAACAGTGGCTAATGACACTGGCTAACTAATAAATTACTTTGTTTCGCATGTTGGAGATTATTTTGGTGCGAAAAAAAATCATTACTTAATTATTTTGTGATTTAAAATCACTTTTTTTATGTCCATATTATTTTTTGTCGGTGAATTTAGATGTAGTACTTAGCCTTAACAGGTTAGAAGTACCACTCCTTTCACATTGTATACTATTGAGCAGTCTTCCATCATTGAAAGCAGTTAAGGTTTTGGCAAAAATCACCCACCACACTTCAAAATACGTGTTCACATAATCGGGAAATGCATCGAATACGATAAGTATACACTCTTGCCGACCGGGGAGTTACTTGAACTACGGCGACCTCGATGTTTGACCTCGTTGACCTTGATGACCCGTTATATCCGGAAGTCCGGAGTCCAATGTGGACTTCCGGATATATCCGGTCACCGAGTTTCTATAAATGCAAAAAATATGCGATAAATACTACCTATACATTTTTAGATAGGTACTTCCATGAAGAAAAAGGAAATGTGGAATAGTCCCATTTACTTGGGGAAGAGAATACTGTATAATGTAGCAAAATAACGTCAGAAAAATATCATAGCCTGGAAAATTTTGGACTATTCAAAGTGCTTATTAATTGAGTTTATTGAATAAATATATAGGGTGACTGCTAGAAACCGCAAGAAACTTCAAGGACAAGTGTTTTAAATATGACAGATATTACAAAAAAGGAATTCGTGTTTTTTCATTTTTAATTGAATAATTCATTTTATGAATTTTAATTGGATAATCGTTGAGTATCTAATTTATTTTAAAGCAATAACATAACATAAAATAAATGAAAAACAATTAAAAATAACGATTATTTATAACGCGACGGACGGTTGCCCCGTCCGTCTGTTGACCAGTTCGCGTCAGCTGTGAGACCATTTTGTCATGTTTAAAACACTTGGCCTGACCAGCCCTTGAAGTTTCTTGCGGTTTCTAGCAGTCACCTTATAATTTGACTTTGAACAAAATATGAATCACTGCTTGTCCTAAACTAAACACAAACTCTAACTTAAAACTTGTTATAAATTTTTTTTTTTTTTTTTAATTGTTATACATTTAAAATACAAATTTTAACATCATCGATCCTCAGCAAAGCCTCGTGGGTTTATGTGCCTTGGAACTTTACTATTAAGCGCGCTTCCACTGTCAGCCTTATTGTCACTTACCATCAGGGTAAGATGACGGCCAAGCGCTTACCAGTAGTGGCTAAAAAATTTCTCTGTTTCCGTATCTTTAAAAAAGTTATCGTTAGGACTAAAATATGTCTATCTTCACCAATCTGTCATTATGTATCCGTGCGGTTATAACTCCGTCGCCATCTTGTTTTCTTTTCGTATTTTCTAAGCCGATGGTGTTATTCGTCTGCATCAATTAGAAAACCATTAGAATTGTGCTCGTTACATAGAACATTCCATCTCCATTACCATTCCATAACCGCAGTGCAGATGGAATGTTTCGCAACGTTCAAAGATCGAACTAAGTATTTTTAAGCGGTGGCAGCCGCGAGCAACTCGTAAGAATCCCGTTAGCGATTGATCAGTGCTCCTACCATGTGTCTGTAACCTTCGAATTTATTACAAAAGTTGCGCTAATAGATGGAAATTACAGTACTTAGTGGTGTTTAATCAGATAGCTTGTCGTTCGTAAATATCTTGTAAAGTAGCGTTTAAATAAAATAATAATAAATACATTATTTTACGATTTTCTATTTTTATTCAGGCATAAATTACCTAGGTACCATAAATTACCTATTATGCTACTTGTAATTATTAAGATTTGTATTTGTTTTGTACACAAACAACGATATTTGCAAGTAAATAATAATTGCAGCTGAGAAATTAATAATTGTGATGTTTATTGAGCAATATGTGCCTAAGGGTTCCTTTTTTAACACTTTTATTGTTTTGTTTTTGGTATTTTATTTTGTTAATTCTATTTTATAAGTAGTTTTAATGTGAAACCAAATAAATTTTTGAATTAATCTCATTAGAAATGTGTGACTACTTATTTAGTTAAATACATAACTACACAGTTTCACGGATATGAGCAAAATCGAAATCGAAATAATTAGTAGAGGTCCAATGCCCTCAAAGGAAATAATCTTTGGGTGCATTAAAACATAAATGCGATCGTTAGCAAATCATTAGCCGCTACTCCTTGTGACGAGTTCGCTTTGACCAAATAGAGACGCTTTTGAAGATGCACAATTAAAAAAATGGAGTGATCATAAGACAGTGCAAATACTGGCGTTCCCTTTTTTCTGTTTATTTGTTGAACCGGTGCGAGAAAAAAGAGACAAATGTAGAAATACTGACACTGAAATATAGAAATATTTAAGCGTTATTAACGCAATCATTATCAAAAGTTACGAGCCTATAGTATAAATAAATTTTGAATTATGTTAAAACAGAGAGAAAAAAACCGCTTCACTAAAATCTCCGTAGACTGACTAGTTAGACGTTATTCTAGTAGTTTGATACTTGCTTGAGGAGGAATGATGTGATTCGAAAAAGATGCGGTCTGAAAAATGATAGTGACAAGAATTGAGAGAGGAATGCTCCGGTGGCTTAGTCACTTAGAAAGGATGAGTGAAAGTTGAATCACGAAAGAGATATATTGTGCGAATGTGGAAAGAACTATTGCGCAAGGGCATCCTTTTTTTTTTTTTTTTACCCGGTGTAATCCCTTCTTATGGATTTCAGCCTCCAGAAGGGAGACTGGATATGTGGGACTCTCCCGTCCCCCTTTCCACGACGTAATCGTCGGGCGAGAGGGAGGGGCCTACCCACTAATCACCGGGGGACCAAACTCCGAAAGCATAAGGCTTGAGGTGGCGGCCACGGGACCTGACCACGGGGGTATTACCTCGCGGTGCCACCCCGTCGCCGTGTGTTGGCCTATAACCACTGCGTAGCAGCCGTTACGCGCCAACCCACGGCGACTACGCGCACACGGCACAACACGACCCAGCCCATTTAGAGGGCAGACACAAAACGACACATGACTGACATGCCCGGCTTTACCCAGGCATGCGGACACAGCACAACACAACACAGATGTCATCGTGTCGGCACTCACGGTTTTACCCGTTCATGCCGACACGACGGCCACCCACTCGCCGGACACAACACACAACATGCCCCGCGATTTCGCTGGCATGCGCACATAAAAACCCAACACCGATGCGACACCCCATTTGGTAGGTTGTTCCAAGACCGCAGGACAACACAGCGACCTGTCTGGTCATCCAGTCGTCCTGCTGCTCATCATCGCTTTCCAGGGGGTCCCGCACCAGTCCTACAAAAACGTATAAGTATAAACGACCACAAACGAAAAAACACAAAGACAAGAAACACAACGCACCACGACTTAGACCCTATTAACTGGCGCGGGGCTCCCCGCATCCGCTCCGAGCAACCCGCTCCCCTTTAGGGGGGGGCGCTTCGTCGCTCATCATGGCTTCTGCATAAAGCCTCCGTGCCAGCTCCCCAAAAGACACCACAATGACCCGCACATTTACTGGTACGTGACCCCCACCGTGTCCGCTCCGAGCCAGGGGACGCCCTCAGAAGAGCGCCCCGTGGCTTATCATGACGTCCGCGTGGAACCACGCACCAGGTCCGTAAAAGGACAACCCACAATACAAACAATAACTACAGGAACCAGAAACAACACACAACACTCTACGCTGGACAGCACAGGCAGTGCTGTCCATTGCACCCAACATTTAAAACGAATTTTATGGGCACTTGGGGTGATATGGCGACATATCCATGCCAGTGCCCACACACACATACTAAAACCTAACGACAACTTACGCTAACACAAAACAGAGAACATCGGACGTCCGGCTGGACAGGACGGAACCTGTCTTCCGCCGGGCGCCCGGCATCACCTCAAGGTGGATGGAGGTCGGCATACCTCCTACGCCGCCTCCCGGCCCTCCTCCTCCTCATTGGCGCAGCGTTGGCGGATTCCTCCCGCTCGCGCTCGGCCTTCTCTTTGAGGCCCATGCACTCCGCAGCAAATCCGGCAACGGCTGCCCAACTCTCCGCACTCTCCACCATTGCGGCGACCACATCGGGCAGAGTTAGAGTGCCTCTCCCCCCTAGGGCCAACTCCAACGTACGCCTCTGTGGCGCGAAGGCATTACACAGCTCAAGGGTGTGCTGAGCTGTGTCCTCTTCTTCTCCGCAATGGTGGCAGACCGGGGTCTCTTCCCTCCCGATCCTGTGCAGGTACACACCAAAGCACCCATGTCCTGTCAGGAGCTGTGTCAGATGGTAGGACACTGCTCCGTGTGGTCTGTCCAGCCACTTTTGCAGGACTGGGCGGATCGCCTCAATGGTGCGGGCTCCGGCTTCCGGGGTTGTTAGTGTCTCCTCCCATTGCCACACCGCCATATCACGGGCTGCGCGCCTTGCCTCCTCAATCTCCGCTTGCGCGGGATTCTCTCCTCGAGCCCTCGCCACTGCACGGAACTCGTATACTTCCGTGAGTATCCTGGCGTCAAGCTCCCAGGGGAGCATACCCCCTATGGCCGTGGCGGCCGTGAACGAGACGGTTCTGTAGCCCCGGATGGTTCGGATAGCCGCTGTCCTCTGCGGTCTGCGCAGGAGGGCGACGTTCTTCCGAGACAGGGCGTCCAACCAAACCGGGGCACCGTACAAGGCCATGCTCCTCAGAACTCCGGCGAAGAGCTTGCGGCAGTTGTCCCCTGGGCCTCCCACGTTGGGCAAAAGCCTCGCCAGTGCCCTCGCCGCACCCACCACCCTCGGAGCAAGACTGGCAAAGTGCGCCCCGAAGTTCCAACGACTGTCGAGTATAAGCCCCAGGTATTTGAGCTGAGGCGCAACTTTGACGGGCACACCTTCCACACGTATGTGGGCGTCTCTGGGGGGCCGGCCCCGGGGGCCGTGAAATAGGATGGCCTCCGTTTTTGGCAACGCCACCTCCAGGCCCAGCAACCTGATCCTCGTCACCATTAGTGTGGCGCCTGCAGACGCCCTCCGGGAGGCTTCCTGGTAGTCACGGCCCCTTGCGCAAGGGCATCCTAGAATAACTTACGCGGAATAGTTAGGGATTTAGATAAAAAAGTCTGGTGTACGCAGTGACAAAAACCGCCGGGCGTGCATGAAAAGATTGATGGATTTGAATGAAGCGAAAGAAGTGTGTAAGAACTATAAAGGACGTGGGGGCGTTTGGGAATTAAAACTGTCCTTTTCTTTGGGAACATATACATTATTTATTAATGAAGCTAAAACTGTATTACATAATAATAATTATAAAAATACGTCATGGAATTCTACCCATGTTGGCACTTCAGATTGATCTCCCTAACTTTAGACAATGCGTTTGACATTCCGATTCTTTTCATGACTTTAAATTATGTTTGCTTTATATAATATTGCAACGTAGAACCAGCCAGTGCTCCAAAATAGCAAAGACTCCACAGGACGGTAGCAGATGGCGATCCATAGTCTCTGGAAAGAAAAGGAAACAGGCGTGAGTTAATGTAGGTATGCGAATGCGAACTTTCAACAAGAAACCTATGGGCAAAAATGACAAAAAAAATTCAATCTCCCATACAAAACTGTCCGATCAGCTGACGACACAGAGTATGGTCGAAATTTTTTTGTCATTTTTGCACATAGGTTTTTTGGGGAAAGTTGTTCAGTTTCATGAACTCACCCTTAATTTTTTTTGGTGAATAGAAATTAAGGTTGTATAGAGCAATGAATCCGGGTCACTTAAACAATCCTATTAAAGAAACCAATAAATTTCGGAATCTAAGAATGATAGCATATTGAAATAAATTTTGTTTAATAGACAATTAAATACTCCTTAAATGAAGGTGTTAAAACTTCTTAGTTATTGTAAAGTTATGTCATAAAAAAATGAAATTTGATAAAGGGAGACTTTATGGAACTTGGTGTACAGCATGCCAAACCGCGTTAACGCAGTAATGAAAGCACGAGGAGGAAATACGAAGTACTTATTAAAATTCAAGAAAATCTTAATGTTGTTCAAAAATGTCATGTTTCCTATTTTTGTTTTAAGGCAAGATCTGCAGTTTGTTTTCTTTAAGTATGTATTTTTTTGTGAATAAAATGTACTCATTAATTTTATTACTTTTATTTAGGGAGTATTTAATTGTCTATTAAACACAATTTATTTCATTAAGCTAACATTCTTAGTTTGCAAGATTTATAGGTTTCTTTAAGTAACCTGGATTCATTGCTCTCAAGTGTATTATAAATAAAGTTATTCGCTAAAGTTGGTAGGTGCTGACGAGACACCATCTACTAATAAAGAAGGAATTAAAAAAAACGCTACAGTCAGTACCCGGGGAGAGGTTTGCATGGAATTTACAACTGTAAATAGGGCAGTCAGCCTGTTTACTTATGACCGAGTAATTCAGTGAATCCGTATAATTACCAGCATTAAGATGATTCCCGGCCCCCCGGCCGAGGCGAACCGGCGCACTTAAGTAATGTTAAAACATTCAAATGTTTCAAATGGACGCCAAGAAGGACTTTTCCAAGACTAAAATACTTTTAGGTATTATCGTCATCAGCCTATATAAGCCCACAGTTGAGCATAGACTTTCCCACATGAACAACAGAGATCGGGCCACAACCCACCACGCTGGCCCAATGCTGGTTGGTGGGTTTTAATGACTGCCACCTTCCGTGGACACAACTTCTTCGTTAATCACGGAGCAGCTCGAGATGTGAAATTTACTAAGAAGGTTGGTGACTCGTTTCTTTGTCACACCTCCAAAAGAAGGAACAGTGTACCAGCACACGTATTCCCTTCTTCCTACAACATGGGGGTTCTTCAAAGGAGGCGTGAGAGGCATTGTGGGCAGGCATAGGGAAGGTATCTAATGGTCTCTTACGCTGCACCAGTTGTCCTCGAGCCTGGACACTTCCACTTAACATCAGGTGGAGTGGAATCATTTGCCATGTCATAAAATGTATTTAATAATGGTCACTAATTGAATCGGCATTGCAAGATTTGCTTAACTGGCCAGATCGCAAACCAAACGCCGGTACGTCATCGATCTCTTTGGTACAGTTTTTTTAGTTATCAACCTTTTTTTTAATATTTGTAATACGGGTAAGGCCTGATAGTATTGGGACAAAAAACATCTTGGTAGGAGGCGATGCTAACGCCAAAAACGCATGGTGTGTAGCACCGTTCTAGATCACAGGGGAGAGGACATGGCGGAAACCATGCACGAGATGGGCTTTCATATTGTCAACAGCGGCAACACACCAACATTCGATACTATTAGAGGAGGGAAAAGATATTCAAGCTACGTAGACGTGACGGCGTGCTCGGAAAACCTACTTCGTTGCGTCGAAAACTGGCACGTCGATGAGGGTTTGACAAGTTCCGACCATAACGGCATAGCCTTTACAATCGCCACTCGGAAACATAAGGGTATAGGGATTGAGAGAACCACGCGCCTGTTTAACACTAAAAAAGCAGAGTGGACTTAAAAACTCACTGAAAACAATTATTGGACTAAATTTAAAGACTCATTGAAAACAATTATTGAACTATATTTAAAGACTCATTGAAAACAATTAAAAAAGCTAATTAATTAGAAATAGAAATAATAAAAACAGTAAATAATAAGAAGGAAATAGAACAGTTATCAAGAAATTATAATACAGCAATAGAGGAAGCGTGTGGTCTCTCAATTCCGAAAAAAATAAATAAAAACGTACCTAGTCAGATTTTCATAAATATCAGCAACTCTAAATGCCCTTACATTCCTATTTTTATAGCATTACATAATGAACTACCTTTTTTTTTTTTTTTTTTTCCCAGGGGAACTCATTACGAGTACCGGGGCCTTGAAGAGGCACCTAGTTATGTGGGACTCGCCCGTCCGCCTTTCCGCACCCACTGACAAGGAGAGAGGCTCCAGGTCAGCTGCCGAGCTAAGTCCCGGCTGGGAGGGCGAGACGGAGGGGAATACCCACTAAACCCCTGGGGGCCCAACAATCCGAAGCTGAAAGCTGAGGTGGATGTCGCGGTACATACCACTAGGGATTAACTCGGAAACCCCGGAACTCGGAGACGGACCCCCGGTAAAAACCGGGAGGTCACTCCATGCCCCGACGATTCCCGATGTGGCGGGAGCCTCAACCAGGCGGCCCCCCCGTATCTTTCACGGCCTACAGAGGTGGACAGACTCCGTCAGGCCCGCTACTCCACAGTCGCTCGCGAACACACACCGGGGTCTCGAGCCCGACGCTCAACTCCCGGTGCCCGAGGCCGTATCCCACACAAAAACATAAACGCCCCCAAGGACAGCGCTCAGAAGGAGCGCCGCCGAAGCTCAAAGCCGCTCAAAAGAGCGGCGAGCGTTTTAAGTGCGCGCCCACCCCAAGCCGCACACCCGCGTAACGGGGGTTACGAGCGCGCGGCCCGGAGCGGGCACGCACCGCCTAGAATTCGGCGCCCAGAAGGGGCGCTAGGGATTGGCATAAAGCCCCTTGTCCCAGGGTGGTGGGAAGAGGCCTTACGACAATCACTACAACACGCGAGGTCTTACCCCGCACACACAAAGGACGGCGCTCAGAAGGAGCGCCGCCGAAACCCCAATCCTCAAAGCCGCTCAGAAGGAGCGGCGAGTCATCAAGTGCGTGCCTACTCCGGGTCGCACGCTCGCATAAGGAGCTACGACCACGCGTCCCGGACCGGGCACGCACTTGACGGTGCAGGCCCAGAAGGGGCACTGCCTAGAATTCGGCGCCCAGAAGGGGCGCCAGGGATTAGCATAAAGCCCCTTGTCCCACGCTGAACGTGGGCCGAGAGGCCTTACCCCAGGGTGCACCACGAGGAGGTTCCCAAATTTGCACCCCACATAATGAACTACCTAAAACCTGCGACAAAATCATAAAATAAAACAATCAATTGAGCTTAACACACAGTTCATAACAATACGCTCCCTGGCAAAGCTACAAAAAAATAATTGTATTTCCAAGTGAGAGAAGATTTATGGATTGTTGACATTAAAAATTGTAATTAAAAGTGACATCAATCAGAAGGACAGCGTGTAGATCGCGACACGACAACAATGGCTCTTAAGACCTGGTATATTTATAGGAAAATAAAAATAAATCTTTTCTTATAAGTTTTAAGGGACGTTACTTTGACAATTTAGATTAAGAGATATGATAAGTTAAACATTATTTTAAATAAATAGGGAAACTATCCAGGTTGTTCTTTTATATGTTTTTAATAAAAGTATGTATGTATACCGAAATTAATAAACAAATACAGTAATGAGGGTGATTTTAATGGTATGTTTTGGGATAGCAACATTTTTGTTATCTTATCCATTAATATATAATAATAATTAATACATAATAGCGTGATTCACTAACTCTGGATTGCAAATAGATGATAGATTCGATTAAATGTGTGTTCAATATGTACAGGTAGGAATCGAACCCAGGATCTTTGGATCTAAGACCGGTGGTAGATCACGGAGGCGGCAATACACTTCTACTACTTTTCAACATTCTACTACATAATAATTATTTTCTATATAGAATAAAACTATCATTCGTCGGACTGAACACTCATTTCGTCCAAGTTATTTGTACGGTTCATAATACCATTTCGCCGTTTCGTCGTTTTTAATTATAACCAGCAAAACGAAGAGCAGTTTAAACATAAACAGATCAAGTACCTACCATGGGACGTACAATTCTGTCGTATTTACAGCGACACGAGTGTAGCAAACCTGCTATCGCTGATATAAGCGGAGCGGCAAGCTACTATGGCAATAGGATATAATTATTTATCTATACGACGGACAAATTATCTTATATAGGGTGACTGCTAGAAACCGCAAGAAACTTCAAGGGCTGGTCAGGTCAAGTGCTTTAAACATTACAAAAATGAGAAAAAAGATTGCAGACTAACGTAGGTACTTATCGCCCAGCTGACGTGGACGGGTCAACAGACGGGTGGGTCAACGGCCGGCCGCTGCCCGCGCGTTGTAAATAATCGTAATTTAATAGTTAATTCTTTATTTTATTTTTCTTATGTGATTGATTGCTTTAAAATAAATTAGATACTCAAAGTCTATGAAAATTAAAATTCATAAAATGAATTATTTATAATGAAAAATAAAAAAAGCACGAATTTCTTTTTTGTTATTTTGTCATGTCCAAAACACTTGCTTGAAGTTTCTTGCGGTTTCTAGCAGTCGCCTTATATTTACACGATTTTTTAAGTCTATAAACGACCTACATAAGGAAAGACCTGTGCCCAGCTGTGGAACATTTATAAGATAATGACGAAATATCTGTTTGTTGGGTGTCGTAAAAGACGACTACCGTACTAAAGACTGCACATACATCCAACAGCTTAGAGTGGCGATGAGCTCACTTCTTATAACGCTGAGCACATGTGCAGTTGCTATTTGAAAAGTGGACTGTGGCAGACGGCAGTGGATTGCTTGTGGTCACCATTGTCTGGCTCTGCTAACCCTTTGGTAATAATAGGCATGAGTGTTTGTTTCTGTACTTGCCCGTGGTACTACCGGTGGTCCTACTGGTAGTACCACGGGAATTTTTTTTTGCCCGTAGTAGTACTACTATTCTGTCTGGTAGTTAGTACCACGGGAGATTTTACATTACCCGTGGTACTACTTATCAATTTAATATTCCCTACAAACGTATTTCGTGGTATGCATAAGCTTGAAAAATCGTGTGTTGTGGAACCTATTTTTTTTTTTTGTTTTATTTTGTTTTTGTTTTTCTTTTGTTTTTTGTTTTGTTTTTGTTTTTTTTTGTTTTATACTTTCACAGCTAACCAGTACCTATATATTTGAAAAAGGTTCTATAACACTCGATTTTTCAAGCTTATGCATACCTCGAAATTAGGGCATCGAAACCCGGTCCACTTTTTAAAAACCCGGGTTTCGGGTTTTCTTGTTGTCAAAACCCGGGTACTCGGGTTTTTCGAGCTTTTTCGGACTTTTTGTTATTTTTTTTAAATATGAGGAAACTGTATTTAAGTATGGATTTGCTAAGTCAATACGAGTATAAGTATGTATAAAACAAGGGAAGGATTCATATCAATTAGCAGTACTTTCAAAATCACAAAAATATTTTTAATATTAAAAAGTCTTTTAGACAATGAGTATTTGTTCAAAACAAATATAAAATAAAGAAATATCTAGTATTTATCTAGCTACTAATTATTTTAGATTACAGACTCACGCAGATCAAATTATTTATATTAATTTAGTCTTTTGGTAATAGTCAGTTCTTATACTGCTAATAATTATAATATGCTGAAGACTATTTTTGATACCTATATAGAAATATTTTTAAATTATTAAACTCTTTTATTAACATTAACAATAAATTCGTTTTAGTAGCTAACTTACTCGTATGAAGTCAGATTGGAATCAGAATAAATTTTTTAATTTAAGTCTTTCAGAAATAATCAGTTTTTCTCTTAACTAAAAATCTGCTAAAGACTATTATAAAACTAATTTTAACTTTAATTAAACTTTTTTCTTAACATTGAAAATAAATTCGTCTAGTGGCGAACTAGCGCGTAAGAAGGCAAATTTTTTTTATGTTAAACGTCATAGTGACTGCATCCTGCCTGATGGTAAGCAGCCGATGCAGTCTAAAATAACGGAGCGCTCCTCACCGTGGAACAAGCACGGTAACAAGCGCACCCATTCACGATGACGACCTGCATAAATGCCGTTTCACGCCCCGCTTAATTAAAAGACCCGGGACTATAGGAGCTGGGAAACACATACGTCTAGCCGAATGGTCTTACCGAGGAACGACTTGCCAATTTTTTTGGTACGAGTGCTGATAGTCTGCACAGTATGATGGTGGTTCCTAAGACCAGCACGTGTAGTCCGGGACAGGAAAGGAGAGGGCGGGATTAGATCAAAAAGTTCTTCAGAACACTCTCCGTAGTAATTTCGGTAGAAGACACTGAGAGAAGCAATGTCTCTACGCAGCTGGAGGTCCTCAAAAGAGGCTGTTACCTCAGCATCTCCAATAATGCCTACCGCTCGCCTATGCAGTCTATCAAGTGCATTTAGCGGGGCCGTCCCATAGATGGTAACAATACTCCATACATGGTAACAATGATGGTAACAATGATGATAACAACGATGGTAACAATACTACATCGCACCTGAGTCTTGTACAGCAACCAGCGCTGCTCGGGAGTGAAAAACCGCCTCACCTTATTGAGAATACCCAATATACGGGAGTCAGTTAAAATAACACTCTCTATTTATTTATTTATTTATTAATAAGGCTTACCAACTAAATACATACAACTCATTTCAGCGGACAAAGTTTGAGGAGTGGTAACACTTATATGTATTTAAATTATAGGTATGCACAACATTAACATTCCGTACCTTAACCAATATAGATAAAATTAAAATAAAACTAAGAAACTATTTCTAATACAATTTCAAATATAAGTAGGTATACAAACTAAATCAAATTAAATTTTGTTCTGTGTTATTGAGTAATCAAAAGCAAGAAGCATCCTTTTAAAAGAGCCTATGTTATTAGAGAAAATATCCAAATCACAGTTCTGAAAAATAATGCTATAAAGTTTCTGCATGTATGACAGCGGTATATTACTTCCACATTTATTTGCACTGTGAGAAGTGAAAATGGATTGTAATTACACAACCGAGCTTGTACGCGTGGTACTCTTATATTTATCTGTTCTAAGAGAGATGGACAGTCCACTAAATTATTAAGCAACTTGTACAGAAAAAGTACAGCTGCTTTCTTCTGTCTTCCATTGAAATCATGTTAAATAATTCTAGTCTCTTCTCATAGTTCCTAACTTTGTAATAGTTGCCAGTTACATATGCTAATCTTTTTAAAAACCGTTTTTGTTTCAATACGTTTGATGTTATTTTGATAGCAAGGGTACCATTCTAGATTGCAATAATCCACATGACTGCGAACCAAAGCAAAATATAGAATCTTTAATGCTGTCACAGATTTAAACTCTTTGGTGTTGCGTGAAATGAATGCTAACATTCTTAAATATTTATTGAGAACCACATTAATAAATCTACTAGTAAATCGCATCTCAGAATCTACCACTATACCCAAATCTTTGACTTCATCTACTCTTTTTAATTCACCACCATTTATTTTATACCGATTATTTAATGGTTTCTTATGTTTTCGAGAGAACCTTATATGGTAACATTTATCTAAATTTAAGTTCATTGAATTATTTTTACACCATCCAGCCACTCTGTCTATATAGCCTTCCCTCCGGACCTCGGTTACGAGTAGACGTTCCCTCAGTGTTACTGCGTTTTCAATTAATTAAAAGTCAAATTTCATTACAAAATAATTATCTAATAAAAACAGGACGACATGAACCTGAGGAGGTATTTGGCAGTGGTGGGATAAGGACATACATGGTGAGAGAAACAAACACTGTTCATTTGCACTTCGTCTTCAACTAAGTCAGTGCTGCGTATGCACTGCGTGCGAAAAAAGGATAGCTGCTGTCTGCTGCTTCGTCCTCAACATCTTTATATCGTACCGTCTGCACTGCACACATTGACATCGTGCGCGCGCACCGGACCGCTGCGTAGGCGCAACGCACGCAACACCACTGACTGAATCCTGCCCGCCTAGTACCCGTCACACCGACACACTAAATAAAAAACTTTTAACAGTAGGTCAACTTGGTCATAATACCACTATCCTTCATTTCTCGACACCTACTTTGAATACGCGTAGAAGTGTTAGGTGACGTCGAGTGATTTATCTATCTGTTTGTCATTGCAAATGAAAAAAATGCCACTCAATAGAACTCCCCCACCTCCCGGCGGCGCTTCCCCCGCCCGAAGTGAGTCGGAACCTGATCTATTTGGTACTCGTCTTCCTCAAGAAGATCATGGTGTGACTATGAGACAAAAACGCCCTCGCGAAGATGTGCTGCTAAATGATTTCATGGATGATATGAAAAACATGTTCAAGACTTTCAAGGTAGAACAAGACCAGAGACTAGACACACTGCAAAAGTCCATTACCGAAATTAAGCAACGTCAAGAAGAAAAACTGGACTCTTTACAGGGTACAATTACGGAAATTAGGAAACAAAACGACAGCATACATTCTTCCATTGAGTACCTATCAGAACAGCACCAAGAACTCAAAGAAAAAGTGAGTAAGATGGAATCTGAAAATAAGGAAAACATCATATACATCCGGACATTAGAAGACAAGATTGAGATATTAGAAAAGAAAAACCGATCCACTAGTATCGAAATTAGAAATATCCCAGTCTTAAAAGCAGAACCAAAGGAAGACCTCCTGAAAATACTTCTAAAGATCTCCTCGGCAATAAATGCAAACGTTACGGCTTCAGATGTTTGCGATATTTACAGAATCAATACAAAGATCCCATCAAACAAACCAATTATTTGTCATCTGAATAGTGTTCTGACTAAAGAAAGAATCCTGAATTGTCTTAAAGTATTCAATAAAGCTCACAAATCAAACAGATTAAGCACTGAGCACATCCATTTTCAATGTGAGACCCACAAACCAATATATATATCGGAGGATTTAACGCCTAAAATGAGAAGGCTGTACTTTCTTGCACGTGGTTTTGCAAGCTCCAATGGTTTCTCATTCTGCTGGGTGGCTCATGGTCATATATACCTACGAAAAAAGGAAGGTGAAAAAACCATTCGGGTAGATTCTGAAATGGACCTGACTAAATTACAAGAACAGCTAATATGACTATTCATTTGTTGTTGCATAATAATACCTACTGCTTTGTTTATTTATAAGATTTTTGCCTGCTTATTGTGTTTAACTCACTATTTAATTGCACGTACTGTCATAAATGCTATACACTTGCCTCAAATACACTTAACTAAAAATAATTACCCCACGACATCAACTCAAAACAGCGAAACAATAACATTTCAAATACTGTCTCGACTTCGGTTCCGGTTTATTCATACAACACATAGTGACACGTTACTGTCACCCACTGAAAGCTATGCTCCATCAAGCGATTTTTCGCAAAAGTTCGCAAATTCTGTATTTCTACTTTTACTCTTAATAACTTTGCACTTTAATAACGACCGTATTAATACTATCGTAATAACCAATTCATATACATGTAAAGTCAATTTTAAATGGCCCCTTGTCTCTTTTACTTTTAAAAAATGACTAATAATGTAAATATTGTTGAAGAAATCGACCAATTTCAAGTCTCTACAGCGCGTGTTTGTCAGCCGGAACAATGTAGTACGTACTTAACAGATCCTAATGAATTTATTAAAATATTTCATGTTAACATAAGAAGCCTGAGTTGCAATTTTCCGTATTTATTAACCTTGCTGCAGCGAACTACTATCAGTTTTGATATAATAATTCTGTCTGAATGCTGGCTAAGCAAATGTCCACAACTTCCAGTTTTACCTGGATACGTCTCTTTTAAATCAGATTACTCGAATCAAAACGACGGTGTGGTTATCTACATAAAGAAAAGTATCCCTTGTACCCTTGAAATCGTAAAATTAGACCAATCGAGCTGTATTCTACTTAAATTGTCTAACAATTTTGCTCTCATTGCATTGTATCGCTCTCCGTCTCATAAGAACATTGACAATTTCCTAACTGGTCTTGATAATATTCTAAAATCGTTAAAAACCTTTGAAAATATTGCTATAGTAGGTGACGTCAACATTAACATTGCTCATGACAACACTGACTCCAACTCTGACAACTACTTAAATGCGGTTGCACTTCATGGCCTTCTGCCTGCTCATATTTTGCCAACGCGCAGTAATAATTGTTTAGACCACGTAATTCTTAAAACTAAAAACAATGCTGTAACTTTAGTCCTCGACTCGCTAATTACAGATCATGCCCCGATTATTCTTTGTTGCAAACAAAAAACCTTCACTATTAAAGGTTTCAGTATATCAAAACGTGCTGATGTGATGGCTTGTGCCGAGAAACTGAAGTGTCTTGATTATTCTCCTATACTTACATGCAGAGATCCCGAGCACGCAACAAATTCGCTTGTCAGCTTAATTTCTGATGTGGTCAAAACGCACACAATAAATCGAAAAATTCCCAGTAGGAAGCGGATTATCAAGCCATGGATTACGCCTGGCTTATTGCGTTGTTTAAGACACCGTGATAAACTACACCGTAATACAAAGAAAGATCCTAACAATGCTTGTCTTACAGCGACGTACAAGAGATACAAAAACTTTTGTAACAATTTAATAAAAAAGGTAAAAAGACAATTTGAACGTGCTGAGTTTGAAAAAGCGCAAAAGAACCCTAAAGCTACTTGGGACTTGATAAAAAAGGTTTCAAACCTTAATAAGCCATCCACTCCCGCTAATAAACTCTTTACTTTATCTGATAATTCCTGTGATGCGATTGATTTAGTTAATTCTTATTTTGCGAATGTTGGGGAAAATTTAGCTTCCAAAATAGACTCAACCTATATAGACCCAGTTTATAACTTAACCAGCTCAAATCCTCCAATAAATTCAATGACTCTCCTTAACACTGACGATGCGGAGATAGAACGCTTAATTGATAGCTTAAAGAGTAAGTGTGCTACCGGCTGGGACGGTGTCTCCGCTTCAGTAATCAAATTCGCAAAACTTACTCTTATACCTATACTCGTACACGTTTTTAATTTGTGTCTTTCGTGTGGTGTATTTCCCCAAGCAATGAAAAAAGCGCTAGTGCATCCTATTTACAAGGCTGGAGACAGAGACAGTGTTGCCAATTACCGCCCCATTTCAGTGTTAACAACTATATCTAAACTTTTGGAAAAGATTATTAATGCCAGACTAGTCGATTACTTAAGCGAAAAACAGATTATTGCTCATAACCAGTTTGATTTCACAAAAGGTAAATCTGCAGAGGATGCCGTACTTACACTAACACAAACAGTAGCTTCAAATTTGAATGACAAAAATAAATCTATAGGTATATTTCTTGATCTCTCAAAAGCATTTGACACTGTCTCTGTCCCAATCTTGCTCGGAAAATTGGAGCGAATAGGCGTACGAGGACTTGCCCTTGACATATTTAAAAGTTACCTACGTGACCGTATGCAGTGCGTCGTGATCGATGGGATTACTAGTAATGATGAGAAACTGACCTTTGGTGTCCCACAAGGTAGTGTCCTTGGACCTACCCTCTTTCTTATTTACATGAACGACCTCTGCAAAATGTCATTACCATGTTGCAAAATTATTGCGTACGCAGATGACACAGCCCTATTGATTCATGGTGGTAACTGGACGGATGCACGCAAACATGCAGAGTATGCTCTAAGTGCGGTGATGATCTGGTTGGCTGTAAATCTATTGACGCTCAACTTGGTGAAAACTAACTTCATCACTTTTGCACCAAAATCTTTGTCCCTCCCTGCTTCCGATTTTACTGTTCGTGCTCACAAGCGTCACTGTTCAAAATTGTTAAACTGTGATTGTATGATGCTTAAGCGTACACCTAAACTTAAATACCTAGGAGTCTGGCTAGATCATACATTCTCCTGGGAGGAACACATTAGGGTTACTTCAAGCCGGACAAGGAAACTCATTTATGTTTTTAAAAACCTCCGTAATGTAGTTGATGCTCCGACACCGAAAACTATTTACCTTGCTCTTGGACAGTCCGTTTTGTCGTACTGTGTTACTGCTTGGGGTGGGGCGAATAAAACCCACTTGTTACATCTTGAAAGAGCTCAAAGAGCTGTCTTAAAAGTCATGACCTTTAGACCCATTCATTCTTCCACCTCTGAATTATACGCCGACACTGGGGTTATGACGGTGCGACAATTGTTTATTATGCAAGTGTTACTTCGCAAACACTCTCAAGTGCCTTATAACCCTGATCTCATTTTACAAAAACGAAGATCGGACTTGGTGTGTCAAAATGTATACAGTAGATTAGACCTTGCAAGGCGTAACTTTTACTACCTCTCCCCTCGCCTCTATAATAAGATTAACAAAATTTTGAATATATACCCACTTACCCTAAAAGAATGTAAGAAACGCATCACATTTTGGTTACAAAAACTTTCATATGCGGAAACAGAAGGTCTTTTAAGTAATTAATTGCATTCTTAATATGATAAGTATTAAAAAATATATATCTTTTTATAATACGTTTAAAGTGCAAAAAAAACCCCTCTAGTTAATTTATATGAACCTTTTTAAAAACTAAAAATATGAAAAACCATAATTAAAATATAAAGACAATAAATAAATAAGTAATAAAAGTTCAATGGACATAAAATAATACAAGTAATAAAAGTTTTCCTTTCCTTTAAATCTAAGTAGTATTAGATTAAATATTATAGCTTCTGCACTGGAGTGGCTTCTTTGTGTCTACAGTGCCAAAACCACAATAGGCCACACACACATTGACCTCGACAAGCGCCATGCGCCTGCGTCGCCGGTTGGCCGGTCGCCCCAGTGCAATGCTGGTTACTGCGGGAATCGCATGTCTTCCTTAGTCGGAATTATTTCTCCCGTTATTTGGAATGTAGTGTTAAAATGTAGGTATAGCTTTATTTACTGCACACATTTACATCACATAACACACTTTGAGGCATTGTGTAGGTACTTTTTAGGTTAGTGTTTATTTCTGATTGTAATTATTGTTGGAACGCTGTTTCTGTTATTAATACCGGAGACGGGCGTTAGTGCTGTGACACAGTTTTAATACGATAGCAGTTATTAACGTACTAGATAAGTGTACCAATGTATATTGTTCCAAATAAAAATATTATTATTATTATTAAAAAAAATATCCTCCTGTAGTTTAAACTGATCTTCAGTTGTTGCAACTGTTGCAGAGAGCCTTAAATCATCTGCGTATAGTTCATAATTGGAATATTTTATGTAATATTTAATATCATCAATAAATGCTATAAAAAGTATCGGTCCTAGGTGTGAACCCTGCGGTACTTCAGATGTCGGCACAATTTCTCTTGAAACAAATCCATTAACAGAGATCCTTTGCGTGCGTTTTTCTAAATACGTTTTAAACCAATTTAACATTGACCCATGTATCCCATAGAAAAAATGCAGTTTATGTATTAAAAGTGCATGGTCTACCTTGTCAAACGCTTTAGTGAAATCACTATAAATTGCATCGACCTCCTTGCCATTACTAAATTCTTTTAAAGTTCGATTTACAAAGGTAAGTAAGTTACTAGCTGTAGACCGGTTTTTTAGAAATCCATGTTGGTTGATAGACACTACCTGTCTCAAATGCTAAACAATAAAGGGACATAAAATTTTCGGAGACATTCGAAAATTTTTGCGAACACTGGCAATATACTAATTGGCCTGTAATTGCAAACATCGGATCTATCACCTCACTTGGGTATAGGTATGACTTTTGCTGCTTTCCAGTGCTTCGGGAAAACACCGTCACTAAGAGACCGATTGTAGAGAATGTTTATAGTGCGACATAAAAGAGTAGAAATTAAATAATCCCGAACTAAATTCACTCATTTTTTGGCAACATTGATTATCTGTCATTAATGTCAAGTGGTTGTTCTACTCTGTCCGTGGTTACGATATAAATTGTTGTTTTAGTGATAACATGATTATGACCATCCGTGGCAGTTCTCGTAACATAATATATAAGGTTTTTTTTGCGAAGTTTGGCAGAATTTCAATACGGAACTTTGTTACGTAATCTGGAGGATATTTACCAATATTTACCAACGTACAGCAGATTATACTGGAAAGTAAGTTTTAAAAGATGTTGAAAGTATAATTATCTAAAATATGTCTATGCGCAATCGGCTAAATTCAGTGAAAAAATCAGTATTTTTAAATATTTTTAAAAGTTTTGGGGTTATGATAGGTATTACAAACAAAAATGTTGGTTATTATAGTTCGACTCGAGAATCTTGAACTTTTGAATTTATTGGGACATTTTATCAAGTGTTAAGGGGTAGAATGTGGTAAGTATAGTAAATTATGTGGTTTGGCTTTTGAATCGAGTCGCCTGAATTTGAAGAAACTAACACTGTGGGGGGGTCTTAGGGGTTCTTAAATAAAGGTTTATTAACATTTTAGCTGCCGCTGTTGCGTTAAAATATTTAAAAAACCACTTGAAAGTTTTGCCAAAATCGGCTATAATCACGAAAAATTACACGTTTTAGGTAATACAATACCATATTAACAGAACCGAAGTGTGGGGACGGGGGGGGCGCAGCCCCTCTACGAGGGGGCTCGGGGGGCGAAGCCTCCCGCCATGAAAAAATTCTAAAGAGTTAATTAGGTTAGGTTAGTATGTTGACCAAAACGCGCGAGCGTGCCGCGGGAGTGGCCGGCGAAGCGCCAGAAATGAGGTTTTTGTAAATTTCCATATTTTTAAAAAAGAAACATAACTTAATAATTACTTGTCTGGCGGCAGGAGGGGTAAATGGGTGGGTACTCCTCCCCCCACTTCTTACCTTCACCCCCCCCCCCCCATTTTAACGACCTCCTTATCTGAGAGGCGAGCACCCCGGACTTGGCGTCGCCATCTCTGAGGTCCCGGGTTCGATTCCCGGTTGGGTTAATGTAGAAATCAACTTTTTATATTGTCTCGGATCTGGGTGTTGTGGTACCGTCGTTGTTTCTGATTTCTATAACATAAGTGCCTTAGCTACTTCCTTTATATCAGAGCAATGTGTAAGTGATGTATTCCAATTATATAAAAATATTAAATAAAAACAAGTATCAAGACCAATTTGATCGACCTATCAAGGTTGCTATGTTAACGACAACAGCGCCCTCATTTAATTTCTACTCTTTTACGTCGCACTGTAATGGTTTGGATAAAACTTCTGCACACTCTTTGAAAAAAAGGGGATGAATACCGTCACTACCCGCACCCTTGCTAATATCCAACTTCTCAAGACATTTTTGTATTCTAGGCTGTGACAAATAAATACTGCCCATGCTTAAAATTGTTAAAGGAGCACAAGCAACAACGTCATTATTTCCCAGTGGCAGTACAGATGGCGAATCATACACCGAAGAAAAGCTCTCTGCAAACAGCTCAGAAATGCTATTTATTCCCTTCATTGGCTACCTTATTATTTAATTTCATTTTACATGCTTTTAACTTTTCGTTTGTTTTTAATATAAGTCCAGAAAAATTTAGGATCTTTTATAACATTTTTAACAACTGTGTCTATATATTTGTCATAACAACACTTTAGAAGAATGTTAGTTCTATTTTTTAATAATTTATACTCTAATTCATCAAGACCATTTTTAAACACTATCATTTTACGACGACATTTTTCTTTTTCTTTGAGTATTTTTATAAGATTTTAACTAAACCAGTTTGGATAATTCTTGTTACTATATTTTTTCATCGGCACTAATTCGTGTATAATTTTATTGACAATTTCATAAAATTTTGTAACTGCGTCATCAACTGTATCGCTCTTTCCAAGTTCCACATCCCAATCTATAGCATGAAGGCGACTACGAATTTCATCATAATCTCCACGAAAATATTGGTGTTTAGGAAGTTGCTTGTTGCTAGAAGTTTCTTTATTCAATGCTTGTAGCATTTTGGATTCAGTTCCTGGCCGATGTCCATGCCAAGAATGCTGAGGTTCACTGACATGGGTAATGTAGAGTTCTGAAGAGAGGGAGGAGGACTGACGAAACAAAATGGCAGGGGAGTCACTCGCAGCTCACCGCTCCCGTTGCGTGTCAACAACGCGACGACGCATCTTGCCTCCATCTTTCATTCCGTTTATGTCATTTCTGATCTGAGTCAAACGCACGAATAACGTGCAACTTGCTTTATTCATTTAATCTTTTTCGCACAAAAAAACAACTGTATTTAATTAGGTCAAGCAGAAATTATTAGTGCCTAGTGCAAAAAAAGTTAAGAGAGAAGTAAACTTCACTAACTTGTTTGTATCTTTGATTACATACAAAGGTTTGTATGTAGTGAGATATAATGGAGTTAGGTACTTTTTGACCGTGTTCAATCAAAGAGATCATTTCGAAAAGGCGTAAATATACTTATGATACAAATAATTACCGACAAGAAAACGATTGTAAAAAAGCTCGAAAAACCCGAAAACCCGGTTTTTTGATTTTCCAAACCCGGGTTTTCTTGCGACCCACAAAACCGGAAAAACCCGGGTATTTTCGAGTCGGGTAAACCCGGGTTCGATGCCCTACTCGAAATACGTTTGTAGGGAATATTAAATTGATAAGTGAAATGACAAAATGACAGATGACACTGAAAGAACAAAAAGGTTGATTTTGGGGTGTTGTCACGGGTTGGCGACACATTAGATGAATTAACAAAGTGATGGGTAGAAGCAACATGAACAAATTGTTGTTTTCACAGAAAAGTTTTTGTTGATATGAAAACAGTTGTTTTTACCTATTTGTACTATTGGCGTAACAATTCATGCATAATTCAATAGGTAATTGTTGATTTTACTGTTTAAGTTGTTGAAATAACCATTTTTAAAGTTAAATTTACAAAATAAATACGTTAAATAAAACAACAAAAGATATATGTAATAAGTTCAAATTACCGTAACTGATCAACAATACAGTTTTTGTTCATTCAACAAAACTCAAGAGTAGGTGCTATATTAACCCTAAATTTTGTTGAAATATGGTAAACCCAACTAATAATTTCTTTCCGTGTAATGTAAAAACTCCCGTGGTACTACCAGACAGGACAGTAGTACCACGGGCAAAAAAAAATCCCGTGGTACTACCAGTAGGACCACCGCGGGTAAGTACGTGTTTGTATAATGCTATATGGCATGAGTATTGTAATGAGGCAGCTAAAGCCTTGTTGGTTTTTCTGACCTCTTTTCGGAATAACATTCTTTTATATCTAGTTTTAAATTTAAAATTCAAATATTACTTGTATTCTCTGCTAGCCTCTGTTTTCAAAAAAGCAGTTTAGATTCATCCGCAGAGCTAGAAAAAGCTCCTTCTATTTAATGTTATCCTTTCGAAAATATTGTTATTAGTGAAAAGTGCATTATTATAAATAGACAGTTACTGTTTCAGGAATACGTCCTGATAATAATAAATAACCTAGACCTACATACACCTAGTCACAAACATAGTGCATAACCTTTAACTAACCATTTTGTTTAATTAATATATTTCTGAACTCGTCGTGCATTTATTATCATCCAACTCCTCCTCATCGTGTCTCTCCTCTGTTCTTCCGCTCCGTGACATATGTATGTAATAAAAATACCGTTTAATCAGGACTTAGCTTGCATAATCGCTGTCGCTCATCACCACAAGCGCCGCCTGTTCCGTAGCTTGGTAGCTAAATGGCTGGCGTGCTCGACTCGCGGCTGGCTAATGAAATAAGATCCCGGCTCCCAGCTAAGGAATGGCGGAATTAAAACTACATAAATGAGCACCCTACCACCCCTAAGGGGAAATTGCAAAGCCCGTTGATTTCGCCAGAAGCATCTGTGGTCACGGGTTTATTTTGACGTCGTTGTACCGACCGGTGTCGGTATTACTCGGTATACTTTTTTAAAATTTAGGTTTTAGTTTAAATTAAATGTATTTACAATGTGATAGGGGTCGTACTTCTAATCCGTTAAGGCTAAGTACTACATCTAAATTCTTCGACAAAAAAAATAATATGGGGGGGTAATCCCTACAATTTATGACCATTTTTACTTTATGCGATATCAAAGGTTTCATACGTCGGAGAAACATGAAAAAAATGGCAAACGGTAGCTAATGACACTGGCTAACTAACTAATAAATTATTTTGTTTTGTATGTTTGAGATTATTTTCGTGAGAATAAAAAATCATTACTTAATTATTTTGTGATTTAAAAAATCACTTTTTTATAAGTCCATATTATTTTTTTGTCGATGAATTTCGATGTATACTTAGCCTTAACAGGTTAGAAGTACCACTCCTATCACATTGTATACATCATGCTTGTCTCGTATGTATGTATTAAATTAAAAACATTAACTATAACTCATTTTCCTAGAGCTTTCCGTTTGCCCCCATTATGACACACTTCTTTGAAAAATTAAGTACCTAGATTATTTCGCAGTCCTTTCCAAATGAGTGTTCGGTTTGAGTGATTCTATGCATGTGAACAGATTAATGTGGTTATTACGATCGCCAGCTAATACATAAGCTGACAAGTTTAAAATGCTTTAAGAGGGTTTACGCATTTCGGTTTTCCATACAATTTTCCAAGTTGAAATTTTAAAACATCAATAAGTCAATTTTAATGATACTTTGCATGCTAAAGTAATATACAGGGATCTAAATAGTTTATTGAAAACATTTTTAAAAAGGTTTATTTGGCTGAGTTATTGCTATTTTAAGTCCACTATAGAAAGTTAAAAATCGCAATAACTCAGTTGAATAAACGTTTTTTAGAAATGTTTTCAACAAACTGCTGCCGAGTTTTATCAAAGTTGGCCGTTACAAAATTTACCGGTTTTTAAAAATTTCAACTTGCAAATTTGTATGGGGAACCGAAATGCGTAAACCCTCTTAAGTACACGTTACCATCAAAATAACGCCCCTAATTTTTAACAGTACCAAACATTAATTTCAAAGACTTATTCGATTATTATCGTACATTATTCACGATGTGAAATAAAAGCGGGGCGACATTAAGTCGTCTCATTCAAAACGCTCCCAAACGTAAGTATAAAAAAGTAAGTAAATGAACGCATTCCGTTGTATAATTACGATTGTCGCGGCCGCCTTGGACCAGATGAAAGTGAGGGCTTAGAAGCCTTTTGAGGGCAGTCATCTGCGCTTGATTGATGGCCCGCCCAGATTTATTATGCTAATTCTGTGCCGTTTCGGTGGGAGCCGAGGTGCGGCGCAAAGAAATCAAACGTCTTCTGAAACATAGAAAATGTCAATGGAACGAAACAGCATATAATTGTACAGGTTGTTGGGTAATTTTATACTTGTTTAGTAATAGTAGTAGTAGTGTTTAGTTTAGCACTAAGTACTGCAACTAACAAAAAACTGAAAAATACAGTTAAGATATAGGGCAACGTTGCCAGTCTTATGCATCGTTGCCTTAAATGCAGCATTATATAATAATAATTTATTTCTTTCTATCATTTTCATTATCATCATCAGCCTATAAACGTCCCACTGCTGGGCACATACCTCCCACGTGGACAATATTGGGCCATAACCCACCACGCTGGCCCAATGCGGGTAAGTGGGTTTGTCATCTTAGGACTACAACCGGGACCAACGGCTTAACGCGCCTTCTGAAGCACGGGGGAGCTCGAGATGTTTTTAATTTGGTCACCCATCAAGTAGCCCGGTATTTCGAAAGTTGCTTAGCGAGCAACGAATTTTCGAACGAAAACAAAGAATTTTCCGACCAACAGGTACCTACGCGTACAACAAATAACTCTCGTGGTCTCAACAATCGTAAAGTAACGCGTCACGCTACATTTACACACATCATTACCAAACGTCCCACTGCTGGGCACGGCCTTCCCACATGGACAGCACATGAGGGATCACATTTACACATGGATTGTATAAAACATACATAGATACTTTCACTACTATATACCAAATGCACATGTGCTCAGCGTGATAGGTGGTGAGCACATCGGCGTTCTATGCTGTTGGATGTATTTGCAGTTTTTATTCCGTTAGTCTCCTTATACACCCAGGGGAAGAGAGGGGTTGGTATTATTCCTCTTTTTTATTGTTTATAAGCAAGGATTTGACCGCGATCTAACCTGATGGTAAATTGGTAGGATTTAAAAAAGTGTATCTTACAGGAATAAAAGCGCAGTTTTATTAAAAGTGTATCTACGAGGAAAGTGTATCTCTGGGGTATAATTCCAACATACCATCTATACGCACAAAGCGCTTCGCGTCATCATTTTTGATGCGGACAGCTAAGGAGTGGAATTCCCTTCCTGCGGATCTGTTTCCTGACACGTACAACCTGGACATTTTCAAGGCAAGGGTACCTACAGGCATTATCTAGACAAGTATGCTAATCCTAGGCCGCATCGTCACTTAGGTGGTATGTTGACAATATAAGGGTGAGATCTCAGTCCGCGTCTCGTTCTCGAATCCCGAAATAGGAAGGAGAAGGTGGAATCAGCTCGTGTAGTTCCTGCGCACACTCGTCGGAGTGCATTCGATAAAAAAGCGAAAGGTTAGCAACCTTGCGTCGATGCTTATTGAGTCGCTACACACACGGCTCCCTATAAGAATCTACCAACCCCTTTGTACAAAACATTTGGTAAGTTATCTCAGTTGAGCCTCACACAGTGTTTAGTTAAACCGAGACGGAGTTGTTTGCCCGCCAAGTGGCTGTTTGATTGTTTTAGGCCAGGTATGGTTAAACCCGCGTGAAATATGTCGCTACTTAGTTCTAAGCCAAGTTTACTTGGCGAGCTTAAGTTTTACAACTTAGATACGTGTTGCATGCGAACGGAACTTGTACGTTAGATTAATGTGCGGTGTTTAAGTTTGGTGTTAAAGGTTCATCCTATGATGGATACACATTTGATTGCTTCTCACCTCTACGGTTTATTGTTGGCTTTACATAACTTTAAACAACAGCTAAAAGGAATTTTATTCGTTTTTATCTTACAAAAAAATATAGTTTAACGCAAATTTTGTTACAAACCAATTACAATATGTCAGTTGTATTACTGTCTAGCCCGCGATGTTTATTACCTACGTTTTCATAATGCTATATTTATATCGAAACTGGAAAACTTGAAAGCACACAGTATCAGCGGCAACAACATACATTTATTCGCCAAGTCATAACAGACATTAAGAACAACTTGTTGTCAATAATTTCTAGTTCATAGGCAGACCAGTCTTTAAATAAACACATTCAAAAAGATGCTTATACTCACCAGACATAACCAGCCAAAGTCACTCGCCAAAACGAGACAGCGGGGCGCCCCGATAAAACTTCACATTAGCCCTACAGACTTTTTAATTTACAAAGTTACTTTGAACCACGTCGATTTCCAATAAGTAAACACAGGCGAAGTCGGAGTATTTAACTTAATTTTTGAGCTTCAGAGGGTTAATTGAGAGAGGCGCAGCGAAATGTCGTCACAAAAGAAGCACTTAAATATACGATGGCACTCCACAGCTCAAAATAAACCTATCTCCGCCGGGCAAGGGTTAAAATGATTTAAAAGCAGCTGTAATTGTAGGTGGGCGCGCCAGGCTGATGCGGTTGATTCAATCAGGCGCCACTGTTCCGCTAATCGAGTTATTTATCGAGTTTTTGATCGGGGCAGGATGCTCGCAGACTAACAAGAGGCGAGCTTTTTGAGCGATTTCGTTATCTTTGTCTCCTGTGTAAACATCCGCGTCGCAACGTTGCGGCGCGCGGCGTCTCGCGATTCAATTCGATTGGATAATAATAGCTAGGTCGTATAATAGTCACGTACAGGTTGTTGCTTGCTCGAACACATACATACATTGTACTGTCGAGGAAATTCCCAATCGACTTCTTTTCGGCGATATCTGCTTGTACACGATCTACAGTTCTACACGCAAAAAGAAATTTGTTGACTTGCACTTTGTCGCACCTCCAAAAGATGGGGTTAGTGGCGTTTCTCCCCAGATTCGATTTCACCCGAAAAATAAATAATCGGGTTACTCGCATAATGAATTAAGTACACGCGTTTTGACTTACACGCATATACTCAATTCTAGTTGCGTTTTCACCGAATTGTTTAACAGTACATGGAATAGTTTACCAACACACCTAACTATGAATTAGGGTCCTTTTTCATAGGGTCATTTTTGTTACATAAATATTATTAGGAAAGAGAGAACTGAGCCCTGATTCTGTATCGCAATCTATAGATTCCACACCTAAACCTTACCGCGCACAAACGTCAAACGCATACGTTTTTGGGAAGATATCGTAACTTTTTAAGGAATTGACGTGGTTTTGAAACAAGGAATCGTTACAGAATAAGGGCCCTGGAAGGAAAAAGGTAGACCTTTGCCTAGCAAGCAGTGGGGCACTATAGGTTATGAAAAAATATGTGATTATAATGACAAAATCTTGTATAATTGATCATATAGGTCTAGGTAGCCTAGATCTATTTTCTTGAATCAGAGAGAATAATCAAAGGCGTTCGGCAACGAAATATCAAAAATGTTTTGTACAGATTGAATATGTCTGGCCAACTTGCAGAAATCGTTAATTAAGATGTTCTTAATTACAAGCGTTTGTAAGACAAAGCGCTACTTACGCAGCGAACTTTAAACATTCATTAAGATATTGACTTCTTTGTGAACAGGTTGCTGAGTACTTTGTCTATGGCTTTATTGTTAGTTCGTGTAATGATCGCTAACTAAGCAACACTCGATATTGATATAAAAAATGCCTACAATCGGATAGTACTGATACGTAGGGACATACATATAATTACGACTATTATCCCCGAAGGGTTACTCAGAGACTAGGCAATGAGGACCACAAAAGCAGTCCTCTGTCACTTTTCACCAAATAGCGACTGCACATGTGCTCAGCGTGACAGGTGGTGAGCCCATCACCGCTTTATGCTGTTGGATGTATGTGCAGTCTTTAGTCCGTTAGTCGCTTTTTACGACACCCAAGGGAAGAGAAATGGTAGTATTCTTTCAGCGCTACGCGATACGGCTAAGGTTTAGTACTATATTGCTGAGAACCGAATGGTATGCAGTGGAGCAATGCCAGATCACAGGATGGGTGACCAAATTTAAAAATAAACATTATCATTCAGGGTTCTCTGTGATTCGGAAAGCAAATAAGTTTTTCATCCCCCCATCTCGGAAAGAGTATTTTTACTCTTCGATATCTGAGTGCAAAAGCCGTTTTTATCCGCTAGAGAATAAAGTAAATTGAATTTAGAACATCGTGTGCACTTAGTATGTGTATTCAAAACATCATTAAACCTATTTTCTTCTTCCTCCATGGTGCCGATTTATCATACGACCTTTTTAAATTGTTAAAAACTCAGACTCGGAACCTTTTTGGTGTACCTACTTTTTTAATTTGGTTGGTAATTTCCTCGTTGAGGTGGGATGAAAAGTTACGTGTTGCACTCGAGTGCAAAGATTTTTCACCTCGTGCTCTTTTGATTCCCTCGGTAACGCTCAGGATTCTAATTTTTGAATCACTCGCTGCGCTCGTGATTAAATTTTAGAATCCTTCGCTTGCTCGGTCATCAAAATTGAGCACGCGGTTAAAAAGCAAGTTTGCACTCTTGTATAACAAATAACTATTTTTCGTAAGTTTACGGTTTATTAAAATATTGTCAAATTGCTTACTAGATCTCAATATTTTTGTTAAGACTAGAAAGTGTCATTACAATTTTATTGTATTTTAAGAAATTTTAAACTCATAAATGTTACTAAATAAAATTTTTCTATACAATACGTGCCAAAGAACAGTGCACAAAAAGTAACTTTTCAGATAATGAAATCTAAATTGTGTTTGTTGTCTTAGCGAATGGCGTTCGTAAATTATGCGATGGCACTGTACTTATCCGCCGTATAAATTAATAGTACATTAAGCATAAATCCCGGCATTCGCATTAATAGGTTCGTCTCAAGCGAACCGATCCATGTTACACTCAGCCCCAACCGCCTCGCAATTTATTTAAGAATGTTATGTTAATTTAGACACAAGTCTTTGATCGTCCGCGCCGAAAGTCCAAACAAAAAACTTCCACTTGGGAGCAAAAAAAAAGTTACGGGGCTTAAGAAAAATAATGATTTAATCTTACTTTTCGCCTCTCGCATACAAACGCGGAGGGAAAATTGGGAAGGGCAGGCGGGGGGGGGTCCCTTCAATCGTTTTTAATCTTTGCTTTGTAAAGGTGATTATGAGGGATTATAGGTTTGGAAGTATGCCTGAAATTACGCGGCTGAAGACCTTAAGACTCCCTCGTTTCGTTTATGGCGTATTTTTTGGGCCAGTGGTGGAGAGGGGGGGCTTGTGGTCGAGCCTCCCTGTGCCTCAACTTTTCCTTGCGAATTCAAAGGAGTCTTTATTACGTTTGGTTTCGATAGATCGCACCGCTACTTTGGAGATCAGCTGCGGTCTCGATACACCATTTAATAGGCTGTTACTGGAAGTTAATGAAACACAACCGAAATAAAATCGATCGGAATGAGGTAAGAATAAGTACAAAATAAAAAATGTATTATTGTATATGTATAATAGTTTAATTGTAACAGCTCTCTTCTCATACCCATACAAGGCGTTGCACGTCTGCTTTGTAGGTTTGCAATGTAGGTACATCTTTCATTCATCTTTGTAATAATTAATTGATAATAGTGTAGGCCTCAATGGTGGCTTGTCCAAAATAATAATTGATTATACAAATTAATTTTAAGCATTTAATTGATTTTACATAAACTTTTATATAATATTTTATCTACAACATTGTTAATATTTTACTAAAATATAATCATTTGAAATAATAGGGATTTTATCCATAAGTTATACGTTCGTCGGTCTAACGAATGTCTGTGAGTCATAATACCAAATACCTAAACCAAATAAAAAGAAGTAAGAAACCCAACCGACCAATCGCTACCTGGCTGGGAGGATCCAGCGTCGTATCCGGGAAAAGCCAGGGCGCCACAGTGTGCAGTTTTGTCATTTTTCATTACGTGACCAGATCAGCTTTTGTCATCGAAGAGTGCCTGCGATGCCTCCTCTCTCGCAACGCTTCCACCTGATACGGTAACCTGTACTTTAACTTAGAACTAATAGAGTGTAGTTTTGAAAGTGCAGCGTATAATAAAAGCTATTTCAGTTCCAAGCGAGCGTTAAAGAAAAGCTCCGTTAGATGAAGACTGGTGCCTGTGTAAGACTTGAACTCTTACTATGAATACGTAAACGATGGATAAATCCTTCTCGTCGTTTTATGTAGTGAAGCCTTAAGCGAACTATGTAGCTTGTATGTATTACCTAGCCAGTGAGAGACACGAGACTCAAGAGCTAGCTCGCTACGTCGTAGCGTTTGTAACTTTCGTAGCAGAGCGTCGATTTCAGCGACAATAGTCATTTAGTGTGTGTTAACGATTACTGCAATTTTAGTAGCAAAAAAGGCATCGTATAATTATTTAGAATAATAAAACAAATGAAAAATATAGGTGATAAAAGATTTGAAAAATAGTAAGAAGTAATGGTGATGCACTACGTAGGTACCTACCTACCTAAATTTATGTCATATTTTAGTCGAAATTTTATTGTAAATTGTACCAAATTATCATCATTAATTAAAACAGCTGGGATGAAACAGTTTTCGTGTGTTGGTAATACAAAGACGAATGTTTGGACGTCCAACGTACATTAAGTAGGTAGATGTTACGTTAACGGTCGACTTAATTATATTGCTTGATCTTAGCGGGCGGTGGGCGGGGGTGCGGGGGTAGTCTCATCTCAATCGCAAATCGGCCATCTTGTGCCCCCCGCAGCACCCAACTACCCCCTCGTCCATTATACTTTTTAAGCTCCAATCTCGTTCATTTAAACGGTTGGCTTTAGATGGCAATCGCATTTTTCCACTGCAGGTCACGTCTCGACCCGTCTCCCGGCTCGAGGGCTTAAATCAACAAAAGAAAATAATAAGATTCGTTCAAATTAAAAGTGTAATGTCGCGCAAGTTCGCGGGCGGGGGGCGGCGGGATTAGGCCGACCGCCTCTCTTCATTAGGCGGGCGCTTAAGGCCGTGGGACGCTTAAAAACGTCGCGAGGAAATTTTTCTTTATTCATAACGGAGATTAAGAGAAATGCAAATGAAGCGACGCGCCCGGCTACTTAGCTGTGTCAACAGCGGCGCGCACTGCTTTGTTTTTTTTCCGTTTCGCTGGGCGATGGGAGCGCGTGCTCTTGCAGCTCAGCGGTCTCCGCTCCCTTTTGTTCTAAACCAGATTCGATATCAAAGATGTCTCGCTGAAAGATACGATGTTGTAGGTAAGCCATCGTAATTATTGAGGAAAATGAGCGGTGAAATTCGCCTATCCAATTATATATTTCTTCTTTTTGTGTGACATCAATCGGAAAGAGCACGAGTAAATGATAATCTCGTGATATTTACGTTTGGAACGTTTTATATAAGCAATCTGTGGTCCGAATCAAGATTCCCTTGGCCCACGATCTATAAAAAGATACTATAGAAATTTTTCGTCAAGTCTTCTTTAGACTAAAATTTAGATATGCTCGATTGAAATTTAACCGCACGTGGGACATCTTACAGTATAATCTTGACAATTAACACCCGGCATATAATTATTTTCTGCTCGGTAAGTTGATCTGGAAGCGTGACACCAATAATACCGACCCGTTAGTCCGATTCACAAGCACCAATAGGCTGACAAAAGTTTCATCCCCCTCCAAACTCATGTTCAAATGTGTCAGACACCAATAATACCCAGATTCAGTAGCCCAATACTAAATACAAACTCACCTCACAACAAAGCTCACCATAAAGCTACCAAGAGTTCAAACCAAAGTCCGATTACGCCAGCTACCAATTATACCCAGATTCGGAAGCCCGGTTCACAACCAATACCGGGCAGACGATAGTTTCCCACAAGTCCGGGTCCTCCAGACACCAATAATACCCAGAATTTAAAACCCTGTTCACAAGAATTCATTACCAGCCATATACGTCTCACTGCTGGGCACAAGCCTTCCCATTCCACATGGAACAGTGGAACAGTGGAACATC
Source organism: Scoparia ambigualis (assembly GCA_963921215.1). Taxonomy (NCBI): domain Eukaryota; kingdom Metazoa; phylum Arthropoda; class Insecta; order Lepidoptera; family Crambidae; genus Scoparia; species Scoparia ambigualis. The sequence continues at coordinate 20,477,092 of OY992504.1, forward strand.
AACAGTGTATGGAAGATTGGTCCACAACCTACCACGCTGGGTTGACAAGCACTACCAGGCTGAAATTCCCCACTTTTACGACTCACCAGGAATCCACCATGAGTCCAACCCCAAGTCCGGGTCCACCTGACACTGATGACAATAGTTCCCAACCTAGATTCAGTAATACACGTAATTATACACGAATTACCTGCCAAGCTGAAGTAGATAGAATCGAGCATACAATAGCAAAGTAACAAAACACTGAGAAACAAAAGGCCTCGATAATAACCTCGCAACAGTATCTGGAAACGTATTATTGCTTGGTATCGATCGGTCGTTCATTTATTTGTTCATCCGGCCTTAAAGTTTACGCTGGCAACTCTTTCGCGGGCGTTGTGGTTATGGTTGGGGTAGAGAGTGCAATGTCTTATCGATATATTGTTTTTAATTAATTTTAGTCGTGTGGGTTACCTACGATTGTGAAAAATGCATAACTTCCTTAAATATTGCATACAGTTCATCTTGATGATAGGTTATTGTTGTCTTATAGCTTGTAAAAAGATTTAATTATGGTATATGATTTTTATTTTTTTATTTAGGAATCCTATTTGAATTTTAGTTAATTTTTTAAGTTTGAGTGTAATAATCTTTAAGTCAACGAATATGCCTATAGAGGCAAAAGAACTAAAGGTTTAGCTTATGGGTGTTGTCAACGTTCATTGTTCGTTGGCCTCTTTCCGTCAGGCGGGCCGCATTATAAAGCGACTGAGCAATTTATAGCAATATAAAATTATTTTATCGACAAAAATATCACTTCACCACCCACACAACACTAGTCGACTCGAGTATTTTTATTCGGAATTTATATCTGGCAACGAATCCCACATTATTGTCCGGGAGCATTTATTTTCTGATGGGCATTAAAACAAACCCCTTTTTCTTCGGGGCGATTTCATTTTAGCTGGGTTTAGGAAATTCGAGGCATTTTAAAGCCTGTCTTATAAAGCTCTTGCGGCTCGGCTCCGCTGGGCGGAATAATTAATTTATTATTATTAGTATTCTCCTTCAGATAACGCGTTTTGATAATAAAGATATTTTGAACGTTTATATTTGGAGCGATACTTTGTTGCGCCTCCTGATCGTGCATTTTACAACTACGTAGAATTGTATCTTTAATTTATTTGAATTTTAACTTACTTGGGGTTACTTGCGCCAATATATCAGCTTGACCATCCGAGAAGCTTATTGTACTTTGACAGTTTTATGTATAGTATAGTAGCAGGGTTAAATTAAAACGGAACAGTGAAAACGATATATATCCAGAAGATTTTGGTGCCAGTGGCAAATGCACCTATAACCGGAGCGGATCTTCCTTAATCATATCACATGGACTAGCTCAACTGTCTTTTGTTCATGGCTCGATTGTAGCGGATTTGCAATGTATAAAATCTCATTGTATTAAAATAAAATAAAAAACAAAAGCGATACAGTTCGCCTCTGTGATTTTGTTGTTATATAAATCTTATCCATCGCTATATCAACATTTTTAGTAACATTGTTGCGTTTCGACCACGTTTCAACACTTAGAGGTAAACAACCATTTCCTTAGCAGTTCAATATTCCTGGTAAAGTGCGTTTCCAGCTTCAGCATTATTGTCACGCGAAAAGGCTTTTCGTTGTTGTGAAAAACAGCTACTGACCTAAAAATCACTATCCCATCGTCAATCAACAAACAGACAAACGTTTTAACTAATTAAACCGGTACGTGTATTAATTTTTCCAGCCCCACAAGTGGGCAACGGCGGCCATCGAAGTGGCTCATTTGTTTGTCCACTCGTTCAGATCCCGCAATGAAATCGCCCGAATATCCATCCCATCCGACGCTGCGGAACTGTGGAGACGGACTTTATTTATGGTTTACTATTTGAAAATATAAAATAAACAGAAGCTTACTGCGAGTTTTATTTACTATATTAAATATTACGAGTAGGTATTAGCAAAATAATAAAAAAGTGAGCCGTGTTTTTTTTTGGAGTTTGCTTGCTGTCGGTCGCAGATGACCTTTACAGCCTAACCGGGCTTGTTTAGGGGCGGCGAGAAACTTACAGGTTCCTCAAGCCGTGAGACCGAAATTCCCCAGAGGGTTTCTGGCGGGGGATGGCATCTCGCAAGCGAGTCTCTGAGCTCCCCCCAGATTCTCTGAGGGTTCGAGTCGGTTCGAGCGGAAAACCCGAGGGCACCTCTAAGAGGCACGGTACCTCGGCTCGGGTTAACCGTGTCATGGGATATGAGCCGTGTGTGGAGCGGAGCAGCTCACTATCCTTATACATACCTATATATAGTGCGTTTCATCAAATGGTTCCTATGCCGTCATGCTAGCATTCCTGTCTTGTTCCTGCCAGTATTGCTAACACTAAGTTATATTTTCCACTAAATTCGACCCTACTTTTAGAGGCGAAATATTGATTTTAGTGGCGAAATATTGCTTTTAGTGGCTTGTGGTTTTTCCAGTGGATATATAGAATTTCATTTTCAGTAGTCTGAATTTCTCAACCACTTGAAGACATGAGAAAAAATAAACTTTATTATATAAATTAAATTAGTTTTAGTGGAAAATCTACTTAGTTGGCAACACTGGGAACAAGACAGGAATGCCAACATGACGGCATAGGAACTATTTGATGAAACGCACTAGAGTCGTGAATCTATGTATGTACGAGGAAATGTATTATCCCGAAGGGTAAGTCAGAGACCAGGCAATGGAACTGCAAAAGCAATCCACTGTCACAATCCACATGGTAGTGTGAGCCCATCGCCGCTCCATGCTGTTGGATGTATGTAAGCCTGCTGAGTTTCTTGCCAGGTTCTTCTCAGTCGAAGGCTCTCCCATAATCCGAACTGGTGGAAGATTAGCTAAGTAGGTAGGTGGATTAGTTGTAAGTTTACCTTCGTTACTTTTTTGTTTTTGACGTCAATAAGTAAAGGTTTATGTTGAATAAATGATTTTATTTTGATTTGGCACCCAAAGGAAGAAAAAAAAAGAAAAACATTTATTGACCACACAAACAGTATAACATTAGAAAAAAAAACACGGGACAAACAAATAAATATTTTTTGGCCAACTAGGCCCCAGCCTCAGCATAGGCTGCAGCGACATTTGTCGCTGCAGCGCTGGTATTCTGGCGGGACCTTGAGGTCAAGATGCACGTAACAAGTACACGATATTAAAAAAAACAATAAAAATAAAACAACATAAATATAAAAAGACGAGATAAAAATGAAAATAATATAAATGATCATTGTGTCAAACATAACATAACACATAAGCTGACCGAATGACAGTGATGCCTTTGCCTGTTTACACCCTTACAAGGACAAGGATTAAAAAGTGTCTTCCATAGGAAGAGTTAGTTCTATATCGTCTCCATCTCGTATCTATATCAGCATCGCTTCAGAACGGCTGCACCTATTTGGCTAATTATTTTTTTGTTGTGTTCGTAATTGTCAGGACTAGGTTTGTGTGACAAATTTTTTTTGGAAATTCGTCCCCGAATACAGGATGTTCACGCAGACAAAGTCACGGGCGGGCCTCTAATATAAACATTAAATAAACAGAAGCTTATATTGCGAGTTTTATTAACCATTCGATTATGTTAACGAAAACCAATATTATATTTGAAATGAAACACTTTTTTACGGACTAACTCGCGTTTAATTAACTATATTACATAGTTTTTTATTATCCTGACCTTTCGAACCCTTTACAGGGTCCGTGGTCACAGGGAGACTGAGGTGTTGGTCGTCTCATAGTTGGAAGTTATTTGCCTACCGTCAATAATTTTTATATTTAACCGGGTGCGTTCAGGTTTACACAATACGAGCTAACAATATTTTTAGATCTGGCAATGTGTTGTTGTTGGGGCTGCGATTTAATGACCTGTATGATGGGGTCCCAGGCAGGTGGTAAATTCCAACCATCCTCTCTATTGAAATTTCGATGTTTTTTAATTATGTAATGTGTATGTAATATTATAGTAAATTAAACGCGAGTTAGACCGTCCGACCGACCTTTAAACCTCAGAAAACAAAACAACATTATTAGGTCAAGGATCATAAGACCGCCGGCGGTCGCGATACAATTGATTTTCAATTGTGTCTGGTTTTACGGTGCTCAAGTGTTTATATTATTACAAGTATTAACAAATTAATAAAAGAAGTGTGGCTTATCGCAATATTATAACCTTACCTTATAACCCTTCGGTGATATAGATATTTTTTCGGATACACGTAAAGGTTTTAAGAACAAAATTATACTACAAACTTTATTTTAATTAATTTAGCATTAACTTACTTTTCATTGTGGTAAATTTTAAATTATTTTGTCTCTAAGGGATGTCTGTTACTTGAGATTAAACATTTAATAATTATGTTACTTGCATGTAGTGGTACCTATAAGTAAAGCATTACTCAATTTTTGTAAGATGCAATGTATGTTTAAGCATGTTTTTGTGTAATTGCTTTGTTGGTTACCCCAATAAATAAATAAATAAATAAATAAATAAATAAATAAATAAATAATAGTCGTGATTATAGGTTTATATAAGGCGACTGCTAGAAACCGCAACAAACTTCAAGGGCTCGTCAGGTCAATAGTTTTAAACAAGATAAAAATAACAAAAAAGAAATTCGTGTTTTTTTCATTTTTAATTAAATGATTCATTTTGTGAATTTTAATGAGATAGATTAATGTTTTTATATTTAAGCGTTTTATTAACGCTTAAATATAAAAACATTACACAAATTTCGACGGTTGAAAGCCAGACCTCGGTAGCCAAGTGGTTAAGGCAGCCGCCCGGAATGCGGAAGGTGCGTGGTTCGATTCCCGCCTGAGGTTGTCGTCTTTTTTCAGTGTTTAAAATTTATTTAATGAGATAGTCAATAAGTATCTAATTTATTTTAAAGCAAAAATAAAATGAAAAACAATTAAAAATAACGGTTATTTTTACAACGCGCGGGCAGCGGCCGGCCGCTGACCCACCCGTCTGTTGACCCGTCCGCATCAGCTGGGCGATAAGTACCTACGTTAGTCTGCAATGATTCTTGTAATTTATGTCATGTTTAAAACACTTGACCTGACCAGCCCTTGAAGTTTCTAGCGGTTTCTAGCAGTCGCCTTATATGCATGTAAAGTCAGTCGCGTCCGTAGGTTTACCCTCGAGACACGTGACCCCAGGGTGATGCTAAATGAGTGGCACTGTCCGAGTGGTAGAGCTACGCTGCGTTGCAGCACGAATTGAGCCGACTCACCCTCTCACGTTGCCTAAATGTTTTCTTGCTTGCTTCTTTGGAGTTGCTCGAGTGTGTCATGCTCTCTCAAAGTGTCTCTGCGCGGTGGTGGCATGTGCGTCGGGTCGTTACGTTCCCTAAAACATGGTTGAGCGAAGCGATGGCTTATTCACATGTCATGCTCGTGAACGGGTGCCGCCTGTGGAGGCTGGTCTGCTCTTGCTAACTTATTTTTATTATTAGTATAATAGTAGTTGTAGTCTTACTTTTTATTTTTCTGTACTGTAAGATATTGATTACATTGATTATTTCATATTGATGAATACCTGAACTTTTTCTTTTTATGTTTTCTGTTTTTTTTTATGTTTTTATTATTATAATGGAAAGTGCCCTTCTATGATAGGCAGGGCATTTTTCAATTCTAATTGACGCTGTAAAAGAAAGGGAGAAAAGAAAATGCCCTTTCTGAATTTCTTGCCCGTTCTTCTCAGTACAAGGCTCCCGCCCATAGATTACTTACGAACCAATGGCATAATGACTTTCATAAGTGCTGTAACCTAAACATAGCCTAGCCTGAATAAATAATATTTAATATTATTAATATTGACAACCTCCTTTGTCGAGTGGTTTGTACACCGGTTTTCATGGTGTCGCCATCTCTGAGGTCCCGGGTTCGATCCCCGGTCGGGTCAATTTAGAAATTATTGTTTTTCTAAATTGTCTCAGGTCATGTATAATAAGTATGTATTTAAGTATTATAAGTATGTTTATCCGTTGTCTAGTAACCATTTAACGAGTTTCTTCGAACCTTCTCTTGGGCTAGATATAATTGGTGTGAGTGTAGGAAAGTTTTATTCTTTATTTTATTTATTTATTTATTTATTGATTCTTGATTCTTGATTCACGAAATATCGTCGTGAATTGCAGTCGTTTCTGTTGTGTTTCGTCCGGTGAGTGAAAGTTTATTCATTAATTCATGCAATTGTTCTAGTCCTTCCTCCTCTGGTTTAGCGGGTGTCCAGGGCGGCAGTGATTACTTCCCGGTGACCTACGTTTGCGTCCTTTTCATCTAAAAAAAGGGATATGTAAGGGGTAAGACAACAACTTATTCCTTCCTTAATGGCCAGCAACGCATCTGCGATTCCTTTGGTGTTGCGGGTGTCCATGGGCGGCGGAGATTACTCTCCATCAGGTGACACGCATGCTCGTTTGCCTCCTTCTATTATAAAAAAGTGACTTTCGTTTCTCCCATTGTTTTATGTGAATCATAAAAAAATGGGTGAAACGAAAATCACGGTGACTAAATTAGAAGACCTGTCTTGCAGATTGCGAAAAATTGTATTGTTTCTCCAGTAGTACCTACTCGTATTAGGTAGGTATTATCTTTTTGAGGTTTCGAAACACCGTTTAAGTAAAGATCTTCTTGTGGTTGAAGACTCCGCTGTACCGCTATATCTTAGGTTCGATTCCCACTTAAAGGAAATAGTTAGTTTTTTTTTAGTTATGACAAAGTTACTCTTAATGAACGTGGATTCGAGTCCCACATGAAGCATAAAAGCTTGCAATTTTTGAAGTTTTCTCGAAAATTATTTCTTCTAGAAAATGTTATCTCCACACTTAGCCCGTCGGGTAACAGCTTAATTTGATTAGCGCCCACTAACCAGCCACGGAGAGGCGAGCTCACTTGACGCTCGCAGGCCCCGACTCGTATTGGCTATGGTCAGTCGAAATAAGGTTTGATCACTCGATTAGTTAATTAAAACACGGACATGTGGGTGAGCAAATACTTAGCAGTTGCGAGATTTCGATTTTCTACTATGACGTCGGTTAGCATCTGAAACACAAAATTGATGGATTTTATTAAGAGGCCATTACAACTCGACTGTGATTTTTGCGTAAATTGCCCATTTTCGTATTTTGTTGTTGTATTTATCGTTTTTATCGAAATAGAATAATAAATTCATGCTTAATATTACAAATCTTCACTCTGCGAGAATAAGCTGAGTTCGGACGGCCGGCGCATCGCATTTTGTAGTAATTTTGCAGTTGTATTCCTATCGCTTTTATCGAAATAGGATAATAAATTCATTATAAAATCTTTATTCCTCATAAATTAACAATTATTCTGGTATAAATTTTGCTCAATAATATTATCGTAAATAGGAGAAATTCACAGAAAGCTATTTTCGAAGATTTTTTGGTTTAGAATAACATTTTTTTTACATATAAAATCAACGATATCTTTAAATTCCGCGGCCGCTACGAACTATACGTCTATATAAAATATAGCATTCTATTTTTTTATTTCATTTGTTTAGAACAGTAGTTCAATCTAGGAGTTCAAAAAAGTGCCTTCGCGCATTTTATCCACTAAAGCATCCGTTAATAAAAAATACGTGGCGGCAAACGTCCAGCTGTTTCCAGACCTGCTAGAAAAGTGTACAGAAGACTACAAACCCTGACTGAGCTGACAAAAAAGCTTAGAACTAAACAACTAGTTACTCAGGCTATATCAAAACCTAATATACGTACGGAATGCATAGAAAACGCAGTATTTTTAATAAATTTAAAGTTAATTACGAAAAGCTAAAACAAAAATGACAAAAATGAAGATTCCAAAACAAAAAACATAATTAAATATTTTTATATCGACATGTAGACGTTGTTACTACTTGAAAGTCACTGTTTAAAACTAAAAAAAATGATACCATTTTCGATAGCAAAAGCCATAACGATTGTTTTGATGTGCACATTATTAAGAAGAACGATGATTACAAAGAGTAATTAACACATTTTTAGCACAAAAAAAATCCCATGCAAAAAAATGGTTGTTACTGTATTTTTGTTTCTGAGATCAAGAACGCCAAAATTGGTTTTTACGCGAAATTCACAGTCGAGATAAATACGGTGAAACGTAATTAGGGCAGTGAACTATTTCCGCGGTCCTCGTGTCCTAGTCTCTGACTAAACGTTTGGGGATACAAGTCGAATCTATGTATGTTGCCAAATGCAGGTTGCATCAGCTTCATCATCAGCCTAAAACGTCCCACTGCTAGGCACAGGCCTCCCACGTGGACAATAGCACGTGGGGATATTGGGCCATAACCCACCACGCTGGCCCAAGGGTTGGTGCGTTTTAACGAATGCCATCTTACGACAGCAACCGTAGCCAACGGTTCATTCATTTTGTGATCACACAAATCCGGGATGTTACGAAAAATCCGAAACACAATTACCATCTTACATACTAGACATCTGCAGGAAGCTTTTGAAGTTTTTACCGACATCTATGCATAGTTTCTTGATCTAAACGAAACCCGAGAATACTAAAAGCATGCTCTTATCCAAATACATTCTCACTTCTTATTACCTGCGATCAACAGATGGCGCTTTCTGAATAGCATCAAATATTTGTATTTTTTTATAATTAAACTAGATGGCGCTAGACGTAATTTACATACTGTTTGATAAGATAATGACAATTTTTAGTTCATACAATAAAATAAGTAGGTACTTAAATTTTATACTGACGTAAGAACTATTTCGCATGTAGTAATTTGTATGTGATATATACTTATAGTACAGCCTATACTCTCCCACTGCCCCTGCACTGCAGTCATCCATTAAAATCAAGTGATCGCTACTTTGATGGGTTTTTATGGTATTAAGCTTAATCACGTAAAAGGCGACTAACGGACTAAAGACTGAACATACATCCAACTGCATAGAGCGACGATGGGCTCACCACCTGTCACGCTGAGCACATGTGCATTCGCTATTTGGTGAAAAGTAGATTATAGTACCACTACCATAGTCCACTTTGCTGTATTCATTGCCTAGTCTCTGACTAACCCTTCGGGGATAATAGTCGTGATTATATGTAAGTATGTATGTATGTAAAATCACCATGCTTGCCAAATTCGAGTTGTTGATCACAAACCCGGGTTATTATACAAAAGGTCATTTGGTTATACCATCGAAAAATCCGAAACACACTTTGCCCGGCCTGGGAATTAATTGAACCTCCAGTCATCGGGCCGGGCGCTTAGCCACTTCGGCCACCGAAGTGTCAATCAATCAATCATCGATTATCAGTCAATGAATCTTAAGATAATTCGTGATAATTCGATATACCTTCCTTAATTAAATAACACCCGCCTTAAAAGATAGACTGAGGTAGATTAAAAACATGAAATACTAATTAAAAAGTTGACGAAGACATAGATGAAAGAAATTACCTACATGTAGGCAAATGTAGGTCAGAACCATCCATATTTTTAAAATGTTATAATTGTAATGTTATAAAAATATGAACATTTGTAAGCGACAAATGATCACAAGGGCCAGTCGCGACTGGCCCTTGTGAAAATTTATTTTACTTTGTCTTTTGTTCTTCCTTTATTCCGTTGTTTATTTGTCTTGTTTTATTACACATTGCGTAATATAATTTTGCGTAATTTGGTCCATTGCGTAATTTGGTCCATTGCGTAATTTGGTCCATCTTGCCTTATAATTTGAATACTTTGTTTAGCAAAAACAATAAAAAAATGTCATGTTAATCACAATGACCTTTTGGTTAATCCGCATAAAAAGAGATTTCAAAAGACAACTTAATTAAATTACTCGTATAATACAACACCATCTAAATTCACTACAACGGAAGCCGCCTCTGTGGTATTGTCGCCGACAGATGTTTGTTTGTGGGTTTATATCACGCCGCGCGCCATCGCCATGGTTGAATGGATTCGGATTTCGGACAAACAAGTAAAGCATTTAATTAAACAGTACCTACAATACAATTAAACAGTATAACACTGTACGTAATAATGTCCTTATAATAATATTTCAATTTTAATAAAAAATATTTCCTTCAGTGCCATGGTTTGCTATTTTGATAAGTAACCATTTGATATAATAATTAATAGTTTTGTTATTGGGGCATTAGCATGTTCCGATTTGTTCACACACCTTAAAGGTTTACACACATTAAACTAAAGACGATAAAACTACGTTCTTAGTTAATGTATTTTTTTATTTTTCGAGAAAGGGAGATTCACAACACTGTCACACACGACACAATACACACTGTCGTCGTCTGCCTTGAATGAACTCGATTGCATCGCAAACTCAATTCAAGACTCAACTATAGCGACATGACATTATTAAATAACACAGACACGCGCGGATGCTATTTATAAACATCTCTATGCTATAATAAATCCCCCACATTTATTTTTAAATTGTAAACACGGTGGCGTGGTATACCTGTATCGAATAAAATTCACGTGTGACTTTTCATAGTCTTTATTCCGTTGCGGTAAGGTTGCATTAGCATGTTCAAAATTTTTTAAACCATTCGAGGACGGTCAGTCGGTGCGTCTTTCATGTGAGGAATCGTCTCACTAGTTCAACACGGCTGCCAAGTGCCAACCACTTAATATGTATGTACTATACTATAGCCAGACATACGTCATTCACATTGAGTTGCACTAACGATCAACAGAGTATAACACGAGCTATATTTTTAAGGAAAACGAGCAGGCGGGTCACCTGATGGAAAGCAATCAGCATTACTTTCCGTCAGAGGATCACGCGCCTGCTCGTTTTAATCAATATGGACGCAAAACCAGTAGAAGTAAAATGTTTGAGAAAGGAGTAGGAATTGTGAATAGGGGGGAAGATGGGCTTCCGCTACTGTGTAACCAGTGCAATGGACTTGGGAAAAATGAAAAAAAGTTCATTTTTACTTTATACCATTAAAGAAGTCGTTATTTTAAAACCAATAGTTTTTATTTCACTTCGATACGAGAAGTATTTACAAAGTTATTGTACCTACATGTTGCACATAAATAATTGCATAAAACACTACACCTCGCCAGAGAATATAATAACCTCGCTTAGTTCGCTGGCACTTGACTGACGTGACTGACGTGGACGTGAATCCGATGACGTCACGCCGCGGGTTTCGCGCGTATTTTGACTGTCACAAAAACAATAGCGCGTGGTCATTTTTATGAATCTATAAAAAATGATTGTGAAATATTTTGAAGGGCAACAGAAAAAAATTTAATGTCATATTTAAAGTGAAAATGATGTAAATAATTTAAAAAATAAATAAATAAAAATATTTTTCCCAAGCTCATTCTTTCACGCCGATATTCCGTGAGAGGTAGTATTACTTCGGGCGAGCCGGCTCAATTCGTGCTGCAACGCAGCGAGGCTCTACCACTAAGTTGTACATACATAATCACGACTATTATCCCCGAAGGGTTAGCCAGAGACAAGGAAATGAGCACCGCAAAAGCAGTCCTCTGCCATAGTCCACTCTTCACCAAATAGCGACTGCACATGTGCTACGCGTGGTGCGCGCGCGACAGGTGGTGAGCCCATCGCCGTTCTATGCCGTAAGAAGTATGTGCAGTCTTTAGTCCGTTAGTCGCCCTTTACGACACTCAAAGAGGGGGTGGTAGTATTCTTTCACCGCTACGCTACAAGGTTAGCACTAACTTGTCTACACTATTTATCTTAAAGGATATGAAAAGGCGCTCTGAATTCCAACTGGCATTCTCTACCAGACATCATAGGGTTACGCGGAAATATTGATATGATGTGTGATATAAAACCGTGTGGTATAGCTACTCACTAAAAGAATACTAGCAACCACTCTCTTCCCTGGGTGTCGTGAAAGGCGACTAACAGACTAAAGACTGCCCACACATCCAACGATATATCGAACAGCATGAGCGGCGATGGGCTCTCCACCTATCACGTGGACCACATGGTGTAAGTCGTTGTAATTTGGTAAAACATGACGGCAGTGGACAGATTCTGCGGTCCTCATTGCCAAGTCACTGAAAAGCCATTTAGGGATAGCAGTGGTGAATCTTTATATATACCTTTGTGTGTATGTGACGAAGAACACTGTGTCTTGTCTCGCATAGATGTGCGACATGGCAACTTTTGATTTTACCTATTATTTTAGTTGTCAAATCGCACATTTTTCGAAATTTTGTTTTATTTTGTACTCATAACTGTCTGGTATTTAATATTTAAGGATTTTAACTTTTTCCAAACCTTTTTGTAATTGACTGTACATGACTCACCTCAGATTTTAACTGTTGTGCGAGTTGACGACACAAATAAAAGGTAAAATCAAAAGGTGCCATCTCGCACATCAGGGCCCCTGTATCGCAATCTATAGATTCCACACCTAAACCTTACCGCGCACAAACGTCAAACGCATACGTTTTTGGGAAGATATCGTAACTTTTTAAGGAATTAACGTGGTTTTGAAACAAGGAATCGTTACAGAATAAGGGCCCTGTGCGAGTTTAAAGCGTGCGAGTTGACGAATAACTCGTTATGATAATGAGTTATGACCAATGATATTGTAATATCATTGGTTAAGAGTATGACAATATCAATAATAGCCGAATAGTATCAATCTCGAGCATAGGAGAAATCCACACTCAAGGTTTGCCAGATAGCATTTTAGGCAATACATGTGCACAACATGTTTTTTTATTAGGTGTATTAGGTAGGTATGTCGTTTATTTCTCTAACGCTAATACATGTAGAGTCTTTGCGTAATCTTGTACAATAATAAATAACACCTTGAATGTTTCCTTCTTTATTAGAGCTTTTTTTCTACAACGGGTAAGCTTGGCCTTCGTCTCACCTGATGGTAAGTGACGATAAGGCCGAAGGTGGAAGCGCGCTTCACCCAGAATCCTCACCACTAACTAACTGGCTATCGTATCTCAATCTGTCGGAACATAACAATGCTCTATAAACATCGTTGATATGGCGACAGACTTAGATAATATGGTGGTAGCTAGCCAGGCGGACTTAACAGCCCTATCACCAACCAAACCGAGCACACAAAGATGTACCGCCCCGCTGGAAATTGAACCCGGGACCTCTAAGTCTGAAACCGTTGGCTTAGCCACTGGACCATAGAGGCGATTACATGTTTTTAACCTTAATCATTGAGCTATTATTGTACCTCAATGACCTTAATTTAGTTTTTAGGTTCATTCATGTCTTATGGCGAGGTATTCCGAGCCCTTCTTTCTCGCTCTCTCGACGGTACCTACGAAGGTACGGGACGGGTGTAGCGAAGCGGCGCGAATAGGAGCGTTTTATTGGTTTTTTTTTGCCTTTATAGGAAAAAACAAGTGAAATAAAAAATTTGTGCTTTTTGCATTCACTAGATAATGAAAAGTTTCTTTCGTAACGAGGACTTTATTTCCTTTTTTTTATTTTTTTTACTATTATTATTACTTAAGTACTTACTTTTTTTTTTCCTTGTTACTGTTACTGTCCCGCTGCTATGCAAAGGCCTCTTACCCATACACTGATATGGGTTATTTGATTACAAAGGAAATAGGGTGGTGGCACCAATTATCGGCCATGTCAACTTTTTTTGAACTTTGACTGCTTGTAATTTTTACGTTATTAGCTTTTGCTTTCTAGCAATGCCTTTTTTGGGTAGAGGGATACTGAAACTCCATTACTACCATCGCAAAATTACGAATCGTTTGTTATTTTTGATAATTAAGGTGCTTTTTTTCGAGTATGCTGATTTCCCTTAATATCGGCCTCTAACACCTTAATATCCGCCGCATGTGACCCTAATATCGGCATACCTTTTCTAAGGTAAAGTTAGGTCAATAAAACTACCCACCAAAGCAAAAAATGATTTCGTTTTATATTTTAACTCAAGTACAAATCACTTTTTTTTACTCTTATAAGTATATATTATAATTAATTAGTTTTTTCTTTAGATTTCAGTCTTAAAAATTAAAATAATTTCTGTTATTATAAACTAAAGACCACAATGATTCAACATTATTAAGAAAAATTAAGAAAGGAACTCCAAAAACAAATTATATTACCAAATAAAGTCAACAAAAAACTTAACTTTACTTAAAGTATCTTCAATTTAAATGCTCTAAACAGTAATGCCAAGTAAAATATTCTTTAGCAACATCAATATAATTTCGCCCACAATGAACTGTGTACACTTTAAGTAGAACCATTGGGGGCATTATGTCGCATCCAATAATTTTTGTCTTTATCTTCTTCGACATCACTAATTAGTTCTTCTTCACAGCCAGCACAAACACTTTTCTCCTTTCCATTATGTCTTGAGAAGGTAAATCAGTGAGGTCAGTTTCGCGGTTGCTGTCCTTTAATAATCTCTTTCTTTACTACTTTTGTTTTCTTAGGCTGGTTTATTTTTTTTATTCTCTTTTCCAGTTTTTTTCTTTCTTTCTCCGCTTTATTCTCTTCAATTCTTTTTTTTCTTTCCTCGCGTTGTTTGACAATATTTTCCTTTTTATTGTAAAGTTCGAGGGTAGTAGGAAAGTAGGTACTCAATACTTGGTGGCCGTTATTACGCATCGATTTCTTTATATCGGCCGTAGCTGATTAAAATCGTTTTTAGGCGGCCGACGTTAGGATCTAGTGATCAAACTGAGCTGTTGTTTCATTTTAAACCTTATTTATGTTACTGCTAACATATAAAAAAGCTAGCATATAATGTTTAACGTTTTCATGAATTTCCCCAATATCGGCCGCCCGGCCGATATTGAGATTTATCAATAATACAGATCCCTAATCTCGACCCCACGATTATTTCATAAAAAAGACAAATAAATGTAAAAACATACTATCTAAACGGTACTTTGACTGTTTTTCTTCAAGATCAAATACAATAAAATACCATAGGTATGTTTAATTCCATTCAAATACTTACCAACGCAATGCGCCGACTCAGGGATTTGACTAAGCAATGCCACCAAACGACGCACGTCTGTACCTGCGCGTACCTACTCTATTGCCAATTGAACGTTCAAATGTTGAGGCACCCGCACCAAAATATGGAAGGATATGCGTATGGATATAGAGTTACTTTTTGCATAAAAACTATTATGATTTTAGGGCTATTTTTATAGTTATGTTTCATTTTCTCGAAAAGGCCGATATTAGGAGGGGGCCGATACTAGGAGACTTCACCCTAGTTATCTTAACCCCATAAATAAGTTAACTATGGTATAGTGGCACTAGATATTTGCACGAAGAATTGTGAATACCTAATTTGTTTACGTGTACAGTAAACATTCTTCGTCGCATTTGGCCCTAATATAAGTTTTGTCACTATAGTAAGTAGGTACTTAATATTATTCCATCTGTCAAGTAGTACCTTTTTTCCAGTGAATCCGCCTTATGGTTGATACCCTATCCCCAGAAGGGATATCCCCATCCCCATAACTCTTTTCATCTGTCATTTGATTTAAATGGCACAAACCACTCCAGGGACCCAAGTCTGCTAATTTACGAATGGCATAATTGAATCGCAATTGGATCGCATTGTAATTGTTTGACACATTTGGTATTCATAAATGAGTAAGAGAATACGAAATGTGTCAAACAATTACAATGCGATCCAATTGCGATTCAATTATGCCATTCGTAAATTAGTAGACTTGGGCCCCTGATCACAATACGTTACTCCTCCCTTCTTCTTCTTCAGCCCTTTTCTACCCAATGCTGAGTAAAAGCCTCTTCCATGCTTTTCCAAATGGTGCGATCCTGGGCTTTTCGCATCCAGTTCCCCGCTATTTGGGTTAGGTCATCGGTCCATCTCCTGGGCTGTCTTCCTTCCTACGTTTCTGCGCGTATACGTTACTCCTAATCCTAACTAACAGTAGACGAAATAATTTTGCAACGAGTTGCTTCATAGACAGATTACGTATTCGACTATCTGCAAATTTACCCAACTGATTTTTAGTTGAGTGCATGCCTTAGATTAGACCATTTACGTTTTTGACCATTTGATACTAACCCATCATATGAATGGCATGGCATAATAAACCTCCTTGGTCGAGTGGTTTGTACATCGGTTTTCATGGTATCGCCATTTCTGAGGTCCCGGGTTCGATCCCCGGTCGGGTCAATTTAGAAACTATTGTTTTTCTAAATTGTCTCGGGTCTGGGTGTTTTCTATGTAAAATAAGTATGTATTTAAATATTTTAAGTATGTTTATCCGTTGTCTAGTAACCATTTAACGAGTTTCATAACGAAGCTTCTCTTGGGCTAGATAATTGGTAATTGGTGTGAGTTTAGGAAAGTTTATTTTATTCTTCTTGATTCTTAATCAATTTCTTAAATAAGAAAAGCAGTAGGTAAGTATAAAGGCCTACTAACGTAAAATTTTAAACACTGATAATAGACGACAACCTCAGGCGGGATTCGAACCACGCACCTTCTGCATTCCGGGCGGCTGCCTTAACCACTTGGCTACCGAGGTCTGGTTTTCACTCGTCGTCAGTGCTTGATGCTTACGAGTATGTTTTTTACTTAAGTATATTTAAAGCGTTAATAAAACGCTAAAATATATAAAAAAACATTAACCTACTAACGTGTGAATTGAAAATTTTATCCCTCCGATTCTACGCCCAAATTATTCGGTTAACTTGTCACGCATATTATAAATAGAATAAGATACTTAATAAAACATAACAATGATGAAACACTTAATGACGTTCTGATAACACCCAATTCACATTCGCTATCCACATGACAGGCGCACGGTTGTAATAATGATAACCTTTACTAATTGATATCACCTACTTACCTAATTAGTATAAGAGCCCTAAGCTGGTAATGGCAATATAAATGCCACCATAATTTGAACCTTACTCAGTTGTAATATGATGGAAAACCAATAAAAATATTTAATGCTGTACCAGTTTTTAAGGGTTTAATTCGTATTTTTGACAAAATCTACATTCGGGACTTTTTTATTATGTTATGTTGTGTTATTTTTATTGGTATTAATTAATACTAATTCGCCTGACAATGAAACACTAAAAGAAACTTATTGTTTATGATAGATAGGTAATACCACAAAACAGAAGAAAGAGGTCTCTTCTGTGCTCTTACCGTGATAATACTTACCTTTATTGTGACACCAGAAAGTATGTAAGTTTAATTATTTATTTAAGTTAGAGATTAATGATTGGTCTCGCTGAGCGAGGCCACTCATTCATCTAAGTTTATAGTATTGAATGTTTTATTAAGCAAAAAGTAGTTACTACAAAAAGTATTTTAGTATAGTTAAATTCTTGTTAAATGTATTGGGGAAAAATTGTGAGCATCTGTTTTAGACATTGTCTAACTTTAGGTACTTAGACGTATTTTTATAGTAGGTAAAATAATCTTAAGTTTGTTTTTATTTATTTATACATAATCGTAGATATTATAATATGCTATGCTATTACTAACTGCAGCCTGCGGCAGCTTGGTAATAATTATATCAATATTCTACAGCATCCTAAATAGTATATAATAATATAGGTAGGTACCTAATAATTTTAAAGTATACTTATAATATATAATACTAAGAACCACGTGTATATTTAAAATTACCATAACAGAAAGGTCGGCAAGAACAAACTCTTGTCTAACAAAACTAGAAATTAAGTACTCAACTAGATAACAATTATGTAAGTCATAAATTGTTAAATAATCCAAAACGAAGGCCTCTGTCACGGGTTTTTAAGAATGAGACAATAGGTATATGAAATAACATTTTAAACTTTCATGGTCACTACAATTATTTTTATGAAAAAACGGGATTTTTTCATAAAAATAATAGGTATATGTATTATCTACATACAATAACTATGTAAGTAGGGACAAAATTTGGTAGAACTTACCAATATCAAACTTGGGCTTACGTCTCGGAGTTTACAGAAATGTTAATCTCAAGAATTCAGAAATTACAAAAACATTAATTCTTCGGCGTGTGTGTAGCATAGCAGCTCACTAAAAGAATACTACCAACCCCTCTCTTCCCTTGGCGTGGATGTCATAGAAGGCGACTAACGGACTAAAGACGAATACATCCAACATAGGACTGATTTTGCGGTCCTCACTGCTTAGTCTGCTGGTCTCTGACTAAACCTTAGGGGATAATAGTCGTTACTCGTGTGTTGTCGGCTTATTGCGAGAACTCAATAAGTGACCAAAATAAAATGTTACAATTTTGGTAGAAAACCTAATTATCCCATTCCCTATTTATCCTAAAATGTATGTAACTATGTATGTATGTAAATACGAGATTTATAAAGCTAAAAAGAATGGGTTTTTGACTTTTTGCATAACATTATGGAGATGAATTTATTCCTGATTTAACTGATAAACGTGTGTTTTTGATGTAAGAGGGCTTCGCTTGAGCCTAAAGCTGTGACGTACTTACATAACCTGATGATACGACGACATAATGTAATGAATACGTAAATAATTATTTTGTTTTGAACATAATCCTGTTTACATGAGACGTGCGTAGTCAAAGTTACGTTATGACGTCAATTGACGTCACTATATGTATTCTATTTCAATTGAGTCAAGCACATGCTATGAATGACGTGTGCATGGGTGTGGCAGTGCACAGAGCTGTACATAGGAAAGGTTATCAATCTAGATAGCCTAACCCCCAACGAACAATAATATTGTGAACTGGAAATAATCCGTTGCTAATGTGGTAAGCAACAACTTGATTACTTAAATACACGCTTTAATTACATCATGTTAATAAGAGCCGAAAACATTATAGGTACCTATCGGTTTATCGTACTTACAAATATAAATGTTCAGCACTTACTTATAAAAAAAAAGATAATAAGAAACTTTCTATGTTCAGGGAAAATACAGAGAGCTGGTGAGGTAGTAGACAACAAATAAAAACCGACTCCAAAAAATTTGACTGAAATAAATGCACTAAAACGTAAAAAATAATTGCATAGTAAAGTTTGTTCAATTTACTTGCAATATTAACCTTTATTCTACTCAATCGTATAATCTTAAAAAATATTTCTGGAGTCGGTGCCAGACAACGTAAATTTAACATTAACATTAAACGACATACTATATTATTATTATATTAGCCCTGTCCCATTGCTGGGCAAAGGCCTCCCTCTCTCCATTATTCCAGTATTCGCGGTCTTTTGCGTGTGTCGGCCAATCCTTCGCGTAAGCATTGCCCAATTGTCGTTTTTATTTGTAAATATGTTTAATTAGCCTTTAGCAGTTGTCGTGTTCATTTGTAGATAGATTTTATTAGGTATTGCTACATCGTCGTATTAGGCTGGCACCGACTCCAAAAATATTTTTTAAGATTATAAGATTGAGTAGAATAAAGGTTAATATTGCAAGTAAATTAAACAAACTAAACTATACAATTATTTTTTACGTTTTAGTGCATTTATTTCAGTCAAATTTTTTGGAGTCGGTTTTTACTTTTGTTAAATTTTTTGTTTATTTCTCGCTTTTTAGTGAATTGTTCCGATCTATTTATCGAAAGCGAATATTAGTAAACCTTCAAAACGCGGTGCTCGTATGAGACAGCGCCGTTTAAATGCGACAAGCGAAGAAAACGAGAAACGCCTATCACGTAGGAAATCTACATCCAAAACAGACGGCAAGTTACCCAGATTTACTCGTGAACGCTGTATAGAGCCCCCTACGATGATGACTTGCGAGTTACAAGGGTTTACCGTTAGGCAAACTACAGGGACGTTTTTGACTTGCTCCAGTCGTAGATCGTAGCCAAGTCACCAATGATCTGCTCAATCGCGTCTGAGAGGTTCTCAGCCGAAGCCTGAGAGTAAATATGTAAGTCATTGGCATAAAGATGTTAAGAAGAATTTAGATAAGAAGTGACAGAATTAATAGTGTGAATAGTGTATTTTTAAATCCTTATAGAAATGTTTCAGAAGCAGTGATAAAAAGTGGCATATGTTACTATTTGTCCTTCAGCTATCTCTATGTGCAAAATCAGGTCGATGCGCAAGTGAGAGACGGTCAAAATGGGACCTTTTGCTTCGTCATAGTCGCATAACTATCTTAATCGAGATATCTTATCGCCACCCGTGAAATACTTATCATTGAGGAGTTCCAATGGCATTCTGTGGTCTTCTTCATCAGTTCTACTTCAATGATATTTTCTGAATGCAAATGCGTGACTTATTGCTGAAAATACCAAAATCGCTATAGGTATGCCTACAATATTTGAGGAGTTCCCTCAATTCCTTGAGGATTCCATGATCAGAACAGGATTTTGATAAAAATGGGACCAATCTGGAAGTATATCCTTTCAAATAAAAAAAGAATTTTCTAAATCAGTGTATAATTGACGGAGTTCCGAGGTAACAAACATTAAAAAAAAACCATACAACCGAAATGAGAACCTCCTCCTTTTTTTGAAGTCGGTAAAAAATATTACAGTGTTATTATATGGGCTAAAGATAGGTACATTAGATATAACTATAAGTACCTACCTAAATAATTTCTTACGTGAAGGAAGTGCAGGAGTTTTTAGTGGGTATCCTCCTAAGGGAAGGCACTTCGTTATGAGGACAGTCTCATCCCACACCCCACATAACATAACATTACCATCCGCGTAAAATATCTTAATTTTTCACCTTACTGAAAATGAAAATAGATCCGAATGTTACTGTATCCACTTGTGAAAAACAATGAAGCTACAATTATGCGAGGTACCTACTGATTCTCTAAAAATAGTTTGTGAATTACTAACTTATTGTTTTGTTCAGGTGTTACAGTTCGTGACTCAATAAAAGTTATCTATAATAATTAAAAGGAAAACTCTAAGTAAGTATGTACATCCGTTAATTAATAATAATATTCTATTTAATTATCTTATCGTCCATACTGAAATGACACATTTTGTTTTATGATTCATAATCTATATCAATACCCTAAACAGGGTGCTAATTGTGTAATTTCAACACCTATCGCGATCGCGATATCGACCTAGCATAGATATTAGCCTACTTCGCACTTGTCCTAATAAGTTAGTCGAGTAGGAAGGAATACATTGCTTTGCTACTTTGCGTATTTAAAACGAATTATAAAATTATCAAACTCGTAAAGCAATGTACAGTATACTATACAGTCATGGTTGTCTATTGTTTGGCCGATATTTAGCTCCGGTTACCTATCTGGACAATAGGCAGTGAGCTACACGTGTTCACGGGGAGACTCTCCCGAGACACTAGTCTAAGAGTACCGAATGAAGAGCGCGCTTCGGCGGGCACTGATTTGGCGTCAAGATGGTCTCCTGCGCGAGTGTTCTACTGGCGCAGGGACGTCTAGCACTTCTTGTATAACATAACGGTTGGTCTCGAGGTGCCAGTACAAATAAAACATAATGAATTAAGGAGAGGGGATGATCGTTTTGTTTAAACCGATTGCAATAATATTATTTAACAGACTTCAACGCCAGCGATTGGCTTTCTGTTTTTCATGTTCTAACCTAACCTAACCAAACCTTAACCCTTTAGTTTAAACCGATTTTATGATTTTTTTATAGAAGTAATTTCGATGGCAAATGTGTTACGATAATTACGGCTTACAATGATGACAACAAATGATGTTATTGGAATTGACATTATGGGAAACAAAGTTTCTAGCACGTGACTAATATAATAAACAATGAGTATGGCAGCCATTACACGGTCAATCCAGATCGCGATCCATGATCGTGATCAGTGATTGCGATCCAGATTGACTGTGTAACGTGTAGATTGACAGATCGCGATCCAGATCACAAAATATCTAGAAATTTTGAAATCTGGATCGCGATCCGAGATCACGATCTAGATTGAACGTGTAAACGCAGGATCGCGTCAGTCTACGCTACGCGCTATGCAAGATGGACGTCGGTGACACGCGCTCTCGCTCGCCGCTGTCGCCGGTCGAACTCAACTCGCCAAATTCACCTTCGCTTCCTCAAGTTGATGAAGATTTTATTATAATATTGGAAACATTACCAGTATTGTGGAATGCCCAGCATCAGCACTACAAAAATAAATACAAACGAGATGTTGGATATAAAAAATTGCTAGATATATTTTAAAAAATATATTTATTTATAGTGTTATCATTTGTAGTAACTCGTTAAAAGATTTTTCATCCATCCTGAAATAGTTTTTGTATCTTTATTATTGAAATTTTGCATTCACAATGCTATATAAATATAGGATAAAATGTTTACTAGAAAAATAATCAACCAGTCTCAGGAAGCTCGAATGGGATTCGAACCCACGACCTTTGGATTGCCGGTCCACTGCTCTAACCGCTGAGCTACCGAGACCCCAGAAGACTCGCTGAATTTTTCCTAGTAGTTTGATTTACGCTGCAAGCCAGTGGTATTACGTCACTGTGAAGTCTACCCTCACAGTCGAAAACAATAAGTACTATTGCAAGTATTTAACAATCGATAAAGACGTAATTGCTTATAAATATCTTTATTACTGAAATTTTGCATTCACAATGCTATATGATTATAGGATAAAATGTTTACTAGAAAAAAAAATCAACCAGTCTCAGGAAGCTCGAATGGGATTCGAACCCAAGACCTTTGGATCATATCATGTAATCATCATCTTCAGCAGTTAGTTGTATTTCTTTAAGAAGATTTAAATGAGTATACATTTCTCTTTTCTGTAACCACTGTTTAACCGAGCGCCTTTTTCGAATCCTTTTCTTTAAAGATAGGGCTAATACAAGGGATAATATAGTTTTAACTTTATGTAGATCCATGACAACACGTGTGATCACGCGGTGAAGGATCCGCGGACTGACGAAATCCAGATTGAACGTGTAATGTTGTAGCGCAATCCATCAATCTGTGATCGCGATCAGGCTGGCTAGATCGCGATCTGGATTGACGCATTTTAGAGCATTCAACCAACAGGAGACGCCACTGGCAGGCGTTCCCCTCTGCCAAAAGGGTATGCCCAATGGTCATACCCGTTTTATAAAACTAGTTTCCGCGTGTCACCACTGCATCATTTGCAAATCACATTTGACGCGTCACGACGGGAGCAAATAATGCCAAATTGCAGCCTATTTTCGTGCAAAAAGCGTTCAGAAAATTCAAATTTACAAAAGGATAGCGTTACTTTTCATCGGTTAGTATTATTTTGTCTTTATTATAATGAATTATGCACTAAATTTGCAAAAAACTGAATATCAAAATATATAAATAAAAATATAAATTGTCAATCAAAAAGTGTTGCCACTAAAACATTAAGCTGCAACTTTGCGTAACTTTCAAAGAAGAATGTGCCAATAAAAAAAAACTAACCTATATGGCACATTCGTTATTGTTAAAACTATTTTTCACTATGTAGATGCTTATTAATTGAATGATAGATCACTATTTATAAATTGTTACTTATTTTCATTTTCTTGAATATTTTTTTAGTAAATTGCTTTAAAAATTATCAATACTCATGACTGAATGTTTATGATCGGTCTACTTCATTAATTTATTTATATTTACAGCCCGTTACTTTTCTCGAAATTAGGAAAATTTTATTTCATTACATTGGCACACTGCAACTCAATTAGAGATACGACAGTATAAAATATCGATATCGACTAATCATAATGTTTCAGATTTCCAAAAGATGCAAATATTAGGGATATTTGGATCCGAGCCTGTGGAAAACATATTTTGTGGGCTCCTAAGCGCACATGTACAATTTATTCACAGCATTTTCCTAATGCTTCTTTTATATTACAACTCAATAACAAGAGGATTATGAAACAGGGTGTCGTGTCAACTTTGAAATTATCAAAGATGAATTTTATTGTGTATACCTACTAGATTTTACCTTTGACATTGTTGACGATGAACCAGCCGGCAGCCTTCCAATTTACATATATACTTTACTAAACGGTGATCAATTGGAAAAATAACTGTAACTTTATAAGTATTTTACTTCAAAAGTTTCACCGTCATATCCTCCATCTTTGCGCTTCCGTCCTAACTTTGACCACTGGCCAAAAATAACTTTAAATCGAAGTTTTAAAGAAAGTACTATGTCAATAGACTTGTTTACTCTTTGCTAGTAATCTACGGTATTTATACTGGCAACGCTCTGGTACCTATGTCAAATGATTCTAACCTATTTCATTAAGTCAACGGCAACGTCAAAGTAGGGTGTGTAAAAGTGGTGCAAATTTTACTGGCTAAAAACTGAAACTACTTAACCACGTACGTGATCATAACTGGCATAGGATAAACTATTTGAAATAAGGAATATCTGTTAATTTCAGTCTAAAAAAATTCTTTTATTTTTCAAGTTATGTTCCTAAGCAATTTTAGGTAGAGTCGCGCGAAACCAGCAGTGCCAACATTACCCAACGGGATTTGAGTGCTAGGGCTACATTGTTGAAAATTTATTAAGTGTTTGACATTATTATTAAAGTCATTAGCATTACTTTTTGTTGTAATCAGACAGACGCCAGTAACTCAACCTACCACTGGCATTGTGAATCAATCAATATCGATTAGAGAAATTTGACAGTTTTGGCTAGGTTGACCTGCTGGCGTGTGTACTTATCTACCTATTTTGGTTCCGTAGTTAAGCTAAGGTAGGTAGGTAGGCTTCAACAATTTGGTACTGAATATCCAGCAAACAAAGAGTATTTTCTTAGTTTTCTAAAGTGATTGTGAGTGAGTGAGCCGAAATGTTAGAAATATAAGTTGAGTCGGTAAAGAACAAAACAATTAGGTACCTACTTAAATATTTAATTTCATAAGAACGTTCGAAACTTACATAATTTATTAAAATTAATTAATTAATTATCTAAAATTTGATTACATTTGTGTCAGGCCTGTTTCCCAAATATTTATGTATGAAAATTCAAAAATAGTCTACCTAACTTTGCCCACCTAACTCACCATGCGACGGTACTAAATGTTTGATCATTTTTAGTATCACGTTCGCATCTTTGCCCAGTTATAAATGTTGGCTCCAAAAATCGCAACATAAATCTTAAAATGGCTTAGTAATTTAAAGGTGGCAAAACTTTTTCACTTTACTTTGCCCGCGTCTTCCTTCTTTATTTTTAGAGAAACTTTAAAGAAAACAAAGAGATATTGAATTAGAAATATTAGACATAAATAAGTTTTTACATCTCACAACTTTACATACAAAATCACAACATCTCTCATATAGAGTTGCTATCTGTCTGGGTTTTTGCCCAGAGTTGTTTTAGTTTAGAAGGCGTCCGTGGCCGCCGTACCATATGGTATAGCGGTTCACTAAAAGAATACTACCAACCCATCTCTTACCTTGGGTGTCGTTTAAGGTGACTAACAGAACAAAGACTGCACGGGGAGATCGGGCGGCCTGGGCCCTCTCTGTTATTGGTCACAAGTCTAACCTAACCTAACCGTCAAACTGTAGTTTTGCAAACTTAGCAATTATGAAAAATAATCAAGAATTTAACCTAATCTATCAAAGGCTTTTTATAATTCTCGATGCTAAGAGCTCTTTGAGACTACATTGCCTCGTTCGAGAATCTAGTATATCAAACACAATCATTTACAGATTTTAGGGATGTAGCTTTGAATCAGAAAATTCTGGTAAGTAAACAGTGTTTCTGCATAAAGTAGCGAATCTGCAACGATTTCACTAAAGAACTAGTTTCACCCTCATTATTTTAATTTTAAAATGAATGTTTGGCTCTCAATCTGTTAGCTATGTAAAATAATTCCTCTTATTAGATGTAGGTAGTGTAAGTTTTCTAACTAGCTCCATGTAATCTCTTTTTCCGATACATTTGTAAAACAGCCGTAATGTTTGAATGAATTACGAACTAACCTTAGTACATGAGATGGGTCAAGGAAGAAATGTACATTTTCACCTGAAATAGGATCCAGAAACGATGTTGGCGGTTTAGTCAAAACAACAGTCAAATTCCTCACCCATGGCTAAGTTTGCCTCTGCAGCGTCACATAGTCAAGGCTTTTACCTCAACTTCAGCATCGCTAATCAGAGTTAAAGTATTCGTGACTAGCTGCGCTTTTTGACTACCAGTAGTCCTTTTTATCAAAAAATAACCAATGGGTATCTTAAATTTTTTTTTTCCCAACAAGCAACTTTTGGGATATTGAGATGATTATCAGTCACGAAATCAAAGCCATGTTCAAAATAATATCCGTATACGTAATCACACATTGCGTTTTTGGATCCCTGGTCATGATTCTTTATGTTGTATGATTTTTGTCTCATTGAATATCAGAGCAACAGTAAATTTTGTCAGGACTTTTTCTGCTGTCATTTTTAGAGCATTCAGAGCTTCTTTTGTAAAGCCTGGTTTACCTTCGATATTGCCGTACCACTTTGACAAAGCCTGTGGGAGGGGTAAGCACGCTCCAAAGGTTTTACGTAAATTATTTATACGCTTTTGGAGAGTAATAATATAAGGTAAGTGCGAAACACCTTAATTTAGGCGAATACTTTGTTCGAAGAAGTTTATCGCTATCTTTCATTTACATTTGTCTCTTTAATTGTTCATGCTCTCCCACTCCAATGTTTTCTAAAATGTTTCGTTCTTCCTGTTAAATTAAAGACTTTTCACTCAAATCGTTTCAGAGTTCAGTTAAATCATTTACCTTGTTCTTTAAATATCAATTTCTTGCTTGCAATCTCTTGATCTTTTCACTTTGTATTCCAGTTGTTTTTAAGTTTTCTCTTCCTAGGAGTTTCTTTAGATAGGTTAAGCTTTAAAATAAAACACGAAATAAAACCCATCATTGTAATATTATTATAAATCATCAAATTACGTATTTTGGAAGGATGAATAGTTTATGTTTTATATAGGTACTACATAAACTTTAATCGTCTATTAAGAGTGCTTTAATATCATGATCTAAAGTAGATAGATAGATAAAGATTTATTTGGTATTTGCGCAATAAATAATATACTAAAAATACTTTTTTATTATTATTGACATCTTTGTCTTTGTCTTTATCTTATCGAAAAAAATTAATCGATAGTGCCAACCTCTATAGACGTTTACATAAATATGACATTAGACTAGTGCATGGACATGTTATCCATGTGTGAGAATATAATAGTGTGCGTCTATTTTATGCTTGTGTTTAGCAATGTTGTCGTTTGCGTGCGTAGCGACGTCATATAAAAATGCATTAGTGTGTTAACAATTTCTATGTGTGTTTCCTTCCCCCCGCAGGAAATGACAGACTTTTTTGCATAGAAATTAGTGCGCGTGTAGTCTCCTGTTGGTTTAATGCTCTAAGAGTATGATATATCAAATTATGAGAAACAATATTATGTCTGTTGACCAGTACCTATAGCAGATGAAATTATGCCAAATGAAATTCTGGCAAGTGGGTGTAACCCGGTAACCCTACGTGCAAGCGAATATCGCCGAAAAGTGGTCGACCGGGAACTTCCTCGACTCTACATCTCGCTGCCCTATTATTGCTCTGTACCAACTCCACTCACCCTAGTATCGAGTTATCGACATCCAAAGTTTTGAAAAATCATACTTCCTTTAGGTAATACTATTCTGAAGTTTAATATGCTCCATTGGCTAGACAGGTTTTTGAGGAGATATTCCATGTACATTACACTTGTTTTTGAACATATTTAATAATAATAATGAAATAAAATGTAAATGACGATTGTACTATGTAGTCCAAAATTGCCAAACCTGTTACAATATTGTTTTGTACTTTAATTTTTTTACTATTGTTCTGTTCTATATCTATACTTAGTACAAAGCAATATTAAATATAGTATTACCTCAGAGTAAATAATTTCAGTACCAAGTACATGTATATATGTATATAAATTAAAGGACTGATTGGAGAATATCAATTAAACACATTTTAAATGAGACATGTTTTATTTTAAAACAAACGGGATAGTATGTCGTTATTTAGTAAAATTCTGTCAAAGAATTACTTCAAAAATTTACAAACATAATAGTTACTTACCAAAAATAAAAGTACTTATAAAATATTGTCAAAAAATTTGCAAACTTATTTATAAAAAGTAACAGGGTACAAGACCTAAAAAGTTAACCATTAAAATTCTAAAATTAACACAATTAAAGTACAAAATATTTCTGAATAAAATTAAGTCTTGTATGTTATTTTAAATAACCGGAACAGCTATGCTGACCTAAAGATGTCTACTTTATATTAAATAAGTGTGCATTGCTTAATTGATCGTACTTTTGTGTAGTTAGTAGTGGCAACTTTTGGTTGTACCCATTTAGTAACTATGGCAAGCAATAATGAGGAATGAATACTTATTAATTAAATAGTATTTTGGTCAGCATAGCTAAGACAGTTCTTTAAAGAGTGATACAAATTTGAAATTATAAATAGTAGCTGTAGGTGGCCTTAGTTAATGGTTAATCATGTGAGGAGGTTGAAGCATGGTCCATGCTTATAATTTCATTAAGTGATTAGCACAAACCTTTTATTGTCACGCCCACCACCACCTAAGAAAATCACATTTCTATGTAAAAACTAAATTTGAAAACCGGTTTAAAAAAAGATTTAATGAGTTCTGCTAAATGTTTATATACTTTATAAAACTATTTTATACATAAACATTACATAGCAGAACTCATTCAAATAATTCGAGTTCCATGCAACCAAACCAACACCACCAAAATTAGGAAATATCATTAAATAAAGATAGGTAGGTAGGTACTTAACTACTTATGTGTATGATTAAGCTTACTCACTTCAGTTCAATATAAACAAAGTTAGCCAGAAAATCAATATTTAAATCAAACAATAAACCAATTAAAAGAATATTCACATAAATAAAGAAATAGAGCACTAACCTACAATAAAATTAATTAATGTCAAATATAATTTTTTTGCAATAGATATTAAGATATAATTATATTATGATATTAATATTGTTTTATAATTGAAATTATTTTTCAAATAGGGTAAAACACCGTGTTAATGAAGTATCATTATACATTTAATACCTATCATAAATAATTTTAATAAAGTAGTATAAAACAATTTTAACGTTATTAATATAAGGTGGTTTGCCGTATTGCTCAAACAATCTTTGACATTAATTAATATTATTGTATGTAGTGCTGTAGGTATCTACTTGACAATGTGACACCTTATTAATAAAATAGATTTATAGATTACCAACTAGTTGGATGTTATATTATATTGCTTACAAATTTTATGCAACTTACTTATGCAATACTTTTCCTTTTGGGTTTGGGACTACTTGATGGAGTATTTTCAATAATTTCTGAAACAAAACCAATACTTAGAAGTAGTTTCAGATGATTTTCACAGCAATCATTGCCAATTATTAACGTACTAAACCTAATAAATTTAGTAAAAAGGTTAAGCTTTTTAGTAAATACTCACCATTTTTTCATCTGAAGTGTTCTCCATGGTGAAGGAACAAAATCGAATCAAAAAACACGTCCGTCTCATAAAACCCTACCACATAAAACAACGCCATTCAACTCGACATTCCTCTCAACTCAAGGGAAGCGGAAGCTTTGTTTCTTCTTTTCTTTTTTTTCCGAAGGGCAAGGCAAAAGGTAATAATAGCTCATACAGCCTTGTACGCTACCACGCATGTTACTTCGTCCATTCTGCTAACGTCATCTTTATTTGGCTTCCTCATAAAATTCACATGGTTGGATATAGAACAAAGCAAGTTACAAAGTTTCCTAATATAGCTTTGTACAATCAGATTTAAAATAAACTGTTTATGGATTTATTACATTTCGAATACTTATCACATCTCTTCAATACCTGGAAATACCTGGACGTAGTACAATATCATATTGCGTATCTCAGTGACTATACAAATATTTTACGATCCGATCGGTGGTTATAGTACAGAAAAATTACTTTATTAGTATGGTACAAAAAACTCAAAATACCTAAAAAGTGGAGTTAGTACAAAGCAATAATAGGACAGCGATCTACTCAACTAAATTACTAGGTGTGCGAACTAGGCTTAATACATACTTACTCTTTATTCTGTGCATATACTTTTGAAAGTTGTGTTGTTATAGGTGTTGAAGTTAGACAATTATTAACCCTCAGTCTGCAGGCACGAGATTGGCGACGGCCGAGCGATGGCGACGCGACGCGACGGCGGCGACGCGACATCTCGCGTGGGCACGATACTTGTCGCTCCATGTCGCTCTAGATGTAGTGTTGTGAGCAACATGTCACGTCATCATAACACAAGTTTACGTCAAAGAGAAAAATTTGAGCCTTCGGTTCTGGCTGAATGTAGAAAATGTTGTTGCTTATTATATTAAGCATTCAAGATTAAAAAGTTACAAATGTCATACTCAATCTTGAGCTAAGATGGCGGCCAGCTCTAAAGCTTCATAGAAATGTACGATAGATGTCCGTCTGAACTTGTTCACTATATAATCTGTGCGGCAACGCGCCTGCGATTGCTCTGGTGTTGCGGGTGTCCATGGGCGACGGTGATTACTCTCCATCAGGTGACCCGCCTGCTCGTTTGCCTCCTTCTTTTATAAAAAAAAATATATTTAATACATACTTGAAAATAATTTGTATAAACTTAACTTACATAGTAATTAATTAAAGAAATATTAATGATAAATGACAACACTTCGTTATACAAAAGTTGGCTCGAATTTAAATATAATGGAATCATTACCATAATTACATGATAATTATATTCAACACCTTTGACTTTGTTTACTTAACGAAATGAGGACTATTTAGTATACTATTAGTGGCAGCTTATGTACCTACCCTTTCTTTTCTGTGTACCCACATACTTAGAGTCATTAAATAAATAATTTGTCAATAACACGATATTTTAAGTAAACACGCTAGCAGTTGTAACGAGTGTGGCGATGACTTTCCGAAAATCGAATTTTACTGCAAGCGTTTTTTCCATTCGCATAATTTCCTAATCGAATCGTTTCCTGATATTTTTTTACCGGAGGTTGATTTTTTCAGAAGTTATTTTTCCTTTCGCATTATTTTCCAATCTAATCTTTTCCTGATAGTTTTTTTTCCGGAGGTTGATTTTTTAATTTTGCGTAATTTTCGAATTTTGAGTTTCGTTTGATTGAAATTGTTTTGTTTGATTATAGGTAAAATATCAGAGTAGGTATGCCGGGGCCAAAGACATTAAACTATTACTAATAGACAGGACATAGCGATCAAAACTTTAATCCACAACTTATTACCAAGTGGTAACAAGTCGCTTAGTATGATGTTATGCGCCCTCTAATGCAGTCGTGTTTGTGCGTGAACAAATTTGACGTAAACAATAGAAAATATACCAAATTGCG
This sequence comes from Scoparia ambigualis, assembly GCA_963921215.1. Lineage (NCBI taxonomy): Eukaryota > Metazoa > Arthropoda > Insecta > Lepidoptera > Crambidae > Scoparia > Scoparia ambigualis. The sequence continues at coordinate 20,508,570 of OY992504.1, forward strand.
TATTGCGATACTGCAAATCCCGATATGGAAAAAAGGCTGAATGTGATTACAGCTTATTTTCGTAAATATTTTGTATATTTACCCAATAATCAGACTATAATCATAATTTCTAATAAATTATTCTAGAACATTTACCGTTGCCCTATGCTGACCTCTAGTGGTGAAAAGCTAAAGTATCTACTTTTAGGATGTCACCACACTTGTCGAAGCGGAAGTAGATGATTTAGTGGTGTTCAAGTGATGTCGTTTTACTTAACGAATAATGTTTTATGTAGATAATATTTTTATATCGTAAGTTTAAGTTTTATATAAGTAGTAATATTCTGACTCAATGATCATTGCGTCCCTAACGCAATGTTATGCAGTGTAACAGTATCGTGCGATGATTCTTTAATTAGAATATTACTAGACGCGGCTCGTTAAATAACAGCGCACTTAAAAAGTGAGCTCTTATTTTGTTTAGTTTGCTTGAAACACGGCCAATGTAAACACGTTCACAATGCCGTGTATTTAAAAGTTGTATAAATAATGCACGAAAAAGCAATTTAACGGCCGGAGTGTCTTAGTTTCGGTTAGTACCTACATGTAGAATAAAATATGTTTTAAGCTTTAAACACGCCATTCAAAAGGGCAACACTGCCAGCCATTTGGGGAACTTGCCGCGCGGCAGCGGTTCTGTTAGAGATATTTTTTATTTATAAGATATTTATAGGTTTTTAGTTTATAAGTTAATTTGTTTTAGTTTTTAGTTACTCATTAAGTAAGTACGTGATAAGTACCTACTTATGTAAATGTTAATAAAAATATAAAAAATTGCTTTAAACTAACAAATAATATAAAATTTTAAACACAATTACCGATTTTAACCCACACGCTACAAATGGTTGGCCAACGTTGACCAATAGACGCGCCAACATTTGTGTAACGGATCAGTATATGATTATTTTTTTTGAGTGTGAGTGCTGTCGTTCGCAGATGACCTTTACAGCGTTACCGGGCTTGTTTGGGGGCGGCGACAAACTTAAAGCGTTCCTCAAGCCGTGATTGGTCGAAAGTCCCTAGAGGGATTCCGGTGGGGGATGGCATCTCGCAAGCGAGTCTCCGATCCCCCCCGGACCCTCTGGGGGTTCGAGCCGGTAGGGATCAGTATATGATAATACTTAGAAGATTTGTGATTTTATTACTTGGTGCCATGGTTGTAATAAGGTTGAACTTAAAACAGTTTTATAACTTTTGTCTCAGTTCGTGAAGAGAGAAATGTAGCTGTAAGTATTATTCAAGTAGACAGAATTTAGCTTTGATTTGGCACGTGACGCGTTATCTAGTTGGTATTGTTGATCGAAGGTTAAACTTAAAAAACATTGAAGGATGGGTACATAAGAAAATAGGATATCCAAATTAAACATATACACGCATCCGTAATGACATTGGTGTTTAATGCTAATGCATCAAATAAATCTATGGAATGAAAAATAAAGTAACAGATTAAGATCGACAAAAATAATTTGATAGGTACAGTCACGAGCACCAATATGCATACACTTTGACTCTTATTACATTGTTTTATGAGTTACAATTGTTTACATATTTTTGCTCGTGATTGTACTTGCGATTGCGAGTTGTCATTAACACGCAATGTGGTCTATAATATCTATGTATACTTAGGTATTTTAAAATGAATCACTATATGGATCAACTCGTGTTAATCTGTTAAAGTCAGCCATTTTACCTTATCATTCCTATGAATTGATTCGTTAATCCAATCACACAACCATTTTACATTTGCTTTAAGGTAGACTTGATTTTGGTATACGGGATACGTATAATAATACTTACTTAGGATGAGTGATCGCGGGGATGGGTTTACTTCAAAAATGAGTGTTGTCAGTATGCTGTTCGCAGGTACTAGCTAGGTGCTTATGTTATTTCATTCATTCATTCTTTGTTTATAATTAGATAGGTATGTTGAATTTTTAATAACTTTACACTTTACTACTTAGTAAATAATCATTTGAAACACCCGAATTTTCATTTCCTTCCCTAATTATCACTTGCTTGTTCCAATGTTGTATATTATACCGATTTTGGTTAATCTTCATCAAACTTATCGATAGGTACGACGAATTTTTAACGGAACATCCCTACTGCAGGGCGACACCTACCGTGGGGTAGGTGAAACTTATTCTAATTGTTCATAGTATACTTCTTAATATTCTTGATACAAGGTTTTGCTTTTCAACGTTAGATGGCGTAACTTGAGCATCAGCTCAAAGTTTTTGTATGAAATAGTGTCCCATAGCCGCTCTATTACTATTTAAATCTCTTTGGCCGGGGCCTTTAGTCCATCTTATCGTATCCCAATTTTTTTTGTTTTCGATCGTCCATCACCCTTAGCCAAAGACATTTTTTTTGTTTTCGATGCTCCATCGCCTTTAGTCAAAGACATTAAACTTAAATCTCTTTGCCTTTAGCCAATTATGACAATAAACGATTATCTTGAATCAGTTACGTGGGACGAAAGAGCTGGGTTCCTGTAGAGATGTGAAAGAGATGGTGACTCAGTTCTATAAGATAATAAATAAGACCATTGCCACAGATTAAAGAAGAGTTACCATTGCTAACCATGTACCCATGACCAAACCTCGCCAAGGATCTTATCCTATCTGGTATTCACCACAGTTGATAATTATGTCTATTAAAATATACGTATAAATAAATATAAAAAATTTAGTAATCCAATGGATAAGTTAGAATTTAATTATTTGAGAGATGATTGCAAAAAGATGATTAAAGAATGCTTTAATAAATATATTTATACAATAGAATCAGAAATACCTATAGCAAAATCCGAAATACTTCTAGACTCATGTTAAAAATTTGAGGAGTTGTTCTTCATATCCAAATACTATGGTCTTAAACGGCAATGTGACTTCTGACACGCATCGAATCTCTGATTATGTTTGCGACCCATTTTGCTTCAGTTTATGAGCTTGACGACAATGATATCAACAACTATGTTCATTCCCCAGAGTCGAGTACAGATGTTCTCAGTACACTTTGTCCTATTAAATTGGATCCAGGTGAAGTTAAAAAGAACTTGATATAACAAAAGGAGTCGGTCCAGATAATATTTACCCAATTTTTCTAGTAAACTGTGCAAGCACACTAGCCCTACCGTTCCCTATCTACTGACCTCAATAGATAGGGTATCGCAACTGGAACTACGGGTCCGGTTGTGTTTTCAGAGGTACTACGGGGTTCCGGTTCTAGCCCCCCGCTGGTCGTGCCTTTAACCAGGCGCCTCCGGCGGGATCCGGACATGGGTTGGACTCGTAGTGGCATGTGGTTAGCTGTAGAGCTTGGGAATGTTCGTTTGTCCTGGTATTGTGTGCCAGGTCTTCCAAACTCGTGCACAGCGAGCGGGGCCTAGTAGCGGTCTCTGAGGGGCCAGAAGCGAAAAGTCCTGCGGGGAACGTGAGTTTCCCTTATAGTTGGCAGCTTTGTCCGGTGGTTTTCATTGGACATTGGTGTTGACATCTCCGGTACTAGTCTGGATAACTGTAGAGACGGCCTCCTAGATGCCGTAGGTCTCCGGTCCAGCCAGCCGCGTAGGACGTGGGAACTGGCTAGGCTCCCGGATGGGTTCCGAGAAGTGAGTGTGCTTACTACTCCGCTACCAAGGTGGACACTTGGGAGTCGACTTTAGAGTCGACGACCCTAGCAGTGGCAACTGCGAGTTGTGCCCTTCGTGCAACGAGAAGTGAGCGAGCTCGACAGCTCCGGCTACCTATCTGGACAATAGGCAGTGAACTACACGTGTTCACGGGGATACTCTCCCGAGACACTAGTCTTATGAGTACCGAATGAAGAGCGCGCTGCGGCGGGCACTAATTTGGCGTCAAGACCTAACGTTGGTGGTCTCCTGCGCGAGTGTTCTACTGGCGCAGGGACGTCTGGCACTTCTTGCATAACCTAACGGTTGGTCTCGAGGTGCCAGTACAAATAAACTTAGTGAATTAAGGAGAGGGGATAGCCCTACCGTTATCTATACTTTTCAAACAATCTTTACAAACGGGCACATTCCCAGATGCATGAAAACTAGCAAGGGTAGTACCCATACACAAAAGTGGCAAAAAGGACTGTATTATTAATTATCGACCCATCTCCATCTTCGTTGTTGAAGGTCCATCAACTGTGTTGAAGGTCTTTGAATCAATTGTTTATTCGATGATCTACGGGCATATACAAAGGCGCATCATCGTCGAACAGTACGGTTTTATGGCAAAGCAGTCTACAAACACGAACTTGGTGCTTTTTACATCTGAATTGATGGAGGCATTGATCAGGGGTCACAAGTAAATGCGATCTACACGGATTTTTCGAAGGCGTTCGACAAAGTGAACCACATAATACTGTTGTACACGTTTGGTGTAACCGGCAGCATGCTGAATTGGTGTCGCTCTTACCTTACAAATCGTCCGTTGAAAGTATCCGTGGATGGTGAACAATCTAAACCCTTCATAGCGCTATCCGTTGTTCCCCAGGGCTCTGCTCTGGGGCCCCCTTTCTTCAACATATTCTACAACGATATAGAACGATATAGAATTATTAAATACTGCAAAATTTATCTTTTCGCTGATGATTTGAAGCTGACCAAGACAGTTTCATGTGTGGAAGACTCTACTTGCTTACAGGAAGATATTAAAAACCTTCAAGAATGGTGCAGCAAAAATAAAATGTTCTTGAATGCTTCTAAAGTCGCCATATCAAGTTTACCAAAAAACGCAATAAGCTTCTCAGCGAGTATTCAATTGCTGGTGAGAAACTAAAAGAAGTAATTGCTGTCAGAGATCTCGGAGTGATAATTGATACTCAATTGCGTTTTTCATAGCACATTGACAATGTCATAAGGGAAACAAATAAATCACTAGAATTTATTCTTAGAAGTACGAGAGACTTTAAGAAACCATCTTCAGTCATTCTGCTTTATAACAGTTATGTAAGAAGTAAGCTTGAATACTGCAGAACAGTTTGGTGTCCGGCTTACAAGGTACATTTAAATAGAATAGAGAGGGTACAGAAAAAAATAATTCGCAGCCTATCATACCGTTTTAAGTCTCCCAGACCCTTACGAGCCTATACTGACAAGGTGAAATATTTTCGTTTGGACACACTTGCTGTGCGTCGTAGTCGTAGCTATCTAGATATGCCTAACTTGCATAAATTAATTAACAACTGCATTGATAGTCCTGTACTGCTTTATCATTTAGCTTACAACGTTCTGTCTAGAGTTCCAAGATACCCTTGTGGGTTGTACGTTTGACTCGTTTGTACAACGATCTGACTAAAGAGTTACAGAGATTGACATCCATTTTCAGAGCCTTTCTACGTTTCTGAAACTCCTTAAAAGTAATGATGAACTTCAGATTGCATGTAGTGAGGATATCTGTTTTTTTTATAGTTTAATTTACTGTAGTTGTGTTAATTTTTCTTGATTTTATTTTATAGGCATGCTGTGGTTACCCCTAATTGTAAGAACAGTTAGCTAAAATTAACCTTAATTTTAAGAATGTAATTGTAGAATTTAAATGCTGTTAAAAAATATAATGTCGGTGATAAAAAATATATTTAAACTTAAACTTTCCTACAATCACACCAATTATCTAGCCCAAGAGAAGCTTCGAAAAAACTCGTTAAATGGTTACTAGACAACGGATAAACATACTTAAATACATACTTATTATACATAGAAAACACCCAGACCCGAGTCAATTTAGAAAACAATAATTTCTAAATTGACCCGACCGGGGATCGAACCCGGGACCTCAGAGATGGCGACACCATGAAAACCGGTGTACAAACCATTCGACCAAGGAGGTCGTCAAAAACAAATAATTGACAATAGCACATGTTTTGATATGTTTCCCTGAGTTTAGCCGATAATAAATAATAAATTATGATGTTCTGTTAACTTTAAATTTTATTAAAAACGGTACTCTCACGTAGGTACCATAAGGCTAGGTGCCTTTAGATATATTTTTCTGAATCCCGGATCTCAGCAGCATCAACTTATAGTCCCAAAATCCCGATATTACATGGTAGTTCTATTTTGTGGTTATAAGACAGTAAAAATGTTACTTTTTTATCAATAGCATAGAAATTAGAAGGGGAAGAATTGCTTATAGTAAAATTTCCTAGTGATCATGTAAGCGAATGTGTAAATTACGTGACTAGGAATATTTGAGAATGGATTAATAACTATACGCAAGGACGATATTTAATCATATTTGTTTAGGATTTAAGTAAAAGAAAAATCAGAATTTTACCCACCGGGGGAAAAAACGCACCTATCTTAAACGACTATTATTTATATATTACCTACTTACCTATTTGCCTATGGGGGCGCCTTTATTTATCAAATTAAAATTGCATAATTTTAAAAGCTGTTGTTGGTTTTAAATACGAGTAAGGTAGTAGGATGAAAAAGGCACAGCTCGAACTCAGAATACTAACTAAATATTATTCTATGGTGTAGAATGAGGTGTATACATCAAAAAATATAGTATAAATCTCCATTCTCCAATACGTAGGTACAAAATATATTTTTTGATTATTACTTCGTTCTTTCTTCCACATAAAAAGTTTTCAATGGAAGTAATTTTTAAACGAAGCGCGCATTTCTTTTTTTTCTTATCCAATGATAAAAGGCTATGGGCAAAACCGGCCAATAAGAGAGCAGCTATATGGTGTGACTTTAGTAGGACGCTCCCAGAGTGCGTTCAAATACTTCAAAAGAATAACCTGTTATTATGAATGAAAAGTTTAATTTTTTCATGCATAAACAGCAAAACATGTATTGGATATTTAAAAGTATACGTCGTCAATCAATGAAAGCTTATCATTTAATAGCTAATATTAGTAGAATTACAAAAAATATCGAAGTATAATTCCTCCGCCCGCATCATACGATCGAGTCATATAAATACGGCGACGCTCCCCTCCTCTAGCCAAACGTCAAATCCCTTCGTTGCGCACGGTCGTTGATGCTCGCGTCGCCAGTTCGCGTTGTTTCGTAAGCCATTGCAGCCATCCCCGGATTTAAAATTAAAAGTGACAGTAAAATTAGGGCGTTGTGTGTTCAGTGATATTTATAAAGTTAAATAACACAAGAAAATGTCTTTCAACACTGATATATCCACGAATTTGGAGAACAGCAGGTACGGACATTTCATAAAACCATTGACCAATAGGTACTGCCTTTGAAGGAGGACCATAATGGATCGAAGGCTCGTGTGAGGCTTTCTTCAATAGCGACTACGACTAGCGACATGTAGTGTGTGCAATGTGCAACGATAAATGCTATGGAAAATTTGTAGTTGTGTCGTGTCCGTCATTGTCTGGATTCCTTTCATAATCAGTGTCAGCTTGTTTCTAAAATTTAACCTCTAGTGCCTCTGTTTTACTAGCTATGCATTTGTTACGCGCGCGTCATCGTGTGCATTCCAAAAAAATTGGGACGCTGAGTGGAGTGATTGTTGAATCATACTTAATGTCATGTCATTCCTTGAGCCAGTGAGGCAGTTATCTATCATTGCCGAAAATATGTCAGCACTAAAGGGAAGTGAATAGGTAGGTAGTTAGTTTGCAAATTAATTTAATCCTACTTGGGTTGGGATGGCAAATATTTGTACCTAGAGAATAGAGTCAACTGACCAATAATAGGTCATATAGAAATGTTAGTACAAAATTAAATGTAATTTTAAATGGTTTCGTGATGGATGAGTCACCTGGAGTCCACACACATTACCCACAATATTATAGCTGCCACACCTGCCTATTGAGTTTAACTTTGATCTACTAGTTTCATCTTTATTGTTCCCTAGTTATTTTATGTTCCTAGCAATTTTTCGATAATCAACTAGGTAATACTGCTAAGTGGGTAGCAATAACTATGATTTCATAACCTAAGTAGGTATATCTCTTGATTGTACAAGATGCTGAATGCATGTGAGAATCTAAGAGGCAATTTGAATTAATAAGTACTTACTAGTTTTATTAATTGTACCTTATACTTGTCTATGCCACTATCTCCTAAAAGGCATACAAGTAAATACCTAACACTAGTATAACTTAACCTCTTGTCTGTGAGAGAACCATAAATATTCACTGCAGAAGCAGTCCCACGGTCAGAAAGTCATCTTACTGCCATTGTTCATGTTTCACCAAATTACCAACTAAACATGTGCTTAGCACATCACTGTTATCATCCAACACTATAGGATGTTTGTGCTGTCTTTAGTCCATTAGTCGCCTTTTACGACACCCAAGGGAAGAGATGGGTTGGTAGTCTTTTATTTACTTTTTGTGAGCTGCTATGCCACACATACAATAACTTACATTATTGTTATATAATAAATGACATATTATGCTTATTGTACCTACTTATGAATTCAATATAGCTGTAATGTTCCAATCAGTCTTCCTCTAAATATGTTACTAACCGGGTGTACTTATCAATAAATTTTGTTGTTGCTCCTATAACTATACTACAGTTAACTCGGCAATGATCTGCTTGTACTGGAACTGTTATGCCTGATGTGGGGTTGACTGTACAAAATATTTTTTTAGTATCAGTCTCATGTCTGTAATCTGTTACATATAACTTTATAAAGATTATGAGGTTTACACACTACTAACTAGGTAAATTACTAGGTATCAAATAAGTTTGTAACTTTCATTCAAATGACAAGTGTTGCTCACTGACTGTTTTGTTGTCTGTCAAATTTTTTAGTACTCACCTTTATAGTTAATTTTCATAACAACAATGTTTTAGCATTGTTGTGTTCCGACAGTTTAGAGATAAGATAGCCAGTTTTCTCAGTGGTTGAGGATTCCGGGTGAAGCGCACTTCCACCTTAGGCCTTATCGTCACGTACCCATTGTAGAATAATAAAAAAAGTTAAATGCTGACCATTGCAGGCAGTGTAGACCATCTTAGGAGGTCCTGGTTTAGTTAATTGAGTAGGTCAATATAGAAACCTTTTGATTGTAGTCTCTGGACTATATTACGGTTTCTTTTTCCATTTTTCATGATGAGTGCTTGAATATTTAGGTTAGGATCAGAACTTACTTAGTTCATGATATTGTGCCGGATGTTCCGGATTCCAGATTGTTTGGATTAGTTCCTACTACTAACTTACTTTTAGTATGATTAAAAATAATAGCCCTAAACACAGAATAAACATAGTACCTCTAAGTTAAAAAAAATGCCAACTGCATAATTTTTCTTTTAAGTGTCACATTATTAATGATGTAAGTCATTTTGATTGAGTGATTATTATTATTATTGATGATGAGTGTTTATATGACATTATTATTATCAATATTTTCATAAATGCAACTTAAGAATTTCAAATGATTTCTAATTGGTAAATGTTAGTTATTCTACTTTATAGTTAATGAATGATGATTGTGAGGTTGCAATTTTTTAAACCATTTTTAAGAGTTCATTGCACAACTATTCGCTATTCGAAGACCCCCATCTTGTTCTTTGGGAAAATCACTCTTACTTCAGTATTTACTTTTACAAAAATACAAAGCTAAACATAGCTTTAGTTCAGTTTGTTGATTTGTTATTAAGATTGGATTCGACCAAACTGAAATAAGGTCTTATACCTAGATTAAATGCCTAATTTGTATGGACTAATCTCGGAGTAAGTCTTATTCCAGTTTGGTCGAATCCACCCTTAATGAGACAATTCTTACCTTTACTTACCCACTTCTTAGTAGTTTTGTCTCAATAAATAGAAATATATAAAAACTTTTTTTACCACTGTTTTACCATAAATGTAAAAGACCTATACCTACTTATTACTGCATTTAATTTAACTGTTTAACTCATTTCATTATTATTTTTATCAAACTTATTATGAATCCTAAAAAATCAAATAATGTTGTCTGTTCCAATAATGTCACTTAATTTTTATTTTGCAACCACATGTGTAAAGTGTTGTACCACACCACACTTTGTAATATCAGCATATTTATGTGTGTTTTCTATTGTTACAGGAACACCCTTCGCAAAATCGCCAGACATGACGATACAGAATTCTCGAAGCAGAGCATCCTCAATGATATGGAGAAGTTCGTGAAAATGGTGAACACCATGGACGAGACAGTGCTCGTGCCAAGTCGGCTGATGAACCTGCCGCAAGAGGGTGACGACGACCCGTTCAGCCTATTCTCAATGCTGAATGATTTAAAGACTGAGCTGTTGTGGGCGGGTGATTCTGAGGAGCACGTGGAGCGGGGCAGACGGGTGTCCGACCTGAGTGATACGGAGAGTGACGCGTCGAGTGCGGCAGGAGACTCTGGCATCGATGGTGAGGACGAGCGCGAGTCAGCGGTTCGAGCGGCCGCGGCGTGCAGACGCCACCTGCGCGGTCTCCGCCGCTCGCTACGCACGCTCACCGCCGCCGCAGTACACCTCACTAGATCATATCAAGAAGAGGTCGGCGCACCAGTCTAGAGCAAACCCTTTTACCCTGTGATCAAAGCCTGTCCCGGACGCGGTGTACATATAGAATAAGCGGCCCGCTCTGTACATATAATTTAATAGGGCTGAACGTGTATGGGAATCTCAGTAAGTTAACGAGGTTATTTAATAAACTTAATTTTCAATATTACAGTTTTTCTTTTTATATCTGCCTCAAGACTAGAAAGTCGCCATAACACATTTGATCTTTATTTTGAGAGCATTCTTTATCTGAAGCACAGAACATTAAATACTGTATGCAAATACCTAGTAGGTACATAGCTGTGTAGGTGCTGTCAGGATCAAAATCAAAACATTAAAATGATCTTCACTTACTTGACTCAAAAATATTGAGTGTTAGTCAAAACATTAATAATAACATGATAATAAGTTTAGTTTTCGTAAAGGTCGCCAAGTGACCATTTAATCATCAATTTGATGATGACCATGTAGATAGGTAATTAATAAATTAGAGTAAAAAAACTACCTATCTACCTAATCAATTTGTAACTTGTAACATAACAAATAATTATGTTCTTAAAAAATTGAACCTTCGATGTTGCATAAATAAATCTAATAATATTATCATACATTATGCTAATTGCTTCTAGTTACATAAAGAGTGTAACATAGGTAGTTGCTTGTGAGTTGTGATGCGTAATATCACGGTATTATGCTCAGCTTACCCGACCTACCTATATTCCTACCTCTACTTTGAAAGTTGCTCTCAAAGAAATTCATATTTTATTATTTCTATTGTTATCTAAAACTAAAGTAGATCTGTAACTGAGTAGGTAGGTATAGGTACGTAATCGAAGATCTCGAGTCATACAAATAGCAATAATTGATTTTTATTTATTTTGATAGTTGTATAGAGATATTATAGGTATATATTATTATTAATAATATTATAATGTATATAGTAGGAGATGAAGGTCCGGTTTGATGGCGATTGTGTAATGTTGATATGTAAACTTATTAAAATACGAATATCTAAGCATTAATTTTAGTTGCATAACATAGCAATGAACATGCTTTAAGACAATGTTACCGACCTACTAGGCAAGTAACATTATTTTAAGGTAAATCAAAAGTCATTTTACTTGCTGCCGAGATAAACTGGTTTAATTTTTATAATTACATTTCGGCCGATGGACTAGTCTAGAGAGCTAGATAGCGCACTGAACGCGCGTTCGTGTTGCAAACTTGCAACTATCTTAATGTTGAGTCACCGATGGGTCACATAATTGAAATATCTCAAACTTTGTCGTGGTTCGAAAGCATTGAAACCAACCAACACCACAGAATAGGCCAACAGACATTGAATAAAGACCTTAAAATCGGACGCGCCTATTATTTCATGATACCATTGCATAGCAGTTCACATTTCAAATACTTTGTTAAATTTCCACGTATCAAATGGTTATGAATGTATTATGATCCGATCTTTCTATCTGCGAAAGACTGAGCTCGTCAACTAAACATTAGGATGTTTATAAATCCTACTAATATTATAAACGCGAAAGTTTGTAAGTATGGATGGATATTTGTTACTCTTTCACGTAAAACTACTGAATGGATTTGGATGAAATTCGGCATACAGATAGTTTATAACCTGGATTAACACATAGGATACTTTTTATTATAATATTCCCACGGGAACGGGAACCACGCGGGTGAAACCGCGAGCGGCCGCTAGTATCCTGATAATTATAGTGATGTCAATCTCCAGCTTGGTAGGTTATGGTACGATCTCCCCACGTGTTTGTTCTTCTAATAAAGGTCTGAGCTCATCAGTGAGACGTTTGTTTAACTGAAGGGGATAACAAAAGATAAAAATGGTTGCTATTCAAGTTTAATACAATGGAATGCTATAATGTGAATGTCCTGATAATATAACAAACGTCCCACTATAGGCACAGGCCTTTCCACATGTACAACAGCTCATGGGGATATTGGACTAGGTATAAGTCCACCACGTGTTGATCCAATGCGGGGATTTATGCTTCGTTCGTCCCGAAATTTTGTCCCACATTCCAAAAAATTCTTAGTTTGTCCCATATCACTATTGAAGTGGTGTTTCGTCCCAAATTACAAGTAGGTAGATGTTAATAGTAAAGTTAAAAAAAATTCTGATTGTAGGTACATACAATAAGATTAAAGTAAGTTTTGCATATAAAAAAAATACGGGCCGCAAAAGGAATATAAAGTAGGACAAAGCGAGAATAAAATAATTAAAATAATATTTTGCGACGAAGGAAGCATTATTGTTTGGATCTTTTTATGTGGGACGAACGAAGCATTTAAACCAGGGTTACGTATGAAATTGTAAAAAAATGAAAATAAAGTAAAATCGTAGCAAATGGAAAGCTCTGGGGGGTTACTCTTGAACGCAAACTCAATCTCAATACAATTCCAATGCGATTAATATATATCGATATTGGGAGAAGTAAAGATAATTCCGGAACGCTGTTCGATCAATTTCCACGCAATTTAATTCCAATGTGGTGCTATTGTCGCTTACAAAAGTGCAATTTGACATGTTTTAGATTTGTAATTGGAAATTGATTTATGCAATTGTGTTTCAAGAGTAAGCCTACTGGTCTGCGTACCTTTCGGGAAACTATTAATGTATGTATGTACATATATAAAATTGTTACCTAACCTACGTAGGAAGGCAGTGGCGTGCGAAACCGTAGCTGCCGACGCCGCCCTTGAACTGAATAAAGCCGCCTTAGCACGGCCTAGAAATCGATCCTGCACTGTCTGCCGGTCAGCGGGTTGTCGGGAATGCGAATTCAGGAGGCTTAGTGCTAGTTTACATAGTTTTATTCACCTTTCGATTAATTTTGCTATAACCCCTTGTCTGTCACCAAGACTAGAGATTGCTAACAATTTATGTGCTGCTGTGTTGTGTCTGGTTTTACGGCAGCTTATACATACTAGAGACTAGCTAGAGTATGTATAAGCTGCCGTAAAACCAGGAGCACCTGCAATGCTGGGAAATACATATGGTTTTGCTGCTTTAGTAAAAAAAGAGGTCCTTAATATTACCATCACCCACTGCTTACTGCATCGCCAATCGACATGCTTTGGCGTCTCGAACTTTACCTAGTTTCCTGAATGAGGTAATGTCTACTTGTGTGAAAATAGTAAACTTCATACGAGCCCGAGCTTTCTGGTTTTGCTGCTTTAGTAAAAAAGAGGTCCCTAATATTACCATCACCCACTGCTTCCTGCATCGACAATCGACATGCTTAGGCGTCTCGAACTTTACCTAGTTTCCTGAATGAGGTAATGTCTACTTGTGTGAAAATAGTAAACTTCATACGAGCCCGAGCTTTAAACCACCGTTTGTTCAAGAACTCTTGTCATGAAATGGGTTCTGAACATGAAGTATTGCTTTACTACACAGAGGTACTGGCTTTCAGGACGATAAGTCTTGAAGCGTTTATTTGAGCTACGTACAGAAGTTTCAATGTTTCTGAAAGACAATAACACACTACACGAGTTTTTTGAAAAAGATGATTGCGTACAGGGGCTTGCTTATTTAGCCGACAATTTTGGTCATTTAAATGAGATAAATATGGGACATATTTATCTCCAAGGTCCCGCAGTATCTATTGTAGATGCGACTGAAAAACTGAAAGGGAAGTTACCGCTGTGGAATAGAAGATTAGATACATACAACACTGAAAAATGTCTTTTTTATTTTTAAATTCGTTTTTGCCCAGTGCTCAAGCGCTCGGCTCGATATTTGGAGGTCCCGAGTTAATTTCCAGGTGGGGTAAAGTATGTTTCCAGATTTTTCAATGCATAGCCTAGCCATATCTTTATTATTTCCTTATTTAAACTTTATTCTTTCCTAACTTAAAATAGTTACTTATAGTCAACATGAATTATTATACACTTGCTCCCATAGTCACAACACAAGCTACTGTCTACCTACTACCTACCTACGCACGACTTACATATTTTGAACACACCGTCATTAGTGCTAAATTATTTACATTTCAATTAAATAGGGCGTTTTAATTTGTTTTTTATCATTTAAGTCTCACACTAATAATTCACTCGTTAACCCAGTCAAGGTGTCCTATGTAGAACTCATGAATCAAACATAACTAATAGCATAGTCAGAAGAGAAGGTAAATCGTACGATATTAGAAAGCACCGAGCAAGGTGCGCGACCGAGCGGCCGTCGCCGTAGAGTCAGCTGAGTGCTAGACAACACAATTTTATAGTATTAGCGTAAACACTGCTAGGCAACACAATTTTATCCCCCTTTAGTGGTTTGACGTCTGGTTGCTATTATCATTAATTCCCAAAATGTTCGCCTTTTCAAACTGGCTATACTTCCCTAAATGACTTTCAACTGGCTACTTCCCAAAAGGACAGCTTTTCAGACAGGCCACTTCCTAAAATACAAAATTTTTCATCTTTACCACTTCCTGGAATTACTGCTTCTCAAAATGTGCTTCTCTAGACTGTTACTCGCGGTAATTTGACGATTCCAATGATACCATACGTTTTGGTTTGGTTTAGGCATTAGGAAGTTATCGAGGAATAACACTCCTTTTTTGAGCAGTCTTGTAAAAATATGCGAATGGTACAAATCGATACTTAGAAAAAACGATTTCCGGAAAATACTGTACACACTCGTGGCAGGAGCAGTGGAAGGAGCTGAGTGTAAATGTGGCATAAGACCTACACGATAAGAAAAAGGCATTTTGGGATATTGACCTCTTGGGAAGTACACAACATGGGAAATACAAATTTTGATATAGAGCGTCGCGATGCCGACTATCGGCAAAAAACAATTAAAATTCAATTGTGTCTGGCGCGCGACCCTGAAGAGGATAATGGGAAAAGGCCCCTATAGGAAGTGTACATAATGGGAAATAGACATTTTGGTAAATGGAGGTTTTGAGAAGTGTGCAAGATAGGGAAAAGGCCATAGTGGCAGTTCACATTTTGGAAATTAGTCATAACAGTAACCAGACGTCTTGGCAACCAGACGTCAAACCCCTGGTATTACGACGATAGCTGAGCTCTTTGCCCTTGTCTGCCACGAAGACTCCTAGAGTTTGCTAACAAATCTGTTCGGCGAAATCGTAACATAGGTAATAAACTAATAAACGTCCTAAGAAAACTTGTCAGTCTACGAAGCAAAAATATCATACTCGTTTCACGATTTGATCTTATTTTTAGTGGTTGTTTTCCAGCAAGTAAGTTGATCAGACCATAAAACTCAAGTAACTTCTCTAAGATCGAATGGTAATTTTGTTTTTGCTTCCCCCTTCATCTAAACACTGATTGAAGGCTTTCCCATACAAACCTTGGTCGGTAAATTTTGGGGCTTTGTATGAGGAAGTAAAAAAAATGTTTATCGTCCTATTTTTCCTTTTTATGAAAACTTATTCAGTTTTATGGTCTGATCAAGAATCAATATCATTTGTTCAGGTTAGGCCATGTATGTCATTATGCCATCAATTCAAAAATAAATTAAATACTTTTATATAATGCTTCCTTTACAATAGATATTATACATTAATAAATTGTTTTTTTTTAATATTGTAAATTAAAGTCCACTTTTCATGCCGTGGCAACCTGTAAGTAAGATGATACTTAGCTTTAAGTCTATGTTTGTTTCTACAATTTTTGCTTCTATCAGTGTTTGTCTAGTTGGTTGTCCTAATAAATAAAAATAAATTCACTTGCTGGAAAAAATCCTAAAAATAAAATAAACAATAATAGGTATTTTGTTTCTTTGTTTCATTAATAATTCAGGTAAGTACTAGGCATAATTGCAGAGCGTAGAGGTATAAATAAGTAACTAAATCATCCGTCAGGGTCGGTTCTCGGGTCTGCAAGGTGTGTGATTTCCTGAGTGTCGCAAGCATCATGCGCGTCTATGGTCATTTGATCGCTTAGTAGTTTAGTATCATGGACATTTACAATGTATACTAGGGCCCGCCCGCGACTTTGTCCGCGTGGACCCCGTACCCCGTGACGAATTTCCAAAAAAATTTGTCACACAAACCACTACTGACAATTACGAACAGAACAAAAAAATAATTAGACAAGAGGTGAAGCCGTTCTCAAGTGATGCGCGTACAATCATTTCGGCAAATGATTTTTATTTAGTAGTAGGTAGGTAGGTATAAGCCATTGCCATTACCAATAAAAAAAACTAGTTATTCGATCTTTTTCCCTGCTTTCCAGTAAAACTTTAAACTAAAGTGGGCTGCGAAAGTGGGCTTGTTTGTTTGTTATTCTTTCACGCATAAATAGCTAAACCAATTTTGGTATTTGGATAGGTAGGTCGGGCTTGCGAAAGATTTACGCTAGCGAAGCAACAGGCAAAAAAGCTAGTATTATTTGTAACTTAATTGATTATCTACTTACTAATTTTTATTAACATTCATTCACAGTAATAAATAATGTTACGATTGGCGATCATGAATTGGACTGACCTTGTCTCGTCTGAAGCCATTACTGCCTACATGGCTTCAATATGTTCAATTTGCGAGACTGACTGATTGCATTGGATTCTGTTTGTACGGCTGATAGGTAGCTGTTAGCAACTCTTATTATCAATTTTTTTATACTATAGCTACGTATAAGTAAGTAATGTTAACGTAAAATTTTGCTGGGAACAAATTACAAATTGCAAAATTTGAAAAATTTCCACATACAGGATTCGAACCCACCCTTCTAACATTCCGGATTAAGTGCTCTTCATATTAAGGCTAGGTGTTAGTGAAAAATTTAAATGACACGTTCTTAGAATTACTTTTTGAAGTAGTAAACAGTAAAATTAAAATCTTCGAAAATTATGAAATATTGTTGAGGCTTTAATCTGTGAAATACACCCGATGGAAACACGATTTGATAAAGTTGACTCGAAAGAATAAATTCACAAAGTTGCATATTTTTGTGTCATTTTATCTTCTTTTCTAGGTTTTATTCTTAAAATAAGTGATTTGATATTATGAGTCATTTACCAAAATGAAGTTCATAGATAACTTGAGGAATTATAACCGATCGTTTTTTATTTATTACATCTATCAATTTTTTAAAATATAAAACGCGATTATTCGCGGCTCTTCGCTGTTATACCCGTCCCTTACCGTCGTACCGTCGAGAGAGCGAGAGAGAAGCGCTCGAAATACCTCCCCTTAAGTGAATAGGTATTGTTGAATTTCGGCGGGCTGGATTAGAGCCACCACGGTAGCGGCTCGAATTGTCGAATGGTGCTTGTGGTTTTTCTATTATCATTTTCCAAATTTTAATTCTTATTATCACCAACACCAATGAGTGTGTAGAAGTCTACTTACTATAGTTTCTTCAAGTTTTGCAATTGTTCGTTGTTAAAATACATAATTATCATCAGTGCAACGTTGTCAAGAACAGTTTTATCTTTCGCAGATAAGCGCGCGAGATAACTTGATATGATATCGTGTTCAATCAACCGTTAAAGATCTGACGCGGTTATAACAACATAGGCACTACTAACTAGAGCTTGCGTAACATACTCTAAGTCATTGAGATAACTCTAAGTAGAAAAATTATAACTACGGCGCGGCGCGGCGCACACTGGTCCAGATATTGTAAAAAGTGGACATTGCCAATATATGGTTTTCAAAAATACTATTTTGTATGCTTCCTCGGAGCTAACGTTCTACTCCAAGGTCACATTCCAAGTTTTTATTGTGTAACATTGGTTTGATAGGTCACTTTGCTTTATTTGTTAAAATCTTTTAATCTCTTCTTCCCCGTAACCGTAGGGTTAGTCCGATACTAGGCAATGAGGATCGCAAAAGCAAACCACTGCCATAGTCCACGTTTCACCAAAATGATAACTGCACATGTGCTCAGCGGGACATGTGGTGAGCCCATCGCCGCTCTATGCTGTTGGATGATGCTGCAGTCTTTGATCCGTTAGTCGCCTTTTACGATACCCAAGGGTAGAGGTGGGTCGGCCGCCACTAGCACAGCTCTACTATACCTAGTTTATATACTTAGGTACTGTTACAAATAAACAGAGAATAAGGTCGGAATAGTTATTCCGTGTTTTGTCTTATTTACTCTAATTTAAAATTACGTTTGCATGACAGGAACAAAACACGGAATATTTATTCGTACGTAGGTAGCTAATTATAATACGGTCAAGCGCGACGTCTCGTTAAAGATCCTAATTTCCTTAATAGGGTCTTCTTAGTAACTTACCAAACTAATAATAGAGTCACATAGAATATTATGTATTGTTTATCCATTTTTTACACTTAGTACATTTATAATAACTTGCTTTATGCACTAAAATCATTATAATCTTTTTATAAATTGTTTTTTGAAGATATTTATTGCACTTCATCGTTTATGCGCCTAATAGTGAATAAACAATAACCTTTAATTCAACAGAATAGTAAATAAACTCAATATATATGTGTACCTCAACACTGTTAAGATGAGCAAGTCGCAGACTCAGAGTACAGAATCTGTATTCTAAGGCCCCAGAACTCTCTTTTTCTAGCCAATGAGATCAGGCCATACGAGTTATTGATTTAACACAACAAAATAGTTGATTGAGCTTCATTATTGCCATGTTATATTTTCACATTATGTCATATGTGTGACCTACATAAAATCGCTCGGTCACGAGTTAACAAGGTGATAAAGTTTTATATTTGCACAAAAGTTTGAGTCACTTGCTGAATATGGAATGCAATAATCGAAGCCTCATCGGTGTGTAGTCTAATATTTAATGACAAAGAGACGCTAATTAATAACACAAGAACACATAATATTTTGAGGTTAGTACTTTTAGTTATTCTGTGGTTGTAGCCTAGGTCTAGTGACTCAACATTTTATAATTGTTTCTTTCAAAAATATATAAAGAAAATAATAAAATTTCTTTTTTTGCTAGACTGGCACAAGGTGGCTCAGAATAGAGCAAGATGGATGGATGGACTTGGAGGAGGCCTTTGCCCAGCAACAATATAGAATAGCAAAAAAAATATTGAAGAAAGACATTGTCTGTCATTTTCATCTACAATCAAAAGCTTAATATCTAATTAATTAGTCTATCAATAAATGTGTTATGATGAATTTAGTAATATGATTCTTCATAGGCCTACTTTATCAAATTCAAAACATGACACCACCAACCTCTCCAACCTAAGCGGAAATGATGTTTAGATTGATAAGTTCATAATTATTGGAAAATACGAAAATTATCTTTTGCTTGCAGGATAACATGTTTACTAGAAAATCTAATTTCTATTTAGCATTGTGAATGCAAAAATTTCAATAATAAAGATTGTCTGTTACGTCAGAATATTACAGTTTATTTCATTTCAGTCACCATCGTCAGCATATGTTGGCAAAGGCAAAAGGACGTTTATTGGACAGCCCTTGGGGTGATTATAGCCCATAACCAACCACATTACCCCATTGCGAGTTGATTGATTTCAACGACTGCCATCTTACGACAATAACCAGGGGGGCGATCACGCTTTAGACGTACTTTTATATTGATTGCTATCGCGTTTGACACACGCCATAGCCCTATTATACGAAGTCGTCGGCATAACGGCTGCGGTTGGTTTGGTTGAGATTATTTAGGCGATCGCCCCCCTGGACCAACGGCTTTAAGTGCCTTCAGAAGCACGGAGTTTTTAATTTGGTCACCTATCCTCTGACCCAGCTAGCAAAATACCCTTAGAAACGAAAGCTTTTAAAAGCTATGTCCTTAAATAAATTTTATATACGTTCTGATTAAGATAGAGACTCTAATAATGGCATATTATAAGTCTATTTAAGCTATAAGAGCATAGATACTTGTAAAAAATACTTTTAGAATTATATAAGAAAACGAGAAATGACATCAATAAGACCAGTAGTGTTATAAACGCACTCCGTAAGCCTAATTCTTAATTAACACTTATACATGCACTATGTAAGTCCACTTAATCTTAAAAGTGACTTATCAAAGTATTTTATTAGATATCGGCTGTTACACTTAAAACTTATTCTTACAGACGTATATAAGCAAACTTTATATAATGTTTATTAGAGCAATAGTATTATACATGCACTTTATAAGCCTAATTGCCCTTGAGTCTTAATTAACACTTATACATGCACTTTGTAAGATCACTCAATCTTAGAAGTGACTTTACTAAGTGTTTTGTTAGATATCGTCTGTTACTTATAACTTATTCTTAAAGATGTATATAAGCTTACTTTATAAAACATTTGTAAGAACGGTAGTATTATATGCGCACTTTATAAGCCTAATTACCCTTGATTCTTAATAAACTTTTATAAATGCATTTTGTAAGATCACTCGATCTTATAAGTGACTATTGTAAAAGATAGTAAAGAGTACTAGCACGTCAAATGTCTTAGAAACTTAGATAATCGCAATTAGAATTCTAATGCATTGCAAAAAAGTCAAAAGGTGGTCGACCAGGAACTTCCCTGTTTGTCTTTTAGCCTACTTTTACTTTAATAAGGAACCCTAAAGGTTATGAGCAATGGCCGCGTGGATTAAAAAATGTGGTTGAATTTGATTTTGTAAGTGCGGTGTAAACCTTAAACAATGGTAATGCACTTATATTGGTTCTGTTATAGCCACTATAAGGCATGATTGGTGATAATGGCGACATTTCCATATTTTTCATTTTTAATATAATATTTTTTATTAATAAAGATACATTGTTGAAATGGCCCGTAAAAATATTGTGATTGTTATTTCAAAATACTCGATAAAATCGACTTCGCAATTAAATAACAGTTAGTAATGCGTACTAAACATGAAATTATACTTACACTATTTGTAGGAAAGAGAATTAAACAGGACAGTACAAATACTTACGTTTTTAATACTCTTCTTATTATTCAGAAAAGTTTCACGAGCACTTGGCAATCCTTTCGGCGGACTGTGATTACATCTGATTACATGTCTTACTAAAAGCTCGCAAAGAGCACTACAAGTAATATCACACTTATAACAGCATTAGTAAGTGCATTATAAGGGTAAATACCCATAAAGAATGCCTTTATAAATCATTTGTAAGTCTGTTTGGTATTATTAAAGCATCAACAAGAATTTTGTAAGATTGAAAATACACTTCTCGAGACCATTTTAAGATATATTTAAGGGTAAATAGACTTATTAAGTGCGCCCAAATCCACACTTATAGCAGTCTATCGGAGTACCATAAGACTGATAAAATTATACTCTTGGGATGTGTGTAAGAGGAAATTTTGCTAGTTGGGGATCCAGCATTGGGAAAGTAGCTTAACTGGTGGCAAGATCACAAACAGATCGCCTTAGCCGATGCTCCGTCGAGCTTCTATTCCATTTTAGTAACTGATTAGTAATAACACAGAAGTAAATTTTATTCGGTTTGTTCGTCATTGTAAAGTACAGAGGGCCTACTCTCTTTCTCCGAAACGAAATTTCCGCCGATTTTCGTTTGCTATTTATGTATAGCGCTTTCCATTATTTTTGAAAGAACCATGGGAAACTTTGTCTCCACCATCCAACAGGGCCCTTATTCTGTAACGATTCCTTGTTTCAAAACCACGTTAATTTCTTAAAAAGTTACGATATCTTCCCAAAAACGTATGCGTTTGACATTTGTGCGCGGTAAGGTTTAGGTGTGGAATCTATAGATTGCGATACAGAATCAGGGCCCAGATATGAAATTAGTATCATTTGAAAGGTCTAGTAAGATAGATATTTTTTTACTATGGCGACGTTCTTCAAATACGCGGGATTGAGGTTAAGTATAAAAAATATATTGTTTTTGAAAATTTTTTTTTCAACAAAAGACGGCGTGTCAGACGTCAGGTGCACTTCAATCTACCACAAAATTTCAAGTAATTTTTTTTTAAACACCGAAAAAAGACTACAAGCTTAGGCGGGACTGAAACCACGCACCTTCCGCTTTCCGGGCGGCTGCCTTAAAAAAAATTACTTCAGTAAGTATATTTAAGCGTTAATAAAACGCTAAAATATAAATTTAAAAAAACATTAACAAAATTTCAAGTTTCTTACTGAGGTATCAGGATCAATCTAGATTGGAGAAATTTGACAGTTTTGGATAGGTAGATCTGCAGGCGTGTGTAACTACTTAATACAAAGGTTAAGCAATTATTCATACAGAGGTATGTTCGAGCAATCCATTTCCACCGCGCTCGCTCATAATTGTTTACTAATTAGGCAGTAGATAATTGACGGTAAAGCCTTGTTCGTACTTTGTTCAGTTAAATCTAATTTAAAAATTACGAAACTAGTGAAGCAACGTCCTCTCGCTACTTGACAAAAAACATGCCTAGTTTGAACAAGGCTTCTGAGTCTAAACAATAATATACTCTATACTGGTAAACGTATACCTACTCGTAATTTCCGGTCTTACACCTAGAATCCTGGTTTGATTCCCAGCAAGAGATTCATCTTTATATACTGGTTTGTTTGGTGGCAGGACTCTTATTAAGTCTGCCTGGCTAGCTACCACCACTTATTCAAAGTCTGGCGTCGTAACAACAATGTTAATAGGATTGTTGTGTTCCGAGCGCCAGTTGAGAGATAATAAGTAACATAGTTCCTCAGTGGTTGAGGATTCCGAGTGAAACACTTCCATCTTCAGCCTTATCGCCGATTAGGTGAGATAAAGGGAAGTGCTTACTCGCAGTGGATTATTATTGTTATAATTATGTGTGTCTAGTGTAGCGAAATAGAGAATGTTAATTTGCTTACGCTAAAAAAATAATTTTAAATTCTAAATAAGGCTGCAATCATTGAGTTCCTTATTGTATTGTTCCTATTGATAAGAACCGACAAGAAACGCAGCATGGGCATTTCTTTTCTCCCTTTCTTTTACGTCTACGAGCAAGAGATCTTGTACTGAAAAGAACCGGCAAGAAAACACAGCAAGGGCATTTTTTTTTCTCCCTTTCTTTTACGTCTATATACTTGGCGGGAGACGTTGTATTATAAGAATTGGTAAGAAAACACCTCAAGAACTTTCTTCTTTCCCTTTCTTTACGTCTACGGGGCGGGAGACCTAGTTATGAGAAGAAACAGCAAGAAAACTAAGCAACGGCATTTCCTTTTTGTATATTTTTTCCCTTTCTTGTACGTCTACGGGACCTAGTTATGAGAAGACACAGCAAGAAAACTAAGCGACGGCATTTCCTTTTCGTATTTGTCATTTTAAATATATCTAAGTACATAAATTGCGCCTACTCGTACGAGTACAATTAAACAATTAGTTAGGTTTTGCTAGTTTAGGATTAGTTTAGATTAGATTTTTCTGCAAAAAGATCCCGATGACTCGTAGCGCTTCTGATACAGGGAAACTCTCATAGTCCCCATTAATATAAGTTTTTCCATCTGCGTTTTTGAATGAAAATACATAAAAAATAAACAAATTGGCCTTATCAACACCTAGCATCAGGTGAGATGAGGCCTAGTGCGTAGAAGAATAAATAAAAATCATTGCGCGTTATAGCGCGGCAGTCTTATATCTTATTTAACTTTATTAGAAAGAACGCAAGGAACAGAAATCGCGCGTTCGCCTCTGAAACCCTGTGAACATACGTAGCGGAGCGGTGACGACATAAAGGCATCGTACATCTGTTGCTAATCGTACCGCACACCACTTACCGTGTCAATATTTACGTAGATCAATACGCGTTAGCAGAACAGACCGATGGGCACTGATGATGCAACGTGCTGATGCAAACCCTCGTTTTGCAGAATTGACGTTTGCGTCAATAGCCAACGAAAATATAAACATAACACTTCTCGGGCTATTGAAAGTAAGGCCTTGTTCGCACTAAGGTGACGGCTAATAAAAAGAATACTACCGACCCATCTCGTTTCATGAGTGTCGTAAAAGGTGGTTAACGGACTAAAACTTGCACATTTGAGGGTTAAAGTTACTCGCGTCCGTAGGTTTACCCTTGAGACCCTACACGTGACCCCTGGTTATAAATGAGTGACACTGACTGAGTGATGGAGCTAGAGCCACGCTGCGTTGCAGTTACAGCACGCATTAGGCCGGCTCGCCCGGCGTAATACCACCCTCTCCGGAGGCCCTCTGATCCTCACAATGCCTATTTGTTCCTTTAAAGGCGGGCAACGCATCTGCGATTCCTGTGGTTTTGTGGGTGTGTAAAAAAATCCAACAGCAAAAAGCGACAATGGGCAACGCTGATCTCATGTGCAGTTTGTAAGGTGAAGCTTGGACTGTAGCAGTGGACTGTTCCTGCGGTCCTCGTTGCCTAGTCTCTGACTAACCCTTTGCCCGTGAGTGTATGTAAAGTAGCGGAGTAATTGACTTGCCAGTCGACTAAAATACTAACGTAGTGCGAACCAGGCTTAACAGTCATTGCTTCTTATCTTTGGAGTTTTGAACTTGCGTATGATGCGTGTCGTATGCCGTATCAACATATTTTCTTCGCTCATGTTTGTTTCATTAATGTGTAGTAATTTAAATTATATTTTAATTTTCCGGGAGAATTCCTTATCATAAAACATAATTACATTAAATAATTTACTAAGGAACTTTTTACAGACAACTATGCTAAGATATAAAAAACAAATACTTTAGTTTAGAATATAAATAAACTGTTTGTTGCTTGTTTGAAATACCTACCTACACAGCAACAAAAATATAAGTGATATACGTGATAGTATAAAAAAATATACTTATGATTGGAAAGATACCTATTTCAATACTTTCAAATTCTTCCAAATAAAAAGTGACCTACGTACGTTATTGAACTAATCGGAAACATAAAAACTTTAATCCGTCTTCTTATCGCCAATGAATTATATTTTATTAATATTTATTGCGGGGCTCGACTCCCACAAAGTTTTCTTTCCCAATGGGATATTTATCGGACTTAAAGAATTAACGATTATAAATACCATTTTATATCAATTAGAGTTTATTGCTGTTTATATAATTTTATCTTGTTTCTATGCTGAAGTTTAATTTGACGAAGGTGTTCTTGAACTTGCTTACGTTATAAACAAAATATTTAGACAAGGATTAGTGCCAGCGATGACAACTTATTAAAAGATTACAGGATACATGATTGATTTCATTAAAGAAATTGAAAAACAAATGATAATTAAAAATAACCATAATTACGTTAATACTCTTTCGTGATTGAAGACGTCCGTCGGCGTCGTCGTCTGGGATTTCCGACTGTAAAATGTGATTGACATTGATAACAGCGGGACAAAAATGTGAAAGTGTTTTGTTTAATTGGTTGCTATTCAATTTTAAAAATAACAAAAGAATAAAGAAAACCCTTTGTATAGTTTGCGACTTGCATCTTTGGATGTGATAATATATTTACTACCTGCTTAGTTATACATATTTACCACCAGTCCACCACGCACCGTTCCAGGCCCAAAGATTCTAGGTTGGTTCCCAGCGAGGGTTTATATTCAGCTCGGTTCGATAGGGGGTATGCCTTGATGTCAGTTCGCGATGTGCAGTGGTTAGTTTGTGAAACGTGGAATGCGTCAGTGCATTTCGCGGTCCTCATTGCCTAGTCTCTCACTAACCATTTCTTTTTTTTTCTTTTTTTATACTATGCTCTTCTATGCTATTCTTTCTTTTTGGCAGGTTTTTGTTTGTCTGTTTTTGACGTGACAACGTCTTATAAATTGGTTTGCCGGGTGACACTTCAAGAAACTGCGTTACGCTCCGCTCACGTTATGCGCTCACAATGAGAGCGAATGAGAGGCACGCGTCCCTTCCACTCGGGCATGGTTAGCCCGCCTAAGAGCGAGAGAGACAGACATAAAAAGTGAAAGGCACGCGTCCCTTCCACTCGAGCACAGTTATTTCATCCTTCTTCCTACTATACGAATGAATATTCACATTAAAATTATTTTACCACTCAAAGTCGTTGTCACGTAAAACTTTCGCCCGTATACCGACTTTACAGGCAACCAATTTTTTTGTTTTCTTTTCCTTCTTGGGGATGAAATAAGCTTGAGCTTTAAGAGCTCCATATTTCTATTTTTGTTTTCTTTCTTTAATCTTTTCTTTTGCTTATTTCTTTTTATCTTTTTTTATCTCTTTTCTTTTTTAATTACATACTTTTCCTAACTCTATTACATTTCTTTTACTTATATTTTACAATTTCTTCTTAAATACCAATACATTTCTTTCTTACATACTTGCACTTACATTTCTTCTCTTTTATCTTAATTTCTATTAAGTGTACATTTCTTAATTATATTTATATTATTAGATTTATTTGATTTGCTTATTTATTTTCTTCCTTCTGTTAATATGTATATATTATTATTTATTTATTTCTGTATTACATATTTTGCTTATAACTACTGAATTGCTTATTTTTACTTCTTTCCCGATTACATTCCTGCCACAATGTGGTCTTGCTTATATTTTATTTCTATTTGTCCTAACCACGTTCTAGTTATCCCTATTCCTTTCGTTCACTATCATGACAATAATTTTGGCAAATTCCATGAAATACATTCTTTCTTTTTTTTATAGTTAGGATCTCCTTAAGGGTATCTTTGCTTAATTTAGTGTAAATTTTCTGCTGCAGAGTGTACCTAGCTTGTAAGTGTACTGGACAATCGAGTAGTATTTAGAAGATGTCCTTGTCCATCGTCGGGTCGCAGACGCACGAAGGGCTGTCCCTGCGCTTGAATCTGTGCAAGTATGCACAGAATCCCCCGTGGCCTGTCAGAACTTGCGACGCCGTCCGGTCGATGGACATCTTCTTCACAGTGTGGTATGCCTCCACCCCATTAGGGAAAAAGACCTTGGTGGTCGCGGCTGCGGCTTCGGTCCTATACCTGCAGTCCCAATGCTCGATCGTTTCCGCCCGTAAATGACGTTTAACAAACAAGATGGGGCTGCAGTCATAGTCCTCTCTGATCTTCAGTTTGAGGGCGGCTTCCTTCGCTAACTCATCCGCTCTCTTGTCCCTCTTACTCCGACGTGGGCCCGTATCAAAAAAAGAGAGACTATGTTGGTAGTTGTCTCTCATGAATTCTAGGTTAGCCTGTATCGCCTTCGTGATCGGGTACGAGTAGTCTGGATCCATTAGCGTCTGGAGAGCCGACCTCGAGTCGCTCAGAATAGTCGCTTCTTCGAATTTTTTGCCAATAATAATTTCCCTCGCTTAGAGGATAGCTCGGCTTGGAAGACCGTAGGAGGCCCCTTCCCCCCCCCCCCCTCCCAATTCCTATTCCTTCCTTAAACCTATTCCTCCCATAAAGGCCGGCAACGCATCTGCGATTCCTCTGGTTTTGCGGGTGTCCATGGGCGGCGGTGATTACTTTCCATCACGTGATCCGCCTGCTCGTTTGCCTCCCTCTTTTATAAAAAAAAGGTAAATTTTGAATTTAGCATCCTTCTGGGGTGGGTGTTATCTGTGAATAGTGCGCGCTGCTCGACCCTCCTGCCCCTTAATACGGCCTGGGGTTTCCCACGCTTTGCCTCAAAAAGCCAGGATGCTTCTTGGATCCGAAGATCCAGCGGAAGCAGCCCCGACAGTATTAAGGCAGCGTTGAGGGAAACTGTCCTGTTGCTCTTTGTTATTTTTTGCGCGAACCCTCTCAGTATTACATTGAGGGCTTTCCGGGAGACTGCTTTCTTCGCTTCCGCGGACCAGACGCTTGATGCGTGCAAGATCACAGGTTCGATTACTGCTTTATAGATCGTTTTTATGATCTACGGATGCAGTCCCCAGGTAGCCCTCGCCACTCTGCAAACTCCTTTGTAAATACCAATAGATTTGTTACAGATATACTGGATATGTTTGTTAAAGAGAAGTTTTTTGTCGAAAATTACACCTTAAATTTTTATGCTTTCTACCAACTCAATAACCGTTCCCCCCATCTCCAGACGAGGCGTGTCGAACTTCAGCTTTCTGGTGATTACCATTGCCTTGTTCTTTTGTGGCGCGAAGTTCAGCTTTTGGGAGTTGATGGGTGATACGATCCACTATAACTACCACAGTTTATGAAGAAGGAGTGATGAAGCAAAGCAAAAGCATCACATTTCTGATGTGGTGTACTCATATTCGACACGCCCTACTTCTGGACACGAGAGAGAACGGTATTGGACCTTAGGGATACATCTAAGGCTGTGCTGCCCTCAATTATTAATACGATGTCGTCTGCGAAGGCTTGCCAGTAGACATTGGCGACGGTGAGTTCATTGAGCAGGGGGTCTAGGATTAAGTTCCAAAACAAGGGCCCGCCTATGGAACCTTGGACGCAGCCCTTGTTGGTGTTTTTGCTATACTGTCCGCATATTTCACCGCCACCTTCCTGTCGCTTAAATAACTATCTACCAGCATTCGCAGATTTATCAGGCACTCTTTTTCTTTCAACTGACATTTTATTTGGGGCCACCACGCATTATCGAAGACTCCCTCTATATCCAGCGATATCAAAACCATAATTTTCTTCTCTTCCAAATTATGTCTGATTCGCAGGACGATATCATAGACGGAGTCTTCGGTACTGCGTTGTGGCACGAACCCGGAATGGCATGGATTGAGTTTGGGCAGCACATACCATCTTATGCGTTTGATTAAAAGTTTTTCTAAAATTTTTCTTAAAATAGCCAGGAGCCCTATCGGTCTATAAGATTTGAGGTGCGTGTAAACTTCTTTGTTTGGCTTTCTGAGTAGGATTATTGTTGCAATTTTCCAGGGCTTAGGGAAGTGGGAGAGCTCGAGGCATTTATTGAAGATAGCTAGGGATAAGGAGGAGTCGGTGTTTATGGCTGCTGCGCATATATCCGCCGTTAAGCCATCGTTACCCGGGGCCTTTTTGGGGTTGAACGAAGTCACCGCGTGAAGAAGTTCTGCCTCCACGAATGGAGGGTCGCAAAAGTCATTTTGGTTCCCCTCATTCGCTTCGGATGCCCTTCTTCTCACTTCTCTGTGATCTTCGTTCTCTCCCACCTCGGTATCCTCCGGGTAAAAGCTTTCGGCCATGATGCGCGCCGACTTCTTTGGGCTGGTGTTTATTTATTTATTTATTAGATTCACCAACGTTTGTTTACATTGTTTCTACATAGTTCATACTTAAGTAAACAGATAACTAAATGTAACAAATACTTACAGGTAAATACAACATGCAATTAAGTCTAAAAATTAATTTAAAAAAAATATATAAAAATAAAAAAAGCCTGGATCAAAAGTTGGAAAGAATTTTACGAGAAAAAGGAGAGGGAAACAATGCGGGAGGGCATTTACAGAGTCATAGGAAAAACTAAAAAGGCAGACGAAGACCTGCCGATAGCTAGGGATAGCAAGAACAGCAAAGGAATTTAATATGTCTACAGTAAATTCCTTTCCCATTTTATACATAACCATCTTTAATCTAAGATGGTTATGTATAAAACAGCAAAAGAATTTAATATGTCTACAATAAATCTTGCCATCCCTAGCTATCGGCAGGTCTTCGTATGCCTTTTTAGTTTTTCCTATGACTCTGTAAATGCCCTCCCACATTGTTTCCCTCTCCTGTTTCTCGTAAAATTCTTTCCAACTTTTGATCCTGGCTTTTTTCATCTCCTCTTGGTATTTTTCTTTAGCTATTGTGTACTGCTCGACGACATAAGTCAAACGGTTTGGCGCCGCCCACTTGATTCTTCTTTTCTTTCTGTTCTTTTCCTTTTTCATTTCTTCTAGTTCCTCGGACCACCACGTGATTTTTATTTTTCTCCTCACCTTTTTCCTTTTTAGCACTCTATTACACGTTTCTTCTATACTTTCTATAAATTTTCCTACTTTGTCTTCCAAATCACTTACTTCTTTTATTTTAAATATCTCTTCTGTATTTATATTTCTTTTCTCATATTCTATTTTACACTCTTCTTTAAATATACTCCATTCTATCTTATTTGTTTTATATTTTCTAGTTTTTCTTGTGTCCTCTAATTCTTTAATTTCTTCTAGATTAATTTTAAAAGTGATCGCGTTGTGGTCCGAGGTTGTAATTCCTTCATCTACCTTCCATTCCTGCACCAATTTGGGCATGTCGTCTGAGCAGCACGTCACGTCTACTGAGCTCTTAAACCTTTTCCCTCCTCGCCAGGTATCAAAAGTTGGAGTATTACCTTCGTTCATTATTTCTAATCCTAACTCAACAAATAATCCCACCAATTCTGCACCCCTATTATCGCTCCTATCACTACGCCACCACTCACTCCAGGCATTTGCATCTCCTCCAACAATGAGCAATTCTCAACTTAACTCCCTAATCATCTTCTTCAGGAGCCACACATAGGTCTCGATGTCAGTGTCCGGTTTAAAGTAATATGAAATTACTCCGATCGTCCATTTGGCAGTTACCAACTTAGCCGCTACTAAGTTTGTGGTTGTGCGGTTGGGAAATTGTATGATCTTAATGTTATTATTGTTTATTAAAATGGCGGCTTTATTGCTTTTCCCAACCTCGTATGCCGCCTTGACGATCCGTGCTCCGGACACCATCACTCATGACACCTTCATTTCCTATTATGGCTCCTGAATTAGTGCAAAACATGTTTTCTTGTTGGCTATCTCAGCCAACAGTTCGGAAGTTGCGTTTTTGCTCCACTGGAGGTTTGCCTGGATTACTCCGTAAGTCTTGTCTTACCTTGGAACTGGCGCCATGCCCTTAGCATCTATACGCTACCTTAGCCCTAGCCAGCCTGTCCCACTTGGCCCTTATCGGGCATACCTCATTGAAGGTATAGTGGGACTTGTTTTCCAGTCCGGCTCTCTCGCAGTTAAGGCAGCGGGGGGGACTCAACTTCTCCTTGCACGTGGTATACAGGTGGTTACCCCCGCAGTGGCTGCAACCGTCCAGCTGCTCCTGGCAGACCCGCTTGATATGGACGTAGCCCAACCAGCGGGAACACTGGATAAGCGGGGACTGATCCTCCACTCTGGAGACTCCCCATTGCAGCTGAAGAGTCCCCGCCTCTGTCAGTTGCTGCCAAATTGCTGGGGCCATCTTGACCACCATGTGTGCCACGTGCGGGCTGACTAACCCTTCGGGGATAATAGTCGTGAGCTTATGTATGTACTATCATGGACTCCGTCTGTACTGAGCATGCTCACCAAATTTGGTCCAAAACTACGGGCTCGTTACCGTGATAATCAACAAAACATTATCATAATTCACCAAAAAATACACCCTTTCCAAACCCGTTCAGGTGTACTACACCGCACACAAAGATAGCCGAACATGCAAATTAAACTCGGAGCACACTGAGCTATCTTTTTATTGACGCTTGCGTGCACGTTAGTAAAGATACAGCATGTTTCATGATGTGATTGATTTAGTTTGTTAGAAAACATAACTTTGAAAAATCACTATCTAACTGGAGCCCATTTTTTGTCATTGTATCAGAATGAACCTTAATTTTTCTTAATGCAAAAACAATTAAGGGTGAGTTCCACAAATCAAACTGAACAACTTTCCCCAAGAAACCTATGTGCAAAAATGACAAATTCGACCTCCCATACAAAACTGTCCGATCAGCTGTCGACAATAGTTAGGAGGTCGAAATTTTGTTGTTGATAATAGGTCAAGGATCAGACCACCGGCGCGGCGGTCGCGAAACAATTGATTTTTAATTGTGTCTGGTTTTACGATCATCTCAAGGGGTTGAACGTTCGCTTATTGATTTTGTTAGACCCAGTATGTATACCTGTGGTGCGTGCGAGTAGATTCAAGCAAATATCGTCGAAAAGTGGTCGATCCGGAACTTCCTCGCCTGTACGTACGTAAAGCCGCATCACAGGGTGGCTGACAGGCAGGCTGTAGCCATTTTGTTAGTAGTTGAGAATTCCGGTTTCATGACGCATCTTCGGCGTTATCAAAGGGGTCGCCACTAGCTTCAGGCGTGGCCAAGTCTAGACTTTAAACTACTCTAGAGTAAATGGGGAAATACACTATCCCACAGCTGGGCAAAAGCCTCCATCATCGTTGCGATTGACAATTAAATGATTTATTTATGTATGTATGTCTTATCCCATTATAGCATCACACCCGCGACTTTATCTGCATGGGAATGTAGCTTATGTTACTCTTTTTTATTTTCTCTTAAATATTGGTTTCGTGCGATCGGCACATTAAGCCAGTGTCAAGTTTTTAATAGTAATTATTATTTTCTTTACATTAAGTGGATGAATTATCATCCACTTAATGTAAAGAAATAATGAGTGATATGAACGTTTAATGGTAAATGATTTTCCCCCAAACCCCTGGAGACTCAATATAGCTGTGGGACTTTATTGAGGTCTCAAACGGACTTCTAGAGAGAATTTGAAAAGTGATGTTGCACTGTTTTGTTTTATTTGCTAACACTCATGCACGTTCACGAACACTTAACAGTAAATAATCCACCATTATTTCACATAAATATTCAACAAAACACAAATTTTAGACAATAATACAAAACTGCAGACATGACGCTTCACTTTCCCGCCATATGTATGTTACTCTTCTCCACCCCTTTAACTATCTTTTTTTACATGAGAAGGAGGCAAACGAGCAGGAGGCGGGTCTCCTGATGGAGAGCAATCACCGCCGCCCATGGACACCCGCAAAACCAGAGGAGTCGCAGATGCGTTGCCGACCTTTAAGAAAGGAATAGGGTTAGGGAAATATTAGGAATTGTGAAAAGGGGGGGGGGGGGGGGGTCCGGAACTCTCACTGGCCGGACGAAACAGAACAGCACCAAGTGCCATTATTTCACGCCGGATATTGGTGTGAAGAGGGTGGTATTAGGACCATACTTCCACATCTTCTAACTTTTAAATAAGTTACGATTAAGATTTTTCTAGATCTGCGTCGCAATTGAAACAGCGACGCAACCGATGACGTCACAGCCCTATGAATGGAGTCGATGGCACTCGCGCACCTAAGGTAGGTAATTACCGCAATGGCCGTTCCGGTTTACCTTGCATTGTGCAGACACGCCATTAAAGGGAATTTCCATAGACGGCACAGTTTGAACGCGGCGGGCATTCAACTGTGTTATGCAGTGCGATTCTCTAAGTTAAAGCAGCGGCTGCCGCAGCGCTGAGAATTGACTCTGTCTCTTTCATATTCATAGACTTGGAAAGAGACAGTAGATCACAGCCAGGCGCGCAGCGTCTATGTGTCGCTTAGAGAATCGCATAGCTGTTGGTCGCTAACGTCACCATCGTCGTCGTCGCTTCTGTGGTCTTTTTATTTTTATTTTTTCTTATTAATAGCTTAGTGCGGTTAGCACATGCCAGTGTCAAGTAAAAGAGATATAAGTAGTAGTAAATATTTTATAAAATAGATATAATGAGTGTTATGAATATAGGTACTTATTTAATGGGGACTTTTAGATGTGTGACTTTACTAGAGTCTCACACGGACTTCTTGAGAATAAAAGTGATGTTGAACTGTTTTGTTTTATTTACTGACATTCATGCACGTTCACGAGCATTTAACGGTTAATCCACCATTATATTTCACATTAACATTCGACAAAACACAAATTATCATAAAATAAAACAAAACTGCAGCCAGACGCTTCACTTTCCCGCCAAGAAGTCCTTCTGTGGTGTTGTCGATAAAACACTGATTTTATATCTAGAAGTCCCTCGTTGGATTCTATGAGGATGTAGGTACACGTTGAGCTCGGTTTGGTTGATGGTACGGGTATTTGGTATAGGTACCTATCTTATTGTAGTAATCTGTGTCGAATACTGAATCTTAGTGATCCGTGTTAATCTGTGCTGCAGAAAGTCAAAAACACCCTGATTTAGGTAACTACAAAACGTCCATTGGCGTGTAATATCCATGTTGGATTTAACCTCTTTAAAAAATAGAAAAATCAAATTATAGAAATGTTAAATCTTTTATGTGAAAAACGTGCGTGTTTGTTGATCGTGACAATAAATCAATTATTAAACGTCTGCATGTCTTAATTACTTTTTATTATAAAAAGCTTATTCACTCAAATTATCGGCCCATTGCATCACTGCCAGTCATCTCAAAAATATTTGAGAAAATTATATGCCAGGACAATAACACTTTTCTTGAAAAATATAATGTTTTAAGCGATGACCAACATGGCTTTCGTAAAAGTCACTCAACCGCAACAGCCGTGTTTGTTCTGAATTTTGAAATACCAGACGCCTTAAATCAGAAAAAGTGTGCTGTAGCCATGACATGCCCAAAGCATATGATCGGGTCCTACACGACATTTTGTTGAAAAAGCTCGACTCATTGGGCATACCAGGAAAGGCACAACAATGTCTTACTTCCTATTTAGCAAATAGAAAGCAATGCGTGCAAATAACGTATGCAAATGAAGAAACCCTTCTTCTACTGACACCATATCTGGATCTATATCCCAGGGGTGTAATGGGCTCGGTTGTTTGTTATCTTTGTCATAATAATATGTCCTCCTGATCACTTGTGCTCAAAAAGATTTTGACAACCTAGAAGGTCTTATAAACAATTGTTATAAATAAAGTAGAATCGCACCTGGCAGAAATAGGACTTTCATTGAACTTTGATAAAACAAAGATAATGCAATTTAGGGCGTACCAGAGAGCGGAACTATCTCTTAGAATTTCCCGACAGGAGCGATAGATCGAGGAAGTTAAATCTTTTAAACTGCTTGAAATTATCATGGACTCGAATCTGTCATGGTAGCAATACGTAGAGTCCGTGGTTAATTTAAAGCTTTAGTTTTACATACGCATTGCGTGAACTACGTAAAAGCACGAACGAGGAGTGCGCTCTCACCGCTTACCACAGCCATGCCGCCGCCTGGATACGATACGGCATCATCCTCTGGGGCAACTCGACCGATGTAATGCAGTATCAGTCGCACAAAAACAATGTCTCAGAATAATGCTATTTGTAAAACTGCATATACTTACTGTTACTTGCGTGTATATTTTTAAATTGTGCCGATTTGTGAGAGTACACAGTAAATATTTTCAGCGCATCGGTGACTTGTCGAAACGTTAAGCATCGCGGCGCGGAAATGATCTTTATACCCACACCGCATCTCACACCGTACAAAAGCGGCCCTTACTATATGGCTGTTATATACCATCTATAACCACTTGCCTAACTCCATAAAGGCCCTCCAAGGTAGAAAGTATGAGTGTGAACCAAGTGAACTTAATAAGTTTTTGAAAAGAAATACCTTTTATAGCTTATAAGAGTACTTTAATAAAAGTTATTAATTTTAAGTTGAAGTTTATTTGTTTTTTTTTATAAAATGTTTATTTAATTTAATTGTAAGTAATGATTATAATCTTTTTATGTATTTTTTAAGTAATTTAATTGTGTTTGTCTTTGCAACACCCTAACTGGGTCATGTACTTTACCTAAGACGTCATTTTGTAACATCTTTTATATTTTTGTACATGATAGCAATTATGAATAAATAAATAAATTAAGAATTCGTTATTTAATTAAATCATTAATCTAAGTTATTATGTATAACTGCAACCATTTAAAATCCTATTAGCTTGACGCGTCATTGTCCTTATTATCATACATTAATTAGGCAAAGGAAAACCTATATTTGATCCGGGAATGTCCGAACTAGTGTTATAAATAAATTATTAACATGCTTGTATGATTTGATCACTTTGTTTCTCAATAATAAACAATTGTGGCTTTAATAACCACTATGTTTATATAAATATCGGTTAATTAAGTTTTTTATCTAGTATATTATAAAGAACTTTACTTGCTTCAATCCGCTGCTTCGTCCGCTTCATATTCAATATACTTGTTATTTTTTTTTAATAATTTACACATTAGTTAGTAAGTAGGTTGGTCGTACATAATATTATAAAACAATACACCTTAGAATAGCAAGAGGTAAGTAGTTTATGTACTTAGCATAAATAGTAAATAAATTAAAGTAATTAACGAGTGCATAAATTGTAAGTATACCTAAATCAATAAATAGAAAATATAAATCACAAGATAGTTGTTTTTTTTTCTTAGGATCCGGACTCGCAACTATCTATCTCAATATAATGCTTCACTTCATTCAAACGAAAACATTTCTTCGAACGGTCGTTACTTCGAAAGCTATAACCTCGATGTTACGCTACCATTATCTCGATGGTCGATGTTTCTACCATAATATACTAGATCGTTCAATAAATCTCGAGGCCTGAGACTTACTTAGAGATGGCGCTATATTAAAAACTCTTTTGATTTTTAAAAAGTACTGGCTTTCAAATTATGTTTTTGATTATTTTGAAAATTGAACATTTTAAATATTGATTTACAGATAGGTATCTTTTAATGCTCTAAGATAGGTATAGCTCAAAGACATTCGAGGCCTGAGACTTACTTGGACATGGCGCATATATTAAAAACTCTTTTGATTTTTAAAAAGTACTGGCTTTCAAATTATGTTTTAAATTATTTTGAAAATCGAACATTTTAAATATTGATTTACAGATAGGTAGATTGTGACGCTACTTTTTAAATTCCGATAGAAAAAAACGAGTTTCGTGTGTTGATAAAACATTGTTTTTAAAGGGAAAAAAACACCGTTCAAACAGCAATGGCTTATAAACTTAGATTTAAGTAATTGTTTTAATCTAAGCTTATAAAGTGTTATCCGGAATCTGCTCCATCTAAAGCTAAACCAACCATTTGTCGGTGGTATGTAAGGTGGGATGCCGATTTCAAACGCGGTCGTATGGACACAAAAGACGCTGAACGCTATGGTCGTCCAAATGAAGCAGTGACTCGCCAAGTCCTGAAAATCGTGAAGGAAGATCGAAAAGTAAAAGTGCGCGAGATAGCTGAGATAGTGAAGATATCAACTGGTAGTGTTTTCACCATTTTTCATCAAAGTTTGGCCATGAGAAATGGGTGCCGCGTCTGCTTACAATTGATCAAAAGCGACAACGTATTAATGATTCAGAGCGCTGTTTGGCACTGTTTAATAGAAGTAAGTGGGTTTTTTTTCGTCGGTATGTGACAATGGATGAAACATGGATTCACCATTTCACTCCGGAATCGAAACGGCAATCAGCGGAGTGGAGAGCGGCTGGTGAAAGCCGCTAAAAACTATTAGATAATCTGTGCTAAGACACAATAATCTGCCGGGAAGGTTATGGCCTCTGTATTTTAGGATGTGCATGGACGACCTCCTTGGTCGAGTGGTTTGTACACCGGTTTTCATGGTGTCGCCATCTCTGAGGTCCCGGGTTCGATCCCCGGTCGGGTCAATTTAGAGAAAAACTGTTTTTCTATATTGATTTCGGGTCTGGGTGTTTTTTCTATGTTTATGTATATTTATCCGTTATCTTACCATATAAACGAGTTTCACAAGAATACTCATCTTGGTCTAGATAATTGGTGTGAGTGTAAACAAAATTTATTTATTTATTTATGGAATACTCTTCATCGACTACCTTGATAGAGGGAAACATAAATAGCGAATATTAAATAGGATTATTGGAACGAATACAGTACGAAATCGCGGAAAAACGGCCTTAAATGAAGAAAAAAAGTGATCTATCACCAGGACAATGCGCCGTGTCACAAGTCCATGATAACGATGGCCAAACTAAACGAATTGGGCTTCGAATTACTTCCTCATCCACCGTATTCTCCAGATCTGGCCCCCAGTGATTACTGGCTGTTTACAGACTTTAAAAAAATGCTCCAGGGCAAGATATTAGACTCAAATGGTGAAGTAATCGCAGCAACGGAGGCTTATCTTTTTACACTCATGTTATAGAAAAGTTAGAAAAGCGTTGGAGAGACTGTATTGCAGTTGAAGGAGACCATGTCATACACTGGCCTGCAAAAATGAGTATCACACTTTTAAAATAATTGTAATAACTTTTAAAGTATACAAGATAAACAAGACACAGAAGACTTAAAAATTTTACTACTGTATAATTTACTATAGTTTCAGAGGAAGCTGATAAAATTTCTATAAAACTTTTTTTTATTTTTAATATCTAACTTCTATAATTTAGAAAAAAATTAAATTTTAAAAGTGTGATACCTACTTATTTTTGCAGGCCAGTATAGAATACATAATAGTGACCATGTTGATGAGTAAAAATAATTTTATTAAAAAAAACTTTTGTTTTAGTACTTATTTAGTCTCAGGATTTATCGAACCAAGTGTTAATACGTGGTTAATACCATAACATGTATAGTAAAATAGTTAAAAATAATTATTTTGATTAATAGGCATAGCACTATACTTTGAAGTTTGGTTTTTAATAGTTCGAATTCTTGTATAATAAAACGCAGTTTCTTCCTAAAGGCGCCCAATAAGTATACTTCAGGGTCTACCTTGTTAAAATAAGTGGAGAGCTAATAATAATAAACACTGATACGAGTATCACGCAATCACAATTAAACAAGATAAATATTTCACACGCATCATTCACATCATTAGTGTGATTGCTGATGGGGAGGACAAGCAAAATACACTCACCGTGTATAACCTAAGGGGGTGCCGCGCGATCGCAAAAACTGACATAATGAATTTCAAAGCAAAATCAATTATATTGATATTTAAAATTAGAACAATTCTGCTTTGAAGTTTCAGACCTAGTAATTTGATTAGAGCAATGTTTTTATTCTGCGAAATGTACAAACCCATCACGCGTTTGTGTTAAAAATTAAAATTTACTTTTTCAGGATGGGGGTGACCTGCGGAATATCAATACAAATATTTTCATGTACCTAAGAATTATTGTATGTTTTAATCTAAGTTTCATGCGTAAAATTAAGAAAGTTGTCGAAAAGAAATGTTTTTAGGAGTTATTAGATTTATGTATTGTTTGATAATGTTTAAAGAAATTGTTTCAAATTTCAACAAGGCCACGACCTTGTGCAATGATCAGGCTAACTTACGTAAGTTCTTTTAATGTATTTAACTAATTCAGCACAAGTACAGGTAACAGGTAGTACAAGTAACTTAAAAATACGTAAATTTTCACAATTTCGTGGAGGATCCCCTTAAATCACTTACATCATAATCAGCCCGTGTCAGTCCACTGCTGAGCGGGAGCTGATCTTCGGTTTTTCTAGTCGAAATGCCGAAAGCCAAGTTACGAATATTGTCGCACCACCTAGCCGGAAGGCGTCCTAGTCCTACCCTACGTTTGCTGAGTCGCGGTCTCCACTCCAGTAGGCCTAGCATGCGCAACACGAGATATGTCGCGGACGAGAGACGACAAACAAAAATACCACAGTTTATGCAAAAACTACTAATTAAGTCTATTTTTCACATTTTATGTAGAGTTCTAAGCGCATCCATGTGTCTTTAGTGTCGGTAGACATTATAGATAAATGAATAAGACACGTGAAACGGGTAGAGAAGAGTTCTCGTGTTGCGCATGCTAGGCCTACAGAACACGTTTACCCCATCGTTTGTCGGTTTGGAGGCTAAATCACTTAACTACTTAATTGAACTTAATAAAATAAAAATAAAAAAAATGTATAGGTACTCCTACTTAAAAGTAAAACAAAGGAGATAAGATAATCCTTAATTTAATATCTTTTATTTGTTGTAGTGTATTTTAACGAAAGCTTATATTCGATGACTTCGTAGACACGTAACGTAAGCCGTTAGCCTCGGTTGCTGTCGTAAGTTCTGTCGTTGCTGTCATTCCTCTACCCGCATTGGGCCAGCGCGGGCCACCTTGTTGGGTTTTGGTCCTATATTTCCATGTGCTGTTGCCTAAGTGGGAAAGCCTGTTCCTAGCAGTGGGTGGTTTGTAGGGTGATAATTATGATTTTATTTAAAATGCCTTGTTATAACTGGAACAGTTACTAATTCGTCCTGTCGAACAGAATAAAGATAGAACCTTTGCACTCGGCCTCAGCAAAATCAAGTTAAGAATATGCGCGTGCGCTCCTTTTGTTATTGCACGGACAAAATAGGCCGTGCCACGCCCCCAAAGAGGCTCAATGTCAAGTGTACGAGGATAACACTGTCGAGGTACAAAACGGTTGTGAAATTGTACTACAACGGCGCGCGGCGTTAAGTACAGACGTTAGTAAGTCAATCTACCACAAAATGTAAAATTTCTTTAATAAATTTTGAACTTAATGATTTGGATATAAAGTTCATTTTCGGTTAAAGAAATTTGTCAGTTTTGGGTAAGTAGATCCGCTGGCTTGTGTACGGTGTGTTTTTAGTAATTTTCGCTTCGCAAAAGTGCGCGTGCGCCGGCCTTCGGCGGTTAGCGGTTGCGCAAGAGTTGCGCGCGTTGCATGCGAAGTTGCGAACGGTCCTCGGCTCGCCTTGTGAAGTGTCCGTGTCCGAGTGTACTCCTCCGCTCTTATGTACACACGCCAGCAAGTCAACTTACCCAAAAACACGGTATTATCCGTGCCAAAACTGTCAAAGGTCATTGGGCATTTTGTTCGGACATTTGATCCACGGCGTACACAAACAAAATAGGGCAGACTATGCAAATAATTGTCGCTGCAACACAATAATATAGGTCGCATGCTTGCAAACCGTGGGAGAATTAAGGAAAAAAAAAACAACTACTACATTTTGATTTTTATGATACTTTGGATAATTTTGCCTATACTTTAGTGTAACTAAACAATTGAAGGAAAAAAAAAAGTTCTACAAAAATAGTAGATTATTAACCAAGGGGATAAAGCAGTGTCTTCTGTCGCGGGTGACGATTTAAATCGCGAGCGTAACGAAGGACTCGAGGTTTACTCCCGAGCGTAGCGAGGGTGTTAAAAACTTAAATCACGAGCGAAGCGAGTCCTGAGTGTTGCGAGGGATTTAAGCCCAAGACTAAGACAGCTTTATCACCGAGGAAAATACTCTACTTTTCGTACCATTTGCGAAAAAATTAACACAATAATAATATGAGATAAGCATTTATTAAAAATAATGACAATAAAAAGTAAAAGTTAACATTCGAAACATTGGTCCAATTATTGATAGAGAGAGTTACATTTTTGTTTGGTACATTTATTGTTGATGAGTTGATTTGTAATATTTTTTTTATTACTTTTTTTTTATTTGATTTATTTCCCTTTTCAAAAAGATGTATAATGCTTTATATACAAACTCAATGGTGTAAACACAGATGTAGTTCAGTATAAATTTCGGTAAGTATTCCAAATTTAAATCACATTCTCCCCCTAGAGGATTCAGTACAATTTTCTTTCCCTGTTTTTAACAGATTAAAAATGACTCTTGTTATGTTCGCTTTTTGTGGCATAGAATGTCACTTTTTTGAGCAAGTGGTACGAAAACGTAATTTATTCTGCTTGATCAAAATCAATTGTAAGGTCATCTAAAAATCATCATCATCTATTCCCACGGAATAACGTGAAAATATTTTAATATGCCATCCTGCGGTGTAGGCTTATTAGATTACAGCGCAGGATGGAATATCAAACTAGAACTAATACTTCAGTGTTTCATTATCGGTAAGAAAACCAACATTTATTGTTCAATATATTTTTTCTCCCGGTCATTTCAAACAAAATAATTATATGGAATGAAAAGTGAGATTTAGTTCTTTAATTTAATACGTATTTGGATTTTGTACGCAACCTTTTGTGATCAGAGAGCTGAGTGTAAGTTTGTTAATGTGCAAACGTTACTATCGCGTTTGTGTTAAGAGTTTTGATTCTCGATCTTATTTACTTAGCATTAAGATCTATCTGTCAAAACTTAACTCAAACGCGATAGTAACGATTGCACATTTTTAAACTTACACTCGAATCAATTATGGCCAATGACTTTTCTCTAATCAAGTTTCTCCCGTGTTGTTTTCGCAACAACACGTGCCGCAACTTCATTTTTAATTCATTATACCGAACAATATTAATTAGTTATGATTAATATACTATCTGTTTTGTGCACTCATGACACTTTAGATAAAAATGCCTAAGCAGAATACTTGATATTACAGAACAAGGAAGAAGAAGAATTGATCCTTAGTACCCTATAGATACTTACCTACATGATAAAGTTCAATATTCATTGAAGAAAATTTGGATTTCTGTTTGTCAGTACAGTAAATAGACCATGTAATTTTTGTAACTTTTCTTTCTAGAAAAAAAAATCAACCGGAAGCTCGAATGGGATTCGAACCTTCCGAGCTTCCTGAAAATGGTTGATTTTTTTCTGGTAAGTAAATATTTTATCCTATGGGTAAGTACCTATCTACATAGCATTGTAAATGCAAAATTTCAATAATAAAGAACTTTTCTTTCGTTTTGTTTGTATGCTAGGAATAACGGGGTAGCGCTCGGCTCGGCTTTCATCGCCTATTTTTTGACCCAATTTCTACCAGCGGGTCTATCGGCTAAAAAATATGGACATGGGCTTCGTTTGACATTTGAAGCCCATATTTTGACCTTATATGGGCATATTATGGGCTTCAAATGTCAAATGAAGCCCATGTCCATATTCATATTTTTTAGCCGATAGGGTAGCTGATAGAGTATTTATAGCTGTGTAGTGTGTGCTGTGCAGCTTATTAGTAGAAGACTACCAATACCAACCCATCTCTTCTCTTAGGTGTCGTCACTATGACGAGTCGTTAGAAAAAAAAAAGGCGAAGTCACGCTGAGCCCATGTGTGCAGTTGTTATATGGAAAAACTCGGACTGTTGCAGCAGACTACACAGTGAAATATACATATACACACTTACATATAATCACGACTATTATCCCCGAAGGGTTAGTCAGAGACTAGGCAATGAGGACAGCAAAAGCAGTCCTCTGCAATAGTCCATAGTACCAGGATACGTTTGTTTACACAGAATTCTATCACCACGGCTTATATTTCGGTTCGACGCGATTCTGTTTCGGCGTGCAGTGGTACTGGGGGTAGCGATGCGCGTTTGTCTGGCACAGACAAGTTAGTTAACTGTTTTTTTATTATTATTATTAGTATTGACGTTAATAAGTGCCTGTAAAGGTTTACATTGAATAAATAATTTGACTTTGACTTTGAGTCCACCTTTCACCAAACACTTAGCGACGGCACATGGCTCCTCATGGCGCAGGTGGCGAGCCCATCGCCGCTCTATGCTTATGGAAGAGTCTGCAGTCTTTAGTCCGTTGACTAACGGAAAAGGCGACTGCCTTTTACGATACCCTAGGGAAGAGAGGGGGTGGTAGTATTCTTTCACCGCTACGCGACTCGGTACACAGTGAAATACTATACCTACTACAAAATTCTTGTAAACAAACTTTACGCGGCCAAACCACATGGGTATTTATTCATGTGGCCAAACTATGTTCTTCTGTTGTTGACTTATCCATATGCCTGTTGCTTACCTATTGTGTTCAGCAAACAGCAACACACCTTTAATATGTATAGTTAGCTAGGCATCAACTGTTTGATTATTTATTTATTTGTATTGTTTCGTCAGGTCACAGTTCAGGTGAGGAGACATGCTGTCTGTTCTATTACAAATGATTTTGAATACCTTTATTATTGAAATTTTTGCATTCACAATGCTATATAGAAATAGAATAAAATGTTTACTAGAAAAAAACAACCAGTCTCAGGAAAGCTCGAATGGGATTCTAACCCATTTAGGATTGCCGGTCCACTGCTCTAACCGTTATGCTACCGAGACCCCAGAAGACTCGTTGAATTTGTTTTAGTACCTAGTATGTAATTTACGCTGCAAGCCAGCGGTACCTACTTATTACTTCACTGCGTGAAGTGTACGAGTACCGTCCAGTCGAAAGAAATAATATAGCAAGTATTTAACAATCGATAAAGACGTAATTGCTTATAAATATCTTTATTACCTATTGAAAGTTTTGCATTCACAATGCTTTAAAAAATAAGATGTTTACCAGAAAAAAAAACAACCTGTCTCAGGAAAGCTCGAATGGGATTCGAACTGTAACGGTACAGAATGAATGGTATCCGTCCGTTAGTAAGGAATGTGTGGGAGTAGCATTAAAATAAATATTAATGCGTAGCACCATTAATATAATAAGCATGAAAAAGGGAATAATAAACTAGTTCAGAA
The DNA here is from genome assembly GCA_963921215.1 of Scoparia ambigualis. NCBI lineage: Eukaryota > Metazoa > Arthropoda > Insecta > Lepidoptera > Crambidae > Scoparia > Scoparia ambigualis. The sequence continues at coordinate 20,553,166 of OY992504.1, forward strand.
TAATGGTCAATGGTCTAGCGCTTTATCTTTAGTTTGAATTTCGCGGAGACGGCTCTGCGCGTCCCTTGCGGCATAGGCGGCGTCTAGCGGAAGTTATTTACGTAAGCTTCGCATAAGGTTGCTAGTTTGACTTCTTTATTTTGAATTTCGCGGGGACTGCTCTGCGCGTCCCTTGCGACATAGGTGGCGTCTAGCGGAAGTCATTTATTTGGGCTTCGCGTAAGGTTGCTAGGTTGACTAGGACCGTATTTTATTTTGAGTTTCGCGGGGACTGCTCTGGGGTCGGCAAAGTGGTTCACCTACGGGCGGACGCCATCTATGGTCGGAATACGGAACTTTTGATAGTTTCCCAAAATATAGGATTATTGGCTTAAGTGGAGGATTATTAAGAGGGAAGTGTTAATAGAAGGCTACATTTAGATATTCAACGATGAAATATTGGCTGTCGGACGAGATTTGGTTAGATTATGGAAAAATTTTAGAATTGCGCGGCGAAAGCGGCTATGAGCGAGCGAGAGGTTGAGAAAAAGACAGAAAGAGAGGTCGGATGATAGCTCCACGTGGCGCGACGCGAAGGCGGGGGGGATCGGGGAAACGGCTAGCGATTGGTTGAAGGGAAGAAAAGTGGGCTCGCGCGGAAAAATCTTAGGCGTGTGGCGCGAAAGTTAAGATGCTTGGGAAAATTAGCGGACATTCAGTTTTGGGACGTCAACGGAGCGGTCCAACTTAAGAGTGCGGTACGACTCATACGGGAAAAATAGCGTCCGAGCTTGATAGTGCGCTAAGTGATATTCGAGCTGCGATATTAATTAAGATTTGTGAAATTGAAAGTTATTAATAAAGTAAACTATTGCGATCGCAACTCGAATCCGTTAACAGAATGAAGTATTCTGGGGTACATCGGCGGAAACGAGTCACGGTGACAACAAAACCCTATGTACCTTTCAACAGACTTCGGTCTGGATGATCTTTGATTGTATTTAATAAGATCGGCGTTTTACACTATTACGCTAAACAATACACTATCTTCGACGGAGTAATGGGGGAGAGACAGTTGTCTCCCTAGTGAAAGTTGAAGATAGGTCAGACACCATTTAGCTGGAGGTAGACCCGTATGACCCAGTCCAATCTCGAGTCTATCTCCATACATACAGTGTAGTGATAGGAAAATAACACACTGAGTATACTGGCTCGACTGATAGAACATTTAGGAGTTAGTTGCTTTCAGGGGCAATGCGACTCTCACCACACACCACGAATTTAAATTAAATGAGGCTTGGCCTAGTTTGCAAGGTACACAAGAGGGACTGTTAGTTCGACAAAATATAGGCATTTTCAAGTGAGGAAAGTTGTAGGAATCTATAGGTAGGCGGATATATATATATGGTTAGTTATTAATTCAGACTAATAAGGCAGGGATAATTAAGTTACGGCGCTAAATAAAATTATGATGAAGTGATGTGGGTCCTAGCTAGGCAAGTAATCTGTTACCGCAGGCCGGTAAAATTCTAATTGTTTTCCTAAAGTTGTTACCAATTAATTATTCATTTTAAATAATTAACAGAAGTATGATAATATCGTACCATCATTACTTTGGAGTACCTAAAAGTCTAGACTGGTTTTCTATTACAAGAAAAATACTAAAAAGTTATAGCAAATAAGCTTAGTCGTACTGTGATGTTTGATTTCTAACACTGATATGACCAAACAGGCATTTGTTAGCTTTCCCTGGGATGCAATACGATCTCACATGGCTATACTCTTCAAAGTATGGAAAATTTTACATCCGATACCTTAGCAAAAATAAGCTGATACAAACTGAACAACTAAAACCAGTTTAGAACCTAGGATAAGTCGTTGAAAGAAGACATTGCAAGCTATGAGCTTCTAATAATCTGAAACATAGAAATAATTGATTGATAACAACCAGCTAATTAGCCTGACAATGGTCTACTAATACCATTTGAATAGACCTCTTAAGATATGTAAGTACTTACTTCTAATAATATGAAACATAGAAATATTTGATGAGAACAATCTAATCAATCAGACTAATACCTAGTACAGTCTAATTTATACTTATTAAAGTGAGTAAAAGATAACTTCTAAATGTAATTTATTTAATGATTAACAGGGATAATTAACTACCTACTAAAAAAATATACTGACTATGATTTGGTAGTCTATCAAATTAATCACTCAGTCTGAGAGACAAAGGAAGGAAGTTAATGGAAAAGTAATTAACTTAAGTCTACTTCCTGAAGGTCAAAGATATCTAAAAGTAAATTCATAAGACATAGTTACTGCATTAAACAATTAACTTCTTAATGTGAGAAGGATATTTGGATGATAGCCAGCCTTGGGGTAAACACTATTGGTTTATGAGGAATAAATATAATTAAAATGCTAACCTATATTTCCTAATATGAGAGAAAATAAGTCATAAGTTGTGATGACTCTTTATAAGATGAAGTTGGAGTGGCGGGGCCTGAAGGACGAATGCGTTGAATGGCACGATAGGGGGCGAGGATGGAGCTCCTATACTTCCACAAGACTTTTATAATCCCACTAAACCTTTATATAAATTGCACCAGGCTTCTTATGTATCATGCTACTGATAATAAATAATAATACCTACAAGCTAAGCTATCATCTGATTACCTTTGAGTGGTTACAAATCTTCCCCGCAGCTGCAGTGAAGGATTTAGGTCACAGTTCAGACGGAGTCATTGCTAGGCTACACATATTTATGTTAGGATTTATAGACTGGTAGGTAATTAGGTCAGGAGAAAATAATTTAACACAGGGATAAGCCAATTACTAAACTTTCACGAAAGAACTTGAGTTACTTAAATGCGGTTAACAACGGAGGGTTCACTAGACGATCTGGCCAAAATAGTAGTTATTATAATATTACATTGCTTGACTGAAATTCACTGCAAATAGAATTAAGCTATGCTAAGGTTTCATCATCATACAAACAATACGCACTAAACAAAAACTCCAGACACAACCATTAGATTGTAGATAAATTAGGTTAATTAGTTTTAAGAATTAGATAATAAGTTAAGTTAAGGTAAAGCGGCGATGATGTGTGTATGTATTATAAGCTAGCTAGGCATATAGGTGTGAAAGGCATTAGATTTAGGTTTAGATAGGTGTAGCAAATTAATAAAAAAGGGGGGGAGGTTACAATTTGGTAAGCCATGACCAGGATCAGAAAGTTAAGTTATAAATTATCATTAATATAGTTGTATTGGATTTCAGTCAAGCGGTAATACTTTAATTTAGAAGTGGGATTTTTCCCACAAATTGTTGTCGTGTTGCGATGCGTGAGTTTAGAATTGGCTTAATAGGGAATAATTCAATGAAGATTAATTAATTCAGAGATATTGAAGAATTATAATTTGACACTTTTCACAATAAACGTTGTTATCTTCTAAAGTTGATTCATACACTTTGTATTACGGGCTCTTGATAATGGGTGAATTATAATTTGACACTTTTCACAATAAACGTTGTTATCTTCTAAAGTTGATTCATACACTTTGTATTACGGGCTCTTGATAATGGGTGAATTATAATTTGACACTTTTCACAATAAACGTTGTTATCTTCTAAAGTTGATTCATACACTTTGTATTACGGGTTCTTGATAATAGATTAAGACCAATATTGTAGACAGTCGCAATGAGAGCTGGAGCTAAAATTTTGTTGTACGAAATCTGTAACAAAAAGATTCTCAGGTTAGGTTAAAGGTCAAAGGAGGAGATAAAGCTACAAAACAATAGCGTAATGAGTATTATTTGAAATATAATACCTTCCAGGGATGTCCGTTGTTGCGAGAGGCAATGTAAGATAATGACACATCTGTCGATTTGGCACTCGATTTTAGGGGACAATGAAATTGCTTCGGGTGTAATTTTTGTTTTGGTTGAGATTGTTACAAGAAAAATACTACGGTTGAATGTATGGTGATTGAAGATTGTAGTACTAAGACTTTGTATTCGATTTTGAGACGCTAAGTTAATTGTTGACGTTAAGAGTTATGGTAACTGTAGTTTTGTTTCTATTCCTGGTGATAGATTTCATATAGGCATAGGCAACTGGTTCATACAGCCTTGTGTTGAGTTATTTTTAGGATCGTAAAAAGTCGATAGGGTGACATAGTTCAACATTTATTGATTTAGAAAGATTTGTGGAATAGGGGGCGGTTTAATTATTATTGCTGTCGGATGGAAAGGCAAGGGGGCGAGATTGGACAGAATTAACCAACTAAATTATTGCAGGATTCAATTTATATTATAGGACGGCGATATGCTGTACAATATTATAAAGTTATGACGCTAACAGCATAATATAAAACTAATAATAATTATATTTTGACTAATAATCGTTGAGCGATTGCGGTTTTTAGTTGATGTGCTATTCCACGTATTATATTTTATTTTGTTGGTTATGTTAAAAAAAATATATAATAATGTACTTGAGTCTCACGTCTGAAATCCATAGAGTAGTTTAGGCTAGTCAAGGACTATAACGTTCTTTGTCTATGGTTGGACCATAGAGACAAATGATTTAGCGAGACCATAAACAATCTAGAATTAGGAATGATTATAAAACATGACGTCATAAAACCAATCGGAGAGGAAACTTCCTTATCGCGTAATCATGTGATTTTGTTATAGCAAGTGGAATCACCTGTTATTTTCCATACCTGTTATTTTTAATACCTGCGATTTTTACATTGAAAGAGATTTTCCTAATACTTATCACGTAGTAGATTAGAATGCAATGACATGGGAAATGCCGCTTCATTTTGTTAGTTCGCTAAAATCCTAGGAAAAGTAACATAAAATAGTATTACGGTTCAAAATACACGCGTTGATGAGGAATCGCGATTATAAGTAATAACAAGTAGCAGGGATGTCATGTAGGGGATAGAATCATATGACTATTCATTGCTAGTAGGAATTTTGGTTTAAAAGCAACGTAGTTTGGGATGCATAATGTAAACGGATAAATACGTCTAGTAGGCGATAAAAGTCGTTACCGTCTGGAAACCACTATCTAATATCTACTCTATTGTGGGGAGGTTACTTATTAGCGAGGCTAGATGGCGTTGGGTTACCAATAAAAGATTTTATTTTGGATGATGGTAAAAGCGTGCTGTCTAATAATAATATGTATAATTGAAATACTCTTGCAGCGTTGTAATTAGTCGTTACCGGTAATCATTGCTTCTTACCGTATAGTTGAAATCGTGATAAATAGTTAATTATGAAGATTTATAAAGGATTATTATTAGCTTAAGATGAGGTTAACGTACGCAGAGGTAAAGCTCGCTGGGCATAGCTTACTATACCTACTTAACTAATATTATCAGTTGTGAGTTACCTAGAAATATCTAAGTCGGGAGAGCGGTGAAAAGAAAAGACCTTACTACATGACTAATTAGTTAGGATAGGTAGAGATAGATAAATCATTAAATTCACTGGGTTGGATTAGCCTATTAAGAAGAGTATCTTGCACAATTGTCTATCTCCGTTGAACGATTAAGATGTTGAAAAAAAAAAAAATGATATTACTAGTTAAGTGTTGTGTGAGAAAGTGTAGGAAGTATACTAGTGGTAGCATAGCACAGAATAGGGAGTAGTGAGTTTATTCTACTACAAAATATTATATATATTTTATAAATCACATCCAATCAGTACTTGTTACAATACTCAATTACAGTACACAAAGCAAAACATAATCACCCATTTTACAGACAAAAACATTGAATCGGATGCTTGACCGCGTCTACATAAGCCAGCAGCTTTGCTTGTGGGTAAATCGAAAGAGGCACTTGTATAAGAGGCTGGTACTGACTAATCGGGTAGTGCCGAAGGAGAATATTCTGACGCGTATCCCAGACGCTAGCTTTGGTTAGTTGATGGTTCTTCTAGGGCAACCCTGCCGACTTACTAGGGATCATTGACTAGTCGAAGTTTGATTCTACACACACACGACATTAATCTATTATATTTATAAGTACATTAGAACCTGCACTTGGTTATATTTAATTATTGGTTTTATATAAATATATTTGGGCGGAGATACTCTTGTGGGTGAGAAAGTGTAGGAGGTATACTAGTGGTAGTATAGCATAGGATAGGGTGTAGTGAGTTTATTCTACGACAAAATATTATATATATTTTATAAATCACATCCAATCAGTACTTGTTACAATACTCAATTACAGTACACAAAGCAAAACATAATCACCCATTTTACAGACAAAAACATTGAATCGGATGCTTGACCGCGTCTACATAAGCCAGCAGCTTTGCTTGTGGGTAAATCGAAAGAGGCACTTGTATAAGAGGCTGGTACTGACTAATCGGGTAGTGCCGAAGGAGAATATTCTGACGCGTATCCCAGACGCTAGCTTTGGTTAGTTGATGGTTCTTCTAGGGCAACCCTGCCGACTTACTAGGGATCATTGACTAGTCGAAGTTTGATTCTATACACACACAACACTAAAATATTATATTTATAATTATCTTAGAGCCGGCATTTAATTATATTTAAGGAACGATAGAAATTATGCATGCTAAAGAGATGTTAGTAGGAATACGATAGGCAAATTAGTAGAGAGAAAAAAAAAATTACTTCTCGAAGATATCTAAGATTGACGGATGATGGATAATTGTGGAAGGTAGATATTAATTGAGCTTGGGAGCAAAATAGGGGTCGAAAGAAAAATACAATAGTAAAGAAAGAATAATAAATTGAAAAAAAAAAATAATAGTAGAAAAAAAAAAAAATAGTTGACTGGCTTGAAGTCGAGATTTAACTGCAAAATTAACGAGTTATAGCACTGTTACGCTATAGGGATAACAATAGCGTATGTTATCACATCAATTATAAAGGCGAGTTGCGGGCGGATGTCACGTCATAATCAATAGTTAACTCGTTTTATTATTTTAAAAGTTAACGCAAGCTACTTATAAAACAGTGATCGATTTTATATACCACAATTTTAAGTTGTAGGATAAATTTAAACTCATAGTCCGCAGAAACATTCAAGCCGGAAATAAAGCGATGATATTGCGAGCTGAGAATAAATTTCTTAGTGTAAACTTTATTAATAAGTAAATCCCTGATATTGCGTTATCGAGATTACAATACAAAATTAACTATCACAATTCGAATCATCCAAAGTAATTATTTAGATGTTGTCTCGCGTCGACAGGTACAAATTTTAATTTAGATGGGTAAAGACATTAGAACTGAAATGGGTTTCGGATGTGTGACGTTCTTAGGACACGTACTGTTTAGTAGCATAATTTAAATTTAGTAAAATCGGCCGTATTGGACATATTTCGTTTGGCGGATATATATGTTTAACCGAGGTTATCGTGGAGGTAAGCATAGTTCAAAGTTTACTAAACCCGACCTAGAGTCATAGCCTATCTTTGTATGTCAGAAGAAAATAATAAATTTATAAGTAGTAGATTTTAAAGTCAATAGTAAATTTATTTTCCCGAGGTGAGACCTGAAACCTAGTTCGCACTAGGCCATTCAAATACTTTAACCGGTAATGTTGATTATAATAAATAAAGATGTTCGAGATTTATAATAATATTCTAATACTGCTATATTAAAATTGTTATTATGAAGTTAAATAGGTTTGCTTAACAATTGGCAAATAATTATTAACTCAAGAATTTGTTTAGTACAAAGTAAATGTCTACAGGTTTAGAAATGATAGGACGAACGAAACGCGTTTTTGACTGTGGGAAGGTCAGCGCGGACTGACACAGCGGGATTATCTTGTTTGGATTTTTATTAATATGAATTGCTAGAACTCTTAAATAATCTAGATTATTGGCATCTAATATGTACGTGATGTAATTGTAGATGATTAAAATTAGTACTAAGGTAGGTTATTGTCGTAGTTATGACACAACCTTAAAATTGTTAGTTTTAATGTAAACTACATGTTGCATCTAGATTGTTATAAACAAACTAATTAATTGGCAGTTTTCACATAGGCATGTAGGTCGGGACATTGAGTTGATGAAATAGTGTTATCAAAATCATTCATCACGGAAAGATAAAGATATTTTATTTGCAAGTGTGAATACAAAAGTTTAGTTCGGTTAGTATTATTCGGTTCTAGTCTAGTTTTGTGGTAGCGTTTTACCTAGGGTTTTCTAAATTATAGGAAATTAAATATTAATTGTCTGTTGTTGTCTTCTACGTTAGAGAAGGAACGGAGAAAGATAAGGGGGACTCATTTTGTTATAGTCAGCTGTATGATAGATAATCCTCCTAGTAAATATTTCTTGTGATTGCGGTAGCAACATAGAGTGTTTATAGGATGTTTTGTTCATTAACTAATTATCTTCACCGCAGCTGTGGATAGGGATGGCTAAAGTATGTGAACAGGGGTGGAGAAGATAGGTCATTATAAATTAAAATAAATACTTGAATTGCAATATGCCTGACTAAATAGTGCGAAGAGATGGAGTAACTATGTTAGAGAAATTCTCTATTGCATAATATTCGAACTTTTGACATTTTCAATTGTAACTTTAGAATTTTGATTAGAGTATTTAACTAAGCGGGTCCAACGAAGAAGGCATGCTGAAAGCGAGGTCTTTGGTCGTCTATGCACACAATAAAATTATAGATGACACAAGGGAGCATTCTTAATTGGCACTGTTAAATTAGTAAAAGTAGCTTGTTTAGGGTGTTCGAATATTTTTAGTCGCACTGGGCACAAATAAAACTTAGTTAAGCGTGTAGGGTTTATTTTGATTTACCTGGTGAAGTAATTGAATCGAAGTTTCGGAACTGTGCTGTAGAAGTGGGAATTACTCAGCACACAATAAAATTAAGTGGTTTCCATTTAGCTTCATTTCCTAAACTAGCCTTTCTTAAAGTTGCGGAAATTCTGCTGTAAGGTGGTTCCTTTGGGGGCGTCTTGTGAAGTCTAAATCAGGACAATTATACTTGACTAACCTATAGAGAGATAATGTCTTAGGCTGCAGAAACAGAGGCCATTGATGGCATTTCATTTTGGCGTGGTCAGGGGATCTCGTGTTGCTGGGGAATTTTACCATCTGGACGGAAGGCTGAAAAGTAAAGTAGAATGCATAATGAGTAACCAATTAGAGTTACAAACATTCGGGAGATTACCATCTTAATAATGTGTCTTGTGCGAGTGTAAAATTAAAATCATCTAATAAAAAAAATAAAAAATAAAAAGAAACTAGCACTATTGAATCACGCAGTTTGGAATTCAGTAAATACGAGAAGGAACTTACGATATTAATTACCATGAATACTAAGACGAAGTGTCACCTTTAATGACTTATTATTTACCGATTTGACCGATTATTAGTAATATAAAAGGTAGGAAGTTAAGTAGAGTTGTGGGGGCGGATAAGATAGTTAGCGGTGTGTTTAATTTAATAAGAAAATGATATTTTTCAAAGGTATAGGAAAGTAAGGGGATATTGACGTATTATATTTTAGTAAATGAGATTAAATGTTGTCTTTCATACATAGTAATAACTAGGGATGAGACATAGTTATTAGATAGGTTTTGGGATAAATATTTGCTTATACGCATAAGCTCAGTACTTGTCAATTAGTATACAATGTCCAACGCGTACCGGGGTATTAACAAGTACTTATCGATGACGCATACATTGACAGTTAGACAGATATACATAGCACACAAACTTCTAATAGATCTGAACTACGGGGTATCTAGTTCAAAACTCAAGGACGTGTTTCGAGATGCGTACCACCTTAGAGTGAGGGAGTTTATCCATAAGTATTTACGATCGACAACCTTATTGTAAGGCGTTAAGACCTTTATTTGTATGCACGGTATCACTGCGTACCGCACGGAAGCGAGTCTAGTATTCTATCTCGGTTATTTGCAGGATTAAACATTAGATGTATCTCATCTAAAATAAAGTTATAACTCTTGGGCGATGATGGTATGCCTACTGGTTTTGGTTGATATGGGGGTTTGGTTAAGATTTCTTATCCGCGGAGAGGAAAATAGGTTTCCGTTGAAAGAAGTAGCTAATTAGGGATTGTGGAGGACGCGGGTTCGATCCCTGCCTGAGGTAGACAATTGTTCCGACGTTTCGTTATCTTAGGTAGTTATATAAGCTAAGATGAGATTGGTAGCGTTGAAGTATGAAGGAAAGTTTTAATTCAAATTATTAATAATTATTCATTAACCTAGTTGGAACTAAAAGACCATGACGGCGAAGTGGTTGATGCTTCACCCACGAAAGATCCCAGGTTCGATCCCTAGGTTGCAACATTTAGATGCGAAACAAGTTGTAAGAAAAGACGTAAGTTAAAAGAAGGCCATGATGACAGATGTACTTGAAATTATTCTAGGAAAATAATTTAAAGAATAGAATAATTGAATGGTTCGGAAGGTGTTATAAACTTACGTCGGAATCGTCATAGAGTTGAAGAGTTTTCGCTAGGGGGCGTTAGTAGACAGAGCAAGAGACTGTTATATTGATTTATATTATAATATGATTTGTTGTTATGATGGTAAACAAAAGGCAAATCATTATTCGGAGGTTGTGTATGATTGAAGAAATGGTAGATGTCTAAGTTATTGGGAAATATTTACCGAGACTAAGTTTACTGGGATTTCGTTTCGAACACGAGAACTGGGTATGCGATTATGATTTTGTGTCAGTTGAATAGAATGAGGGGTGTGGGCTATTTTGCAATAAGAAAGCTTATGGAGGAAGGAGTCGTTAGGGATTTGGGGAGGAACTATAAATAGTAGGAATATCTTTGAGGAAGAGGGCTAGGATGACAATGGGGTTGGCAAGGAAGGACGTGCTATTTTGTACTTAATTAAGTACAGGGTTTAGATATAATTCGCCGCAGATAAGAGTGGTACTTTATCTGCTTAAATTCTATCGGGGGCGGCTGTAACGGTACAGAATGAATGGTATCCGTCCGTTAGTAAGGAATGTGTGGGAGTAGCATTAAAATAAATATTAATGCGTAGCACCATTAATATAATAAGCATGAAAAAGGGAATAATAAACTAGTTCAGAATAATGGTCAATGGTCTAGCGCTTTATCTTTAGTTTGAATTTCGCGGAGACGGCTCTGCGCGTCCCTTGCGGCATAGGCGGCGTCTAGCGGAAGTTATTTACGTAAGCTTCGCATAAGGTTGCTAGTTTGACTTCTTTATTTTGAATTTCGCGGGGACTGCTCTGCGCGTCCCTTGCGACATAGGTGGCGTCTAGCGGAAGTCATTTATTTGGGCTTCGCGTAAGGTTGCTAGGTTGACTAGGACCGTATTTTATTTTGAGTTTCGCGGGGACTGCTCTGGGGTCGGCAAAGTGGTTCACCTACGGGCGGACGCCATCTATGGTCGGAATACGGAACTTTTGATAGTTTCCCAAAATATAGGATTATTGGCTTAAGTGGAGGATTATTAAGAGGGAAGTGTTAATAGAAGGCTACATTTAGATATTCAACGATGAAATATTGGCTGTCGGACGAGATTTGGTTAGATTATGGAAAAATTTTAGAATTGCGCGGCGAAAGCGGCTATGAGCGAGCGAGAGGTTGAGAAAAAGACAGAAAGAGAGGTCGGATGATAGCTCCACGTGGCGCGACGCGAAGGCGGGGGGGATCGGGGAAACGGCTAGCGATTGGTTGAAGGGAAGAAAAGTGGGCTCGCGCGGAAAAATCTTAGGCGTGTGGCGCGAAAGTTAAGATGCTTGGGAAAATTAGCGGACATTCAGTTTTGGGACGTCAACGGAGCGGTCCAACTTAAGAGTGCGGTACGACTCATACGGGAAAAATAGCGTCCGAGCTTGATAGTGCGCTAAGTGATATTCGAGCTGCGATATTAATTAAGATTTGTGAAATTGAAAGTTATTAATAAAGTAAACTATTGCGATCGCAACTCGAATCCGTTAACAGAATGAAGTATTCTGGGGTACATCGGCGGAAACGAGTCACGGTGACAACAAAACCCTATGTACCTTTCAACAGACTTCGGTCTGGATGATCTTTGATTGTATTTAATAAGATCGGCGTTTTACACTATTACGCTAAACAATACACTATCTTCGACGGAGTAATGGGGGAGAGACAGTTGTCTCCCTAGTGAAAGTTGAAGATAGGTCAGACACCATTTAGCTGGAGGTAGACCCGTATGACCCAGTCCAATCTCGAGTCTATCTCCATACATACAGTGTAGTGATAGGAAAATAACACACTGAGTATACTGGCTCGACTGATAGAACATTTAGGAGTTAGTTGCTTTCAGGGGCAATGCGACTCTCACCACACACCACGAATTTAAATTAAATGAGGCTTGGCCTAGTTTGCAAGGTACACAAGAGGGACTGTTAGTTCGACAAAATATAGGCATTTTCAAGTGAGGAAAGTTGTAGGAATCTATAGGTAGGCGGATATATATATATGGTTAGTTATTAATTCAGACTAATAAGGCAGGGATAATTAAGTTACGGCGCTAAATAAAATTATGATGAAGTGATGTGGGTCCTAGCTAGGCAAGTAATCTGTTACCGCAGGCCGGTAAAATTCTAATTGTTTTCCTAAAGTTGTTACCAATTAATTATTCATTTTAAATAATTAACAGAAGTATGATAATATCGTACCATCATTACTTTGGAGTACCTAAAAGTCTAGACTGGTTTTCTATTACAAGAAAAATACTAAAAAGTTATAGCAAATAAGCTTAGTCGTACTGTGATGTTTGATTTCTAACACTGATATGACCAAACAGGCATTTGTTAGCTTTCCCTGGGATGCAATACGATCTCACATGGCTATACTCTTCAAAGTATGGAAAATTTTACATCCGATACCTTAGCAAAAATAAGCTGATACAAACTGAACAACTAAAACCAGTTTAGAACCTAGGATAAGTCGTTGAAAGAAGACATTGCAAGCTATGAGCTTCTAATAATCTGAAACATAGAAATAATTGATTGATAACAACCAGCTAATTAGCCTGACAATGGTCTACTAATACCATTTGAATAGACCTCTTAAGATATGTAAGTACTTACTTCTAATAATATGAAACATAGAAATATTTGATGAGAACAATCTAATCAATCAGACTAATACCTAGTACAGTCTAATTTATACTTATTAAAGTGAGTAAAAGATAACTTCTAAATGTAATTTATTTAATGATTAACAGGGATAATTAACTACCTACTAAAAAAATATACTGACTATGATTTGGTAGTCTATCAAATTAATCACTCAGTCTGAGAGACAAAGGAAGGAAGTTAATGGAAAAGTAATTAACTTAAGTCTACTTCCTGAAGGTCAAAGATATCTAAAAGTAAATTCATAAGACATAGTTACTGCATTAAACAATTAACTTCTTAATGTGAGAAGGATATTTGGATGATAGCCAGCCTTGGGGTAAACACTATTGGTTTATGAGGAATAAATATAATTAAAATGCTAACCTATATTTCCTAATATGAGAGAAAATAAGTCATAAGTTGTGATGACTCTTTATAAGATGAAGTTGGAGTGGCGGGGCCTGAAGGACGAATGCGTTGAATGGCACGATAGGGGGCGAGGATGGAGCTCCTATACTTCCACAAGACTTTTATAATCCCACTAAACCTTTATATAAATTGCACCAGGCTTCTTATGTATCATGCTACTGATAATAAATAATAATACCTACAAGCTAAGCTATCATCTGATTACCTTTGAGTGGTTACAAATCTTCCCCGCAGCTGCAGTGAAGGATTTAGGTCACAGTTCAGACGGAGTCATTGCTAGGCTACACATATTTATGTTAGGATTTATAGACTGGTAGGTAATTAGGTCAGGAGAAAATAATTTAACACAGGGATAAGCCAATTACTAAACTTTCACGAAAGAACTTGAGTTACTTAAATGCGGTTAACAACGGAGGGTTCACTAGACGATCTGGCCAAAATAGTAGTTATTATAATATTACATTGCTTGACTGAAATTCACTGCAAATAGAATTAAGCTATGCTAAGGTTTCATCATCATACAAACAATACGCACTAAACAAAAACTCCAGACACAACCATTAGATTGTAGATAAATTAGGTTAATTAGTTTTAAGAATTAGATAATAAGTTAAGTTAAGGTAAAGCGGCGATGATGTGTGTATGTATTATAAGCTAGCTAGGCATATAGGTGTGAAAGGCATTAGATTTAGGTTTAGATTTAGGTGTAGCAATTATGTAATAAGAGGGGGGGGAGGTTACAGAACCCATGACCTTTGGATTGCCGGTCCACTGCTCTAACAGTCTGGGGCCTCGGTAGCTTTAACACAACCTAAATTTAACGTTTATATAACCATGAAATGTATCTGTTAAGTTTTAAATTAGATTTGGATGTAAATCTATGATAACTTAAAATCATTTTGATGGACTTTAATAAATGCCTTTCCAGGATTCTGGAGTTTTGAAATGTTTCTTTGACATTTCAGCAAGATTCAAAATGGCTAGATTGTTGTATTCATACAAAATATAAAATAGCTTTCTGAAGTCAGGAAAAATTTTAAACATAATGCGACTGGCACTTTATCGTGATAGTTTAGGATAGTGCTGTATACAAGACGGGCCTTTCGTAAGTTGAAAATTTTCAAGATATTTTACTGTAATAAAAATTGTTAAATTAGATGGTTGGTGGTAAATCGCATTAGAGTAAAACTTTTATTAATGTAAACATTATATAGGTAGTTAAATCATATAGGTAGCACACGGAACTTAATTAAGTATTCCTTTTTTATTTAATTTTCAATGGGTCATTGGGATATTACTAGAAAGTATTAAGATTAACCTTTTCAAAACTTCAGCTCCTAAATAAATGATTTTGGTTTGGGTTTTTGCTACTCAGTCCTAATTTGTTTGCCTAGCTAACTCGAATACGATCTAAAGGTTTAAGATAGGTTTTAGAAATAACTTATTAGCGATTTTAACAATCCATGACCATATGGTTGTATCAAAGTTAAAAACTTAACCTTCTAATCTAAAAATCTAAAGCTCTCATAAAAAGTAGAGTTCGAATCTCTCAAATCTCTTATAAAAATGTTGTATAAACTTTAAAATACACTTATGTCGATGCCCCAAGCTGATTGGATCTGAATAGGCTGTTAGCCCACTTTGGAGTTTGGAGGTACGTACGTTCACCTCGATCGATTTATCATGCATGACCCGGCCATAAGATTCTATTCATACCAAATAAGTTGACTTTGTTACTTCCTGACCCCGTTTTATTGAATCTATAATGTAACAGTGGCACTCATTAAATTAGCTTACTTATAAGTAAATCGTTTAATAGATTATTATCGATTAAGCATATGAATTATGAACCAATACTTTTAGGGGTTGATTATTTACTAAACTAACAATTTATCTACATCATACAATCTGAACTAACCTCTATGGTTGTTTATTTTTATTAAGTAAGTAAGTTATTATTTAAATAAAAATATAGTACCTTATTGGATTGAGTGCCTAATGATGAAGGTGATGATGATGATGAAAGGATCACGTGGTCTGGCTCTGTTAAGACTTCCTAAACTGGTGAAGAAATGAGATTTAAGTAAATTAAAATCTGATAGCGACTATTCAAACGCATGCATTCTTTACCATCTTAACTGCTGCGATTCTCTTACAAACGCACCCGTGTGAATAGAAACAAGCACAATTAAACAATGAATTATGTAAATATAATCCTTCCTAATACTTACATAATATAACATTTTTTTAAATTAAATTACATCATTCACGAATAACTGCTATACGACGTAACTGTAAGTAAATTGTTTGTTATCATGGCGACGAATTATTAGCCAGACACACTTAGGACTTAGGACAAGACCTTTATAAATCAATAAATATGTATTGCTTGGGAGGAGCTCGATGGCGCAGCGGCTGGCGCGTTCGGCTTGCGATCTTGCTCGCTAAGCAACTTTCGCAATGCCGGGTCGCTGGATGGGTGACCAAATCAAAAACATCTCGAGCTCCTCCGTGCTTCGGAAGGCACGTTAAGCCGTTGGTCCCGGTTGTTGTCGTAAGATGAGTCGTTAAAAACCCACCAACCCGCATTAGGCCAGCGTGGTGGGTTATGGCTCAATATCCCCACGTGCTACTGTCTACGTGGGAGGCCTGTGCCCAGCAGTGGGACGTTTATAGTCTGATGATGATGATGATATCGCTATCGGGCATCGAACCCGGGAACTTTAAGTCTGAGACCGTAAATGTCACCAGTGCACCACAAAGGTTACTCAGCAAAACGCAATAGACACTCAAAGAGTACATTCTATTAAAAACCCATTTTTTTCTTTTTTTTTATGTGACTCGTCACAGTGACCACATCCTGCCTGATGGTAAGCAGCCGATGTAGTCCAAAATAATGAGAGCGCTCCTCACCGTGGAACAAGCACGGTAACAAGCGCACCCATTCATGACGGCCTGCATAAATGGCCGTTTCACGCCCCGCTTAAAAGACCCGGGACTATAGCTAGGAAACACATGCGCCGGCAGAGAGTTCCAAAGCCGAATGGTCTTACCTACTGAAAAACGACTTGCCAAAATTTCTAGTCGGTAAATATACGAATGCTGATAGTATGCACAGCATGATGGTGGATCGAAAAAAATTTGTGCCTTGTATTAAAATTTATCTGAATAGTAGAAGAATCCGGGTGTAGTGCGCTTCCACCACCCACAGTTATAGATAAATCTATATCTGTGGCTTCCACCTTCCACCATCCACCTTATCTAACATTAGGTGAGATAAAAGCCAAGTGCTCACCTCACCAATAGCAGAATAAAAAAAACCTACAATGAATATTAAAACTAGCTAACTCATCATAACCATAACAGTCGAGATTGGCAGCTCGCATTACGTAATTCGTTCGAAATAGATCAATTATAACATAAAGAAGCCTCCACATGCCTCTGCGATTCTCAATGAACGGCATTGTATTTCTACGTTAAGGCGATGCGCAAACGTAAAACACTTTATGTTGCCGGCACAGAACACCATCATACAGAAACGCGGTTGCAGTGTCCGGTAGCGACAATTGCATAATTATCACTTCGACCCTCACGTACCGATGATCAAAAGTGAATTTGGGACGTTAGCGTGAACGCACCACAAAACGCGTTTTTTATTGTCCCGTGTCGGCAACAGAATGTGTTTAAGTGGGCTCCACATTTGCCGCGAACACACACGAACTTCCGTTTCACAACCTTTCCAAATGCAGAGTCGGCAACACTGTATCAGTATCAGTCAATGTCAATTCAATCAAGTTGTGTCAGACCAGATTTCATGGCGGGAAAGTGAAGCGTCATATTTGCAGTTTTGTCATATGTTGTGTAGATGATTTGCGGCTTCGCGCTTCGCGCCGGCGTTTCCCGATTCAAGTCGGTATTTTATCCGCGACAAAGTGTTCGCACTCGCTTTGCATCGTGCGAACGCGAATCCATCCACACTCTTGTTGTTTCACAGCAATACCGCAGCGTGATTCGCGGGCGGATGTGGAGCCCGCTACGTTTGCGCAGCGCCTAAGCGGTCCCGCGGTTAGTCGCAGGCTTGACTTGACGGGCCGTCGGGCATGTGAGCGAAGTGACGTAACGTGAACGTGACGTTAGTGGCTACCATCGGTTTACGCCTCAGAATAATATAGGTTTACGCACTGAGTGCCGACGGCGTAGTGCGAATTTTATTCACCATCAGTGGCCCGTCTGCGACTTCGTCCGCGTGGACATTCCGTTTCCTGTGACAAATTAAAAAAAAATCTGTCATCCGAACTTTGTTCTGACTATTATACTAATTAGTTTATTGTTGTAAGATAGCAGTCTTCAAAACCCACCGAGTGGACGTGCTTATGATGATGAAGCAACTAACTAAACTAATAGCTCTCTTTTGTGTTTTTCTCGATCGTTCTAAACTCCGCAGGAAATTTAAAATGTTAAGTCAAAATTATAGTAAATCTGCTGACGTCATTGACTATTCTAGAACCTTTGCCGACGTCAGGTCGTCAGCGGGTGGCTGCGCCGCGCGTGCGCAGTGGCGCGCTGCGGGACTGCGCAACTCCGCCCGGCGAAGCTAGAAGCTAGGTTAACCCGGTCAGCCTTTCACACTGTTCTATGAAAGTTGATTAGGGCTGAAGATACCTACTTGATCGTGAATCACTTCGATCACAAATAAAAACGAGACGCATATATATCATGTTCGATGTACCTGTGCGATGATGAGGTTCATGCTTCGTTCGTCCCGAAGTTTTGTCCCACATTCCAAAAAATTCTTAGTTCGTCCCATATCACCATTGAAGTGGTGCTTCGTCCCAAATTACTAGTAGATAGTTAAAAGTAAAGTCAACACAAAAAGTGTTATTACTTATTTAATTATCAGGATGTAGTCACTATGACGACTCACATTTAAAAAAACGCACGCACACTACTAAACGAAATGAGTGAGTAGGTCATTTCGTTTAGTAGTGTGCGTGCGTGTCAACGAAGTCTTCTTAAAAAATTGATATTTCTGCCAAAACAAATTTATAAATATCTTTATTGATGAACTTTTTGCAGTCACAACCCAGCTAGCAAAATACCCTTAGAAACGAAAGCTTTTAAGAGCTGTGTCCTTAAATAAATTTTATATACGTTCTGATTAAGATAGAGACTCTAATAATGGCATATCATAAGTCTATTTAAGCTATAAGAGCATATATACTAGTAAAAAATACTTTTAGAAGTATATAAGAAAACGAGAAATGACATCAATAAGACCAGTAGTGTTATAAACGCACTCTGTAAGCCTAATTCTTAATTAACACTTATACATGCACTATGTAAGTCCACTTAATCTTAAAAGTGACTTTTCAAAGTATTTTATTAGATATCGGCTGTTACACTTATAACTTATTCTTACAGACGTATATAAGCAAACTTTATATAATGTTTATTAGAGCAATAGTATTATACACGCACTTTATAAGCCTAATTGCCCTTGAGTCTTAATTAACACTTATACATGCACTTTGTAAGACCACTCAATCTTAGAAGTGACTTTACTAAGTGTTTTGTTAGATATCGTCTGTTACTTATAACTTATTCTTAAAGATGTATATAAGCTTACTTTATAAAACATTTGTAAGAACAGTAGTATTATATGCGCACTTTATAAGCCTAATTACCCTTGATTCTTAATAAACTCTTATGAATGCATTTTGTAAGATCACTCGATCTTAGAAGTGACTATTGTAAAAGATAGTAAAGTGTACTAGCACGTCAAATGTCTTAGAAACTAGATAATTGCAATTAGAATTCTAATGCATTGCAAAAAAGTCAAAAGGTGGTCGACCAGGAGCTTCCCTGTTTGTCTTTGAGCCTACTTTTACTTTAATAAGGAACCCTAAAGGTTATGAGCAATGGCCGCGTGGATTAAAAAATGTGGTTGAATTTGATTTTAGAAGTGCGGTGTAAACCTTAAACAATGGTAATGCACTTATATTGGTTCTGTTAAAGCCACTATAAGGCATGATTGGTGATAATGGCGACATTTCCATATTTTTCATTTTTAATATGATATTTTTTATTATTAAAGATACATTGTTAAAATGGCCCGTAAAAATATTGTGATTGTTATTTCAAAATACTTGATAAAATCGACTTCGCAATTAAATAACAGTTAGTAATGCGTAATAAACATGAAATTATACTTACACATTTTGTAGGAAAGTGAATTAAACAGGACAGTTGAATGAAAACACATTCCGTCTTATTACAAAAACGTACGATAGTCTGAGCTTAAACCAAGACTAGATGGTCTCGACTTAGTACGGTACTAACAGTTAGTACCGGACTAAAATATCACCTTATTACAAAACGAAAACCATCCGTGGACCAGTTAGTACCGCACTTAGTCTTAGGTTTGAATGATATCCACAGAGAATAAACAAAAAATGTCAGTTTTTCATTCGTTCACACAAACATCATTCACTCCACCGTTTCGTTTTACTGGATGTTAATAATTTCTGTAGTTTTTTTACATAAATAATTATTAAACAAGATAAAAATATGTCATAAATAATCATAATCTATTTTGTATTGTATTTTCATCCGTTAAAAATGCGAGAATTAAACTTTTATCATGACTTTTTTCAAATTAAGTTTTTCATTAAGAATTTTAGCGTGAAACGGATTGCAGGTAAGTAAACAAACAATCTATGAACTACCTAGTCTTATTAATCATACTAAAACATCATAGCCATCGGCCTCATAAATCTTTCTAAGATAATTATAACAGCGTCCAATTGTGAGGTTTGGCATTTTCTTATGTGGCTTGTAATGTTTTCTATACTTGTAAGGCCATGGGAGCGACGACAGTAACGGCCGCATTGCGTACTTGGCTGGCAGACGAATTGAGTACCTGGTGACGTTGGAGGAAGTGCAGCGCGTTGGTAATAATAATGTTTAGTTATTGAGCTAACTGGTAAAAGCCGATCAGATGGGGAAGTCGAGTTAACGTGGAAAAGCATGAAGCTGTCAGCAAAATCCAATTTGCCTATATGAGAAACTATTACTGTGACATGGAGTGGTAAAAAGCCACCTTCTCCCGAGGGTTTAGAAGTAATTTCAATTGCTCCTCACGACTTAGTCAGAAGAAAATGACTATGCTATGATAGTGATGCAGTGGTAAATAAAACATATTTATTTAGGTTTGTAACATAGGTATTTTTATTAAAATTTTAATATGAACAAAATAAGTAATATTTATAATATGTAGTAGTAAATGTTAAAATTTGTAGGTACCTACATATCTTAATTTGATTGTTTTAGATTCCGAATGTTGCATTAACAATTCCTGCATTAACTGCTGACCCTAAGCCTTGCACTAGTTATGATAAAACTGACTCAATACCCGTCAATTTCAAAGTGGAAAACACAGCCCACCATGTTGTAGAAGTGCAAGGCAAAATTTTTGATTAAAAATACATACAATATTATCATTATAAATAATTACAATCCAATACTTACAGAAGATTATGTGCATGCAAGTTTTAATTAATGTAAGTGAAATTTTGTATATTGTTTTCAGAGATATCAAACA
The DNA here is from genome assembly GCA_963921215.1 of Scoparia ambigualis. NCBI lineage: Eukaryota > Metazoa > Arthropoda > Insecta > Lepidoptera > Crambidae > Scoparia > Scoparia ambigualis. The sequence continues at coordinate 20,574,322 of OY992504.1, forward strand.
ATGAGGGCGTTGAAAGTAGGTAGTGCCAGAATGATGATAAACCATAATATTGAATTTGAAACTACTATTTGAATTATATTTGAACGATTGAAACTGGCAAAACCAAATCAAAGAAAAAATCTTGCACAATAGGTATTTATACACAGTACTTTCAAATACTTATTATTGTAGTACTTTTTACATGAAATAAATTGACAACATTATTCTATTTTGTTTTACAGAAGTGAACACATGCAACAATTAATTGTACAAAGCCATACTGATATTAAAAACAAACAGTTAGAAATGATGGAAGCGGAGCACAAATACATCATTACAATAGCAAAATAAAAATAATAGAATTAGAAATATCTTTATTGGAAAATAAAACAAACACTAACAATTAAATTTAAAAAGACTTTTACCTACTTAGTTTTAGTTACATAGTAATTTTATTTTTCTGATTCTTTTTAAACACAAGATAAACATAACTTTTTTATGAGTATGACACAGAGTTATCATATTGTTTTTATTGATAAGTACATAAATGTTTCGCCTACTATCTTGTTCACACTTTTCATTAATTAAATATGCTTACTTTATGTAGTATTCAAATATACATTCTTAGATACTCAAACATTCTGTTTTAAACTATTGTAACATGTACTTAATTTGTGGGTGTCCAATCATTTGACAAAAAACAAATAACAAATTTTCATTTGACAAATAACATTTGACAAAATTATACTTACTTGATAATTTTATTATTTTACAAACTATTGTTTAATAAACTACTCATTAGACAATATATCTACTAAAAAAATTCATTAAGCTAAAACATTATTTCACAAATTGATTATTTTTAAACATGTTAGTTGGCAAAACAACGTAAAGCATAAATAACATTTAACAAATACTAGCTGCCCTACTCCTGTAGGTTACATGATAAGTTAGATATTTAAGACAATCGCGAAGCACAACATAGCGATTGTCTTAAATTTCGAGGTTATTTTTTTTATTAGACAACAGAAATATTAGCTAACCTAACTCCTGTAGGTCACATGATCGGTTAGAATTTGCTTACATCCTTGCTTATATAATATATCATACCTAATATACCATATTAAGTATTTGTAAAATCACCAATTTGGCAAACGAATTATTTAGTCAAGTGAATATTATAAAAATAATATTTTAACAGTAGAAATATTTCCTAAGTAAAACATTTGCGAAACCTGTATTATGTCAAATGATTATTTTTAAAGTAATATGTTTGCGAAGAGAAAGTTTGTCAAATGATTAGTTTTTCAAACGTTGTTTGTAAAATGATCTTTTGTCATACGTTTTTTGTTAAACAATAGTAAACCTATTTCGTGGCTGCCTATTTTGTTGTTATTATTATTAGGTAGGTACCTATGTTATGTATGACTGCTTTTGAACTTTAAACTTAAATTTTGTTTAATATGGGTTTATTAAAAATGTCTTTTTATAACTGCTTTCTCTTTATTTTCCCCGTACTGAATTTAGAGCAATTTGTGGTAGGTAGGTAGTTAGGCTGCCTAGATGGAGAATGCTCAATGCTATCTTTCAGGTCACTATATCCAAATCTTCAGATCAGCATCACAAACCACCTAAAACATACATAATTTTTTACAAGATAATAAGTAAGTATGTTACATAATGCCGTCTGTATTTGGTCTGGCATGTAATTGTAATAAAACCATGACATAAAATTCATATATAATAACAATTAGTTACCTGTACATTTATTTAAGAAAATCCATTTTTCTGTTGATGTACGAGTATAACTGACCTCCATCTGCACACATTTTTTTCACTTATGTGAGTGCAATCAATTGCACCTGTAGGGAAATTGGCAAAATTGCGGAAGTTCTTTTAAGGTTGATGGCATTATAATAAACCTATTAACAGCTATTTTCTAACACCTTTGGCTGATAACGGATTGCGACACCATGTAAGTTCGCTGCATCATCTTGTATCTACAATAAAACAATAAAAATAATTAGGTAGGTACTTACATAAGTTACCTACTGTGTTTTTTGGGAGTGTCATTAGCATCAATCAAGGTTATATTTACTTACTTCATGCCGAGCCCAGTTCCGTAATGCGCGAACTACCTGTAGTTGTAGTTCAGCAATCAGTGGGCATCCTCGAGGATCGGGAGTCAAATGTTAGCGTAACATTTCCAAGACTAAAGCACCAAATCGTTTGGTAAATCTGTACATAATTTGAAGTCGTTATCACTTAATTCGAAGGGATTAATTCGTTGCTGACGCCGAACAGGTCGTCGGGATGTTTCCAGCATTATCTAAGTCTTCAAATCGATCAAGTCTTTAATTATATTTTCCATTAATCTAAATACAACGATATCATAAAATCAAAGTGACGTTTGTGTCAAAGTTTTTGAGGTTAGTACTGAAGTTAGTCTGCAGATAAACTAGGGGTCACGTCAGTTTATCTTAGAACCATAGATGGTCCGCGACTAAGAGAAAAACTTGATCTTGTAATAACGTTTACGTTGGTACCTGACTTAAGTCTAGAACTAAGTCCAGTACTTTATTTAGATCTCGTTTTGTAATAAGACGGATTAAGTTTCAAGACGAGATCAAAAATACTTTAATAAAAATGATACGATAAAAAACCAACAAGAACAACAAGATAAAGATAAAATAATAATAGATTTTTTCCTTGACAACACGTGTCAAGCCTTTGAATCAAGAACCATAAAACACTATGAATTAAAAACTATAAGGTAACAACAAAAAGGTTTTATGTTATGCGGCCTGTTTAGAAACGCATTTGAACATAACATAATACTTACGTTTTTAATACTCTTCTTATTATTCAGAAAAGTTTCACGAGCACTTGGCAATCCTTTCGGCGGACTGTGATTACATCTGATTACATGTCTTACTAAAAGCTCGCAAAGAGCACTACAAGTAGGTAATATCACACTTAGAACAGCATTAGTAAGTGCATTATAAGGGTAAATTCCCTTAAAGAATGCCTTTGTAAATCATTTGTAAGTCTGTTTGGTATTATTAAAGCATCAACAAGAATTTTGTAAGATTGGAAATACACTTCTCGAGACCATTTTAAGATATATTTAAGGGTAAATAGACTTATTAAGTGCGCCCAAATCCACACTTATAGCAGTCTATCGGAGTACCATAAGACTGGTAAAATTATACTCTTGGGATGTGTGTAAGAGGAAATTTTGCTAGTTGGGAATGCTATAAATAGATATAGGACAAAATATTTACTAGAAAAAAACTTAGCGGTTAGAGCATTGGACCGGCAATCCAAAGGTCATTGGTTCAAATCCCATTCGAGCTTTCCTAAGACTGGTTGTTTTTTTCTAGTAAATATAAAATTAAGTTAAATGTTTAAGCAAGGTATCTTGTTTTTATAATGTACTACTAGCAGACCGTCGACAACTTCGTTCACATGAACCCCGTACCTACGTTTACCCCGTGACGAATTTTAAAAATGACTGCCTTTCTGTACCCCAGTGACGCCGCTTACATCGCATTTGTTCTATCATCAATAGTTTTCGAAGCGCACGCGATGTAAGAAGTTGATAAGAGTTTTAATAAGGATCTTTAATTTTTTTGAAAAAATAATATTGCCTATGTCACCCGGAGATAGTGTAGCTTCCCAACGGTGAAAGGATTTTTCAAATCGGTCTAGTGGTTTCGGAGCTTATTCAATACAAACAAACAATCAAATGTTTCCTCTTTATAATATTAGTAGAGATAATCGAAGGTGCGTCAGCATTATTTACGCTTTAGCTGAGATGCTCGATAGCGCAGCTACTAAGGCATACGATCTTGCCAGTTACGCAACTTTCACAATGCCGGTCCACTGGATAGGTGACCTAATTAAAACCATCTTGAGCTCCTCGGTCTCGGTTGTTGTCGTAAGATAGCAGTGGTTAAGCCCACCAAACCACATTGGACTAGCGTGGTGGGTATGGCCCAATGTTCCCATCTGCTGCATGGATAACCATGTACACTCAGAAAAAAAAGTTGTGAAATCAACAGGAAAAGGTTGTTAGCCAGGAGCCAACAGAGTAGGGTTGCTGGCGCAGCTACTCCAATTTTGCGAAAAAATATTGCGAATCAAACAAAGTGGAAATACTAATTTTCACAATATGGACTTATCTAATTTCACAAAGGCATGTTTTCACAATTTTACTCTGTTGGCTCCTGGCTAACAAAGTTAAGCGTGTGAATATCGCAGTGTTATACTTGTGTTATCTAGCAATGCACGGTTTGCTACAGTAGCAATCTTGCGGTTGTGATTCACACAATGTTAAACTTTGTGGTTCTACTTATGTTAACTTTGCTTGATATTAACTGCTGCTTCGCAAACTGAACCTTGTGAAAATAACAGTTCTTAACTAAAGACTCACAGTTGTGATTCACGCAATATCGCCTTTCAACCTTGTGATTCTAGCTATGTGTACTTTGCGTTATTAGAGACTTTCAAGTTGTGATTCTAACAGAGCTGTGATATTAAAGTTGCGATTCACGCAAAGTCGCTTTTCAACCTTGTGGTTCTGGCTATGTGTACTTTGCGTTATTAGAGACTTTCAAGTTGCGATTCTAACAGAGCAGTGATATTAAAGTTGCGATTCACGCAAAGTCACCTTTCAACCTTGTGGTTCTAGCTATGTGTACTTTGCGTTATTAAAGACTTTCAAGTTGTGATTCTAACAGAGGTGTGATATTAAAGTTGCGATTCACGCAAAGTCGCCTTTCAACCTTGTGGTTCTAGCTATGTGTACTTTGCGTTATTAAAGACTTTCAAGTTGTGATTCTAGCAGAGGTGTGATATTAAAGTTGCGATTCACGCAAAGTCGCTCTTCAACCTTGTGGTTCTGGCTATGTGTACTTTGCGTTATTAGAGACTTTCAAGTTGTGATTCTAACAGAGCTGTGATATTAAAGTTGCGATTCACGCAAAGTCGCTCTTCAACCTTGTGGTTCTGGCTATGTGTACTTTGCGTTATTAGAGACTTTCAAGTTGTGATTCTAACAGAGCAGTGATATTAAAGTTGCGATTCACGCAAAGTCACCTTTCAACCTTGTGGTTCTAGCTATGTGTACTTTGCGTTATTAGAGACTTTAAAGTTGTGATTCTAACAGAGCTGTGATATTAAAGTTGCGATTCACGCAAAGTCAACTTTCAACCTTGTGGTTCTAGCTATGTGTACTTTGCGTTATTAAAGACTTTCAAGTTGTGATTCTAACAGAGGTGTGATATTAAAGTTGCGATTCACGCAAAGTCGCCTTTCAACCTTGTGGTTCTAGCTATGTGTACTTTGCGTTATTAAAGACTTTCAAGTTGTGATTCTAACAGAGGTGTGATATTAAAGTTGCGATTCACGCAAAGTCGCCTTTCAACCTTGTGGTTCTAGCTATGTGTACTTTGCGTTATTAAAGACTTTCAAGTTGTGATTCTAGCAGAGGTGTGATATTAAAGTTGCGATTCACGCAAAGTCGCTCTTCAACCTTGTGGTTCTGGCTATGTGTACTTTGCGTTATTAGAGACTTTCAAGTTGTGATTCTAACAGAGCTGTGATATTAAAGTTGCGATTCACGCAAAGTCGCTCTTCAACCTTGTGGTTCTGGCTATGTGTACTTTGCGTTATTAGAGACTTTCAAGTTGTGATTCTAACAGAGCAGTGATATTAAAGTTGCGATTCACGCAAAGTCACCTTTCAACCTTGTGGTTCTAGCTATGTGTACTTTGCGTTATTAGAGACTTTAAAGTTGTGATTCTAACAGAGCTGTGATATTAAAGTTGCGATTCACGCAAAGTCAACTTTCAACCTTGTGGTTCTAGCTATGTGTACTTTGCGTTATTAAAGACTTTCAAGTTGTGATTCTAACAGAGGTGTGATATTAAAGTTGCGATTCACGCAAAGTCGCCTTTCAACCTTGTGGTTCTAACTATGTGTACTTTGCGTTATTAAAGACTTTCAAGTTGTGATTCTAACAGAGGTGTGATATTAAAGTTGCGATTCACGCAAAGTCGCCTTTCAACCTTGTGGTTCTAGCTATGTGTACTTTGCGATATTAGAGACTTTCAAGTTGTGATTCTAACAGAGCTGTGATATTAAAGTTGCGATTCACGCAAAGTCGCCTTTCAACCTTGTGGTTCTGGCTATGTGTACTTTGCGTTATTAGAGACTTTCAAGTTGTGATTCTAACAGAGCTGTGATATTAAAGTTGCAATTCACGCAAAGTCGCTTTTCAACCTTGTGGTTCTAGCTATGTGTACTTTGCGTTATTAGAGACTTTCAAGTTGTGATTCTAACAGAGCTGTGATATTAAAGTTGCGTTTCACGCAAAGTCGCTTTTCAACCTTGTGGTTCTGGCTATGTGTACTTTGCGTTATTAGACTTTCAAGTTGTGATTCTAACAGAGCTGTGATATTAAAATTGCGATTCACGCAAAGTTGCTTTTCAACCTTGTGGTTCTGGCTATGTGTACTTTGCGTTATTAGAGACTTTTAAGTTGTGATTCTAACAGAGCTGTGATATCAAAGTTGCGATTCACGCAAAGTCGCTTTTCAACCTTGTGGTTCTGGCTATGTGTACTTTGCGTTATTAGAGACTTTCAAGTTGTGATTCTATCAGAGGTGTGATATTAAAGTTGCGATTCACGCAAAGTCGCCTTTCAACCTTGTGGTTCTAGCTATGTGTACTTTGCGTTATTAAAGACTTTCAAGTTGTAATTCTAACAGAGGTGTGATATTAAAGTTGCGATTCACGCAAAGTCGCCTTTCAACCTTGTGGTTCTAACTATGTGTACTTTGCGTTATTAGAGACCTTCAAGTTGTGATTCTAACAAAGGTGTGATATTAAAGTTGCGATTCAGTCTCCTTACAACCTTGTGGAAGAACCACAACGTAAGGGGACTGCGTGAATCGCAACTTTAATATCACAACTCTGTCAGAACCGCAACTCGAAAGTATCTAATAAAGCAAAATACGTACCAAGAACCACAAGGTTGAAAGGCGATTTTGCATGAATCGCAACTTTAATATGACAGCTCTGTTAGAATCACAACTTGAAAGTCTTTAATAACGCAAAGTACACTTAGCTAGAACCACAAGGTTGAAAGGCGACTTTGCGTGAATCGCAACTTTAATATGACAGCTGTCAGAACCGCAACTCGAAAGTATCTAATAAAGCAAAATACGTACCAAGAACGACAAGGTGATTTTGCATGAATCGCAACATTTATAGCACATCTCTGTTGCTGCACTGTCCTCTTCCTAAAAAATGAAACAATAAAGTATTAAAAGTAATCAATGTTTATTTTTCATGTCTTTTTTACAGGTTAAGTAAACACAATAATCTTATAATATTATAGGAACACTATCTCGGGTAGATCTATACCCAGCAGTGGGATTGGATAGATCTATTGGTACAAGGCTGCGTTTCCACCAGAGATTTGTAGCGAGGGATGTGTTCCAATAGAATCACAGCAGTTACCTAGCCTCAATGAGCGCAGTGATTATAATGGTTCTTAAAAACACATCCCTTGCTACATATCTCTGGTGGAAACGCAGCCTTATACAGTTACATTATTCAATTAGGTACTTGCTACCTTTAAAAACACATGATAATACTATTCCTACCAGGTTATACCTACTGCTTTATTAATATGTTTGATTGTATGAGCCCAGTGAATATAACCTGATGAGATTGATTTCCATTTATAATATTATGAAATATTCTGAAAAAGATCTAATAACTAAAAATATACTTACGGTGGAGGATTTGTATTAAAATGGATTTTACCATCTAGGAGCGAAGATTGTTTGTATACTGAAATAACTGTAATAGGCTATTATTTTGGTCTGTATTTGATAATAATTAGTGTGGTTAATATATCTATTAATCCACTGTTTTCTCTAACTCTTGTTATTTCAGCATACAAACAATCTTCGCCCCTAGATGGTAAAATCAATTTGTAATAAAATCATACCACCTTAAACAAAATTATAATAAAACAAAACTAACTATTATAACAAAATTATACTTAATAATAAAATTATACCCCGTCGTTTACTTAATTCACCTGCGTTATTGCACCCAGGTGAATTAAATATTCTATTTGTAATCTTAATTCACCTAGGTACATCATGTATACTTCGTTTACTTAATTTGCACGCGTTAATGCACCCAGGTGAATTAATATTCTATATTTATTAAAAAAAAATTCTTTTTTCTATACCTAGATGAATAACCGCAGGTGAATTAAGTAAACGAAGTATACATAATGTACCTAGGTGAATTAAGATTACAAATAGAATATTTAATTCACCTGGGTGCAATAACGCAGGTGAATTAAGTAAACGACGCCAATTATACATGGTAGTACATAGGGCCGTATGCTATTTAGGTTGGTTAAATCGGTTTAGTCAGTACAATATGGAGCTCGGGATGATTAATGTCACATCCAATGACTACAGAATTGCATACAAACGGATGTTGCATGGAATCCTGATCAATATATATTGACTCTTGAGATGAGTCCAGAACATTATATGCGTGATAATGATCATCAAAACCGATTGTTTTTAAGAGCTTAGCCCTAATTATTATTTTACATAATCCATCAACATAGACTTCTTGTACCTTAGCGAAGCATACATTTTCCTCCTCGATGGATGAAACAATTATAGAATTTAATTTATACCGCTCAGAACACTTCTCAGCCCAGCTGACTTTATATAAACTATGAATATTGGTTATTTTTAATATATCTACAATCTGTTTAACTTTTCTACTAAGTATTTTTTTTTTTATACCGAAAGTTACAGAAGGCGATACCGTAGTTCCCTTTAGAAAAGTATCATTTAATGTCAACTGATGTTTGACGAAACATCATTCCAACCAGGGCCTATGGCAACAATATACGGAAGTACAGGTACCTTTTTATCTATGAGTTTCGCTTGCCGTTCTAAGCGATGGGTTTCAACGTCAGAAGAAGATGCCACTAAACTCAAAAAGGCACTGCTAACTTCTGCTCGTGACGGATTCCAAGGTTTTCTTGTACCTTTAACAGGAATCGTATGCATTTGCTTCAATAGCAAGGGTATGGATAGGAAAGCTGCCACATTTGCTTGTTCCTCTCCCACTGGAAATAATTTTATTTGTTATTAGTACATACTAATAATCTTAAATTATTAATTTTAAATATAATTTTGAACTTCCTCACAGCTCAGTTAGAAGGAGTTTTGCTTACTGGCTCTAGGTTGTGGGTTCTATCCGCACCAAGAACTTTTAAATTGGTATAACAGAACTTTTAAAAGTGGTTTTTAAATGACAAAGTAATGCAGTAACAAACATTTAACTTAAAAATACAACAAAATTGAGGAGCTCCTTGTCTGTTAAAAATTTTGCACCTGTAAGTCATTTCGCCATGCTCTGTAAGTTAAAGTAACGGTTGATTTAGTAAAGCTTTGTTAATTTTCAAACGTCTCAGTAACATATCCTACGTCAGATGGTTAATATTGTGATATCAACCGTTAGTTAACTAACAGAGCTTGGTGAAATCAGGGCTTAGCCTAGCCTACTTAATCATGATATGACATTTATTGAATCCAACTTTACTCACAAGTTCCAAGTTCTAAGACAGACTGTATAGAAATGTCAGCTCGTGTCAGTTGTTGGGATTTTTCATCCAATAATGCTAGCAAACGGCCTTTTAGTATTGGGAACTTTTCTTCAAACTTTTCTTTGGTGTTTGGATAAATTTCATCGAAGTCGCTTGCCAGCTTCATGAAACAAAAAAAAAACAATATTAGGTACTTAAATCACAACAGTATAATCTTCAGTGACACTTACAAGAGCTGATCATAGTTATTTTGTGATAATTAAGTTAAAAAACTTGACAAACCTCCTACTTTTTTACTAGAAGTCGGTTAAAAATAAACAACATCACTCACCAATTCATAACCCCATGGACATTGAAGTGCAGGGAATTCTTTAAAGTAGGTTATATGGTCGCTTTCCTTGAGTATATCTATTCTTCCCCTAAGACAGTTCTTCCATTTGGAGTTGACTAAATCCCTGGGTGAAGACGAGGCCTTCAGCCACTGCAAATAGCTCTCTCCAGACTCTTCCTGATCTCCAATTTTCTTTGAATTAAATGATTCTGGCAGGGGCCGAACCCGTACTGGTTCTGTACTTGTCCTGGCTTTCTTTTTAGTGCTGCTATCACTGCTATCGTCACTGCTGCGACTCCTGCTGCGGCGGTTTTCTGCAGGTACTAGTCTTCGCCGAACTGTGATAAGCCGATTAACAATGAGGCCGCTGGCCTGCAAAACCCGACCATCTAGTATACGAAAGGGACTGTAATAGACTGCTTTCGTTTCCCCTGGGAATAGTGTGATTATTTCAGTTGTCCAATTTTCCCACACTTCTTTTCTGATAGGGTCTGATATTTTTTTTAATTTGCGGATCTCCGCCTCCACAATTATGGCAGTGAGTATTTTTCGATCTTTTGTTGTTAAAAATGTTCTGCTTAAAATTGGTTTTCCCGCTGACGTGTTTTCTAAAATGGTCTTTAGACTTGCAGACCCTGTGTTAAAAAAATCTATCGAAGTTATTATTTCATCTGCGATTTCCCACTCCTGAAACAAGAGAAAATGTTTGATTAAAAATACAAATCAAAAAAGCATACACAATTATTCTATCAGCTATCCGATTCCCACAGCACAATCTCCGTTCCTTCCAAAATCTGTTGGCTGGTTTAGGAGTTGGCGGATATACCTACAGACAGACAGACTTTGTTTACTATGTACAGATAAACCAATAAATAAATATTTACGGACATTCCACACATCACTATCTAGCCCCAAACTAAGAAAAGCTTGTATTAAGGAACCAGATAGCTAATATAATACTTATATATTTTTAAACATTTATAAGTTCATCATACAAATGTTTGTTATCGGTGGGGATCGAACCCACAACCTACAACGGCGAAAGCACAGCTACTACCAACAAGCTATGAGGGCTGTTATAAATAAATCAAGTAATTTTTAAACTTACAGCACAGCCCGTGTCTATGACTGTTATTCCAGGAGAATTAAATCCACTACTGGCATTGGAGACTATCACAGGTGACAAAAATGTGTCAGGCTTTCGGGATGTGGAAGATGACTCAGCAGCAGGCGGAGCAGTGTCCACAGTGGTTGGTAGACCAGGGGAGCAATTAGAACCTGGGTCCACTAGATTTGTCTGTAACAAAGAAAGAACTTGATTAGTCATAATGCTACCATATGTACACTACATAAGGAAGTTACCCTTGAAATTTCATACTGCTAGGACTATAGGTTAAGGCTGTGCATTGATTGTCAGCCAATATGTACTACCATAAAACAATAAATTTTATTTGTACATACCTCTGAAGTTTCAAGAGTCCACGTTGATAGGTCAGAATCAGATGTCAAATGACCAGCCCTAAATGGAGGAGTCACATGCACCGGCTTTTCCTGAAGCATCTGTAAAATAACATTATGACATGATGCATGTGATGAACTAAGTTGCAAGGTAGGTAGTAGGATAAGTAAGCAGGCAAAGTAACTTACTAATTCTTTATATCGGGCTAGTGCTAATCGCAACTTTCCTTTATTTACCACCCCTGGGACCAGCAGGGATAATTCGTGGTCATTTGCCTACAGAAGAAAGTCTAGGTCTGCTTCCTGATCTAGAAGCATAAAAAAACCATGACCTGCAGCGAAGTAGATAAGTACAGGTAGGTACCAACGGACTTTATGGATGAAAAAGGGTGCGGTTTTGGATAAAAAAACGCATACACTGCAATATAGAAAGCCAGATGGAAAGAGCACCACGGAACAAAACGATTCGTTTTCAAGTTCAAACAAGTCGCGTCGCGTCATCGCTCCGCTGCGCCAGATTTTGAACAGAACATCATTCACAGATTTCGAAAACATGTTTAAGGGGCGTGGCCCATTGTGTAATAATGTGGCCCATTGAGTAATTTATGTTTTCGAACAATGTTCTGTTCAAAATCTGGCGTAGCGGACCCGGCTTTACTCGACCATGCAAAACATGCAAAAAAAACATGGCGACGAGACGCAGCGTCGCGTCGTACAACTTACCTACATTTTCTTTTTAGCTAGATAGAGTCGCCGGCACGTATGGCTACAAGTTTGCGCATAGGCTTTACAACCAAAGATACCTAAAAAATTACTTCTGCGCATCTAACGACTTTCGCCAAGTTATGTGCCGGGGACTAGGTATACTTGGCTAGAATAAAAACTTACCCGTGAGCGGTTGCAGCAGGCTGATGAGGTTGTTGTCGAGTAAAAAGTCTGCCAGCGTGTCTTGCTGATCCATTTATGCGTTTTACGAGGTGTAATTACTTTAAACGATGCGATACCCCCGAAGACGCTAGCAGCAATGGCAGCGGAAATTGCGGAAATGCGAATGACAAACAAGAATGACAATGTTGCCATAAAATCGAGAAAATAACGTTGTAATATTCACAAGCTTAAAATGCGTTTTTATCTATGTTAGGGATCCCTCGCAATGTTAGAATATCGTTTTAACAATAATAGACATTGCTAATTTTTTTACATTGCGACATTCTTTATTTTCGAAAATAAACGTTGTGGTTTTTACAAGCCTAAATTTGCGTTTTTAACTACTTTTTGTATATTTGCCTTCGCAATGGCTATATTGTTATTTTATCAATAAAAACATTGTTAGAATAACTTTACACTGTGTCTTTCTCAATATTCGGGAATCCATGTTGTCATTTTCACAAGCATGGATCTGTATTTTTATCTAAGTTTTTACATCACGCCATGTTTGAGTTGCGTTGTTAACAATTTCGAATTTAAAGTAGGTTGGTATAGGTATATACCTTAGGGCTTAAGCATACCTACCTTACCTACTAGATTCTTCCTATTAGTAGTATCTACCTACTTAGATTTCTTGTTGTACGAATACGATTTTCATGCCCGGGCCACACTACTGTACCGTCAACGTCAAATGCCCATGATTGCAATAAACATCGCGATAATTATTCCAATAATTCTCGCGACAAATTGAGTGGCCACACCTGAACGGTCAACGTCAATGCTCATTCATTGGTGGCGTGGTAAAATTGGCGATGTTCCAGAGTACATTATAGGTACAGAGGCCAGCACATCAAGCTACCCCAATTTGTCAAATTTCTTTGATAGATTTTCAATTTTACTTCAAAGGAATAAGGTTTATCAATTGGGAAAATTTGACAGAAAAAAATCTAAATAAATAAATAAAAAGTAAATCTCTTTGATCTCCAAAAAATACCGCCACCCGAGTTATCGCCTAGTATTGAGTTAAACTAATAGAGGAGCAAACCTCATTACTAGAGTTGGGAAAAAGTGCTTATTTTATTTTAACGTATAAGCATTGTACGATTTTCAAAAAGCATGCCATTAAAAATGCTTTTTGCTGTTTTGCTTAGAAAAAGCTGGCTACGTATTTAAATGAAAAACGTAAAGTTGTCTGTCTGCTTCTCGTTTTTCGTTTAAACATAACGTTGCCAGCTTTTTGTAAGTAAAAAGCTAAAAAGCAAACAGCATTTAAGTTTTGACTTTTTTATATTTTTCTTTCATTATTACATTCGGCAATTTATCATCGTGGATCTGCTAAAAAAAATCTGAAATACTGGAAGTATTGATATAGATATAGAGACCTCATAGATGGCGGGACGTACACTTTTATAAGTGAAAAGCTTATTAAGTGTAAACCTAAAAGCATGCCTAGTACTTTTGTCTAAAAGTATACTTTTTTAAGTGCTTTTGCTTTTAACGCCCACCTCTGCTCATTACCGCGCGTCCTAAAAAATGTAACCACTATTTAACCGCGACGACGTAGCTTTGAAACCAATAAACATTTCAATGTAAACATATAACTGTCTCATCTACACAAGTCGCAAGAACCATGCTGTCACTAAAATAAGACAAAGACAGATACATAGTCATGCGCTGGCGGGCTAGTGTTGCCTGCCATATGAATTTTACCCCAAAATAAGAAAAAAAAGAATATTTTTGAAAGCAATTGTTTTATAAAATACATGAATTTAAATAAATACTAATATTTTAAGAGGAAAGATTTTGTTTGTTTGTTTGCATGTAGCCGATAAACTCGGGAACTACTGAATCGATTTTAATATTATTTTTTACCATACGAAATGTCAAACAGTAGTAAGTAGGCATTTGCTTGCAATGTGTGTCGCGATTTATGCCGTTGACATAGTTTTAATATGATGTTTATAAATATAAGGTGACTGCTAGAAACCGCAAGAAACTTCAAGGGCTGGTCAGGTCAAGTGTTTTAGACATGACAAAAATAAGAAAAGAGAAATTCGTGCATTTTTATTTTTCATTAAATAATTCATTTTATGATTTTTAATTTGATAGTCTTTGAGTATCTAATTTATTTTAAAGCAATAATAAATAATGAAAGATAAAATAAAAGAATTGAACTATTATTTACAACGCGCGGGCAGCGGCCGGCCGTGGACCCACCCGTCTGTTGAAACGTCCGCGTCAGCTGGGCGATAAGTATCTACGTTAGTCTGCAATCTTTTTTTGTCATTTTTGTCATGTTTAAAACACTTGACCTGACCAGCCCTTGAAGTTTCTTGCAGTTTCTAGCAGTCACATTATATGTATTTAAGTATGGATATCCGTTAACTGGCCGCCATAGTACAAGCTTCGGCTTAGTTTGAGGCTAGCTCATTGGTGTGATTGTTGAAATATATTTATTTATTAATTATTTACTTTACGAAGATAAAGTTGCGAGGAACAGCTATTATTATTTAAATGACATGTCTTGCTTACTAGATACATAAAAGTAAGAATAAGTAATGAAATAATGAGGATCTATCTTGTTTTAATATTTTTTTTTGAGTTTTATTAAATGTTATGATTATTAATAAATTATACCTATACCACTATGATTGCCATAATGGTAGTTTATTTATACAAACAGTAATCAAACTCCGCTATGAAGCATCAGTTTTGTGTTCAGTCTCTTTTTTGTATGTTTTCATGGTATAATCCTGTTTAATATTTAAAACACAATATTTCTTCTCACGGCGTCCTGCATCTTTAGGCACTACGCGAACCCCGCAGATGACCACTTTTGCGATTTTATCAAAGTCTTAAAAGTTGTTAAAACCCCAACGTATACAGTCAATGTTTGGCTTACCTTGTGAATCACACAAACTTAAACTATGCGAATCCCGCAGAATACCGACTTTGTGGTATTGTAAAAATTTTAAAAGTTGTTAAAACTGCAACTTATTCAGGCTTACCTTGTGAATCACTCACACTTGAACTATGCGAATCCCGCAAAATACCAACTTTGCGATATTGTCAAAGTTATAAAAGTTGTTAAAACTGCAACTTATTCAGGCTTACCTTGTGAATCACACAAACTCAAACTATGCGAAACTCGCAGATTACCACACTTGCGATTTTATCAAAGTCCTAAAAGTTGTTAAAACCACAACTTATACAGTCAATGTTTGGCTTACCTTGTGAATCACACAAACTTGAACTATGCGAATCCCGCAAAATACCGACTTTGTGGTATTGTCAAAGTTTTAAAAGTTGTTAAAACTGCAACTTATTCAGGCTTACCTTGTGAATCACACAAACTTGAACTATGCGAATCCCGCAGAATACCGATTTTGTGGTATTGTCAAAGTTTTAAAAGTTGTTAAAACTGCAACTTATTCAGGCTTACCTTGTGAATCACACAAACTCAAACTATGCGAAACTCGCAGATTACCACACTTGCGATTTTATCAAAGTCCTAAAAGTTGTTAAAACCACAACTTATACAGTCAATGTTTGGCTTACCTTGTGAATCACACAAACTTGAACTATGCGAATCCCGCAGAATACCGACTTTGTGGTATTGTCAAAGTTTTAAAAGTTGTTAAAACTACAACTTATTCAGGCTTACCTTGTGAATCACACAAACTCAAACTATGCGAAACTCGCAGATTACCACACTTGCGATTTTATCAAAGTCCTAAAAGTTGTTAAAACCACAACTTATACAGTCAATGTTTGGCTTACCTTGTGAATCACACAAACTTGAACTATGCGAATCCCGCAGAATACCGACTTTGTGGTATTGTCAAAGTTTTAAAAGTTGTTAAAACTGCAACTTATTCAGGCTTACCTTGTGAATCACACAAACTTGAACTATGCGAATCCCGCAAAATACGGACTATGCGATATTGTCAAAGTTTTAAAAGTTGTTAAAACTGCAACTTATTCAGGCTTACCTTGTGAATCACACAAACTTGAACTATGCGAATCCCGCAGAATACCGACTTTGTGGTATTGTCAAAGTTTTAAAAGTTGTTAAAACTGCAACTTATTCAGGCTTACCTTGTGAATCACACAAACTTGAACTATGCGAAACTCGCAGATTAGCACACTTGCGATTTTATCAAAGTCCTAAAAGTTGTTAAAACCACAACTTATACAGTCAATGTTTGGCTTACCTTGTGAATCACACAAACTTGAACTATGCGAATCCCGCAGAATACCGACTTTGTGGTATTGTCAAAGTTTTAAAAGTTGTTAAAACTGCAACTTATTCAGGCTTACCTTGTGAATCACACAAACTTGAACTATGCGAATCCCGCAGAATACCGACTTTGTGGTATTGTCAAAGTTTTAAAAGTTGTTAAGACTGCAACTTATTCAGGCTTACCTTGTGAATCACACAAACTTGAACTATGCGAATACCGCAGAATACCGACTTTGTGATATTATCACAGCCCAGAAAATTGCTAATGCCACAACATTAAAAACAATGTGCGGCTTACATTGTCAACGAGACAACTGATAACAATGTGATCTTCGCAAAATACTCCTTTGCGGTTTTATCAAAGAAGCCTAAAAATTGTTAATGCCACAATAATTATATTGTTGCATTCACAATAATTGCGTTTCACAAAAAAAAAGTTGCTGGGGCAGCAAAGGGTATGTTGCTGCATTCACAAAAATCTTTTGTTAATTTCGCAATAATCTGCTCGCAATGTAAAACTGCAGCCTTGTCTCAGGATTTTTTTCTGAGTGTAGGAAAGCTTGTACCCAGCAGTAGGACGTTGATACTTGGTTGATGATGATATCTCGTGGTTCAATTCCCAAGTGGACAGCTCCCGCGGCCTCCACTTTACTCCAATTTGCTGTTCTCCAGTGTTTAGTGGGTAAACTTCCCTTCCTCTCATCTCTGATTGATTATTACGCTTTCAGTGTGAAAAGGGGGACGGATGGATCCCCCACATAACCTTGCCTCCCTTAGGTAAGGTATCCATAAGGTGGATTCACTGGAAAAATAAGTTGATGATTATGAGATCCGAACAAGCTGCGGTATTAAAATTTCGGATGTACACGAGTTCCTTTTACATATAGCATTGTCTTATTGTCTTCACGTTAAGCCTCTGCATCTAAATTTAGTTACTTAGACTAGGTTCATCCTGTCAACAGTATCAGACGCAGCAAACTGCTGGCACAAACTGAAAAAAAATAACAAAGATTTAGCTGATGATTGTGTTCTTATATTAATGGAATCGGGCCACATAACCCACGTAAGAGTTAGCGCTTGAACTTCATAATCTTAATTCAATGGGAATTCCAGCTCAACAGTGGAATGTTTATTGGCGTATAATACCAAGCACAAATCCAAATCGAATTCTTAATCAACAGTAAAAAAAAAACTTATATAATTGTGCATTCAAGATGTGGTAGGTATGTGTTTTAAACGCAATAAACATACATTTGCTAGAAACGGTGTAACTAGACAAAAAAACATGTAAACAATGTCATGTAAGGAAGCCAACGGCGATTATTGTTTGCAAATAAAAAAGACATGTCCCATTCGCTGAAAGCTGAAAATGTTTACAAACACAGAGTTCAAGGCAACTCAACCACACAATAGTCTCAAGACGCGGAAGACATACTACAGACTGGAAAAATTATGTGTACCATACATACAAAATAACTAGGTACGATGTGACGCAATGTTATGTAACTACCGTTAATTGTATGGTTGTGTGTAGGTATGTTTATAATAATTATGTAGTTATATACGGAAAGGAGCTAAACGGCATAGTTATAGACTGGTTTAAAAGATAAATATAAGTATCATTATATTTTTCTTTGTTCGTTAGCTTTTTAATAATGTCCTCGCTAACCTAACCACATAATATATGGAAAGGAGATATCCATCATGAAGGATTTCATAGAAACCTGATTTTTCTGCCCTCCTTTGGCTGCGAAAGATCAATGAACTCTAGATATTTATACTCGTAGATGCTATGTTGGTATGTAATGTAGGTATACCTATGTCGCAGTGATCTTGTCAAAGTTGTGTTTTCATAAATTCACTAGAAAAAAAAACAATAAAATAAAAATAATGTTTACCGTTTTTGCACTAACAGGTTCACCTCGTGAACCTCTGCCGAAACCGTTGCTAAGTATTCCAGATGCTAAGTGATGAAAGGGCCGAAATAGAGTCGAATAAGCCCGAAGCGTTTGCCAGTCATGTAAAAAAACATTTAGATGATATTTATCGCTATTTACTTAATACACCTTTTTATACCTGACGTTAGTCACATTCTAAACGTTTATTTATAAGGAACGCGAAAGTTTAAGAGTAGGTACGAGTATATGTAAAAAATCCTTCGTGACTAATATATATATTTTAGCGTTTTATTAACGCTTAAATGCTGCAATGTTGACTAAAAACATAAGCATCAAGCACTGACAAATTTCGACGGTTGAAAGCCAGACCTCGGTAGCCAAGTGGTTAAGGCAGCCGCCCGGAATGCGGAAGGTGCGTGGTTCGATTCCCGCCTGAGGTTGTCGTCTTTTTTCAGTGTTTAAAATTTTGCTTAAATATACTTAAGTAAAATTTTAAACACTGAAAAAGACGACATTGCGTGTTTCGATTCCCGCCTGAGGTTGTTGTCTTTTTCAGTGTTTAAAATTTTATCCTTCGTGACACTTTTTAATAACGACTTAGACAATATCACTGCGACATAATGAATAAGAATGATGCTCGTATAAAGGATGGCTTCCCCATTTAGCGGTCGGAGCGTTGAATGGCAAAACTACATGTGATAGCTCGATTCCGGGCGCGGATCAATTCAATATGCAAACTAGCACTAGGCTTTGGCTAACACCTTTAGCTATTTAGCAAGTCAAAGGATGGAACCTCTGTACCTAATCGACCTACCCGAAACCAGAAGTTTTATTTACTCTACCCTTATAAAAATTGTCTAATAGTTAAATGGCAGCTTACGCTCTTGTCGATATCATCTCCTCTATACTCCAAACCGATTCTTTGACTTCTAGTTAAGAGACGACTTTTATCTTCATACCTACGGTAAAAGATAGAGTGGGATGGCACAGATAAATTGGATGTGGCAAAATACAGACGCCAGCCAGCTATATATAATGGCGCCAGCAGATCAACTTACCACAAAATATTGTGTCGGGCACAGCATGTTCAAATTTTTCATTGGTTTTCGATCTTATTTCAATTGTATAAAGTTTAAAATTTGGTGGGAATATACATCTCTCTGCCCGTTAAAGGGTTAAGCGAGCACTACACATTGAAATGAAACACTTTTTACAGATTATGTGACTAATATCCTGTGACCACGGACCCTGTAAAGGGTTCGAAATGTCAGGATAATATAAAAAATATGTAATAGTAAATTAAACGCGAGTTAAGACGAGACCTTTCGAGCGCTTCTCTCCCGCTCTCTCGGCGTACGACACGGGACAGTTATATTATAACTTATAACAGCGAAGTGGCGCAAATAGGCGCGTTTTGTAACTTTTGTAGGGTTTTTGCCGATATAGACTTTATAGGATTTAATGAATAAGCAGGTTCTCTGTAGTGTAGTACTTCAAAATGAATATTTACATGTAAAAATTATGTCGAAAATTTAAAAAAAATGTAAGAAATCATCCGTTTTAGACTTTTATTTGGCCTGTTTTCGGGATTTTTTATAATCTAGTAAAGTACTTAAAACTAATCGCGTAACAAAGGACAATGGTCACGTAGTATGAAATTTAAACCCAGGCCCGGCGCAAAAGAAATGTACCTCAAAATACTGGTAAGTAATTAATTACTGCATAGAGGACACCGCCGAAATATTTTTTAAATGTATAAAATTGCTATTGAAAGTTTTACAGGGGTCATATCAATGTTTCAGTAAAAGGATCATTAAATTGCTAAAATGGGTAAAAATCCTTAGCAGTATAATCCATTAATGTTTGGATGTTTTTTCTGCTTTTACGCCTCAATGGCTAGTCCGATAAACCCAATCATTTTACTTATTTTAATTTAAATATTTTTTAATTTAGAAAAGCAATTTCACACTTTAAAAAAATATTTCGGCGATTCCAACTATGCAGTATTTAATGACACATTTTTAGTAAAAATCTGAGATAAGTTTTATTTCCGCCGGGCCTGGGTCTTTTTTGGCCATTATCCTTAGCACATTCTTTAGGCAATATCCTTTAGTGTATTACATATTTTTTATAAGAGCGTAATTTAATAGTAAATACATAAACCATTTGATCTAGCAAAATAGTTTTGCCCGCATTTACCGGTGACGTAATCCGTAAAAAGTGTTTCATTACCTACCACAAAATGTCAAAATTTCTTCAATACATTTTGAACTTAAAAGTTTGCCTTTATGAATCCATATCAATTAGAGAAATTTGACAGTTTTGGATAGTTTGACGTGCAGGCGTGTGTACACTGAGATTGAGAAACTTCCGTACGTATGGCCCATTTAAGATATAATAACAGATAGGTCAAAGTTACAAAGTTGTATCAGAGTACGAAGTCGGCTAAGTGCTGTCAGAGGTCAGGTATACAGCCAATGGCAACATTGACACTATCGACCTCGTACGGAAACGCCCGTTTTTCTACATTTAACTAATTAATTATCTTCGCCTACTATTGGACAGACATATGTGGGCCGTGTAGATACTGCCTGGAATAAGTAAGTCTAGCTTTTAGAACTACGTCAGTTATTTGTGTATTATTTATTATGTGGTAAAACTACCGGATGGGCATTATATATAGTGATAGTGATAGTGATACACATAGTGATAGTGTACAGTATGGTGAGCCGCGTGTGTAGCGGCTTATTAAAAAATTACTGCCAAACTATCTCTTCCCTTGGGTGTCGTTAAAGGCGACTAACGGAATAGAGACTGCACATACATCCAAGAGCATAGAGCGTCGATGGCCTCACCACCTATCACGCTGAGCACATGTGCAGTTGCAGTTGTAATTTGGTGAAATGTGGACTGCTTCTGCGGTCCTCATTGCCTAGTCTTTGCTAACCCTTTGGGGATAATAGTCGTTAAATCTATGTATGTATGATTGAACAGTAACCGAACCAGAGGGCGTACTCTCTTTATCCGAAACGAAATTTCGCCGATTTTCGTATCTTATTTATAGCGCTATCAATCATTTTTGAAGTTCAAACAATTTTCTAAAAAATTATAATCGAAATGCCATACCTATTTTGTATGAACGATATTTCAAAGGGAATCGTAACCGCTGTAAATAGCAAACGAAAATCGGCCGAAATTTCGTTTCGGAGAATGAGAGTAGGCTCTCTGTGGTCTGGATGGTTTCCGTGAAGTTGCACTGAAGATAATGCGCTCAACAGATAGCATACCGCGAGGTTGTAGTCACGAGCAAAAATATGTAAACAATTGTAACTCTTAATACAATGGAATAAGAGTCAAAGTGTATACATATTGATGCTCGTGACGTTACCTACTCAGCAATTTGTAAGTGACCAACTTTGCGCAACTTAAATAATAAATAAGAAAAAAAGGCACTACTGTTTACCGACCTTCGCTAAAACTTATGTCGTCTTACGTCTCATTGAAGAAACATCGCAAATTGTAATGTCAAATCAAAAAAAAAACACATAACTTTAAGATTTTATGACTAAACACACTAACTTATATTTACTTTTTACAAGTCATAGATCATGCGCATATAACACAACAATGACAGCTTTTTTTAAATAATCAAACAAATGATGCAACTTCGAAACCGGTTAGCTTATCGTTTGTCATAATACCAGATATTACGCTTAATTTTAGCTCTAAGAACTCTGCGTGGCTCTGCCTCACTACGACGCCATTTCGACGTCGTCGTCGGCACGCAACTTTTAGAGCAAAATTACTTTGATCTAACTATTCAAATTCCCCATACGAATTTTGCATAGTAATGTTAAAGTATTATTGTTCTAAGAGGTGACAGTAGGGCCACTGGCTACCTTTGGCGTCCAAAGGTCGCCATGGCGTCCCGTCAGTTCACGTCGTCAGGAAACGTCGAAGAGATCGCACTTCTTTATTGTGTACGTAAAAATAGGAAAAGCAAAGCGGAAACTATAGGTTTATCCTTTATCGAAGCTAATGTAGTGTTTTATAAGACTAGGTAAGTATATTAGGTATTATGGAGATTTACGAAAATATCTATATTTTTTTTATTACGCTCGTATTATTTATTACATGCACTTTCCCATTACCGAGACGGTTTTTCTACAATGAAACTTTCGGCTAGCTATTACCAAACATCTTAATTGCTTAATTGACAACCTCCGTCCGAGGTGGAGTGGTTAGCCCGCGCCAGTTCTGGCGTCGCGCCATCTCTATCGCCCGTTTAGCTCGCGTTTAGCATGTCATCCCCGGAATTGAAAACGGTGGGGGTTCAATTCCCGGGCGCGTCAATTTAGGAAAAACGGTTATTGATTTTGGGTCTGGGTGTTTTCTAAGTTGATGTATGTTTTTCTGTTATCTGGTTAAAAAGAAGCTTAACTTGGGCTACATACATAGGTATGGGTGTGGGCGTACGAAGTTATTTTTTTTTATTTAAACTACAATTTAACTGTAAAACTGTTTGGATACGTAGCCGGCGACGTTACCATATGGCGCCCTAGTAAGGCAAAGCCCTAACGTCTCGCCTTGAGTTAAAAGCTGTCAGAAGGACCAGTTTTGTCATAGTATACTTAGCGGCTAATAAAACTTGACAGTCGAGTAACATACCTTGCTTTGTGCTAATTATGCATAGATTCAGATAGTACTGATTTTTTATTAGATCAGCAATTAGAGCTTTTTAGCTATGCAACTAAATTTTAATTTAATTTTATTTTTGTTGTTTTCGTAAAACTGGTATTGAAGCGTCTTGGTGATTAACCGGATATTAAATATTTAGGTTAAATGACGTATAAACACTAATGACGTCATATCGACGGCCAAATTCAATTGTGCAAATATCTATTCATTTGAATTTTTTTTTGTTTTTTTTTTAAAGAAAGACACCATTGTTAATGGTTTTTACGTGAATCTGTCTCAAGTACTAGTGTAGGTAATAAAAATTCGAGTGACACCAGATATTTTCATAAAAAATTATGAATTTGGTTTAGTTTCTTTTTCGAATTCTTTATAGAATTACATACGTATCTATACATTACATATAATCACGACTATTAACCCCGAAGGGTTAGTCAGAGAGTAGGCAATGAGGACAGCATAAGCAGTCCTCTGCCATAGTCCACTTTTCACCAAAATTAAATAGTAGTAAGCCCATCGCCACAGTATAAATATCTTATATTTATACATACTTAGTATAAATATCTTATATTTATACATAGTATAAATATCTTATATTTTTACTGTGCCATCGCCGCTCTATGCTCTTGGATGTTTACGCAGTCTTTAGTCCGTTAGTCGCCATTTACGACACCCAAGGGAAGAGAGGTGGTGGTATTATTCTTTCACCGCTACGGACACGGTTAATAGAATTAGGTCCTAGTTAGTATAACACATGCATTCCCGATATGTAAGAAGGACTATGCAACATAAAGAAAGATGCGTTTTGTTTCTAAGGTTATCTATGATTATTTCTTAACGATTGCGACTTTCATAATTTCAGTTCGGTTTGGTAGTTGACGTTTAATTCCTCGAATGTCTAGTTGCCATACATCCATTCTCCGGATGTCAAGTCGCCATACGTCTATTCCCTGAATGTGTAGTAGCCGCAAGTCTATTTTCCCGAATGTCAAGTCACCATACGTCCATTCCCTGAATGTCTAGTCGCAAAGACACAGTGTTTAGTTTACGACCGATAAACTAGACTGATAACTTTCAGTTTCAGTGTGTGTGTGTATTTATAAACTTTGTAGCGTCAAAGTAGGTGTACTGTCCAATGTCCAACGATTGTACGGCGGGCTCAGAATACTTATTATCATTATCAGCCATATCACTACAAACAGCGGTTATGACGATTTGTGCCAGCTCATTGAAAGCAAAGTAAAGTACGGTCTGTATACTGAACCTAAACATACAGTCACCAGCATTAAGATGTGACTAATGACAGCCTGCAAAAATATCTAATTATTGGTGGAAGGCATATATATGCCTATAATATGCCATCCACCAATGATCAGATATTTTGCATCATCACATCTTAATGCTGGTGACTGTACATAATAATCACGAGTCACGACTTATATCCCCGAAGGGTTAGCAATGAGGACAACAAAAGCAGTCCTCTACCATAGTTCACTTTTCACAAATAGCGACTGCACATGTGCTCAGCGTGACAGGTGGTGAGCACATTGCCGTTAAGATGTTGGATGTACGTGAAGTCCTTAGTTCCCTAGTAGCTTTTTACGACACTCATGGGAAGAGAGGGGGTGGTAGACGGTAGTACTATTACTTAGTTATTCTGTGGTGGTAGTATTCTTTCACCGCTACGTGACACGCTTATGCTGTACCACTGCAGGGTAAAGGCCTTTGACATGGAAAATATGTCATCGCTACCATTAATGAGTATATTGGATTAATCACCACCACGCTTGCTAAATGCGGGTTTGTGATAGGGTTGCCACCCGTACTCTAAAATAGAGTATTTGTCCTCTTTTTCATGTAGGCGTACTTAATAATCTACGACACCAATAAAGTACGCTAAGAACTCTATTTACGTAAAAGACAAATATTTGATTGACAAATAAATGAATACTCTTTTTTATGCTAAGAATGTACTTTATTTTTGTTCTAACAAAATTAAAAAATACTTTATTAATACACACTTTGCCCAACCTGGGAATGAACCCTCCGGATATCATGCCGAGCGCTTGGCCACTCGGCCACTGTGGCGATTTTTAGGGTTCCGTAGCCAAATGGCAAAAAACGGAACCCTTATGGATTAACCCTTATGGATTCGTCATGTCTGTCTGTCCGTCCGTATGTCACAGCCACTTTCTTCCGAAACTATAAGAACTATGCTGTTGAAACTTGGTGAGTAGATGTATTCTGTGAACCGCATTAAGTTTGTCACACAAAAATAGAAAAAAAAATAAAATTTTTTTTTCATCAACCCATTCGTGTGGGTATCTATGGATAGGTCTTCAAAAATGATTTTGAGATTTCTAATATTATTTTTTTCTAAACTGAATAGTTTGCGCGAGAGACACTTCCAATGTGGTAAAATGTGTGTCCCCCCCCCCCCCTGTAACTTCTAAAATAAAAGAATGATAAAACTAAAAAAAATATATGATGTACATTAGTTACCATGCAAACTTCCACCGAAAATTATTAAAACATCGATCAAAATTACAACGAACTACAAGAAGTTTTATATGATGTTACTTGCTGCTACGGAACTTTTTATGGGCGAGTCCGACTCGCACTTGGCCGGTTTTTTATTAATAATATGTATTACAATATTTTTATTGTTTTATATTTATTTGAAGGACAAAAAGTTTTGTGTAACGTTGTGTATTTAAACATATTATGTTTTTGCTTATTGTAAGTTGTACTTGTATTGATTTTCCCTAATTGGAAAGCAAACATAAAATTAAGAATTTGGTACGTAAGCGTATGGTAAGTACCTACATACTAGAAAGCCAAGTTCACGGTCACAGGTAATATGAAAAACATAATCGCACTGCGTCAATACTTCTCTTGAACTATTGACGTACCGCCGAATCAGGTTTGTATTGCTTTTAGATTTGAAATATGAATACGCTTTGGCATAACTTTAAGTATTTAATGATGACTGGACTTCGGAAATAACACATCTAGACCAGGCTAGATACAACCATTTTATTTTAAAAAGATAGGCCTATATCCTTTATACCACAGGTGTATAGGGTAAAAACACTAAAGAGCATCCTTTACCAAATTGCACCATAATAAAAAGGTATAAAATGTGATATGTATTAGAAGAAGGTTAGATAGACAAGGCCTATGATGCAAAAATGTATAGGAAAGTAAAAACAACATCCTTTTACAAAAAAAGGGACAAAATGCCGTTCCAAAGTACAGTCTCATTTTTATTTGTTTCTATTCTAGGGCAGTTGAACAGTTTCTAAACACATTGTCTACTTCCGAAGATAGTAGACAGACAGTACAGTACTGATATTGCAGTACAACAATTATTATATAAATAAAGTGTGCACTATCGACATTGTCACCTGAATCAGTTCGTTTATAAAGTAAGTTCTTTGTCATGATCTCTCACTCTTTGATCCGTTTCTTTCCATAGTAAGCTCATGTAAATAAATTAAATGTTCTTTTTTTATTAACATAAAATTTTAATTATAACAATTAAAGTAGAAATAAACATACTTAAGTAGTAAGTAATAAAATATTCACGTGTCGCGTAACGGTGAAAGAAACTACCACCCCCTCTCTTCCCTTTTGGGTGTCGTAAATGGCGACTAACGGACTAAAGATTGTTCATTTTTCCAACAATGTAGAGCGGCGATGGGCTCTCCGCTGGTCACGCTGAGTACATGTGCAGTCGCTATTTGGTGAAAAGTGGACAATGGCAGAGGACTGCTTTTGCGGTCCTCATTGCCTAGTCTCTGACTAACCCTTCGGGGATAATAGTCGTGATTATTTGTATGTAAGTATGTAAAACATACACACAAACTCGTTGATAAAAATGTGTGCATGTGTATGAATAGAATTAATATTATGTACATCTTAAAAATTACGTAGAATTTGAATACAAAATTAAATAAAAGCTATAAGTGTCAAGTTTTAATTAAATAATGAAGTATCTAGTAACAGCGACTAATTAATTACTTACCGTTGGTCAATCTTATTTGTTAACGGATAATCTTCATTTACCGTATGAACTGTTACCCTTAACCGCTTGACTGACTATTCAAGAATTTTAGAAACAATGCTGTCAATAAAGTTGAAAGGTCATAAATATTCGCATAGGGATATTAAATATCTTGCGCTTGGGATGAGCTGTGTGGTGGCTCATTATTAAAATAATACTACTGCACTGACTACTGAGTACATGTGCAGTTATTATTTGGTGAAAAGTGTTGTGCTCATTGCCTAGTCTCTGATATGTATATTATTAGAATACACTTTATGCTTTATTAATATTAATAGAATTGTATGCGCTATTTGGTGAAAAGTGGACTATGGTAGAAGACTGCTTTTGCTGTCCTCATTGCCTAGTCTCTGACTGACCTTTTGCGCACAGATTAAATAAATGGGGATTATAGTCGTGAGTGTATGTACTTACAACCAATATTATTAGAATACACTTTATGCTTCATTAATATTAATAGAATTGTATGCGCTATTTGGTGAAAAGTGGACTATGGTAGAGCACTGCTTTTGCTGTCCTCATTGCCTAGTCTCTGACTGAGCTTTTGGGCACAGATTAAAAAAATGGAGATTATAGTCGTGAGTGCACTTACATATCTCTTAAATACAATATTATTAGAATACACTTTATGCTTTATTAATATTAATAGAATTGTATGCGCTATTTGGTGAAAAGTGGACTATGGTAGAGGACTGCTTTTGCTGTCCCCATTGCCTAGTCTCTGACTAACCCTTAGGGGATAATAGTCGTGCGTCAATTGCATTGTTGTGTTCCGATAGTTTAGAAATAAGATATCTTCGGCCACAGAATACATAATAGTACAAGTCTTCGGGCTTATTGTCACTTACCATCAGCGGGTCTATCGGCTAAAACATATTGATATGAACATGGGCTTCATTTAACATTTGAAGCCCATATTTTGTCTGGGCTTCAAATGTCAAATGAAGCCCATGTCCTTATTCATAATTTTTAGCCGATAGGGTAGCAGGTGAGGTAAAGGCCAAGTGCTTACCCGTAATAGATAAAAAAAATATGGTGCACATTCTGTACACTTCAGGACACCTAGTACATTTTACACGTGCCATATTTTATGACACATTCGTGAATATTAAAATGTTATACTTTGACGTTAACAGCCGATCATATCATGTCGTAAACCTATTTATTAATTTTTCTATTTAAGTGTGATACTTATAATAATTGTATCACTGTCACATTCAATCAGTTGGTAACTAGGTAGACCTTGTCATTTGTTTTTAATAAATTGTCAAATTAAGTTCAATTCTCCATACATTTGGGGGTTAAAGTTACTCGCATCCGTAGGTTTACCCTTAAGACCCTCCCTACACGTGACGCCTGCGTGGTGCTAAATGAGTGACACTGACTGAGTGGTCTACTACTCAGCGTGCGTGGCAGCGTGGCTCTAGCCACGCTGCGTTGCAGCACGCATTGGGCCGGTTCGCCAGGCGTAATACCACCCTCTCACAAATGTCCGGCGTGAAATAATGGCACTTGGTGCTGTTGTGTTTTGTCCGGCCAGTGAGAGTTCCGGAGTCCCCTTCCTCCCTAATAATTTGTTTACACGCATAACACATTCTTCATCTAATGGCCCTCGTCTTCACATTTTTTACATTTAACCCAAGCATCTCACAGTTTTGCTGTGAGATGCTGTGAGATCTCACAGACTGCTTTTGCAGTCCTCTTTGCCTAGTCTGACTAAACCTTCGGGGATAATAGTCGTGATTATATGTATCTCACTAATTAACGACTTTAATTTTTAATTTTAAAATTTACAAGCCGTTAACCTAAGATGGTGCAAATGTTTTTTTAATAAATAATATATGCAAGGCGCCGTATGCCGACATTAATGGCCATTTCTACATTGAGTAGCGTGTCAAACGTTGCAAACTATCATTTAGTTTCCATACGGCATTTCAGCACGCTCATTGTGAGACTTAGTTTAATATTCTATTGTATTTTTAATTATGACTTAACGCAAATGTATATGCATCATGCTAGACGCGCAACTACGAATTCGGTAATTTGTTACATAATATCTGCGAGAAATACGAGCTATAAATACTAATTTTCCGCTTGTGACTTTGTTGGTACAAAAAAAATCTGCATTTAAATTAACTATGTTTTATACGAGAGGCATGTTATCTAGCTTAACACATTGACTGCTACAAGTGCTACAACAACCAGACTGACAAATGTAATTGTAATTGTTGTTGTTTAGAGTCTGGCTAACGAAAGCTGAACCAGGAAAAACGCAGCAATTTCAAAAAAATCATGACTGGGTAAACAGGGTCACTCACACAGCTGCAATTTTCTCAGAAAAATTTCAATTTGACATATGACATGACACCTCAGATAGACACACATAGAGACAAAGTGTTGCCAATCAAATAACTACGAGGTTCAGCTTTCGTTAGCCAGACTCTATTAATTTGTTTTAAATTGTTGTGTTGGTTTATCACGTTATTCACGTTATCACAGGTGACAATAAGCTTATGGTTATAGTCACGGAACAGTTAATATTATCTATTCCGTGGACATGGTCCTGGGGCCTTAACCATCAACTCTTAGAGCAGTACTAACTTCTATTATCAATATCATACAAATTCCCATTAGAATTTTGGATTTATGCTTTATGTCCCGAAGTGGTGTTGTTGTCCCACATTCTAAAAAAATATTCGTTTGTCCCATATCCCATGTCAAATAAAATTACTGATTGTACACACAATAACATTAAAGTAAGTTTTGCATATAAAAAATATGAGCCGTAAAAGAAATGTAAAAATTAAAAGTAAAAAGACTTTTTTTAAAAACAAGCTTTCATGGAAATGCTCTAAAAAGAAAAAAAATAACTTTTAGTTTAAAACTTTTACTATCAACTTAAAACGTCATTACACAATTTAAATGATATAAAAAGTTGTCGCGATATTTAAGTAAGTACTCGTATTTTCTTAGATTGAAAATTTTGATACTTAGTTAAAATAAATCACATAAAGTTATTTAATTTACTTATTTATTTACACATATTAGTGTATAGTAAATCTCGCGACCATTTTTTATATCATATAAATTGTGTAATGACGTTATAAGTTGATAGTAAAAGTTTTAAACGAAAAGTTATTTTTTTTCTTTCTGGCGCATTTCCATAAAAGCTTGTTTTTTAAAAAAGTCTTTTTACTTTCAATTTATTTTTTACTTTTTAGTTATCGCTGGACACGTTTTATCTGTTCATCTCACTGAATACAAATATCATGTACTTATACAAAATGTATGCACGTCCACCAAACTACCACCACTCACCACCCATCGAAAACGGTCCACCCATTAAAACGAATTAAACTTGACGCGGTTGTGTCGCTTAATCACCTACTGAATTCCTATGGCGACCTTCCAGCTCCATCATCAGACCCTGGTTACCATCTAGCACTAAAGTACTCGTCAAGACGAATCAAACGAGCCCATACTCGATGGGATTATGTTGTTTAATTACTGAGTTCCTATGGCCATCTTCCTGCTCCATCATCAGACCCTGGTTACCTCTAGCACCAAAGTACTCGTCAAGACGAATCAAACGAGCCGAGACTCGATAGGGTTGCGTCGTTTCTTTACTGAGTTCCTAGGACCACATTTCAGCTCTATCATCAGATCATACCCCGGTAACCGTCTAAAAACAAAGTACTCGTCAAGACGAATAAAACGAGCCGAAACTCGATGGGGTTGCGTCGTTTCATTACAGAGTCCCTATGACCATCTTCCAGCTCCATCATCAGACCCTGGTTACCATTGAAAGACAAACTAATCGTTAAACGAGCCCAAACTCGATGAGGTTGTGTTGTTTCATTGCATAGTTCATATGGCCACCTTCCAGCTCCATCATCAGATCAGCACCATGTGATCATAATATTGCATTGTCATGCGATTTACACACGTATGCAAAATTTCAGCTCAATCGGTAACCAGGAAGTGGGTCAAAACTATGTTGCAAAATTCCACCCGAACAAGACATACATACATACATACATACATACATTGCAAGTTAAATAAAAGCTTGTAAAAATAGGACAAAGCGAGAATAAAATAATTAAAATAATATTTAGCCAGCCTCTAAATATCCCAGTGTGGAATATCCAGATGATGAAGACGATACATCTACATAGGTACATATATATAATCACGACTATTATCCCGGAAGGGTTAGTCAGAGACTACCTAGATAACCACCACCAACCATCTCTCACGCAATTTAATATTCTAATTCCACAGTACCCACTTGAAGTTCATAACAGAATATACGTATTAAAACAGCCTGTGTGCTTTCCAAATGTTGAGACTAGGAAAAGAGGGCAGCAAAAGCAGTCCTCTGCTATAGTCCGCTTTTAACCAAATAGCGAATGCACATGTGCTCAGCGCGACAGGTGGTGAGCCCATCGCCGCTCTATGCTGTTGAATGTATGTGCAGTCTTTAGTCCGTTAGTCGCCTTTTACAACACACAAGGAAGAGAGGGGTGGTAGTACCTATTCTTCACCGCAACACGACACGGTCAGAAGATGATGATGGAACGAAACCGAAATAACCTGGCAAATCAAAACTGAGCGAATTAATAATAAAAATCATTATCTATTAAAGTGAAGTGAATAAAGTGAAGTCGCTGTATTCCTGTGTCTGTGCTTTCTTCTTCTAAACCACGCAATGGATAATAACGCGGTTTTCACTGATAGAAAGATCGATAAAGGACGATGTTTTTTAGGGTTCCGTAGCCAAATAGCAAAAAACGGAACCCTTATGGATTCGTCGTGTCTGTCTGTCCGTCCGTATGTCACAGCCACTTTTTTCCGAAACTATAAGAACTATACCACAGTATAATATTTATACTGTGACTATACTGTTGAAACTTGGTAAGTAGATGTATTCTGTGAACCGCATTAAGATTTTCACACAAAAATAGAAAAAAAACAAAAAATTTTGGGGGTCCCTATATTTAGAACTGAAACTCAATTTTTTTCATCTAACCCATTCGTGTGGGGTATCTATGGATGGGTCTTCAAAAATGATGTCGAGGTTTCTAATATCATTTTTTTCTAAACTGAATAGTTTGCGCGAGAGAAACTTCCGAAGTGTTAAATGTGTGTCCCTCCCCCTGTAACTTGTAAAATAAGAGAATGATAAAACTAAAAAATATATAAGTATGATGTACATTATTACCATGCAAACTTCCACCGAAAATTGGTTTGAACGAAATCTAGTAGGTAGGTAAGTAGTTTTTTTTTAATACGTCATAAATTAATTAATTTTAAAAAAATACACTAATATCAAAGTTTTATAGATAATGGTACGGAACCCTTCGTGCGCGAGTCCGACTCGCACTTGGCAGTTTTTTTTTTAATTTGTAGATATTTTGTACAAAATGGCTGACGTATGGCAGTGTTTCTAAATTAGCGTGGACAAGAGCGTGTTCAGCCACTAGTACTTAATAAAGGGTACTATTTATGAATGCCTTAATTATTGTAATCATTATTGTAATGAAGATATTCGGCCTTCCGCAGTGTGACAAAGCGTATAATTGCCTATATCCCCGCGTCAGCGTCGGACAACTGCAAATCATAATAATTGTTATGTATTTGTTTGAGCGAGTTCATTGTTATAGCTCGCATTGTAATTGCATTTATAAAACAATATGAATTATAAAAACAAAGATTCTTGAACTGTTCACCACTAAAATGGGTAAACAATAATTTTTTTTTTGTAATATTTATTGTTTTTTTGAAGATATTGTTAGGTAAAGATAATATGATCTGTATCAATTGCAGTGACATAAAATAAATATTAAGAAAATATGTAGGTAGGATTACATTCTTTCCTATCCCTACCCAATCCATATATGGAATATTCGATTCTTCGTGTGCTTCGCTGGTGGTCAAGCTGCTCCCCGTTGCGGCTTCCATCCCAGTAACGGTAGAAAGTCATCTCAAAACCAATCTATCAAATCATCCGCGGCCGCGGTACTCGCGCGCGTACAAAAACATCGGTTGCGCCAATAAGAAAACATCGAAGAAATAACACCCCGAGGAGCGACGCCACTCTACAAGGTCAGTCGATTATTCCATCCCTCAATTAACTCTTTTTTTACTCAACAGATATATTTATTATTGATTTACTTAAAATATTGAAAAGTTGAATAAAGAAATTGGATTAAACGCCAACTTTTTGATTGTATGTGAAGTTTTGGGGGAAGGGCATTACTCGATCAATTAATTTCTCCCACATCTTCATCTTCATTTTCATCTTGTTCTCATTACAATCTAGAGTCTGTGAGACACAATACAAAATTTTAATTTTTCAATTTTTTTTGACTATTCAAAGTAAACCTACTTATTAATTGAGTTTATTGAATACAAATGTACCTACTAGAAAAAACAAAAGTAAAAAATTTACAAACTTCGAAAGATATAAATAAAAGAATTGACCCAGATCATCCCTATCAGGCAGAGTACCCAGAATACTAGCCGCACTGCCGCGCTGGATGGCGAGGCTTAGGCGTTGACCCAGTTAGCTTCTGGGAAGAGAGCTGTTGACTTTCTTAAAAATTAATAAATAAATAACAATAGAAATTAATTGTTAGTATACGATATCGGTTTTCTGACAGAAGTCGACGAGAGGTTAACATTTTAAAAATCACACTGTACCCACGGCTTTAAATTATTAGTTATCCCGAAAGGTTTAGCCAGTGATTTGGTTGGAGGACCGTTAAAGCAGTGCACATGTGCTCAGCGTGGTAGGTGGTGAGCCTGCCGCTTTATGCTGTTGAAAATAAATGTATTCGTAGTAATGTTTCTACCAGAGTGAACCTCAGCGATTGCCTTGTGCGGTGGTTCGCCTTTGTGGCAAGAGAGGGGAAAGTGCATGAGTTTTTAATGGATATGCCTTCCACCCCCTTGCTCTACCGAGCTCTTTAGGAGTGGGAAGGTTTTTTTCCTTTTATAATAAAAGGGAGCAAACGAGCAGGACAAACTATAAAATCAACATAAACAATACCATCAATAATATGGAAAAATGGCTCACAGCGAATAGGTTACACATCAATATCCCTAAAACTGAGTACAAGCAATTTTACAATAGGAAACCTAAACGTAATGATTTGACTGTCCTTATTACTAATGAAGCCATTAAGAGATCAGACGAAATCGTTTTCTTAGACAAACCAATAATTAGTCAATGTTCATGGAAACCACATATCAAAATATTGTGTTACATAACAGATTTGCTTACGCACTGTGGCGATTAACAACACACATAAATCAAAAAGCTGCCTTGGTGGCCTATAACACGGCTACGTGGCTTCAAATCACAAATACGGTAGGTATACTACTTTGGGTAAACTCAACGGACTTAAATAGAGTTTTCATAACCCAAAAACAATGTATACGTGCCAATTGTGAAGTAGGTAGGTACCACCGATGACACCATGTAAACAATTATTTCCAAACTGAACTTACTCTTCCTTTGCTATATATATTGGAATGTTGCATTTTTCTAAAAAATCACTATTATATAATATTTGTTTACTAGATTTGTTTACAGAAAGAGATATAGACTCTTGCAAAAGTAGAAGGTATCGTGGAAATTTATTGTTACCCAAAATGCAAACCCAGTTGTTTAAGACCAATTGTTTTTATAATAGCTGTATAAAAATGTAAAATAGGTTGCCACACTGTTTAACTGAGCTTGATGTGCCTATATTTAGAAATAAGCAATTAAATTGGTTGAGAATGAAATGTTTTTATTCATTTTTTAAATTGTAAAATAGACATTTAATAAATAAGAAATAAAATATTTTTAATAATAATCTAATATAATGTAAATCGAATTATTTGAATGTTATAATATGAGAAGTTAGTTGTCTGTCTACCTAGGTATATGCATGCACTATCAAAATTAAATAACAAGATTCACACGCTCCGCGCTGCTGGCAACATAGACGAACTTTTCGGATCATTCTCCATCTCAATGTCTCTATTTTATGTGAATAAATTATATTTCATTTCTTTTTTTCTTTTTTTTAAATGTGATGGTAAGCAGCCGATGTAGTCCAAAATAATGAGAGCGCTCACCACCGTGGAACAAGCACGGTAACAAGCGCACCCATTCATGACGGCCTCATAAATGCCGTTTCACGCTCGTTTAAAAGACCCGGGATTATAGGAACTGGGAAACACATGCGCCGGCAGAGAATTCCAAAGCCGAATGGTCTTACAGAGGAACGACTTTGCCAAATTTTTTGGTACGTGTGCTTGGTTTTGGTATATTCTGCACAGTATGATGGTGGTTCCTAAGACCAGCACGTGTAGTCCGGGAGAGGAAAGGAGAGGGCGGGATTAGATCAAAAAGTTCTTCAGAACACTCTCCGTAGTAATTTCGGTAGAAGACACTGAGAGAAGCAATGTCTATACGCATCTGGAGGTCCTCAAGAGAGGCTGTAACCTCAGCATCTCCAATAATGCGTACCGCTCGCCTTTCCAGTCTATCAAGTGCATCGAGGAGGTATTTAGCGGAGCCGTCCCATAGATGGGAACATTACTCCATACTCGATCGCACTTGAGTCTTGTACAGCAAACAGCGCTGCTCGGGAGTGAAAAACCGCCTCACCTTATTGAGAATACCCAACTTACGGGAGGCAGTTAAAATAACACTCTCGATGTAGCATTTTGAATTCAGTTCCTGGCCGATGTCCATGCCAAGAATGCTGAGGTCCACTGAAATGGGTAAAGGAGAGCTCTGAAGAGAGGAAGGAGTAAGGAAGGGAGTTATCTTGGACAAGAATGCACAAACCTGGGTTTTTCTGGCATTAAACTCGACCAGGTTTTCGTATCCCCACTTGGAGACACGATCGAGAGTCAGGTTCAGTTTGGCAACTAGTTCTTGCCTTTTCACCACGATATCAGCTTGCTTTGCCGCAGGATGTCCTATGTACCGCTCATGCACCGTACTGTCATCCGCATAACAATGAATATTGCCCAAGGACAACATGTCATTGATATGCAGAAGAAATAGAGTAGGTGAGAGCACAGAACCCTGCGGCACTCCGGCATTGACTTTATAGAACTCGGAGGAACAACCCTTACAAAGGACACAAATCCTCCGTTCTTCTAAAAAGTCTGTTTCATTTCATTTATTTCATTTTATTTCGGGCGGGTCACCTGATAGCAAAACCAGAAGAATTGCAGATGCCTTGCCGGCCTTTAAAGAAGGCTTAGATAGGCTCCTTTTGAAGGCCGGGAGAAAAGTCCTACAAAAGCCATCTGCGTCTTTCCTGATGGGACGGCTTCTTGTTTCTTGGACCTTCACACGCACGTTATCTAATGTTTATTTGAAGTATCCCGCCCTACCCAGCATTTTGAACTGGGTAGGACGTGGGGACCTGGGGGAGTCTGGATGAGAGTTCCACGTAATCATCTGCATCTCTTAAGGCCGCACTGTTTCTTGTCTATTAGACGTCTCAATGTCTGTGTGCCTATGGTTATGTAAGATGGTGTGACGACACATCGAGGTGAGTCACCAGTTAACTAGACCTGTCCACGTGTACACTGATAGCCGAGCGATCATGTCTTTTCACATTTGGAGGCCTAGTACAGACCTACAAGTTTTAATAACCACTCGCGGATCCTCGCGGTTTTACCCGCGTGGTACCCGTTCCTGTGAGAATATCGGGATAAAATGTCTATGCCTATGTCACTTGGGAAGAATGTAGCTTTCTAATGGTCAAAGAATTTTCTAAATCGGTCCAGTAGTTTCGGAGCCTATTCAATTCAAACAAACAAACAAATAAATCTTTCCTCTTTTTAATATTAGCATAGATTAGCGGCCTGCGACTTCGTCCGTGTGAACGCCAAAATGACGTGACGAATTTCCAAAAAAATCTTATAGGTAAGTACTCAGAACAATAACTAAAGCATATTGTTCCGAGGGTAAGTACCAACCTTGTCCTGACAAATACAAATACACCAATTAAGAGAAGTAACACAATAGGTGCAGTTCTGAAATAAAAAATAACTTTTATTTGGAACAAAAATAGGTTACATTACAATTTGTGCTCGTGTAAATGATGCGGAAACATACCTTTGTGGTAACTTATTTTTATTTTTGGATCACGTTAAAAAAAATCGTAGGTATTTGCAACTATCATCGTTTGTCACCAGGAGGCGCTGCTTCAATGCCATACAAATTCTTTTTGTCCTTATAATCGAATCGTATTATTTACTGAAGACATTTCCATACCGAATAATTTATTAAGAAACGTCTAGACACGCTCAACCCATTGTCAGTCTACTTATACAGGTGTTAAGTACCTACTTACATGCCACGACTTTTCTAGTTTAATTATTGTACCTATATTACGTACTGTTGCATTAACACAAAATATTTCAGACATAAACATATGAATGAGTTGAGAAATCACAATATTGAACTTATTAATACGTAAGTATCCTGTTTCATTTTTTTCACGTGTCGATCCGTTAATTCGTTTTCACGTGAAACACTTTAAAATGTTGTTAGGTACTCAGTTTTTTTTTATTTCTCATGTTTATATTGTTACCGTTATAAACTTTGTTTACACTTTTTGACTATTTTAGGTACAAATAAATTAATTGATAACTAAGTAGGTAACTACTTTGCCTAACTCAAAGCGATATGTAATGGACAGCTTAAACATACAATCACACCTATTTATACCTTCATACGGTGCGTTTCACATTGCAACTTATTTACGATATACGTCGGCAAACGCGGTTGAGGCGATCGGTCCGAGTATCTACTCCCGAGGTCGCTTGCTCAACATTCTACATCGGTTTCCCAACGCGCGGTGGTCACTGGGCAGTTATAATTATGTAACTGGTTTCGTTCATAAAATTCGTACAACCATGCCGTTTTGTGAGGTGACATTCACAATGCCACGAGACCGTAGACTGAGATCGAACTCGACTGAATCGAGATCGACAAACGACGAGATTACTGAAACGGAACAAAGGAAGTTGTGTCAGCTGGAAATTAAAAATGATCCGATTACAAATTGATTAACTGTTGTAAGACTACAACGACAGTTAGTGAAGTGGTGCAGAATAAGATGAATTTGCGGTAGATAGTGAAAGTTTGCAACAACTGTTGACCTTCTAAGAACAGTAATTGATTTGAAACTTGTGATACCCACCCACCGACCTGTAATTGTCAGCGTGGTAGGGTATGAACAGAAATCCCAATTGAATAGACAACAGTGTAAATGTTTGAAGGTCTTAACCCAACTGTAAAACTTGTATAGGATGATGATGAATTGATGATGAATTGATGATGATGATAAACTGATTCATGAAAAATTTGAACGTATAACAACCACAACCCACGCAGGCATATTGTTGGAATGGCGAAGTCGACAGAACTTTCACTGACTTCAACTGCGAATGCAATTTGTTGAAAGCATTGTTTTAAAAGTAGGTCAATGAAATGATAAAATATTTTTTAATTTAATTTAGACAAATGCAGTGAAGTGCGTGAAAGTCCCTTTATTAAAAAATAACTAACGATAAAGACGTGATATACGTAGACAGATAGTAGGTAACCATAGATGTAGACATGATATTCGATTATAAACATAGACAGTTATTAATGATTTGATTATGATAGATAATAAATTGATAAACAATATAAAGATTTACCGTGATTCAAGCGCTGGTTCGGAAGGACAACTATAATTAATTCCAAAACATTAAAGTATAAATGACATCACGTAACAGCTAACCAACACATATTATTTTTTAATACCTATGTGCTAATCATGAATTTCTGTGACGTCATAGTTCGCTAATCTCATACATTTTTTTTTAAAGAATTTAGCATGAAAGGTGCTAATAAGTTTCTCTGTTCACTGACCGGTCAACTTACTCAATCTGTACAAATAACAGTAGGATTATTTTGCTCTTAATAATTATTAAGAAGGTGTCACTTTAAAGGCCGTCCTTCTTTCTTAAAGTCTATACTTTATAACAAAAATAGCGCTGTCAAAATGTTATCCTCAGCTCACAGCAGATGTTGGTGTACTTATTACATGATTGTTACTTGTAGTTTGTTTGTTTGTTTGTTTGTTTGTTTGTTTGTTTGTTTGTCTTGATAAGTCAAAGTCAAACGCTTTATTCAATATAAACCTTTACAGGTTTAGTAACTAACAGTAGTTAAATCTTAACAAGTAATCTAACTAACTTGATTAACTACCTACCTAATATACCCAGGAGGCCTTACTTTTTTCTCCCTCTAAGGAACAAAAGTTACAATGTCGTCATCAAGTCATACAAAATAAATTAAAAGAAATAAATTAATACAATTACTAATAAGTTATGCTCGTACATGCACTACGTCCATATACATATTTGTCATTTAAACAATCTTCCACTTTAAAATTAATTGCCTTTACTCATGAGGAATTTTTTAACACGTGAGATATTATTTGTTGCTGGATGACATCAAAACGTATCAACGATATAATATTTCCGTGCAGTGCGGGGTTACGACCCTCGGGCTGCAACTAAATGGATCGCCAACGTCAACACAAAATTTTCCGTGCAGTAAGTATCAGGCAGAATCACGCTACGGACCTTAAATGGAAAAAGCCCGTCTTGAAGTTGGGTTATCGACCCTGCCGCCGGCTCACGTCTGCCACACACACCGTGTCGACACAACACAACTCGACATGGTTTGTTTATGTTTTTATCAGTTCCAAAGTACATTCGGAACTAGGCAACGTGTCTGTGGCGTGGACGGGACGTGTTGCATTGATCTGATTAAGTAAAGTCATTATTAGTCTAAAACGGTAAATTGGGAATGCCATTTTTAGGATTCCGTAGCCAATTGGCAAAAAACGGAACCCTTATGGATTCGTCATGTCTGTCCGTCCGTACGTCACAGCCACTTTTTTTCGAAACTATAAGAACTATACTGTTGAAACTTGGTAATTAGGTGTATTCTGTGAACCGCATTAAGATTTTCACCCAAAAACAGAAAAATAACAATAAATTTTAGGGGTTCCGTATACTTAGAAGTGAAACTCAAAATTTTTTTTTCATCAAACCCATACGTGTGGGATCTATGGATAGGTCTTCAAAAATGATATTGAGGTTGCAGGAACTGAATACTTTGCGCGAGAGACACTTCCAAAGTGGTAAATGTGTGTGTGTGTGTGTGGGGGTGTGTGTGTGTGTGTACGTCATAAATTAATTAATGAAAAAAATACATTATTATTAAAACATCGATCAAAGTTACAACGAACTACAAGAACTTTTATATGACGTTACTTGCTGCTACGGAACCCTTCATGGGCGAGTCCGACTCGCACTTGGCCGGTTTTTTGGTTTCGTATCATTATCGAGAGGTGATACACAATTACGATCTTCTTCCCTTGATTGTCGGAAAACAAAGAAAGAAAGAAACGGACTAAAGACTGCACATACATCCCACAGCATATTTTTAGCGGCGATGGGCTAATCACCTGTCACGCTAATCACATGTGTAGTCGCTATTTGGTAAAAAGTGGACGACTACAGAGGATTTCTTTGCGGTCCTCATTGCCTAGTCTCTGACTAACCCTTCGGGGATAATAGTCGTGATTAAGTATGATTCTCAAAATACGAAATATAGAGAGGAATTTCTAGAAGGATCTTTCTTTCAGGAAGGATATGCAAGAATTTTCTTAAATAATTGTTTATGCTGATTAATGACACACTAGACACGCTGCGTTGTTCGTACTGGTACAGTCAGTATCAAAAGTAACTGAACAAAAACAAGGTATCAAAAATACTCATTATTTAACTTTTCAGAATTATAAGTGGGCGATCAAAGAAGAGGGGTTTTAGGGGGCTAACCTCGTTCGACGTTGCTCCCGCGTGCTGGCTGTAGTGGACGCGCGTCTCACTCTTTCCTGACTTTCCACGGCAAAAGTTCGTGATCACAGTAGTAAACTCGCGGCGATCACTTGGAAGATGGTGTGACTTGACCGATAAATGAGGAACACGAGAGCTCGACTCAAAGGCCCTGTCGCGTAGGCAGGCTAGATCGGAAGTGAATATGGCCGACACGACACGACGCGATATTGGTTTACCCCCATAGGATCGAGGATAAAAAATGATGAGGGTAGTAGAAGTTAGGTACAAGTCTAATTCGATTGATAGTGATGTGAATGTAATTGAATATGATTGATCTAAATCTACCATACCGCCCCCCAAAGAGCGGCTTAGCTCTTTTAATTGAAACAGACAAATTGATAATAAGTTAACTGAAAGCTGATTGAAAAAGTGTAAATGTTATCTTATTCTAGTTACCTACTTACATGCTAAATGAATTGATAAATGTTGAAATATCTAGGTTTCGGGAATTAAGCGACATAACTTGGCTACAGGACGCTGAAAACTCCTTTGGTTGTTTTAATGTCTACGACCCGGACAATACCGTCATTCCCCGGATAAAGTTTGGTAATTCTAGCCTTTTTCCAGAGCAACGGAGGTGTATTAGGCTCCATCAACAACACCAAGTAAATCTGTAAATTACGTTCAGGCTTAAGCCAACGATCACGTTGCTGCAGCGTGTGTAGATATTCGCTGCGCCAGCGTTTCCAGAAATGTTGGGTGATTTGCTGTAGCAATTGCCAACAATTCAGACGATGAGTAGCAATGTGCTCTAGATCGTGCTCCGGTAAGGCAAGAAGCGGTTGTCCATTAAAAAAATGACCCGGCGTCAGAGTTTCAAAATCGTTTGGGTCGCTACCAAATGGACAGATAGGTCGTGAATTTAGTATAGATTCGATTTTGCAGAACACTGTACTTAGTTCTTTAAACGTTAATACACGTTCGCCTATGATACGCTTGAGTAATGTTTTAGAAGACTTCACTGCATTTTCCCAGAGGCCACCAAGATGTGGTCCCGAGGGAACGTTAAGATGCCAATGAATTTCATGAGATGCTAGATGAGATTGAACTTTATCTGAGTCTCTATCGATTTGAGCTTTAAGCAGATAAATATCCTTAAGATAGTTGCGTGCGCCTAAAAAGTTAGTGCCACAGTCGGAATATATGTTAGAAGGTAACCCTCTTCTCGAAACAAATCGATCTAAACAGGCTAAGAACGCGTCAGTAGACAAGGTGGAGACTACTTCCAAATGCATCGCT
Organism: Scoparia ambigualis; assembly: GCA_963921215.1. Lineage (NCBI taxonomy): Eukaryota > Metazoa > Arthropoda > Insecta > Lepidoptera > Crambidae > Scoparia > Scoparia ambigualis. Next base: position 20,616,796 of record OY992504.1, read on the forward strand.
TTGGTTGCAAAGCATATGAACACACATAGGTAAGCCTTAAAGATTTTAGGTTTGCGAGCATTGGAATCCTTGACGTTGAACGGTCCGTCGAAACCTAACCCAACCCTTTGGAAGGGCCTAGCTTGAGTGACTCTATCGGCAGGTAAGTTGCCCATGAATGGATTCATAGGTTTCGCCTTTAGTCTATAACAGCGTTGACATTGAAAAATCCTGTGCCGCACTACACGTCGAGCTGACACAATCCAATACCTACGCAATAGGATAGCCATTAAAATAGCAGGACCTGGATGACCGTAGAGCTGATGATAATGATCGATGAGAAGATTTGTGAAAGGATGCGACTGAGGTAACAAAAATGGATGTTTACTATCGAAAGGCAAGTTGGCGTTGACCAGTCGCCCACCAACTCGAAGAAAACCTAGATCATCGAGAAAGGGATGGAGGCGACGTAGGCTGACCTTGATAGGCTTACGTTGACGCAACAGTTTTATGGTATCGGCAAACGCTGAAGATTGAACCGATTTGATACAAGTTGACAACGCTGATTTTAATTCGTATATCGTCAAATTACCTACTCGTTTATCCTTTGGTGAGCGAACATTATGCATATAACGAAGCCACCAACCGAGTACTCGTGTAACTTTAGATAGAGAGCTGTACTCTACAATGACGTGTTGGACAACTTCGTCTGAGGAAGGTGCAACAGCCGATGTAGAGTGCTTATCCGGTCCCGTCTCGCCTGTTTGCACTAAGTGTGCAGCAACAGGAGGAGAAAATATAAATGTAGAGTCCGTGTGGGTTTTCGTGTCGACAGTTTGCACGACATGTGCAGCAACTGGACCTACTTTCACGCCTGGCAAATGCATAGGGTCAAGCAGTAGACATGTGGAAGGCCATGAACTGTAATCAGATTTGAGCCAAGAAGGACTCCACCAAAGTGGATGAACTACTAAGTCGCGAGGAAGCAAGCCTCGACTCGCGCAATCCGCGGGATTAAGATGTGAAGGAATGTGCCGCCAGGTAGCGTTTGGAATGATGCCTTGAACCTGGGAAACTCTGTTTCCTTCAAAAGTTTGAAGCTTGTGCGGTGAAGTTCGCAACCAACTTAGCACTATGCTAGAGTCGCACCATGCAATTATTGGTATGGATTTTAATTTGGAGTGCAAGACTTTACACACATGGTCCATAAGGCGAGCCAACAGGACTGCTCCACAGAGCTCGAGCTTAGGGATCGTTTGCCTTTGCCTGACTGAAGCGACTCTAGATTTAGCGATTAACAAATGAACTTGAACGCTGTCACCGTCACCGCTTTCATAGCGTAAATAGACGCATGCGGCATATCCGCGCTCCGATGCGTCGCTGAAACCGTGTAGTTGATACTTAGAATGAGGATCACCCATAACGTGGCGTGGAATCCGTATTTGATTTAAAGATTTGAAGTCGTCACCAAACTTCAGCCAAGTTTGCTGGACATCGAAAGGGAGAGCATCGTCCCAACCCAGCTCTAAAAGCTACAAACGCTGCTTAAAAGATTTAGCGAAAAATGTTACCGGCGTGATAAAGCCACAAGGATCATAGAGACGAGCGATGTTCGATAGAACACCTCGTTTGGTTAGAGTCTTACTCATGTTAGAGACGTGATAGAGAAAGTTATCGGATGAGGGGTTCCATTCAATACCTAAGATTTTGAAAATATTGTCACCGGAATCCTCGAATCGATAAGGTGTTTCATAATGATCTGCAGGTAAACCATTGAGTAGCTCGCCAGAGTTGCTAGACCATTTCCTAAGAAGGAAACGACCTTGAGCCAACAAGTCAGTGACTTGGTGCTGTAGCGTCTTAGCACCCTCTAGCGTATCACACCCAGTCACGATATCGTCTACGAAGGTGTCCTCCCGTAGGACACGTGCGGCCTCAGGATATGTAGAGTCGTTAAGATTCGCCAACTCATGAATCACCCTGATAGCCTGGTATGCAGAACTAGTGACGCCGTAGGTGACGGTTGTTAACTCGAACTCCTGCAACGGCTGATCTTGAGATTCGCGCCAGAAGATAGTTTGGAACCGCTGATCATCTTCATGTAACCTGACCATTCGATAACATTGTTTGATGTCACAGGTGAAGACCACTAAATAAGTTCTAAACCTTAAAATGATATCCTGTATATTCTGTTGTAGCTTAGGGCCTGACAATAAAATTTGATTGAGGGAAACACCGGTAGAGCTGGGTAGAGATGCATCGAAAACAGCTCTCAACTTTGTAGTGCTACTGCTCTCCTTGAGCACGCCGTGATGAGGAATATAATACCTGTCAACCGCATGTCTATGAGAAGGTACTAACTTCATAAGTCCAGACTCTACATAATCTTTCATAAATTGAATGTAGAGTTCACGAAGTGTAGGCTCTTTTATAAGTTTACGCTCTAAATTGTTAAACCGCTTTAACGCAATTAACCGAGTATCACCAAGCTGAGAGGACTCTACCTTGAACGGCAGCCTAACTACAAACCTCCCATCGGGATCTCTATTGTGTGTGTTGACAAAGTGCTTTTCACATATGATGTCATCAGGATCTGGAAACGGCGGCAAAGGAGACTCTTCTGATTCCCAGAATTTAGTTATAGTAAGTTGTAACCTAGACTCGTTGGTAAGTAGGCTAATATTTTGATACTGAGTTGTAGTCACTGGGGTCGAACCCATAATGACCCAACCAAAGATGGTTGAATGAGCAGTAGGTAAACCATTACCTAATTTTAACTGTGGACCGCAAAAAATGTCACTGAAAAGATTAACACCCAAAAGTAGATCGATTTTACCCGGAATGTTGAAAGTCTTATCCGCAAGCTGAAGGTCGCTACATTTCTCTGGCACAATCGGATTGACCATTGCTGCAGGTTGATATCCCGTGATGCGCTTAAGTACGATGGCTTCAGTGGACAAACCAGGAACGGAATCGTCTGTGAGAGACAAGATTGAACAATCTACCCTTCCATGGGTAGCTTGCCGGTGTTCACCGACACCGAACAGATCGCAGGACTTACGACGTCGCAGTCGAAGTTGCTGTGCTAAAGATTCAGTTATAAGAGATGATTGAGCACCAGGATCTACTAACGCACGAACGACATGTACCTGACCATCAACATCCTGGACTCCAACAAGAGCAGTACCTAAGAGGCCGGTAGACAATGGTTCTATGTTAAGTAACACCTGTTTCGAAGAGGAGGGTTCGGGCTTCACAAAGGAATCCGCTGCTTTAAACTCATTATGTAATTTTGTATGATGACGTTTCTTGCATACTTGACAACAACGCTTAGATAAACATTGTGAAATACTATGTGGCCTCAAACAATTGTAACAAAGTCTTTTTTCAGTTAAAAATAATTTCTTATCTTTCAGTTTCTCAAACTCTAAACATTGATAGATTGCATGATCACCACTACAATAATAACAAGTTGAATTAGTTACATGTAACGTGGATGCATGAGGAATTAACGCTTTGGGATTATTGTTTACGCATGTGAAATTAGTTGCTTCTAAAACCCTTAAATTGTGTTCTAAAAATGTCAACAAGTTACTAAAGTGCGGTATCTCATTTTGCTGTAATGTAAACTCAAATTTAGTTCTTAAGTCCAACGGTAACTTTTTAGATATTATAATATGATATAAAAGAAAACTCCAAGAATTGACATCAAATCCAAGAGTATTTAATGCCTGTGTGTTTTCTTTTAAAGTGTTGAGAAAACGTTTTAAATTCTTTAAGTTGGAACATGAAACTGAAAGTAACAAATCTAAATGTTTGTCGGCTATCAAGCGCTTGTTTTCATAACGTTCCTGTAAGAGATTATAGGCCACACCATATTTTTCACTAGTTATGCTTAAATGTTTAATTAAGATAAGAGGTTCTTGTTCTAAAACACTCAATAAATAATGGAATTTTTGTGTTGAAGATATTTCATTGTTTTGATGAATTAAACTGTCAAATATTGATTTAAAATTGGGCCATTCAGTGTGAATGCCTTTGAAATGTGTTAACGTAATTTTAGGTAAATGAAAACGACTTGATTCGCAACTAGACTTAGAAACTACCTCTTGTGTCACAGGACCATTAGTTGTTTTGGAATCCAATACACCTAAGTCAGACCAAATACTTTGAATTGAGTAATATTTCTCGTAAAACGTTGTAAAGCAAGATTCTATAGTTCCTCTCTGTTCTTCGGGCTGTGAAGCAGCAACTAACAACGTAAAATTAGTATCAAACTGTTCACGCATCTGATTTAGATCAACAAAACGAACACGAAATTTACTCAATTCCTGCGGTGTTGTAGGAATAGTTTGCACAAGCACTGTAGCCAGTTTATAAAGCTCGCATACGAAATCATAAGCCATGTTGAATTTAACAGTGGCTATTTTCAATTCATTCGCCATAATTGATAAGTTATTTTATTTTTACAAGTAAACACAAGCAAAACAAACTAGAGGTTATTATTATTGTCAGTTGACAGATGACTGACACTTGACAGTTGACAGCATAATTGAACGATGTTCAGTGCTGCTAGTATGCGAATTGATATCCCCAAGATAGATTTTATAAAACTATTGAAGGTATGCAAAAAAATATTTTCTAAAAATAGATTTTTATGCAATTAATGAAATTTGAATATAATATGTTCCGATGCTTACGGAAAAGATGGGAATCCGGCTCGAAGGACCAAAACATGGGCGATCAAAGAAGAGGGATTTTAGGGGGCTAACCTGGTTCGACGTTGCTCCCGCGTGCTGGCTGTAGTGGACGCGCGTCTCACTCTTTCCTGACTTTCCACGGCAAAAGTTCGTGATCACAGTAGTAAACTCGCGGCCATCACTTGGAAGATGGTGTGACTTGACCGATAAATGAGGAACACGATAGGATAAAAAATGATGAGGGTAGTAGAAGTTAGGTTAGGGACGTAGCATCGGTACAAGTCTAATTCGATTGATAGTGATGTGAATGTAATTGAATATGATTGATCTAAATCTACCAATAAGACATTTTTTGTGTTCATAATACTTAAATGATTAAGGCAATAATGCAAAAGTATATTGTCATGTACTTTTGACTCAACAGCTATGTCAGACAATTCCGGTCATTTCAACCGTAACAATCATGTGAAAATGTCATATGCTTAGCTACTTTTCATGCTGACTGTACATCGTGACTGCTTGATAATTGGAAACCTGAAAATTAATAGTACGGTTTTTGTTACCATACCTTTGAAAATCAGAAAATCTTACAATGATTTGTAGAATAAAATCTCAACGTTACTCGATCAGAACTCAGGAATGATCTATAATGACAGGGATAGACAATAATAAGTAGATTCATACAAAGTGTTTAATTTCAAGCTTATCCATCAATGACTGCAACTACAAAACAGATGCTAGACCCAAACAATATCGCCCTTAAACATCCAGCGAATAACAGCCAGACGGCCAGATCCGTCGCATTGCGGACATTGAATCACTAACCTTTACAGAGCATGCAGGTACAGTGATATTTCCAGCTCTATGAAAATAACAACATAGTGTATTTTAGCGTTATTAACGCAAAAAAAAAACAAATATTACGAGCATAATGTGGATAATGGTGGTTTATTCCTACCGATTTAAATACTAAAGAGGTTAATTCTTAGAGATTTTAGTTGTGGCGGACGGCGGGTGTATCTTACGGCGGCGGCAGCTCTATGACGCGTTCTGTCTATAGAGACGTGCAGGAGCCAGACTAAACTACTACCGTCTGTCGGGTAGTAGACTGTATTATAAGACTGTTTTCTTACGAGCTGGCTGGGACAAGGATGCCGAGAGAAGTCTTGTAGATCTTGGGTCCGCTTGTACCTGTTCTTCTGTCAATAAAAGCCTCGAAATACTTATTCTTCCTTTATTTTTCCTCAGATTTACAGAGTAGTATCACAGTATAGTAGCGCACTGGATTCTTGCGACTTACACACTTGTTGACTCAACAACGTTTGATGTGAGACTGAATATATAGTAGCGCACTGGATTCTTGCGACTTACACACTTGTTGACTCGAAAACGTTTGTAGTACACTGATTAAACAATCGGCCTTTATTCTACCGAATTGCAAAAGCGCACTGGATTCTTGCGACTTGTCTTCTTGCTAACACAGATGTTAACTCGAGGAAGCTTGTAATGAAACTGACTAAACAATCGGCCTTTATTCTACCGAATTGCAAAAGCGCACTGGATTCTTGCGACTTGACTTCTTGCTAACACAGATGTTAACTCGAGGAAGCTTGTAATGAAACTGACCAAACAATCGGCCTTTATTCTACCGAATTGTAATAGCGCACTGGATTCTTGCGACTTGAACTTGTTAACTCGAGAACGTTTCTTGTTACACTGACTGCCGATCATAGAATGCTCCGCGTATTTATAGGTGATCCCGTTTTCTAGATAGTTCCATAACATTCCAATTTTCTAGATATTTCTATACTTTCTAGAAAGTTCCATCAAAACGTGCCTATACTTTTCTAGAAAGTTCCACAGCTTTCCAGAAAGTTCTACAACCTTCTAGAAGTTTCTATAGCATTCTAAACACATACCTGTACTTTTCTAGAAAGTTCCACAGCCTTCCAGAATGTTCTACAACTTTCTACGTGTTCCTAAACCTTCTCTGAGCTATTCTGGAGCTTTCTTTGACCGGTTTCTTTACACACATTAATAAAATCTATAACTTCATAGTAACTACTTATTTAAAAACCTATTATTATAACGCGTCGCCAACATTAGTACTTATTAATATAATTAGGTACTGCCGCGCTTTATTGTCTCGTATCTTAGTGTGATTGTATTGTTTCCCTGTGGCCATGATGTAATCTCTTTTGATGGTTACAATAGTTCCGTTGTTAGTTAATAGTTCTTTTTGGTTTGATCAGCATCCGTAAGAAAGCAGATAAGTGATAGATAGAAGTCATAGTTAATACACTAACATTACATGATGATGATGATGATGTATGACCTACTGATGGGCTCAACACAACTTGGTCTTCCCACTATTAAGTAAGTAATATGTTCTTGGAGTGTTCTTTCTTAAGTGTAGTGGAGTTTGGTCTAAAACATAAATCTACCAACTAATGCGGGTGGCGGACTTTGAAAATGTCTCCAAACACCTAGGTGTATGACCGTGTAATATCAACCGTGTCGCGTAGCGGTCATAGAATACTACCCCCTCTCTTCCCTTGAGTGTCGTAAAAGGCGACTAACGGACTAAAGACCGCCACCATACATCTAACAGCTTAGAGCGGCGATGGGCTCACCACGTGTCACGTTGAGCACATAATGCAGTCGCTATCTGATGAAAAGTGAACTATGGCAAAGGACTGCTTTTGCGGTCCTCATTGTCTAGCCTCTGACTAACCTTTCGAGGATAATAGTCGTGATTATATGAATGTATTGTATGTATATAAAGATCACCTTCCGAAGAGGCGGTGACATGGCATTCCAAAAGTTGCTTAACTTGCAAAATCTTAACCTGAACGCATAAATAGTTTTACGGGATTTAACGCAAAACTACTCGGCAAAGACATTCTATTCATGTCTTTTATACCCGACGTTTCGACCGAGTTGCAACGGCCGTGGTCACGGGCGAATTGCTGTCGCGGTGTAGTGTGTATCGCCTCCGTTTGCGTCGCTGAGCCTTCATGCTTTACACACAACACTAACGGTGTCCCTATTACGTACATAGGCTTTATTCTTTTTTTTTAATATGACACGTCATAGTGACTACATCCTGCCTTATGGTAAGCAGCCGATGTAGTCCAAAATAGTGAGAGCGCTCCCCACCGTGGAACAAGCACAGTAACAAGCGCATCCATTCATGACGGCCTGCATAAATGCCGTTTCACGCCCCGTTTAAAAGACCCGGGATTATAGGAACTGGGAAACATGCGCCGGCAGAGAGTTCCAAAGCCGAATGGTCTTACAGAGGAACGACTTGCCAAATTTTTTGGTACGAGTGCTGGCTGATATTCTGCACAGTATGATGGCGGTTCCTAAGACCAGTATTCCTAAGACCAATTATTATTATTCACAGGCATTTTAATGGAACGCGCGAGTTTAAAAGTGTAAGTATATAAAGTATCATATTAAAAATTATAATAAAGTATTATGTATATTATCCGAAATATAAAGGTTACCTTCCGGTGACATGGCATTCCAAAAGTTGTTTGACTTGCAAAATCTCAACCTGAACGCATAGAGTCGCTACGCTACGCCGCCGACGACGCCAACCAAGTATAAATTAGTATTTTACTGACATACATGGCTAATGGTAGTTCTAACCAAGCCTATCTAGGATGAATCTGGGACTAGTTTCAAGTAATCATAGCCCTCTCAGTGAACCACTTACCCTGTACATTGAGCATAGATTTATTTTGTAACTCACTCACCTCAAACGAGTACTTTTACTATTGCGGAAGTAAATGTTGCGTAATCATGTAATTATATGAATCACGATGTTAAGGCACTTTGTTTACGGCCTGTGGACGAGAAGTTAGCAGTTTTTAAATCAATATCATTTAATTTTTCTTATTTCCCAAGATTACTCCCCGAATAAATAACTGACTTAGGGTGGACTAAACCAAACTGGAATAAGATCTTATACGTAGATTAAACGCCGAATTTGTAAAGACTAATCTCGGAGTAAGTCTTATTCCAGTTTGGTCGAATCCACCCTTAGTTAAAGACAAAGATAACACATTTCTAGGAAGAGACACATGATGCAAGGGTTATTTCTTTCTTGGATTTGCGACTCATTGATTAATGCTCTGTATGTATTTGACCGTTATAGGCAAAATGATTGGGTAAAATAGCAAAATGCAAAATAGGCTCCAGGGTTGGTAACTCATGCATTACTCATGAAATTTGGTCATTATCAATGCTAACGGTGTGCAAGCGTCTGATGCGGAATAAATATAATTTAAATAAAATTCAACTCTACTAAATTATACTCGTAGTTAACAACAGTCATATTTGTAAGAGTGTGTAATGTCGCAGAGATATGATAAAAACAGGGATTTGGTCAATTCCCTAAGTGATTTGATCAAATCACGGAGGATGTTAAAATAACAACACCATTTTATCATTTACCTAAACAAATGTAGGGATTTGAAGAAATACCAGAACTGGTTCCGTGAAATGACCAAAAACATGTGACCTACAGGAGTAGGGCAATTTATGTTCTAGTGGTAATTTTTGAGATCAATGTTGCAGTACTACACTTACTAATTATTATGCATGTAATTATAAATAAACGACGTTTAAAATACCATAGGAAAGCTTTTTTGTCATTTCACGGAACCAGTTTTGGTATTTGTTTAAATCCCTAGATTTGTTTAGGGAAATGATAAAATCGTGTTTTTATTTTAACATCCTCCGTGATTTGATCAAATCCCTTAGAAAATTGATCAAATCTCCGTTTTTAACATATCACTGCGACATATACTCGTATACTCTCTTTATCATTTTAAAAATATGAAGGTGACCTACCTATTTAAAACTTGTAGGTACACAAGCGTTTTCTAAATGACAGTAGATAACTAGTCATCATCATCATCAGCCAGAAGACGTCCACTACTGGACAAAGGCCTCCCCCAAGGATCTCCACCACGACCGGTCCTGTGCTGCTTGCATCCAGCGGCTACCCGCGACCTTCACCAGATCGTCGGACCACCTTGTTGGAGGCCTACCCACACTGCGTCTTCGGGTGCGCGGTCGCCACTCGAGAACCGTTCTGCCCCAACGGCCATCGGTTCTACGGGCGATGTGCCCTGCTCATTGCCACTTGAGCTTGGCGACTCTTTGGGCTATGTCGGTTACTTTAGTTCGTCTACGAATCTCCTCATTTCTGATTCGATCCCGTAGAGAAACCCCCGAGCATAGCCTTCTCCATTGCTCTTTGCGTGACTTTGAGCCTGCTAATGCGGCCCATAGTGAGCGACCACGTTTCGGTACCGTGTGTCATCACTGGCAACACACACTGGTCGAAGACTTTCGTCTTGAGACACTGCGGTATTTTGGACGAGAAGATATTACGTAGCTTACCGAACGCTACCCAGCCGAGCTGGATTCGACGATTGACCTCTTTCTTAAAGTTGGACCTACCTAGCTAAACTGTTTGTCCCAGGTATACATATTCGTCAACAACTTCAAGAGCAGAGTCTCCAACCTTCAGAAGAGTGGGTACGACATGTGAGTTAGACATGATTTTCGCCTTCTCCATGTTCATTTTAAGGCCCATTTGTTGAGAGACTCTATTGAGATCACCGAGCATTGTGCCGAGTTCCTCCAGGGTCTCAGCCATGACTACTATATCGTCGGCAAATCGAAGGTGACTGATGTACATGCCGTTAATATTCATGCCGAGTCCTCTCCAGTCCAGAAGCTTAAACACGTCCTCCAGTGCAGCAGTGAAGAGTTTCGGAGAAATGACATCTCCTTGTCTCACTCCACGCTGCAACTGGACTGGCTTCGAGCTCTGGTCCTGAAGACGAACTGTCATAGTGGCGTTTTCGTACAAACACTTCAACACTTCGATGTACCGGTAGTCAATTTGGCACCGCTGGAGAGACTGTAGCACGGCCCATGTTTCGATTGAATCAAAGGCTTTCTCATAGTATAACTAGTAGACAAATGGTTCTTATAGAAACTATTGGTGAATAGGTACTATGCCACGCAATGTCCTTCGGTTACGTAAGAAAAATGTGTAAATTAAAAATAATTCATAAACAAAGTTTATAAATAGTTTGGACTATATAAAACTTAATCTATATTCGTCATTCAACCGGTCCTAGGTTTGATAATAAGCCGATTACTTCCGCCCCTGGTTTATTTTTAAGTATAGGTAATAATTGAGAATTTGTTTCACACACCAATTTGGTTCCGGAAATCAAATATCTGTTTCATACATACACACCTCACAGATGCCAAGGCGACCATGTTTTTAACATCCTGACAATTATATTATAATGCTTCGTGAACAAACTTGCAATTGTTTTTACTTTCCAAAATTTGAACCACTTATTTCTTTCTTTTTTCTATTGGTCGGTGGTCGGTCGGTCGATTTTAAACGAAGTCAGCGATTACTTCCCAATTCTTATTTTTCCAAGCGAGACATTTTGCAAATTATTATTATGGCAAATTCTTCTTTTTGAAAACTCTTAAATTTGTTAATTCTTAATTTTCCGAATGCCTCGTTTTCCTAATTATATATAGTACGAATTCGATTTTTTAACAATTGTACAGTCATTTAATTTAATTTATTTTGTGTTATTTTATTGTAGATAATCATATATTTTTATATACCATGTGTCCCAGAGCTCCTAGGTTTCATTCCCTGCGTGGGTGCATGCATACAGTGCACTCTCAAGTGATGTAGGTATGTGCTTACCATCTGGTTGATTCCTAAAAACATCACTTTTACTTAATGTAAATACTTGCCTGAGGAAAAGTTTCCCGAAATATCATTAAAATATAAGAATAACTCAACCCGTTTTTCTGTGGGATTTTTACACAACACAACCGTCACTGGATAGGAAAGTTCAAATGTATGAGTTCGCGGGGAGCCGCTAATATCTACCTAATACAATACCTACTTGAGCTACTTTAGCAACTGAGGAAAACCTAATAACCGTGTCGCGCAGCGGTGAAAGAATACTACCACCCCCTTTCTTCCCTTGGGTGTCTTAAGGCTAGGTGTTAGTGGAAAATTAAAATAACACGTTCTTAGAATTACTTTTTGAAGTAGTAAACAGTAAAATTAAAATCTGCGAAAATTATGAAATATTGTTGAGGCTTTATTCTGTGAAATACACCCGATGGAAACACGATTTTATAGATAGAATAAAGATAGCTCGATAGAATAAATTCACAAAGTTACATATTTTTGTGTCATTTTATCTTCTTTTCCAGGTTTTATTCTTAAAATAAGTGATTTGATATTATGAGTCATTTACCAAAATGAAGCTCGTAAATAATTTGAGTTATTATAACCGATGGTTTTTTGTTTATTACATCTATCAATTTTTTTAAATATAAAACGCGAATATTCGCGCCGCTTCGCTGTTATACCCGTCCCTTACCGTTGTACCGTCGAGAGAACGAGAGGGAAGTGCTCGAAATACCTCCCCTTAAAAGGCGGCTAACGGACTAAAGACTGCACATACATCCAACAGCTTAGAGCGGCGATGGGCTCACCACCTGTCACGCTAAGTACATGTGCAGTTGCTATTTGGTGAAAAGTGGACTATGGCAGAGGACTGCGGTCCTCATTGCCTATATAGTCTCTGACTAACCCTTCCAGGATAATAGTAGGGATTATATGTGTAATGTGTGATTAAGTATATTTGTATTTGAACTTACATTACATACTTTGTGTAAAACCTAAGGTATTTTTTTATTAAGTGTAAGTATACTCGTAGAAGATAATTATAAGCGCTTTTAGGATTATTGTCAATTTGTGAGTGCACTTTAATAATAATCTTTGTAAAAACAAAATGGATAAAAGTCGCTTTGTGATAACATTATTTGGTAGTCATGTGTATTGTTAACATAATATGTCATTGTCTTTATCAGGTCAAGTTCATCGTCATAAATCGTTTAACAATCACAATAATTGCACGCGCCGAATCGAGAAACACGGGTGGATATGGACTTCGTCCCCAATAAAATATTGTAAATGTAATTTCCATATTTATATTAGGTATCTTATCTAAATAAATATTTTGCTTAAGTATTGTTTTTATCGATGGATATGTTAAATATTATTCTTGACCTACCTTGACAATGATTGACTTGAAAATTATTAAAAACTTACCTTAACTCAAACGTTAATAGTAGAGGATCCGAGTATACAACGACCTTCACCGAGCGGTTAATGGATGAAAAGTATTTTAAATCAAATGTAATGTGTTAAAAAATATATTGCGAGTGGGGTTGGCTGAAAAATTTCAGTCCAGCATATGATTAATTAAATATTAAAAAAAAAATTTTTTTTAAATATTGCACTTGTTTCGATAATAGATAAATTATATAGGTACCAATCGAAAGTATGAAGCCTATAGAATATGCAAACGTTAGGTTGACTATTTTTTCCTGTCATAACATTGGGTAGGCAGGTGTAAGCAGGAAAGTTCGATAGAGAGTTGCGGCTTTACTTATAAACACTAGATATTTAAGCTTATTATACTTACGTAATGTTCTCCGTCCCTAGTAATAACGCCCTGCCTAAGTACTAAGGGTGCCATGCCGTCATCGGCTTTTTCCAATCGATGATAATAATATGCATGTCACGCAAGACCTAGGCGTATAAACCCAGCCCAGAATTAAAAAATATCATAAGGCTCTGGGCTTGAGACCCATTGTACAATTTTACCTGTGTGAGAGAGAAGCATAAGTGCATATTTCATTAATATTTGCAGCCAGGTCTAGACTCAAATTGAAACTTTGAAATCCGATAATTTCATGGGTGATATTATTCTGCATACCCATCTAGAGTTTAAGCAAGGGCAAAGACTAATGCAAAGACTTTTTATTGGCCTATAAAAGATTCAAGAATTATGCAGTTCGAGCCAAGACCTTGTTTGGGCATAGATCAATTACATGTTTTAAAAATACAGTAGCAAGGAAGATGATAAGCGTCAACACTACAGTTTGTAAAAAAAAAACAATTTTGGGGTAGGAATAACTTGCATCAGTCAAAAAATATTAGTTTAGTGCAATTTTTTTCACAAGGGTTTATTTATTTTTTACACACAAATATTACACTATAACAATAAAAAGACACTAGAAAGTAAGTTCTTAGGAGGTTAAGTTCATATAAACAATACTTGCCTGATGTTTCCCGTCTCTATTAGTCTGATAAAGCCTTGCATAAGTACCAAGGGTGCAAGTCACCGGTTTTTCCTAATCGATAATACGCATAAAACACGCTAGCCTAAGAGCCAACGCACACATGATACTTTTAGCATCGGCGATCGGCAATTTTGCGACTGGCTTCGCGTTTTGGCGGCTCTCTGCGTTCGATTACAGTATCGAAATCGCGCGTTTTAGCGATTCGGTCGCTGCATTCAGCTTCTAAAAAGCGTCTAAATCGCTGATCGCCGCTGCTAAAAGTAGCATGTCTGCTCTGGCCCTAACCTAACACTTGGGTTAACGACTCGCAAGAAGGACCAATGGCCCGACAGTATGACATCCAAAATGAGGCCGAGGTCGCATAAGGTCTGTTCCGATTCCGACCACTTAAAAAAAGAAAATCAACTTCCTGATCTATATTTAAAAAGTTTTTCGGCAACCGGGTCGACGCTGACGATAACTAACAGCTATACAAGAGCAACAGTAATTATTCATAAAAAAAAACATTAGCCGCCTCAATGTCAGCTGACGATGCCGATGAATGGGACCGCAAAAAATCCCGTTAAATCACGCGAGATCGTCTCGGCACCATCGAGGTCAGCCTGATAATGGTGGCGGCTAAATTGATGATAACGTAGTACTTACACGCCTACCTCAATAATGTAGGCATGCGCATGAGCGTTTGGGGATTTTACGTTTTTTTGCAAAGGTCAAGCATCGCCTGCTATCCCCTCGCTCGCATTTTATATTTATAAAAACACATACTCGGAATTAGAAAACTTAACTATTTTGTTGTACCTACTCTATTTTTAGACGAAATAAGCATATCGTAAATTGGACTAGCATTTAAAATTATAGTAGTCTAAAGCTCGTACCTAGTTGTTTATATCACTATTCTCTTATTTCTGCAAGGTTTCTACCTAATATTAATATTTTTTAATTACAGATACAAAGATACCTGAAATGTTCGAAAGACAATGTAATAATTTGTAGCGAACAATATTCTATACCTGTGACTGATCACGGACTCTGCAAAGGTTTCATAACTTCATTGTACTATGTAAAATAAACGCTAGTAGATAAGACTAAAGAATTTAATATTAAATGTCTTATAATGTAATATCAAAGAGAAGTCCTTGTTATAGCCCTTTGTGTTTTTAAACATTCCACCGGATCGTCTGCGTCGGTCGGTTCGGAAGTGTGGCAGGAAGAATACACTCGCTAATACAATTTGTTTGACGCTTCATTTAGCACTACCTAGCTCAGAGAAGTGTGGACGGGTTTTTTTGCGTTGTGTTAGCAGTATGAGGTTTTTAGACTAATGATTCAAAGCCATAGTTCACTAGTCATTAATTATTTTGACAGGTGTTAGAAAGTTACTCTATTGAGTAAACAGTCTACTATCCTATTGTTGGAATTTAGGAATTGAAAACAGGCTTATTTTGTCCTGTTTGTAACTTCACTTAATGATGACTAAATTATGACAAAATGGCCTATTTTGTGCTAATTCAGTCATAATTATGTTAATTTTATATTATGTTCTCAATATCCAAATTCCAAAAACTAAAATACAGAAACTATCGATCATGTTTCAAAACCATCGTCATAGAAATGGATGGGATCAGTGGACTATGCCGTCACTAACGAAATGAGTTGTACTTATTAATAAAAGTGTATAAACTTGACTTTTACCACACAGAAATTAATGTTTAGTTCAAATCAAACAATGGTTATTAATAGAAATTGAATGAGAACAGTGGACTATGCCGTCAATAATTAGTTATACTAATCAATAAGGTGTATAGTACTTGACTGTTAACACACATACATTTGTGTTCAGTTCAAATCAAACAAGAAGAACTAGTGTTACGTGATTCCACTTTTGGTGTTTAAGAAGAAATTTTATTGTCAACATCTCAATAATAGATTTTTGATTTGATTTTTAGTAGATCTCATCTTACTTCTGCCTACCTAACTTAAATTAACGTCCATTCATCAAATTAGAAAAGAAGATATTATTATGCATACCTGCACCTGGACTATTAATAACACCCATTAGAAGACCGTATTGTCTTACCAAGTCTTAGTTTAAAAATGATATAGCAAAAAAATCCTATAGTGTATTAATATAATTATATTTATCTAAAAGATAGAGAATAAATTTAAAAAAGGAGAAAACCTACATATTATCTAGGTAAGTATAAGTGAGTATAATATTTTTTCTTACCCGTATCGTTAAAATAAGCAAACCTTTTTGCAAACGTTAAAACACCAATTATTTGTAAACTCTTTAGTGTTCTAAATGCAGGTCCTATAAGCCGTACTTAATAAGTAAAATTTCAAATGTAAAAACTACTTTTTGTACTTGACTTCCAAACATGATAGTTATAAAATTAGACTTTATTTTTGTGCGTAGGTACGTCACGAGACGTAGAGAAAAGTTTAGTGTAATACTTACTAATAAATAAATAACGATTACAGTTTTCCCTTACAGTTTCATTATAATTGTTTGTACAGATCATTAACAAATCGTAGTGAATGGAAACGTGAACAATTACTGTGAAACCAATTAAAATAACGTATTAGTTTTGCGTTAAAAAGGAAAGTGTAGGAAAATATTCTAGGACATTTTGCGACCAGGGCGTTTTGTGTCTAAGGCGTTTTGCGTCTAGGACAATTCGCGTCTAAGGCGTTTTGCGACTAGGACGTTTTGTGTCTAGGGCGTTTTGTGTCTAAGGCGTTTTGCGTCTAGGACAATTCGCGTCTAAGGCGTTTTGCGACTAGGACGTGTTGTGTCTAGGGCGTTTTGTGTCTAAGGCATTTTGCGTCTAGGACAATTCGCGTCTAAGGCGTTTTGCGACTAGGACGTTTTGTGTCTAGGGCGTTTTGTGTCTAAGGCGTTTTGCGTCTAGGACAATTCGCGTCTAAGGCGTTTTGCGACTAGGACGTGTTGTGTCTAGGGCGTTTTGTGTCTAAGGCGTTTTGCGTCTAGGACAATTCGCGTCTAAGGCGTTTTGCGACTAGGACGTTTTGTGTCTAGGGCGTTTTGCGTCCATAAAATAGGGCATTATGCGTCAAGAGCTCTTAAATGTATTACAGACCTACGTCACGCTTAACTTATAATACCTTTTTGTCGATCTTCGTCGTTTTTCGTATCCGCATAACATTAATTACCGTACGTTCACAAAAACGTCAACATTAATGATTACTTTAGCAGCACCGTTATATTTTTTAAAATAAATGTATTTTTAGAATGAAAGTTAAAGATACTAAGTAGGTAATCGGCATGTCTGATTATGACGTTCTTGTGTTTAGTTCATTGACGTCAAAGGAAAAAACCATCCTACTATATAACTAATACACTAATATTATAAAGACGAAAGTTTGTGAGTGTGTATGTTTGTTACTCTTTCACGTAAAAACTACTGAATGGATTTGGATGAAATTCGGCATACAGATAGTTTATAACCTGGATAAACACATAGGATGGACTATAGAGGATAGGACTTTTTATCCCGATATTCCCACGGGAACGGGAACCACGCGGGTTTATTATAAAGGTCCAACATTAATTTAGGTAAGTACTTACCTACTCTTTATTCCACTTTATTTTCACAATACAAGATAATTTTCAAAGAGTCGAACGTTTCCGTTATTCACAAGCTGCATTAGTCGACTTCAAAACATGGTCGGTAAGAAATAAAAATAAATCAAAAGAGTCTGCAACATATTATTATTTAAGCAGCCCTCGATCCACATTTTTGCGAGTCAACGAACCCTCCGAACTGCCCCGAAAGGTCATTCACCTTCCAGACACGTTTCCAACACCTTTCTTTTCTGCCAGTTGGCTAACCCCATTCATTACGCTTACTAATTTCATCTTGACAGAAAGGTATTATTTACGGATTTTTCTTCTTTGTCGTCGTAAGACATTATCTATAATTTGAACTATAATTTGAACTTACCTTTTTGAGCTTTTGTCCATATGGGAAGGCCTAGGCCCAACAGTGGGATGTTTATAGGCTGATGAGGAACAATAGCTACCCAAAAAAACCAAATCAATAAGAATAAAACAGTGTTATATTATCTCCTTGTCTGTCACGAAGACTCAAAGAGGTTATTACTCATAGAGGTTGTTACTATACTAACAATTGAATTTCTATTGTTATTGTATTTACGGCAGCTGAGCTCTCATATAAGTAATCTTATAATCAAGTTCAGCAAAGTGATGACATAATTTTATAGATTGCAATTTTTGCACCTTGGCAAATATTCTTAGGGTAGATTTGACCAAACTGGAATAAGGTCTTATAAGTACCTAGAATAAACGCCGAATTTGTATAGACTAATCTCGGAGTAAGTCTTATTCCAGTTTGGTCGAATCCACCCTTAATCACAGAACAGAAGTTACTCTTAACCCTCCTTCTTCCTGCATAAGGTGACACGGGTTTAAGCTAAATTCGATGAAGGAGTTTTATTTACGAATTACTCACAATTCTTAGTACACATATCTGCATAGTGTCACTCGGATTTATACTGTTTCTTGAGAGAGATTAAAGAAAATAAAAGGGTTAGTAAGAGACTAGGCAATGAGTACACACGGCGTCAGATCAACCTACCCTAAACTGTCAAATTTCTCCAATGAATATTGATCCTTAGAACCAAACAATAAATTTCAAAATTGATAGTAGAAATTTGACAGTTTTGGATAGGTTGATCTGACGCCGTGTGTACCACAGAAGCAGTCCACTGCCATAGTCCACGTTTCACCAAATAACAACTGCACACGTGCTCAGCATGATAGTTAATAAGCCCATCGCCGCTCTACTATGTGGTTGGATGTATGTGCAGTCTTTAGTTCGTTAGGCGCCTTTTACAATAACCAAGAGAAGAGAGGGGTATTCATTTAGTCTTCTCTACCACACGGCTCATTTACTTGTAGTGATTCATTATTAATTCTTAATTATATTTATTTACTCTGTATAAGATAATCGATAATTATTGTAAAAGTGATTAAACGGCAGTGATACAAAAATAATGTCGTAAATAAT
This sequence comes from Scoparia ambigualis, assembly GCA_963921215.1. Classification (NCBI taxonomy): domain Eukaryota; kingdom Metazoa; phylum Arthropoda; class Insecta; order Lepidoptera; family Crambidae; genus Scoparia; species Scoparia ambigualis. The sequence continues at coordinate 20,635,751 of OY992504.1, forward strand.
GAAGTATTCTTCCGCCTATAAGTGACGATGGAAAAGTATTAATTTTACTGTGCATTAAGTAGTAATTAGTGGTAACTAAATGTGTGGAAATATTTGTGTTGGTATGTTAAACATTTTGGAAATAATAATTAAAGGTACCTACTTTACAATTGGCTGTTCTAAGCACAAATACAGTTTAAAAGATACTTTTCACTTTGATTTTTATTCCTCTGCGAGTACTTTACCATGTATCTCATTCTATGTTAGGTGATAATAATGACAATGAAGAGAGATGGTAAGGTCGAGAAGGTGGAACCGTATTTTAATCAAAATCCTAAAGGCATTGGCTATTTTTAACCAAAAAAAGAGGAGGTTCCTTTCGTCGGGAGCTTTTTCTCATGTAGGTAGGTTATCTGTAGCTGTTGGAACACAACAATGCCACTGAAATTCAGGATATATTGACATGTTAAGTGGTTGTGATAAGATGGTAGCCCGAGAAGGTGGAATCGCATTTTAGCTACTAAAAATCCTAAAGTCATTGGCTAATTTTAAATAAAAAAGGAGGAGGTTCTCAATTTGTCGGGAGCTTTTTCTCATGTATGTTATCTGTAACTGTTGGAACACAGAAATGCCACTGAAATTCATGTTATATCGACATGTTTAGATAAGATGCTTATAACTAGCCAGGTGGACTTAAAATAAGCACTACATCCGACCTGACGGACTGCAAACAGTACCCGCTGGGTTTCGAACCCAGGACCTCTGGATCTGAAATGTATGGTTAGCCAATAGACTACAGAGGATGTTAAAAAAGTAAACACTTAAATTGGCAGTCGCTTATGCTGGCACGAGCAACATTGCTATTCGTGTAATTAAACCAATTAAGTAATTTATTTATTTATTTTGTTTATTTGGATCACCAACAACATTTACAATAATACAGGCAGTTATGTATAATAACATGAAACTTAGACGCTAAATGTAAATATTCTAACAGTTACTAACAACCGCATGCACCAATTAAGCAAAGGATTACAAATCTGATTCTAAACTAATGTGCAAAGAGAGATAAAAAATAACTTAGTGGTAGCTTAAAGGTGACCTGTATCTTAGTAGGTAAGTAGAAAAAATGGACGATTCAAAAGCACTTTAAAAAAAGTTTATAATTTGTATAAATTATTTTTGACTTTGACTTTGACGTCCTCGACCAACTATTGTTGTTTATGAGATCGAATTCTCGATCGAGTCTATTTATACAATTAGGTGCTATTACCAAGAAATCTATTTCCTTAGTACGGACATACTTTTCTTTGAACCTTGGTACGAAACCGCTTAAAGAAAAGTGCTGTAATTTGAGAAAACTTTAATACTCTTGGGCACACACATACGTTTATGTCAGCCAATAGCTGCCTGCAATGGAAGACAATTGAATAATTCTTTTTTTTCTCTCCACTTTACAGGCATGCTATGTTCTCAAAGAAAATTACTTTTGTCAAAGATAAACGGATAAGATAAGCGTCAATCATCTATTGCACGATATAACACGATGAATGCAAACAATGATCATAATATGTGTACTTGGATGCAATATGTATGTATGTTGTTAAGTAAGTATTAAAGTAAAATAAAAACAAAGTAATATTGTATTTAAGTGCCATAAAAAGGAAAATCATTTAGAAAAATATAAATTGCGATGACACAATGCACAATGCAAACAATGATTAATATGTGTACTTGGATGCAATATGTATGTATGTTGTTAAGTAAGTATTAAAGTAAAATAAAAACAAAGTAATATTGTATTTAAGTGCCATAAAAAGGAAAATCATTTAGAAAAATATAAATTGCAAATTGCAGGTATAAGTCGGCAGACAATGGACAAAAATGAAATAAAAATATAAAGACATACAGATTGAACCACAATTGAACAACCATTTCAGTTGAATGTAAATAATTAGCTGTATCCAAAGAACCTGCTCATAAATTTATATAAATTGTTAAAAGTACCAACTTACTCGTACTAATGAAACTAATTATTTATAAGCTTTGATAATTATCTAATAATTCTTACTCCAAAAATCAGTTTGTTGCGGTACGCTCCACTTCGCGATTGTCTTAAATTTCTCACCTATCACGTGACCTACAATTATTACACTAAACATAATCAAGTAATATAATTATATTACTAAACTTCAACCGTATTCCTAGTAAGATAGTAATGAATCGCTTTCATATAACTATATTACGGCTTTATCTATCTTACGACGACATAAATATATATTATGTACTTACCTATTACCAAACTAGCCTCAAAATATAACCTTAAAACTTTTACTCGGATGTATAGTAGTATAGGTTTACTAAGACCATGTGACGCATTTGAATAACGACCTAATCTAAACATAATCATATTAAAGACGTGTTTAAGAAAACCGGATATCTTGTCGAAGGCCTAATAACATACACTTGATTTTAAACATAATTTGCAATTCTTGCCTTCACTACGCGCGGGGTTATGTGATATTTGACCTGATTGACATTGGAATATTATTAGTGTATTTATTTACTTATTTTTTCGTTCATCATTGCCACCATGTTTCGGAAGGCTCGTAAAAGCCGTTGGTCCCAGTACTCCCGGTTGTTGTCGAAAGATGGCAATGTTAAAAGCCACCAACCCGCATTGGGCCATTGTGGTGGGTAATGACCTAAACTCGCCACATGTGCTTTTGTCCTTGTGGGTGGGATTTTATGACTGTATGGTGGCTAGTCACAAGTTCAAGGTCGCTCAGCGGGCAATGGAAAGAGCTATGCTCAGAGTTTCTTTGTTGGATCGAATTCGAAACGAGGAGATTCGACAGAGAACCAAAGTAGCAATGGGCTGGTCACATCTGTCGTAGAACCGATAACCGTTGGGGTAAACGAGTTCTAGAGTGGAGACCGCGAATGGGCAAACGCAGTGCGGGACGCCCCCCGACCAGATGGAGCGACGATCTGCGCAGGGCGGATGGCAGCAGCTGGATGCGGAGAGCCGAAGACCGGGCTCAGTGGCGCGCCTTGGGAGATGTGCAGCAGTGGACTGCGATAGGCTGATGATGATGATGATGATATGGTGGCGGCTCATAAATAAAATACTACCGACCCATCTCTTCCCTTGGGCTTCGTACAAGGCGACTAACGGACTAAAGACTGCACCTCTCACGCTGAGCACATGGGCAGTTGTTTATTTTTGGTGAAAGGTGGACTATGGTAGTCGACTACTTTTACGGTTCCCTTTGCCTGGTCTCTGACTCTGACTAACCCTTTCGGGGTTAATATTCGATTATTATGTATGTTGATTTTATTGTCATTGTTGACAATCATGTATGCCATGATACGCTATGTCATAAACCACCAGACTCTAGAGAAAGTAGAAAGTTTTTTGTGGTAATAAAACGTTCAGGTACCATTCGGCAATTGTTAATTAGTTAATGTTGTGACTTTTATATATGTACAAGGTTATTTATTCCTACGACAGATGCTGCACATTTACAATTAATAATTGACCGTGAAGCGTAACTTTTTTTTATCTACGCGAAATAGTAGTGGATCTAAAAGGCCTTTAACCCGGAACACATAGGTGTTCCGGGTTATGGTGAAATACTAATTGGTGATGGTAGAAATGAGTATGAGGGTAGTAGGTAGTATGAAGACGCTCTCTTTTCTGGAACTCTACCACTAGCAGGTGCCAAGATTAGAGGCTGTAACCAGTGTGCCTGCCATGAAAATAAAGATCATTTTAATATTTAAAAAAACATTCACACAAAAAAACGAGACCTCATCATGTATGACAGCAATTTTACATTATATTCTTAAAATTGCAAATATATTTTTTTAATTATTCTACAACGGGTAAGCGCTTGGCCTTCATCTCACCCGGTGGTAAGTGACGATTAGGCCGAAGGTGGAAGTGCGCTTTACCGGAATCCTCAACCACTGAGGAACTGATGCTATAAACATCGTTGTTATGGCGACAGTCTTAAATAAGATGGTGGTAGCAGCCAGGCGGACTTAACAGCTCTACCACCAACCAAATCGAGCACACAAAGATGGATTATTTAGAACTTTAAAGCTACATTATGTTTAATCAACGTTATAATTGAATTAGGAACAAAAACTCGTCATCAAACTTCGAATACGAGTCCGACGTTGGAGTCTTTAGGCATGTCCTTACATGGTCCTAACACGTATGAAACACGCGTCCAAGAAATGCAATTTGAAGAAAAGGCAGATGGAATCACAATCGTCATACAGGGCAAACCAAAACCACTATCCAAGTTCAGGGTGTACGAAGCGCCGTGTTTTTCAAACACCATCGGTTTAGTTTCGATTCGCAGAGTAGAATTAATTCTCCTGCCTCGTTTCACCGGTTTCGCGAGCGTCTTGCGGTCAAACGGCTTTGCTTTGTACCGTGGACCAGAAAAAAGGGTAAATTATGGAAACCTGATTGAAGCGTGATACTGTGATGGATGACGCACTGACGCAAAGCTTTGGCTTCTGCGCAGTCTTCGATTGCAATAAAAAAAAATTGTTGCTTTTATAGAAACTTCGGAATATGTGTGTTTAATGAATTGAGTTAACAAACTTGATGGCGAGATAGTAAACATTACTGACGTAATAAAAAAGGATTTGTTAAGTGTTAAATGAGACTCCTTTTGAACTTTGTCTTTCTCAGATAAAGTTTTGAAAATGATAGATAGCTCTTATCCTCAGAGCGCTAAGTGCGAATATTATCACGTTTTAAAGAAAACAACAAATTGTGTGTCAAAATTTTATTGCGAGTCACACGTTCGTTGCTTAATGCCATACAAATCCTTTTTTTGCTAAACTAAGCTTGCGCGGTGGCCGAGTGATCAAGCGCTCGCTCGATATCCGGAGGTCCCGGGTTTAAATTCCAGGTCGGGCATAGTGTGTTTTCGGATTTTTCGATGCATGATATTTGGCAAGCGTGGTGTAATCACCACGCTCTCACGATTCTTTATGCTTGACAAACTTGATAAACTGTAAAACTTGACCATGCTGTATCATAGGAAACCTAAAAATGATGATCGCGTAGACGCTATAAAAGTGTAAGAGTGACGTGTCATAAGCATGCCTATGATTCGCTATGGCTCAGATGCATTCACGGTTGAGCTGTTGTTTCACCATCAGCTTGATTCAATAGATGCATTCGTAGGATCACACTTCTGCTTAAACAGTCGTAATCTAATTGCGGTTTCTAACGCATGATTGAGGTTTCTGATACACCACATTAAACGCTAGATTTACACGCTTCTAGAAAGAATAAGCCAAAACCATTCAAACGTAGTAGCAATGACATGATGGAGGCCTGTGCCCTCCAGTGGGACTGTAAACAGGCTGTACTTTACAGTTTGCTTCTTTGGATAGCACGAACGCTACGCAGGTCTGATTTCATTTCGGTCTAGTTGTCCTGTGCAATATGTGAAAAGTTATTACTGTGGCCACACTGTAATAAGTTTTCACATCTTGTATAAGTGTCGACACATTTGGGGAAGCGCTTGACATTGAGCTTGATGGATTAAGAATTTCTTTTTCCTTAACATACATACATATAATCAAGACTATTATCCCCAAAGGTTCAGTCAGAAACTAGGCAATGAGGACCGCAAAAGCAGTCCTCTACCATAGTCCTCTATTCACCAAATAGCGACTGCACATGTGCTCAGCGTGACAGGTGGTGAGCCTATCGCCGCTCTATGCTGTTAGATGTATGTGCAGCAACACCCAAGGGAAGAGAGGGGGTGGTAGTATTCTTTCACCGCTACGCAACATGGTTTTTCTTAAGCTTTGTTTTAGATTTAAGCGCGTGTGTCGCTATGGCCTAAAATTGCCTCAGAATAACTATTGCTAAGCATTTTATATTATAATCCCGCAACAATTGAAAATAACAACTATTTGTATAAAACAGGCAGAGTGTTGTTCATATTTTGCGATCGATTAGGCAAACGTGATGATTAAGCCAATATCTAACAACTGTAGCGATGACTTTGTTTCAGAGGCCTTTGCCTAGCCATGGGCATTGAGTTATAATGTACTAGGTACTAGAGGAGGTATCCCAAGCAAAAGTCGTGCTATTTTTTTAAAAGTTAAAACAAAAGTACGCTGCAGCGCTAAAACAATAATTTATCGTCTTTCTGAACAATCCAAACATACAGCGCTAGAACGCTTCTTTTCTCGCGACGAAAAGATCTAAGCGCCGAAACATGGCCGCCGTTCATGTCTTGGCGATTTGATAAAATAATTAGTCAAATGCATGTTTTTGTGTATTTACAGGTGAAAAGTGATTTGTTTAGTTTTATTTGTATTTCCTGAATTCTTTAAACAGTACCTTAGCACACATTAAGGCAATATTTTAGATAGAACACAGAATACACACTTATTTGTTGCGTCTTGCGCCTGCCACTGACTAATATAGTTGGAGCGATCTGGCTCCTGGCTCTAACGCGTGTAGCAAACAATCTAGTTGTGACGTCTTCTCTAGTACGTAGTACATTTTTAACTCAATGGCCATGGGACAGTTTACGTTATTAGTATAATTTATTTAACTTCTTAAAGAACTAACAAGTGTTTCGCCCGAAGAACTAATAAACCCGCCATCATCAAATTCTTCCCTATAACAAAAAAAACAACAGAGAACGTAAGTAATTTACAGAACAAAAGTTTATTGTGTTTGAATAAATGACTGAAGAAGAGCTAACATTATACCTACGTGTCACAGGCTCATTATTGAGTCTTGTCAGCAACTGGAATATACCGGTGTTATAGATAAAGACCTGGCACTGCGCATTCTTACTTAATATGACCGCTCCGCTTTGTTTGATACGTTTAATTATTCCTAACGCGCTTCTGATAGCGTTGCATCACAATGGCCTAACAAAACAGATAAAACACTATTTGTAATTAGGGTTAACTATTAATACGTCGTTAGTATTGTGTAAGTCTCACCGGAACACGAGAAACCAGTTTCTGATGGATGGACTTTGAGCGTAGTTGTGTCAAACAAATGTTGACCAACACTTAAATATACCTACATATAAAGATTCCGATTGTCCCATCCACTAGAGTTAGAATATAGGCTATACAGAAGTTACGTCACAAAAGTTTGAAACTTCTAACGTAACAAAAATTTGGTCACCCATCCCTTGACCGAATTGCAAAAGTTGCTTGTCATGCAACATCGCAACTTGATCTCGCAACCCGCTGTGCTATAGGTTATTTGCTACTTCACAGTTTCGAAGCTGTGCGGTGGATCTTTTTTGGGTGTCGTAAAAGGCGACCAACGGCGCATAGAGCAGCGATAATCTCACCACCTATCACGCTGAGCACATGTGCAGTTATTTGGTGAAACGTGGACTGTGACAGAGGATTGATTTTGCTTGTCTCATTGCCTAGATATGGTCTCATTACGGGTGTGCCTTACCTTACCCTTTGGGGATAAAAGTCTTGTATGTATTAGTACTATGCATATAAAGTTTCTGAACTATTCGCCAATAATTCAGGTCAGCGTTTGACCTCTGTTACGTATACATGCCGGGCCGTTTGGCAGATGCAAAGTCCATGTCCATTGGACTTTGGACGCGGTCTCTGACATAGATAACACAAACACAGAGCAACATAAATTTGATATGCAAAAAAAAACAAAATGGTTTCTAAAATTAAGATTAAGATTTCATCTATTAGCTTTGCATAAACTTGTATTAGACATAGGATATGTATTACATATAGCTATGTGAAATGGCTATTTTATTTGCACGAAACTTGTTTAAAAAGCTTCTCAATGTTTTGTGTATTTTAATGTGGGTGACGTCTGAATAAATCAACGAAAGACGTCACTATACAAACTGGATATTTGTTTGTGTCCAAAAGGACATTTTGTTGATTAGCTAAATATAAAACCTCTAGTAGAATTGAGAGGTATAGAAGCAAAGTCGTCACTGTCTTTTAAAAAATGAACTTTTAATGCCATCTGTAGGAGCGTCTTGGAATACATTTGAACATTTAATTAGTTGACATGCAAAGTTAGCACTGCCTGTCCCCTCAGAATAATAACTTATTATTTTTTATCTATCTCATAGAAAATTAGCTTTAAAAAGTGAAGTGAGAAGCAAAAATGACAATGTCCAAATTGACCAATCACAAGGCGGCAGCCATGTCATTTTTAGTATGGCGTCAGGCATAGTTATTTAATTCTTCTAGATTTTTATTGTTTTTAAATAAACAGTAAAACAAAGTTAATTCGTGTCACTTTAAGTAATTTTTCTATAACATTTTATTACGCAATATTTCATTAATGTTTATGTAACTTTTTTGAAATTTTAAAAATGTAAAAAAAACGATTTTTTTATGAGGTGTTTGTTTACTAAATTGTAAATTTTTCGGAAAAAACAGATAAATAAGTAAACTAAATAGTAAGTTTAACTACAAAATGGGGAAAAAAATGTAAATCGATTAATAATTGTGACCTGTAGTGTAGGTGGCCCTTTAGATTTGGAATTGTAGAAAAACGGGTATTTCTGTATATAAAAGTGATGTAGCTTTTATGAGTATTGACCGATCGTTGAGGTAATAGTGTTAAAAGATGCGGATGCAGGCGAGAAGTGCATTCTAGTTGGAATTCCGAAAACCTAAGTGAATTAATTTTACTTACCTAGGTTGTAAAAGAAAAGAAAATGTTATTCTTTGTGTTGTGCAGTGTTAAGCCGGTCTCCTGCGACACTGTTTTGTGTTTTTTAACACCTAACATCAAACATCTAACAAAATATAAGAGTATATTTTGAGAGACATGGCTTTATAGGTACATTCGTAAGTTTTAATTCGACTTGTAAGTAATGCAGTTGTGTAATTTTGGAGAAGTATATCTCAATAAAAATTTATTATTATTCAACTTGTTATGTGTTATTCAAAATGAAATAATTTTATTTTCGTAAATTTTTGTACTTATTCATTTTCAATGCTCCGATTCTTGCGGGGACTGCGAAATCTGTGTTTTTTTTTATATCACAGGAAAAAACCACTAATTCGAAATGCATCTCAACTGAATCTCCCTCCAACTACTCCGTAAACTGGTTATCCTTCAGAATATAACAAAGCTATCTAAATTGTTGTTATTTGTTATAATGACTTAGATAATAATAATGCGATGGTTGCTAGGCGTACTGAAAACAAGTCTTACTACCGAACCGAGTACAATATACGGTATATATCTGCTTCTACGAGTATATTTATTTTTATTTTTGTACTACCTCTTTTATGATACTGAGTCGGCATCGTTTGCCGACACACATAACCAACCCATTCGCGCGCAACGCCGACGATGGCATTTTGCGCGCAGCCGACCCTTTATGCCTCTATGTCCTATAATTTCACTGGATCTAGTGCCCTTAACATGGAACGCAGTAATGGTAAACGAGCTGCTTGGCGGCAGAAAAAGATAGTTCGTCTTCCAATCGCATACGGGATAAAATCAAACCACCGGAATATAGCTGGCAAACATGAGTTACATTACACTACACATTTACTCCCGCCCAATGGAAAGCATACATTGCAGCCTGCGGGCGGTAGCGACACTTCTGTCTGTCACACAGACACATAAAAACTGAAGTTACATCATGTAACTTCAGTTTTTATGTGTCTACGAGAACTCTTCTTTAATCTGTACTACGAGTATTAGATGATCGAAGGCACAGATTAAAGAAGAGTTTCGAAGGTCTATGCATGCCCCTTAATTTGCATCTAGTATCCTTCAAACTGTGACACAGGAATGCTAAAAATTGCTGTTTGGCGAAAGATATTAGGGTCCATCTATCCAGTCGGAAGAATGTTCAGAATCCTGCCACCAGACGATCGTCAAATGTTTGCCATTTCATTGACGTAACATCTTAATGACGTCACACACAAGTCCGAACCACATCGGGCGGCGCCGCCATTAGCCATCAGATTGAAAGCGGACACATCACTTGCGTCAGTTACATTAAAGGTGGGAAACTGTTTCCGTCTGAACAAATGAGTCGAGATGAGCTAATGCAAGTTCCGTAATGAAAACCAAATCACCTTTTAATTGATTCATTTAGGAGATTTTTAAAAATTACGGTACAACAACGTCAGCTGTCAAACCCGGAGCTCTCCCCAGCGGAGGGTGATAAATACGTATTGTAAGTAGTCGTCATAGTTGGTGGTAGGACGCTTGGACCCACCACGGTCTGATTTAAAGAGTCTGTCTTAACAACAGTATTAGTTACATTGTCGTGACTTAAATTTTACTTTTGTCTTTCGAATAGTAAATAAAAGTCGCACTCAGCAGTTGTTTTTGCTCGTATTCTAAAACCAAACTCAAAATCAAATCTACGAGTATGATATGGCAAATATATGCGATGAATAGCACCATCTTTTTCTAACTGTACTCAAGCAGAGATAATGGTTTAAGAATACGAGCGTCAGTTCAATCGTTCTTACTATCAGGTTAGGTAAAAATTCAAAATCTGTGGGCAGATTTTGAACTTCTTACAGACTGATCTTTGCCAAAATGTATTTTTCTTCAACATTCATTTTTACTGCTTATTGACAACTACCAAATAGGTAAAAATTTGGTAAGAAAACAGTGATTAAATAATATTGTAAAAATGATAATGATTGTACATTTATACAAAAAAGTACTTATTAATTAGAAAATATTGACTATAGAGATTGCGTTATACTATTAAACTAAAACAATATTATACTATCCTAAAACTCTGTCGTTTTCTTTAACTCATGTGGACATTCGCGCTCTTTGTTTAACAAGAACAAAACATGCTTTTAATAAATAATATCTACTGATATTATTATAAGTTAATGAATACTTCTAGTTATTAAAAGCGATCATAGTGTATTTTGATTTATGAAAGCCTAATGAACTTTTAATGCTAGTATATGGCACATTCTCATTTACCACGTTTTTCGGATATTCCTTTGAAAAAGTCATACTTTCATTGGGAAAAGCATTAAAAGTTTGCTACTGTTTGATACCTAAACACTTTTTACATATGGTCAAACTTTAAATGTATTGATTATGAAAACATATTTCTGTAAAATGCCTGTCAAACAAGCATTTTCTCAAATACATGGCGTGAGACTTTCTATCTTCGTGACAAAAAGTAGCTCTGAGAGACCGAATCTCCAATGTAAATGATTCGTAAGGTTCGTTTCTCGTGAGTAATGATTTTTTGTATGTTATCCTATGTTTTGTACATAAAAAACCACAACGGTTTTTTTTTTTAAATCCGTTATTAGTACGTGAGCCAACAAGTTATCTCAGATTTTGTTGCGCTTGTATTCGTAAACGGTAAGTGCTACCTTCCTCCCTTCCCCGCACATCGGTAGGGCCAGTGCCGTCGCTGACATTTTGTGGGAAGGACAAGCTGCTCGATGTTTGGTGTTTGCTCATGAAGGTTAGTACCATTACAGCCACGTATTTATTCGGTGCAACTCTCAAAGTATCGTTTTACCAACTTTATAACTATGGTAATGGTTTCTATATTTTTATGTTAATTGCTTTTGCTATCCCATAAATAATGAGCAATATATTTTTATTAGTTTATAAGTCATTGTCCTCAAATACCTGGCCTCATATACGTGGCTGCCGTGGCACTTGCATGTTTCTGAGAAAATATTCATGTTTTTGAGAGAATCATGTAATGTGGGAGTCCACTGTTGGGATTGGGTTAAATATCTTACCAATTCGTATAGGATGTTCGAACGAACCATCTGAAAGAGGTAAAGTTCCTCGGGGCAAGATCATTTTCGGTTCTCACACTTATTATTAAATGTTTGTTAAATTTTTAATAATAATTAAAAACATGACTTCGTTAGGCTAATTTTAAGACCAATTAATATGAGACTGATTTTTTTAAAATTGTGATTAGGGTATAATTTAATGATATACCGAAAACTGATCATGATCATAGGAATCAAAATAACAACTTAAAATTATTTAATTTTTTATTTCATATCTTGTCCTAACTAACTATATATATAAGTATTTCACATTATATTATTACCTTCAGTATTTTTTTATAAATTCATAGTACTTTAGTAACTAGTTTACGAATTTAAATAATTATAACTAAATATTATATAGCTTAATGCCAAATACTTTGCTCTCTGCAATCTCTTAATTCGCTGTAGTAGCAGCTGTAAGTTTTGTATACTGTAACTGGTTTCAGTAAATTAATTATTTATGCATTTTTTTGCCAAAACAACTCTCTGAAAATCTTTAAACCTTAGTTTGAGTCACAAATACTTGCAAAAAATAGAGGGATTCAGTTTTATCAATTTTAGGCAGTAATATTATGGTACATTTTGCTAAATACGTAATTGTATTTTATGATCCTAGGTATGTATATTACTGTTTTTTAGATTATTTAATACAAATAGATATAATTAACGAAAAAGTATGAGTCACGTTATTTGAAAAACGATACTCTCAGATACATGGATACAAATAGTGAGATTCAAATAACTCCGAAACTACTGGTTAAAAAACTGGGCCTTGGCATTCATTATATTTCAAATTGAGTAAACTTTCATGTGCCATGGTTATTTTTGCTAAATACTTAAAATAAAAAATTGACACGTTTCTGAGAAGAGAACACTTTCCTAGGAGAATTACCCATATAGTTGTCCTCTATAAATTTTAAGTGGACAATACCATTATAATGTACGACTATGAATATCCCGTTGTTTCTTTCTCAATATCACGTCTATACACAGTGCCCTTATCCTGCGGGCACTGTAAGATAGTGTTGTCAAACAGTCGATCTTAAAAATCACTAATATGGTCGATAGTGTGGTGTGCAGCAACTTTATCGACAAATAGCAATACTATCAATAGTATCGAAAGTATCGGGCATCAGTAGTGGCTATTATGTCAATCGTTTGTTTATAGCTTTTTATTTCGATAGTATCAGTGACGATACTAAATGCATTTAGGCTTGTCTTCCTTTTTCACTTGAAATAAGTACAGTAAATTTACATGAATACTATCTAAGTATTGATTAACCATGGACCATCGATAGGCTGTTGATAAACTATCGATTGGCAACACAACTTTTGAATTTAAATGGTTTTTATCGCCGCTAAGCTTAAAGCAAGATGTGTACTTTCTTCTTGAACTCTGAAGATCCTTACTACCAGACACTGCCAAGGTCACTGTACAAAGCAAATATTTTTTGACCTTCGTCATTCTACGTACTTACATCTTTTAATGTAGGAAATGAGTTGGGATTCGTAATGGTACTGTAATATTGTTTTCTAGAGTTCACGCGTAAACTACACATTGGATTATCTATTGCGTTGTACAAAGTTTTCAAGATCGTAAGTAAATGGAATAGACCATTGTGGACTCAATGACACAAAACACTATACGGTCACCGATAATATTATGATGGAAGATAACATAATATGTTAAGTATATACATTTTGTTCTTCAGCTACATTGTGACTAACAATCGGCTTCAATATATAATGGATGTATAAAGGATACTTCAAATCCCATTATCTAAATGTTATCTTATCTTAATTCGTCGCTATAATAACAATGAAAACATCATTGTGGATCAGGTTGATCCCTCCACCCTATTTATATAACCTCTATATGTACCATAAAATATTAAACAGTCTGTTTGATCTAGCAATATGACCACTGGTCTCAGATCCCAAGGTCTCTCTCTTGCTTCACTTTTTCTCCTTCGATCATAATATAACACCCTGTCATACACTCGTCTCTTTCAAAAGCCATAACTTTGTTCGTCTTACTTTTTATTCATTCCTTTTCCTTCTACATTTCTCTTCTCTCTACATCTTTGGATAATAGTATGGATAATATTGGTCATAGTTAGGCGGGTCTAGGCCTAATTAGGTAGGTACTACCAATTTATCGGACGGATCGACGGATTGCGTGATTACTTTGCGTCCGTCTCATGGGGTCAGAGCTGCTTTCTTGGAAAGGACCCATCGGAGTGCGCTTCTGCCATCGGTGATGAGATCTTGTTGGGTATGGAATATTATATTCCGTACACAGATCTTGCCAGCGTTGGTAGAAAACGGCCTTGGTTCAATCGCGAATGCGAAAAAGCTGCTGAATGCAAGCAGGCGGCGTATCGTGCTTGGACGAGGGCTTGCGCACTAAATGACCCTAGTACCGGCTCCTTGAAGGCGGCTTACAACAAGGCCTCTAGGTTTAATAAGAGGGCTCTCGCAGGAGCGGATGCACAAAGAGTCGCGCGAGTAGGGCAGGAATTGATCTCGCACCCTACGGGTAGCCGTAGCTATTGGCGGCTCGCTAAGGCAGGGCAGGCAAATTTCTGCTCTCCCTCGTTGCCTCCGTTGAAACATCGCGATGGCTCGTTAGCCTACCAGCCGCTTGAGAAGGCAAACTTGTTGGCTGACCTTTTCGCGGCAAATTCGCGCATCGACGATTGTGGCGCCGCACCACCTATCATAGCACATTGTGGGGCCACCATGCCTGATATTCGTATCAGGCAGTGTGAATGTACTGCGGTCGCTCGAAGTGCGGAAGGCTAGCGGGCCGGATAGTGTTCCGGCGATTGTGCTGCTCACTCTCCTGTCTCTTGTGTTGACACGATTGTTTAGTATGTCTTACGATACCGGTATTGGGCGGTGTCTTGGAAGGAAGCAAACATACAACCCATCCCCAAAAAAGGGATCGCTCGGATCCAGTCAACTATCGACCCATCGCTGTAACTTCTGTGCTGTGCAAAGTGTTTGAGCGGATAATTATTTACTACCTAGAGGATCACTCGCGGCTCCATGATCGCCAGTATGGGTTCAGCCCAAGCGATCGACGTTGATCTTCTAGCGTACGTTACTCACGCATGGGGTGAAGCGATGGAAAAGCATGGCGAATCTCTGGCAGTTAGCCTTGATGTCGCCAAAACTTTCGATAGAGTATGGCATCGCTCCCTTCTTTGTGCCGCCCCTATTGTGTGCCTGGGTTGCAGACTTTTTGAAAGAGCGGAGGATTTGTTTCCTTTGTGAGGGTGGTTCCTCCGAGTTCTCCAAGTCAATGCCGAATGCCGCAGAGTTCTGTGCTCTCACCTACTCTATTTCTTCTGCATATCAATGACATGTTGTCCTTGGGCAATATTCATTGTTATGCGGATGACAGTACGGTGCATGAGCGGTACATAGGACATCCTGCAGCAAATCAAGCTGATATCGTGATGAAAAGGCAAGAACTGGTTGCCAAACTGAACCTGACTCTCGATCGTGTCTCCAAGTGGGGATCTGAAAACCTGGTCGAGTTTAATGCCAGAAAAACCCAGGTTTGTGCATTCTCGTCCAAGATAACTCCCTTCCTTACTCCTGCCTCTCTTCAGAGCTCTCCTTTACCCATTTCAGTGGACCTCAGCATTCTTGGCATGGACATCGGCCAGGAACTGAATCCAAAATGCTACATCGAGAGTGTTATTTTAACTGCCTCCCGTAAGTTGGGTATTCTCCCGCCCTCCCTATAATCCCGCCCTCTCCTTTCCTGTCCCGGAGTACACGTGCTGGTCTTAGGAACCACCATCATACTGTGCAGAATATCAGCACTCGTACCAAAAAATTTGGCAAGTCGTTCCTCTGTAAGACCATTCGGCTTTGGAATTCTCTGCCGGCGCATATGTTTCCCAGTTCCTATAATCCCGGGTCTTTTAAACGGGGCGTGAAACGGCATTTATGCAGGCCGTCATGAATGGGTGCGCTTGTTACCGTGCTTCTTCCACGGTGGGGAGCGCTCTCATTATTTTGGACTACATCGGCTGCTTACCATCAGGCAGGATGAAGTCACTTTGACGTGTCACATTAAAAAAAAAATCTAAGTCTGTAACAATAACTATAACTATAACGATTACGTTAGTTGCAATGTTGTGCTTAATCTATTCTGATAAAATCAACCAATCTCTTCCAATAGGTGGTGAGATAAAAACCTGGCTTCTCTGTTATACAACAAAATAATTATTTTAGTAAGTATACATCTAATTTAAGATAGTAAGTAAAAAATCACCCAACTAGCGCACTGATTGGGCTAGTTTTTGTTAAATAAGCCGTTTTTTATGTAGGAAAAAAATGTTTTAACCAAGAATCTTCTAAATAATGTTGATTTCCAAACAAATCCGAACAGTTCAAACAAGGAAACACATGTAGATACGATATTTGCTCAGCATAATTCGCTCTCACGACCGCACGACTATTGACACGTCTCTCGTCGCTAGTCCGGAACTAAATCTTGAAGTAAGGGTGCCTTTCCATTAGAGCTGTGCAACGGAGCTAAGCGGTGTCATGTTTTTAAAATCAAAATATTTTTAATTAAGGAGATTTAACTGACAAGCACTTTCAAAACGTTCAAATATTTTTTTAGAATACCACCTATTCCGGACGTTGTTTTAGCTGTGGAGAATAATGGGCGCTATCACTCGCGCGATAGAATACTATCGATAGTGCGATTGATTTTCAAGATCGAGACTTTGCAACACGTGGCAACACTATTGAATTTTGCCTCACGCATCACAAAACGAGCTATGGTGGAAAGGCAGCCTAAATGTATACGTTAGCGCGTAATATTTGACTAAACTCTCAATGAATCAGTCTCTGGATCTAAGACATCGTACATTAACGTTACGTCGTCATCGCTATAACAACAAACAAACGCGTAGGTAAATAAAAGCACGTAAACTTGATTGTAACCTAGACAAACGAGTTTACATTACAAGGTAGCTTTAAATAAAAAAATACGCTTATAAACATAAAAAAGATGGAGTAGTAATTATATACTATCTACTAGCTTTGATTATATACATGTTTAGATATAGCCTGGCCGTAAAAAAAACGTCCAAAAATTTACGGGCCAGTATTGACTTGACGCGCTCCTCCCGGCCATAGAAGGCGGTATTCGCGCTAGTGTCAGTCATACGCGGCTGTCACGCACACATCAAAAATTCAATACAAAAACCGAGCGGGTTTGGAGAAGCGTTTGTACCGCGATGCTCCGTCTAGACAATGTATATAAGCGACTTCTAGAAACCGCAAGAAACTTCAAGGGCTGGTCAGGTCAAGTGTTTTAAACATGACAAAAATGACAAATAAGGAATTCGTGCTTTTATCATTTTTAATTCAATAATTCATTTTGCGAAATTAAATTGGATAGTCTTTGAGTATCTATTTTTTTTAAAGCTATTGCTTTAAAATAAATTAGATACTATAATATGAATATGATAATGAAAAATACGCACATACATATAATAGGAAAATAAATGGTCTCATTGCAGACTAACGTAGGTACTTATCGCCTGGCTGACGCGGACGGGTCAGGTCAACAGACGGTTGGGTCAACGACCGGCCGCTACCCGTGCGTTGTAAATAATCGTAATTTTTAATGGTTTTTCATTTTATTTTTCTTGTCTTTGTGTTTAAAACACTAGACCTGACCAGGCCTTGAAGTTTCTTGCGGTTTCTAGCATTCGCCCTATATAGTCAAGACCACTAGCCGACTTCGTCCGCGTGAACATCCTGTATCCCGTGACAAATTTCCGAAATTTTCTTTTACACAAACCTTATCCTAACAATTACGAGCACAACAAAAAATAATCAGCCAATTCGGTCGAGCCTTTCTAAAGTGATGCGCGTACAAACATTTCGGCGAATGATTTTTATTAATTTAGATTTCTTATTTACTTTAAATTCTTACATGCTACCCAACATCTGGGCAAAGACCTCCGTCATTGAAACAGAGTAATCGCTGCTTAATCGCTACGTTTGCAAAATGTGGGTTGTTGATCGATCACAGACCCGGGACCTGCTTTACTTTACTTTATACAACGTTAGTCGGAAAGGGCGTACTAAGCCGCGGACACCTGAAAGTGCTACTATCAATTGTTATATTGCTTTGCGAAAACCATTCATAATTGATGCATATTCATATTTATAAAATGTACAACCCTGACTAGGGGCGGGGCTAACGCCACTTGTTATGTTAACCCCAGCAATGAGCTCAATGAACTCAAATCTTTTTCTCTCTCAAAACAGCTGCCCACCAGGGCTACCACAGCGTATTTTTTTATGAAATCTTAATTAATCTAACAGCTGTTAATCTAAAATTATCTATTTTTTAGGAAAAGTTCTTAGACAAAAGTTATTTACTATCATGTATACTTTAACCACCTTTCGGCTTATTACCTTTTCCGAATGACGTTGTGTACCTATAAATTAAAGTAAAGTACAGCCTGTATACTGTCCCACAGCTGGGCAAAGGCCGCCATAATTGAAATCAAGTCATCGCTACAATAGATGGGTATTGGCTTGGCTATTGGCTTAATCACCACGTTTGCCAAAATCTCGACAAGCGATTTTTTTCTGAATGGTTTCCAATATGTTTGCTGCTATTCTGACGAATGTGGAATCCGTTGAAAAGTCCGCATTCGTCAGAAAAAACAGCCTATAAATTTATTTTATCTGACGAAAAAGGAATCAGACGAAAGTGTTTTATATCCCAAAATGCGGGTTGGTGATCACAAACCCGGGCTAAGCATCGGAAAAATCCGAAAACACTCTTTGCCCGACCTGAGAATTGAACCCAGGACCTCCGGATATCGAGCCGAGCGCTTGGCCACTCGGCCACCGAGGCGTATATACCTACCTAATGTTTAGAAAAATTCCAACACTTCCCAGCCTGTTAATTGCACTCTGGATATCAGGCTTTGGATTTGCCAATCTGTCACCGAGGCGCCATAATAATAATTGCATAAAGTATTAAAAGTATGTAGTCTTTATAATTAATTATTCGCATTGGACCCACCAACCCGCATTGGGCCAGCGTGGTGGGTTATGGCCCAATATCCCCACGTGCTACTATTGTCTACGTGGAGGCCTGTGCCCAGCAGTGGGACGGCTTTATAGGCTGATGATGTTGATGATGATTGGCATTGGAAATTGTCGCAGCGACCAACGACATTGCTAACGTTGATTTTGTAATTTTGCAGTAAGTTTTCACATTTGTTACTGTAAATATGCATAAAAAGATTTTAGCATAACACCATTCCGATGCAAGCTAATATTAGATTTTAAAAGGCAGCTAATATTAGATTTTTATCTCTCGTATTCTCTTTGTTGGACTAAAAAGGTCTAGAGAGAAAAAAAAACCTTAAGCATCCACTTTAACAACACCCCGTGGAATCATTACGTTTACGCATGATCTGATAAGTCCTTGGTTATTGACGTCATCATTTGAAACCAGTTCAGAAATCGAGGGGCCCACCTGGCTTTTTCGTTCGAAACTAGATGACAATTATTATTTTACGTTTTACAATCTATTTTGGAATCTATTTTTTGTCTCGGTCATTTGAAAGGCATTCGGGCATTCATTCGATAACATCAAACAGAGACGCCGTATGGGAACTTTCAAAAGAAGATTGTCCTTCCAGATGAATTTTTATGCAATCTCCACTTTCAATCTCCACTTTGTTAGGTCTCCTTTGTTTCTCCTATCTTCTTTTTATAAAACACTTATTGAGATACGTCCGTATGGATTACTATAAAAGTTTAACAGACATTATATCTTTTCATACCTTAGGCACTACTGCTTGGCACTACCAGTAGTGTCATGGAAAATTTTGTTTTCCTATGACGCTACTTCTCTGATTGGCTCATTGGACGCATACAACAAAATTACTCGTAATATACTTAATTAACCGTGGCACTACCATCCAGTGGGTTTGCATTTAAATATTAGTTTGTAAACTTTAAATTTTTTTAATGAAAACGAAAGTGACTTTTCTTTTAAGTATGAAGCTTACTTAAATAAACAATTTCTATTCTTTTTATTTGGTCTGTGGTATGAAGATACCTAATACCCCGCGACCCCCGCGTGCTAAGGGAAATTAATTTTTCCGTGACACTCCTAAGGCCGCTGTAGTGTCACAGGAAATTCTCTTTTACCCATGGCACTATCGGTAGTGTCATGGGAAAGTAAAATTTTCCGTGACACTACTGGTAGTGCCAAACAGTAGTGACTTAGGGTAAGAAACGGATTAGTTTTTAGGTATAAAAAAACAAAAGCGATACGTCAGCTCACTTGACATCACCATGATGACATAAAATTAATTTAAATTAAGAAATTAATATTAGTAAATTTTTTGATTCGTGTGCGACTTAGGAAATTTTAACAAACCTAAAAACCTTCTTTTTTTGTTTGTTAAAATTACGCTGGAGCAGAGGGCCTACTCTCTTTCACCGAAACGAAATTTTGGACGACTTTCGTTTGCTATTTACAGCGGTTTCCATTCCTTTCGGCATTCTTGGCATGTACATCGGCCAGGAACTAAATCCAAAATGCTACATCGAGAGTGTTATTTTAACTGCCCCCCGTAAGTTGGGAATTACGTTCATACAAAATAGGTTTGGCATTTATATTATTACTTTATAGAAAATCGTTTGAAATTTCAAAAATAATGGATACTATACTATACACTGGCCTGCAAAAATAAGTATCACACTTTTAAAATTTTATTTTTTTTAAACTATAGAAGTTAGAGATTTAAAATAAAAAACGGTTTAGAGCAATTTTTATCAGCTTTCTTTGAAACTATAGTAAATTATACATCAGTAACATCTCTTTTTCGATCCTCTTTGTTTCGAAAGTATTTATCATGTGTACTAAAAAGTTATTGCAATTTTAAAAGTGTGATACTTATTTTTGCAGGCCAGTGTATATAGCAAACGAAAATCAGCCGAAATTTCGTTTCGGAGAAAGAGAGTAGGCCCTCTGTTCCGTTTGACGTCATTCGGCGCGCCATAAAAAACCAATGCGTTCTTTTCAAATTCCTGTTTCAACAATCTTCGAATAGTATGAACAGATTATTACCTACTGTGCATTTATACGAAGCATATATGAAGACGATTATTTAATGCTAAATAACAGGTACTGCGGCATAGAATACTAATATTGCTGATAGTGCGCGTTGAACTGCGTCGTAGATGCGTATAGCAGAGGAGAATTGGTTTGCGAATCACGCCGCTAACATCGGCAAATTTGAGTTCCCAATTGCAGACCTGGACGTAATTGTCCAAATCCAATTGGACGGCAGTGGTCAGGAAATGTATGTATGTACTCGTATCTAGTGTAGGCCTTGACTAAAACTACCTGGAAAAGCAATGCCTAAGAGTAATTATTAAAAAAAATTGTTTAATAGTAATTGACCATGTTGTGAAGCTACTAAAGTTACTATTTAACTTTTATGAGCATGGTTGTTATAAAAGGGCTGTTGAATGAGTTACCTTATTATAAAATAAAAAAGACTTGCACATTTTTAAACATTACTAGGAAAGAACTGTCACTAAATAATCTATCAAACTTGTATTTCCTACTTTGCGATGCATGCGTATAACTGCAGCTTATTTCTGGACAAATCTCACTGTTTGCCATTTGTTTAATTAACAAATTGTTGATTGAAGCAAAAAATGAAGTTGAACAATATTGAGGTAAACAAACCTGTAGCGGCACTTGTTTATTTTGCTGTCTAAATGGATTTTTCGTGCTTTCAATATCAAAACGACGACGCATGGTCAGCGGTCTTACTACGATCTCGAATACAATTGGAAGGATTGAGACGTAACAATACCGCTGTCCTCGATTTTGTTGGTTGGATTAGAGTTATTTGGATAGATCAAACAAATCGAATCACGTCAAGTCGCGGTTTATTCTATCTAGTCTTATTCTTCTTACTCTCGTTCTAGATTTCTAGTCTAGCAAATAAGAGAATCAAATATGTTACTATACTCAGGCATTAATAGTAATCGGTTTGTGTACCTACTAAGATAAATAAATGTCTTACTTCTCCCACGATATGCCTATTAGCCTACTTTTATGTAAAGTTTTAAGCCATAACATAAGTAAGCAAGCCTTTTTGTAAAATTTACCTTCCGCAAAAAGTTACACTATTTTCGATCCTAGAAATATCATTAATCTTTTCCTTTTGGTAGGTACCTACTGAAATGGGAAGGATATGGATAAAGAATTTCGTGCTGTATCAAACCTCTTTTCTCTTAAATTTAATCAAACCGATCACTTGACCACACCTCTTAAAACATCGTGGTAGGAGGGCAGGTGACGCAACGCCGCCGTATTAAAGTGCGCGTGCGCCGCCGCGGCCTTCCGCTAAGGTCGCTGCTTGACCCTCCTGCATTAGAATACGCATGGATCCTCGGCTCCTCGCGTACAACTAATTGCGTTGTGTTATCAAGTTTCTTTCCTGATGTAGGTACCTCAATCGGACTTT
Organism: Scoparia ambigualis; assembly: GCA_963921215.1. Taxonomy (NCBI): domain Eukaryota; kingdom Metazoa; phylum Arthropoda; class Insecta; order Lepidoptera; family Crambidae; genus Scoparia; species Scoparia ambigualis. The sequence continues at coordinate 20,658,097 of OY992504.1, forward strand.
GACTCCACAAGGCGAATGAAATAGTAAAACTAGCGAGTGACCGTTAGTTGCAAACTCTTATTGGACCTCATAACACATGAGTAACTACCATACAGAGTGCAAGCTCTCTAACAACGCGCAAAATTCATACCTATTCTGATAGGGCTGACACCCGTTTCACGTGTAAAAAATTAGGGAGGAAAAATAAAATAAGGTAAGTAGGTAGAGGTACATAATAAAACGTGTATTTCAAAAGGTATAAAATAAGGTTTAGTGTAATTTGACACATCATACTTAATTTAAATTATTTCAAAGATAACGAAACGTTGAAAAAATTGTCTTCTGTGCAGAATCGAACCCGCGTCCTCCGCAAATAATCAAATGTTAATTTATAATCTATAAAGTAGTCTTATCTTAACTGATTGTTTAAAATATTAAAAAAAGAATTATCCTTTTTTTGCCGGAATTATTCATACACACGGTGCAAGAGTTGGGAATTATGTAACTAACCCGACTTTGTTTTATAGATTTAGATTAAACACTAATATAAATACTTAACCGTGTCGCGTAGCCGTGAAAGAATATACTACCACCCCCTATCTTCCCTTGGGTGTCGTTAAAGGCGACTAACGGACTAAACACTGTACATACATCCAACAGCTTAGAGCGGCGATGGGCTCACCACCTGTCACGCTGAGCCATGTGCTCAGTCGCTGATAAGTGGACTATGGTAGAGGACTGCTTTTGCTGTCCTCATTGCTAGTCTCTGACTAATTATTAATATAATTTTATATTTCTTAATGCTATGTTTGTTTATTTAATGTGATTTCTTTTTGGAATTCTTTGTAGTACTGATTCAATCAACTAAGGTTCATATTATTTTCCCGAAATTACTTCTGATTATTTTTCATTATTGTCATGTTGTGTTTGCCTATAATGTAATGTAATGCATTGATTTGTAACTATTATTATTCACATTACCATTTTGGATATATATTGTAATGTAAAAATGTTGGTAGACCTAATAGTTAAAATAAAAAAATATGGTAAAAAAACCTTTTTAAAAAAGGAGCTTTTATTTAAATGCGCTAAAAAGAAAAAAATAAAGTTTTACTTTAAAACTTTTACTAACAACTTAAAACGTCATTACACAATTTATAATGTTATAAAATGTTGTCGCGAGATTTGTGTAGGTACTCGTATTTTCTTAGATTGAAAATTTTAATAGTTAAAAACTATCGCATCAATAAATCTCGGAACAACCTTAGTTATCATATAAATTGTGTAATGACGATATAATTTGTTATTATAGTAAAAGTTTTAAAGTAAAAGTTTATTTTTTTCTATTTAGCGCATTTAAATAAAAGCTTGTTTTTTAAAAAGGTATTTTACATTTCTAATTATTTTTTACTTTTTAGTTATCCTTGGAAACGTGTCCAGGGATAACTAATATTCATCTGTTCATCTCACTGAACGAGTAGGTATACTACAGAATTTATTCACGTCTTCCAAACTACCACCACTCACTACCCATCAGAAACGATCTATCCATTAAGACGAATCAAACTCGACGCGATTGTGTGCTTAATTACTGAGTTTCTATGGCCACCTTCCAGCTTCGTCATCAAACCCTGGTTACCATCTAGCACCAAAGAACTCGTCAAAACAAATCAAACGAGCCCATACTCGATGGGGTTATGTCGTTTAATTACTGAGTTCCTATGGCCACCTTCCAGCTCCATCATCAGACCCTGGTTACCATCTAGTACCAAAGTACTAGTCAAGACAAATCAAACGAGCCCATACTCGATGGGGTTATGTTGTTTAATTACTGAGTTCCTATAGCCATCTTCCTGCTCCATCATCAGACCCTGGTTACCATCTAGCACTAAAGAAATCGTCAAGATGGATGAAACGAGCCGAAACTCGATGGGGTTGCGTAGTTTCATTACAGAGTTCCTATGACCACCTTCCAGCTCCATCATCAGACCCTGATTACCATTGAAAAACAAACTACTCGTCAAGACAATTTAAACGAGCCCAAGCTCGATGAGGCTGTGTCGTTTCATTGCAAAGTTCCTATGGCCACCTTCCAGCTCCACCATTAGGTCAGCACCATGTCATCATAATATTGCATTGTCACGCGATTTACACATGTATGCAAAATTTCAGCCCAATCGGTTGAAGATATCTGCTTCAAAATTGAGTTGCAAAATTCCACCCAAACAAAAGATAGTAAGTACATACATTACATACATTGCAAGTTAAATAAAAGCTTGTAATAAATAACCATTCGGAGATAAAAGTCCTGATTATGTGTATGTATGTATATAAATATTTAAAACACTGTAATGGTAAAATCCCAAATTCGTCAACAAAATCACTCAAATAACTGAATCTCATCTAATGCGCGCGAACGTGCGGCCCTGTCCGTCAATTCCGTCATACCACAACTGGACCGGCGCAAACCAGTTTTTACCACGGCGGCGCGTCGGTGAACCTGTCGGTGAGAGGTCACGCACACATCGCCGCGCTTATGTATGAGTACACCTACAGCGGGCCGCTTATAGGCAGCTTGCATTCTGTAGGGTATTCTGTGCTCATCACCCGTTCTCTTTTAAAGAGATCTAACAATTGAATTTCTATTGTGTCTGGTTTTACGGCCGCTATGCTCTTAAGACCTTATAGCTGCCGAGAAAGAGAGAAAGAAAGAGCGGCTATCTAATTAATTAGTAGAAAACATTAAAAATAAAGTGTAGTGATCCTTATCACACAGAGAAATGTATCCGGGAGCTTCGATTAACGGGGTAAACGCTTTAACCACACTCGTGCACCAAAGCGTTTAGAATCAAACAATAAAATAAAAACTATAAGTACCTACTAGTCTTTTTAATATTAGATTTTAGCTAAATGTGGTCTTTACATTATATTTGAATACCTTTAGTAAAATTAGAAGTGAAAATGAAATGTTAACATCTACATTGCAATACAAACATCCATTACACAACTAAAGTGATTCCATTCTATTGAACACCTTGAAGTCTCCAAGAAGTGCACACATCACATTTTAATTGGACAACGACTACGCCGTCAATAAAAAGCAGGTCACAATGTATTCACACCTCACGTCATCGGCTCACGCCTATTGCCGAAGCATCGTACGATGCATGAAAGGAAGACCAACAATGCCCACATCCCTATTATGGCCAATCTTGCCCGGCCATGCTGTAAGGCCCTGCGCAAACGTAGGCACTAGAGCTGCCGGCAACTAGTGTTAAAAATGGCGAAAGATACATTTTGTTTCTTTGGAAACTTTGTATTTTTCCTGTTAAATACATGTAAATTTCTGAAAAAGCCAATTCAAGGTTGGCCTGAAAAATACAATCATACACGTATTACTGTTACTTTACTGTTTAAATACAGTGTATTTTTCATCAATTAACAATCAAAAAAATTTATGCTTATTAATATTCATTCTTCTACTGACTTTAATGTACTTTTCGTAGTTGAATCAATATTTCGGTTGACATTAAATAAATAGAGTAGAATACATAAAATAACGGTATAAATAATTGAAAAATAAAAACCAAATATGTAATTTACATGGTGCTGCACATGCAGCACCATGTAAATTAATATATACATATATATATTGATTAAGATATTGGTTAAACTACGAAAAGTACATTTAAATTAGTAGAGTTTAATAAATATAATAAGAATACTTTTTTTGATTGTTAAAGATGAAAAATACATAAAAGCATAAAGTTAATTAACTACATATGAAAGAATAATGTGAAAAGTACACCGTAAAATACATGTAAAACACTTAATTATGCGAAAGATTCAATCAAAGCGGAGCTAGGAAGTTTCTGCGTTTTATTGAAAAATACAGGGGTCATTTGAAAGATACATACATGTATTTTTTCATGTCATTTTCAACGCTACCGGCAACCAGCAGTGAATATTAACAGGTTTTTCATAGTTGGTCAAACAATTTGTCAAACAGCATTGCCTCAATCTAATTGCTCGATTTCGCCAATACAGAAACATAAGAGAACAATAAATGGTTCATCACCAGCAGAAGGAGCGTCTGCACTGTTGGACAAAGGTCTCTTCCAATGATTTCCACTAAACCAACTAAACTATAATAAAATAAAATAAATGAATATTATAAATTATAATACTAAGTAAAGCACTACCTAAGCAAAGGCTTCTATTATTGAAATCAAGTTATCGCTACAATTGATGGGTGTAGTAGTAGCTCCGATGTCGGAAAAGAGCCACAGAGAATAGTCTCTGTGGCTCTTTTCTGATACGATATAATGATAATAGTATCATTTTCATTCATTTCGACTCATTCATACTCAGACGCAGACCCTTGCTGAGATTGAGACATTAAAATGTCTCAATCTCAGAAATTAAAAAAAATCAAGGCTCAGTAGGAGCAACCGGCAACTGTGCCCGGTTGCCTACACCAGACAGACGCAGCAATCAAAAAAGTGTTCGCGTTTGCGCGGCGCCTTATCTGTTATAAAACCGGTGGAACCGTCTGGAGATCGTACGATGCGCGATGTTAGCCGATTGTATAATCTGCGCAACCGCAGCGTTGATAACAAATTGTTACTCGAGCTATGCAACGCAACGTTTCCACAGTTGTTCGCCGTGTCCTGTTGGTGTTTGTGTATGAATTAATAAATATGTAAGGCCAATAAACAAATAATATAATATTATACTTATTATTAACCGTGTCGCGTAACGGTGAAAGAATACTACCACCCCCCTTTCTTCTCTTGGGTGTCGTAAAAGGTGACTAACGGACTAAAGACTGCACATACATCCAACAGCATAGAGCGGCGATGATGGGCTAACCACCGGTCACGCTGAGTAGGGTAGGTAGTCCAACAGTTAACCACTCGTACACAGTTATCCGCGCCCAAATTTCTGAAATGCGACGTTACCGCTCCGTGCATACTAGAAATTTCGATGCCGCAACAGTTACTCTCCCCGCTCCCAAGTTGGCGGCAAGCTCACACGCTCAACGATTGTGTTACGGGTAAATTATTGAAAATCAGTGCCAAAATATAAAAAAACGTAAGTATTTTTTCAGTTTCACATCTTTCAGTTTATTTTTACAAAAAACCGTATATGTTGACCGTGTAAATACACTTTTCGTGCAATTATTAACTTATGCTTGGTTTAAATTGTATGAATAATTTTAAAGTGATAGTGTTCAAACGCTTTCCGGGGAGGGGTAGTCTACAATTAACCAAACCCATATGTTCAACAGTTAGCCATGGCTAATTGTGTACCAACTGGTGGCTAAATGTTGCCCTGCCTATTTTATTTACAGATGGGCCGGAATAAAACAACAGTTAGGAAACGAGGAGGACACACTGAAGATGCTATGAGGAAAGCAATGCAGCTGGTGAAATCTGGGATGAGTATAAGAAAAGCAAGCGACGATAGCTTAAATATCCGACGATCAGATTGGTTATTCTCATTAGGTATTTTAAATCCTACCTACTTACCAACTATAGTTCTCGATTAAATATTATGAGACTGAGAAAAACTAATGCTGTGACAACGTAAGATTACGTTAAAGGTTCAGATATTTGTTTATTTCTTGTTTTATACATAAGTTTTTGTTAAAAATACGAATAATTTGATAATTATTTTAAGAAAGTATTTACCAAAACCCACTAAGACTTTACTAATTTTAGAATAAGTTTCTTGAGACTATGTTTAACTCATTTAATATTGATTAACCTGCGAATAACTAATTTTGTGAAACTAGCGTAAAAGATTTAGATCTTTGCTTATTTCTTGTTACTACATACACTTCCTAAGTTTGTGATTACAATACGATTGAAAATTATTTTAAAAATTTACCTAATACTAATAAAACATAGATAGTTTTCGATTGAGAATGCTATATATATTTAATATGCTAGGTATATATACCTATAAGATAGGTACCTAATAATTAGTTGTAAGTCAACTGTTAAAAGTACTAAACAATAAAATACTCATTTTCATACCACTCAAATGTTTTTCATTTAAGAAATTAATAAATCATATATAGCGGTTAAATGTGTACACTTTGGTTAACTGTGGAACACCCAGTGGTTAATAGTAGCAACAAAATTTGGTTCTATAAAAGTCCTGAGAACGTTTTTTTAATTAGTGTACATGATTAGCACTATAATGATGTTAAGAACGTTTATAGAACCCCAAATAGGCCCTAGTTTTATCACTGATTTATTCTATAAACATTTCATAAAGGCTCTCACGGTAATAAATCAGCTCTGTAGTTGAAACCTAAAAGTGTCGAGAAACGCTTTTTGGTGCTGAAATAGTGCTATCTGCAGCATTTATGTCACAAATTTGCACTATAAAAGTAACCAAAACATGTTTAAATTGCTTTTTTTTGCACGGTAAACAGTTCCAGTGATCTTTTTTCACACTTATTCAATCATTTTATTCGTGTTGTAGTCGTGTCGTGTGTTCTCCAACAAAAATCTACAAATAACATAAACAAATATCTATGCTTTAATTCATTCGCCGATGTAATAAAAAAGAAAAAGGACACTACGTAGCTCTGTCGTAACTTGCACTTGCGAGATTAATTGTATTGATAAAATCATTAATGCCGATTTCAAATTTGACAATGCGCCCTCGTAATTTTCTTGTTTTAAATAAATTTAAATTAATTAAATAAGTACTTTTCCCGACTATGGCTGCTATAGTACACATTGGCACCAGCCGTGCTGCTAATGTGCTATCATGGCAGAAAACAGCAGCGTTAATTGATTAATTATTTATGGCTGCATTTATAGTACTTTTTTGTCACGATTTAGTATCGTAGGAGAACAAACAAACTCACCTATAGAGCTACTTAGAATTGAAGTTATTTAGCAGCCGCACCAGGAGTCGCTATGGTACTGTTAAGAACTGTAGAAGAGTTATCATGATTTTTACAGAACGAGCTCCATAGCGATGTTGAGGGAGCTTGTAAGAAGATATAACGTTACGTAATGGTTGTGCAAGGTACTTTTATAGTGCAAATTGATCCTGTAATAGTGTTTTTGACACTCCTACAATACTAGTACTGTAAAAGTTATTTTCACGCATTATTATTGCAACATAGATACACAAAAATGTCAATAAGGTCGTTTATAGTACTAAATAGTACCATAATCGCTTTTACCATATCTATTACAGTGCAACACTTTAATGATTCTTTTTGCATAGTCCTGAAATTGTTCTTAGAGCAAAATTATAGAACGTAAATGCTCATTAATTTTATAGAAGCAAAACGCTCTGTTAAAAACCTTTATGGTACAAGCAGTCACAATGATTACCATTATAGGCCTACTATATCACTGTTTGGTGATAAAATGCCATGGTAATAGAAGCTTTTGTTACTTGGGGTACTATAGTGTGGACACAGTTAGCCAATCCCCATTTTTTTTAAACTCATATCTACAAAAAATCTGAAGTAAATTCAACATTTATTAAATGCAAATATGTAGCCAATAAACCACTACTTTGTACCTTGCCGTTAATTACATATTTTGAATTACCAATTACGCGCTATGATGATCAGAAAATTAGGTGGTTAACTGTTGGACCACTCACCCTACCTACATTTGCAGTCGCTGTTTGGTGAAAAGTGGACTATGGCAGAGGACTGCTTTGCAGTCCACATTGAGCAGTCTCTGACCAACCCTTCGGGAATAATAGTCGTCGTAATGTTATTTGTATTATTGTTAGTGATTTAATAATATTATTACACGTCTCTGTGCAGGATAAAGGCTTCTCTTCTTCC